>OW051494.1:420000-2820000 GCA_932521035.1 Oscheius dolichura | reverse complement strand
TCATATTCTGCCACTCACCGCTACCAGTCGCCTGACGGTGTTGAATGATGGCGGCTCAAATATGCCAGCTCTCTCCTCATAGAGTAATTGTTTCGGTTTAATATTCTCTATGAACATAAACAAATCGTCGCTTTCAAATTCAACATGGCAAAATTTAAACAAGCGGCATTTTATCTTAGCCTCTTTGAAGAAGGGCAGAAAGTCTCGATTTCTCGGTATTGGCCGGACCAAGGGCCCCTAAAGGAACTTGTTAAAATTATTGAATATCTATGCATTATACCGAATCATTTACAGTAATCGTGTCAAACAGAGCGAACTCAATGTTCCGCGGCTCAACTACAGTAGTTGAACGTCTTCGGACATCATAGAAATACTTGAGGCTCTAAATATCATTACCGAGGTAAAAAAAGACGGTAATACTATTTCTCTTGCTCGATTTGTGATTATAGAAAAGGAGAGTTCTATTTGGTCAGAGACGGGGAAGCGAAGATCCTTTGACTTGGCCACCAGATCGTCAATCCTGCGGCAGGTTTGTCGCATCTTGGAAGCTTCTGGAAAGGCCATCTGCAAGAGACCTACAATAGCTACTCGTTAAACTACCTTTCCCAGAATATGTAGAATATTGACATAGGGAAGCTGATCAAGGGGAAAAGTTGACATGCTCACTGGGGGAGGGAGACAGAGAGTGGGATTATGAGGGAAAGCGAAGGAGGCAACAAGCAGTGATGAGGGGAAGCCAAGCTAAGGGCTCACCTTTACTGCTTTCTGTTATTTTAGATTATAAGTTTATTCACCCAACGCGTTAACCACTACACCATGAGGGTACACGCGCACCATTGTCTAATGATCACTCATCAATGATGAGGTATAACAGTAGCTGAAACAACAAACAACATCAAAAATAAACTGACATGTAAGGAAGGAAGAGGAGAACACAACACATTCTTCACACACACACGATCTCTCTCTCTTCGCTCTCTCACGTCCCTCACTGCTGGCTGTCTCCTCTGCGTCTCTGCCAGGCCGCACTGGGTACATAAGGGAGAACTCTCCTCAACAAAAGAGGCGGCACCTATAGCGCAGTCGGTAGGCGCTTAGTCCGACAATAACAAGGTCCTCGGTTCAATTCCCAAGGATGCCCGAAGTTTTTGCCTTTTTTGTTTTACTTATTACTTTGATTTTTGCAATCACATATAGCCAAGAAGTGGAAAATAAGACACATCACACGAGTTTGGAAGTTTTGTTTTTTATTAAATGACTACTTTTTGGTCTCCGAAAAGACCTGAAGCCATTAACCAATCTAGATCTCCTGGAGCTTTGTAAAAGTACTTGAAAACAACAATTTCCGAGGTATATTCATGCGAGACACTTTACCGAGTGAAGGAATTGGAGAAAGAGAAGTAGGAATTATAAATTTAGATTCTTCTGAAGGTAAAGGTACTCATTGGGTCTGTTATTCCAAGAACAAAAAAAATATTTATTACTTTGACTCCTTCGGATTAGATCCACCACTAGAACGTTTATATTTTTCAAAAAGATGTATTTCATTGAGCTGAGAATATGAAAAAGCGTGACTTTCGACAAGTGGGTAAAATGGGCAGAAGGTGAGCTAGTCCAAAAATGCTCATTTTTCAGAAATGATAGCTTTTGATATGTTAAGCATATTTTTGATGATTTAGTGCATTACAATAATGAAAAAGTGTAAAAATCAAGTTTGGGCAAAAAGTTGCACCAGAAACAACTTCTTACATACTACTTCTATGGCCTCCTCCAGTAATATGTCACCCTGTAATTTCTAGAGGAAATAAAGTCAAATAAACCTCGTTATTTCATATTAGAACGGTCAACAGGATGTCAAAACCGTTCAGAGACCCGGACTACAGTAATCCCGTGGAAAAGTCGCGACTTGTAGAGCTGCTCCTATAGGCACCGACTTCCCCGAAATCTCATTATTCCATCAGTCTCTGTGCCTTGAGACGGTTCAACTACTCGAATGGCCGACAGAGACTCTTCCCGCCGCCGCTCTGCCTCCCCCCGCATCCTCACGCCGGGATACATTGCTCGTAACTTCCGTGACGTCTTCTCTTCGGATTGGAATTCGTCCTCCCGCAGCCGCTACTCGGCGTGGAGCCCTTCCGGCCGCCTTCGCCACTGGCCGTCAGTCAATATTCCTGCCCACCGCCGGTACCCGTCTTCGCCGAGCAGCTCTCCCCGGCGCCGGTCTCTTTCCCCCGATCGGATGTCCTACCGTCGCCAGCTGGATGGCCGCTCTCAAAGCCGTAGCCGGCCCTGCCGTGCCCACTCCTGCCCCGGCAGCCCGTCTCCTCCTTCCCGCCGGGCATCTTCCAGGCCGGTGTCTTCCCGCCAGTCTGCCTCGCCCTTGTCCTCTCCTGTGAGCCGCTATCTTCCTCGCCCCCGTCGGCCAGCACCCCTTCCGCTGTCTGGACCTCTTCGTCCGAGAGCAGCTCCTCCGCCTCTCGTCCCGAAAACGA
Organism: Oscheius dolichura; assembly: GCA_932521035.1. Classification (NCBI taxonomy): domain Eukaryota; kingdom Metazoa; phylum Nematoda; class Chromadorea; order Rhabditida; family Rhabditidae; genus Oscheius; species Oscheius dolichura. The sequence goes on along the minus strand of OW051494.1, from coordinate 2,817,508 downwards.
AGAGAAGGTCAAGAGGTGGCAGCAGCGGGCCAACTACTGGGAGGACAGGTGCATGGACGTCGAGCAGCAGTTGAAGGCCGCTTTGGAGGATAAGGAAGCACTGAAGACGGAGCTGCTGGAAGTGAAGATGGTGCAGGACTTCTTCAAGGCCGTCGAGGGCGCGGTGGCCACGGACGATACTACTAGCACGTAAATGAATAAACTGGGTCAAAATATTTTGTTGTCTTTGTTGTGTTGTCGCCTCTTCGTTCATTCAGCTCGGATGGAATTCAGAAGTCGTCAGTCATTTCTATCCCTTACTAAAAAAATCCGTAAAAGTCTCTAAAGGAGGACAGAACAGGCTCCAGTTGTTGTTTCCTCTTGATTCTCGAGGATCTGTGAGCGAGCCTTATTAGATCCGATGGTAAATTCACAATTACCCGGAAGACTTATAAGACAAAACATAGATTATCACATCTGTTGAAACTGTTTTGCTGCGATACTATAGAAATAAAACAGTTTGATTGTGTGTGCCGTCTTTTTCTGGTTTTATTTATAGCCGTATATAATAGAAGCATATCATAAATTAGATCTACAAATCTGCAAACCAAATGAAGTTTCATTCCTTTCTGTTTACATGTAAACGAAAGTGATTTTCTCACCACTTTCGAGCATTTGCTCCAGCGATAACGTTCGCTTTTGGGCAGGTTCATCCGCGATGTAGCCCAGTCGGTCCTTTGACTTCTTGCTTATTTTCTCTTGCTCTTGTGTTCCAATCTAGTATTTCTTTGATTTTCTCAAACTTCACTTTAGATGAGTGGATTTTCCGTAGAGCTGATGCGACAGAAGCTGGGAAAGCTGAATGCCACACCAGAATCCATACAAACTCTATCGTTATGGCTTCTTCACCATCAAAAACATCATGCAGATGAAATCACCGCTACTTGGCTATCCGTGAGTATTATTTATTCTTTTTGCTTCCTGTTTTGGGGAATTTAATCTTCTTTAGACGTTAACCAAAGAGAGGAGTAGCCCAAAAATCATAAATTTGATGTACTTAGCAAACGATGCTATTCAAAACTGTAGGAAGAGACATCCAGAATTTGCAATAAAATTCTTTGCTGTTTTGGAACCAGCATTAAGGTATTGCCTTTTATAATGGTATTCATTATATTTTTAGACATTGTTCAAAAATTCCTGGACCAGAAGTTGCTAAAACTGTTGCAAGAATTGTGGATATCTTCAAACATCGTCAGGTTTTCAGTCCTGATAAGATTCTTCGGTGCGTTATTTATATATTATATTTATGTTAACAAATTGTTTAGCCTGGAACAATCTTTAAGTGGAAAAAAACCTTTATCGGAGACAAAAGTTCTCCAAGAAAAAGTAATATTTATTGAAATGCTGCATAGACAAAAACATTTAGGCCATTCCTGTTGTCTATAATCTTGACTCTGTCATGAGCGCTTGTACAGACGTTGTAGATTCTTTACGAAATATGGTAGATCCTCCAAGTGAAGATGCAGAAACTAGACATCGACTTGTTAATTGTCCGGATGTTGTTGGAAATCCAGAAAAGCTGGATACTATTCGAAGCGAAGCTGAAGTCACAAATTTATTAGCACAGTTAGCCGACATCGAAAAGCCAGCAAAGGACTATTGTATACGGTTAGTTTTTTCTCGAATATTCTATAACTTTCTTAGACTTACCACAGAGATGACTCAACGTCGTCTTCTCCAAAAACAGATTGATAGTTTACTTGCTAATGTGAGATCTGCTGTGGACTATCAAGAATCTGCTTTGAAGGAAATAAAGAAACGAGAGGAGAGCATTCGCCATTGTACAGAAGAGGTTGATATTTAGTTTTACATAAACAAATTCTTTTCAGATAAAGCGAGTCTATGAATCGCTCCCTGATCTCTCTGAAATGAGTACAGATGCTCCTCTTCCTTCCGCTGAAAGTCTGTTCAGTTCACGTTAATTTCTGAATAACATGCGTATAGATTGTTATTTTCTCATTTTTCCTCCGGGTATGTTGATATTTCTTTAATTATTTTTGTGTCTATACAGAGTGTTATTGATATAAAGATCTCTATTCTATTTTTTATCATTTTGCAACTGTGGTACTTTCCTTCTCTTATCCTATTCGATATTATTACGCAAGTGATAATGTTTCTTTTGCTTTTTTTCCGGACAAAATGGAATATCCGTCTTTCAGATGGGGATCATCGAAAAAATACAAGAGATCGAGCGTGAGATGGCTCGAACGCAGAAAAATAAAGCAACCGAGTACCATCTCGGGCTGCTGAAGGCTAAATTGGCAAAATTGCGACAGCAGCTTCTGGAACCAGTTGGTGGAAAAGGTGGAGGAAAGGGTGAAGGATTTGATGTGATGAAAAGTGGTGATGCTCGGGTCGCTATGGTAGGATTCCCTTCTGTTGGAAAGTCGACACTTTTGTCGAATATGACTAATACCCATTCCGAAGTTGCCAGTTACGAATTTACAACACTTACATGTATTCCAGGTAATTTATCATTTAAGCTTATATTGATAATTAATTTAGGTGTAATTAATTACCAAGGAGCTACTATTCAATTACTAGATCTTCCTGGTATTATAGAAGGCGCCTCCCAAGGAAAAGGTGTGTATTTTACTTTTTTTAAATTTTATTACTTTTCAGGAAGGGGTCGACAAGTGATATCAGTAGCAAAGACGGCTGATATTATTTTAATGATGTTGGATGCTGGTAAATCAGATCAACAGCGAACACTTCTCGAAAGAGAACTGGAATCTGTAGGTATTCGACTGAACAAATGCCCACCCAATATTTACGTAAAGATCAAAAAGGTAAGTGAGCTTATTTTCAAAATACTTGATTAGGTTGGTGGTGTCAAATTCACACACACCGTGCCCTTGACTCATTGTAGCGAAAAGATGATCATGTATATCCTGCACGAATACAAAATCTTCAATGCTGATGTTGTATTTAGGGAAGACGCTACGTAGGGTTATTATTATTACTATCTCTATAAGGTATCTTTAGAGTTGACGAGTTTATCGATGTCATTGTGGGAAGTAGAGTCTATATTTCGTGCCTTTATGTTTACAACAAAATCGACCAGATTTCGATTGAAGAAGTGGATCGTTTGGCTCGGTTGCCTCACCACGTTGTCATTTCATGCGAGATGAATCTAAATATGGATTATTTATTGGAACGAATCTGGGAATACTTAGCACTTGTTCGAGTTTACACAAAGAAACCTGGTAATGCTCCTGATCTTGGCCCAGAGGATGGGATTATTTTGCGACAAGGAGCAACAGTGGAGCATTGCTGCCATGCACTGCATAGGACACTAGCTAGTCAATTTAGGTTAGTTATTTACCAACTGAAATATTTTCTTTTTAGGTATGCAATTGTGTGGGGAACAAGCACTAAATTCTCACCTCAAAGAGTAGGAATTCATCATAAATTAGATCATGAAGACGTTATTCAGGTTGTTAAGAAATAAGTTTTATTTGTTTTATATTTGTTAAATTCTGTTGTTTTATAAAGGGTAATACCACTGTTTTTTCAAGTCGTTTTTTTGCGTTCAATCGGAACATATCTGTAGAAATTATACCTCTTCTATTTAAGAAAAGTGTTCAGTCAAATAATGAAAGGATGGATAAAGTCCTATTACTGATCCCCCTTTTAATAAATAGCGTTGAGTCCTCCGCTGAGGTTCTGCAGGTCTGAACGTTGCCCCTTATAAAAAGAAAAAAAACTATTCAGAATATATGTGAAGAAATCCAGAGTACCGACCAGGACAACCCCTACGGTCCACTAATACCATGCGCTTTTCTTCCCGAAGAGTTCATAACCTGTATAACTTTGGAATTAGCTGGCCCTACTCATAATGCCAGTGATGTGAGTAGAGTACACTTTTCTCTTCCCCCAAAGGATAGCCTGAACCGATCACTAAAAAAATCACTGAATGTTCTCACCCGACAAGAATAGAAGCTATGCAATAGCTAGAACATTCTTGAAGTCCTTACCAACCCAGTAAAATTACAGGTTGGAATATGCACTCGCTTTGGGGGACAACGTGCAGAAGATGTCCTTTGGACAAATACAACATGCTCAGCAATTGACTGCAGTATTGAGTGTAAAGGACCTAGGCAGTTTCTTCGTGAAGTACCTTGTATAAAGTAAGTCGCAACCGAACCATGACAGCAAAACATTAAAATCAAAAAAAATGAATTATAGATACACCGGCCACTACTTTTTGTCCACTTTGCTTTATTCCGTCCTTCTCGGGTTTGTTGCCGTTGATCGGTTCTGCTTGGGTTATTCGGCAATTGCTGTTGGAAAACTGATGACCCTCGGCGGACTTGGTGTCTGGTGGATAATTGATATTTTCCTTCTTGTTACCGGTAACTTGAACCCAGCCGATGATTCGAATTGGGAACCGTACTATTGATGACTAATAAAATGTTTTCTTTGTTGCATTGTGGTTTCTACCCTTATTATCTTCTCTTTTATACTTCTGTTCAATTCAACTGTTTTTGATTTTATAGAGCTACCCATTATGCCAATTGCTTGCTAAAATGATTGGTGGTATCTTTTTCTACAATCATAAGGCAAGGGAAGTTTTGAAATAGCAGAATCGTATTCAGGGAGAAGTTCTCATTTGTCGCATTTTCCGCGATGACATATCTCGTGAGGCAGTTAATGCTTTTCGCGTGAATGTGATACATGCTAGACAACAGGTTATTTTACATTCCTAACAGTAAAACTCTATGTTATAGGTGCGTGCTCCTGTAAATCTTATTGGACGGACCTCGTTTATGCATAGAAAAAGTGGTTCTGTATGGCTAGTAGCTGCAACAAGGAAAGATGTCAATGCTCCGGCAGTTTTTGAGGTATATTTTTGATTAGTGTAATTTATTTATTAACTTGCAGGTGTTGCAAAAGTTAAACAATACTATGATTGAATACTTTGGTAAAATTACTGAAGACAGTGTAAGATCAAACTTCGTGTTGATCTATGAAATCCTTGATGAATTTATCGACTTTGGCTTCCCACAATTAACGGATCCTACTACGCTGAAAACCTATATTACTCAGTCAGGAGTGAGAGCTGTTACGAGAGAAGAGCAACAACAAATAACTAGCCAAGTGGGTAGCATAGTTTAAAAAATAAATATATTTTAGGTAACTGGACAAATTAGTTGGAGACGAGAAGGCATAAAGTACCGTCGAAATGAACTCTTTATTGATGTTGTTGAGCATGTGAATCTTTTAATGAGTCAACAAGGTATTGGAGATCTTAGTTTCTTATTGATATTTTAGGGCAAGTATTATCGGCCAATGTAGCCGGCAAGGTTCTAATGAAGTGCTTTCTTTCGGGCATGCCTGAGTGTAAATTTGGAATTAACGACAAACTTACCATGCAAAATCATAATAGTAGAAACAGAATTGATGATCCCACCAAGCCGTAAGTTTTGGAAGTATATAACATACGTTATTTATAGGCCTCGTGTGAGTATTGCCATTGACGACATTCAGTTCCATCAGTGCGTACGACTAGGAAAATTTGAATCAGAAAGAACCATCTCGTTTGTGCCTCCAGATGGTCAATGTGAGCTCATAAAGTATAGGACTACACAAGATATAAAGCTGCCATTCCGGTATTTTCTTATTATGTATTTTATTTAAAAGTTTTAGTGTCATTCCGCTTGTTAGAGAAGTAAGCAAGTCTCGTTTGGAGATCAAAGTAGTATTGAAAGCTGATTATAAACCTAATCTTCTGGGCCAAAAAATTGAGGTGATATTCTCTAATGTATATTTTATCAAGAAAGTAGGTACGCATACCAACACCTCCAAATACCTGTAACGTAATGCTAATATGTATGAAGGGTAAAGCCAAATATAAATCAGGAGAGAATGCCATTGTTTGGAAGGTATGCAGCAGACGTTTATCTATTTCAACATTTACTTTCCCAGATCAAACGTATGGGTGGTGGAAAAGAATTACAAATCTCGGCTGAAGTAGAGCTTCTCACGATCGGTGTTCAGAGCACAAAACGATGGGATCGTCCACCTGTTAGCGTTAACTTTGAGGTACCATTTGCTCCTAGCGGATTCAAGGTCAGATCTATTACCTGAGCTTATTCAAATATTATTATAGGTACGATTCTTAAAAGTATTCGAGTCAAAGCTAAACTACTCTGATCACGATGTCATTAAATGGGTTCGCTACATGGGCCGTTCTGGAATCTATGAAACTCGGTGCTAATTTTCTATAGAAGGTCATCTTTTAACTGCTGTAATTCTGCCACATATCCATTTTTGTATTCTGAATTTTATGTATAACATGTCTGCGATGTGATATTCTTTTTTTATACGGTTACTATGTTCTGTGCTCATCATTTTTCTAATTTATTAAATTTTTTGATAAGAACAATGTACTCCCAACAAAACAATTGCTTAAAATAACAAAAGGAGAAGCTACAATTCATCTAGTTTGTTCTGCCGGTTGTCCTTCAGTGGATACCTTTCCCATACAAAGCTCTTGTCATTAGCATAGCTATGCTCTTCAATCTCCGGCTCTACTAGTTGTAATCCTTCTTCTTCAAGCTTCTTGAAAAATTCTTGTTGCTGAATAAAGAAAGATATGAGATCAAAAGAGAACTTACATGCTTACTGCGATCCAATTCATTTTTTGTAACTCCTGGTTTAGCGAAATAAATACCCGACTGAAGACATCTTATTGCTAATATTCTGCCAAGATTCATTGCTGCACATGTATCCGTATTACTAAAAGGGTATTGCAAAGTGAAAAATAATTGCAAACCTGTAAAGTTGTTTACTGATGTCTTTTTCTTTTGTTGAAGCAGAGAGCACAACTCCATCTTTATAATGTGTTAAAAATGCTTCTTGATGAGATTTGGTTTGAATCAGTTGAACTCTAAATTTTCTTACTGCAAACAAGAGAAGAAAATGAACTCACTTGTATGTAAAACTCCTGAGATCCCTATCGATTTCGAATTGATACCCATTTGATCTTCGTAATTTCCCTAACATTTCCATATTTCTCGGATTTTTATTAGTCAGCTGGGCCAGAAATCGAGCCATTGTAGCCTAAAAACATTGTAATATATATAACAGGTGAATGTAAAAACAGTATGAAGAGAGATGAAGAGATAATTTGATTAAACCCTCGGTTTACACGCAGCGCTTTTAGGGGTTGCGCATGTTACTTTGTTTTATAGGATAAACATTGAACAAAAGAGTCATAAAGAAACGTTTAATCAGATAAGAAACGACTAGAAACAAATTATTGTAAGAGGTCGAAACGCTAATAGAACTCTTCATTATTATCATTTCTTCATCCAACATATTCATCACCGGCAAAAGCTCTGGGCAGTAATGACTAAACGAACACCGGGGAGGGAAGCACTAGGAACTACTATATACCAGTAAAACAACTTGACTAGTAAACTAACTGGACTAACAAAATTGCCACCGGGGCTTTTGACTAGAGACAAATGAAGAAAATATAAATCGGAAACCAACCGAGCCATATAAACATTTGTGATACGCTGCAAAGCCCGAGAAAAAAAAATATAAAGCAAGACTAGTACAATGGACTAACAAGCAAAAAGCTTTAGCTGCACAATTTGAGCAAAGGGACTAGAAGAAACTAAAATTAGAACTCTAAAATGGTGAAACGAAATAAAAAGAAATGAAGTAGGGTGATTCTATGAGGTGTAATCAGTCTCTTCCCGCAGAGAATCCTGATTAGTCAGGCTGCCGTAACCCCGATCTAAACTGAGAGGTGGATTGGCCATTGCCGTTTGAACACTAGCCGACTGGGAGCTGTCTCCGGGTGTATTTTCACTCGGAGTCGCCGGGACAGATTCACCCGGATAGCCGTTATACTCGTAATAGGTCTGAGGCATAATATAGGGAACGGGAGAGGGCTGAGCAGCAGTTGCAGGGTAAGCATAGGAGCCAGGAGCCGGATAGCCAGCAGCAGCGGCATATTCCGGCTCCAGGTATCCATTGGACGGGGGATAATAACTATGGGGCGAGGAGGCATAGGACAACGAGGCCGGCGTCGGTATTGTCACTTGGTGAACGGTGGTGGAGACGATGTAATTGGACCCGTAGGCGGAGGGGGACATCGTCGGCGGGTTGACATACAGGGGCTGATGGTAGCCGTAGTTGTAACTGAAGAGGGATATATTTATATTTTTTAGGGGAGAGAGGACTCACTTAGCCATGACTTGAACCCGAGGGGAGATTTGCATAGCGGCCATTCCATCCGAGAGCGGCTCTGCCACGGTGGCCGGCGATCCCATGGATCCATGCGAGGAATAATCACCCCTCACACCCCGATCGCCATTTTCCAGCGAATTTCCTGCTCTGTAGTAGGCGGGAGTGCCTCCAAAACTACCGGCTTTCTGAAAATTATGCATCTTTCCCTTGTTTTTAGCCATATTCTGATGGGAAATGACCGCTGAATTCCGCGTGCCTGCACCCGTAAAGTATCGGCAGCAAATTCGCTTCTATTGAACGCTCCCGCGGTGTATCCTGCCGAGGTCTTACGGGTGTCGCGTGGGGACGAACCCTGAGAATGGCAGTCCTTTCCGGCTCGTAGTGTGCCTGCTGTCCCTGATCCATGGAATGCGTCCCATTCGAGTAATAATACGGGGATCCGTGGCCCACGTAGGGAGCATCGAAGGAGTGAGGCTTCCGATTTTGCCAGACGTCAACGGAACCGTAGCCATAGCCCAGGAGGGACGGGTCCCGTGGCTGGAATTGGTTCATTTTCGTCTTCTCCCCGCCGTCGACACTACCTCGTCGACACTTTGGACCGATCTATACGGTCGCCGGGGGCTGTGCCCATGATGGCTGAAGTCGCTGAACTGCTGGCTCATTATCAGGCTGGCAAAGTCGAAATCCGGCCTAGAAATCGACATTTCCCCGCCAAAAAGGGCCTCCCCACCTGGCGGTTCGATCCGTTTTATTGACGACGACACATTTTCCGCTGTTGTCGACGTTGTGATCCAGGCCGAAGAGGGCGGCTACCCGATGGATTAACATCCGATTATAAGAGGACATTTGGGGGAATTTAAAGGACTGCGCACTATAAAAACAGACGAAAATGACGTATTTTATGCCCTCCCTCACCTCTGCTCATTGACAAACATCGTTAACTGCTGTTCCAAGTGGAGAGCCATCTGCCGGTCGCGGGGGTTCTTATGCAGCGTGGCCACCACGAACGCCTTGAGGTCTACCCCGCTGCCGTCTGTGTACTCGGTGCCGGACGAGTCTTAACCATGACGTCAATATCAATCGGAGGACGAGGACTTACCCCTGCTTAGGGAGTGCGAATGCCGCTGGAGGACAACTGGCGGAGGCGGCCTCAACCGCGTGTCGTCGTCTCCGCACAGTGCCAAGCCTCGGACTAATTGACGAGATCGTGAATTCTAGAAACATTTCTTTCGTTTTTTTTTCTTCTTATGCTCACAAAGTTGACATTTTGCTGCTCCGTGCGATTTTATTAAATTTCCCCTGGACGGCAATGTAATTTTCATAGAAATGGCGTAATCTTTGCAGCTGTTTCTTTACTTTCAACGAATTACACGATGCCGTGGCTTCTTCTCAAAATTCTTTTGTTTCAATAAAATTTTAATAGAAATATGAAAAAAGATAATGAATATTATAAGAAAATAGTCAAAAATGAGGAAGAGGGCAAGGTAAAAACGCCAAAATTCAAGGACCTACCATTCCCGTTGGAGAATCTTCTTTTTCAGTTATTATCTTCTCATTTACAAATGATTCCTCGAGAATCGGAAGAGGAGATGGTGGTTTAATTTCCGCCTAAAATTGTTGTTTTTTGCTTCAATCATATGTGACCGGAGGCTTTCATGCAAAGCGGAGGCAGACTGACCTCTTCGACGCCCTTCTGCTTTGAGAGTTTCCGCCGGATGGAACCCCGTGGATTGAGATGGCCCTCACTATCAGTTGAGGATTCCGGTGTCAGTGTTGATGATAACCGCGTATCTAAAAGGGAATCCATGATGGGCAGACGGAGATTATGGAAAGTGGCTGGGGAGGCATTTTCCTCTTGTTTCAAGTATCAATTTTCACATATTTTATAAGGGAACAGGTGCCAATTAACAGATCAGGTGGAATAGGTGAGAACACATACCTGTAGCCGAGGAGGGAAGAGAATCGGCAAGCCCAGAGTCGGCGGCATCAGCCGTGGCCATCCCCTCTGAAAATGAGTGGTCTTTTCGGGTAATCCTCGCCGCGTTAATCACAGAAAGAGAGTCAAACGGGATTAATAAGGTCGTGAAAGAGAGAGGACCCGCCTCCCTGCCCTTCCAAAGGTAATTGGGCAGTTGGAAAAAAAAGAGCATTGAGATAGGGGAAAGCTCCACCCCCACCTTCCTTAGCAACAGCAAGCACAGCGAGCATAGATCGGTTGTTCAGCAATTTTCCATGAAACCCATACCCTTTTGGCAGGAAGGAGCTCTCTTGTGAAATAGTTTGTGAAAGATCAAACCTCATTCAACACATATTCATAAATTTGGATCATAAAACTACTTTAAACTTGAGCTCGCAAACCAATACAAAATAATGCCCTCTAGAGCATTGCATCATAATAAAAAAATACTGGTATAGTCAACTATGAATTCATTGTAAAAGGACATTTAGCCAGTAAAAAAATCCTCCCCCAGATGCCACACAATTTGTTTACATTTCTCAGTGAAGTGTCTCGACCTCCGAGCATCTTGAAAAATTGAGTCAAGAAAAATGGCATCCTAGGTTTTAGTCTATTGAATACTTCTAAAAAATGGACGCTGGTAAATAGTTCAGAGGGAATAAACGGCCGAACATACACTTGACAGAGAAGTTTCTGCGAATCGTACAAAAATGGGCTTATTAGCGCGACCAATATTTCCAAAGGAGGCGCGTTCCTGTCCACTTCTCTCTGTAAAAGGTCATCTTCATCACATTTGTGAAATGACAACAGTTTTGTTTATTGTTTGCCACTTTTTAGCACCTGGAAAGGCCAGAGAGAAGCTAGATGACCTCCTACACATTTCTGATCTTGTTTCCAAGCGAGCGAGAACCCCTTTCCTGTCTCATGTAGGACTTGGTGCCTATTGAGGCATGTCGAGATTCTGACAAGAAAATTGAGCCCCCTGGGGCGCGCGTTCGAAGCAAACTGAGTCATCCAAAGGGATTTTCGGAGGTGGTTATTGTGACATTTGCATATGGGAATACATAGAGAGAGAAAAAAAAAGTGAAATTGAGGCATTCATGAGTGCTTCCCCAGTGCAGAGTGCCAGCTCATTTCGGGCTACAACATTTACAAATGGTAAAATTGGCGATACATAAAGAAAAAAGGCAGAGAAAATGAGAAATTAGAAACTAAGCTGTTGCGAAGGCGTATTTGAACTCCTACTATGGAAGATTGGGTCTTCAAGACCTCTCGATTAGAAAGGAATGATTGACCCAAAGGTTTGACGGGCCTTTATGTATAAGCGTGTGGGTGAATAATAAAATAGTCGGCAATGTAAATTATAAATGCCCGCCTACTCGAAGCATAGAGATTGGGAGTAGGTTACCAATGAAAAGGCGAATCATTTCTCCGTAAATTGAATTCTAATGTCGCAGAATTCATGATCAGCACGGAGACGATGAGGTAACCACAGAATTCAGACGTATTATTTGTGGGAAAAAAGCAGATATTACGCCCAGAACTACGTCACAAATCTGGTAGGTATTCAACTGAGGTCATGTTGTTCTATTTCAAATACCACCTGATGAACTTTTGTTCTGAAGTATCCTGCAAACAGCTTCCAAGGATCTCCTAATTCTGACGCAATACACGCCATCAGAATTATTTCTTAGTGTTTCTTTCCGCGGTAATGAGGAGCACAGGAATGAATTAGTTCGACACTTGTGGTCGATGTATCTTTTGATGCGAAAGTTACAATTGAGTGTAAAATTGAAGCGTTATTTTTAGACGAACTATTAGAAAAATGCCAGGAACGGCAGCCAGAATGAGTCTGGGTTTGGGAGGTAGGAACAAGAGGACAAATAGTGCGAGCCCGATCTACGGTAAACACCGCGGTTGAGTTCAGGGGGAAAGAGTTATAATCATTTGAAATGTAACTTGCAGTATGTATTCAGTGGTCCAAACCACATTGATTTTCCAACACTATGTATATATCCCATAATTTATTATTAACAAACTCTGAAACCCATAAATATAGATAAAATTATATAAAAGACAGAAAAGAAATTTCAAAACATACACTTATTTAGGCTGAATAGCTCCTTTTTCGACAAGATCAGGAATTTCAACTGCAAGCCACGCTCCGAGACCAAGCGACATGGCATGGGCAATTCCAAATTTAGGCACATTACGAGCCCACAACGGTTTAAAATGGTCTGAGAGACAAATTTTTCCTCCTCTGTACATCTAAAAGAAAGTAAATAAAGGAGGAGAAGAAAAATGACTCACTTTTGCTGTTTTTCCATCCAATTCGGGTAGAGCAATTTCAGGTGCTGTTACTGGATATGTAATCGGAATGTCAAATTCGACATCAAATTCGTACCTGAAAAATAAATTCATCTTATTAGGATGCAGTCTCTGTAAGATTCGAGCAATCCCACGGGGGGGGGGGGGGGGGGGGGGGGCAGTGCGGTGGTGGATCTCAGAATGACTTCTAACCTTAGTCTATCTGACTCAGTTTTTTACGCTGATCACGAATATCATAGTGCAAATTCTTGAAAAAGCGGTAGGACGAATAAATTTTTCTCTATTTCTTGTTCATCCCTAGATGAGAAAATGCCAAGGAAAAACTGAGTCGGACTAACTCAATGTTTTTCTTTAACTGTTATGTTGAATGGACTGGTTTGTAGTAGAAAGGATAAAAGCTTGAACTGCGATTGGCTTCCTACGAAACTTGCGAGCTACGGAAATGATATACCGCTATAAATTTTTCTCTATTTCTTGTTCATCCCTAGGTCAAAAAATGCCAAGGAATTCAATGGTACTATTTTCAGTTGGTGTTATTTCGATTTTTGGACCGAAACCCCCGATTTTCCGCTAAAAATAGCTGATTTTTGCATAAAACCGAGTTTTTCTCCACTAAAATTTGGTCAAATCAAAAAATTTCTTTTACCACTAAACTCAGCTCACCGAGGCGGTTCGAACAAGCTATAGAAATAGGGTGCTCCAATAGAAAATAAAAAAGTTACTTTTTTCGGCGACCAAATTTTAAAGAAGGATTTTAGCCGCTATAACCGCATTTTCAAATTTGCACTATGATATTCGTGATCAGCGTAAAAAACTGAGTCAGATAGACTAGGTTAGAAGTCATTCTGAGATCCACCACCGCCCTCCGTTTCTCGAGTCATACGGAGACTGACTCTTAGAATATTTGGAGTAAACAAGAATTGTTTAAAAAAAGCAAAAAATTAAACATCCGGCGGGACTCGAACCCGCATGTCCGGTTCCGGAGGCCGGCGCCTTCTCCTTTAGGCCACGGATGCGCTTGTATTATTAGTTCAAAAGTAAATAACGTATATTCTTTTTTTTAAGCGTTACGTTTGCTTCTATCGTAAAGAAAGGTGGTTTGTTCAACAAAAATCGTAGAACTTTTCTTTATTGCATTGCATTGGTGTTCACTATTTTCCTCAATCTTCATTGTTTTACGCTAATTTTGATTATGGGTTTTTTACAACATTGAGAATCTCTAGGTAGAAAATTGTATACAAGGAACACAGGAAAGAAAGCAGCACTTACTTGATCATATTATGATAATACCAACATTTTCCAAACCATTTGGTGCCTTGCGCATTAGATTCTAGACTAAACCAGTCGGCGTCATTTTCTTTATTCGATTTAACAAATGAAATAAGGGATTCATATTCTTCCTGAAATATAGACATGCATGAAAATAGGAAAATCTAACCTTGACTCTTTGTATCCACAGATCTCCATCACGCGGTCCTGCTTTTGTTTTACATAAGGGGATGGACTTCAGCTTCGCTTTAGCTGCATCATCCATAGTGACTAGCCTGCAAATTTCTGTCAATACGAATCTATGGAGCATAAAGAAACAAAGAAAAAGGGGGCCAGGTGCTAGTTTTTTCGCAGAAGGTATCGATGATCCTGGGCCAAGCCTACCGCAAAAAGACGTTTGGAATATGTAGTAAACGCCGGGCTGGGGGAATGGGGAGGATGACACGGAGATTTTGGAACCAATTTTACTAGAGTGCCCAATAAGTGAGTTCACTAACGTACTTCTGGTCACTTTTTCGCACCGTTCTTTTTTGTATGATATTATCCGTAAAATTTCATCAAGGGTGATCAGTTTTCAGCTCTGTAGGCCGTATCCTTATATTTTAATCCGAAAAAATTGGTGCCCCCATATATCCTGTTTTCAAAAGTTGGAAATTCAGTATATGCTTTGAAAGCTCAGTTTTCATTGTTAAAAGATTCTAATCGTCATAGCCCATCTAGAGGTGAAAGAATTATTGAAATCCGACGGCAAATAAGGCCGCTACGAGCGATTGAAGATGGCTTGGCGCGGAAGGGACGGCGTCACTAAATTGTGAATATCTCGGCACTACTCGGTCCGATTTCGCTACTCCAAAAGCAAAAGTTACAAGTTACGATTATATCTCTCGATTGGCACCAAAACCTTTGTGATGCGACCAAATTTCATTTTCACTTTGCTAGTCGTAAACTAAACTTCAATGGGTCATAGCGGCATTATTTTTCATCGGATTCCAATTGTTCTTTTACTACTCGATTAGCATCAACTATCTATCTTTTAAAAACAAAATTTGAGTTTTCCAAGCGTATACAGAGTTTCCGATCTTTGAAAACCGGTGTCGGGAGCAGGGTTGGGCGAGCCTCTCGGCACGAAAAGACACGAGCTTTTTCGAGCCGAGCCGGCTCGTTTTCTGGAGCCGGACCCCTCAAAAAGTGTTCGGCTCGGCTCGGGCTCCACTCGATGAAATGTTACGGAGAATATATTACAAAAAAGAACGGTGAGGAAAAGCGACTGGAAGTGTGTTTGTTGGACACCCTAATATATACAAACTTAGCAATTTCAGGAGATCCTCATGGCCACCTTCAAGATTCCGGGCCTGGGTAGTTATTCCGATGACAGCGAGGATGAGGTAATCCCAAAGAAGAAAGTTGGTCCCAGCCGCAAGGTAAAATTATTTCTAAGCCTCTTTACGCTGCTCTTTTCAGTACTTTTTAGCCATCGAGCCGAAATCGTTAACTCTTAAAATTCTCGATGCTCCTACTAATACTCCGAATGATAAATTGACTTCTGATGAACTTAGTGCGCTGCATGTCTACACAGGTACAAGTGTTTTGAATCTATTGTAAATTTCTTCAGAATCTGAGATTGAAGAAGTTGGACTGGTTGTTCCGGAAGACGAAATAGAAACAGACGACGATAATTGCATTTGTACGATTATCTAAATGCTAATAACTTGTTTCAGATTGCAGATTGCGACAAATGCGACCTATTCTATCGAGGATGCTGTAAAGAACATCCTCTTTTCTGGGTTCCTGATAGACAAGTTGCTAATGTCAGTCTTCGTTTATGTCTTTTTTTAGAGTCCCCCTTTCCAGAGTAATCTTCATCACATATTTGTTTTAACTGAATAAATCAACTTTCCAGGCGTCGATACCAGCTGGAGAACATAGACGAGCCGAAAAGACGAAACCACTATTTGTACGCATAAAACAATCGAAGATTCCTACTGCTGGTCTCGGAGCTTTTGTTGAAGTTGATATTCCTGTATGTTTGTTTTCTTCATATTTCAACGTTTCTAGCGTGGCTTTGTGTTTGGCCCATATGAAGGAGTCCTAGTTGATGATCCTGATAAGGCAAAAATAGACGGATATTGTTGGGAAGTTAAAACTAAGGTTTTCCTTACATTATTGTTTACAGTTCGACGTTTCAGGATCATCATGGTTTTATTGATGGAAGCCGCGAGAAATATTCAAATTGGATGCGATATATTAATCATAGCAGTGGTTAGTTTTAGAGTTCAACAACTGTTGTGTCCCAGATCATTCTCAAAACACTGTCGCGTTTCAATATAAAGGGATGGTTTTCTATCGATGCTCAAAGCCGATCACTAAAGGTGGAGAAATCCTTGGTTTGTCGTTTTCTTTTGTTTTTATGTGAACTATTACAGTACATTATGGCAATAATTTCGCTCAAGAACTTTACAAAGATTGCGAGAAAATACGTGCAGCTCATTCAGCTTCGCGACCAATGAAGGCGAAAAGATCACCCCGCAGCAATCCCTTCATTCTATAGTAAAAGCCGGTGTTTTTTTTTGTTTTTATGATTTGAATGGTGATATTGTATATAATACATGGGCAAAACTGCCAATATCAGGCGTGTCGTGCCCCGGGAGTGTCGAGCCTTTTGTGTCCGTATCTCGGGTATTTCTCGGCCAATTTTTAAAATTCGGGCACCATCTTGGAAAGCACGTCAAGACGATGCTAACAAGCCTGGTCACAGCTCAAAGTACTGGCAACAAAACTGGTAGCCTCACAAACTTTGATAGGGGAACGTTTTACGTAACACTTCCTGAGGCTTATTCAAAGTTTGCTGTGCTACAGATTTTTTGTTCGAGCTTTTGAGTTGTACTCTGGCTCGTTAGCATCGTCTTGACGTGCTCTCCAAGATGGTGTTTGAATTTTTAAATTGGACCGAGAAATACATACGGACACAAACTCCCGACTCTCCTGTCTACCCCCCGAAAACGGGCGCGCCCAGCAACACGACCTTTTGCCCATGGATGATATCCTACCCTAATAATGGGCAGATGACTGTGTGTCTGTCGGTAAGACCTGTCGTTTGTGTACAGGGTCAAATGGGAGAGAAGCAGAAAGTTTCGACCGCTTGACCTTTTCGACGGTCAATTCTTTCTAGACTATCAAATTTTTAACCCAAACGCGGCCAAAGGCTGCCGGAGGCATACTAGTTGTATAATAAGTGACGGGTTTTCAATTATGTGATATTATTTTTGTTATTATGTACATTTATAGGAACGCTGGCACAGCTTTTCGCGGCCGCGCTCAGCGCAAATGTTCGGGGCTTTTCATCGGCCAAAAAAAATTCCCTTCGAGTTATTTTTATCAATATTGCGACATACACTTTTTGTGATTTTTACTGCTTTTACTAATTAGAACATGCTGATCATTTTAGCAAAAAGAAATATTGAAAACACATGCGGAAAACAAGAGTTGAACTTTTTTTAAACGGCACGCTACCGTAACCATTTGCCCGCGCGCGTCTAATTTTTCAAGCTGTGCCAGTGTTCAATTTGTTCTAGACTCGTTTGAGTATAAATATTTTTATCACAGTTTTCTCTCTAGTATATAAATTTATGTTTGTCTTTACAAAATATCGATTTCATTTGTAATGTTTTTATAATGCTTTTAACAGGTAATCAAATGTCTTTGAGGCAAGCGGTTCTGTCTAAAGGATTACCACCTTCAGGTGGAGGGTAGATTGGACAAATTGTTTCTCTACAACACATTCCTTTTAAGCAAAAAATTACCACCGGGAAAGGATTTGTCGCCTCTACAATGGTCGGATTTCTTCGATTCTAAAAAGCGCATAGCATTAGGCAAGGATGAATTTACAGTGTATATAAAAGGTTAGTAGGTACAACATTTCAACGATGGTTATAGGTACATCCGGCCCTATATTTTATCTTCTTCATGGTGGAGGGTATTCTGGATTAACATGGGCGTGCTTTGTTGTAAGCATATCAATTTTCAAAACCGTTTATTATAGGAAGAATTGTGCAGAAGAATAGAATGCCGAGTGTTATCTCCTGATCTTCGTGGTCATGGATGTACAAATTGTGAAGAAAATTATGAATTGTCAAAAGAAAAGCAAGTAGAGTGAGTTATTTTTTGTTTGAATGCAATTAATAAATCAGGATAAAACATTTATGAAATGCATGAACCCTTTACTTTTAGAGACATCGTAGCCCTATTCAAAGCAGTTTATGGTGAAAATGAAGAAGGCCCTGTATGTATTGTTGGGCATAGTATGGGTGGAGCCTTGGCTGTACATACCGCAGCTTCAAATCTTATCCCAAATGTAGTTGGTTTGATAGTAATTGATGTTGTGGAAGGTTCCGCTATGGATGCTTTAAGTGGAATGATTACTTTTCTTCGTAATAGGCCAAAGTCGTTTGATTCAGAGGAGTCTGCCATAAAATGGTTAGTTGAAAAGAGTACTAAATTGATTTTATAGGTGTCTGCAGAGTGGAACATCAAAAACGTCTAAAGCAGCAAGAATTTCTATGCCAAGCCAAATAACAAAATCAAGCAGTGGAAAAGTAAGCTATCTGCTATTAATTTCGGAATTGATTTTTTTTCTTCGTTTTAGTATATCTGGCGCATTGATTTGACAAAAACAGCAGATTATTGGCCCGGATGGTTTCAAGGCCTTTCCGCGACCTTTCTCAGCTGTTCTCCACCAAAGCTCTTAGTTTTAGCCGGTGTTGATCGCCTGGATAAAGACTTGACGGTACTAAAACTATTATTTTATAATTTTTTTTTAAAAATTAAGATTGCCCAAATGCAAGGAAAATTTCAAACTACTGTGCTTCCTAAGGTTGGACATGCTGTCCATGAAGACAGCCCAGCTCATCTGGCCGATGAAGTAGCCCGTTTTGCTGCTAGATATAGGTTTTGAAATCATAAATCGTTGTAACTAAAATTTCAGATTCGCTACAATAAAACAGGAGGCCGAAATTGGAATGCGACCTGGCCTTCGATTGGGTCAAATTATCTAGTTTGTACATACTAATAAATCTTTTTCTCCCATTCAGCTAGAGAAATCGACCATTGTACACGTATTAGCAGCTGCAACTCTCCCGCATTTACTAATTGCCAGTCGGGCATAATTAGGAATGGAGTCTGCTGTCAACAGCCCAATTCCTCCTCAATTACGCCCTTTTACAGATTATCTTTTCAGCTGTTTCGCCTCGACCCATTATCATACGCCTCACATTATTCCCCTCGTGGATGTCACATGACTTTTCCCGCCACAATGGTCATCCTACTAATTTCTTTTATTCGGCGATACTAGAGCAATTTAGTCACATTGCTCCAAATCGATACTTCTAATTTTGGCAACTGGGGATTCCCTTTCCGGTCGATTCTCTCATACACTCCCTCTCTCGCTCTCTCCTTCCTCAACAATGGCAATTTCATTGTCGCTCGAACACGCCTCCGATGTTTCATACGCCACGGGAAGCCAGCCGAGCTCTTATTTTACCCAATATTGGTCCGCGGGCTCGACTAATAATCTCTTTCCATATAAAGATCTCCTAATATCTGAAGTCTTATACATGACGTTGATGATTACTAGGATTCTAAATAAAAGAAACCTCATTCAAGTGAAAGATAAATTTGGAGATCATTGTTCGCTTCCAAAAGAGGCATTTCAACTTCTCTTCTCACATGACACCCATTTGCTGAAATTTGGCTTCTTCTAGAACATTGAAGTTCTGTTCAAGTAACCATTCTTTTGCTTCTTTTTACGAGCTTACTGAAGACACCAAATCGTGGCTTATTTTTGCAAATCAAACATTCTTACAAAAAAAAACCTAAACAATGAAGAATAGTCAGAAAAAAATCTTTTGCTTTACGATGCTTACTTTTTGTTGCATCTAATGTTCAATATGGTGGTTTCCATTTATGTGACTTCTTTTGCTTCAATCAAGTTTTATCTAGGATGTTAGAAAAGCGAATAAAAATATGAGCGAAAAGCAGATCAATGCAATGTCTTCTCGAGCGCAGAGGAGAATACAAATTCGAAAAGCGAGTCACTGGCTTCAATTGCCTATAAATCCGAACAATCTTATCAACTTCAGCTTTCACAGAGGGAGACAGCATTCCTTGATGTGCTTACCTGAGCGGCGGATAATTCTCACCCCCGTTTCAACGGGTTTCTCGGCGGAAGCCCTAGAGAGAGGAATAGCAGTCGCGAAAAGTGAGCTCATTGACAATGCGCATTGCCTAGCGGAGTTTTTCTTCTCTCCTCTGCTTCTTCTGCATTTTTATACAACATAAAACAAAAAGAATTGATAAGAATTTTAAGAAATAACACTCTTTTGTCGCAGTGTGAAATGTATGCAAGGCAACCATCAAAAAATCCCTTGCATTGCAATTAGTCTACCGGACAACGGCGTCCTCCGAACAGACCGCTCTCACTGACTCAACGCGACAGATTGGATCAACCAACCAAGGTTGTCACAACTTGACTCCCTCTCCCCATTCATTTTATTACTTTTTTCCATTTCTTTTCATAATGTGCATTTGACCTATCTCTGTCATGCGATCAGAAATCAGTTCCGTTTGAAGCCTCATGTATTCATCTTTTTGTATTACGTCATGCTCATTTCTGAAGATTATGAGGGGGAAGGAAGCTTGAAAGGAAATACCAATGAATAATTCTACATATCCTTGGGAAATTCCTTATTAGATGAACGCATTACCCTATCTAATAGCTAGGCGTGGCCGATTCAGAACTGGTTAGTCTTTTCTGTTTCGCCGATGTAATGGTAAAGTTTACTTACTAAAACACTTTTTTCCTTCAAGAATTCGTTCAAAATACGATAATGCTCTGCAACAAATTTATTTCTGCGACTATCAACGGAGAATCTCTCTCTAATAACCCCTTGGGCGTTCTGCTGCCTGTTTGTTTAGGCGGACACCTCCTCACCGCGTGTAGATGTTCTTCGGGGGTCCGTCCGACCACATTTCTCCCTCCGGGTAAAAAGGGGTCAGCTGGTCCCAGCCTCGAGAGAACCACATTGATCTCTCGGGCCCTTCGCATTTGTTCGGGACCGCCTGGACTCTTTTCTTCCCAATGTTATGCTTCTCTTTATTTTTTGTTAAAATAACAGCAGAAGAACGAGGAAGGACGAAGTTATTGCCCTTTGTATTTTTCCTCCAAATATGGCGTAATTCTGATAGCTGATTCAGTTCGTGAGTCAGTCTGTTCACCTCGCCGCTCGGTCTCGGCCCCCTTTTCCCTGTATTTGCCCAGTGAAACAGTCTCTCTTTGAAAGCATTTTGTTCGTCGGGGGCGGAGGGTACGCTTCTTATTCAACAGCGAAGAAAATTATAATCAATACATTCACCAATTAATTCTAAATGAAACGTTCTCTCTCTGCTCCTACGTTTTTTGGCAGAATTGTCCGGCAGAAGCACGCGATGTTCATTTGTGCTGTTTTCAGACATCCAGAGCTCGGAGTCCAAATTATTTCTTGCTTTTGCCACGGCCGATTCCCTGCCTAATCTTTGATTTTCTTTCCATTCTCATTTTTTCCTCCAAATTGACGATATTTATCTAATTACTCGGCGCGTCTCCATTAGCAGCAAGCAAAAGTTTTTCTCTCACCAGCCTCTTGAAATATAATTAGCTAAAAGAAGAAACCAATTACTGCAATAGAAAAGCCTCTTCTTCATCGCGTCGAGGATGCCTCTCTCTGGGGACATGCGAACTTTTTGTTTTTGTGAGGCGAAATGGCCGAGTCCCAGTAGCTATATGTTCAGCTCCCATCTCTTTCATTTCATGATTTTATGAAATCAAACTATTTTTTCACATTGTGTTTTCCGAAATATTCTGAAATCCCAGAGTTCCAGTTGGAGAACTAGAGAAATTGGGAAATGTAATCCCTTCCCTTGCCGAATGGAAGCAGCAGATGAATTTTCGAAACTAAAATATGATCATCGCTTTTGGCTTGTTTGATTGATAGCGGAAAGCTGCAATCTTATTTCGAAAAGTTCCTTTCAGCTTTCATAATCGAAAAAGTGAAAGCTCATTCTTCTTCCGCTGCTCTATTTCCTCCTCTACATCTTCTCAAAACAGGAAAAATTGATTTCCCTTTCCGACGCACCCGCAAGTAAAACAACACCCCGAGGAGAAGATATTATTGTGGCTGTCCTCTCTCTAAAACAGAAATCTATGTGCATTTACCAGTTTTTGAGCGGGGAAAGCCTCTCTCCCGAGGGGCTTCTAAGAAGCCCGAGCAAATGTTCTTTTCGAATGGATCAGACACACATTCTATTCTTGGTCTGGCTGTTCAGCTGTCTTGTGAGTGAATAAAATATACTAATTCGAGAGGGGGGAGGGACTGATTCTATTGCGACAAACTACCTACTCCAGTTATTTTTATCCGCCTGCTCTTGCACTATCCCTTCTACGATTCAGTCTTCTATTTTTGGTGACAACCACCCATTCCAATATAATAAGTACAAAGCAAGTGCCATTTTTATAGAACGCATAAATAAAGAAACAGGAATAATAAAGAAGATGCGAAGATCACAGGAACTTTTCCCTATAATCATAAAAGCAGCATGAAAGCTTCTTACAAAAGAGCAGATAGAAGCACCTCCTCCTTGCCTTTTCAATAGAAAAACACTAATCGTATATTTCGCTCCCTGAACCCCTCGTAATCTTCTCCTCTCTCATTTTGTGCGTGACTCTTCAGAGGTTGCATTAATCTCTGGTTATTTTCTTTCTTTCCCCCCATTTGAGTAAATCCTCCTCCTCCTCTCCGATCAGGTGAGAAGAGTCCTCTCCCCCGAGGGAATTATTCCCTCTCTCCCCATTTGATTTGATTACCTCGCCTCTTCTTTTTATCGCCCTCTTGAAACAATACATATAATTTAGTGTACTCAAGTACAAGTTTGATCTGGCGGGTTCTGTCGTTGAGAATTGGCTGCTAGCCAGCTGCTGGCAGGCTCTGCCGACCACCACCACGACGACGACAAAGACAAGTGAAATGTGGCTCGGCGACTTGAAGCGCGCCGTGGAGGACGTCATCCTCCGGCCAGATGAGAATCCAATGCACCTGCTCGAGAAGCGCGGAACTATTGCCGCCTTGGACCTCTGCCAGGTACTCCCGCCTTCCTTCTTCCGTACTACGGCCTGTTTTCAGTTAGAGACGGCCCCGTCTGTCCCCCCAGGAGCTCCATCCGCCGCGGCCATGAATGCCTGCTCCTGTTCCAGCGAGACCGTTCCGTCGGAGATGGCCCGTCCTCCTCCCCAGCTGTGTGCCAGCACGAGTCTCGACACGATTGTATCCCCATCAATTAGATAGGTCACAATGAGAATCCTTCAGGTCAATC
This sequence comes from Oscheius dolichura, assembly GCA_932521035.1. Lineage (NCBI taxonomy): Eukaryota > Metazoa > Nematoda > Chromadorea > Rhabditida > Rhabditidae > Oscheius > Oscheius dolichura. The sequence continues at coordinate 2,794,311 of OW051494.1, read as the reverse complement.
GTCCACAGCCCTTCCTCCAACGCCATTCGGCCGGCGTCTCCCGCCGTCAGAGTCGTGTCTTCTCCAATCTACAGAGCAAACGGAAACGGAGCAATTCTCTCACTAATTACCACAAACGGTAGAGTTGGATGAGGGCAGAAGGCAACGATCCTCTTTCAGACCGGGAGTGTCCGTCTCTCTGCCGCCGTCTGCCCGGCAGACACCCATGCGATTTGGGGAGGATCCGATGTATCGCAGCTCCCTAGGCTCCTCAGAGTCCCACTCCTCCGTGGCCCGGAGCGAAGACTTCTCCCAGGATTACGTAGCCGAAGAAGACGAGATCTCCTCCAGTCAGCTCTTCCTCACGAGCGTCTCCCCGGCCCCTGTACCCTCATGCCCCGCCCCGTCACCCAATCCCTATATGGCTTATCGGAGTCGTCCAGAGGAGGAGGACATGGACTGCGATTAGCTATTCCTCTCTCGGCCGGTGAACACACAAGCACAGCTTTATAACTTCTTCTGTTAAACAGTATAATATGGGTAGTAAGAGGCAAATGAGTAGTCCTCCTCCCCCCGTCCCCCTTCCAGGATTAGTCTATGCCATACATCTTGCCTACTTCGACCGAATCTCTTCCTCCTTCCGTTGTCTTCTTTGTCCTGGTTATTTTGGGTAAACAAAGATTGATCCAATCGAGGGGGTACTGTAATTATAGCCGTAGTGGGAACCGGACTGCTACAGATTTGAATCGTCTGGAGGGCCGGAAGATGTATACAAGCAGAACTGCTTATCTTTCCAAGAATTCTGCTCTTGAAAGGTAGCCGCGTGATCCCAGCCCCCCTCGGAACGAACTTCCAGTTCTCAGAGGGCAATCCCCGTATGAGAAGAAACCAATATGACGGAGAGAGAAAGGACTCAATCTCCAACAAAACCTGTAATGCCATAGATCAGGGTCTGCTCTCGCTGCTGTCGGGTCCTTAGTGCAGCTCTGATGCCCTTGCACTAAGGGCTGACATTGGCCTTCGCCGGTCGCCAGGCTCATCCTCCAGGGGCCAAGGATCAGTGGACTTCAAAACGACAAATTATGTATGGATATAGGCAGATCAGCAGGAGGTCTATCCTTTCTGTTTCGTGAATGCCGGCTCCAAAAAGTCTTCAGTCTTCCACAATCCGCTGATGTCTCTGCCGCGAGCCCCGGTTCGTGGCCGCTGTCCCTTCCTGCCTCCCAGCCTCCCAGAAGCAGGACTATATATTGTAGATATAGAAATATATTTATTAGAATATGATCACTCCATTATGACATGTAATAGAATCACCGAATCAGTAATCGAAGGATATGCTGGACACAGGACAAAGAACGGAAAGTTGGCAAGATCCTGAGCAAATTATATTGAGTTTTTTCATTTGTTTTGGTTTGGAGGAGAAAGAATTAAAAAAGAGATTCAAAGCAGAAAAAAAGGATAGGGAACCGCGGTTCCTATGGCGACTCGTAAGGTTCTTCTCAGTGGTGGAGGACGGAGGACGAGGTCCGGGTGGTGACCATCTCCTTCTTGTACTTCTCCGTGGCCCCGCCCACGTGCGGCTCGAACTGGTGCGACTCCGTGACCCGTGTCCGCTTGTCTCCCGTCTCTACTTCCACATCTGTCTCTTGGTCCTGAAACGAAGACTTTTCTTTCGCGCTGGGACCTTAAAACATACGGAGGTGTACTCTTCGACTTCTCGGTTTTCTGACGTGTACTGGTGGCCACTTCTACCGGCGGCTCGTCCAATCGAGAATTCGGCCACGCTCTCCCCTCGTTCTCTCTCGTCCATCTGACCCTGAATTCTTACTTTCTCCTCGTCTAAATGGCCACCAAACCCTGAGAACAGCAGCTCCGGAAGAAGAATAAGCAGCCGATCCGCCCGAGGCGTAGGCTTCGTTGGCCTCCCTCAGATGGGAGGAGGAATAGGTCTCGGCACTCTCCCTCAGCTGGCTCCTAGCCCCGTAGGCACTTTCATAGGCCGAGGAAGCCTCCGTGGCCATGGCGGATGATCCTCCCCTGGCCGTGGAGGCTGTGACCGTGGTGTCCCCGGGATAGACGTGGCATTCGGCCTTGGTGGTGACAACATTGCCGGCGGCGTCGGTAACCGTGGTCGTCTTGATCTCCTTCGTCGTCACGTCGGTGGTCACTCGTCTCTCGACCTCCTCTTGAATTGTATAGCCGCTGGAGGCGGTAGACATTCCATCAAACGAGTCATTATGTGCTCCTTCCAAATGGGCACGCGGGATTCGCATGGCTCCTTCATCGAGGAAATGATCCAGTCGAGCCACTTCCATACTCGAAGTGTTAACAGCACCGGCTCCTGCCTGGAAAATCTTATTTTCAGGGAGAGGGGACAGTGGCTGCCTACCTTCAGTTTTGCTCTAGGAATGCCAACATCTGGGTAGTATTCATGACCGGCGGCACTCATGGCAGAGAACTCTGCTCCGCTCTCAGAGCTGGAGGATCCTTCCAAGGTGGACCAGGGCCAGGCTCCCGCTCGTCTGGAAGAGGATGTCTTATAAGGAGGACAGATAGTGTTGTTTACCTATAGCCGAAGGCGCCTGCTCCAGCCCCGCCTCTCGCTCCGAAACAGTGGCATTTTGTACAGAGATAGAGGAGACAACAGAGGGCGAGGAGAAGGAAGAGCAGAGCCAGGAGGATCAACAGCACGAGGGAGGCATTGCTCGGCGCCACCTGGCAGTAGGCCCCGCTCCAGCCGTCCGTGCAGATGCAGGTGATGTTCCTCGTTTCCGCGTTGTGGACACAGTCCCCGTGAGAGTTGCACATGTCGCAGAGTAGGGCTCCACAAACCCGGCCGGGCTCATCCAAATTACCATCGATATATCCCTCCGGGCACTTGCAGGTGTAGCCGACTGCTCGGTCAATGCACTGTGCCACCCCGGAGCAGTTGGTCAGGCCGAGGGCGCACTCGTCCACGTCCCTCACATGCATACAGAGGACATCCTCGTTCAGCCCGAGCATTGTCCTCTTCTCGCTCTTTCGAATGTCCATAAAGCCAGGGTCACACTTGCACTCGGCTTGCTGTTCCATATTCTTGCAGGTAGTATTGGTGGGGCAGAAGTTGACATCGCTACAGTAATCCAGGGCGCAGATGGAGCCGGGGACTGCTCCGGGTGGGGAGGAGTCAGAGAAGGTGGGCAGGCATTCACACTTGTACAGATGGTCCAGGTCAATGCAGCGGGCATTCTCGGAGCATTCATTGTCTTCTTTCCTCTCACACTCGTTGAATCCGTGGGTCGGGAGACACTTCTTGCCGGGATCCAGAGGGTTCAGATCGCGGAAGCCGCCACCACACTCGCAACGGTAGGTCCTCGGCCCGGTGTCGATGCACTTCGCCTGGGGATGGCAGTCATTCTAAAGAGGGGTTGAATAGGGGAAGAGAGAGAGAGGGGGCACCTTGAAGCAGGGTTTGAAGGGGTCCGGCTGGTACTCGTTGAGGTAGAGACCGCTGTCGCCAACCTCGTAGCCGTTGCGGTCGACGATGTATTTGATCAGCTGATAGTAGACATCCGATGGAACTCGGACAGCTCCTAAAACAAGGTATATGTCTATAAAGACGAGTGAAACCTTTTCTAAAGTGAACAGTAGTGTTGAAGAGGAGGCCACTCTCCCAGCTGCCGTTCATAACCGCCGGATTTTGGATCTCATTGACGTCGGCGCTCACGAAGGCATTCTTCAGGATGGTGTGGGGATAGCAGCCGCCGACGCCTTCCTCGAAGTCGTTGGCGTAGGACTTGTAGACGGAGTCTTGTGGATTGGCGAAGGAGTCATTATAGACGAGGTTCGTCTTCTCCTTCCGGGCTACCCACAACGGAATGGTCCAGGACTCCACGGGACGGCAGATGTCGCTGCTGGAGGAGCGGCGCATTCCATCAGGACAGCCGCAGACACTTCCCGCAATGCAGACCTCTCCCAGGGCGGATTTACAGTTCACTCCTCCGCATTCGCCAATTGGTTCAGCTTCTCGACAAGGATTCAACTGGTCGAAGTCGTCAGCCACGCGGAGGGAACCGCCACCAATGAGCAGATTGGTCCGCTGGAGGGAGGAGCGCGTCTCCTTCCACAGTTCGCACTCGTCCACCGGCTCGCGGGTCTCCTTCGTCGTCTGCACGTTATATTTGAAGAGGATACCGTCCGGCCAGGAGCTGTTGACCGTCTTCGGGTGGGTGATGTATTCCACTCGGGTGTTGACGTATCTCGGGGCGTAGCTGGTTCCTCCAATTGTCCGGGCCATATCTTTTTGGAATTTGTCCACGATTTCAACATAGGGCGGGGATGTCTTACTACCGAATTGGCTGGAATACATCAGGGCGTTATTGTCCCTTGTGAGGACTCGGATCTGTAGCGGAGTCTCCACTACCGGCTGACAGCGTCCATTCTCAGCCGAGCGGCCTTCTCCCGGACGGCAGCCACAGTGACTTCCACCGATGCAGACCTCATTCCTGGCGATGGAACAGTGCTCCCGTCCACAGAGGACACCCTCCTCCTGGGGCCATTCCATCAGAGGACGAATGGTAGTGGCGGCGACGACTTCCTGTTGGAATTCGATGCAGACTCGTCCCGGTTCCCGAGGATTAGGAGATTGGTCATAGAAGCCTGTCCTACAGGCGCATGTGTATCCATCGTCCAAATCTTGGCAATCCGCATTACGGTCGCAATTGTTCAGCTTGGGATCGAGACATTCGTTGAGGCGGCAGACGCGGCCAGGAGTACCCGGAGGCCCTTCGTCCCTGAATGGGGTCCTACAGCGACAGTCGTATCCTCCCGGGGTGTCGATACACTGAGCATTACGGTCACAGTCGTTCAGATTGGGCGAGTCGCACTCGTTGATGACGAAACTGCACTGCGTTCCGGGCTGGGCAGGGTTGTCGTCGTTATAGCCGGCCCGGCAACGGCAGTCGTAGCCATTCTCCTTGTCGAAGCAGTCAGCAAATCGGGAACACGTGTTCAGCGAGGGATTAGAGCACTCATTCACCCGGGCTATGCATAGCCGTCCGGGGTGGCGCGGGTCGGGCGACTTGTCCATGGTGTTGATCGGGCAGCGACACGTGTATCCCTCCGTTCGGTCCTCACAAACCGCCAACGAGTGGCAGTCATTCAACGACCTATCCAGGCACTCGTTCACCACCTCCGTGCAGATCCTTCCTGGTTTTCTGTCCTTATTTGGCGAGCGGTCCACGTAGCCGTCCCTACACTGGCAAGTGTACTTCTCCGGACCGGGCACCTCACTGCAGATGGCCGCCGCATGGCAATCATTCTGTGTGTTGTCCATGCAGACAGGCGTGGCTTGGATGCAGACGCGTCCTGGCTTTCTAAGCGGGTCCGGTGATTTGTCGTCATAGCCTTGAAGACATTCACAGGTGTAGCTTTGAGCCCCAGTGGCGCGGCAGGTTCCGGCCGGGTGGCAGTCGTTCTTCTCCGGGTCTTGGCATGGGTGACGTGGAGGAGGCGTTGGCGGGGGAGGCAGCTCACAGACTCGTCCGCGACTGTTTGGATCAGGCGAACGGTCCAGATAGCCACGGGCGCATTCACATCGGTAGCCGCGAGGCTCATCGTAGCAGATGGCATTTCGGGAGCATGTGTTGAGTTTCGGATCGCGGCAGGCATTGTCTAAATTAAACGTTTTAGGAGAAGGAAGAAAGACTCACTTCGGACACAGATTCGTCCCTTCTGAGGGCCGGGAGACTGGTCAATGTAGCCTTGGATGCAGGTACAGCGGTACTGCATTCCTCCTAATGGCTCACAGATGGCCGCAGAACTGCACTGATGGTCGGGAGGGCAGACTTCCGGCGCACTGCACACTCGTCCCGGTTGGGAGGCCAGGTTGGGCGAACGGTCCACGTAGCCCTCCTTGCATTCGCAGGTGTAACCCTCCTCCAGATCACGGCAATCCGCCTGGGCACTGCAGGTATGGCGAGCGGTTGCGCATTCATCCACCTAGAGAGATTTCTTTTGTTTAGAGAACTGAATAACATACCAATTTGACGCAGACTCTTCCAGGTCTTCTGGCCCTGTCGGGGGATCTGTCCAATGAGCCGGCTGGGCACTCACACGCGTAGGACTGCTCGTTATCCCGGCAGAGAGCATTCTGGTCGCAGTCATTCTTCCCGGTTTCACATTCATTTTCAACTAGAATAGTATATACTTGGGGAAGGTGAGACAGGCACTTACAGAGAAGGCAGACTCGTCCAGGGAAGGCGGGACTCGGACTGATGTCCTTCGAGTTAGCCGGGCACTGGCACTCATAGGAGTCGGTAGTGTCGCGGCATCTAGCATGGCGGTCACAGTCGTTGAGTTTTGGATCAGCACATTCGTTGATTACTGTAATGAATTGGTTTTACTGATACTTAAAGGACTCACATCTCTTGCAGACGCGTCCCTTCAACGTCGGCGACGGCGAGACATCAATGTAGCCATTCTGGCATTCGCAGCGGTAGCCTTCCTCCTCGTCGAAGCAGCGGGCATTTCTATCGCAGCTGTTCATATTGGGGCTTCGGCATTCATCTATCAGTTGCTTGCAGATCCTTCCCGGCCGGCCGTGCGACCTGTCCATGAAGCCTTGAAGACAACGGCATTCGTAGCCCTCGTCCAGATCAATGCACTGGGCATTCTGGTGACAGTCGTTCAAATGCGGGAATTGGCACTCGTTCACCACTGGAATTGTTATTTTAAATGAAAGAAAGGCGAGATCTCCTTACTGGGTTTGCACATTCGTCCGGGTTTCTCTCCCATGTCCTTGTATCCCTGTCGACAGCGGCAGGTGTAGCCGACGGCCATGTCGACGCATTCAGCAGCGGTGTGGCAGTCATTCAGCTGGGGGAAGTCGCATTCATTGATGATTGAACACGAGCCAGCACCGTCTCGTTGGTAGTTGAAGGGGCACATGCATTTGGGCACACCGTTTTGGAGACGACAGACCTGGAAGATTGGGATTAAGCAGGAGGGAAAGGGGGCTCACCTCGTTGAGATGTCTCTTGCACTGGTTCGGGCCGTCGACTCTACACTCCGGTGGAGGAGGAGTAGGTCGCGGGACACAGAGACGTCCGGGCAGACTGAGCCGGTTGGGAGACTCGTCCAAGAAGCTCGCCCGGCACTGGCAGGTGTATCCCTGAGGGAGGTCCTGGCAATTGGCGTCCTGATGGCAGTCGTGTTTCCGGAGACGGCATTCGTCGATCAAAGCGGGGCGACAGATCCTTCCCGGACGGCGGGAGACGTCGGGAGACTCGTCAACGAAGTCATCCCGACAACGGCAGGTGAATGCCTCTTGGGTGTCGATGCAGTCCGCATTGGGGGAGCAGTCATGCCGGTTGGAGGTGCACTCGTTTATCCGGAGGAGACAGCGACGACCGGGACGGTTGACCGGATCCGGCGAGAGGTCGATGAACTGGTTCGGACAGGCACACATGTAGCTATCTTCCGTGTCGGTACAGGTAGCCTCGCGGGAGCAGTCATTCTGCCCTGTGGCGCATTCATCCACCACTATAAATGAGGAGGATTACTGTATCTCCAAAAGAGCGTCACTCACGTCTCTTGCACTTCCTTCCCGGTCTATTCTGGCGATCGAAGCTGACATCCAGGTAGTTGATGGCACAGCGGCAGGTGTACGAGTCGGGGGTGTCTTCACAGATGCCTCCATCCCGGGCACAGTCATCAATTCCCAGGGTGCATTCGTTTTGTACTGGAACAGGATTATTCCATTAAAGGAGTGGGTGACTCACATGGCTTGCAGAGTCTTCCCGGCTTAACAGCGATGTTCGGGGAGATATCCAAGAAGCCTTGCCTACACCGGCACATGTAGCCATCATCCATATCGGTACAAATTGCCCGATCCGGCGAGTCACAGTCATTGAGAGTCGGGTTGTCACACTCCGGGATAACGGGGATACAGACTCTTCCCGGCCGGATGGGATTAGGCGACTTGTCCTTGAAGCCAGGCGGGCAGGCACAGGAGTACTCGTCGTCGCCAATCTGGATACAGCGGGCATTCCTGTCGCAGTCGTTGTGACCCGGCTGGCAGCGTTCGTTTGTTTTTACTGGAAAGAGAGTCAGCTTTAGAAGGAGACAGAAAGAGCGGACTTACACTTTTCGCATCGTCTTCCAGGGTTTCTGAACTCGTCGGCATCGGTGAAGCCGGCCTTGCAGATGCAGGTATAGGCCTCCACAGTGTCCATGCACATGGCATTACGGTCACAGTTGTTCAAATGCGGAGCGGCACACTCATTCACCAGCTCTTTGCAGACAAGGCCGGGGGCGCTGAAACGACATTTTAGTTGTTTCAAGAAAAGTGGAAACCTCTGTGCATTGGGGGAATAGTCAACGGTGCCTGGCTTGCATCGGCAGACGTAGCTGTCCGGAGTATCGGTACAGATGGCCAGTGGGGAGCAGCGATGACTGCCGTCGAGACACTCGTTCTGTTCAGCTACACAGAGACGACCAGGACGGCGGATAGAGTCGGGAGAGCGGTCGATGAAGCCTGAGGGACAGGCACACAGGTAGCCGTCGTCCGTATCAATACAGACGGCCGAGCGGTCACAGTCGTGCTCTCCCAGGAGACATTCGTTCTTCACTGAAAGGGGCATTCTCTTTGCTAGAGGGAGGACGACAACTCACAGCATATTCCAGTAATTGAGTGTCGCTTCTCTCCCCGGGCACATTGGCAGGTGTAGAAGGAGCCGTGCGGTAGACACTGTTCCCTCTTCCTCACATCACAGTTGCCTGGCTGGTTCGGCTGGCAAGAACCTAAACTCTTTCATGTCTCTCGAAAGGCTATACAAACATACCAGGGTAAGAGCAGATGCCCTTAAGATTCCTCTCGAAGCCGCTCTGGCACTCGCAGACATAGTGGCCAGTCCTGTCCCGGTTACAGATCTCATTCTCACGGCAGCGTATCCCACCATTCCGGCAGTCGGCGTCCTGCTGGGGAGCGATGTGGACCTCCTTGACGGAGACACAGAAACCACTACGGTAGTCTCGCTTGTAGTCGTCCGGACAGGCACAGCGGAAGTTATGGAAGGGAGTGACGAGACACTCCTCCGGGAAGATGCACGATGTCAGCAATTGGGGATTGCAGGCAGAGCCACCGCAAACCCGAGTCATAGGATGACGCTCGAAGCCGTCGGGGCAGACGCACCTACTTTGGCCATTCTCCTCTACGCAGAGCTCATTGAGAGTACGGTCACACCCTGTCTGAGTCCGGGGATTGCATGCGCCCTGAGGGACGGGAACAGTCTCCAGTTTGGTTGGTGAGGGACAGGCGGCCTTCTGTATCATTGACCGCAGCCGAGTATCCAAATCCTTGAACTTGTCAACGTAGAACCATCTGTTCGGCGAGCCGGCAATGCTCTCCAGCTCGCTGGCCAGAACATGGTCCGTCACTCCGATGGCAAAAGTGTTGACGGTCAATTTTCGAGCAGCCGCAGCCGGAGCAGAGACATTGTCTTGGGATCGTCCGTCAGTTAAGACAATAGCTACGCGGGCAATGTCCGGACTCTGGGGCCGGGCACCTCGTCTCTCGCTGAATCCCTCCTGCACCATGTGTTGGATGGCTGCTCCAGTTCTTGTCAGCCCTGTGAGGTACTGGGTCTCGGTGATGGCTCGGAGGACGGAGCCCTTGTCCACGTGCTGTCCCAGATCGAACTCGTGTCGAATCTGATCAGAGTATTGGATCAAGCCGACTCGTGTCTGGTCCAGGCCGATTTCAAAAAGTTCCACGAATTCTCGAACAAAGCGGAGGACCTCATTCTTGAAGACATAGGAGCCGATGGAGCCACTGCCGTCGATGAGGAAGACGAGGTCGGTCTTCTGCTTTGGACAGGTGGTTTGAACTGTGCAGACCCGCCCCGGTGGGAGATTAGCCGACGAGGAGACATCCACAAACCCGGCATAGCACTGAAATTATAGTTTTTAGGCGTCTTCCTAATTCCATTACCTGGCAAGTATATCCGTCTGCCAGGTCAATACAGTCAGCATTCTCGTCACAGGTATTCAGAGAGGGCAAGGCACATTCATTGCTGGCATTGGAGCACTTCCTTCCCGGGGGAAGGCCGCTCTTCGAGGAGACGTCCACATAGCCGGGCAGGCACTGGCACGCGTAGCCATTGGTGGCATCGATACACTTAGCGAAGGGGGAACACGTATTGTCAGCCGTGGCACATTCGTTCACCACTGGAAATTGAAGGGTTATTTCAGCTGGGGAAGGGCTACTTACGTTCTTTACAGACTCTTCCAGGCTTCCTTTCCAGATCTCGGGAGAGGTCGATGTAGCCCGGACGACATTGACATGTGTAGGTGTCGAACATGTTCAGGCAGACGGCATTCCGGTCACAGTCGGTGGAGGTCGTGGAACAAGCGGAGAAGACTGAAATCTCCCTATTGCATTGGCTTATCCACCGGAAACTGACCTTTACAGGCACCGTCGGTGTAGCGGAAAGAGTGCTCATTGCACTGGCAGCTGAAGAGGCCTCTCTGCATCCGGTCGGTGCAGACCTCATTCAAAGCACAGCCATTCGGCCTCTTGGGGTCACACTCGTCCAGCTGGAGGGACGTTGCCACATCGTTAGTGCTGGTTATCTTCTCTACTGGCTTGCGGCAAACCCTTCCCGGATAGTGGGTCCCGTTGGGCGAGGCATCTACATAACCGGTCCGACAGCTACAGATGTATCCCTCCTTGGCGTCTTCGCAGATGGCATTCTCGGAACAGTCGTTCAGTCGGCTGCTGAGGCACTCGTTCACTGCTTCGATACATTTCCTGCCTGGAATAGGGAGGATGTTACAGGGAAAGTAGGACGGTACCTGGGAGTCTGTTGTAAGAGGCGGAGACGTCAGCGAAGCCTGGACGACACTGGCAGGTGTAGGAATCCTCCGTGTCCACGCAGATAGCACTCTCGTGGCAGTCGACACGGTAACGCTCGCGATTGGAACACTCGTTGATTCGGGGCTTGCAGATTCGACCAGGCTGGCCGGAGGGCGAGACATCGGCATAGCCCGACCGGCACTGGCATGTGTAGCCTTCGGCCTGAAATTTGGTGTCTTGAGGAAAGGAGGAGAGAGGACGAACCAGGTCAATGCACTCGGCATTTATGCCACAGGAGTGAAGTTTCGGATGTTGGCATTCGTTGATGACGAGGCAGCGGCCATCGGGCAGACGGGAGTAGCCACTGGCACAGCGGCACTTGTAGTTGTTGTTGACGAAGACGCAAACCTAAATCCTCCTCCGGTATCCTCCCAACACATCCTCTCACCTCGCTTTTCCTCTGATCGCAACTCATCGGATCTGACACGTCGCACTCCGGGGGGTCCGGTGCAGCCGCTAAACCAGCACATTTGCCCTCTTCGGCCCGCTTTTAACCAACCTCGGACACAGACGCGACCCGGCTGTCGACTGGGATCCGGCGACTCGTCCCGGTAGTTGTCGTGGCAACGACAGGTGAAGCCGTCGGCCGTGTCGATGCACGACGAGTGGCGGGAACAGTCATGCTGGCCGGAGGTGCACTCGTTGACGACTTGGCGGCAGACTCTTCCATTGGGACGGCCGTGCTGGCGGGAGACGTCGACATAGCCGGAAACACACTGGCACATGGGGCCGGCCGGCGTCTCCCGGCATTCTGCCTCCGGGGCACAGTCGATGTTGGCGCACATGTCCGCTGAAATGGTCCTCTTTATCTTCTGCACCCGTAAAGTCTCGGCAGTTCTTTTTAAAAATCAAATGTTGTTGTCGCTGCCAAAGATGCGGCAGACGTGTCTCCGAACCATCCTCCCAGAAGAGGGAAACCGTTCCCGTTTGTTTATTAGCCCCCGCGGCTGGTGGCTTCTATTGTGGATTTCCCTTGGTGAGCTTTCTCTCTCGCGGTGTCTTGTTCCCCCCTAACAAGTTCTTAGTTACCCCCTCCCCCCGACTGACCAGTCTAATTGATCCTCTCCCCCCTCTTTTACTTACTCTTTCTGCAAGTTCTTCCGGGGCTGCGCAGACGATCCTGAGAGGCATCCGTCCAGCCGGATTTACATCTGAAAATATGGGGGTGGTGCCTTCTTATAGTTTATCCGAGGGCTGGTTGGATGGAACAAATCCAAAGCGGTGAAATAATTGTTGCCTTGCGAAGAAGAGGCCGGACAAAATGGACGAGGCGAGTGGACAATGGCAGCGGAGGATGGGGGCACTCACCGGCAGGTGTATCCCTCCATCGTGTCGATACATTCGGCATTAGAGTCACAGGTGTGCGTACCCAGGGCACACTCATCCACTACTGAAAGCGAAGACAGTTATTTACGGCTGATCGGATGCGGAGATAGTTTGAACCCTCCTAGGGCGACCGGGAGGACGAGAGAGATGAATCTCACTCTCGACGGGGCACACGACTAGGGGCAAGGAGATTCAGCTGGCAGATTAGACAGGGGCCGCGGGAATATGGATTGATCCCTTTCCTTTTCTGTTTTTTTTTGTCATCGATCAGGAGGAGGCCGTTCCCTTGTCTCCCCTACCTTGAAGTCCCCACGTACAGTCAACAAAAGTTGGGAAGTTGAAAATTGGCCTGACAATTAGCTGTCTCTCCCCCGCCTCCCCCGAACACACCAGACAACTATGGTTGCTTTTTCAAGATGGATGAATTTCAACTGCTGCCGGGGCGGCTTTATTTAGAGAGAGGCGCGTTCAAGGTCTAGTGCTGGATCTTTGAGGAGAGGGGGACACGCAGGAAGGCGATGGTCAGCGGTGGTCAGCTAGGGGGACAGCGTCTCCTGGAAAGGGAGATGGAAGGACAGGCGGGACTCAGAAAGGCTGAGGATCAAAAGCTACGTGCTCTGCCCACTGGAGATCGTCCCAGCCCGGTCTCCCTAAAGTAGAAGTTTTCCTCTTCACTTTCCCCACCAAGCCGCCGAATTTCTCTATCCTCCTCCCACGGAAAAAGCTCCTCCTCGGCGATGGTTTCGATCGCCGGAGGGCATAATGAGACCGGTCGGTGACCCCTACGGGGGAGAGGGAAAGGAGGAAGACGCCTGCCTTCATTTACAGATTTCTCTCCCGCTCTCTCTCTCTCGGAATTTCGCCTGCTAAAAGTCAAGGTTTACAACCAGTAACCGTGAAGACGGGCGGGATTTGTAGCCTCATTTGGGAGCCCGAGGAGGGGAAGAAGCGATAGTCAGTCAGCCTTTTCTCTCGTTCTCAGTGTACCGGTTTTTTTCAGCTGCTGTTTTTCGGATTTCAAAAGACGGGCGTGATCGTCTCCTCCCCATCCCCCCTCGTTCCCAAATGTGTTATCAGTCAAAGCTTTTTAGGACAAATTGGGGCGATGAGCGCGAAGGCAGGTCAAGGGAAGTCGTGGGTTGAAAAAATCGCGGTGGGAAAGGCGCCGAAAACTGATGGATTTGGACAGGTACAGGCACGCATATTGCGGTTGGGAGTACTAGTACGGGCTGAAGGAGGAGAAGGAGGACGACAAAATGGAGAAAACAGAAGGGAGGATGCCAAAAGAGAGGGGGAGAAACCGACTCTCGGAGCAAGAAGTATCCCGCGGGCCGGTCTCCTCCCTAGAAGGAACGGCTCGCCTGGAGGATGGCCATCTTTCCGAGGGCAATGTTGCGTCTCTGCCCACAATTAGTGAAGAGCTTATTTTGATCAGGGACCGGTGGATCGGACTACCCGGCTGGGGCTTTTCTCGAGAAAAGGGCGTAGGCGACTGGTCGGCTTGATGAAAGGTTTCAAAATAAGGACAGATGCCTCCATAAAAAAGGGGGGATGAGGCGGAAATGGGCGGTAGATCATGTCGTGTTTCCCCTCAGAATATAGAATAGATAGAAGAATATGAAAAAAAAGAAGGAAAAGAGACCTCGGACACATTTCCGTCCGGGTTGTCGTTTATCCGGAGAGGCGTCCACATATCCTCGGGGACATTGGCACTGAAATTTGGGAATAGGGAGGAGGAGAGTCGGTGGGGTACCTGGAAGTAGCCGGGCTGTTCGGAGACACATTCAGCTAGGGAGTCACAGTCGTGGAGACTGTAGTCATTGCAGGGATTTGAGCCTAAAACGGAAGGATTGGCTCTTTAGATGATAGCTGATGGCCAAAGCTAAACAAGGAACAGACAAGCCAGCACTTACTCAGAAGGCAGTTATCCTTCCCTGAAAAATACAGCTAAAATCATACCTAATTGTAAGGTGGGGACCAATAAAATAAGAAGCCCCGTGAAGAGGCGCAGCAGCCACATCTAAAGCGGCACCGCAGCAACTCCACGGAGGCCGCGCCGGGGGCGGGCCTTGGCGCGGCGGCCCATTTACGGAAGAACGCAAGCTGGATCAGCACCGCGTTTTGACAAGGGCGAGACAATATGTGCTGGGGGGTGACTCACGTGGAGAACGGGAGCAGTTGGTCCCGGGCTGGTGAGGATCCACGTCGATCAGGCCATCCCGGCACATGCAGACGACGTTGCCGGTGTTGGTGGCCACGCATTGAGACGTCTCCTCCGGGCAACCGACACAGTCCACGGACACTGGAACAGGCTCATTTAGAGACACCCAGCCATCCTCCTCCTCCTCCTCTAGCTGTCCCTGATACAGTCTCCTATCTTTTTCTCTCTATTTGCCTCGTCCTACCTCCCCATTCTCCTTTCCAAACGAGAAGCGGTATTTCTCAAACATTCGGAAAAAAGCCCCTTGGCCATGACCCTCACCGCCCTTCTCCCTCCACCGACACGTATGTTTCCCTGTTTTCCCTAAAAGAACCACGCCCGCCAGAGGGGGACAGATCTCGACGACCGGCTATCACTAGGCAGGGAAACGAAGACCGGGGGCGAGATGGAAAAACGACTGGCTGATGGATGTTCCTGGGGAGGGAGACAGAAACTGGCGGTCATTTGAATAGTCGCTTAGGCTTGTAATTTTCTCCAGGCGGGAGAGGGGAGAGGGAGACAAGGAGGGGGGCGAGGAGGAGGAGGGGGAGCAAGGTCAGCCAGGGGGGTTAGTCATTGTAGGGAGACACCAAAAAAAGGGCATTTGTCTCCCCCCTTCCTTCTCAACCGGATGGTTTACAGAAATGTTTCATTGAGGGGGGTGAGACCTGGGGCCGAGAGAAAAAGTCCCCTCAATAAAGCTGGGTAGTGGAACCCCAATTTGTAAGGCCGTGGGAAAAAAAGCTACGGGTGGAACGGACACGTCTGGCCCTGTGAGACCCGGGGGGACATCGAAGACCAGGGGATACTGTATCTGTTCTGGCCTGCCTCCTCTTCTCCCCTTCGGGACCTTCTGTCCTTTTTTTTTATCCTCACTTACATTGGGCACAAGCTCTGCCTGGCTTCTCCCGGCTGGGGGACACATCCACCGAGCCGAGCGGACACCGGCAACTGTATCCAATCGGCTGGTCCTGGCACTGGGCCATCGGGTCGCAGTCATGTCTCTTCGTGGCGCACTCGTCTTCCTCTGAAAATGGCAAGTTCACGAGCACACCTGCTGGGCCAAAGTGATGGTATCACACGGGGGGCCCGGACGGGAAGCCAACAAGGTCGTTGACCTACTTCTTCTATTTAACACAGCCTTGGGAGACTGTCTCTCAGTGCACTCTTGGCAATGGACACGAGGGAGGGGAAGGGTAATTGGACCGGGGCAGTGTGGTCAGTGGTAATTGTGCTCACCTGTTGCCCCTTCCTCCGGTCTTCTGTTGTGTTCAATGACCAAACAAATCAACCCCGAGAGGGGAACATATGTCTCGTCGCAGTTTTCGGGTATTTGCTGCCCTTCCAACGATCTCCCTATCCAGTTCAAGCCCCGCATCGTCATCGTTAAAGAAACATTCGGCTTTTTGTTTCAGCCTTTCGCAGAGGTTGTCCGAATTGTTTATAAGGAAGTAAAATATGGTTCAGCGATCAAGAAAAGGGGGGGCCATCCTTATTTCCGCGGGGGTGATACCGCTATGTTCTGGAGCTATGCGACTGGGGGGACAGAAACCTGCGGCCAGGTTCAATGAACATTCTGGGATGCAATCTATTGACCGCCATGCCACCCGTGGATCTCCAAAGGCCTTTCTCAGAGCCACGACGTCTCCGAGAGGTTTCAAGGACTGGATACAACCGCCGACCCCCAATGGGAAAGTTGTGAAATAGGCTACTTTGCCACAAGAGGATGGAATTCGAGACCTGGAGAGGGGCACGGTGGCCGGCTACAGTTTCAAAGGTCTGCGATGTCTCCTGAATTAAACGCGTGCTTTGGATATGAGTCCACACCAAAAACTGTGTTAAAGGCCATCGGTCCTCTTTCTACTTCTGGAGAATAGTCTCCCGGCTGCTCAACCGTTTCGTTCCTATCCTCCATCCCCTATACCTTGATGGCTCGTCCGCCCTGCCCCCAGTACAACAGCGAAAAAAATGTTTCCAACCTTTGGTACAATTCCTCCCGGGTCTCCTGATTCCCTCCAGCGACATGTCCACATAGCCAGCATTACATCGACAGGTGAAGCCGACGGGTCTGTCCATGCACTTGGCATTGGCGTGGCAATCGTTGGTCAGGCCGCTGGCACACTCGTTGATTACTGTAAGTGGATATTGTCTATTGAGCGGGAGAGGACTCACATTTTAGGCATTTCCTTCCAGGTTTACTCAACGGGTCTACCGAGACGTCGAGGTAGCCTTCTCGACAGAGGCACTCGTAGCCGGCGGCGTAGTCCATACAGCTGGCCTTTGGGTCACAGTCGTTCAGGAGGGTTGAAGAACATTCATTCACTAGTTCTAAATGGGCCAGGATCCTCTTTTCAGAAAGGAGACAAACTTGTGCATTTGCCCAGAATGAGAGAATGGTTCTGGGTGCATCCGCAGCGGGAGATGCCGTCGACCTCGCGGAGACAGAGGAGCCCGGGGGAGCAGGTGTCGGCCCTCTCGGGATCACAGACTGTTCGGACGTCTTCTCGGGGAAAATCAGGAATATCGTCGCTGAACATGAAGGGGATCTTGTCCGTGCCCGTCTGAAGGTACAGCTGCTGCTCGTGGTTCCTCTTTAATTCATTCCTCACATCGGCTTTCTTGGAGGGAGCTCTTCTAATCTCTGGTCTTGTCTTCTGTTGTTTAACTGGAAAAGGGAAAAGTAAAGGGATACTGTAGGTCGTACTGTGTTCCAACTCCATCAGGAGGTCTTCATTCAATTCGGTACAATTCGCTTCGGGGTGTTTCAGATACTCGTCCACCATGTCCACGGGGATGCACTTGACACTGCCCAACGGACGGACCATTCCTATCCGGCAGACACAACGACGAGCTCCCCCCACCACAATACAGATCTGTCCCAGCTGCTGGTGGCAGGGGTTGTCCTTCTCACATAGTTCGATCCTGCCAACTACGAGGGAATTGCTCCCACTACGGCGAGGCGATCCATCAGTACAGAATTCTGAACTAGATGTAATCAAGGAAGAGAGGAGAGCCACCAGGGAGGGTATCATTCCGCTCGTCGAAAAGCTCATCCGAACCGTCTTCACAATCCCAGACCCCGTTGCCAACCGCCTCTCGGGAGACACAACGGACTCGGCCGCAGCTGCACTCCAATTGAGCTGTTGTACATTCTGGAATTATTAGTAAAATTAGAAAAAATAAACAAGGAGGAGTCAGCAACAATATTGGGTAACTATGTAAGTCCGCGACAGTTCTCTATCGCCGAGCGGTTCGGAAGCGGGTGGGTTACTCATTCGGTCATTCAGCCCATTCGCACAAACTCGACCTTCTCTTTTTCTTTTTTTCGTGTTCATTGTCCTTACCTTCGTCGCTGCCATCCGGGCAGTCCACCTCTCCATTTTGGAATTTCTCCTTCGGGATGCATGTTGACCCGTCGCTGCAGGGGAACGCCGTGGCACCGCAAGCTGCAATTGTTCTATATATTTATCCCGTAGGGGAACTGTAAATGCCCCGGGTGGATAATAGCCCTCACTGCGGGAAGTCAAGTCGGCTTGAACCCATAACCCGCGAGAGTAATACTGCCGTCCCCCTGGCCTCTTCTTCGGCTGTCTCTGCCCCCGTCGGCTCAAGGCCAAGCCACCAGTAAAAAGCCATACGAAACAGGCACTTTTTATCCAGATGAACATGCTCGTTTACCGCCTACGAGATTTACGAGCTACCTCCTCCCCCCAAACAGTCAGGGTCGACCTTTTCAGGAGTCTTGAGTTGACCCAGTAATTACTGGGAGGAGGGGGAGGGGGTCAATTGGCCCCCGTTGTCGGCATTGTTGGGTTAAAATATTACGCTCGTCGCTTCGATCTCGACAGTCGTCATGGCCGTCGTTGAACTTCTCTGGTGGGAGACAGGCGGATCGGTCGCGGCAGACGAAGAAATGAGATGGGCAGCCTAAAATAGGGGAGGATGACGTATGCTCGAGGAGATCCGTCACACCCGTAATGTCTCGGCAGATTGAATAATAGAGATCTCCTGCCGAGACAGTACGGGTGAAAGGAGACGGGGGTACCTTCGTCAATGGCAGAGTAGCAGTCTATCCGGCCGTCGTTGACCTGCTTCTTGGAGATGCACTTGGGTGCTCCGAATTGGCAGTCGAATTGCCATGGCAGGCAGGCTGAAAAACGCTATCTTTCTCTCTCGCTCGGATTTTAATTCCCTCGCTCTCAGCCATTTTGTGAAATGAAAACGACGACGATCTCGTTCACGGTCACCGGATTGCCGTATTTCGACCCCGGCAATTTGGCTGTCAACCCCGCTGGCAACATTCGCCCCCTTCCTTTCTTGCCCTGGCCGGCCTCCGTCTTCAAGGTCTCCTCGGGAGTAGGAGAAGAGACGAGAAGAGTACAGTCAGTCAGGCAGGCGGTCCCCTCGGGTCCGGGCTATATCTCTCTGTCTCCCCCTAACCACATCTGATCGATTGCGGTCAGTCGACTGACTGGTTAGTTCGGCAAAAAGAGAGTAGTAGCCACCGGCAGCAGCAGGAAAATCATCAAAACGAGTAAATGCCCGAGGGGGAGAGAGTGGTAAATCGGTGGCAGACAGAGAGAGGATGAGTAAAATGAACGGCAGATGGCGGGAGGATGGCTCTCCTTGAAGGTGTCAGGGGCACAAACTGGAGACGTCCCCTCAACCCTTAGGGACACCCATGGGGACAGCCTTCCTTCATTTATTCTGCTAGAAATGGTCGCCTCCCTCTCATGAAGAAACTTCTTGTGGGTCTGGCCGGGGCAGAGGCCGTGTCCGCTTGCCCCCTCTTCCCCTGTCCCTAACCCTTCCCAAAATGCCCCCCAGGCAGGGGCTCCATATCTTCCCCTCTCTCTCTTCAAGTGCCCCTATTATTGCCATTGTGAGACGGCTGGCCCCCCAGGTGGGTGGGAAGTCCCTCCCCCTCAAGTAGGGGCTCATTTGCATAGACAGTACAATAGCTGTCGACAATGGTTGTTTATCTAGTCCGAGGTAGGGGGGAAATGATCGACAGCAAATCCCGAGAATCTTTACCAATTTAGCAGCCTCTCTCTCTCATCGGAGGCGGCCGTCCTTGTCCTCCCTCCCCCGGCCTTATCTCATTAGCATAAATGGGTGGGAAGGGAATAACACCTCCGGGGGACACCCCTCCCTGCCATATGGAAGAGGAAGGGTGTCTTTTGTATCTCCCGGGGGGATATTAGCCTGTCATCCTTCTCCTCCCCCGCCTAATTGCTCCACTCCAGCCGTGGCTCGAGTGTGACAATCCGGCACCCGTTGCGCAATATCTTCTCACTTGTCCCGAAGTGAGAAACTATAAGTTGTCTAACGTAACCAGACCCACGGGAAGGCCCCTGCCGACGCGACGAAAAGTCTGTCTGTAGCCGGCAGCTTGGGAGAAAAAAATGGCATTGAGCACGGCTCATTGGCTACTGTCAGAGGGTATCCTCCTGGCAGCCCCCTGGTTATAAAAGAGGGAGCTGCCCTAAGCCTTCTGTCCTCCTCCCCCCGTCTCCCGACAGACAGACCTTTAAATAAAGCAGCGTCTTCTGCTGTTCTTGTTGCTGTTGTTGTTGTGTGTGTATTGTGGCTTGCCTGCAACCGAAACAGGTAGCCTGCCCCCTCCCTCGATCGCATCATTGAGTACTCGTATCCTTCGGAAATTATGTTTGCATAGAGACGTCTCTATGTCTGTCTAAGTTCAATGCCCCCTCCTCTGACCTTACTCTGGCCCCCTAAACTGATGATCATTAACTGAGCCATGAGTTTATGAGTCGACTGAGTGAGGACGACCCCCGGGAAGAGAGATAATTAGCAACGAGTACGGCCTTCAAGAAAGACTGCCGAGGTGGGCTAATTGACCAACAGAGGGGGCCAGCCACTTCCGAATGTCTTTGACTGTCCGACGTCGGGGACGACCTACTACGGGGGTTAAATGGTTCGAGAAGGAGTTATATCGGGAATGGACTGGCACAGTTTTGGAGATTCTGGGTGGCGGGAGGAGGAGACGGCTGGCAGAGGAGGCCAGGAGGCCGGGGAACAGGAGAGGAGTCTCCTGGCTGAGAGACATACAAAATGGGAGGAACACCTCGTTCGTCCTCTCGCAACAGTTCTCGATTAAAAATTGGATAGGGCACACGAGGGAGAAAGGAGGGAAGAGGTTGATATTAGGACAAGGGAGGATGAGCATAAAAGAACTAACCCTCATCGGAGCCGTCGATACAGTCTTGAAAGCCGTCTTGCCACTTGAGCAATGATATGCATTGGCCTCCGGTGGCGCAGTGGAATTCCTCCTTGGCGCAGGATCCTCCTCGGACAATGGGAAAGAGTGTAATTAATAATTGGAATAAATATAGTAACATGACGTCATGGGGCGTCCTTTTGAGGCGCACCCGCATGGGCCGACTGTTCCAGGGGCGGGGCTGACTGTACGCCGGGGGAACAGCGAGAGGGAGAACGGCAAATTCCCCTCTCCGCCTTCCTTGAATATTCGGGAAAGGAGAGCTTTTCATTTATGAACAGAATGATGTGTACTGTTTTATTTTAGAGTTTTGCTATTGCTTTTGTTTCCCTGCCACTGCTGAAGAATCGTCAAATGACTGAATTCCAAAACAGGGTAAAACGTGCGCAGGACATCTTCGGAAGGAGGAGATGCTCTTCAGATTTTACCGCCCAACTCAACTTTCAAAAAAAAAGGCACGTCTCATATTACGTGACAAAAAGTCGTCATGTGTCTGGCCTTGTAAAAACATGACAAGTTGTTATGTACTCCAAATGAAGCCTTGTCATTTATTTATTCAACTTTCAGGAATAACGTATTGTTTGACAAATGTCTAGAATGGGTTCACGTGGTGGTTCCGGCCAGGTAAAATCGCGAATTCAAGTATTTCCGGTAGGTCTCAATTTTAGCTTTTCATCTTGTATTTGCTATATCTACAACAGTTTACATGCATAATGTACATAGCACCCTTCAACCACGTTTTTCAGACCAACATGGATGACAAGTTTGTCGCTCAGACATGGGCCAGTTTAGAAAAAGCTATTCAAGCAATTCAAAGAAAAAATAACATAGCACTAAGTTTCGAGGAATTATACAGAAATGCATACACAATGGTCTGGTTTTCTAGTTTGTACGTTGGAAGACTTCTATGCTTATACCTTCGCAATACTTGTACCCGGCCAAATTTCAGGTCCTACATAAGCATGGTGAAAAATTATATTGTGGCCTCAGGGAGGTTATTGCGGATCATTTGAATGTTTTTGTTGCTCCAAAAGTTATGGAAGCCATAGCCCACAATCAGCTTGTGGATGTATTGAATATGATGTGGCATGACCATACTGTAGCCATGGTTTGTTTCCATATTTTGTAAAACTGTTTTCTAGATAATGATTCGCGACATATTGATGTACTTGGACCGTGTTTATGTAGCCCAGCACAATGTTCGAAATGTATATTCCATCGGCTTAGTAATTTTCAAGTTTGCCTCCTTGATTTTGTTGTATCGTTCAATTCTAGAGATGCAATTATTTATCAGCACGGCGTAAATAAGGAATTGAGAAAAATACTTCTCAAAATGATCTCCGATGAGCGTAACGGTATCAATATTCTTTGGTACTGTCTGTTCAAACATTTCATAGCATACGTTTTAGGATGGGTATCAAAGAAGCTTGCCAAATGCTCATTTCTCTTGGCATAAATTCACGAAATATTTATGTGATGGAGTTTGAACAACCTTTCCTGGCCGAAACTGCTGAATTCTACACGCGCAAGGGACAGACGTTCTTGGAATTAAAGAATGCCAGTGCATACATTAAAGAAGTAGAGAAATGTCTTGGAAATGAGACTAGTAGGGCAGAACAATATCTCGATACGGAAACCGAAACAAAACTTCTCGGGGTATTGGTCTTTTCAGTTATTCTCAGGAATAACAATTCCAGGTATTAGATCAGGTTTTGATTATGAATCATATGGACACCATTGTCAACATGGAAAATAGCGGAGTTGAGCACATGCTTGCTAATGATATGGTTTTCTTTCTACTATTTTCAAAATTTATTGTGGTGGCTTTAAGATTGATGATCTGAAACGAATGTATAGAGTACTTCGCCGTGTAGAAAATGGACTTGCTACAATGGCTGCAGCATTGAGCAGGTGCCTATAGTTTATACCCTATAATGAAAGATATTGAGATATCTTCATAGTCTGGGAGACTCCATAGTTAATGAAACTGGAGAATTGATTGATCATCCTGTCAAGTATATACAGGTTTGTCGATTTCAGTTTGTTCCCAGTTATATTTATATTTAAATTTCAGTCCCTTATTGACTTGAAAGATCGATGCGACCACTTCCTCCTTGATGCTTTTGCCAACGACAAGTTGTTTAGAAACAAGGTTCAACATGACTTCGAAGGATTCTTCAATAAGAACAACAAGAGCCCGGAGTATCTGTCATTGTACATGGATGAAAAGCTGAAGAAGGGCATTCGTGTTGGAGATGCTGAAATTGAAAGTCATTTGGACAAAGCTATGGTCCTTTTTCGTTTCCTCCAGGAAAAGGATATATTCGAAAAGTTTTATAAGCAACATTTGACAAAAAGATTGCTCCTTGATAAAAGCATCTCGGATGACTTGGAGAAAGCCGTATTGAGCAAATTGAAGGTTGAGTGTGGCTGTCAGTTTACGCAAAAATTGGAAAGTATGTTCCGTGACAAGGAGCTCTGGCCTACTGTTGCTAGTGGCTTTAGAAAGTACAAAGATTCAAATAATATAGTAAGTGATTATTATGTAATTCATAAAACTATTTGATCATTTAGATTTCTCATGAACAAGATCCTGTAGACATTTCTGTCCGTGTTCTCACTACTGGAATTTGGCCGACGCAAACAACCTCCTTTCAATGTATTCTTCCAACGGTGTGCATGACAAGTTTTAAGGTACAGATTTTGTGATACGTTATTTAATTTGTTTAGACGTTCGAAGAATTCTATGTTGAAAAGCACAGTGGAAGAAAGATTACCTTAAATACATTACTAGGAAACGCTGATATTCGCGCAATTTTCTATGGTACGCCTGCAGAAAATACCAGTCAACAGGAGGAAATTGTCAGCACTACTCCACTGGTTAAACGTGAAAAAATTCTTCAAACAAACACCCATACTATGGTCCTTCTTATGAGGTTCAATGCTAAGCCAAAGATGACGTTTGAAGAAATTATGGTACATCCAGATTTCATTTTATTCTTATCAGTAGTGTTTCAGGGAGATACACAAATTCCTGAAAGGGAATTGAAGAAAATATTACAGACATTAGCTATGGGCAAGTCAACACAACGCATTTTATGCAGAAATGGAAATGGAAAGGAAATTGGTTGGTTTTCGTCGATTGTATTTGTCTATCGAGTTTATAGAAAAGACTGATGAATTTTACGTAAACGATTCTTTCACATCCAAATTGGTACGCATAAGGATTCAGTTAATTACCACCAAACAGGATATTGAACCCGAGAAAAAGGATGTTAAGCATAGAGTATGCTTTTAACGTAATTTAGTAATATACTATTTCAGGTCGATGAAGATAGGAAACACGAAGTTGAAGCGGCTATCGTGCGTATTATGAAGTCACGAAAACAGATGGTACACAATATCCTAATAACTGAGGTGGCACAGCAACTTCGCTACCGATTTTTGCCATCCCCACTGTTAATCAAGAAGAGGATCGAATCCCTTATCGAGCGTGACTACCTTGCCCGTGACGACACTAATCCCAAGATGTACAATTACGTGGCCTAGATGATACAAGTTCTCACCAAATTGTTCATAATAATTGTACATTACTATTTATTCGGTAATCTTTTTTTCGTTTTCTCTAGTCATTGATATTTGTAATGCATGTTACTCGTATTTTGTATTGAGCGTATTTTTGCTCTTATTTTTTTAATTGCTTTTCCTAATAAAGAAGAAATATTTCTACTTTTATTTGTTTGTATCATATTTCTTCGAGCAACACCGTCTCATGAGCTAACGGGTGGATGACCCCGAATTTTCGTTCGGCCTTCGGCCCGTAGCTTGATCTTTGTATTCATTTCTCCCTTGCAAAGGAATAACCCTCAGTCGCTCCTCTCCGTCCAGTATCGATAGATACCGGGGAATATTCATCATATCCTTCGACCATCTCGAACTCAAAAATAAACAACTAAACCAGAGGTCGATCTTATGAGCCACCTGATAACAACTATCCCTTACCACTCGACAAACATTTTCGCTGGATGAGCCGGCGGCTTGAGGAAGCCTTTCAGCACTCGGCCATCAGCCATATGTTCTATGGAAAGTCTCTTATTATTAGAGGCCCAGCCGTGTCACTAACTTATTTGCCTTTGCTCTCGCTCGTAACACATAAGTGGTCGCAAGCGAGGGATAGAGAGACCCCTGGGGGTGGCTCTCGTGGTCCTCCTCACTGTATATCCCCTTCTATTTATATGTGTATGACCACCACTCCTCGTCTTTTTCTCTTCTTCTACAAAGATAAACAGATCATTTCTCTCTGCCAAAAAGTGATCTCCTCCTCCCTCCTCCGCCTTCTTTTATTGACACTTTTGAGGAGAAGCTCAGCCGTAATAAACTCTAATTGCCTGCCGATCAATGGCTACCTTTTGAATTCGTCTTCTGCCCCTATCAAAAGTCATCCTCATCATCTGCCGCCCTCTCTCTAATTCAATTTATCCTTATTTTCTCCATTTTAGCCACCTCTTTTCGTGTATATGGCAACAATATTCGACCTCTCAGTGGATGATCTCTACTCGCTGGCCGTGGCTCTCCTGCCCGGCCACAAGGAACAGCTCAATCCGGAGGATCAAGTCACGTTGAGGACGAGGGTAGGTCGGGGTTTGATTGATGAGGTAAACCGGGTAAACACACTGTCCGGTTCGAATTGCTTCACGGACAAACTCAGCTTTGGGGTGAGATAACGGGGGGACGGGCCATCCTCCCCGAGGGTAACTAGAAGCGAGCCATCGCGGATCTTGAGGCGGACCGGGCCGTTGCTCCCTAATGTTTGACAGCATTTTATTAGCGAACCCCGTGGGGTATCTGGTGTTATGTCATCGACGGAGTTTCCATTGAAAATTTCTTCAAAATTTCATAGCCGTTCATTTAGGCGTATTTTGAATAAAATTCAATGAAAATGAACTAAATGACCTTCTCGCGGGCCTTTTCAAACAGAAAACTTGGTCAGAAACAAATTCCAAGGATAGCCCTTGATGTCACAAATAAAATGAAATTTTGGGGCAGAACTCTTGGCAGTTTCCAGTCCCGCGACGGCCGGCGGCAGTCTCCTCCTGACACCTCGTTTGCAGATAACCGAATGGCTCTTGCTGAATAATTTCTCAACTTTACATAAATTCACAAAAACAGACGACTCCTGGTCATTTCCAACCGATTATTCATGTGATTCTTGTCGGAAAAAGAAGGAAGAACATAAATGTCAGTCTCCTCTCCTCCTCCAATGGGCCTCCTCCCTTCAGATACCCCTAAGCCGCGGCCAGCCGAGGCGACGGCCGACAAACCCGTCCTGGCCGGAGAGGAGTTTATCACATTCCAAGTCAAAGACCAACCTCCCAAAATAGAAGAACCTAATCTAAAAGATGTCGAAAGGTACATTTGACCGGGCCGTGTCCCTCTAGACGGAAGACAGTTTAGGGATTCCCTCTCCGGCTACTATTCCTCCGCGACCGACTGCCTCGTCGCCTTTGGTACTTGCCTTTTTCGACCTTTTCGAATATGTTTCCTGGGAAGGTCTCGAGAATAATAAACGGTATACTGTACAATATTTATTATCTTTTTCTCTCTCTTTTGTATCACAATTTCTGAGCTGAATAGAGAGGGACCGGGTGGAGAAAGCTGCGGGGAGACGGGAGGAGACTAGAGCTCGACGATTTTGCTTCGAGGGACAAGGCCCGGTGGAAGGGTACGGAACTCTTCCAGCTTTCCACGGAAGAAATGGCCATCGACCTGGAAGAAGTTGTCTTCTCAACAAGCGTCCTCTGCCGTCCCGTATAGTCTCGGCAGGAAAGCCACTGGGCGTTGGCCTGCCGAGGCTGGTGGACGCGATCTCCCGGTGCCCGACGTACCTCTTCGACGATAACGATACGATCCCCCTTGGAGAAGTACAAATTGCTCGGGTCGTCGGAGTGGTGGTCGTCCATCGCTTGGAACAGCTGAAATTTGGCTGTCCTCCTTCTGTCTTCCCTCTTGCAAAAAACGAAAAAAAAGCCTCATGCTCACGAAACGACTACTGGCTAACTCACCTTCTGCATCGAATATTTTACCGGCTCCTTTAACAGAATTATAATAGTTTAAACCCAAAGAGGAGGGAATAAAGGAAAGATGAACCTACCCGAGCTGGAATGGTGGCTATCGAGGAGATGGAGGCCAGTCCGCTGGGGCTTTTCTTCGGATTTTGGGAGGAGACATAGGTGAAAGGCAGGATACCCTCCTGGCCGAAGAGACGGCCCCGTACCCAGTCCTGTCCCACGTATTCCATTACTTCTATTTGGTCACCTATAGAGGAAGGCGTTTAGGAATGAGGGAGGCGAGATTCACCGGCATGGAAGACGAGATCGCCGGGGACACCCGAATTGTAGTCGTAGACGGCCGTGAAGACGCCAATTGGACCGGCTGGGACGCTAAAGAATCTTTTTCACAAGCCTGGCCGGCTGGTACCCTACCTGTTGTAGGTGGCCCCCTTCGGCACTGACTGTATCGTCGGGCAGGAGACGTAGGTGGCCGGGAAGATGCCCGACTGACCGTAGAGACTGCCTAGGAGCCATTCGGGACTGGCCCACTCCTTCACTTGGATGGTCTCGTTGGCTCGGAACTGAAATAAACTCGGATTCCTCTTCTCCCATTTCCGGTGGGCCCGAGCCTCTGTCTGCGGGCCATCGCGGGCCTTCAGGTGGCCTGGAGAGAGGACTACCCTTGGCCCAGCCGCACCCATCCATAAAATCTCGTGAACCTGCCTACCTGTAGATCACCGGGAGTATTGGAGAAATAGTCATATAAAGCGACGGCAGAATGAGAAGTACTCGTTGGAGCCAGGGGGACTTTGACCTCGATGAAGCCAAACGGAAGTATACCCTGTTTACCCGTCCGGGTGTTTAATCCTGGAAATGGCGGGGTAGAATAAATTTCAAGGGAAGAAAACTAACCGTATATCCACTGGTCGTCGACCTCCTTCTTCAATAGAATGGTGTCATTCACATCGGAGCTGAGCTCGTCCGGCTGGGACCCGGTGAAGGGGTAGCGGACGATGGCATGGGGCTCCGTGGTCGGGGCTAAAAGGGGGGATAGTTATAGAATTGGGAAGGGGGCAGTACGCTGTGATGGGTTAGTGTCAAGCGGAGGAGGAGGAGGAGGAAGCTGTTCGGGAGGAGGACAATCGGACATTTCAACAAACGGCACGGGGGAGGGAGGAGAGGGGCTACAGTCGGTGCAACGGGAATAAACGTTACCCGGCGGCATTCCTGCTCTGACGGGCTTCGGCGGCGGCGGCCGGGTGGGTTTCGGCGGCAGAACAACATCTGTACAAACACAAAACGATAGATAGTCATGCCCGGCAGAGAAATACTCATGCTAACTGGTATAACTTCAGATGAAACTCACCAGAATGGGCAGAATAGCTGGGAGTCGGGATGTAGCTGCTGGGGCCGGAGGTGTTGATATGGAGACTTTTTAATTCGTCGACTATTGAGGGATAGGCAGGGGTCGGGGACTTTTTCAGTGGCAGAGGAGGCGCCCGCTGGTTGTAGCTGCTGATTGAGGGAGCTGGCGGAGCCAATCTGAATTAATGCAATTTTATAAGGGAAACCTTAGTAAATAAGCCAATCCACGGAAAACTCACTCGAAACTAGGCTCTTTATAGGCCGCTTTAGGTTTAGGAGCTGCTGCAGCAGCTGATCCTCCCCTATGAGGTGGTGGCGGCGGCGGGGCATCGTCTGATAATGCAGATTTCTTTGGAGGAGCTGGTTTTGAATCTGCGGTACTGTTCATATAAGATAAAGCCTAAATTACTCTCTCTTCAAAATGTAATGGCTTCAAACTTACAGCATTTCTAGTGGTTGGATCCTTCGCTGCATTGATGGCGGCATTCCTCAAGACGGGATTCTTGGCCACGGCCGAGGCTGCCCGTTGAACTTCTGGCTTTTTAGCTGCTTCGAAAAGAGCTCGTGCAGCGGAGACGGAAAAGGCATCTAAACAGGGGAATAATGTTCTATGAAGTTGGTAAATTCTCGATTCCCCAGATATGGGACGAGATGGCTAGAAATCTTATCTAGAAGAGAGAAAACTTACTGTCCTTGGACATCCAGTCTCTTTATTTTTTCAGTTGTCCTGTATGTCAACTGGATTTTTAGCAACACCGCGCGGAGAACGGGAAATCGATTTTTGCCGTCAATGCGCGCACCACCGACACTTCATCCATATGACTCAGGAAATCTCTCTTTATTCTCACATTTTTCAATATAACCACTTGCTTTTTCTGCTATTATGGAGGGTATAGGCTAACAAAACACTAGAAGTCCTCTTGGAGGAATGATTTTTGCGGTAAGCCTAGTCACATCCTTGCTCCACTTTTAGTCATACTTTGAGTTCAGTTTCAATTGATTGTAAGTAGCTAATTACTTGGAAAACGCTCTGATTGCAAATCGCTCGAAAGACACGGTAATAAATACATTTCAAAGAAAACAAAATAGAAACGAAGAAACTTCAATGGATTATGCACTTACTTTCCTCAATAATTCCTTCTTCTTTTTGATTACCCGATCCGTTGATATTTTGTGGTTTATGAGGAGGTGGGGGTGGCAATGCAGGCATTATTATGCTAAAAAGTACTTTATATTGAAGGCTGTAAAAGAATAACGCGAGAATTTTGCTCAAAAAGCAAGTGACGTTTGAGTTTCGGGTGACGCGTCGCTTTCCCCGACTGGGATGCGATAAGAAAGAAACATTGATGAGTCAGCCTCACAATAATGATTTTTATTCTTTTATTCTAAATGTCAGTGAAGGACAAGCTGGTAACTGGCGATGACAAAAGAGTACTGGGTTTGCCAACGGAGCCCAGCGCAGCTGTCGACCATCTTGAGCAAATAGCGTTCGACTGTGCCAAGTGAGCGGCCTATTTGCCAACACACAACACATTTTTCATTCTGACCATTCCAGATACTAATTCTTTTTATTGTGCATCATTCCATTACTTTCGAACAATACCATTCGTTGTGCAACTGTGTTTCCAGGGAAAGCCATTTTTTTGGCGCAGCATTACAAGTTTACAATAAGGAGCGAATACCTTTGATAAAACTGCACCTCAACAGAAATTTGAGCTCAGCCAACCTCGAGCTGATCCGATCCGCTCTGTCCAACACCCTATGCTCGACGTTTACAGTCACACCATGTGCTTGCCTCCTCTTTCGATTTCCATTCCGCTCCCCCGTTCAACTTTGTTGCACCCACATTATTTTATCGAATTCTTTTGAAATCAGCATGGACGAAAAAAAAAACCTATGTGGAAGTTATTGTATTGGACTTCTTTCTATATATCCTTGTCTTTTCTTTTTTAGCTTCAAAACATGCCTGTTTTCAGGATGACTTCCCAGGTTCAAAATGATGAATTGACAGAGGAACAACTTCTCGAAGATGCTACAGATATTCATCTGGTAAGTTCTTATTTTTGAAACATAACGTTATAATCTTTATTTCAGGATCACGATTTTGATGAGGATGCCTTATTAGGCGACGACCCTCCTACAGACACAGGCGCGCAAAATATTGATAAATTACCCGTTGAAGTAAGTTAGTGTGGCATTGCCCGTCAAAATACGGACAGCCTAGGTTTTATTGTTAACCTTCATATTATTCCCCCTTTTGAGGCTTATTTCCAATATTTACTCCCATTTGAACCTTATAACTATTATCTTTTCGTTTGTTCTTATGCTTCCCCAAACCTAAAACCCCAAATCCTTTTTTTCCGCCTTCGATTTTCCCCATTTTGCTATTACCACTTCTTTTTCTCCACGTCCTGTTCTTGCCCCACATATGTTTTACGGGTGCTATTATGGGTCCTGTAATTTTTGCTTGCCTCTTCCTTTTTGAATATTGCGCTACAAGTTCGATTCCTCCCATTTCTTTGTAATATTCGTCGGGTTATTGTATCTCCATAGACGCAATTCAGTCGAATGGTATGTGAATTCTTCCGACCAATAAAATTTGGTGTAAGAGTTCAAACATGGTAAAAGAGTTCTCAAATAGTCTACTTATATCTAGGGATGTTTTATACAGGTAGTGATGAAAGTAAAACATTTGAATGCTGAAAGCATCTTCACATCTTTGGTTTATCAAAGGACATTTTGATAGAATTTAATTATCACGAGCGACGGAACTGTTCTCTTTGTTACTTTAAAACTAGCTTCTCAGAAACATGTTTTAGGAGAAGACGATTATACAGGAAACCATAGTTGACAAGGAAGAATCCCACCATGAGGAACTTGATTACGATGATGATGATGACCCTGAAGAAGATAAGGAGACGCGCAGCAAATTTAGCTCGGAAAGAGCAAAGGTTAGTTTTTGCAAAAGACGTTGTAGTCTCGTTTTATTCCTTGTACTAATAAGTTACTTTTGGTGCGGCGAAAAACTGATTTGCTCTTATTTCTTTGTTGTGTTATGCAAGTTAAAAAAAATCCAGACGCGGTTGAGACATGATCGCGACTTGCTTCATCATTCTAATCTTAAACCAAACTTTAGACGGCTATTACACCAGCGTCCGGTGCAGGAACAAGTATCTCGAGCAGCTCGGTTACTAGCAATAACAGCGCTCGCTTTCGAGATTCACAGAATAAAGGACGAAACATACAAGTATGTATATAGGAGAATCTCAGAATTATAATGTTTAGAACAAAAACTTGCCGAGCCTACTTGGAATGGAAGTTAAGCCTCCCCCAATCCTTCCTGGTGGGAAGATACTCGTCAATCCGAACTTCAGACCTCAACAGCAGCCAATGGGTATTTTATTAAGGAGCATAGATTTTCTCCCTTCTTTTAGTACGTCTTACTCTTCCCGGAGCTCCAACGATAACGATGCCTCCTCCAATGCCTGCTATGCCAATTGGCCCGATAATTCCTCGTCTTCCTAATGGCACCCCTCTTATTGGTAATATTTCAAATTTATTTAGTTCTATATTTTTAGCTTATCCTCCAAATCATGGTGTTGCTGGATTTGGCCATCCACCTCCTTTGCCATTTCCACCCATGATTGCTGGTCCACCTGGTCAATGGGATCATCGAGTAGCAGCTTTTTTGACAAATGTTGCTGGTCGCAGTAGAAGACGACGACGCAGCTCTTCATACAGCAGTTGTTCATCGAGCAGTAGAAGTTCGCGCAGTAGAAGCAGAAGTCGAAGCAGGTATATACATAGTTGTGTTTTTGTAGTGCTTATTGTGCCGTTCAGTTCTCGTTCGCCTCGGAGAAAAAGACGCAGTAGTAGCCATCGACGGGACAGAAGAAGAAGTGGTGATAGACGGCGTGATCGACGCGGCCATGAGGACCGTAGATACAATCGTGACCGTGGTTCGAGAAGCAGTAGAAATGGTAGCAGAGCAGATAGATCAAAAAGTACTAAAGAGGTTTGTATTTTCACGTAATTCACTATGATAACAATCAGGTGGCCGAAGAATGCGCCAAAGCTGTGGGCGTCGACAATGATTACCTAAGTAAAGTAGAAGACCAGCGGAAACGACGTGAAGAATTAGTTCGAAAGAAGGAACAGCGTCGTTTTGGTGGAAGTGAGGATAACAAAACAGAAGAGAGAAGAAAAACAGCCGAAGATGAAAGAAAAAAGGCCTACCTTTGTGTAACCATTAAGAACATGACACATCTTCCTTCGGCACCTGCTAGAATTGAGAAACTAGCTGCAGATATTGGCAGCGTTACGGTTCGTTTCTCTTAGTTGTTTTATTACTTACTTTTTTTAGAAGTGCTGGAGATTCAATGAAGATCAAGTCAATCTCATCTTTAAGGATCACAGCAATGCTAAGGACTTTCTTCTAAAATACAACAACAAGGTCTTATCGGGACTGCGGATGCAGGTCACACTGGAGAAGGCCTATTTTAACTTATCAGAAATCAATTAACTATTACGTCCATGCATCAATTGAATTCTGCTGTATAGACATTGTTTTATGAATCTCGTAGTGAAAATTTTACATCTTGGATAAGCTGTCGGGTCGTTATTTTGTGTATATATTTGTAGGCATTAATTTTGTCCCAGTTTGTGAAGTCGTTATAATAAATAAGTAAACTTTTGACTTCGGAAAGAGATGGGAACAAGTTGCGTAGGTTAGATTCAAGCCCATCATCCAATAGCTTGTGGCAGTCGAATTCTTCATACATACGTCGGAACAAATTCCTCGTCGTGATAAGATGAAACAAAGAAGTCTACATTTAGTGATGAATAAATTTATTACAAATGTGCTAAAAATCTGAAAACTGAATTGTTATTTCGTGCAAGGGGAAGGAGGCATCAGTAATGGGCTTTCTTCGATGGTGTTGAATGCTGAAAGGCTTGTTTTACATTGTTAATAATAGAAAAATATTTAGTATTATAAATTTTTCGAATCATCTTACCCGTTCAGATCCATCATGCACTCTTCTTAGTGAATTATTAAGTGAATTTGAAGAAAATGTATCATGCCCACGTGTCTGACATGAATATAATTAAATATCAATTAAAATACCGTAAACGAAGATGACCTCTCTTGTTTAGGAGTAGCTCGCTGATTTACATTATCATTTCGAACATTTGATCTTGTAGATGGTGCCATCTTGTCCGTAATCACTAAAAATAATTTCTAAAAGGTACCGGTTTAACCAAACCTTCTCCAGGTAAAGGGATCTTATCAACATCAATGTGTACTTCTGATAGAGAAACTGCAGCAGGTTTATTAGTCGGAACAACTGGGGCATTAACTCGATTATCGGCAGTTTCATTTTCTTCATCTGCTCCTATTCCATTTTTTAAAAGATGACTCTAAAATGAAAATAGGATGGTCGTTAGAGAGAACAAACGAATGCTGTTTGGGAATAGAGTTGAAACTGTGCAGCTAATTGGTGGGTTTGAAGAGCAAAATCATGAAGGCCTTTACAAACTGCTGCATGATCATCAACGAATCTCGGATTAGGTTCCTCTAAAAAAATAAAGTTAAAATATGCAACTAACTTAGAGGAAGCCCAATATTCATTATGGTGTGCAGATGGAGTAAATATACTTTCAACGTATCACTGGTTGCCTTGTTCAGTAGCGTTAAAATCTCCACTGATCTTCTCGTGCGACTTGTACTATTTAGCAGTGGATCTTCGTCTACTGACATCTACAAAGTATATATTGAAGATAAAAACGCTCTTAAAGAGTATCTGTTCTGGTATAATCTAACTGATTTCATTAAATAAAAATTAAATAAATAATATTAAATAAAGATGCGAAAATTAAACGCTAGAAAAAGAAAAAGAACAAATACTATTACAATTATTATTCGCTCAAAGCAACAATTAAAAATAAAACTTTGCTAATAGCGTGCAAACTATAAATATTAACATGAGTAATTTTCAAACAATCTGGTAGCTTTCAATATAAATTACACTAGAAATAGTATCAATTACGGTGATAATCATATCCAGGCTTTGATTTTATATATGCTAAGTAGTTCTCAATGTCACGTGCCATTTCTAGATCGATAAAGTCCTCAACTTTTACTGCGGGATTAGTTGAAATTGGAGCCACCTGTAACATTGTATTATAAGCTAATAGTGAACTAACCTGGTAAATATTGGGGGCAAATTTGTCTACAACGGTCTGTGGGCTATACTGAGATCCATCATAATATTCATGTAGCGACTGCATGGCTACAACACAGAATATAATTTAAATTTTAACAAAATCCTTACGAATTAATACACCAGGAATACAATGGTGCGAATTGGCTAAAGTGGGCTCTCCTGGTAAAGTAGTGTTTTCAAACCCGCCAGGCTTTTCTATTTCTGTGTGTTCATCAAACACTTCTTTCCACTCATAACAAATAACTTCCATGGGAGAATCTTTCTGATAGTCTTCTTCCGATAGAGCTTGCTTCATTTGTTTGCATCTTTCATATTCATCAAGTCCATGGCTGCGAATAAAATGTTTTCGAAGAGATGATGGATCCGTGTACGACTTACTACAATCTTCCCAACTACACTTATAGGCTTTCTAAAATAATTGAATAATAAACACTTTGTATAAACACAAAGAATAAACACCACTTTTGCAGAAAGAGGGACGATTTTAAACAAATTACCACTTTTGAATGAGTCCTGTTTTCATGCTTTAGACGATCACTAGCGCTTGCAAAAGATTTCTTACATCCAGGGACTTCACAAATATATGGTTTATCGCCTGTGTGAGATCGAATATGAACCTTGAAATTATCCATGCGATTAAAT
Source organism: Oscheius dolichura (assembly GCA_932521035.1). Classification (NCBI taxonomy): domain Eukaryota; kingdom Metazoa; phylum Nematoda; class Chromadorea; order Rhabditida; family Rhabditidae; genus Oscheius; species Oscheius dolichura. Next base: position 2,759,390 of record OW051494.1, on the reverse strand, counting down.
GTTCTCAGGCACGGCAGCTGGCTAGTGCTGCATGGCTAAATGAACGGTAAAAACTGCATACTAATGTAAACAAACAAGATGTGAATACTGTCCTTTCCATTGGCATTGAAATACGTTTTCTTTTATTCCTTTTAGGTGATTTATTCTTTGTTGTCTTAGCATCAATAGTTTCTGTTCGTGCTCTTTCCGGAAATGAGTAATAAATTCCTGAAAATAGATCAATTTTAAACCAAGAAACTTACTTCGTAACTAATAAATGTTGCAGTGCAGGTATTCCATTTACATTGAAATAATTTTACATCTTCCATATTATTATTTATCTACTTTGTACAGTCTAAAACAAATGGGAATACATTCAATAAAGAAATGAGGCAATAAAAGCATAAAGGGTATTTCTGAGATTTAGAAGTCAAGCTATATTTTTCGACACTTCATCGATTTAGTGCTGCTGAACAACTTGGCTGTCTTGATAAAAGTAAGCTCTCGGGAAATGATGGCAAAATGATAACAAACAAGAAAAAATGAAAAGAGTTGAAGTTGAAAAACGACTGAAAAGATCTCCGGCGCGTTGATCCAAAAAAACCTTGGTAAACATCAAGCAGGTCTTTCTTGAACCACTGCTTCAGTCTGATTAGCTTGTATCGTGGATTCAGCAAATTTTCAGATACTTCAGAGCAAACCTTGTAATTCTTTATAATCAGCTAAATATTAATTCGCACAATCACGATTACAATATCTGGATAAACGACGATATCATATCATCAACAAGAACATTATCATTGGAATGGCCAGGAACTTCGAATTCGGAACAGAAGAAATCTATGGCCTCGCTTCGTGGCACTTCAATACTTTCTTCTTCTTCTTTAGTTGAATCGACATCTAGTACAGACTGAAAAGCAGTTCATTTTTTCTCAATAAGGGGTTGTTTACCGTTTTTGGAATTTCTGTTTCCTCATCGTCTACAACTATCAGGAGATCGCCATCCGGCAGCGACAAAGGCGCCTCGGCCGGCTCTGGGAACTTAGCGGAAGGGCAGCTTCTCCTCGGGACGGGTTCCTCTTGACTCATCTCTTCTAGTTCTTGTCTTCTCTTCATAGTATTACCTAATGACCGTAGCTGAAATGGAGATGTTAATTTTTCGAGAGGATTACCAACCTGTGAGGAAATATTTACAAAGAGAGTTGAATAGCCATCAGGGACTGGGCATCTCCTCTTCCGGGGCTGTTTCTCCCTCGGTGGGTAGACTTTCTTCTCTCTCTTGGCCTTCTCATACTCATCCTCCCCGTGCTTTGTCAGGAGGTGTTTCCGAAGAGAGGACGGGTCCGTATAGCTATGGCGACAGTCCTCAATAGGGCAGACGAACTTCTTCTGAAGAAGGACGGGGTCAGGCTCACGGGAGGATGGCTTACCTCATTACAGTGGGCCCTTTCCTGGTGCTTGGCCCGGTCGCTGCCATTGGTGAAGGATCTCTGGCAGCCGGGGAACTGACACGGGTAGGGCTTCTCTCCGGTGTGAGTGCGGACATGGACTTTGAGATTGTCGATTCGGGCGAAGGCTTTGCCACAGCCGGGCCACTGGAAAGAGAAAGAGGTTATGAGGGGATTGTGGTAGGAGGAGAGCCAAGGAAACAGAACTTACGACACAGAGCAGAGTCTTTGGATGGAATTCCTTGAGCGGTGTAGCAGTTTTGGAAGACGTCTCCTCCACCTCCTTCTTCTTTTCTGGCTCCTCAATCCCTTGTGCGGCAGACGACGGCGCAATCAGAGCCATCTGTCCGCTGAGGGCGGCTGCAGCGGCATACTGCATCTGGTGCACGTCTAATGGAATTACAGTCATTTTTGAGAAAAATTTAAGACTCACAATAAAGATTCTGATAGAAGTGGGCCATCATCAGTGGCTGGAGATCGACGAGATTCGGAGCTGGCTCGCCATCAGGACAGGTGGAGTCTGCCGATGAGGGAACTGTCATTTTTCTCTGAAAAAGGATGGATTAAATATAGAGAGGTGGTGATATTAAGAAGAGAAAACACAGGAGACAAGCAGACATGATAGAAATGGCAGGAGATGACGCCTCGGGGCGGAGGATCGCGTCTCCTAGGTGGGCAAAGCCGGCTTTCCGGTCAAAGAAGCCGCTTCTACCAGAATTTCATCGCTATGAAAGATGGCTTTTGTGAAAGTGCTAGAAAGGTAAAAACAGTACATGAACTGCAAAGGGAAGGTCCAGATACGGTGATCGCTATTCCGCAGGGGGAGGACGACGGCCGCAGGCTGGGTCAATGGGTTCACGTGGAGACGACCACAGCCTTGTGATGGAGATGGTACAAGAAAGTAGTCATTTTGAGAAGGGTTATGCCAGGATGGTTCCTTGTGGGTAGCAGAACAAGACGAATAGCCCGGTGGAGGAGAGTGATGAAAGCTCTACAGCTGCGAATAGGAGGATGAGGATAAAGGCGTTATCCGACCTGAAGGAGGCCAGTTTCGCCGAAAGAGGAAGACCACCACCACGAAGGAGAGGCGGGCGTACCATAGGAAAGACCTTCCTCTCCACGGGCGGCAGCATGGTGCTGGCGGAGGCGGTCGACGACTCGGCCGGCTGTCAAAATTCCGCGAGTTCTGACGGGGGATCCTCTCTGACAAGGGAACCTTTTTAGTTTTAGGTGGCTTCACGCGATAAAACGTATACCATTCGATAGCCCATCCAAAATTATCCTAGAAATCATTTTTTTTATGTGCTGAGGTCCTCGTATTTCGGAGTGATACGCTGTTTCGTTCAACATGTAAAATCGGTCGAAATGGATAATTGACATGTAAGCTGTGCATCGCACCATCAAAAATAAGAAGCACTGGCCGAGCGATAAGGGGAAAAGGTTGGAGAACGCATGTTTATTGAGCGATCTACGCGTCTACAAAGATGGGGACCACGGTCATTTGGCAGCTGTCCCTGCGGAGGGACAAATTGTCCAGGAGATCTTTGGCTCCCTTTCCGGCGGCATCCTCCGGCACCTTCGTAGTCAGCAGGACGAGTTTATCCGGCTTGACGGCTCCATTCTGGCGAAGGACTTCGATGGCCGCCGAGCTGTTGGCCTCGACAATCCCGAAGACGGGGGAGATGCGGTAGAGCTGGTTGTCAGAGCACTTCACCTTGAAGACACGGCGCTCGTTGCTGTTGTTGATGAAGTTGAACTTTTGCAGTCCTCCGATTTGGGCCACGGTCAGCTCGGCCGGCTCAGCACGAAGCTCAACGATCTGGGGCACGGGCGGCAGCATGGTCCTGGCGGAGGCGGTCGGCGTATCGGCCGACGAGGTCGTCGTGGCCGTCTTCCTCTCCTTCTTCTCCACCTTGGCCGCGAAGCTGTTCGTCTTAACCTTGGCACTCTTCTGCGACTTGGCGCTCCTTCCCTTGCAGTCCGACTTGCTGCTCTCGCTCTTGCTGCTGGTCACTCCGCTCGACTTGCTGCTCTTTCCACTCTTGCTCTTCTTTCCGCTCCGTCCCTTCTTGCTTCCGTTCTTTCCACTTTTGCCGCTCTTCTTGCTCGAGCGCGAGCTCCTCATCGAGGCGGTGCTCTTCTTCTTCTTGCCCGAGCGAGACGACTTTTCAGCGGATGCCTTCAGCGTCGCCTTATTCTTGCTATCTTCTTTGCGCACATTCTGACGATTGTCGCTACAGAGCGTCAGAGCCAAGAGGGCCGCAGGAATCAGAGAAGCCAACAACCACAACATCATATGGCCAGAATAGGTTCTAGTACTGAGCGTCTGGAAGATTACGCCGGCTTTTATAGTTACCAGGGGATCAGCCAAAGAAGATTAGACACGATTTTCCAGGCTTTTTCAGGTATACTCCCCCGGGATTGACTGGTAACAAGAAGGGTAAAGTAGGCATCGTCTCGGGTAATATTCCAAGAGCAGAAGCATTCCTCTGTCCCCGCTCATTACAGGGAATCGGCGTCACGATGCTTCAGGGGCCACTGAATAGAGTGCCGGCCTTGGGCAACCTTGAGAAGATGAGAAGGAAGAAGTGAGGCCTTCCGGACGGTGGCCGAATGATTCCGAAGGGGGTGGACGAGTCCTGCAGCCGTGTCCCCCGGCGGCTTCCAGTGCGCCCTGGTGGCGTTAAAGGGACTGTCAGGGACCTATAATAGCGTTCACGGGTCCCGGCGCGCCGTGAACGAGTAGCGTCCTCCGCGCTTGGCGCGCATTTGAATTATAACCGTTTTAGCGTATTTCTTTGTATTTTCTAGTGCTTTCTTGACCTGCCTTCTATTATTGATGGGAAGTAAGGTCAAGTGATCAAAATGAAAATTTAAAACACGAAGAACCGTGCGAATTGCGCATGCACGAAAAACTCATTTCCCGCGCTTTCTGAAAGCCCGCGAAAATCTACAGTCAGCTTCTTAGGTCCCTGACAGTCCCTTTAACCGCCCTACCTCCGGAGCATTTGAAAGAGGCCGAGGACGAGTTCGGTGTCTCCTTAAATATTTGGCCAAGGAGATGTGACGGCCATTCGGTGATCTTGGACGACGTAACGGTGGCCGGTCTTCCTATCCTCCCTATGTCGGCCGGAGCCAAAAAACAAGAGCAAAATACAATAATTTTATTAAAAACATTGTAGTTTCCGCTCATAGCAGTCAGAGAAAAGAAGAAATGAACTTGTTTTTTTGTCTTCATACAAAAGCAATGTCTCGCCCTGGAAAGGAGGAAGAGAGGATGGGGGAGGACGCGAGAGATCGGCTAAAACTACTGGTGGGCACAGAGAGTAACCGGCTTGGGGGGGGGGGGGGGGGGATTGTTGCCTATCCCGTAATTAATATATACGATGAGATATATCTCAATACATAGGGGAGTACGATTCAGAATCGTGTCAAACTGGGTGGCCGTGGGCCGTTTCGGGAGAGATTACTGTAGTGGAGAGAGGCACGAACTGAGCGCGATGGCTTATAGTGTCTCGGCGGGAGAAGACACTCAAAAACAAAAAGAACAGAAGAAAGAAAACAACTACAGTACCTAGAAGAAAAACAAAGGGAATTGTGTGATATGGCAAGAGTACAAAAGGGGGGTTTGTACCGGCTAGAAGAGATCAGAACACTGGGTGCGCGGGGAGGCAAGATCACGGCGCCGGGAGAATACACGGGGAAGTGGGAGATATCACCGGGGAGAGAGAGCTAAGACTGTCTAGAGATAACCGGAAGAAATAAGAGAACAAAAGAGAGAAAACAAAGGAAGGCTAGGGTTTGGGGTCCTGGATATGGTGTTCTTCAGCAGCTGTGAGACCCTGCATCGAGCCGGCCAGGGCATTCACATCCGGCACGTCATTCTCCCCCGGCAGGTCATACCTGGCCACGTAGTCGTCTCCCATCCCGGGGAAGTGCTGAAATAGCCTTGGATTACTGTATTTTAAGGAGGCATACCCCCGGCTCGCTGGGACCATCCAGGACGAGAGGAGGCAGGGCCGAGTGTTCTGTACAGAAGGGCTCGTAGTATTCGGCGGCGGCCAGCTGGTGAAGATACTCGTCCCCACTGCCGTGGAACACCGGGTCGACGTATTTTCCCAGATCCGTGAAGGTCAGAGGGGCGGGAGCCTAGAAAATACTGTATGGTCCCGACTGAATTCTAGCTTGCCCTGAATTGAGAAGTCTGGCCAAATGGGTTCTGTATGAGCTGGATCGGCCCGGTGTAGGGTGTATTTGATTGCTGGTTAGGCTGGAACGGAGGCGGATACGGACTGTATGGTGCCACTTGGCCACGAGGAGTAGGAACAGCTGGGATGACATTGAAATCATTGTTCTGAAAATTCTATAGTATACAGGCCAATAGAAGAGGCTACCCGAGGAGGGACTGGATGGTGGGGGTGTGGCTCCTCAGGGGCGACCTCCAGTCGCAGTGAGCCGTTCTGGATACTCTCGGCGAAGCGGGTGATCTCTGTGGGAATCTCGACATCAGCCGGCAGGGTGCCATTGATCCGTTGACGTTCGATGTAGTCCAGGGCAGTGGCTAGGCCATCCTCCAGGCCGGTGGAAGTGTCAAAGAGGGACTCGTAATCGGCTCCGAGGGCAGCTTGAGATGACTTCAGAACAGAGGGTTGGTAATTCCGGGCTCGGGGGAGGAAGGCCATCCCCACGGTGGGGCCGCCTCCGTCTCCTCCACCAAAATGATCATCTTCGTCCTCGGCGAAGCTGTCATCCTCCAGCAGGTGTCTCTCCCCAGTCTGACCAGAAGGAGCTATCGCTGTACGCGTCGATCCGTCTCGTGTGGCAACAGCGGAGAGGTACTTGGTGACGGCGGAGAGGCTCACTCCTCGGCCGAAGCCCATCTTCCCCAAAAGAGAGCTGTAGAAGTCGGAGAACTTCAATATATTCTCAATGGAGAAGATGAGATTTCCTCCACGGGACTGGCGACCACTTCCTGAGCCGGCTGATCCATCCGACGAACCGGAGGACGCAAAGCTTCCGGCCGGGCTGTGGGCGATGATGGAGCCGCCATTGGAGCTGGGACCACTGTTGTCAGAAGGTCCTAAACCAGAATACAGTATCCCAAACCTGTACAGAACCCACCATTTGAGGGATGAACTCCTGGGGTACAGTTCTGAGGACTCGGCAACGGTAGATTGGGGCTACGTTGATTGGGGCTCTGCTCCTCAATCCGCCTCTGACGCATCGCCGCTTGGAAGGCAATCATCTAAAAGGTCATCCTCCCCTGCCTACCACAAAGATCCGTACCTGAGCAGCCATCTGCTGTCTCATATTGAAGTGAGCCACCGCGGTCATCTGGCTGTGTGGCGGGTTGAGGAGGTTCTGATGTTTCCGCCGTCGTCCACCCGGATTCATCGGCTTGTTCTTCTTCGCTCGCTCGTATTCGTCATCCCCGTGGACGGTCTTGATATGTTTCCGAAGGGAGGATGGGTCCGTGTAGCACTTCTGACAGCCGCCGACCATACACATGTAGGGCTTCTCGTCAGAGTGGGTCCGGTTCTGGTGCTTGGCTCGGTCACTGGCATTGCTGAAGGCCTTCATGCAGCCGGGGAACTCGCAATGGTAGGGCTTCTCCCCCGTGTGGGTGCGGATGTGGGTCTTGAGGTTCTCCAGCCTACTGTAGGCCTTGTTACAGCCGTTGTACTGAAAAGGGATACTGTAGAGAGGGAGGGAGAGGACACCTACGGGACAGCGGTTGGGCTTCTCGCCCGTATGGCGGCGAACATGGACGACGAGCATGTAACTGGCTCGGAATGGCTCCGTTCTCTCACAGCCCTGAATATATTCCCATGTATTCCCATTGACATTTTCTCACCCTCCACTGGCAGTACCAGACACGTTCCAATTGTCCCGTGTGCTTATCCTGAACATGATCCACCAGGGCCTGCAACTGGGGCTCATGCACCGTACGAAAATGCTGGATTAGCGCCTGAAAGCCCGGCGCGTTACAGAGAGCCAGCAGAACACAGTGGGAGGGGAGGAGGAGGAGGGGATTAGCTTAGCGATAGAGCAAGGCAGATGGGAACTTACCGAGCGAGTCGAGAAGGTCTGGCCACATTCGCCCCATTTGCATTCGTGATCCTCCATGGACTCGACGTCGATGTTCTCTCCATAGGGATCGGGCGACGGGGTGTCTCGACTCCTAAACTGCTTCTGTTCAGGACCATAATATAAAATATGTCGCACTTGGCTAGCCGGCTGGCGTGATCCTTGACAATTACAGGTTTCTGAGTAAGACCGATGTCGAAGACGGCCTTCTTGTAGGTTCCTGGCGGACGTCCCATTCGTCGGCCCTGGAAAAGAGAAAAACCTCTCTCGCCGGCCGGGAAATGATATGATCACAAGCGGGGAAACGAGGGGGGACGGCGGCCGCCGCCGACGACAGCCACGACGACTAATTCGGTCACGGGGAGGTCAGTTTTTATGCCGCCTCCAGGCTTTTCTTCCTATTTTTGTTCTTGTTTTCTCTTTACGTTTTAGCCTATGCTAACGGCTGGCGGGAATAATTCTACCTTGTTTATTTGTTTTATATCTGTCTGGTTCAGAATTTTATGGCGGACAAGCTGATATAGGTTATATTCCATAAGAACAAGAAATTGCTGAGTTATCAAGAGAAACGCTATGTTCACCTCAAAAACTCTATTTTAGCTTACATCTCAACAATTTCTTATTCTTATGGAATATAACCTATATCAGCTTGTCCGCCATAAAATTCTGAACAAGATAGACATTAGAAAAATAAGTAAGGTCGAATTATTCGAGCGCGGCGCGCATTTGGTGAGTTTTTAAGTGCGGTGAGGGAGAACGTTGGCCGATAAAGCGGAACCCGCGATTTGACAGTCCGGCGGGTTACGGTATCCTTTCATCGCTCGTCAAAAACTCAATCCAGCCCACCCGGTTGGGGATCAGCTTTTTGTCTCTTAATCGAACCTTGACTCTAATTAACCGGGAGGGATTCCTCGCGAGAGTTTTGTGTTCTAATCGCAGGGGGACAGTTTAAGGAGGACTTACCGTCGTCGTGGTAGAGAGAGGCTTGGTAGGGACGGGCTTGATACAGACACTCGTGGAGGGACCAGGCTCGGAAGAGCCAGGCGAGGTGGAGCATCGCTGGATGGGAATGGGAGCCGGGAGGGTGCCAATCGGGGACGGAAGAGCTGTCTGCGTCAAGGGTGAGGGGAGAGCTGGCACGACTGTCGGCGTCGGCAGGGAGACATTCTGAACGACTGGAGTCATCTGTGGGCAGGTCAAACAAACCGGCGTGGCTGGTGACTGAACCTGCACTTGTATCTGTTGCTGTTGGAGGTGGTTGTGGTTGGCATCCACGGAGATGACCTGCTGCTGATGTTGCTGTTGCTGCAACATGCGCAGCTGCTCGGCTATGTTGGCGAAGGGAGTCACCGTCTATAAACTCCCCCTTGCCTTCCCCGGGAGGATGTCCTCACCTGGCTGGAGGGGATGATGTTCCTCATGAAGTTGGTGGCCTCGCCAAACGGAGAGATCATCGGCCCCACCGGCGAGGTGACAGCTGCCGCGTTTCGATTCAGCTCTTGGAAATCTAAACCCTCTTTATTTACTCGTCCTCTTGATCACTGTCTGCCCCCAGTTATTATTAATAATAAATTTACATAGAACAAGTTTGCACAGCTCTAGGATACCCTCCGGAGTGAGAAGAGAGGCGACGGCGCCTGTCCCCCCGAGCAGGCCAGCTTGACTCTTTTCATAGTCGTCCACCTCCATTTTCCCTTGCAAATCTGCCTCCATTCTCCCCTCTAAATTAACAAGCTCGCGGAGAAAGAAAGTGGAAAGAGAAGTAAGTCTGCTCTAGTAGAGGCGAAAATGACAGAAAGTGATAAGGAAGAGAGGAGAAAAATGAAGGCCAAGAGAGACGAGGGCTTTTTTGACTGCCAACCGCCATGACCACGACGGCGGCGACGAGACAGCCCCCCTCGTGCCCCGGCAGAGGTGAGAGTGGCGGGGAGAGAGTCAGCAGCAAGGCAACACGCGTTTTCTCTGGGGTGGGCTTAATGACTTTACAAAACGGAAACAGCTGCGAAGAGAAGCGGCAGAGGAAGAGCTCCGATCCCAATTGCTTCCTCTCTTGGATTACAAGCAATCTCCTCCTCCTCCTCGCCCTGTATTGATGGTGGGAGAAGGGAGAAAACGAGACGGAGAAATGTTGCGGGTGGTCGTTTTTATGGCAAAATGACCTTGGTGGTTTTGGGGGAGGAGACGACGATGATGGCGGGAGAGACAAAAGGCAGGGGCAGAACAGAAAAGTTTTTTTTTCATTTCTCCTGACAGAGACACAAGTTGACAACAGCGGAGAACAGATAACTCTGGCAGCTAATTTATAGTAGAGAAGTACGGGCCACTACTACTTTTGACTGTCCTCCCCCTGGCCGGGAGGTCCGCCTCATCCCCCTTTCCAAGTCGCTTGGATAAGGTTGACCCTCAGAAATTTGAGAAGACGCTGGACGAGAGGCTACCAGAGCTAATGGAAGTCGGACATGTTGTTTTCAGAAGGCAGACGACGCTTCCCCATACATGGCCACCTTCGATCTATGCCCCCGTGGCCGTGCCGGGCTCCTCCTCGAGCCGTCTACAATGTCCCTCCGCCCGTTATTCCCCGAAACCATTGCTACCCTCTCATATCCTCCCCGTCCCAAACTTACAGTTAAGATGACGACTGCCATCTCCTCCACCTCCTTCACCGCCGTAGAGCTGCATCAATGCCTGAGCGCTTGGCTGAAACCGGCCAGTTCTCTCCTTCTGTCTCCTCTGAACTCACCGCCTGTGCTGTTGGTGGCCTAAGTCCGTGTGCATTCTGATTCATCAGGTTCATCATCCTGTAAAGTATTCCTTGTTCCCTCCTCCCATTGAAAAGTGTACAAGTGTTGGTATCGATCAATCGAGTGTGTGTGTCTCTCTCTCTCCCGTTCCTCGGTCACGGGGGGTCCATCTTTTTTTTGCCCTGGCGCCCGTTCCCCTTATCAATCTCTCTCTCTTCTCTCTCTCTCTCTCTCTCTCTCTGTTGGTATGGCGAAACGAGAGAGACAGAGAGAGAGCGGGGAATGGAAGGAGGAACACCATGAGCCGTGGTGGGGGACACCAAGTGATTGTTACAGCCATCAGAGAAAATAAAAGAAGAGAACATGAGCAAAAAGAGGGAAAGGGAGCTATTGATTCGGAATGGGGCGAGCTTACGCGAAGAGAGGGAGAGGATGCCTGTCCCCCACTGGGGATTACGGTAATTGAGAGGAGTGATGTTTTGTGGTGGTGGAAATAGCGAATAATTGGTTAGTAATTAAAAGGGGAGATCTGCCTACTATAAAGAGAGGAAAGCAGCCGACTGAAAGTGGGGAAGAAGATACGTTGCACCCCAGCCACGGGTGGTCAAAAAAGTGTCATAAACAGAGAGCAAACAGACGCTGACCGAAATTGGCCCCATTAAATGACCCGGCTCCGGGAAAAACCACCCCCAGCGCTTTTTTGGGAGACTGGGAGGATTATCCTTCCGGTAAAGGGGGCGGCCTCCTCCTCGTCCTTCTATCTATCAGTGGTCAACGAGGAAGAGAGATCGCCCCTTCCCCTGAAGGAGGAGATCATCGCGGCTCAAAGAAGCACAAAAGCCTCCCTCGATCAGGAGCAGCTATAATCCCCTCCTCTCGCCGTCTTTTCCGTCTAATTTCCTTTTATCTCACGTCGGGTTTCTGATCCCCCTTCCCGGTTTTTTGATCCGGCTCACCGAATAACACCTTTTTATCATTTGAAGAGAACCTCCTTTTCAAAATGATCTCTCTTCGAGACCTCTGAGATGACGACCGGGGGTTACGGTATGTGGATCCTGATGATTGATAACAGAGTACCGGGGGAAGAAGAGAACTTCTCCGCTGTGGGGATAAGCCGGGGCTGATAGCCAACGGCCCCCGGAGGGATACTGTACTTTATAAGGTGGGGAGTCGTTTTAGGAAAACAAGGACTTCCCCCCGTTTTTTTTTTTGCTGGATTGGACCCCTCTATCGGAAAGGGGAGAACCACCCCGGTGATAAGCGCAACTCTCGCGAAAGAAGACTACCACCCCCTGGTATACACGTAGATACTGTATTATCTGGAGAACCTCGAAGAGAGAATACGGTACAGCGGAGAAGGAGGATGGCCCAGAGGGTGGAAAAGAGGGGGAGGATTCTATGACTTCCGCCAAGGCCGGGTGAAATCCCGGATCAGAAGATCTCTATGTTCGAGAAAAGGAGGACGGGGTCGGTAGCCAGGGGGAAGAGAGCCGGCAGTCAACTGACGGGCACCCTCAGGCATCGTCCTCTTCTTCTGCCCATATATGCCCGGCTATTAGAGGTAATGACTCTCTTCTCTAATATCTATATCGAGGCCCCGCCCAGCCGTCCCTGGTGACCATCCTCCCCCCACCCACATCGTTTTTTACCCTTGGCCATCGTCATTTAACTTCAAAACGTTTCAAACCGGGCTCTTTTGTCTTTTGGTCAAGATTAATGCCAGCCGGAGGAGGGAATGGCCGCTGAGGGAGGTTAAAAAACTTGGGGGAGGACGGGGGCCTGTTACGGAAGGGGCCAAAAAGGAGGAGAGATGATACTCACTTGAAATTGTGCTGGGCCAGAAGGACTTGGGCCATGTTGTTCTGAAAATAGACGAATTACTGTAGAAATTAAGGAAGAGAGAAAGAGGACAAGCCTCTCTTGGTGGCTAGCCCCGTGATCCCTGTACTCTTATACCCATTGACCTTTGTAACCGGTTTAGAGGGCTAGAAAAAGCCGTCTCAGTTGAACACCTCCCTGGGTTGACAGTAAACCTTTTTGGCCATTTTCTGAGAGTGTTTTGATCTTTAGCTCTTTCTGTCTCAGTTTTTAGCCTCTCTCTCTACGTGCTCGTTGGAAGACTCGCCGGGGACCAGTGATCTTCTTCGGGGAGGACGCCCGCACCTGTAATGTCTCGCCAGAAAAAGGACAGAAAGGTGTGTGGCAGCCGAGAATAAAAAGGGCTGGTCTGCAGAATCTTCTCCCTGGTGGGCGAGCAGCCCCTCATCCTACCCTAGAAGACCCCCGTTCAGGGACGTTTCGCAGAAATTCGAACGCCTCCGAGGAGTCTCGTGTTTCGCACCCCTTGGACCTCCCAAGAATTTGGGAAAGTGTCTCTGCTCTTTGGCTTCTCTCCTTCCCAGCCTCTGTCCCTGTTGTGTCCCCCCTCTCCGTTCACTTCCCCTTCCCACCTTCCTCATAATCCGTGTGTGAGATATCAAGCCCCCGGCTAATGAGCTCTGGTGAGCCACCGTCCATGACACAATGGAAATGAAGCTGTCCCTCTGCCCGGGCTGCTCCTCCGTGTCTCCTCTTCAATAATGGCAGGCAATTGGTGGCCAGCCGGCGGCGGGGATGATAAGGCGTTCGCAACAGGACTTTACGACCTCATCAGGAGTTTTTCTAGCCGATGGGATTGGGCAGAACAGATAGAGCGTGCGACTCTGCTCACTTACAGTAACCGCTTTTACTATTCTACTATAGAACGAGTCATACTGTAGCGGGGGGAAGAAGAGAAGAAGACGACTCACATTGTTAGCCATGGCGTTGTGGAAGGCTCGCTGGTGATTGTTGGCGATGGCTATTTGATAGGCCTGTAGGACAAGTTGCCAATTTATAAGGGCCTGAGCTGTGACATTCGGCCAGTCTCCTGAAAGAATTGGGTTGGGAGGAGATAAAAGGACGGCAGACAAAGGACAGGAGCGGACGATAATGGCCCCAGGTTATGAGAGGTGGATGAGGGCACAGTAGCCGCCTCCGGAGTCTAATGAGAGCATATGACTCGGGAAGGGCAGGGACCGATACATATGAGGTTAAGGTGTACTTGAGATAAAGGAGACTACAAGGTCGAGGAGGATTACTGTAGAATGGAAGAGAAAAGGCAGCCAGCTGGGAGCTGGGCCTGCTGGCCGAATGTTGCCACCGGGGGTTCGTCTTCCCTATCATCTCCCCCCTCCTTATCGGTTGACTCTAATGCGAAAAAAGGGGTGGCGCAGCGACGGTGGCCATCGATTTGATCTCTATTTACATGGTGGAATAAAGTCTTCTGACAGTTGGACCCCCTCCTCCAGGCTGCCCCCTTCTACTGTCGCCATTGCCCGTCTCCAGACAGGCCGGCGTCTTCCCGGTGAGATCAGTTGACGTCCTCCTCCTGTCCCGCCGGTCCCTTTCCAATGCCCTCCACTTCAAAAACAATCTCTTTAAGATAAATGCATCGATCACCTGTCAAAAATGCCCCACACGTGCTATCTTCGCTCTCTTTCCCCCACTGGCTCCTCTTGACGGGGTGTGGCAACACATGGTACCAGTTGTAAACATAGGAGACTGGGTGACATTTTGTTGCATTTCTTATTTCCTAATTTATATTTTGATATTCGGAGAGGAGGAGATGACTTCTTAGGAATTGTAGCTACCGTAGGACTAATGAGGCCTTGTAGCCGCCGGCGGCCGGGGTCAAAGGAGGACGGAAGGGGGCGCCGCCGGCTACTGTACCACCCAATTCAGGGAATTCTTTCCCCTTCTAGAGACTTTCCCTGTATTTGTCTTCCTCTCCCTCTATCAAAAATTGAGTAAAAGTGCTGAATAGGGGAGAGACCATCAATCGATCACAGAGGCAGGGAGGGAAGACCACCCGGTTGGTGGTTTTGGGGCAAACCGGGGAATATTTGCTCTTTCTCTCTCTCTCTCCCGTCCTCCCCGTCTCTCTGTCTCCTCTGGGGCCCAAGAAAAAACTCACTTGGAAATTCAATATACACTGTGTATTGCTCGCATGAGAAAGGACGCCCCAGGAAGAAAAACTCTGGACTGGGCTTGCTTTGAGTTCTGATTGGAGGAGGAGGAGAAAATGAACAGGAAATGAGACGGAGCCACTCTCTCGTCCCCCCGTCGTCCCCGTTGAGAAGAAGTCGGGGTGGATTCAGGTAGAGAGAGAGAGAGAAACTGAGAAAACTCAATTCATTTTACAGATATCTTTTTTATAATCTAATCGGCCAAATTATCCCGACTATTGGATTAGCCGAGGAGGCAAAAGAAAACACAAAAATGACTGGGGTCTTTCTCTCGTTCTGTTTATAGCCGGCTCCCAGAGAGGGGGACAAGGAAGAGGAAAACCAGGACTACAGTAATCCGGGATTATAATCCCATATCATATGATCAGGGACACCCTTTTTCACCTCTTATGTAAGGGGAATTATGTCAGAGATGCCGAGGAGAAAAAGATGATGACTCGAGGTTCACAGATGGAAAGATCTAGAGGAGATAACGGTAATAATTAAAAGTTTAATTAGGGGTACTCCCATATTCCTGGATATACAGTAATCAAGCAGGAACATTAGGAGGACGCCCAGAAGGAGCTACAAGAAAGAGTTCGCGGCCTAGTAGTGACGCACGGCAGGCATTCCGTAGAGGAAGACGCATCCCAAAGTATTAGTAAATTTAAAGAGAATAAATGGGAAGCTAGGATAGTTGGCATACTGTAGCTGATAAATAGACCTTTAAATTTGGTTTTGGAAAGAAAACAATGCCTTTTGGACAGGAATGGCCGGCAATCGCGCCCGAAGCCCAAAAATTGAACTGCAACTGGGGTGCCCTCCACGTTCCTCAGGAACTGCAACCATCCAAGCACTTTTAGTCTATGTGTTTGGTAGGAAATACTTGGATTGAGGTGTCCCCCCAGGAAAAAGATGAGCTTCGCTCCACTTCCGCGTGTTAGAGAAGGGTGGGAATCACCCCCGCCTCTTAAAAAACATCGGCCTCCTTGGTCTATGAGCCGGCATTCAAGAGATGAAGAAGAAGAATAAGAAGAGGAGAAAAAACGTCAGTACAATTACGAGAAGGCTCCCCCTTTTCGGATCCTGGCGTCAATTAACACACGGGGCCGCTTCTCCTCTCAAAATTGGAACCTCAGCCGCCGCCGGCCGAGCTCTCTCCTCCCCGTTCATTTCTCAAAAGGGAGGAGGAGATAAAAAAGAGGAGTCTTTTATATTGAGGAAGGGGGTAATTGGCCATCTTCTTTCCCTCTCTCGCAACAATCACCGACGGCGAAGAAAAATGGCGGTGTTCGCAACCATAAAATGTGTCGGGAGAGGGAGGAGGGCCAATTCGGTGGCGCGGCGGCGACGAGGGGGATAGCCCCGGCGTGGAGCGAACGCCTCGTTCGCGTCGCTACTGATCCCTACAAATGGCAGCGGGGGAAAAGGGCAAAACGAGACAGGAGGACGGGGATGCAATGAGGTCACCGCGTACTTTGCGTGGTTCAAACGGGAAGGACGACAGAAGGGCCGTCCCAAAAATTGGACTGGGTGGCCCCGCACCCATACAGTCTCGGCAGGCTCGCTTGTTTGATAGCTTCTTCTTGTCGAGACTGTACGAGTGCAGGATAAGGAGGATGCGACGAAGACCACCTAATTGCCTGTGGGCGGTCAGAATACGGTAGCCGGCTGCTATTACGCATCCTCTGAACTAGAGGCTCTTGTCATTTTGTGAGCTTTTTCTGCTGAAATAAGGGGGCACGGAGAAACTAAAAATGATATGCAATTATTAGTAATTATAGGAAGCAGAACGCGCCCACGGGCAGCTACTACGCAGAACCATCGACGTCGCTTCTTACAAAGACAAGGAGACATCGGGGGGACGTTCTTCCCCCTTTTTTCTACGTAAAGACCCTCGTAAAATGTGGCCAACCCGGCCCCGGCCAGCCAGCCAGCAGTCTCAAAAGATAATGGGGGAGAGCGGCGTGTGACTCGCTGCAGGGTGAAGGAAGCGAGTCGGCGGTGGTGCTGACGATTCTGATACAGAAGGATGGCAGGGAAGAGGAGGAGGACGAGGAAATGACACCTCTCGGAAGAGATTATGAATGACACCTACTGGGAGGATATGTGTTCTGATCAGATTACTCCTATTGCATGAATAAGTTCTCCCCCTGTCCCTTGTCTCCCTCCACAGGAGGACCTCCTCCTCTCAATTTGGCTAAAAACCTCCTAAAATCCCCTCCAACAAAAATGGATTGCTGACGTCTTTTCAACAGAAAAATCCGAGGATTAGCCGGGAGGATAATTCAAAGTCGTCGTTTTTCAGCAGGATGGATACATTTAATCGGGAGGAGAAGAGAGCTGGGAGGGGGATTAGCGGATTTTGGAGAAATCTCACAAGGCGAGTCATCCTCTCCTCTAGAGCAGGACGAGCAGGGGAGATCTTAGAGGAGGCCAGATTATTCACTAGAGGAAGGCGTCAAACAGGATTTGTTCCTCTTGCAGATCTCACTCTTCTTGATGTGATAAGCCGTGTCGTCTTTTTATAGAAAATAATTCCCAAATCCCAGGGGATTGTGAGGTCTGCCCCGGGATTTTCGTGCCAAGCGCGTCCACCCCATTCCCCCTACCCTTAGAGGAAAAGGACTCGTCCCCTCCATTTCGGACAGTCTCTCAAGGAAAGGTGAACTCGGATACGGGTAGAAAATGGAAGCGAAGCCCTCTTCCGGCTGGCTGCCGCATCGAGAAAATCGAGAGAGACCCCTTTGATCCTGTCATCCATTTCACAGTCAGCTGATGAGGAAAAAAGAAGAAATGAGACGGAATGAAGAAACGGACCGATACAGAGGATTCTGAGAAATATGATGGGACACCCCCTGCCGAAAAAGTCAAAAAGTTCATCTGGCACAGGAACATCTGTGCAGGGGCATATTCAATCAAGTGGCGGGAGAGAGAGAGAGAGGTGTTCGGCGGGGGGTTTAAAAAATTGCGGCGAATTAGAGAAGAGAGAGAAGAGAAGGGGAAGTGCCGGTATTAGGGGAGGTCGTCCCTTTTGGGGTGGTTAGGGGAGGAGGGGGAGGAGGACGGGGGAGCAAGAGATCGGTAGTTGGACTGGATGACTCTCTTTTCGGGCTGGTGGCTCAGTCAGTCTGCTCTCTCGCCGACACACGAACACGCAGCATGTTGATAAAAGGGCGGAGCGGGAACGTTAAAAAAGTGGGCAGCCAGTGGCCGAGAGTACACGGCCCAGTGGGAGAGACGAGAGACGGCGGGCGAAGCGCTGAGTGCAGAAAAACAGCTGGACGAATGTTGCGTTCGAGGCAGCCGAACGGCGAGGAAGTACGGCTGACGAGGAGGAGAAAAGGCCCGGCCCCCCGAGGGGGGAACGAGAGAGAGAAGGGGAAGAGGCGGCGGCGGCGGACCACCCGTACGGAATTGGAAATGCGCGAGAGTGTCTGTGAGGGGGGCAACAACACACACAGAGAAGAAGAAGAAGACGAGAAGATGGAAAGACAGCAGCACTTTGCAACAGGGGACGGGGACGAGGGGACTGATTCGAGGCGGAAGAGGAGATGCCCCGGGTGAGAGGGCTAATTGGATACGAGGAGGGGACTGGCAGAGATTGTAATTAAGGGACAACCGAATTAAAGACACAGGTTTTTATTCGGGGGGAGACGATCCTGGGGAACCCCATTTTTTTTCCTTATTGTAAACGGGTGCTCCTCGAGGATGCCCTGGCCTGCCCCCTACAGAGTTTTTCGGTCTTCAGTCCAAACAAACGGAGCATTCAGCCCGGAGAACATCGACCGGCCCAAGAGTCGAAGTTCAAGACGGTCGGAATTCGGATTTCCTTCGCCTGACGCTGTCTAACTTCTTCCGCCATTCCTCGTCCCCCCTCTTGATCATCCCATCACAGTCTGCTCGTCCTCCCTTCCTCCTCCTCCTGTGGCTGACACCCTTCCCTTTTTGCTACTTCTTCAAAATCTCTGAATCAACCCAGGCTTACTTCCGCCTCGAGAGGATTAGAGACTTTCCTGGAACGGGGAATCAAGTCAAGTTTTTGCTGCTCTTATGACGCTTGCAGGGCGAGGGCGAACTCCGTGGCCAATTAGCAGCCACGGCCATTTGATCCTCAGGTGGACGGGGGATTCTTCTCTCTCGTTCGTCTTTTTCGAATTGTGCATGAAGCGCGGGTGTTATGATGTCAAGGAGGACGGGAAAAAAGAAGGGAGTAGACGGCTTGACGTAGGTGATAATTTGGAGAAGGCTGGATATAACTCCCTGACCTCATCCCAAGAGATTTATGACTTGAAACAAAGGAGGCCGTTCTCTGGTAGTCTCCTAGTCCAAAAAATAACAAATGGATCAGAGGGGGGACAGCAAGAACACGATTATGAGGAATGTTATGAATAGTGAGGGGAGGACCACCCAGAGATGCCCTATTGACCAAAAACTGGGGGGACTGGCATTTGGAGGGAGAGAGGGGCCCACGCACACGTTTTTTTCACCCACTCTATTCTCTTTTGGGAAAAGAGGAATCAGGCTGCAGACAGCCTCTGCCAGTAGACGAGAGAAAAAGGGACGAGGAGGAAAGAAGCCGGGGAGGTCTGGTCGGGCACATGGCGAGAGGGGAGTGCGCAGTCATTTTTTGCAGACGAGAGAGAGCGAGACGAGAATCGTCAAACAGAAACCGTGTGGCGAGACAAGCGAGAGAGGGAGGAGGGTGCGCGGGAGGAGAGACCTCCCGTTCGAAATCACAAATCCCCCTCTCCCGGTGAAATCTATCCGACTTCCTCCCTGGGTCCCCCGGCTGTGTCCTCATTAGGAGACAGGTAGAGATCTCATCTTTTTTGGGGGCTGTGATTCAGGCGTCTTTTACCCAGTGGGAGATGATTACATTCCCATGGGGGATGAGAACGTACAGAATCTTTGCACGAGACATGAAGCTTTGCAGAATCTCGAAGCAAAGAGAAGGAGAGGCACAGAGAGCTTTTTTTTCGATTGCCCCTGACGAGGAGGAATGCAAGCGGGATAACCAGCTACAGTACTCCTGTGGGATAGACTGCTGATAATCCGACGTTGGACCCGTTGCTCCTTTGAGCCATCCCATTTTAGGACGTCATAACCCCTCTACAGTAATCCAGAGGAACTATCTGGCAGAGCCACCTGCCCCAAGCCATCCTCCCTTCTATTCACTCTAGAAGAGGACTGCCAAAGAGTCCAGCCACTTTTTGTTGTGGCTATCATATTGCGGTTGTAAACATTAGACGGAGGTCCAGTGGCTTACCGACTCATCCCCAATCAACACCCCTTCACTTTCGAGAAGAAATAAAAAACAAGGAAGAGGGCCACCCACGACGGGACCTACCTTTGTTCGACGAGTTTCCCTCCTTGGCATCCTCTTTCTCGGGATCGGATCTCAAACAAGGAGTTTTGCTCTCAATGGATGAGATGAAGGCAGACGTTCGCTTGAATGCCATGCTGCTGATGTAGGCAAATGGCGATGATTATGATTTGACCCGGGAGAGGGGAGGGGCCTCTTTCTCCCGCGGTGCTCCCTGTACTTCCGGCGCCAAGTTGAGTTTATTGAAATCGGGAGATAACGAAAGAGGAGAGAGGAGGACCCGGGAGATTTGAATCCACCGGTGGTAGTGGCGGATATCGAAAGTTGGCGGATAAGGAGATGACGAGGAGTAGCCACTTGTGATGGGGCACCTGGCACGGAAAGCGATTTGATAACGGGGCGAGTTGGCGAGAGGAGAGCGGGTAAAACTCCGTATTCAAATAGACTTGAGGTCTCTCTTGGATCTCCTCATGGATCTGATCAATTTTATTCGACAATACTCCGAGAGCCAACGCCTTTCTGGCCGGAGGGAACATTTCCAGAGACGCTTTACCTCTCCTGCAGCTGGAAATCGAGACACCTGCATGTGACACGTATGGGCCACCCAGAGAACAGTCAAGGAAGTAGAATTTTGGAGAACAGTGGATGTCTCCGTTTACTCTGCCAATGCCAGAGGACTGGACGATGACGGGACGAGACTCCAGCAGCATTTGCCACCTGTTCAAAGGCGGCAGAAGTCCCTGTGTGTCAGCAGCTGGCACTCATCCGTGTCGGATTTGCTACCTTTTCTGCTTGGCTTCCGCAAATTCTCGCCCAGCAAACAGTTCTATGTCGGAAGATTCAAAACACTTGAAGGCGGCAACACTATCTAATCCGACGAAATTTGAACCGCAGAGACGGTTCAGTGAATCCCGTCCCAAGCCACATGGCCGAGAAGGTGAGGAGGATAACCGCCCCCGTCACGTACCAGACATAAATGCCGTTCCCTGTCCAGGGAGTTATAAAGTCCAGTCCGTGTCTATCTTCTGAACGGCAGGCGAACCACTGCCCCCCTCCCCCCTTTCGCCTATCTTTATGGGTGATCACTACCTTGAAAAAACGAGTGGGCATGGCTCCATTGAACTTTTCCCTCCACTCTTTCGCTTTTCCTCCCACCTTATTATAGTTGTTTATCTGCTCCCAGTGGTACTTTCGAGGTAGAGCGACAGGGGCCGAGATGTACTGCCGGTTTGTAGCGCGACTCGCGACAGGGAGACAACATAACGTAAAGTTATAATTAAAAAGAGGCAGAGACACGTGGGTTGAATAGAAAGTGGAAAAAGGGTTTATTTTACTCTACCTGATGGAAAGGAGGGAACGGCGGCGACGGAAGCCGTGACGGCCGGTCACACCCAATGAAACAAAAACGACACAATCGGGGTAGGGAGAACTCGGTTGAAAGGAAAAGGGACCAAAGGGGGAGGACGACGACGGCGACGACGATTGGAAAGAGAAAAAGGAACTGGGTGGTACTGTATACAAGGAGGTGGGGAGACCGGAAGCGAGGGGAGAACGGGGAAAGGACTTCTAATGGCCACTAACAGAGGAGAACCACTGCCTCTTCTCCCTCTCATAAATCTATGGAAGATGGAAGAGAGGCCCATTTTTGGAAGAGGGAGAGCTCCGAAATGCCTTATCTTCAGAAGAAGGAGTACAATCCTCCCGCATCCTCCGCCATCCTCCTTTGATGGTAAAGATCTCCTTCCCGTGGGCAACTGCCTGTGTAAGGGACAGACCACTCTGCATGCCCCGGGAACAACTGCCTCTTGGAGAGAGGGTTTAATCGGGATAAAAAGATAAGAAACAGCCAGCCCCGAGAATGTCTCATTTTCTAGCTCTTTTTCCCCTCTTCTCCTCCTGCTGTACCAGACCTTTGACCTCTCAATGCACCGACGCCAGGACGCTCCCGTGACCCAGGAAAAAAGTTATGAGATGTTGCCGCTTGTTGGACTAAATTCGGAGTTATCAGTGTAATACGGGCTGGACTACAGTAATCTCCCCACCGGGGGAAGATGCGCCACGCGCCAATCCCGAAGAGGAAATGAAGGGAGACCTACCGGCTTGTCTTTAAGATGAATTGGAGAGGATAAGAGGCGACGAGGATGGAGATCTGGAAGAAGAGTTTTAGAGCAAAAAGGGGGAAGAGAAGGAAGAAGAAAGGGAAGAGAAAGTAAAGACACAGACAGGTATCCTCCCCGGTCCAACTCCTCTGAGTCCGACTCCCCGTCCACCAGTCCTCAAAAGAGGATCTCCTCTCCTCTACCGGTTGACTCACGTGAAATCGAAACACCCGTCTTCCTGCGCCCCTCTCTCGTTTTCTCTCTCATTCTTCCCAGGTAGGCCCATCTGTCTTTTAACTTTTTTGCCCGCCTCTGTGCGTCTCCATCGGCCGGCTCCTCTCTCCCGCGAACCCTCTCTTGCCAGGCGCCGACTGTGCGATCGAATGGCTAATAAACTGCCACCAATGTTGCGAATTCCGGGGGCGGCCAGGAAGAAGACGGGATGAGATGAGAGGGGGATTGACTCAATTCAGAGGAGGACGAGGATTAGACAAAGGAAGAGGGGCATACGGTAGAGGAGGTATTACATAGGGTCCCTTCACACCGTAACGGCTCAGATCACCTCTGCAAAGAATATCACACAAAAATAAAGGAAATGGAGGCTTCAACGGGAGTAATATTCATGGTGAAAGGGAAAGAAGTGCTTTTTGATACAGAGCATGGACCACTGCAACGCAATCCCCTAAACAAACGGGCGCAGCCAAAAACGAACGGTCGTCGGGGTGAGAGACTCGCTACAGTATATATAAATCAGCTGTTACTCGGAAACTTGGCTCATTTAGGAATATAGGAGACGAGCGAGATGAAATGGAAATCAAAAGCATGCAAGGAACTCGGGTCTGCTAGCTTCCTCATGATTGGGAGGTTGGCCACCACTTGGACTTGAACCGGAGTTTTTCAGGATTTGGGATCCTGTAAAACCGAGGGTTCTTTTGGGACGAGAGGGCAAGGATATTGAAAGGCTCAACGAAAAGGGCTAAAGGTGGTCCAATCTGGACTGGATGACCCCGAGATCTTCAGAGCCCTCCGCGGCCGCAAGAGATCCGCATTCATCACTGCTTGAAGACGAGAGCCCACCCCAACGAAATGGAGCTTTTGGAATAAAATGTCGACCTTTTTGTACTTTACTTTCCCCGGAAATCTTCCATCAGAGGCTGCCCAAAGAGTTGGACGAGACGAGACAAAGCGCGTGGAAGGAGGACTGCTTTCCCCAGGTGGCGGCATTCTCAAAGGGTACAGCAGATAAAAATATTGGAACACCCATGTCGGAGTTTGAGAAATTGTCCGCCTTCGGAGATGGGAATCAGCAAGGCAGAGGCGAGACAAGAAGAAGAAGAACAGCTAACAGTGGGCATTTCAAAAGTGGCTTGATCCATTGACCCGGCAGGGATAATCAGTTGTTTACCGTCATTTGAGAGAGAGAAATTCAAAAAGGGAGAGAGAAACCTTCGGGGCATAATCCAGTCGAAAAGTTCGGGTGAGAGAGGAGGGGCGGGCGGTAGCCGTTTTTCGCGAACGGCCCTCTTTTTCAAAGGGCAATTTATCGTTCGCTCGGCCTTGTCTTCGTCGGGGGCTCTGTTGCGATTTCCCTCCGATTAGGTTCGTTTTCGTCTCTCTTTCGCGTTTACGCGGGAGTATAATTATCTGGCTGGTGGTGGCGGTGTTCTCACACTTTGCGTGGCTAATTTGGGAGGATACGGTAGAGGACGGGGCCCCAGAGGAAAGAGGCTAGGAAGCTGGATGGGTGGTCGACAGGCACCCCGAATGGCAGACAGACAAAAGAATGATTAGCCGCTTTATGTCACCTTTTTCATACTCGCCGCGGATGGACTGGATACTTGGGCAGGAAAGGGGCAGAGAAGAAATGGCAGACACGGCCAGCGGGGCCCAAAGAGGGCAACAGGGGAGGAAGAGGCGGAGCAGCCTCAGGGTACCGTAGTGGGCAGGGAGGATGGAAGAGGATGTCTCTAAGAATTAGAGGAGGACATCCCAAAGACCACAAGGCGGGACGGGTGCCTTTTGGGTCTTCGATATCTACCGCATGGATCAAGTCATAAAGTCATCGACTGGGGGCTGCTAATTGCAGGCAGGCGAAGGGTTAAAGAAGGCCGTCTTGGGTACAGTTCAACAGCTACAGTAATCCAGGAGCAGGCCGCTTCCGGTACTCGATGGGCTGGGGAGGACAGGCGTTTCCGGGGGGGTTACTGTACTAAAGGGAACGGTCATCCACTGCCCCTCCGATGGCCATTTACGATCCGATCAAAGTAACAAAAAAGACAGACTGGGCCAAGCCACCGTTCGCCGCTTCACAATAAACTGGGAGACGGACATCTGGGAATCAATGAAAAGGTCAACTGGGTGGCTGCCCCTGATCTAGGCGTAAGGGAGATGGAGGAGGTCTTCTAAAAAGAGGCTTCGATAAACTCTATCCTCACTGCCCATCATATGTGTAAAGAGAGCGCTTCCTTTTTTTCCGCCCTGTCCCCGGCTTCCCCCTGCCACCCCTGTCTCAATTCGAGGGGGTACCAGTTCTTGGTTTAGAGGGCCCCGATCGAGGTCGTAAATCAGGGTCGTTAACTCTGGACTGCCTTTTCTCGCATGTTGCGAGGCTGGGGGAACAGAGGAGGGGGGAAGGGAGGTGAGGTGTTCAGGCGGCCGGGAGGAGGGGAACATTTGTTGCCAGTTGAACAGGAGGTCGACGTTTTTCCAGCGTAAAAATTAATGACCTCCGGGGCTTTTTTGAAGGAGAACAGCTGTGGGGGTCCCGAGGCTCGAGGAGTCCACGGGAGGAACGGGGGGCTCTTAGAAAAAGAGACACAAGTCAGGCAGTCGGCAACTGTTGGATGGCCGGGTTTTTGGGGAGGTAATTAATGGCTGGCGAGCTGGAGACGAACGACGGGAGGGAGGGGAGAAATGGCAACAACCAGGAGGAGGCAGTTTTGGGGAGGAGGAGGCGGCACGGCAAAAAGTGTCACGGGTAGAAAATATATTTCTTCGTCTCCTCACAGGCGACGATCTTAATGGGACGAGTCTGCCGTCCTCTCTTCTCGATTACAATCGCTCGCCAAGAAGTTTCAAAATTACCAAAGACACTCGAGACTACGCCCTCTGCCTGGGATTCTAGCTGTCCCGAAGGAGTTGTTCCCCATTTCAG
The DNA here is from genome assembly GCA_932521035.1 of Oscheius dolichura. Classification (NCBI taxonomy): domain Eukaryota; kingdom Metazoa; phylum Nematoda; class Chromadorea; order Rhabditida; family Rhabditidae; genus Oscheius; species Oscheius dolichura. Next base: position 2,734,531 of record OW051494.1, on the reverse strand, counting down.
GAGGACGACGACCCCTTCCTGTCCCACCTGGCCCACCTCGCAAAGAGGCCACACGGCGACGACGAAGACACGAGGCCTGCCCACCCGGGGAGCTTGACCACAGCGGGAGTTAGTTGTGTCTGCCTTCGGAATGGTGGTCGTGATAGATGTCCGTATCAATCGCAACGCGGCCGGTGTAAAGGGCAGCCCGGGAGGAGGTAGCGAGCCGGCCAAGGAGGACACAGACGCCAGAAGACAAAAAGCAGAGAGAGAGATTGGAAAGAGATGGCCACGGTTCTGTTGCCAATTGGCTGGAGGATGGATGAACCGGGCAGGGGGTTTCAAGCAGGAAGAGGGAAGGAAAAGGCAAAAATGTCTCTGTAGCTACAAGAACTTGAACCCCTGACCTCTCCTAAGCTAAAGGAGCGCCCTCCCACTGAGCTATAGCCACACGTCGACACGTGTGTGTCTCCGCTATTTAACACCCGACACACTAATGCCACACAGAAGCAGAGCCTGAAGATTGACACCAGTTGACTGAAAAGAGAAAAGAGACCCAATCGACCCCTAGGACCCCATTCCATTTGTCACTGTGTGTAGCGCGCGATATCCTCTTCCCCTCCGTTCATCCTCCCCTCCTGCTGGGATACGGTAGCGCCCCTGCCTCCCTCTTCGGCTGCCAATTAGACAACCAAATGAGGTGTTTCTGTGTTCGGTGGCACTAGCAATTCACATCCATCAGCACCGCCGCGTCACAAAGCCTCGGCGACGAGCATAAATCGCCAGTAAACGGCGACGCACCGGCGCCTCAATGTTGCCATCTGCGAGGCGAGGCGACAGGGAAGAGGGGAAGGGTCCTGTTCTCATTTAATGGGCGACACAACGAAGGAAGAGTCCTCCCTTTTAGAACTTTAGAGTCCTCATTGACCAGCCCCCCTCCGAGACGAGACGGGTGGCTCCAATCCGTGCCCAGTCGTTTGTACTTTTTCCGTGGTCATTTCGTCTTCGAAATAGATCATAAAACGCCGACCGGCCGCTTTTAGAAAAATGAACTCCCGCAACTTTTGCCAACGGGGTCCAGCTGGCCCAGAGAGGAGGGGAAGGGGAGACCTCGTCTCCTCTATTTATTCAAATGGAGAGGGAGATGGGCAGAGAAGGATTAGGAAGGGGAGGACGGTGGCTGATAATCAGCTCACTGACGTATGAGTCGGAAGGACAGCTGATATCAACACGGCTTGGGAGAACGAGGGACGAGGAAGATGACAAGATGCTCCTGGTTATAATTGCCTTATTTGTACAGTATTCTGAGGAAGAAAGGGGACTGCCTGGTAGGACTGCGCGCCAGAGGGGGACGAAGGGCCGAGGAGGGGCAGACGGTCTCTAGATATGATTTTAACCTTCTCCTCTACTTTATGGTCCCATACGGATTGTTTCCTATTGTAACCCAATTGGGAAAGGTTATCTCTTCGTGACAAGACCCCAAAAGTATGAGAGGAAAATATTATAAGGACTGCGCCTTTCAATTATGGCAGAACATGGATGAATGCCAATTAAAAAAGCCGTAGGGAGGATGATTTTGACCTTGACGTGTTAGCTGGAGACCTCCAAGGGCAGTCAACAACTTATTGGCATGCTGTGTCCAGCTGGCCATTGGAGGATGGATGACCAAAAACTTATGGCCGACGCCGGAGGTGAGGTGGAGGACGGGCGGGAGGAGACCACCATCTTCCGCGGGAAATGCGTCTAATTTCCATTTGAATCACATTTGTAGGGCGTCCTTCCAAGGGGAGCTAAAAAACGAGTCACACTGTTTGAAACTGACTCCCTCCGCAGCAAAACAAGTAGGGTCAATCTCTATTTGTCCAAGTTTAGCCCGACACCTATCTCGCGGCGCTTCACTGACTCATTAGATAAGCTTCCCGTCGCCTATTACCCGCCTGGATGAGCAATTTCAAATCTCAACTCAACTTCCCTTCTTATTATTTATTATCCATGTAATATACATAAAAATAGAAAACAGGGAGTGGGAAAAAACACAGAGAAGGGTTATCCAACATTGGCTAGGGTCCCGTCTATGACGCTTTTTCCCCTCTTCTCCACCGACTTGCCGAGTTTCTTGAACCGCTTCTTGATACTTTTAAACAGTCCTCTTTTCTCTCTGATCAGTAGCTGGTCTAAGCCGAAGGGGGCTGTCAAGGAGACTGAGTTTTCCTCTGAAACAGTACGGTTGAGTGCATTGCCCAGTCCTCATCCTCCTCCTTCTCGGGCAAGGAGAGAGGGTCTAGGGGTGGACGGCACACGGTGAATAGGTGACGAAAGGGACAAGAGCCAAGGAAGGGATCCCCTTTTGGAACCTAACCAGTAGGGGGGATTCATGCCTCAAATGCTGGAGGCGGTCAGGCTAGCGGTCACTGGAAGGGGCACTTGTGGGGTGGAAGTCTCGATTGAGGAGCCCGGTCCCCCCTCTTATAGTTTTCGGCGGTACGGACAGGCAGTAGCCATGACCATTCTTACCAGTGGAAATATAGGCGACTGTTGTGGACATGGCGGTTATCAGGAGGAAGGCGGTAATAGTCCATAAGATGAGCTTCATGGTGTCACCCGGCTTGTTTTCTCCATCGTCCCGGTCATTTATATAGACCTCCGTGACTGTTTACCCTTGAGGCGCCATCCAGCTGTCAAAACTGACCTCCCCCGATAAAAACATCCACAACTGTAGTCTTTTCTATTTTTATTCGTCAGTATACTGATTTTATGGCTTTTTCATCGGGGAGGATGTAGACGACGGTCTTCTTCCAGTCGGGATTCGTCCACTCGGCCGGCTTACTGGAGGCCAAGAAGACGAAGGGCACATTGAAGGCAGCCACTATAATTGAGAGGATGAAGAAGAGCCGGGCCCATTGGGACGGGGTCTCCTCGGGGCAGAGAACGGCGACGATGGCCGGGCAGGCCAGGGTCACTAAATTGCACATCATCGACATCATTGCCATGACAAAATGGACGTGATGCTGGGCTACCTAAACCTTTTTTTGTGTTCTAAAGGATATCCTCCCTACCAGTTGGGCGCACTTGATGCCGCCTACAATATTCAGCCCGCTGAAGACGATGGCCGCTGTGTAGGCAATCTGAGCCGTCGTGGCATTCCCCGTCTAAATGGAAGAGAAGATGGAAAAAGGGGAGGACAACTACAGTGGAGATGACGAGGAAGCAGATGATCATCATTCCTTGGGATAAGGAAGCGAAGAGAAGAAATCGGCATTTCTCTGAGAGAAATGTTGCTTTGTCGTAGAGGGGCCCCGCGGCGAATTTGACCCCGGCCGCCAGGATATACGGCAGGGCCGTTGCGAAGCCCGTCGAGCGGAGATCTAGCCCAAGTGCCTAAATGTTGGGGGTTACTGTAGCTGATTTGGGGGGAGGGGACCTTGTTGATATAGGTGGGACCGTAGTAGAGCAGCATGACGAAGCCGAAGCAGCTGCCAGTGCTGGACAGGAGGCATCCGATAATGCTTGGATGTGCCATCACGGCCAAATACGGTACTGGCTGTTTTCCCTTGAGAGTCAGGCGATTTTCCGAAATTTGGGACAATTCCTTCGAACTAACATTCCTAAAAATTTAATAATTTACTCGACTAGGTGTTGTGGAGCCGATTGTTTTTAATTTTGAGAATTTATCAAAATAATTCAGAATTTATACCAATGTTTAGTGAATTTAGTCGATGTTTTAGTTTAAAAAATGTACCTGTGCTTGCTGGGATGATTTTCAAAGAACCAGAAGAAAAAGAAGAAGAGCAGCAGAGTGAAGGCGCCCTGTCCATAGTAGAGCAGTCGCCAGTTCTGGGTCTCACAAAGGAATCCACCCACTGGCATGGTAAAGATGGAGGCTAACTGAATTCTCCTACTTATTTTCTCTCTGTAAATGGCAAAATACCTGAACATGGGCAGAGAGCATGGCTATGTAGGTGCCGGTCTCGCGCAACGGCGCCCAGGTGGTGGCTATGGCACCGGTGGCAGAGAAGAGCATTCCCAGAGCGAGTCCTTGCACAATTCGAGCAACAACTACAGCGAAAAATCCTAACTCCACGGCGAAGGGAAAAAGCAGCGTCGATAATCCACTGCTCATTCCGTAGAAGAAGAGGGTTTTTCTAAAGGGAGTCTAATGTTTTTTTTTTAAATTTTAATAAAACCTACCTCATTCCAAAGTATTGTAGAAGATGCATCAATGGCAAAGTACCTTAAAAAGATATAAAAATAAAGAAGGATAAAGAAAAATACCACATATGGAGCCGACGGCGACCACAGAGAAGAGAGCATTCCTGTGAGCGGGAGAGTGAAGCCAGTGGTCTGTCGAGTTTCCGGCTACATCATCCATACAAATTACGGTGAAGGAAAAGGCCAGGGAATTGCTCATGAGGATAGTGAGACAGACGGTTACCAAGACTAGTACAACGAACCGAGTCTGATGGCCAAACACGAGGGAAGTCTCTTTAGAGAGAGCCATTTCTCTTCTGGAGGGGAATTGTAACAGGAAGGGGGAAATGGCAATCACCTGTTAGTGTTCCGTCGTCGGCACTGGTAGATTCGGCAATGTGTGAGCCCAGCCGATGGGGGCATTTACATAAGAGGGGGTAACTGGCTGGCTTATGGTGTAATTTTGCTGAATTCTTTATGAAATGTGACGACTTTTTGGTTTGTAGCCAAGTGACGTAGGGTATATCATCAATGAAGTTATAGGACGGTATTTTCAATCAGTGCATCAGTATGATATTCAGCAGAGCAGTGGCTCGATATCACTCCGCTATTATCTCATTCAATAAACTCGACCAACTCATTTAGCTGATTGGCAACGCCAAATACGATCAATAAGAAGCAAAAAATCTTAGCTTCTTTTACACTATTACTTCTGCATTCCGTGTCATGCACTGACTAGTTTCATGGAAATGTCTCTTGATGACAATTTTACAGGAGGAGACATCAAACGTCAGTAAGCCAATCCGATTACTGTGACTGAACTACGGAACTCTACAAGTGGGAGTAAACAGTGATCTGCACAACCATTCCTCGATTATTCTATACAGATGATATTCGCTTGCTTTTCTCTTCAATACATGCTAATTTGCGTTTCTTCATCAAGACGACTCGTGGAGAAAAGAAGGCCCCCATAGATAACAAACAAAAATAATTTTACATTTTTATTTTCTAAAAAGGTTTACATACAGATTTAAAAGAACAAAAAACACTAGACCTTAGCGTACTTGCGGATAGAAGTGACATTTCCGCTGGTGCACTTGATGACGAGATTGCCGTCGTCGACGAACCGCTCGATGATAGAATTCTTGCCTCCATCGCGGCCCTTTTCATCCTGGAGAAGCTTGTTGCCTTCTACGGTGAAAACGGAGGTCACCTGCAATTTAGTAGTTTAGACAAAAATATCATAAACAATAATTATGAATAATTAGAAAAAGACTTACCGGACGTCCATCGGCCGTCTCATGGTCGTAAGGCAATCCCAACTTGAACTTGGTGACGTAGTTCTTGAACCTAAACCCGCGTATGCTGTGATTAGAGAAGCGGCTTACGTAGAGCTGGAAGACATCGTCCACTCGTCGCCGTTGATGGCGAATTCCAAGGTGGGCTTGAGGTTTGTAGCAATCTTGCGCGTTACGAAACTAACACCAACCTGAAAATAAACAGACTGTATACTAACTACAAAATTATTGGCAATAAAATGAAATAAAGCATACCTCTTTGAGATATTCGTCGAAATTGTCCGACGAGACGAGGTTCCACTTTCCTACGATAGCTGAGGTGAGATTCATTGCTGAAGCAAATTATCATTAGCAAAAGTGTAGCGGAGCTGCTACTACAACAAGAATATTTCGTGTAACAAAATGAAACTATTGTCGAATAAACATGACAAGCAGTGGTGAAAACGGCTGCGACATTCAGGAAAAGGAGATTTTGGGCCGAAAAAAAGAGTGAAGGGGAAAACACCGGACGAGAAAAGAAGAAACGTTGAACTTGTTTGGCGGGGGATTCGCAACTAACTCCTACAACGAAAACTTTCGACGTACGGCAATTTTGGAAGGCCCTCTTTTTCTCACTTTCGTTGTTTTGTTCACTGTTGGAGCTTGTTGTGTGTAGAAGTTTGTTGTGTGTAGAAGTATGTTGTGTGTAGAAGTATGTTGTGTGTAGAAGTATGTTGTGTGTAGAAGTATGTTGTGTGTAGAAGCTTGTTGTAGCTGCTTTTTATACGTACTATTTATTGTTATTACAAAAACAATTTAGGTTCTAGTCTCTAAAGCTAACAAAATGCTTATCAACTGGTTTGCACGTAAGGGAGAATCCATTCCCCACACCACCGGTGAGCACGTGTACTTCTTCAAGAAAGTATACGAAGAATATGTCAATATGGGCTCTGATGACTTTCCCGTAAGCATGATGGTCTCCGCAGAGAATTCAGTATCCATATTTCTAGCTCAGCATTTTATACTATGTTTAGATGCACATTTCTCATACGCATGATTTCAGTGAACTGATCAAATTGCGTAAGAATGCTCCTGTCAGCGAAAGTCGTGGACGTCTCTGGGACCTCGTGAACTCGCAGTCCATCTCAGCTTTGCGTTAGTTTTATTTGTAGTGTTTTTGAAGAATAATGTTTAGTCCATGAATTAAGTCAGGATGCTCGGAAGTGGATGGAAGGACAATCATTCGTCGATTTATGCGTACTATTAGGACAGGTTAGCAGCCCTTTTGCTGTCAGAGAAACTTTTTCAGACTGGACTTGCAGGCCACTTTGCCCGAGAGCAAAACATGCAGTATGATATTCTGGAGTGCGTGAAAAATACGACAGGTACAAACCTTTGGATTTTTTTGAATTTCATTACAGGGAGTTTACGACCCATTTTGTCCAACGAAGCTGTGCGCATAGTGATGGACAGTGCTGAAGTAAATCATGATGCTGCTCGACTCACTAGGATTATCTACAGCGCCGTAGAAGCAGATCCTTTTCAATTACAACTCGCTCTAGCTGAGTTGTGGTGTGAAGGCTACCATTGGTTTGTTAGAAAAATCTTATGAGCATATTCTCTTTCAGGGATGCTTTATGCCTTGGTATACTGCTTCAACCTGATAAACCAAACACTATTCGCATGAAATCCCGGCTCGAGAAGATTGCACAACCAGTGAAATCCGGAAAAGTCCATAAAGTCGTAGAATTACTGGAGCTGATGAAAGAGAATGGCTTCGTCGGTTATAAAGACAATTTGCTTGGAGAAGTTGATCCGGTAACGCAAGAGTTTAAAATAAAACCTTCAGTTTAGGTCCAATTATACCGTATACTGAAAATGGACATCCTTAAAAATGAGAAAACCAAATTAAGCGACTTGCAGAAATTGGTCTGTTCACTTCTATTATTATTTATACCGTTCGCATTTCAGAGCGTTCGTGGTCACAACTCCGAAGCTCTCCGTCGTGTGATTTTAGCAGCATTCATTAGATCGTCCTCAGTAGATGCTCATATCATTGCTTGTGACGCAATACACTTCATTAAAAACCTAGGCGAAGCTTTCGGGGATTATTTCAAAGGAACCGAAAAAGTTCTGTTCGAGGTTTGTTATTTCGTTTTTTGTTATCATCTTATCGTTTTCAGCCAGCAGTTGGTATAATAGAAAGTATGCTGGATACACTAAATTTGGTCTTGAATAATAAGCCCAGCAAGATGTTTGTGGACACAACAGACAACAGTTAGTTATTACCCTTATTTATATGTATTTGTTGGTTATCAGGTGTTATCGATATTACCAGAAACAGCTGGAAAAAGTGCATTGCTGATATTCTGTCAGAAACTGGAAAGTTATCTCGAGATGCATTCTTGCATAGCGCTGCTCTGTTCCTTGAGGAGATAAAAGCAGTAAAAGAACACATTGGTGAATGTGACGCTGAGAAAGTGGTATATTTAATTGCTTGTCAATCTTTCTTATAAGCTTGTTTAGTCAATGATCGAACTAGCCATAAAGCTGGCTTGCGAATTGGTCACTGTCGACACCGTGGATTCGAAGCAAAAGATAGAGTCAGTTTCTCGTGCCTGCGGCTTTTCTAAAGAAAAAGCCGAGAAGATCGTCCTAGGCATGTTTCAAAGTAGGTGTTTTGAAATATTATAATTTTTGTGCAGAGTTGGATGCTACCCTTGATGAACCAGTTATCTCGGACCGCGGCATTAATTTCCAGGTTTTACTTTCCATTTGCTCTTTAATATAATCACAGGATGAACTTCAATCCACTGATATTGAAACGAGTTGGCTGCCAAATGAAGCTAATGATACCGCTCAACTAACATCAGCCGGAGACGAGATGGAGCCTGAAAAGGCACCGGAATTGGTTGGTTCTCGAATAATAATTAATAATCGGTTTAGAATCCCCAAGACCTTATTGCAAGAGCAAGGGCACTATTGAGCAGAACTTCCACTGAAATGCCCGTGAAGAAAAACGAAGAAGATGACGCGTTTCACCATGAAAGGAGGCAAAGTGATGATGCAGAGAAAACCGAGCATTCCAGTGTAAGCTCCGTAACTGGTAAAAACATTTGAAATGTTATTAAACTTTTTTAAATTAAGGCTCTGCTAGTAATTATGCTCACCATGTGTCAGATGTCCATGAAGAGGCGATATCCAATATTGGTGGAGCCGCATCTATCGCTAAATCCGCGGAGAAAGATGTTTCAATTGCAAATGTTGTCCAAGAACCTAAATCGGTTTCAACTGGTCCGACTATCCAGTTCGTATGTGGAGGCTTTGAAGACTACGATGTGGAGACTGATTTTGGCAAAGAATCAGAAGCACCCGCGCACTTCTCAAGAACCGGACCTAGAGAAGGCGGATTTGGAGGAACCCGTGGAGGAGGACCTAGAAATTATTCGCACAATGACGGATTCCGTGGCGGACATCGTGGTCGTGGAAACTTTTGAATGTTATTTTTGAGTTACCCTTATCATTTTCTTTTGTAAATTTTTTCCTATTTGCTTGTTTAACATCTTACATATGTATTTTTAACACTCCATATGTACTTTAACAATTAAACGTTCTTACCTACTTTTGTGTACTGTTTTTTTTTCGGTTTACCAGGTTATATCAGCTTCAAGTTCTTGTGTTGATTATTCTTGAAAGTGCGCTGAGTGTTTTTTTACATTCAGTATTTTTTGGCGAGTACGTCGCTATTTTTCTTGGAAATCATTCGCCAATCTGTTTAAACATTTTATTTTTCAAGTATTTCAGGAGGCGTTATGATCAAATACAGAGCAGAACTGTTTAGGAAGTTGACTTTATTGTCTACTAGAAGGGTTAGTCATTTTATTCTCATTTCAGCATTGAATTAGCTGTTTTTATAAGAAACATGAGGCTCAGTTTCAGCTTTCTATTGGATTAACCAGGAGTCGTCAACCGTTTACAAAGCAAGCGGATATATGGCCTACGCTTTTAAAGCGTCACAATAATTTTCGCAATCTGCATTTGACTCTTAGTTCTAGTACGTTATACTATTTATTGGCTTTAGAAATCGTGATTTAGGAAAAGAGATTGTAGTTGAAGGGCCTACTTTTGCTGAGTCCATTTCTGAAGGAGATATCCGTTGGATCAAAAGTATAATTTACTCATACATATACAATGTCCATATGTTTAGAAGTTGGTGATTTTGTCAGTGAAGACGAACTTGTTGCTGAAATCGAAACGGATAAAGTTAGAAAAGTTTAGCATAATAATTAGTTGACTGTTTTAGACAGCTGTGGAATGTCCTGCTCCACAAAGCGGCACTATTACTGAATTACTTGTTGAAGACGGAGCTAAAGTAATAGCTAAACAGAAGCTTTACAAGTTGCAGCCAAGCTCTGGAGACGCTGCTCCTGCCGCTGCAAAAGTAACATATTTTTTTAAGTTTATTATTTGTAGGGCAAGTCGGAAAAACCAGATCAACCTAGCAGCGCATCTGTTGCCCCGTCGTCTCCGCCTCCCGTGTCACCACCTCCTTCACAGGATGCTAATACTACAAAAGAACTAAACAAGAACCCTACTGGTTTTAGCTGCGCCCGTTCATAATCTGTTTTAGGTGACATTCCCAAGAAGATGCCGCCGGTTACACCTCCTTCACAAAAACCTACAGCTACTGGACGTGTTACTGGAGTTTCTCTAAAACGATTGATAGTTCCTGAAGGCATTGATCCTGAGCATGCCATTAGCGGTATTCGTAATGAAGTAGGCTATGATCAAATAGTTATTGATAAATCTCTGCAGACTCGCATAAAAACTAACAGGATGCGTCAACGAATTTCTCAGCGACTAAAAGACGCCCAAAATACCTATGCTATGCTCACAACCTTCAATGAAATTGATATGAGGTTTGGTTTTTGATGTCTCCCCATTTTAAATATTTTTCTTCAGCAACGTTATACAAATGCGAACCAAGTATCAAAAAGATTTTCAAACAAAACACGGAATAAAGTTAGGGCTCATGTCCCCATTTGTTCGGGCTGCTGCTTACGCGCTTTCTGAAATTCCTGTAGTCAACGCAGGTGAGCTTAACATCTTAAATTGATTCTATAATTATTACTAATTATAGTATGCAATTTTAATTGATAATTTGATGAAGCAGTTTTTTACAGCTAAACAATTTATTGCGATTAATTTTCACCCTACTTTTCAGTTATTGACGAATCTGAGATCGTCTATCGCCGTTACGTTGACATTTCTGTTGCCGTCGCTACTCAAAAAGGATTGGTTGTACCAGTTCTGCGTAATGCGGAATCTATGAATTATGTACAGATTGAAAAAGAGCTAGCTAGTCTGGGAGAAAAGGTAATTTCATTTGCAATTCTCTAATACGTATTTCAGGCAAAAGCTGGCAAGCTATCTGTGGAGGATATGGAGGGCGGAACTTTCACCATATCTAATGGAGGCGTATTCGGGTCAATGTTTGGAACCCCAATCATAAATCCTCCTCAAAGTGCTATATTGGGAATGCATGGAATTTTTGATAGACCTGTAGCTGTCGATGGAAAAGTTTGCTTGAAAAAATTTTTAGCTACTAATATTTTATCTAGGTGGAAATTCGTCCAATAATGACTGTCGCACTAACTTATGATCATCGTCTTATCGATGGACGAGAGGCTGTAACCTTCCTGAAAAAAATAAAGGTGGCTGTTGAAGATCCTCGTACTATTTTGATGAATCTCTAACTATTTTGTTGTTTTTTAACTCCTAAAGTTTTAATAAATGTTAAAGTTAGTTTTTTTTCTACTGTGATCTTGTTATCGCTTTACGACGTTCGTTCAATACCAAATTCGCCTGTTGGTTATTCTTAAAATTTTACCGGCCTTTTTCGATTAAAGGTACACTTTTGATAGCGTAAAATTTACTTTCTTGTACTCCTTCTGGATAATACTAAATTGTGCCCTATTATGTCATTTATAGTAAAAATTTAGGATTGTATGAAAGTAGCATGATAGATTCCTCACCATTAGAAGAGCTTCCCAGTAGCAGCAAATGGGTGAGCGACAACTTCTTATTAGGGGAGTTGTTGGGTTCAGGTAACGGTTTACCCGTGGCTATAGTAGATTGTAATTATAGGTACATTCGGGAGAGTTTATACAGTAGAATGTAGGAAAAATCAGAAACTTTACGCTTTAAAAGAAATATCTCAAACTTCCTTGCCTAGATATATAGCTCAAGAATTAAAGGTTTTTCGCAGTTACTAACAAATTCTAAGCCTTTCTTTAGGTTATGGCCACCCTTGGTGGCAAATGTAATACTATGAATATGCTTGCTTCTTATCGGGAAAAGGGAAGAGTATTTGTAGTTATGGATCGATTCCCTCATGATAACTTCAAGGTGTGGTAGATTTTTTTAAATGAGGATTTGTTTGTTTAGAATATATTGCCTATTATGACTTCAGAAGAAAAATTAAGCTACTATAAAAACTTGCTTATTGCTTTGGAATATCTGCATTGGAATAACATTATTCATAGAGATGTAAAGCCAGCAAATTTCCTGTATAATAGAGCTAATCGAAGGTAGTAGTAGTTCAATATTTTACTGTTACTTTGTAGATATGCATTGATTGACTTTGGGCTGTCACACGAAGGCTCACAAGTGAAAGAACCCGTTGAAATAGTTTGTGTCCCCTTTTACATGCATAATGTGAATATAATTTCAGCAACAACGGAGACGCACTATTGTAAAAAATAATAACAATGGTCCTCCAGCTAAAATAATGCGGTTGTCGTGTGGCTGCAATGACAAATGGATGTGCAGTGAGTGCCATAAAAAACCACTAAAGCAAGTGAACAAGGTAATTGATATACATGCTTCCTGTATCAGTAACAAATAGGCTGGAACACCTGGATTTCGTCCTCCGGAGATTTTGCTCCGGTTTGACCAGCACACTCAAAATATTGCTATAGACGTATGGGCAGCCGGAATTGTATTGTTAAGTATGCTATTCAGGAGGTAACCGTTTTATTTTCTTCGATGTTTCAAATATTCTAGGCATCCAGTTTTTCGTCCAATGGATGATTTTGATGCTATTTGTCAAATATGTTCAATAATAGGAACAAAACCAATGGTTGATGCTGCTCTGAAAAATGGTGTCCTTGCGGCTTTACCGAAATATCCAGGAGTGAACTATGCAAAACTTGTAAGATTAGCTCTCCTATTTTACAACGCCATAGTTTTAGTTTTTTTTTAACTTTTTTAGATAAAAGTCGTTCGTGACGGATGGAGTGGAATGCCAAAATCACCAAAGGAATGCGCTACTTGCATGAAGCACTTTTTTGGGAATACGAAAGGAAGATGCTTTTGTAAGTTTTTTTTTCACTTTTATTTACAACCATTCTAGGCGTAGAAGCTAAAGAGACCGAAATTCCCGATGATGACATTGATAAGATGCTTATAATGCTACTTCAAAAAAGCTTGAACCCTGATCCGACTAGCCGTTTTTCAGCTGCTACCCTTCTTCTTTATATTACGGATTTTGAATATTATAGGTTTTCAGAGGAACCATTGGCTGATAAAAATCATGAATAGTTTGCCCAATGTTTTAGTCCTACTGCCCAGTTATTTTTACCTGCAATTATTATGTTACGTTGAATTTATAAGTTCCCAATTTTTCACAAATAAAATATTTTCTTTGTTACTCCTTTCTTTCTTAGTGGCTATGCCCATTTTGCAATACATTAGACTATTATTTAGAAACTTCTTGGACGAACTGGTATAGGCGCCCTAAAACGTGGCGCCTACAAATACGGTTCAAAGCGAGATTTTCTTGAATGTGTCATATTACAAAGTTGATTTTTTAGAGAATCATGGATGGATACAGCACAGCACTTCTAGAGAACCTTCTACCTGAGTACTACAAGAATATATTTCCTTTCAAATCGTATTGCAAATGGCTCTCATACAACAAAAGTACTTGTTAATTTATTTGCATATTTGTAAATCTTTTCAGAACCAACTGAATATTTCAATAGACGCGAATTTGCTTTTATTTTCGAAGGAGATGTCCACTTGCGCTACAGAAGTTATGATCATCCTGCTGAGTTTGAAAAGGATTTATGTGAACGTCACCCACAAAAACTTGACTTAGGTGCTGTCTATAATCACTGTGTCAGTTGCAAAATGTTTCGATATAATGATATTAAATTTCAGCCAAAAGACAACAAGAAGTTTGGAGATTTTAAAGCTATTGAACGTGAACTCGTCTTTGATATTGATCTGACTGATTACGGTGAAGTCAGAAAATGTTGCAAGTTAGTTTGTACTTTCGCTGTTATGTGAATTCTAGAGAAGCACAAGTATGTAGAAAGTGTTGGAAATTTGTGGTGGCTGCTGTGATGGCTTTGGATCGTGCATTGATGGGTAAGTACAGTTGAAAATAAATAAACTGTAGATATGTAGAGGATTTTGGTTTCAAGTCGCGAATGTGGGTATTTTCTGGTCGTCGTGGTGTTCATTGCTGGGTCGGAGACGAAGTAGCACGTAAATTGAATAACAACGGAAGAGCTTCTATAGCTGAATACTTGTCTTTAATTCAGGTGACAACCACATCATCATACAATGTTTATATTTACAGGCTGAAAAGATTGTAATACATACAAGCAAATCAAAAAATCGTGTGGTCCATCCATTTATTGAGCAATCCTATCAAATTCTCATGCGAAGCGGACTCATCGACGAGATGGTAAGCTTTCACTCGATTCTATATATTTCTTCCCTCTATAGGTAGAAGAACAACAATGGTTGCATGGTGATGGATTTAGAGATTTTTTTACTAAAATGGAAGACCCCGAAGTACATCAAATGGTTCTTATCGCAATGGACGAGTAATATCAGCCATTTAGTTTATTTTAATTTGCTCTAGGTTGACGCCAAAGCAGCGATGGGCTTATCTGAAAAGAGTTTTTGATGAAGATGAACGAACTGCTGCAGAAAGTAAAGGCGAAAAACTCCCAAAGGTGATCCAGAAATATATCAGTTCCACTATTTTTTAAAGCTTAATCTAGGTCTTGATCGAGATTTCTTAAAGATATTTGTGCTCTACCATGTTTACCCGCGATTGGATGTAAACGTCTCCACAGGTTCTTTTGTAGTGTTTCTTATACATTTATTTCAGGTTTAAACCATCTACTGAAGTCCCCATTCTGTATACATCCGAAAACAGGAAATGTTGCTGTTCCCCTAAACGTGCAAAATATTCAACTGTTTGATGTTAATAAATGCCCAAGAATAGAGTAAGCAGATTTAATACGGAAATATTACGACTTGTTCAGTGTTCTATTAAAGGAGTTTAATGAAAATACAAAAACAGACGAAATTAAGGAAAACCGGAAAATACTTGGTATGCCTCAGCTGTCATGGCTTTCATTATTCGGTTTAGGATACAAGCACACCTCGCTCAGTGACTTCGTGGACAATTTCGATCGTTTTGTGGAACTTGCTATCAAATCTTGACAATTTTTATATTGTATTTGTCTTATAAAACATGTAATTTAATTTTGAAAGCCTGTCAACGGTTTTTAACAACCACGTTATTATTTACTTCCCTTATTCATTTCCCTTATTCATTTCTGTGCCGCCATAAAGGTGACATGCATCGTCGAGAAAAGTCCCATTTGAAAGTAAAGCGTCAGTTCCAACGTACTATCGCGTCTTCCCTTTCAAATTGTGTTTCTTGCAAAGTTGGCTGTAGATATTTCTGTTCTGATGATTTTTTTTATTTATTATTTTGTTTAATTTCTGATTTATAGATCCTTTAAGGACAATGGGTAAGACTTCAAAAGACAAGCGGGATATCTACTATAGAAAGGCCAAGCAGGAGGGTTGGCGAGCGCGAAGCGCATTCAAATTGATGCAAATTGATGATGAGTTCAATATACTTAAAGGTGTGTCTGATTATATGCTTTACCGAAAATATAGGTGTAAAATATGCCGTGGATCTTTGCGCAGCCCCTGGCAGTTGGAGTCAAGTTCTTTCGAGACGATTGATGGGAGAAAATCAAGAAAACGCTCAGAACGCCAAAATTGTGGCTGTCGACCTTCAGCCGATGTCTCCAATTCCTGGTGTTATTCAGTTACAAGGCGATATTACTGAAATTAGCACTTCTACTAAAATTGTTAATAAATTTGGAGAGAAAGCTGACCTTGTTGTTTGCGATGGCGCACCAGATGGTAATGCAACCATTTTTGTTGTTAATATTCTTACTATTGCAGTAACGGGTCTTCATTCATTAGATGAGTATATGCAAAGCCAATTAATTTTGGCTGCTTTTAATATCACCAGTTTCATCCTCAAGAAAGGAGGAAATTTTGTGGCAAAGGTAAGTTCATCTTTTCTAGTTCACTTTAATAATTATGATTTCAGATTTTCCGCGCCCGAAACGCCACTCTCCTCTATTCACAAATGAATAGATTTTTCGATAAGGTTATTTGCGCCAAACCGAAGGCCAGCCGTCAAAGCAGCTGCGGTATGTGCACTTTTATCCCAATTTTATTGTTTTTAGAAGCCTTTATCGTTTGTCTTGGGTACAACCCACCCGAACACTACACACCCACAATGCAAACAGTTGCACCGAGATATGGTAAGCTTCTATTACTGCATATGTAGCTTGCTATTTAGACGAAGTCGTGGACTCGCTGCACGGTGTGAACCGATGCTTGGTGCCTTTTGTGGCTTGCGGCGACCTATCCGGCTTCGATTCTGATAGAAGTTATCCGCTCACTGTTCCAGTTTTTCCTAGTGGGAAATTGGATGGCAGCCAGAATGAAAAGCAAGTTTTAATTATAATATTAATTATTGTTATTTTTTACAGTTATGTGTTTAAAGACCCTGTACAAGCTCCAACAGAGCCAGCCTACAAAAAGGCAGTTCTTCTCAAGAAGTCTGATAAGCTGGTCAAAGCAAACTCTCACGGTAACACTGTGAGTTTCTGTTCGTAATTATTGTACCAATTTACTTTAGCTCGCTGAACTTATGAAGAAACCCGAAAAGAAGAAGCACAAGAATCCTGAACAGGAAGTCGGCCAAGGCTATACGGATGATATGCTCGATTCTCTCTCCAGTGTCTTCGGTAAATTGTAATTGTTTTACTCAAATACGTGAATATATTGATTATAGATAAATGCCGTTTTATTTGCAGATAAATATCGTTTTAATATTTTAATACAATGTAGTAATAGGGATGTATGCTGCTCAAACACCCGCTGAATGAGACTATTGCTTGGCCAATGTTTGACTTTTGTGGGTGATAATACCGCCCTAAAAGGTGCGCGGGACACTTCAATAGGCATGCACTTAGGCATTCGATAAGAAGTCTCGGATTTCTTATTCTCTTCAAATTCCGCTGTATTCAATGGCTACAGTTGTTCTCGATGTAGAAGGTATTCTTTTTAAAACAAGAATTTCTACTTTAACTTCTGTTCGTGGTTGCTTCTTTGACAATATTTTTTCTCGTGATTGGAGGTCTCAATTGGATAAAGTAGAGGCTACCAATGTTCATGCCAACTTTATTTTAGAATGGCAACTTTTTCATCGATAGAGATTCTTCCATTTTTCCAGTAATTTTGAATTTTCTTCGAGATGGAAACAGTATTCCTCTTCCAAGAGATGAGTACACGTTGGCCAGAATATTGCAAGAAGCAAGGTTATCCACAACAGTTGTTAATTGTAACTGAATGTAGATTCTACCGTCTATTTGAACTTTGTGATCTTGTGGAGAGAACTGTATCCTATGCTGAATTGCCTTTGAAAAGATCAAATCCACCAAAGCCTTCAAACAAGCCATCTCATAAAAAGGAGATGACCGTTCATTTCGAGAAAGATCTGCTCCGTAACACCCCCAGTCTCCCCTCCACCCCTATTCCAGTTTTGAATGAATGTAAGTGGCAAATAGTGACTCATGACAGTAGATTCCAGTTTCTAGAAGGCTGTCTGCTGACAGTACACCGATTCCAATTAAAAAATCAACACTCGAGAAGAAAAAACGGGATAAAAGACCACCAGAAAGCATCAGTCTTCCTAGAAACTTCGCGTAAGTCTAGCTCTACAAAAATTGGAAGTAATTCTGCAGACATGTAGCCCACGTGGGCTGGAACGGGAGAGGAGTAATATTCCAGCAGCATCTTCTTGGCGAAGAAAAAACAGTCAAGGCGATAATTGACGCTGCTGGAGAAACTAGCCTCACGGTAACTCAATAATCCTAAGCATTAAAAAAAATGAAGTTTTAGCCAGTTTACAACGTAGTAAACGGTGACGACACAACGTATGGCAGCCACTCGGTAGAGGTGATCAATATCCTGTAAAGCAGAAAAGAAAACAAGCACGTTTAGGTCATATTAGCCGGACCACACATGAATGTAAAAGAGGAGATCAAAGACTTTTACTCAAAGCCACAGAAAAAGACTCCTCCGAAGCCTCCGGCTAAACCGCCTGCTGAGTTCCAACGGCACGCTTCAGTCAGAAGTTGAAGACATCTTTTACTTGATAAATTATTGACCCGAGAAATATCATCTGAACCTATTTGACCCGGGCAATTCATATCAGAGTTTCTCGATCGAGCTCAGCGTCCCCTTCGAGTTTCTCTCTCCAGCCCTAGATGAGTGAAAGGGCGAGATGGGCTAGTCCAAGGCAGCTCCGGCATCTCCGGGAGCGCGAACGGCTTGGCACTGTGACGACGACATTTGTAGCAGTAGTGGTGAATGGTACTTTTGACGAGACTCCTTGCTTTGGGACTCCAGAAGTACGTCCTGAACTTGGCCAATGTAGTCGTGTACGAAGCGTGGGACAGCTGATCGTGACAGTGGAGAATCCAGAGGCGTGTAATCAGGCTGGCTCGAGGGAGGTAGATCAACATCTCCGAGCGGATAGAGTCCGTCCTCGATTTAATCCTCCAGAGTTCATCACGGGAGTCGTATTCCAAATTGTAGAGGCGAATTGTCTTCAGGTCCGGCGGATGGGTCTTCTGAGCTTGACGTATGAGAGCTAGGTCTATTCGGCGTCCAATCCAGTTCCGAAACTCCCAAAATGAAGTGACAGGAGGGCACGATTTCAGGCGGGGGATGAACTGCTGCAGCAGGCGGATCTTTGACGTAGCGGTAATCATCTTGGCGATCATGAAGAACATCTGCATCATGTAGACAGTGCGAAGCTTACTGAAACTGCTCACTGATTCCAAAGGGACTAGGGGCGGGATGATCTTCTGCGGCTGGTCCACTACCGGATAACTGTCCTCTACTGCCATCAGCGTTGATTGAATGGAGTTGTGGAGGTCCGTATCTATATCCAGAGTTGAATTCAGCAAGAACGGAGGTCCATTGAACCATAGAGCAGAATCCTTCAGCTCCGAAGGCGTACATCCACGGCTGAGGATGTCGGTAGGGTTGATTTTGGTTCCCACATGTTGGAAGACAATACTGAATGGCGCATTGAGGATCTCATTCAGCCGATTTTGGACGAAGACTGCTTGGTCCTTGCCAGATCAGATCCATCCCAACACGCAAGACGAGTCAGTCCAGAGGAAGTGTTCCGAGATATCCAACTTGAGACTCTCATGGACGAATTTGAGAGCTCGGACTCCTACCAAACAGGCCATTAATTCCAGACGGGGAATTGTCATCTTATCCTTGGGAGCCAGACGGGACTTGGCAAAGAGAAGAGCGGTTTCCAGCTTGTCAGTGTCTTTGTTGACGTCTGAGGTAGATGCGTATCCTGAGGCATCAACGAACGCGTTCCTTCCACAGGCTCTGCAGGAACAGCTTCCGAGTGGGTCAAACAGGGAGGCGGTGAACGACAGAATTGTCTTCTTTGTCGAGCGAAGGTGGTAGAATTCCGACAGTCGGTATGAAAGGATGTCAGTCACCGTGTTCCAGGGAATTCCAAGCATTTTGATCGTCGGCGGCGGATCTTCTTCTTGAGCTCGGAAGTAGTTGTTCAGAGCAGCTGAATTGGAGACAAAATCACGGAGATTCATTGCTGCTTCAGCGAATATCTTCTTGCTGACGTGGAATTTGACGATGCCTTCCTCCACGTTGTCAGCTCCAAGCAGGACATTGTCGACGTAGAGATTTTCCAGAATCTCCTTCGAGAGAGGGCAGTTGGAGTTGGTCAAGTGGTGATGGATGGTACCGGAGAGCAGGAACGGCGAAGAGATTACTCCAAAAGGAACTCTGGTGAAGCGGTAGAGAATGCATCGAGTTCAGTTCCTCCACGATGTCCTTGGCTTCCTCGTAGGTCTGCATGTAGTCTCCGTAGGTGTCCACATAATTTTGCCAAATCCGTCGCTCCTCGTCGTCGTCTCTGTACAACAGCTTCCATTCTTTGTGGTAGTCGAGCAGCGAGGCCATGTTGTCCTTCAGTCTCTCCTTACACTCCTTGATCTCTTCCAAAACCTCCTCACATACAGCAGTCGTCGCATTCGGATCACTTTTCGGATGATCCCTCTGCAGGGCTCGGAATCAAAAAAATCAATCCATTTGATGATCCGACCCTTTGTGCATCCAATCTGCGTCCGTAGAGTTCCACTCATCGAACGTCCCGGGCGAGTAGTCATGCTGATCCGTCCCCTAATAAGAACTCACGATAACCCAGTCGTAGAGTCCAAGCAGCGAGAAGACAGGATCCGAAGCACTGGAGTATAATACTAGTGGCAGCAGAATACTAATAGTAGTAGTCTAGAACAGTAGCAGAAGATTTCGCAGATTACTTTCCAGTGGTCGCCATGTCGTGAAGAAGAAGACGAAGGGAATAGAGGTTTATTAGAGAAAAGGAGAAAAATAATGGTATTGACAGGGGAGAGAATCGTATATCGTAAAGAAGAGAGTGAGTCGTCCCGGGGATCCCTTTTATGGACAGCGGACAGGGAGGCGGAATAGGACTAACTCATTATGATGTGCAGAGGAAAGGGGAGAACAATTGGATAGACGTAAACAGATAGGAATGTATCGGAGGAGAAAGAAGAGAAATCCATAAAACACTCTCATTTGAGATACTCCTACAATATCCCGGCTTTCTCCTCCTAGAGAATCTCGGCGGTCTCCTCCATCCTCTAGCATTACCATCTGTTGAGTATTAGAAGACTCAAGATTTTGTAATTATTGTTTTAGCGCGCTTTGCGTACATTTCCTTGCCAACGCGCTAAATTGCTAGTCTTGTTGAGTAACCTACCACGGGGTGGTTGCTCTCGTATTTCCTGTGTTTTAGATACGTGTGAAGATAAAAATCTTATCCTTTGTTCTAATATTACTGTTGTTGTCCCCACTTCCATTACTTCGTGTATTTTCAGGGTGAATGTCTAGGCACGTTAAAGCTGCAAATATTGCTGCAGATGAACGTTTACTGCTTCAACAGCTCGGAACTATGCTAGTTTGTTATCTACGAGTATTAGAGATGATTTAATTTCAGAAAAGTTCTAATCTAGTATTGTATGATGATGCAGAAAAGGATATTCGAACAGTCTATGAAAAGTTAGTTGAGCCGTATCTTTTTGACCTTCATATATGCTTCAGAATCCGTAATTTTGGTGACGAAAATGAGATCAACTTAGTTACCTCGGACATGGATCATCTGACCAAAGTTGTACAAGAAAAGAAAGACGGGTTTCATCGTTTTTGTAATGCTATGGATGTTCTTGTCGGCACGGATAAAACTCTCGACGACGTAGTTTGGGCCGTAAAGGAATTGCTCAAACTGGTATAGAGACTAGTCTATTGTATATCTATGTTTTTTTTAGACAAATTGATTGTGTCATATAAATATTTAATTGTATTCAAGTTGTATCTTTTTAACTTGCTTGTTAGAGAAAAGGGTGAACAAGTCGGGAGTTGTAATTTCCCAATTTCACCAGGTTAAAACAGTTTCGACGTTGCTTGGCTGCGTAGAATTCATTTTAACTCGGTGTATCCCTATCTGCTTACGCTATGGCTGCTTCTGCTCTTACGTTGGATGCTGTTCGTGTGATTGTAGCCAGGCACAAGACGACCATCACAGAAGAAGACTTGAAGAAAGTTGAAGAAGTCATTTTGGGCTATGGAAAGAAGCTGGCTACGGAGAAAGATACTTCCAGTCTTGAGGAGCTGATGATAGAGGCTCGTCCTCTTTATGAGCTCGTTGGAAAAGCTAAAGCAGCCAAATTGATCCGTGAGCTTGTTGAGCTGTCTCTGTCTATCGAGCAGCCGCCGAAAGAGAAAATTTCTCTTGTTGAGAAGAGCATCAAATGGGCTACCCATAATAACCGTGTTTTTCTGAGACGCACCCTCGAGGCCAGGCTTATTCGTCTCCTCAATGAGCAGGGAAAGCACCGGGAGTCGATGCAGATTGCCGGACCGTTGCAAGCCGAGCTGAAGAAGCTCGAAGACAGAGAACTGCTGATGGAGGTCAGTCTGGAGGAGAGTCGCAGCGCCTTTGCCTTGAAGAATTTTGCCAAAGCCAAGACTGCTCTGGTTCTCGCCAAGACTAGTGCCAACGGGGCTTACGTTTCTACTTCCATGCAGGTTAGTTACTGTTTTGTATTATATTTTATTTTTTAAATGGTTACATGATTTTTTAGGCTGCCATAGATCTTCAGTCGGGTATTTTGTATTCGGCCGATGAGCAGGATTTCAAGACGTCTTATTCCTATTGCTACGAGGCTTTGGAAGGATTTCAGCTGGCTGGAGATAAAGCCAACTCCATCCGTGCCCTCAAGTATATGATTCTCTCGAAGATCATGGCCAACGAGGCCGATCACATTCCTCCGCTTCTGGCTTCGAAAGTCTGCTCTTCTGTCAAGGGAAATGACATCGAGGCGGTTATGGAAATGGCCGAAGCTTTTAGGAAAAGGTGTCTCAAGTCTTTCCAGAAGGTTTGTCACGTTGAGATTATATTTTTTCCCCATTTATGATTAATTGGAAATTGTTCTGATTATAAACATTGTATAATATTAAAAATAAATTTCAGTGTATGGATAAGTATACGAAAGAGCTGGTGAATGACACGGTAGTCTCGATTCACTCGATTGCTCTACAGAACAATATGCTGGAGAAGGAGATCTCCCGTGTGGTGGAGCCCTACTCGGAGCTGGATCTGTCTTACATTGTCAAGAAGGTCGAGATGCCGTTGCAGCGTGTCGAGAAGATGATCTCGATGATGATCCTGGACAAGAAGATCTACGGCTGCATTGATCAGCACAACGGAGCTGTCAAAGTCTTTACCCCGCCGTCTGTGGACAAGGCCTATCAGAAGGCTAACGAGCTGATCAAGTCGCTCAATCGAGCCGTCGATGCCACCTATGCCCGTGCTACGAAGATCAAGTAGAAGAAAAACAACAGCAACTGACCCTGGATACCAGTGTATCATAAAAATGATCGAGAAACACTTTCCATTATTTATTTGTATCGTAATCCAGCCCGGCGGATCCGAGGAAGGATGAGCCTGTTGACCCCTGTGTGTCCTATCTTCCGCGGGTTTTCTCGTCTAACAAGCTTCTAGAGATGTATTTGTCAGTATTTATCCAGAGGAGAGCCGACGGGGGAAGCAACCAGCTGGGCGGCCTCGTCCTCCTGCCGGATGGCCTGATGGCGGCCGGAGAGTACCTGGCTGAACCGACTCCTCGTCTCCCCGTCGTGATCAAACTAGAAAGCCTCCCTATCGTTGAAATTTTTCTTCTCCGAAAACTCGGTGATAGCCCTCGTTTTGAAGAGGGAAGAGGAGATGGGCTAGGGAAGAGAGGCCCGGTTCTGAGAAGGCCATCATCGTGTAGCCTCGAGAGGAGTCATCCTAGAAAAATTAAAGGGGCAACGGAGAGTTTAGACTTGCCTATTTTCCATTCTCGTTTTAAAAATGCGAAGCAGTGGCTGGGTGGATAGTGCGCTCGCCTGCAAGATTTTTGTCTTTTTTTCAACTAGGGTTCGACTCTTCGATGGGTCAACGTGATTCTTGCAATTTGTTTTCCACTCGTGTCCCTTTATATACCGTAAAAAGGAGAATATGTTTCCACACCCTTCTGCTGTGAAAACTTCGCCATCACCCGTGTTCCATGTATTCTCCTCTCCAACGTATTGTGAGTGTTACAGAGAGAAGAAACGGTGTTAATCATCGTAAAAAATTGCAAAAATCACGTTGACCCATCGAAGAATCGAACCTAGTTTAAAAAAAGACAAAATTTTAGTGAGCGAGTGCACTATCCACCAGGGATCAGGGCTTGCTGCGCCAGTGAATAGAAAAGAGACTTCCTTTTCTTCTGTCGTTCGCATTGATTTCGTGATTTCACATCCTTGATTATCATTGTTTTTTTCCAATTAACTTTTGAGATTGTTAACAACTTTTCCTATTTTCCATCTCTCTCTCTCTCGAAATAATCGAATAGGTTCACAGAGCGCGAAAAGATTTCATATTTGTATTGAAATTTCAGATATGATTGAGTTGATTCTCAAACTTCACGATCATGAGGAAATTCTCCATAACAGTTGCCAATCAAAATTCGGCATTGAGGTACTTGTTTTTATAAACATAGCAACTATTAAACACAATTTTTAGAGCACTTTGGATGATCTGAAGCAAAAAATTGATTCAATGTTTGGAATTGCTTACGACTATCAAACTCTCCACGTCGAAGGAAAACAACTCGGAGGACTCTATGACACCAACATTCAATCTCTCGGGTTGAAACATGGCACCACAGTAGTCATCGTAAGTCTAAAATTTTTATTATATTTTTTATTAGGTATCTTGTTGTGGTAAGTTGAATTTATTTTTTATACAGCTAGTGAATTGACTTTCTGGCTCATTGTGATATTGTTAACAATAAAAAAGCAGATGATTAGACGATTATCATACAGCTAGTGAATTTTATAACTGGGACAAACTAATATTTTACACCATTTTGACATTTGCATTTTTTTAGAAACATACTCTGCTTCGGAATTGGTCAGCTGTATTAGAGTGTGAAGCGGCTTTCCATCAGACGTACGGGGAAGAGCTCAAAAAGTCCATTTTTCTTCATGTGAAAAGACTTATCGAAAAATTGGATCAATCTCGATTCTTTGAAACGTATCCCACTTTTGGCACACGTCGTTTTGCGATAGAAATAAAGTTTTGGAGTCATTTCGACCGCAAGGTGGAAGCCATTAAGGTAAGTCTTAGTTTAACTTTCTTTCAAATAGTTATGGTTAATATTTAGAGTTCTTGCCGGACCTACTTCAAGAAGATCTACGGCGAAAAGTGCAAAGTTACCTTTGAATCGAGTGAAGATGGTTCTCGAGCCGGATGCCTTTGCATTTTGGAGCATGCATCAACCATCACCAAATACTACGTCAAGACCCACCATGGAGCAGGAGATAAATCTTCGCGTAAGTTTAGTTCTTAGTTTTAAAGGGTTTAATACCATCTAAAAATCGATGATATTTAAATCGCCTAGAAAAAATTAATGTCATAGTAGACACTCTCAGAAGTGCTTGTGAATTTTTTCACGATTTTAGAAAAATTGTAAGCCGGTGAAAAAAATCGCCAAGTTTCACTCCTAGGCTTGCATCATTTACATTCTGAATGCGTCCACAATGCAAATGCACAAAATTTCAGACACCCGCTACGACATCGACTTAAAGGAGCTGTTTGTGTACAAGTTTCTGGAGGAACTGAAAATAGGCGCTGAGATTCATTTCATCGACAACGAAGCGTTCTCAAGATGGATCATTTATATTGGAAGTAGAGAGCTATCAGGCTTCAAGACTCTTGAATTTTTGGAGCTGGCACAACCGGAAACGCTCGAAGATTACTCCAAACCTGTTGTTGAGATGTTGTTCGTTTTTAGCGTTCTAATGTTGGGAGACCACCACATTGCCAATATGGGGTTTGACGGAACACTCAACCCATTTATTGTGGACTTTCTCGTAATGGGGAAACCAATGAGTGGTGTAGGAGACCTATACAACAGCGTCCGGATGGCGAAGAAACTCAAGTAAGTATTTGATTTCATTTGACTGCGGTAATACTACATACGGGCTAATTTCAGTACGACTCTCGGTACTTCCGACGAACGGCTGAGAATATCAAAAGAATATCTGAAGACATCAAACTTTTCGGCTATTTTGGAACGATCAATCGACTCCTTTCTACAACAGCAAAAGCCTCTGCTCGACAAGACTCAGCTTGTTTTTGACAAACTTCAGAAGACGGACGATCTCATGGAATATGTCGACAATGTTCGCAAGAACATCAGACTATTTTGATTACTCATTCAACGAAGAAAATGTTGAAGTTGTCCCAGGTTTACTGTTTCATGTGATAATTGTCTAATGTTGACATTTTTTTTAGCGATTTGATGGATGAACATTGATGTTGGCTTATGATCTCTTGTAAATTGCATTTAATAGGCTTGGTTTTTATTCAAAAATGTTAGCGCACTTTTCTCGACCATTTCGACCACTGGATTTCGATCACATTTTTTAAGGTGGCGCATTTCGACCTTTTGACCATTTTTGAAAATTGTTTAAAATGACACATTTTCGAAGAGTTGAGACACAAAATCAATGAAAATAAGCCTTAAAATGGCTGAAAAATGTCAAAATTGATGTGTGGTCGAAAAGGTGCGCTAGAACGGCAAAATACATATTATTAGGGCAGGTCATCTCGGCATGATAGACTAGAGCTCCGTCCTTATAGCTGAAGAGAGTGAGCATCTTCTTCACAATGACGAATTCTTCTGAGAAGATGTATTCTGACAGCTCTGTAGTGTTGACACATGTCTTTCCAACGTCTTCATTCGACAGGCAGAGGAAATGAAGAAATCCAGACTCTTCAGAGGTGCAGCTCGTCGGAATAGGCAGTTGGACGTCGTTGATGTCAGCTGTTACTGTGGCTATCAAACAGAGGAGGCTGATGAAGTAGAGGTAGTTGGGCCGAGGAAGGTTCTGGACACGGGCCGAGCGTCTTGGCGGATCCTGAGAAGGTTGTGGAGCAGGTAGAGCGAGTTGAGACGAGGCGGTCGAGCGGATTTCCATCGGGTACAAGGAGTTCAGCGGTTGTTCAATCTGTGATCGATTGGGCAGCATGACAGTAGCTGAGCGGATTGGAGTTTTAGTCGGCAGGTCTACGATCTTTTCTAGTCTCCACTGGGTTCTCGGTAGCGTCTTGCCTCCAATAACGACGATGTCTCCGATCTGAGGATGAATGGCGGTGGAGCGTGGATTCCTGTGCTCCGTGGCCAGAGAGTCGTGGAGGGCAGAGAGGTAATGGTTCCTCCACAAAATCCAGAAGTCATTGGCTCGGCGGATGCTTGCAAGAAGGGCAGCTTGAATAGTGTCTTGTGAGGATAGTCTGATGCGATAGTCAGGATCTTGAGAGACGTCTTCGAGTTCGAAGGAGATGGCGAACGGGTCTTCTCCAATTCCAGGAATCAAGATGTCGAGGGGTCGAATCAAAGAGAATTCCTGGTCCTCAGCGAGATAGGTCAACGGGCGGGAATTCACCGTGGCTTCAAATTCCGTCATGAGTGTCGTGAATTCTTCGAGAGAGAGCATCCGTTTGCCAGCTATAGTCTTGAATGACGTCTTGAATAGTCCGACCAGGCGTTCATAGACTCCTCCTTGCCAGGGTGCTTCAGCAACGGTAGTTCCAGATAACCGACTCCAGAGAAGTTCCTTTAAAGATGTCTTCCTTCAGGAGTGACTTGGTGAGGACTAGCTGCGAAGCGTTGTCCGACAGAATGGAAGTAGGCACTCCTCTCCTAGAAACGAAACGTCTGAGAGCCAGGACGAAGTGTTGTGTGGAGAGGGAGGTAGTTGCTTCACAGTGGATAGCCCTTGATGCCATGCAGGTGAAGAGAAGCACCCAGACCTTCTTTGCTAAGTTGTCTTCAGCTCGGTAGAGGAAGGGTCCCATGTACTGTAGATATGAATTAATTTCTTACGCAACCACGTACAGCGATTTTTTGGCGAATCCAAAGAACTCCAAGCCTCGAACTTCTCGAAAAAGCTGTGTGCTTATCATTCTCTTGATTCCTTTTCTATGTGTTTTTTTTGTCTTGTGATCATTCTCAACCTCTAATCTTCACACTCACCATTTCAGAGAATGTCTCCAATAAAATTCCCATCCGATCCTACGTTTATTCTTCATTGTAATGCAACAATAACAACTATAAAAGTTATCGATGTTGACCAAGAACAAGTAATAGCTGTAGGCACACAGTTAGGAGAGGTACATTTTTACGATTATGATGATTTTCATCTGAAATCATTTGTTTATGGTAAGTGTTTTCTTTATTCGTAAAAAAACTACTTCTTACAGGAGATGCCAATAAATCGGCTATTCTAAATATTATTCAAGTAAAAGATATCCTACTAGTTCATGTACGAGGTCGACACGTTGTTTTTTTGCAGCGTGATACTAATAGATGGAAAGAGATAAATTCACACGCATTAACATATCCTGGATTTTGCCGAATAGCTTATCTTGATGGCAAACTCCTTATGCCATTATCAGAGGTGTGATATTACAATTTTCATTTGTAAAACATTTTTCTTCAGAGAAATAGGAACTGCATTTTTATTGGAGATCTTGATTCAAATTGCATAAAAGTCGAAAATAGGTATGTTTAGTAAAATTCTTGAAAACAAATTATAGTCAGACAGTTCCACTTGCATCAGAAAGTGCTTCTCCAATGTGTGCTGAAATAGATTCTGAAATTCATTCATTTCTTGTTGGAGATGATACGGGAATGTTAACCATTGTGGCTACCACTAGAGAAATAAATCAGGTAAGATTTGTATGTCTTTTCATTATTTCTTCTTCAGATAAATCTGTGCAAAAGCCCTATTTTTGCATTATCTAGCAGTACTGATTATATTGTAGCTGGTTCTTCAGTGAATGCTCCAATATTTTTGCTGAAGAAACATGATCTCACGGCTACTGCTCTGCAAATATCTTACATTCAAAAGTAGCTAAATAAATGTTTAGATGCTAATATCCGTTTGCAGAGCCGGTGGCATTAACTCACTATGTTTTTCTCCTAGTGGATCTACACTTTTCGGTGCATTTTGGGATGGAATAATTCGTGGATTTTCTGGCAAGAAGCTGAAAATAGTATTGGCCCTCTCTTTTCAAGACGATAGCGTTAATATAATCACATGGTTAGATAATAAAAGGTTTGCTGCAGGGTCAAAAGAAGGGCGACTCTCCATTTGGGAATTATGATATTTTTGTATTTTTTCTATTCTGTATATGGTGAATAAATTATCTACAAATATGTAGTCTTCCCCTATTTGCTTTATTATAGCTCCTTATGGTATTTTTTAAGGTTTATGCAAAATAAATAAATGTTCAACTATATACTTTCGAGTTAAAATCAACAAAAGTGATGCATACAGAAATTCGCTTACAATTGTATTCTATACATTCTAGAAATGGGAAAAATAAATAAGAAGAAGGATGGAGAAGAAAAGCCGTATAAGAATGGGCGGAGAAATGACGACTTCGAAGAAGAAAATGAAAGATTCGATGAAGATATGGAGGAAATTGAGGACGAGGACTTTGCAGAACCGTAAGTTGTCTTTCTTTTCGTTTACATTTCAATATTACAGAGAGGAATGGCAGGACGAACCTGAAACTTCGAACGCTGAACCGTCAACAAGAGATTTCCAAAAAGAATTTAAGGTTCTCGGTAAACAGGACTTCCATACTTTATCGAAAATCAAGTAAGTGCTTTGATTATCATTATACTTCTTTTTGAAGCGTCACAAGTTCTTGGGTCGAAAATGCTACAAAATTTCCTGCTGAATTGTCTCCAGAATTTCTCGCAGATTTATCATCAGTTTCTGGAATACCAGAGAAACTCTTCAATAAAGTACAACATGAAGTAAAGCAATGGTTTCCTGTTCAAGTTAGTAATTCTGTATACAATTTAATTTCTGTTTACTTTCTACAGAAGGCTGTTCTTCCCATATTGTTGAAAAGTATTTTAAAACCACCTATACTTAGGCCAAGAGACGTAACTATTTCCGCACCAACAGGTAATTATTAGGGCAAGAATTTTTAGTAGATCTCCTATTTTTTTCCTGGGCAGTTCGTGGCCAGATAATGTTTCCACAATATGTTTTAGGCCATAAGGAAGCGTTTTAAAAAGAAGGGTTTCCCAATCTACTATTTTCTACTATTTTGGGGGTCTGGTAACTATTTCTACTATTCTACTATTTGTCTACTTTTTGCAACTATTTTTGAGATTTTCGGAGGGGTACTGAAAAATACATAAGGGTCCCCCCTTTGCTACTTTTCATTTTTCTTTCACCTTCAAATTTTTATAGATAAGGGTCCCCTGGTGAATTTATCCAGTCACCGCAAAAAAATTGATAAAGAGGGACCCTTACCTATTTTCAACTCGGCGGTACAGGCCAGGCGATTATGGCGCAGTTGGTAGGCGGCTGGACTCCAAGTCCGCGAAAAATTTTTTTTCCCAAGTTCGACTCCCACATGCAAAATTGTCTTTTGCTTTTACATTTTCACTGTAAAAATGGTGTATAGAAGAAAATAGACACTTTTTACCTATAAAACTGCGAAAAAAAAACACGGTTTTGACCCGTTTTTAGCTATTTTTTGGCTACTATTTGGGCTTTTTTTTCGGAACTATTTAGTGACTATTTTGGCGTTTTTTTCTACTAAAAATCCTTGCCCTAGTAATTATATATTTCAATAAATCATTATTTTAATTTTTACAGGTTCGGGAAAAACTCTCTGTTATGTTTTACCTGCCCTTACCATGGTTGGAAAATTTCCCATAGGAAAACTATCTGTACTTATTTTAGTGCCGGTACAAACTCTTGTAAAACAAATCGAACAGGTCGGCTTAATTTTCTTTTACAATATTCTTGTAGGAATTCCGCCGTTTTAACGTTTATGACGCTCAAATAACTGCGCTTTCTGGTGCAGAAGAATTCGAAAAGGAGTTTCAAAAACTTACTTTACACGGGGATGTGAGTAAATTATATTCACTTTAAAGTCATCTTATAGAAACAAAGTGACATTATCATTTCCACCCCCGGCAGATTTATGGAACATTTAACATCATATAGTAATCCAATACTGCTCGACTATCTTCGGTAAGACATTTTAAATGAAGTAGCATATTTCAGGTTACTCGTGGTTGATGAAGCAGATAGGATGGGATTTAATGTTAGAATGGAATGGCTGGAAATTATTGAGAGACGTTCGGGAGGTATGTAGTTAACTTGTTTAAATCCATCTTTTAGGTTTAACACGGGTTAGAAATCTTCAGGAGATTATAAATTCTCGTAGTGCTCCAAGAAAGCTGCTGTTATCAGCCACATTATCAAAAGATATTGAAGAATTACATATGTGGAATTTGCATAGACCTTGCCTTTTCCGAGCGACAACTACTAGAAGTGAAGAGGTAACTTCCTAATAAATTTTGTTTCAAATATATTCCAGATAAAAATTAATAACCATAATCATGTGACGGGTGCATTGGCTCTTCCGACATCCATAAAACATGAATTGATAGAATCAGAAAAACCAGTCCATCCATTAGTTATACACAAGAAGATACAATCTAGCTCTTGGAAACGGATTCTCATATTTGTAAACGAAAAGTAAGTTGCTCCTTTTATTTGTATTGCTAAATTTTGGACTTCAGGACTTCAGCTTTACGTTTAAGTATACTTTTGTCTACAATGGCCACCGATGCTTATAAAGTGGAGAATCTTACTGCAGACTTGTTTGGCAGGCGAAGAGAGAAGATTTTGAAACGATTTAAAGCTGGAACGGTAATCAATTTGTCAATCTAACTAGGGCCATTTCAGACACGTGTTTTAATCTGCTCCGATGTATTATCTCGTGGTGTGGATGTTCCTGATATTGACTGTGTTATCAATTATGATCTACCAAAAGATGACCGCCTGTTTGTGCATAGAGCCGGAAGAACAGGAAGAGCGGGTAAAGATGGAGCATTAATGAGCATAGGAGATAAAGAAAACGTTAGTTTCCCGTTGTTTTTATCGAAAATTTGTATTGTTGTAGAAGCGCCGTTTTATATTTATGTTGAAGAAGACTGGTTTATGGAACAATATAGCAGAATCATTGATAGAGGCACAAGAACTCCAGCCTGATATGTTTGACTATCAGAATGCGTTGAATGAGCTTCAAAAACAGTTAACTACAAAAGGAGAAGGTAAACAGTTAGATGTTTCATTATTATTTTTTATAGATTCGAATAAATCCAAGAAAGTAAGTGGTTTTGAACATAAAAGAAAGAGGAAATGGATCCCTGGTCTCAAGGAAAAACGAGAAGCGGAAAAGCTGGCTAAAAGAGGAATATGGAAAAAGAAGGAAAAGAAAGACTATTGAAATTTTGTTATTGTCAAATTGTTGTTGTTTTCATATTGTTGTTGTTTTCATATTGTTGTTACTGTTGAATTATAAAATACTATATTATTCTATTTCATGTCTAAAAGCTATGATTGCTTCAAATATTTATGATTAGTTCACTTTCTCTAAAATAAAGGAATTCAGGAATGTCCCAAGGAGGACTTATAACAGAATTGGTGAATGCTTCTTTAGCTCTCAACGCCGAGCAGGAGTGGAGTCAAGTTGCTTTATTTACACCGTATTTGAGTACGTTCAATTAGTTTTCTTGTTGATTTTTTTCTTCACAGACGATCAGGCACTTCTTTACGAATATGCTGATTGCCTAGCCGTGCAAACTTTTCTACGAATGGCTCAGCTTCCGTTCGCCGTAAAACAACGACCAAATGCTGAATTTATTTCTCCAACAGGTTAGTTAGAAATGCTATCGTTATGTATATTATTTTGCTATTTAGGCAGACTACCCTTATTGAAAATACAGAAAACATTAATATCCGGTTTCACTGAAATTGTTGATTTTGTTGCAAAGAAAGGAGTATTACTTTCTGGTCATCTTACCGAATCTCAAGCTGCTGAGATGAAAGCCCATATGTCCCTAATTGACCATCTTCTGAGGAATATTGAGGTTTGATTTGATATAATTCTGTCGATAGCCGAAGTTCTAGTTTTACATTGTGTGGAATCACGAAGAAACTTACTCTAATGTCACACGATATCGTTATGGTGCTGTTTATCACTGGCCTATAAGAAAGATTCTTCCATATTTTAGAAGACAAAGAATCCTCACCTATCTAAATGATGTTAATTTTGGCGATAAGGTTTCATTATTAGTAAATATTTCACCTATATAAATTTAGACAATGGAAGAAATTGTAGAACAATGTGACAAAGCTTTTCGCGCTTTGTCAAGTCAGCTTGGAACAAGTGCCTATTTATGTGGAAGTCAGCCAACTGAGGCTGATGCTTTACTTTTTGGTCATCTCTTCACCATACTTACTATGCAATTACCTGCTATGGATGTGGCCAATACGTTGAAGAAGTACTCAAATCTGATCGATTATACAAAGCGAATAGAATTGGAATATTTCAAACAGTGAGAAATTGTACACATTTTAGGATAGTATTCAGTCTTTATTCACAAAGATTACATTTTCTTTTCTACAAGTGTGTTATTCGTACATATGTCAGTCTGTTTGTAGTTCATAATAGTATTTAGGGAATAGTAAAAGATCTCCAATTTGTCAATAGTGTAATATCTAAAAATTTGTAGGTAAATGGAACGAACGCGTTTATTATATAATCTACGACTGCATATCAATCTGTTCAGCTCAAGTATGGCCTAATCTTCGATTAGCCGTGCCCGGTCAATGAGTCGACGTCTCGTTTCTCGCCATAAATAGACTATGTCACGTCAATTTCTCGTCTAAATTGTCCTGAGAACAGCTCACCACCGGAAGGGGTTGTCCCACCGGAAGAGACGAGGATGTTTGTCGATCAGTCAATGGACCCTTGAACGTCCCAGTTAGATTACGTTATCTCATCAGGTGTCAGTGTCCTTTCCTTCCTGGCTATTAGATAGTGCTACCTAATACGAATGGACAACAAATATGCTCCTGTTCCTACAAATGAAGTAAGTTCACTCTCGTTTCTAATTGCTGGCCGGTTATTACAAAGAATGTTTATTGAAACTGGAGATTTGGGGGATAGACTGTTTACCGGAGCTTTCAAGTGGCTCAAATGACAGGCCACATGGTCTGTCTGGCTCGTTATCAAACAATAGAGAAACGAAGACATCATCTTGTTGTAAAATAGATACAACTTTTTAAAACTCACAAAAATCTCCAAGATTAGTGCTGAACAATGTTCCAGGTTCAGAGAAACCATAAACAAAAGACCACCCATATTTCTTATCAAAAGATAACAAGTCTTTTTGGGTATTGGAAGAAAGAGAGAGAGAGTATCTCTACTGGTCACGAGTAGAAAGATGCGCACCTAAATAAAGATACAACGTGAGAAATATCAAGAATCAAGAAACTGACAGATGCAGGGAGACAATTCTCCATAATAAAACCAAGAACAACAAAGTTTTTGTAGTAGGCACTTTGTAATGGATGTTTACTCGAGATTCTGCAGAAGGAACACTTGATTCATTTGTCCCAGACTGTTCTCCACTTTGGCAATGTCTTTTCTTTTCATGGAAAGCTTTCCGCGACAGACGACTGTTACACTTTGCTTTTCGAGACAAAAGTTTCATTTTTGAAGGCGTTCAATAGATTTGTTCTCGTCTCTAAATTTCTAAATTTGTAATATGATTCATCTGTATAGCTGGGATGACGTGCAGTATCAAAAAGTATCTTATACGACACGAACACTTTCTCCGCACACGTGGTTACGGTTCGGCAAATGTCTGTCTCTCTCGAATCACTTCCAATACAACCAGTCCGCTCCGTATCATCCCTACTAACACCTTCGTCTCTCTAAAACGGAGAAAAAAGTGTTCTTCTAATAAAAGTAGAAACTCGTTCAGTTGTTTCTTCAAAATTTCACTTCTTTCTTTCATTTTCACCAATTTTCTCTCTGCATTTTGACAAATATTTCATTCGCAGCACATTATCTTCATTATTCCAAACATTATAAAAAATAAATAGCACATTATAATCAAGACAATATGCCAAACATTGTTTCAGCGGCGTTCTATGGCAAAACAAGATCGCCATGAGGTCTTGTCGATCGTTGCTCTGGGAGTGGGCACTCTGTTCCTGATGACCGGCTACGATACCCAGTCCTTCGTTGTGGAATCCGTAATGCACTCTGTAAGTGCCCGCGAACCAGGAAAGATCGATCCCCATGCTGGATACTATGGGTAAGGGATATCTAGGTCTAAAAAGAGGAAAGCATCTCCAGACAGGCGGCCCTCTACGCCTCGTACACGCTGGCCACCCTGATCTCCCCCTGGATGTGTTACAAGCTCGGCTCTCGGCTGGCCCTCCTCCTCGGCTCGCTCCTCTTCACCCTCTACCTGTCCGGCTTCTTCTACCTCAACTCCTACTTCTTCTACTTCAGCCAACTCCTGATGGGAATCGGATTCGCCTGTAAGTTCGTCGACTGATAGGGGAGAACTGGAACTATCTCCCGCTGTTGATTCCCTCTCCCTAAAGTGTAAAGATCAAAATAGAGAAAAGACATTACAGTATACTACTCGGGACAGGGCCAGTATATGTCGGAGCACTCTCGTCGCGAGACCATCAGCCGGAATTCGGCACTTATAAGTGTGATTGGCAATGCTGGGTAGGTCTTTCTCCCGCGGATTACACTGTCTCCGTACAAAAAGAAGACCCTTCCGCGTCTGAGACACACCTGTTTCAGGATGTGTGTCGGTGGAGTCGTCCTCTACGTCATCACCAGCTATTCTCCGAAAAAGGTGGATCCCCTCGGGGAGGAGGACAATGGAAATATGACGACGGCCGGCGGAGGGGAGCATGTCGCTTACAGGTGGGGCAAGGTCCTCGAGGGAAGGATGGCTGATTATTTGACCCGGATACCGTACTCCTCCATGAAAAATCTGGGGCCATCTAATGCTCACTTACCCTAGGAAATACTTATCTGCCGCCATACGGTATAGGGTCTCACGGGAATTTTCGAGGTCCGTCAAAGAAAAGCCCATTTCAGGCACTTCTCCAACATGGACATCTACATCCTCTTCGGCTCGTTCGCCGCCGCCACGGCATTTGCCAACTTGATCTTCGCCATCCTCCCGAAGAAGCAGTACGAGAGCATGGCCAAGACGGAGAAGATCGACACACCCACCTGGAAGACGCAGATCTCCTTGATCTCCGGGGCCATGAGAGAGCCTCGCATCCTCCTCTTGACTTTCTTCTTCGTTTGCTACGGTCTCCAGGTCAGTGTCTCTTTCAAGCCTTCTTGAATCAGCAAGTCTAGGTCTCGTTCATGTTGTCGGCTTTTCCGACGACGTTCTCCTTCACCAAGAGCCTGTCCTCCCATCCACATCTGCCGGCCATCTACTCTGTCTGTATCGGAGCCGGTAATATTATCAGTGAGTCTCCCTACCCCTCTCCAAAATGCTACCCCTTCCAGTGGGCCTCTACATCCAGTTCTTCTCCATCAAGTGGCCTTCCTTCGGCCTCGCCCCCACCATGATCACCCAGCTGGTCCTCGCCGGAGCTGCCTATACCGTATGCTCGCCCCTTCTTCCAATCCTCCATCCACCCCTCAGGTCATCTACCTGGGCACCCCGAATCTAGCCTCCATCCACCCCACCGGCGACGAGACTCTCCTCTTCCACCCTAGTGCCAAGTTGTGTCTCGTGATGGGCCTCCTCCTCGGCATGGCCGATGGTTGTCTCTGCCCCATGAGGGTCATCGTCTGTACCCTCGTCTCCCCCCAGAAGAAACTCCAAACCTACTCCGTCGCCAAACTCTACCAGGTAGCTGTCCTCCTCAATTCAAAGACGCTTCCTGGTTTCAGTCCCTGGCCTCCTGCGTGGCCTTCTTCATCTCGCCCTATCTTACCATCCAGCATTGGATTGTTCTCCTCACCAGTAAGAGATCAATTAGTAGAGAAGAATGCTCTTTTTCAGTAGCACAAGTGGCCTCGGCCACGGCATTCCTCATTGTCTCGCGGGCCATCGGGCGAGATTCCTCTCCTCCTGTGGCTGATATCTGTGATAATGACAAGAAAAGTCTGACGAAGGTCTAGTGGCCGACCCTGAGCTGCGTGACAATCCTCCCTTCTGAGGAGCTCTTCCCGTTATGATCTCTCTCTGTATCCGCAGAATTACGGGTAATAAATATGCTCACCCTTTGTATCCTCCCGCTCCTCTTGGACAGCATAATTCGACACGGATGAGGACCTTCCAGAGCCACTACGATCTCGTACTCTGAGTCGAGCATTACTGTATCTGCTGCCGGACGGCGACACCGTTGATCAGTACAGAGTCTCCTATCTGCCTGAAGAGACTCGTGGTCAGACGGCACGCCAGCGAGTACACTAGGCGTCATGGAATCCCCGGATA
Source organism: Oscheius dolichura (assembly GCA_932521035.1). Classification (NCBI taxonomy): domain Eukaryota; kingdom Metazoa; phylum Nematoda; class Chromadorea; order Rhabditida; family Rhabditidae; genus Oscheius; species Oscheius dolichura. The sequence goes on along the minus strand of OW051494.1, from coordinate 2,697,642 downwards.
CCTTCTAGAGGAAGAAGAGACAGTTCGGAGAAGAGGATTGCAGTAATCCCCGGAATAGCCGCGACTTGTAGAGCTGCCCCTATATAAGGGACCGACTTCCCCGAAATCTCATCATTCCATCAGTCTCTGTACCTTGAGACGGTTCAACTATTAGAATGGCAAACGAAAACTCTTCCCGTCACCGTATTGATACTCGTCGCCCCTCCACACCGCCGGCCACCTCTTCTTTCCGCCGCTGCTTTACGTCTTACCGCACCCTCAAGCCGGTGACCTCTATCCGCCTTGACAATTACAAACCCCCGGAGAATGGAATCCCTTATTCCAGTCTCCGCGATATGTACGAAGAGTCCCAGCGCTCCCTCCGCCAGACTCGAGAAGAGCTTTGGAGGGCACGTGAAGAAAACCGGATGCTTCAAAGGAAGCAGGACACCCAGACCGTGAAGGAGTTTCTCGAGGAACGGGTCAAGAAGAGCAACAAGATGGCCACGATGTTCCAGAAGGAGACTAAGAAGTTCCGGGACGAGGTCTACTTGTGCGAGAACTATCTGGAGCAGCTGTTTGACGATGGGGTAGAAGATCTCTGGAGCGAGGACGGCGCCGAGGAGGACCTGGTCTACGGCCAGGCGGACGACGACGAGGAGGACGAGCTGCTGGAACAGCCGGAGGACGAAGACGCCGCCAACGGTCCGAACGAGTCAGAGATCTAATCAAATAAACTCGCGACACATTACATATCTTGTTTTTCTGTTGTCTTGATGTTAGAGTCTCTTTTTTCTTGGCACTCGCCAGGAGATTGCCTCTAGACTAATTTCCAATAGTCGTTCCCTGGCTTGTCGTTCCTCCGTTTGAATAGCTAGTGTCACTTTTTTCCTCTTCAGTCTTTTTTTGATATTCACCCCGAGCCTTTAAATAACACTTTCACGTTCCCACATGTGTGCTCTACGGCGAATCGCGCGGTACGGTGATGGTGCAAAAATTCATTTTCTACCCATTGAGTTCGCGTTTCATTTCACTTTTTTTCTATTGATTTTTATATGTAGAGCTATACATGCTTAGGGCGATGTACAAAATGTTTCTCAGTAGATATCTTTATGTCTATATGTTAGTAAAACACTAATTTCAGCGACATCTGACGCAGTGGAGAATCAACAGTACAAATGTATCTCAGGTTCTATTTAGATGAGAATAATCGTCGCGTCTATACTTTGAAGGTGAGTATACTTATCAAACTTTATTTTCCTAACATATTATTATTTTACTTGACTCATGTTCAATAATTTCTTTAGTTTTCTTTTTTATACATATAAAATATTTCAGAAAACTTCACCGTCTGGATTGGAAACAACATCAGCTCATCCTGCTCGCTTTTCTCCTGAGGACAAGAATAGCAAATATCGCATTATCATCAAGAAGCGTTTTGGATTGTTGCCTACTCAGCAATCAAAACAAGTCTATTGAGGTTAGTTTTTATTTAAAAAGTTGTTAGTACTATTTTTTAGTATTTCAAACATTTCCTGGTCTTTAATATGTTATTTTGGGAGTGGCGCCGAATTTTTCGGCAAAAAATTCGTTCTTTATCTGGTAAATCAACATTAACCTATCAACAGGTTTGTAACATTTGAATTGTTTTCAGATGAATTATTTTAGTGGTCTCGTAGGCGTCTTATTATATCATTTGTTTTATTTTTTGTTGGCTGGAAAGCTATTGGTTATACTTTAAACGACTGGCTGCTCTGGACGACTGATGAAGCGACAGGCGAGGGGCGATTATTGTCTCCAAAAGAAGCGAAAGAGAGAAGGTAAGGGCTTATATTTATTAGTCATACCGTTATATCTAGAATCGCAGCCGAAATGACCCTTGAAGAGCGCTTTCTTCCTCCGCAGCAGTCACAACATTATGCCCTCGACGATTAGGTTGTTATTACTATAGCATTGTTTTGTTTTCGATTAAATTGTTATTTTGGTTCTGTTATACTTTTAGAAGATTGAAAAATATTAGAACTGTAATGGAAGAATGATATTCATTTCCAAATATGACAGCTAGCCAAATATTATGTCGATCTTCTTGAAACTTATAGTCTAAACAAAGACTTTGGCGGAGGAAAGATAATGTGGTATCAACTGAATTCTTTTGAATGTTTATTATTATTTTCTCTGGAATACAATAGAATAGAGATAACCGTAATTGAGAGTAAGTCTAGATCACTTGATGGAGCTTACATCTTGGAACGAGTCGCATATTCTGGATGTCCTTCGTAGACGAGATCGCGGTCCTCTTCAATTCGTTCATTTCTCATCCATTCAGCACGAAGTTCTACCAGAGGTTGCTCCGTACACCATCTAGTACATTTTTTGTTTATTTCAACAAGAGGAAAGACTTACCTGTATGCAGCAATTTCATCACACGGCCTGGAATGAGCATCGGAGGCAGCTTGAATCAGCAGTGCTCCGCAGTAGATCCGCCCGATAGCGAAGGAAATATCTCTGGCCACAGCATCAATACGAATCTCGTCACCGAGAGCCGAATCACCGGCTTGGGCCAATAATTTTCCCAGGGTGCCTATGGCCTTCTGTACGGCTTCTTTGCTCTCCTTCGATTTGGGCGTATCTTCTGAAAATGGCACGTATCTATTGAGAGGAAACGAATAACGTACTGCAATTGCTCAGAAGTTGCTTCATATGATCCACAAAGGCAGCGTAGACTCCGCCGCCATCCTTCTTCGAGAAAACTCGCAACACATCCATAGCCAGGACGTTCGTCGTCCCCTCCCAGATGGGAGTCACTTGGGCATCTCTCAGCAGGGTGGGCAGGCCGGTGTCCTCGATGTAACCCTGTCCTCCAAAGCATTCGATTCCTTCGGAAATGGCCGGGACACAGAGCTTGCCGGCGAAGAGCTTCAACACAGGGGTGATGAGGCGGAGGACGAGGGCCTCCGTGTGGGTGGCCTCTACTCGACCGTTGTGTTCCTCCTAGATTAGTTTATATTGCAAACAGAGGAAGGAAACTTACAGTACGACCCAGGAGACGAGCAGCCTCGAAGAGAAGAAGAGTACAGGCACGGGTTTGGACCTCGAGCCGGGCGAGGGTCGCCGTATGAAGGGGCCACTTGGCCTGTGGCTGGCCGAAGACCTCGCGCCGGGTGGAATAGTCCCTGGCGAGGGAGAGGATCCTCCTCATACCGGATATCGACGCCACGGCATTGTGTATCCGTGTGATGTTGAGCATATTGGCAATGTCGGCCACTCCGCGTCCCGGCTGGCTGATCCTTTCGGCCACGCATCCATCCAGGAGCAGTTCGGCCGTCGGCAGCTGCTTCGTCCCGAGTTTATTCTTCAGCCGGACCATTTGGATCCCATTCAACGTGCGGTCCTCATTTCGAATCTTTAGAAGGAACAGAGACAGTCCCTTGGAGCCGTCCACGGCCTCTCCCCTCTCGTCCACAACCCGGGCCAGGGTCAGGGCGATGTCCGCGTCTATGGCCGAACTGAACCACTTGTATCCATGCAGTCGGTACTGTAACAGGGAGCTATTAAAATAGCTAAAAAAAGATGTTTTGACCTTATTTCCCTCGATTTGAACGGCATAGGTGTCGCAGCCGCCGCCGACGTCGCTGCCTCCTCTCTTCTCCGTCATCCACTGGCCACTCGTCCAGGCGTGCTTCCCGTCTCGGGAGAGAAGACGCTCGACTGCCTCCCTGCCGACGTCTGCCTTGTCCAATTTCAGTGCTTTGAGTGTCTTCACAGCTCCGTCCGTCATGGCCATCGGACACGTGACCAATCCGGCCGACGAGGAGAACAGGTACAACTTGGCTATCTGATGGAGGCGACGCACTTGGGGGTCTCTGTTGTTATTCTCGCAATCGTAACCCAGAGCTGGAACGAGGGGTATCCCAAAATGAAAAGGGAAGAGACAAACCGATGATGCCCTCCTCGGCACAGATCTCCTTCAGTCGATACCATTCGGGGCAGACCTTAAGCGTGTCGACGCGTCTTCCCCACGCGTCGTGTTGCTCCAGAGACGGCTGATTCAATTCACACTGTCTCCCGAGGCGGTCGATCTCATTCACCACTCTCTCGCCAAATCTGTCCAGATCCTCGGCCACCTAAACGGTACATTGTAGTCCCCTTATCTCGTTATCTTGGGGGTAAACAAGGGAAAATAGCAAAAGCAGAGAAGGGAGAGCCTGTACCTGGTGATGATGAGCAGATGGAAGGAAGCGCTCGAGAGTCCGGATCAGGAAGGGGTCATCTCTGTAGGGGTTGTGGAGGACGGGGCCGACTTGACTGAAGCCACCCGTTTTGGCATGGCTATAGGCGGCGGCTCGGGACGACATTCTGAAAAGGGAATAGTATAGGAGCGGTGACCGGAAAATGGGTGACACCCTATTTTCTTCAAACCAAAGCTCTTCTATGAAGGGTGTCTCTCCGAGGGACGGCAGGGAGGACGAGTAGGGGAAGGGGATTCATTGTGTTTTTATAATTTGAAAGGATAGTCAATAGAGCTCCAGCAGCCATCTATCAACCCTAGAAGAGATAGGACAACCTCCTTGGGTAAAAATAACGAGGAGAATTCGTCAAATTGGAGAAAGCCCTCGAGAATAGATCAAGAATACTCACCTGATAGCGGTTCTGAACGGTGAAATGGCGGTCATTTTGTATTGACTGATTAGGAGAAGGCGCGTGGAAGAAAGAATCAGGGATCGAAGTCCACCCAGGTCACAGAAAAGCACAGCTGATCGGCGGCGGGAGGACAAGCGCTGGAAAGTATGTCTGGACTCCGGCAACCAGTCGAGAAATGAGTCAAAGACACGAAACAACAAGAAACGTGGACAATAGAAGTTTTTAATGAGCTCGAAGAGAATAAATATCACAGGAGAAATGAGCTGCCTGACTATTTACCGTAACCGGACATATGTACAAAAACGATGGGAGGGAGTGAAAGAGAGCAGAGATGACCCTGTGTCCAGAGGGGAATACTGTGAGCGAAGGGGGGGAGGGAAGATACATGATGACGATGTGTGACGTGTAGTGGAGATGACGGAGGGGAGAAGGCACTGAAAATAGAGGGATCAGAGGGGAAGCGACGCGACGAGTGGGGAAGCGGCTTTGGGCCTGTCATTATATCGGACTTCATAAGGGACATTGACTAAAAATAAGGGAGACGGGTGGAGGATCAGAAGCCACAAGGAATCCCCCTATTTGGGGCGTTATTTACAGGACTGGACGAGATCTACTTCTTGTCCGTCTCCTCCCTGTCTCAAGTTCGAAAGACTACACAGCCCTGATACACCAGGACATCCCTAGGGTGTCCCCGCTTCTTGTGGACACGACGACATAGGGATGTTCGCAAAATGAGCGAAGACGAGTACGTCTTTTTGGGCCAGGAGACGGCCGTTTTCATCGTCTATTTCCGTGGACAGCGCCCAAAAAGCCATCGTCCCTTTAGGAAATGCCTCCCGCTGTCTGTAGAAAATGTAACGAACCTCAATTTCTACCGCAACAAGAGTTGATCTGTGTCTGTGCCCTGGATAACAGGTTGATTGACCCGGCTCCGGACTGTCCTCCCTCGGCCTTGTAATTCGTATACCTGTATACCGATCTTCTAGACTATAACCGGTCTTCCCACCTCTGATCAGCCGTCTTCATATCGTGTGCCAGTTTACTGGCCACCTGCTCGAATAATTTGTCGACATTCGTCGCGTCCAGGGCGGATGTCTCCAAGAAGTAGTCAAAGTTGTTCACCTCGGAGAAGTCTCTCCCTATCCTCTCGGGCACTTCTCTCTCGTCGTCCTTGTCCACTTTATTCCCTAAAAAGACTTATTTTTAAACCAGAGATAGCCAAAACAAACCGACTAGGATCTTCAATACTCGACGATTCGCGTAGGATTCGATCTCGGCCAACCATTCGGGCAGACAGTCGAAGGACGGCTGGCAGGCGACGTCGTAGACGAGGACGATGGCATGGGCACTGCGGTAATAGCTCTGTGTTATGGAGCGGAACCTTTCCTGGCCGGCGGTGTCCCAGATTTGGAGCTGTAGGGGATGATAAGACAGGGGAAGCTGGGATGGCTCACCTTTATTTTGTCATCTCCAACCATTACTGTCTTGATCATGAAATCGACGCCGATGGTGGCACTCTGGCCGGGAGGGAAGATGCCCTGAAAGAGGGAAAATGTCTTCCCTATTTGAATAATAAGGCCATTGAACTCCTCCCAGTGGAGGCGCAGGAACTGGACGCGGTCGGGGGTCGTCTGTAACTGGACGATAACCGTCCCCAGCTCATTTTCAAGAAATTATAAGGTGCCACGGCTTTAGAGACTTGACCAGGGATTCCGCAACGAGTCTGCTTGTTTAAATAAAACTGCCCCTGGTCAAGCCTTCATCCTCCCCTCTACAATGGCCAGGCTTTAGTCCTCAAAACGATGCGAAGTTCTCCAGTGGTCTGTACATGCTTCCAACCACCTCATGCCCCGCCTTCTAGGCGAAATGCCATGCTTATAGTGAGTCAGACATGTCACGGGGGCCCAGGAACGGAAGATACGGGACCGAGAAGTTGAGAGACATCTTTAGGGACTATTCAAACTCAAGTGGCCCGCTCCAGTCTCCCACCCTCCACTTTTTGAGACAAGGACGCGATCTCTGACATACCTGTGTGAATTTCCTTACGAGACACGTCTTGCCGACGCCGGCATTCCCGACGAGGACTACCTTAAACAGGTATTTGTAATCTTCCATCCAATTTCGAAGCCCTCCTACTTATACTGTTCTTGTTGGAATAATTCCTGAAAAATGTATGGAATAACCAAGAAGAGGCTATTGAATACGGGGCAATTTTATGGGAAAAGGGGGAGAACGAGAGTCACAGTTGCGAAATTGCCGCCATCGGCAGGGCCTGGAAACTAGTCATAATCAATTTCAACCAGCTGACAGTAACTGGAACGATTTGGGAAATTCTGCTATATTCACTTTTGGAGGAGGATGGGGAGGATGAGGGAGGACGGCATCGGAACCTCCGGGATGAGTACCAAATGGAGTCAAATTATGATAATTTGGAGAGAAATAAGCCGATGAGAAATGGATTAGAAAGTGAGGAAGGAGATAAGAGAAAATTCAAAGAAAACACAAAGGACGCCAAGATGTGTGGCCGGGAGTGTTCGCGGGGGGCCAGGCGCCATTTGCGACGTCATTTCAGTGACTCACTGCCTATTGTTCGTGGAGATTCTCCGAAAAAGAACAATAAAAATATAAGAATAAAGAAAATATATATCGCAAAAAAAGGGAAGAAGAAGAAATTTGGATGAGAAAGTGGATGGAGAAATGCAAATAAGACGGGAGGAGACCAAATACAGCTGTCAAGCGCCGCCGCCCTGACATCTCCAGATTTGAAATGGGCACATGAACTGGAGGGAAGGCGACATGACTCAAAAGTGACTATAAAATGAGGATAAAAGGGGGAAGGGACTAGGAGGGAGGTGAGGCCAAGAGGAGACCTGTTTCATCCGACAGAGAGTAGAGACAGGGGATGTGGATGATAAGCGGGAAAAGGACGTGTGAACTTTTCGACTGTGGCATCCACCAGTGTACTGCCGGGGAACGTGTTGAGAGATCAAGGACAAGCTTCCTCTTTGAGTAGATAGGAATTTCAGAAATTTGTCGGGGAATTCGGCGGGCGAGGGCCGTCGTCCACCTGGCCATCGTACAATAGAGACGGCAGACAGCGTTTCATCATCGATTTATAGTCTATTTTCTCATGGATAAATCGCTCCTCCCCGGGGCTTGGAGGATCTGTATAGGATTGGGGACTTCGAAACGAGCTGGTCAGACAGGGAGAGGGGTGGATTAGAAAGGGAGAGACGAGACGCAACTCCAAGTCGGCTAACCCGTTGATTCTTCGTCCCAGGCCGTTCTATAACCATTGGTCCATTCTATATTAGGAAATTAGGACGATGGGGAAGTGAAATACGGCCGACACAGGAACAAATAACATTGGTTCCCTGGATGATTACAGGTCAGGAAAAGAACTAGGGTTGCCTAGATGACAGTCCTCTGGAAAAGGAAACGAGCAGCCAAAGTCTAGTCTACCTCTGAAGGGGAGGCTTGGACATCCACGGAGAGGTGTTCCCTGACTGAAAACCATACAGTTCTCGCACCCAATTAGCCATCTGTCTTTGTTTTCTCAATAGTCATTTCACGTCTCTCCACGCTTCCTTTTCATCTAAAGTCTGCTGTTCTCTTCAAATTTGGTAGATCATTCCTGGAAGCCGGGAAACTACAAGGGAGGACAGCTTCCAGTTTAAATCTACCTCATTCTAGAAGTCAAAGGAGGATTCCTCCCTTTCTGGGTACTGTATTCTGCCCCTTTCATAGTTGATTATCCATTACAAAGTCATTCTAGAGCCACAAGGCCACTTGCCCCACCAGCGGCAGAAGGGTGTTCCTGTATTTTCGAAAGCGCCCTCCCGGTAACGGCCCTCTCTCCTGTGAGCCATCTGCTGTTTGTGGGTGTGTGTCCCGTGTGTGGTGCTATCTATCGCTTGTCTCTCTTTGCCATTCGAGAAGCGAGCGGGAGAGAGACGGCCGAGAGAGAGCCCGCCGTCGATGCAATAAGCCCCGTGGCAGTGTGGTCGTGGAAGACATTGACGAGGAAGCCGTTTCGACCGGAGAGAGGGCGCCAGGATGGAAACAAATTGATTACGATAATGGCCAGAAGGAAAGTGAGGGTGTGTTGAAATCGAGGAGGAGACGCCGCCGCCGAGGAGAGGAGCGGATCAGCTGACTCACCGGCTAACTCACCCCCGTAAAGGAGGCACCCCCGGGCACACAATGGCCGACGAGGAGAAAGGCCAGCTCGAATCAACAATAATATTTTTCAACCAGATAAAGACTCCCCCTGCCGTGGTGAGACCTTCCGTATGGTTCTTGTAGAGCTACCAGGGATTCTGCTGAGTATGTCGAGTCATAAAGTTGGCCTGACGTCTGTTGTCCCCCTCGGTCAGACGGCCCCCCTCCCCCCTTAATGTTCGGTTTCTTCCCGACTCTCCGCCGCTATCCCCCGATGCCTCGGTGAGATCCGAGAGAGAGAGGGAGAGGATCATAAACGGCGCTTTCCTTGGCAGCCCTTCCCTCGCCGCCGCTGCCAAACATCGCATACGGCGACGGGGGCCACTCGTCTCTCGTGTCCGTGGGTCTTTTTCCTCCATTTTTGGAGGTTTCCAGTTTAATTACAGTGGCCGCTCTTTTTGATCCCAGGATGTTTCCTTACCCGGAGGGGGAGGAGGTGGGGTGTGTAAGCAGTTCTAAACAATTAGACCCCCTCGACGATTGAGGAATATAAATGTTTGGGCCCGTCAGTAATTAGACATCAATAGGCCGGGTAGAAGAGCCGTTGCCCGTCGCGGTGGTTGCCGTCTGTCTCCCTCGCCTGCCCTTGTTCCTCCTGAGAGAGTTCTTTCTTCCCTGGAGGGTGTGCTGATTGCGAGAAAGGTTTTGGAGACGGCGAAGAAAGGGTCCGAGGCAGAGGACGGCCTCTCTACTCATCTCCCTCCAGTCGTCCTGGGTAATCTCCAGTGTCTGTGTGCCGGCAGGTGTCTTCCTCCCCTCAAGGTCTTCTAATTTCTCTGGTCATTTTCAGAAGATATCATCTCCCCCTATCCCCCTTTGCGGAGAGACCGGGAGGATGGCAGCGCCCAAGCTTTGTGGGTGAGATGTTCCGTGGATAATTGTAGGCAGTGGTCACCAGCAGCCATGTGGTTGAAGAGAGTCGAAAGCGGGATGGGGGAGACCTCGGTCACAGCAGCGGGCTGACCCCCGTGAGTGCAATAATCCCCCGTCCGCACAACCAGCGTCGTGTTCCTCCGCCACCGCTGTCTTTCCCTTCCCTTCCCTTCTCTCTCATTCGGCCTCGACGACTTCTTCTTCTTCATTTAAACCTAACCCATTCAATTCAAGGCTAAACTTAGAGATGAAGACATCTCCAGAGAGAGATCATCGGGGGATACGGTATCCTCTAGGGAGGAGTGCCTCTCCCCGTTTAATTGTGGGAATACCACATGGCTAAAAGTGTCGCCGGCCTCCTCTCCCCCTCCTCCCGTAACAGCATCCGAAGTCGGCAAACAAGGCAGACTTTGTGGGAAATGGGACGAGAGGAGTGAAGTGACCCAGCAATGCCGTTTCCATGTGTGTGTGTGTGTTATCGAGTTGACTCTTGCGCAAAGGAGAGGTCGCTTACTAGGGAGGTGACATGTCTCTTTTCTGGTAGGGAGAGAGGTGCCCTCCTGTTCCTTGCTCCTCATCGGGGGGAATGATGTCATCCTCCACCCTCTTGTCCTTTTTTGGACGGCGCCCCCGAGCCCTACCTCCGCCATCAAAAACAGCAGGGCACACAGACAGTTGGGATGGTTGTGGCGCAGGTGGAAAAAAGAGAGAGAGAGAGTCAGCCAGCCAGCAGCAGCCCCTCTCCTCCGGCCGGGCGGGCGTTCACATTGTCTGCCTTGGTTTATTCATACATGGGGGAGGCCGGCGTCTCTCTCTCACTGCTCTGGCTGGCTGGCCTCCCCTCACACACGCGAGAGAGAGACCCGCCGCCGTCGCTGCCCTCGTTGCTTAATGTCCTTTCGACATTCGACCACTTAGATTCCGTGGTTTTGACCGGGGCAGGAGGAGGGGGTGCCCACTGGCAGCTGGTTCCCCTCCCCCCTCGTTGCCTCTCTCTCCCAGCTGATTCCTTACTAGTCACCAAAACATAGTCACCCTCCCCCTCTGGTTCCACAGTTCTTGTTTTCCTCTTCTACTCCTTCCCATAATGAAAGACTGCGAATCCCCCTCCGTTGCCAATGGTCTTAACGCCTCCGCCTCTCCAAGGCCAGTAGATATGGGCTCGACCCCATTTGCATGTTCCTATAATTGACGTATTGAACGGACTGCAGCTGTTGGGGGGCTTGGTTGGTGGTGGCGGTTGCCCGACCGAGGACACACTCATTCGACCGTCTGTGCTGTCATTTCTCGTGGCCACCAGCCGGCCACGGCCGAGCCTTCTTCCCCTCTGCTTTCCTCTCTCCTCCTCCGCCCCCGTCTTATAAGAGAGAGACTCGTCTCGTCCCCCGTTCAGTTCTCTTCCCTTAAAAGTGGCATGGAGTGTGACGGCGGGCCCCCGTGTGCATTGCAGAAAGAGAGGAGGCCGCTGCCGCTGCCATCGACGCCGCCTGGAGGAGACGCCCCAAGAAACTGTTTACTAATATCCCCTCCTCTCTCTCGGGCCGAAGACGCCCGCGCGCCACTTCCTCCCTCTGCCGCCCGGAGGTGCCTCCTGTTGTGTCCACTTCTCCCTGTTCACTGGAGTCGTGTCGACCTTTAGTCTCTCTGTCCCCCTCTCTCTTGTGTCCTCCTCAAAACAACGATTGTTTACTCCCTATTTACCTACCGGGCATCTACTGAGCCAGCTGGGGGAGGATGTGTTCTAATATGCATTTCCTGGAAGTCTTTCACGCTTGGCTCCCCCTCGCCGTGTGACATCTTATCATCCTCTCTCCTCCTCCTGAAATGTAGCCAATTACTTTGATCAACCTCCGCCTCTCCCACTCCGTTCTATTGAAGGCGCGGAGGATTATCCCCGGAATAAGAAGCTGTCAACAGGCGGAGGAGGCGGAAGAGGTCGGCCGGGTGGCTCCCTTACAGGAGACCGGCAGATACGACTATTGATCATTCGAGAGAGGCATATTGTCCTTCTTGAGTTCTCACACGTCATATTTAGCAGGAGGAGGAGGCGGTATAATGAGCCAAGGGAGGAGGGAATTCGAGCGAGAGACTATCAAGAGGACAGGAGCACAGTGACCCAGTTAACAGAGGACGCCCGATAGGGAGCAGGTTGTAAGGGGAAAAGAACGCGAAAATGGACTTCCTCCAAGTGGCCAGAAAAGTTAGCGTCATCGCCTTCGCGTTTGCTTCCGTTCCTATTTGGTCCCCTGGTCCGCTTTCTCCTCTCGTTTCCTGTAGTTCTTATCTCTCCGGTCCAAAAACAAATTCCCAACCCCTTTCCGTGTGTGTCATTTCATCGGCTCTTCACTCTTTCTTGTAGATCAAGTATTGATTGCTTCGCCTTTTTTTTCTCACTTAGAAGTCCCCGAGGAGTGGCACCTATCATGGCATTAGTCACCATGTTTTCTGTCTTTTCTCACTACTTCTCCAGCCCTTTCCTCATTAGACAATTTATCCTTTTATAGAGATCTCATGAGTTAAGAAGAAGAATGTGTGACAACAATACGTTTATTCGTCTCCTGGCCGCGGCACAGTCAGCTCAGGTGCCTCAACCAACCGCCGCCGCCACCACGAGGACAAACGGCCAGACGACGCCATCAGCAGCGGCGGCCACGAAAATGCCGGCGGACATGATGATGTGGCAGCAGCTAATAACGGCCCAAGCGCAGGCACAGATGATGGCCGCCTATCAACAACAACTCCAGCAGCAGCAACACGGACTGGGGGAGATATTCCGCCAACTGGGAGAGATGACCAAGAAGAAGGAGAGCAAACAGCCCCCGCCGCCGGCCGCGGCAACTGCCACCATCAAGGAAGGAGCCGAACTGAAGCTGGAGATTGGAGAGGTGCCCAAGCCGGTGAAGACGCCAGCAGCGGCTCCAGTGACGAACAACGCTCTCGAGCAGGCCATGTGGAGGATGCTGGCAGCTCAAATGCTACAGCAGCAGAATGCCCTGACGAAGACGACCAACGGCTACAAGAAGGAGCCTTCCAACGGAGTGCTGGATCTTTCACACAAACATGCGAAAGCAGAGCCATGTGAGTCTTTATTTATGAGGAAAGAGAACACGGTAAATTTAGGTACTTCGACAGAGGGGACAGAGACGACAAGCAGCACCCCGCATGAGGGACAGGAACACGGGAAGAAGCGCGCCCCGCCGAGTGAGGGTGCCGCCAGGTTGCCTATTCAATTAGGGTAAGGATAACGGGGAGAGATGATAGAGAGTCGTATTCTTTCAGTTGGAGACGTCAGACCTGCATCCGCGCCCTTGCCGCCTCGGGTATCCGCGGGGATGTCGTCTATTACGGGCCCTGTGGTAAAAAGCTCAGCTCGTATGCTGAAGTCATTAGGGTGAGCTAGGCATCTTCCCATTAAATTGAGCACGGCTTTTAGTACCTGATGAAGAACCCCTGTCCAGCCATAACGAGGGATAATTTCTCGTTTAGCAGTAAGCTCATGATCGGCGAATTCATCTACCCCAAGGAGGCGACAGATGGAGAAAAGGTGGGGGTGTTTTCTAAGGGATGGGTATACGGAAGTTTTACAGATTATTACAAAGCTAACGGAGGAGGAGGTGACCGAGCTGATAAACCATCTGGTCAGCCAGAAACCGTTGCCAAAAGTGGTGGAGAGGAAACATAAGGAGCCAGTTCGTCCGCGGTCAGCCACCCCGGAGGACATCAACGATCTCTACGACTTGTCGGAAAATGGCAAAGCGCACGACGAGGAGGACAAGCAGAAATGGAGTCGCGAGCCTATGGATGACCTGCTCCTGACGGAAATTCGAGTGAGTTCTTGGCCATCTCCCCCTCTAAGCGGTTCCCATTCCAGCCATTACCCGAGTTGACGCGGATTCCCAACCTCCGACTGAGTGGAGAAGGGTTTGCCGACGCGTTGATGGTTTTTGAATTCTGCCACAACTTTGCGGATGTCTTGAGCATGAAGCGGGAGAGTCTGCCCACTTTGGAGGAGATGGTGGCCGGGCTGGAAGGAGACGCCCACCACGCTGAGAAGGCCCTCGACCTGACGAGAAGCCTCTTCGGGCTGATATTGGAATATCCCGGTCTGCCAGGAGGAAAGAAGTGAGTCCATTCTATTCTATTCTGTTTACTTGTATTCTCTTCCAGGGGCCACACAGTTCTGGGCCAGTCATTGGCTGATATAGGCATGTGCCGGGAGAACTACACCGAACTGATGATCATGTTCCTCTCGTCTCGCTGTCCTCAGGGGAAGTCGCTGGCTAACCTGATGGAGAACAGGACCTTCGAACAGTTGAACGGAGAAGAGAAGGCATCCATCCTCGCCTATTTCTGCAACGAACTCGTCTGCTGTCGAAATATCGTCCGGGAGATCGATAACAACCTGGAGGAGATCGGCAAACTGAAGGGGGAACGGTGGCTGCGGGATGGCAAGGCCCGTGCCCTACGAGCACAGCAGAAGAGGAAGAAGAAGGAAGAGAAGATCCACCACGAGGAGGAGGGCGAGAACGAGAACTCTGACAGCGACGGATCCCGTGTGGGCAGCCCTGTCCCCCATGCGAACAACAAGAAATTCACCCCGGGACTGGGACAGGTCGAGATACTGACGGAGGAGGTAGGCACACTGACTATTTTCTATAGAGGACATGTTCAGGAGGAGGCGATGACTGTGACCGAGCTGGACCAGGCCATCACGGACCTCAAGCTGGAGTCGGACGGGTTGAAGGATCAAATCAACGGGTTGAACAACCGGGTCAGGTCTTTCCCCTTCGGTTGGGACAGATATCACCGGTAAGGAGACACCTCTTTCTCGTGGGAGACAACCGAATTCAGGCAATACTGGCAGCTGCCTCACGTGTCCACGGTCCTCGTCGAGTCTATGGAATCCGCCGGTCTGAATAACCCAGCCTGTAATGTTGCGGAGTGCTGTTCCAAGGATCCTCGTCCGTATCCCAGTGAGTCGCCTCTTCTTGTCCGCTGAAGAAGATCCTCTTTTAGACCCCGAGCCGAAGACATTCATGGATCCGGACGTGTTCACCGTCGTGGAGGATCTGATAGACGAAGTCGTCCTGGCCAAGATAGCCCCAGAGAAGAGAAAGCGCAAAAAATGTCGACGGATAGAGAACAGTTGTAAGCGGGGATGGTGGCTGGTGACGGGACGAGAGCAACTGGAGGCAGTCAAGAGCAGTCTCCACGGCAGGGGCATCCGAGAACGCTGTCTACACCGGCTGCTCTGTAAGAACTGGTTCATGAAGGACGTCCGCTGTACTTCGAGTGAGTAGTCATCCTTCCCTTTTCTTCATCCAACCATTTTCAGTGAGTCTGTATCCACTGGAAGAGGTGATGACCGACGATGTGACCTGCTATGAGCTGAACAGGGTTAGGGATGCCATCTCCTCGCTGGAACATCGGATAGCCGACTCCATGCTAGGCATACCGGGATGGACACCGTCTCCTCCTACCTACCCGACGGAGGATCCCACTCAATGGGACTACACGCACCTGGCCGACGAGCCGGCTCAAGATCTCCCTGGTCTAGGTCAACGGCTGCTACACTTGGAGACTGTCGTCGAGAGACGCTACCTAAGGCAGAGCTTCTACTCGGGAGCCATCCCCACCGTGGCCCAAGTCTTGGGGATCACGAAGTCCGAAGCCAAAGAGGAAGAAGAACATAAGGACGAGGAGATGGAGGACGAGGAAAAAGAGAAGATGGATGAGACGGATGAGGCCAAGGTGGATATGATGACCACCTGGAGAGTCTACATCCAGGAGGCCATCCGCCCGTCGCAGCTGATGCTGGCCGTCCAGGTGAGTCGTTTCTTCCTCCCTCTAGTCTTCCATATCCCTTACAGTGTCTTGAGTCATCAATTGCCTGGGAGCGATCCATCTCCGAGGCATGTTGCCAAATCTGTCGTACCTCCGGCCAGCCGGATGATCTTCTCCTCTGCGACGGCTGCCAAATGGGCTACCATATGTCTTGTTTCAAGGTGACCTCGTCTTCCTCTTCCCTAATTTGGACTATTTTCAGCCAAAGTTGATATCGGTCCCCGAAGGCAATTATTACTGTCCCCGGTGTCGAGAACATGCCGGCGGCAAGCCCATCTGTGTCCTATGCCAGAAGGAAGGCGCTCCCATCTACCCCTGCAAGAAGTGCTACAACTTCCTGCATTTGGAATGTACCGGCCAGCACACCCCCGATCGGCCAAGCGACTACTTCTGCCCTGCCTGTGAACCCAAGGTATCCTCCGATTTAACGAGCCTCCTCCCAATTACCGTATTTCAGAACTTCGAACGGAAGGTGATCCTCCGAGGAGAGAGCGAAGAGCGCGGCGAGGTGGAGGAGGTCGCTGAGGCCGAGATCAAAGACTTCCGACGGGGCACAAAGCGGAAGGCCGAGCCCCTGGCGCCGGTGGTGTTCCCCGTCCAGATGAATCTCGACCTCTGTCGGAGTATGCTCGACGAATTGGAACAGCAGCCCAGCGTGGGGCCGTTCCTCGAACCGGTGGACTTGAAGCTCGTCCCCGGCTATCGGGAGATCATCCCCAACCCGATCGACATCTCCACTATTCGGAACAAGGTCGACTCCGAGTGCTACGACGCGCCGGATGAGTTCGCCGCCGACCTGGAGCTGATGTTTACCAACTGCCGTACCTTCAACGAGGACGACTCACCCGTCGGCGTCGCCGGCCACACCCTCCAGAAATTCTTCACTAAACGATGGCGCCAAATCAAATACAACTACAGTAAGCGGCTGCGCCGTCTGCGTCCCAACTAGCCGGCGCCCCCTGTCCCCTGCCTCTCCTTGATATCCGGTCTCATCTCTCGTGTCATTTTGTATTTATTACCTATTCCGGTTCTGGAATCTCTCCTATCGATACTCAACCACCTCACATTCCCCCATTCTCTTGCTGTACATATGTGGCTTTAAATTAATAAACCAGTATTCTATAGAGGTTACGGTGGAGAGAGGGAGATGGAAGGGCAGGGACGAGGTGGACTCTTCCTGACATCGTGAATCTTTTATCTAGTGGAGGAGGCTATGGAAAGTGTGAATGACGTGACACCTGGAGGACGACATCTGCATAACAGTGGGGCTCGGGAAAAGGAGATGGCCCTTCAGGGAGGAGTGATGGCGCTTCCGATAGACATTCAACTTCTCAAATCTGTATTCTCCAATTGCCGAAGACGGCTAGTCCAGGCCACCAGTGCGGTTAATTTCGGTGGCTCCTGGAGGTGTGAACAAGAAGGAAGATAGCGCCACCCGAGCGGGGAGAGGAGATCGACTTTTGGAAAGGGTACTGGACGCGCACGCCATGATAAAAGAGACTCCAACAAGAAGACAACAGAAAGACAACACAGATATCACCAGTTTATTAGACGTGACTCTGGCTGCTGGTGGCGGTGCTCGTCTCCTCATCGTCCTCCAGCTGGTAGAGCAGATCCATCAGCTCGTCGGCCTTCTTCTGGAGAATCCCGGCCTTCTTGGTCGCCATGTCGGCCATCTCCTTGATCGCCTTCTTCAGCGTCTCGTTCTTCCTTATCTCGTCGTTCCGCTGAAGGGCCTGCCGGAGTTCATCCTCCGTCCTCCAAAGAGACTGCTCCGTCACGCGAAGAGAGCGCTCCAGGCGCTCCTTCTGCCTCTTGTAGTACTGAGCATCGTTCCGCGCCTCCTCGTATCTCCCTGCTCATGAAGTGAACTTCGTTTTCAGGGCGACGGGGACGGGGCGACGGAGACGAGTACGAGCGGCTGACAGACGAAGCAAAGGAAGAAGAAGAACGGCTTCGCGAGTAGCTGCGAATGCTCTCGTGCAACCCTGGGCGGCAGCCCCCCGAGGCTTAGTAAAATGCGCGAAACCCCTCACCATGGTGAGGGAAAGTGTTGGCCCTGAAATGGAGAGCCAGTGGGTTACGGTTTATATGTTCTACCATCCTGCCCTGGGTCGAAGTTTAGCGTAAGTCAGTGATGAGGGGGATAACTTTATTGTGTTTGTGGAAATGCGGTAATAGTAGGTGATTGGTTTTGTGTGGAACGCTTTGCTTTCAGTAGCTCGTTTCAATTAGCTTAACAATACCATAAATAACAGTATATACGTCTCGAATGTCTTCCAAAGTTTCCTGTTGCACCATCATTTCATAAAATATTGAATAATCTAATGGAATTTTCGCAAAAAGAAGAACGATGATGTCCAGAATCATCATAACAAATTGACGGCGGCAAGTGGCCGTTTTTACCAGGAAACATCCGTCACACATGCTCCAATCCCTTTCGATTGTCACAAGTTGCCAATATTCTTTGTCTTCAATTTGGTTTATCCAAATATCATATCTTTTCTGAAAGAGTACGACTAAATATCTATATGTGAGAATTAAGACACGGTATCCGTAAGACTCGAGAAATGCAGTCCGGTGACGGATTTCAAAAGGGCTTCTGACCTACACTATCTGACTCAGCTTTTTGTGCTGATCACGAATATCATAACGAAAATTCATGAAAATCCGATTTTGGCGCGCAAATTTCTCATTTGAAATCTCTGACTCGATGGATCCACTTCATTGGACCACCATATTTTTATAGCTTATTCGTTTCGTCTCGGTGAGCTGAGTTTAGCGGCAAAAGAATTTTTTAGATTTGAGCTGTTTTTAGTTGAGAAAAATGCGATTTTATGCGAAAATCTCTTTTTTCTTGAATTTTGCGGTTTGGGGCTGCATGAGTCGGAGCGGACCCCTATTTTCTTTGCAGATTCGAACTCCTCTATGTTTTTTGGCCTAGAAACACTTGTCAACTATCAATGCCATCAGTGCGAAAAATCGAATTTAGGGCTATGAAGCGCGCGGTCTGTCGTCCTTTTTACTGTTCCAAATTTTTTTCTTCTTTCAGAAAACGGATATAACTTTGTCTAGGGGGCATAAAAAGCATAGCTTTATCATAATACACCTTTAGAAGAAAAGTAAACATTTTTTTTTGGAACAATAAAAGGCCTCAAAAGAACAGACCGCGCGCTTCATAGCCCTAAATTCGATTTTTCGCACTGCTCGCTCAAATCTAAAAAATTCTTTTGGCCCTGAGAATGACAAATGGGAAATTTGCGCGCCAAAATCGGATTTTCATGAATTTTCGTTATGATATTCGTGATCAGCACAAAAAACTGATTCAGATAGTGTAGGTCAGAAGCCCTTTTGAAATCCGTCACCGGACTGCCCCCCGCGAAGTTGCTCGAATTTCTTACAGAGACTGCATCTTAAAGGGACAGTATGACCGTTTTTGTTACCGTAACCCGTTTTTTTCGAAACTACCATGAATTTTGTTGTAATTGATCTTGTTTTGTAGAGCTAATTTTGCTGATCAAAACGCTCTATTTAGTTTCACATAAAAATATTGCAATTAGGAGGAAAATACAAGAAACAATGCTCAATATCTGTAAACAGCGCGACCAAGTTGCCTGACCGTTGCTTGGAGGCGCGTCGGATTAGTGGACAGTAAAATGGAACGAACCTCATTGGGAAAATTGGAGAAGAAATGAGGAAAAAATACATTCTTATACGGAATGATGTAGGTGCCAAGGTGTATTGCCTGTTTTGATAAAAGAAAAACGTCTTTCTCCATAGAAAAATCCAAATCAGTATAAGAAACTACATCAATTCTAGCACATACTGTATGTGGCACGTTTATGGAGCTTTTCCAGCCCTGAATATATGTTTTCCGAGAGTAATAATATAGTCCATTTCCAACGGATATTCCTCGGAAAAACCTCTCCACTACGGGACCAGGAAGCTTTCTAACATGGTCCCGTAGCAGAGACGCGCCGCCAAATTTGAATCCGTGGAATATCCGTTGGAAATGGACTATAGCCCACCTTCATAATATTATCCATAGCATTGCATATTTTAGGGATAGACAAGCCGCGAGCCGTAGTAATTGCTACGCACTTCTTTCCTGTGGCAGCCTTTTCAATAAGTTTCTCATCAAAAATGTCTCTGCTAATGAAAGTGGTATACTCAATTGATCTCGCCCTCTGAAACTAGTAGTTTTTTGATTCCCTCGTATTAGTCTTCTCACCTTGACAACATCAAGTTTCAAAAATTCCTGCAACGGAATCTTCCGGGGATAAAACGTTACGCTTATCACCGTCCATATATCAGTGAGTAGTTTAGCTTGTGCCAAAGTTAAATTCCCGAATTCCGCATATTTCACATTAAAATCAGCCGCAAGCTCAAGGAAACACACCAGACTATTATTGAATTCCTCATGTTTCTCGGTTTCTTGTGAAAAGAACGAGTTTTGCTGGAAAAAGAAGTTCCTTTATCATGTAGATTGTATACGAACCACATAAGCATGGGTGAAAGCAAATCCAGACAGGCAGGCTCTGATCTTTGAAAGGTTCTCCCTAACCATAGGAACAATAAAATTCCGATCCTTACTATCCTTGCCATAATTTATGGTAAGGTAGACCAGTTTTGCGCTATTGTCCACCTGAAATTATTACGAGAAAGAACACGTTGTCTGCACTGCTTGCTAGTTATTACTGGTTCTTATAATGACACCAGTATGCCCCCTATAGTCTGTCAAGAAAATAGACGACATTCAAGGTCTAACTCGCCAAGAACAAATTTAGTGGTGGGGCGCACTGACAGATAATGCCTCATGTTCAAAAAATTCTAAAAGTGCAGTTCCACGCAGAAAAAATTATCGGTTCGAATGAGCCTACTCTCAATTTCCTCACTCAAAAAAAAGTTCGGGTTACATAACGCATATCCTACCATAACAATAGGAAGACTAGGTTGACCCAGTTATGCTCGTGGGCAAGGACCTGGGCTCGCGTTCCAGGTTCTCCCCGCGCCTCTGGCGGCCGCCGACGCGGGGGTTGTAGGCTTGGGTTAAGGCTCCGCGCTGGAGTCTTCCTTGTGCCGATGGTTTTGGTCGAAATCTCCGGCTTTGACAAAACGAAAAGCGAAACCATTTTTGACCGCTGGTTGGCCGACCCCGGCTGGCTATGGGAAAGGGATCAGAATCCGGTCAAACGCTGTCGATTCCTCACTGTGACGCGCCAGAGTTTTCAAAAAGAATCAGCTAGGATACGGCAACAAGCGTCGTCGAATGACCGAGGTCTTATGACCAAATTCGGAAGACAGATTCGACATCTCTTTTGGCTTCTTCCTCCTCACTCCCTCAACCGCAAATTTTTTAAAGCAGCGTGTCGCAATGAGAAAAAAAATGCCCAATTTATTGAGCCTACTCTCAATTCCTCAGCTAAAAAAAAAGTACTGTTACAAATCCCATCCTACCCTAATAATGGGGAGATCTCTGTCTGTCTGTCTGTAAGACCTGTCGTTTGTGCAAATCCGATGGTTAAAAGCAGACAGTTAGAGAAGCAGAAAATTTCGACCATATGACCTTATCCGACGGTCAACTGTTATTTGACCGTCGCATTTTAATCGGACAAAAAAATAACTAGAGACCGGTGCACGTCTCGCTGGGCAGAAGGGCAGCTCGGGAGAGGAAGCCAGTGGCAGTATCCACAAGAAATCTCCCGGGGACCTCCCCAGCTGGGGACCTAAATTTTACTGGAACAGAGACTGGAGGTGAGAAATACAGGGAAAACTTGGTTAGGAAATTAGGTGACCAGTCAGAGCAGTCTCTGACCGGAAATCGCAGTACTTTTGTCAGGATCATTCACTCTATAAACATCCTAACATGGTATATTTACGGTTTAACTCGAAGATTCTCCTTCAAAAACGGTTATTCTAGCGTTTTTATGGTGCCTCCCCCGCTCCCACCCCTACTCTACCCAAGGGGTGGTCTGGGGAGTTCCCCAGCTTCCCCGGGGAGGTCCCCAACTGGGGAACCTAAAAATGGTATCCACAAGATTTTGAAAAGCTCCCTGGGGACTCCCTGGGAAAGGCGGGGAGCTCCTCAGGCCACCCCTAGGTAGGAGTCGGGGTGGACTGGGGGAGAGTAGGGTAAATCGTCCGAAATCGACGTTGTGGAAGAAAAGCTATTATAGCTGACCAATGATATATATCCGCTAGCATTCCAATAATGATAATATGCCAAAAAACGAAGGAAAATGCCGCATTTTGAGCTGGAGGCTAAGGATTTTGTTGACATGGCGGTATGCTCAAGTTTTTGAGGGCGGATCAGCACGTAGTATACCAAAGGCGAGGTGCTGTCTCCCGACATTTTATAAAGTAAGAGTATCTCTCTCCAGCCTTCCTAACGTTTCTTCTCATACATCCTGAATATTTCGAGGAGTTTTTAACTAAAATTCTTGTCCGCCGCCGTAGAAATAAACAGACAACAGAGAGAGGTCGCCATAGCAAAACTGTCATCCGTTGAGAATATATAAAGTAAAAAATGCGAGGAAAACTAACGGCGCGCAGCAGTTTCCGTGCCGGCCAAATAGATTAGATGGAACAACTAGAAATACGCAGCTGAGACATACTAACGCATTCTTTTTTACCAAAGCCTTCGTTTACGAAGGCTCTATCCTTCAGCGTAGAGTAATAAAGGGCTTCCCTGGGGAGCTCTTTGAGATCTCCCCAGCCTTGTGGATACCGAAAGCTCCCCTTGGGGAGGCCTCCCCCGGGGAACTCTCCCCAGGGACTCCCCAGCTGGGGAGCTTCCCGGGAAAATTTCTTGTGGATGCGGTCACAGAACTGGGGGAAGGGGAGTTGTCGCTGGAGAAGGAGATCCAGCGCTGGGAGAGAGGAGCCGGAGCTGGGTAAGGGGAGGGCGCCGAAGGCTCCCGTTATGGCTTGTATTTTTATAAGATGTTCCCGCCTTTATGTCTCGACCAAAAAAGGATGGGAATAGTGTTTCTTCGCTTGTTTCATATGTGAAGAAGATGTGATGATCCCCATAAAAGCCGAAAGGTTTAAACTGGTCTGTCGTGAATCCACACCCATTCCCCCGCGCTGACTGCTTTATCGTCCTTTTATCGTCCTTACCTTTCTCAAACAATTAATTCCACCCAAAGAAGTGATCAACTCAAGACGAGGATCCTTTCGATAGCAGTAGATTCCCAATTGCTTCCGATTAATTTCGCAAAATTCATCCATAAATCTACAAGATGCACGAAGGCGAACATACGGAATAGGATAGCACTAAAACTGGCAAGTATTATATCATTGTCGAGGACAATGTGTTTCTTCTAACAAGGGAAGGGTACATGCTCGGCGTGACTTGTTTGAACGTTTTTGACAGTCTTCTAGAGAATTTTCTGGCGACATACTAAAATTTTGTCTTTTTTTAAACTAGGTTCGATTCTTCGATGGGTCAACGTGATTTTTGCAATTTTTTACGATGATTAACACCGTTTCTTCTCTCTGTAACACTCATAATACGTTGGAGAGGAGAATACATGGAACACGGGTGATGGCGAAGTTTTCACAGCAGAAGGGTGTGGAAACATATTCTCCTTTTTACGGTATATAAAGAGGACACGAGTGGAAAACAAATTGCAAGAATCACGTTGACCCATCGAAGAGTCGAACCCTAGTTGAAAAAAAGACAAAAATCTTGCAGGCGAGCGCACTATCCACCCAGCCACTGCTTCGCATTTTTAAAACGAGAATGGAAAATAGGCAAGTCTAAAAACGTGTTTACTATTGAAGCCTTATTTTACGTTTTCCTTCTCAATGGACTATCGCAAAAAAAGAAATAATATGTCTTGATCGCCAGAAAATTCTCTAGTCTGTCAAGAAGAAAGACGGCAGTCAAAGGTCTAAAATCCTATGTCAAAAACTGTGTCAAAAAATTGAAACAAGTCATGCCGAGCATGTATCCTTCCCTTATAAGGAAGAACTTCTCACCTTTTGAATAATAATGGTCTTCAATTCCGCGGACAAGCTCATAAAGGGGGTGAAGCGCCTCATATCAAAAATCGATAAAACAACTGGAGCCGGCTAGAAAATAGAAAAGAAAATAAACTCCCTCCTCAGAAGAAAGCGTATCAAGTTAATTAAACGCGTTCAGATAGCGTCAACTGTCAGGTGATCGTAGATTAGAAATCTGGATTTCTTAGGTTTGATCATTATTCTACAAGCAGTCATCTCTCCTTTCCAGCATAGGTTCCCCGCTCCCCCAGAGCCAGCTCCTTCTGAGAAGCACAGCAGTAGGAGAGAAGGACCTTCTACTGGTTATCGTCTCCTATACTCTTCGTCGTCCCCTCTACTGATCATTGTCTCCTATGCTCTCCGTTGCCCCTTTAATTTTTCTAGGATGACTCCTCTCGAGGCTACACGGTGATGGCCTTCTCAGAACCGGGCCTCTCTTCCCTAGCCCATCTCCTCTTCCCTCTTCAAAACGAGGGCTATCACCGAGTTTTCGGAGAAGAAACATTTCAACGATTCTAGTTTGATCACGACGGGGAGACGAGGAGTCGGTTCAGCCAGGTACTCTCCGGCCGCCATCAGGCCATCCGGCAGGAGGACGAGGCCGCCCAGCTGGTTGCTTCCCCCGTCGGCTCTCCTCTGGATAAATACTGACAAATACATCTCTAGAAGCTTGTTAGACGAGAAAACCCGCGAAAGATAGGACACACAGGGGTCAACAGGCTCATCCTTCCTCGGATCCGCCGGGCTGGATTACGATACAAATAAATAATGGAAAGTGTTTCTCGATCATTTTTATGATACACTGGTATCCAGGGTCAGTTGCTGTTGTTTTTCTTCTACTTGATCTTCGTAGCACGGGTATAGGTGGCATCGACGGCTCGATTGAGCGACTTGATCAGCTCGTTAGCCTTCTGATAGGCCTTGTCCATAGACGGCGGGGTAAAGACTTTGACAGCTCCGTTGTGCTGATCAATGCAGCCGTAGATCTTCTTGTCCAGGATCATCATCGAGATCATCTTCTCGACACGCTGCAACGGCATCTCGACCTTCTTGACAATGTAAGACAGATCCAGCTCCGAGTAGGGCTCCACCACACGGGAGATCTCCTTCTCCAGCATATTGTTCTGTAGAGCAATCGAGTGAATCGAGACTACCGTGTCATTCACCAGCTCTTTCGTATACTTATCCATACACTGAAATTTATTTTTAATATTATATAATGTTTATAATCAGAACAATTTCCAATTATTCATAAATGGGGAAAAAATATAATCTCAACGTGACAAACCTTCTGGAAAGACTTGAGACA
The DNA here is from genome assembly GCA_932521035.1 of Oscheius dolichura. Lineage (NCBI taxonomy): Eukaryota > Metazoa > Nematoda > Chromadorea > Rhabditida > Rhabditidae > Oscheius > Oscheius dolichura. The sequence continues at coordinate 2,672,768 of OW051494.1, read as the reverse complement.
CCTTTTCCTAAAAGCTTCGGCCATTTCCATAACCGCCTCGATGTCATTTCCCTTGACAGAAGAGCAGACTTTCGAAGCCAGAAGCGGAGGAATGTTATCGGCCTCGTTGGCCATGATCTTCGAGAGAATCATATACTTGAGGGCACGGATGGAGTTGGCCTTATCTCCAGCCAGCTGAAATCCTTCCAAAGCCTCGTAGCAATAGGAATAAGACGTCTTGAAATCCTGCTCATCGGCCGAATACAAAATACCCGACTGAAGATCTATGGCAGCCTAAAAAATCATGTAAGCATTTAAAAAATAAAATATAATACAAAACAGTAACTAACCTGCATGGAAGTAGAAACGTAAGCCCCGTTGGCACTAGTCTTGGCCAGAACCAGAGCAGTCTTGGCTTTGGCAAAATTCTTCAAGACAAAGGCGCTGCGACTCTCCTCCAGACTGACCTCCATCAGCAGTTCTCTGTCTTCGAGCTTCTTCAGCTCGGCTTGCAACGGTCCGGCAATCTGCATCGACTCCCGGTGCTTTCCCTGCTCATTGAGGAGACGAATAAGCCTGGCCTCGAGGGTGCGTCTCAGAAAAACACGGTTATTATCGGTAGCCCATTTGATGCTCTTCTCAACAAGAGAAATTTTCTCTTTCGGCGGCTGCTCGATAGACAGAGACAGCTCAACAAGCTCACGGATCAATTTGGCTGCTTTAGCTTTTCCAACGAGCTCATAAAGAGGACGAGCCTCTATCATCAGCTCCTCAAGACTGGAAGTATCTTTCTCCGTAGCCAGCTTCTTTCCATAGCCCAAAATGACTTCTTCAACTTTCTTCAAGTCTTCTTCTGTGATGGTCGTCTTGTGCCTGGCTACAATCACACGAACAGCATCCAACGTAAGAGCAGAAGCAGCCATAGCGTAAGCAGACAGGGATACACCGCGTTAAAATGAATTCTATACAGCCAAGCAACGTCGTAACTGTTTTAACCTGGTAAAATAGGGAAATTACAACTCCCGACTTGTTCACCCTTTTCTCTAACAAACAAGTTAAAAAGATACAACTTAAATACAATTAAATATTTATATGGTTTGGAATAAAAGCTTGCAATATGCAAATAAAATGGGATCAAAAAGCAGACATATTTTGGGCAAGTTTTATCACCGAGATTGAACTCTACTAGAAATCTTTGGGGAGAGAATAGAATTTGATACTTAGAGACATACGCGGCAAGGTGTGCCCGTGTGAAAGGAACGCATGTACTCGTAAAGCGCCATGGTCATAAAAACAACACAGTTACAAAGGGGGGCCCCGATGACGAAATAAGTAGGGTAAAACTCTATGAAACACGGAAGGGGGTGTGAAACCAGTATGGCAACTGATAAAAATCACCGAGGGTGAGGATATTATTACTGTGGAGGAAGACCAAAACCGTAATTGCTCACAGTTAAGCGGGGTATTCAAACGAACAATATGCAAAAAAAAAACACATAGGAAATGTTAAAAGTTGATAGTTTAAACCGATATGAGCAATAGTCGAAGTCGACTTCCCTCTTTGGGATTATAAAATGAAAACCCGTAGTGGTCGACGCTCCTAGACCTGTACATTTGGAGCATAATAAGTAGGATCTAAAATGAAGCGAGTACAACTAAAGCATTGTAGTATACCTGGCCCTTGACTCATGAACAGCTTCCATCGATTCATCATGAGATCCACCATAGCACGATGTCTATCATCGACAGGTTGTAGCGAAATAGGAGCAGCCATGCCCATAGCAAACTTGACCCTTTTACCGCCAAGATTCAAAACAAAAGCACCGTCTAAAAATACTTCAAATTAAAAATAAAAATCAGCTATATAACCTTCACCACTGGGAGGAGCTTCGTCATTATTAGTGAACGCGTTCTCTTCATAGAAGAATGACAATCCAGCAGCACTGTCTTCTTTCACGTCATCATTTGGCATGAAAACTGGCACAGCAGCATCACTTTCAGCAGGTTTTGAGGCACTTGTTATAGGAGTAATTGGAGAATCATCAACAGACAATGGAGGACTTGGTGTATCAGAAGATAGAGAACCATCATTGTTTTTATTGTTGAGGCATGCTGGCGAGTTTTCGCGACCTAAATACATCAATAAAATATTTTTTTTTATGCTTACTAGGTTCTGCAGATTTTTTTGCAGCATCGGCATACGAAAAGCCTTTCTCAGGAGTGCTTGTTCCGTTTTGGTTAGGAGTAGGAAGAGCCATCTGCAAGAGAGTAATTAATATCCAGTAAACATGATGTCTATGTATTGATAAGGGGCAAAAACCGAAACGGGCCTAGCGGAAAAGGGGGTAAACATCTAAGAAATCAATACCGTTAGCCGCCAAGATAGGAATCAGCGGTCTCGGCAACTCGACAAGACATGTACCAAGGTCACTGAATGACACCAGAGGAATATTACTTACTTCGTCCTGAGCGTCCATATACTCCGAATCAGCGGTGGATTCAAGGCGATCCTGCTTCTTTTTGGCCTCCTTGAATGGAATGATCTTGGCTTTGGCGTGAGACTCATGCTGAAAACGAAATAATAATAAAACAAAATATATGCTAAAAAACACAAAAAAATACAAACCTTCTTTTCGTCAAAGTAATCTCCCAGGGAGACGGCGGCTTGTGGACGTGGGCGTGGCTTCACACGATCCTCCATAGAATTTCTGCGAGGCTGTTGTTCATTGCGTTGTTGATTACGACGTTCCACTTTCCCAGTAGACCTATAACATGGGCATTTGAAAAGTAACTTAAATAAATCTAACCCGGTTCTCTGGCCTTGTGAAGGAGCCGTGCTCTTCTTTTTCTTGTCCCTAGATTCAACAGTTATAAATTCTTGTTCTTCAGTAATTTGGTTTTCGATACACGAAAGATCATCGTTATCAGCACTGAAAGATAATGATAACTCTGTATGTTGAGAAAGGATACCGATAATTTGCCCCATCCATCATGACTTCCGAAGCAGACAAAGCTTGTACGTTCTAAAGTGATATATGAAAATAAGAGAAAGTAAGGCATACGGGATCATCACTATTAGAGGAAACAACTCCTTCGTCAGCAGAGAGAAATTCTTCTTCTCCGTCTTCTGTAGAAACACGGCCAGCTACACGTGATGCAGGATTGCTACCAGTACCAGTATTTCCCCCCTTTCGACTTTTCTTGTTCGGTGACTTCTTATTTTCTCTAAAAAAATCTATGACTTCTAGATAAAACAGAATGATTGGAACTTAACCAAAAAAATAAAAAAAATAATCTCACTTTGCAGCTACGGGAGTACTTGTTGTATTGTTTTGCGGCTTATTGCTTGGCGCAGCCGCAGGCGCCTTTCCCTGCTGATTACCAATGGTTGCAACGCTATGAATATCCTTCTGTGTGCTAGTCTTCTTTCGAGAGCGCTCTTGACGACCGTCTTCGAACTGAAAAATATATATATAAGGCAGATGAAATATTTACCTTCTTAGTAGTTTTCGTTCCGTCGAGTTCCCCGATGAACTTTATTACTTCCGGAATGGACAGTTCGCCCATACAATCACCTGAAAGAGGAATATGTTCAAAAGATGGCGCAAAAAATATTGGTGATAGAATTACTATTTACCATTGATAGGGTCAAAAGAACTGTTAGTGTAGTAGGGATGGAGAAATTTAGAAGTGGGCCAAAGTGACGACGCGCGACACAGTTGCGCTGGCAGAGAAAAAACGAGAGAGCGGTCGAGAGTATATGGGGAGGAATGAGCGGCAGACCAATGCGCGAAGAAATAGCATAACCGGTGCGGCGGCGCAGAGAGAATGTCGAGACACGTGATGCTATGAAGAGGCCGCAAAGAAGCAGACAAATGGTCAGCTGGCGCAGTGCCAAATAAATGGAAGCATGTAATTATACCAATTAATCAAAATGAAGTACACACATTTAGCAAATTTCAGTTTGCGCAAGCGAAAAAGCAAACGCTAGCTTTTTGGTATCAAAAAGAGAAAGTATAGCGTTGGAATCGATGAAAAGTAAAAATCGACAATACAAATTCTAACAGATACAAATAATTTTAGGTTATGAAACCAACAAAAGATAGATTGAAGAACAAATTATCCTGTTAACGAGTTGTGATGATATTACAATGATACAACGGCAAATGTTAGATTCACAAGAAGTTTGAAAGCGTAAAATGTACTTACCATCAGAGGGCTTGGGAACAACGTATGAGTTTCTCTCTTCCTTAGCTTTACGTTGTAGAATTTTTCTTTTCTTCTCTTCAACCTTTGGATTAGTCAACTCGTTTCTTTCGTTTGCCACCTGATGTCCCTGAAATTAACACATTGCAAATTGAATAGTGTGATTTATTGAATTTTTACATTGTCAATCAATCTTCAACTCATTCATCATCATTAGCAAATGGGAACCAAGAAAGGTGCAATTTTCAGCGCATTTTAAAAATTGATAAGAAATTACGCAAAGTCAAAGGGGCCCAAATGCAAAAATATACAACTCTCATAATACTGGAAGTTGAAAGAAAAATAATTTATTTTTTCACATACGAAACCAACCTTGTTTCCATAACGCACGTCTAATGGCGGGAAGAGAGGTAATCGGGGCAGAAGACCATAATCAAACGAATTTACATTTGTGACGATCTCGCCACCCGTGCTACCGGAATCGTCCGTCAGGCATTCCGATGTCACAGACATTACCCCAGTTGCGGTTTTCTGGAGAAAGGAAAATATTAGTGTTAATAACTTAATGTTAGTAGTATGGAGGTGAGATGAGAAAAGCGAAAGCGGTTAGAAAAGCGCTGGAAAGGGTAAGCTATGATGACAAATATTTGGATCGATTTGACTGTTTGGGTGTTCAGACATTTACTGAATTTCGCAACTTCAAGAAAAAGTAAAGAGGCATTATGAAACGCATGTAGCAGTTTTTGTAAAAATCAGGAGAAAGTTTCGCAAAACTTACTACTTCAGCAATTCCATATCTGGATAAATATAATGCGGGATTTAATCCAAAAGCAGAATTATTACTTGCTGGCCATGAAACTTGACTCATTTTGGAAAGGAGTGTTAGTTGCAAATGAATTTCCAAAAGCTGTGAATTTAGAACGTGTAAAGCGTAACATCATTTGAACGTATAGGTTGCCGCGCGTCTGCGATGAGAGGGCGATACGGGTTCGCCAATGCGGTAAAATTGCCACGAGGTCCTCTCTGATAGTGGTTCGTTCAATTTCTCATTGAACAAGAGATTTCCAGAAAGCGATAGTGCAAAAGGATGTTTCTACATTTACAAATTGTCAAAGTTGGGCTATGAAAATTTTGTTGCGTTGTAATTTCCTATTTGGAAATGGCAGATAATGCTTACAAGAATAGCAAACGCGAAGAGGAAAAGAGGCAAAACAACAATGTTTCCTCGACCCAGGTCGACGCGTTTTGCAGAAAACAACACGTCTCAAATGGTAAACTGTCAATTTTGCATTTTTCAAAAGGCGAGTTTTCAAAAACTTTGTTGCAAGCGTATAAATGTGGAAGGGAATATAATTTTTGGCAATAATCGTTGCTGATAACACCAATAATTGCCAGCACACGTAACCGAAAGAAAAGCTAGGACAAAGCAAGTTTCGCAACTAAAAATCGCTCGCTGTCAATAATAATCGAAGACCAGCAAAGACTACAATGTAAACATGGGAAGAGAGTCAGTCTCGTCATTTACGGTTCTATGACGGCGGATGGCAAGGAAAGGGGTAGATATTATTGCTCGTGCAAGAAGATGGCTAAAGATGTTCTCGGCTCAGAAGAACTGCGCCAATGGACAATTGATACGGGGGTGCGAATCGATGGCTCGATACAGCAGCACTGCCCATGAGACAGGCAAAAGTAGCGGCCGCAAAGGCCATCTGCTGCCACCTCGAGTAGACAACTCGTAAACAGTGCGCAAAAGCCAGAAAATGATGATAGGCATCGTCCAAATGTGTAACACAAAAAGTACTGCTCGTTAGCTGTATCGCAGTTCGACAACCACTGAATAGCATTCACTGTTCTAATGATCCAAATCATGCATGTGCATGCAAGGAATTTCATTAGAGAGGGAGGGGTTTGATGAATAAGTGTTAGTTAAATAGCATTTTGAGTTGTTGGCATGCAGGAAGGAATTTGGCATCATTGTTGTGAAACCACTTTGAGGTACCAGATAGGTGACCCCGCTCAGTGCCGTGCCAAATGGCTTATCACATTCTGCCCAATCTTCGGCGACACTATAAAAAGCGTGAAACAGTGCCAGTCATCCATTAAAAGAATGAGCGATTGAATGAAGATCAAAGGACACCCGAAGCAGTTAGTATACAAATAGAGGCAGAATATATTCTACACACTTACCAACATTGATTTTCGCAGTTCATCACTACGAGGAGTAAAGAAATTATGACGATTCTAAAAAGTGAAATAATAAAGCAAAGTAAATGAGATCCACCTCAAAATATGTAGGATTGCTGATGGTAGTGACACGCTCTCCATTTGGCTCCTTTACCATATCACCATCCCAGTACTCGTTACATACTTTTTCTTCGTTACCTAAAATATCAAGAATGGAAGTTTATTTTTTTTAACTTGTAATTAACTGTTTTAGTAATAAGCTACAGAAACCTCGTCAAACATTTTCCGCGACCTCTTCCAAATTGTTTTAGTAGCTCATTAATGTTCTTTTCAATGTTTTTAATTTTCTTATGAGAAAAAGGAGGCGCGGCTCAACTATAATTACACCCATTTCACAGGATCGATAGGCTAATTTACGCGTGAAACCATGGAAACGTAATGACAAATATAGATAGATAACACTGTAATGCTGGAAATACATTGGAAAACACTTTGCGATAAGGCAGCACCCTAACATTTTGATCGTCAAAATTTGACGGTATGAAAGAGATTGAAAAAAAGAAACCTTTAAAAAATACTGGCGGTGCTGGTTTGTCTTTCAAATGCCCCATTTCCATTAGTTCTATGTCGCCACCGGCATCAATATATTCAAAATCCATAGTGTCGGCAGCAGCACTACAAACGTCTTTATACAGAATGTGACAAGTATACCTGAAGCAACCTTTAGCGTAAGTTTTTCGTGAAGGCGGAATAAACGTTGGCGAAACCGAAGGAGGTCGTCGTAAATCAATTTCACCGGCTAAAACAGTAAATTATAACAGTAAAACACATCAAAATCGAGTTCAGCTTCTTTCAGAAAAATTTTCATAGGGTAAACATGAGTTCTGTATCTCTTTTGTTGTAACAAATAAGACAATCAAAAACGTTTTTAATAATGCACCTTTCGAATAAATCTCACATGTTTTTTCTCTGTTCTCCCTTTTTTGTCGCTCTTTTTCAGCATCTTCATCCCGCAGGGCTTTTTCCAAAATTGAAATTTTGGATATTCTCTCTTCTTCGATGATTTCATTCAGGCATCCCTGAAAATCAAGTAAGAATCCAAAATAAAACTCACTTCTGACTTCCTGTTTCTGTTATAACTCGCTGTAGAACAACGGTTTAATAGTTCGGTAAACGAAGAAGAGTCCAATTCATTCAAGATTTGTTGTGGATGTTTTTCTACTGGCTAGAGCAACCCATAGTAACAGTAATATACAAATACTTACGATGTCATTGACGCTTAGACTTTTCTTTTGATCTTTCTTTTTCTTCGACATTTAAAATATCAACGTTTATAACTTGTAAAGCAATATCCAAGTTTTTGTAGCGTATTTAATGCATCCAAAAATATCAAAATCCGTATCTGAAACATCTATGTAGTTACAAATACTGGAAAGAGGAAAATAAGACGGAAAATATGAAATGTAATGAAATTCTGCGAAAACGAGCTTGCAGAAATTGAACTGGTACGCAAAATTGCGACGAGCGCCGACAAAGTAGCGAAGCCAGAAGTCCAAAAGAGGGATTGGAGAGAAGCCAAATTGAAAAACAACAAATAGAAAGAGAAAGGATGTGATGAAGTTCGCCAACAAGTTACCAAACAAGCACAATACAATATATTAACGCAGAAAAGAAAACCAAATTACCATTATATAGTGTACTGTTTCTAAACAAAAAGAAGTAAACGGCTAAATTTCAGGCCGCTAGATTTCTTCCCAATAAAATTGAATGCATATATGTTCCATTTTTGTTTATGTAACGTGTGTAGTGATGAGGTCAATTGTTTTTGAGGTTTTCAATATATACTGAAGTGCGAGAATATAAGACAAGAAGCCTCAATAGCGAAAGGGAACAAAACATCAAGCAACCAAAAAATAAGAAACGGGCGCCTACAAAACGCGGCTGAAGAGAATGACAAGCGCTCTTCGAATCTCCTCGTTTCGCAATGTTGTTCATTAGCCGGCAGTTCCCTTTTCGACATTTTATTTATCTCTCGCCTCTTACTATGTTTGGTCACGGACAACCCTCAATGTCCTTGGAGGAAGAGGGCATGCAGACAGATGTTGACCCGCTGTGTTTGTTCCTCTAACTGTTCCAGGGCCGATTCACTATGGCCTTCCACTTTCAAAACATGGCACAATTTGTCAAAAGTTTTACAATTTTCTCTCTGACTGCCGTGCTGCCGATAATCTTGTTTTCTCTATACTGCTTTCAACATCTAGGCACATTTGCACCTGCCCAGCCTGTAAAGCAATGATCTCTCACGGCCGCACATCCCGTTCCAATCATTCGGCATCATTTTCTTGTATAAATATACGTTCTCCTCCTTGCCGTATAGTTAGACCATCTGTCAAAAATCAGATAGCGTCTATAAAACTTTAAACGTCGTGTTCTCTTCTTTCTCCACCACCTAAAAATCGTCTTCTCTGGTGATTTCATGAAACGTCGTCTCAACGGCCACAAATCTCTGTCCCGCTGCTTCCCGCTTATCGAAACTCGGCATCCACTTTCTGAGAGCGCCATCCGGATACGTGTTTTATTGCCAGCTTTCCTCCTTGAAAAATAGGAGGACTGACTCTGTCCCTCTTCCACCTGCCACCAGCCAGCTAAACTGGTCTCTCGCTCTAGTCAATGGCTCTCGCTCAACCCACGACGCGACTCTCTATTATGGTACAACACAACCTGGCGCTGCTTATCAAGAACACGACCAGCAATTGTCTTTCCCTCATTCTCCTCCAGCTGCCATTCAATCGCACCGTAATCAGCGGATTACACAAACTGGTCGAAATGACTGTCCACCAGCACTCTCTCTCTCTCTCTCCCCGCACCTCCTGGGCAAAAACCAGCCACAGAACAGCTGGCGCGGTTTGTGCTTCATTTTTCAAGGTCATCCTTTTGGGGGTATTTTGCCCCTTACTCCTTCTCTTTTTGAACCCTTTCCCTCCTTTCTGATCGAACGATTAATGGCTGATTTCCAGTTCTTCCCCTGCTGCACCCCCAGCCTTCTCCAAAAAGGACACTACCTCCCGGCTGGCTCCGGTTTTTTTATTATTTTGTAAGTTTCCTGTTTCTCTCTGTCGCTTTATGACCCCAAAGAAAGAGAGAAAAACACGGAAATGTTTGATTTTCAGCAGGAGATGTGGGACGAGTTGAGTGATCTCGTTGCCCGGCTTCTCACCAGATTTCCTGTACTCTCAATCACAGGTTTGTCAGTTGTAGCCTCCCTCTACATTTTTAATCTATTTTTCTTCAATTGAGTTTTCGATTTTCTCTTTATTTTCTAGTTATACGAATAATTTAAAACGTCAGCGACAGAAATGAACAGTTGTTTGACCTTCAGCATTCCAGTTCAGAGTTCTTTTAACTGTCACTATTTCAAGAGGAGTGCCGAGTTATTTCGAATAGGAAAAATTACAAAAATAATTGATTTATAATGGAAAACTTGAGCTATAACAAAAGAACGTGATAATACGGCAATTTAATAGAATGAGGTTTCTATTTTTAGAGACTACAGCCATCTAGATATTATTTTGCAATTCATTTGCTGCTCTCTGTCACGTGCTCCTAATTTCTTGTGTTTTCCCCAGCCTCTAAATCCTTCAAATCCCCTTAAAAATGGCGTCATCCTTTCCAGTCGTCATTGACGAAGCTACTCAGAGGTGTCTATTCGGCGCCAAGGATTTGAGGGGATTTTCCAGTGCAAAGGGATTCTCTGTGGTCAAGAAATCCCTAATTTATGACCTGTACCCGGTTAATGACGGGAGGACACCTGCCGGTTAGAATAAAAGGGGGCCATGGCTACCGGCCGCCATAATTGCCCGGGGAGATACGGATGTTTTTGGCTGTTGCTCTGCTCCCAATCTCCCCCGGCCGGCTGATCCATCCGCTGGATCCTCTTCGTCTCTTTTGCTGACTAAAACATTTCGATTGTTCATGTGCGTGGCACGCGAAACAGGTTCACCTTTCCCGGGAGGACGCGTCAAAACATTGGTCTATCACCGGGCGAGAAAGAGAAAACACCGATTTTCAGGAAGTCTTCTGGCGGTGATAGCCCTCTCGACGGGCCTGCTCAATGTACACTTCGAACACGATATACGGCGGTCATTCTCGCCCATCGACTCCCAGACATCCAGGTGGGCAGGACCCTTTTGGTTAAAAATAAGGAGGCCATTTTCAGGGAGACAGAGGCATTTTTAAAATTCTATAATTTATCTATTTATCCCCAGAGGGCGTTTTGTGTCTTTCAGTCGAAGGATGGAGGAGACGTCTTGAGGGAGGACCATCTGCGGGAGGTACGTCTTCCCTGGCCGCTGTCTTCAGGGCAGATTAATTCCGATCCCCTGCACCCGTACAGTCTCGGCAGAGAGAAATTCTTTTTACCCAAAGATGTTTACGTTTCTGCCCTGGAATTGGAGCGGAGGACGGCGCCTACCGTATCCCCCTGTCTCTTTCCGGCCGAAATTAGGGGAAAGATCGAGGAGGACCCCTTTTCGCTGTTCCCCCCTATTTTTATTGAGCTGATAAAATAATAGAAAGCCTTCTATTTTTTATTTATTTTTAATACATTATATCCATTAAAAAAATGTGCCAAAAATCTCTAACCAAAAGTTTAGATCCTCCGATTAGACAAGGAAATAACGACGGCCATCTCAATTGAAGACAGTTCCGGGCAGAAGGCCTGCGACCCGATGTGCGGTCTGAATCGTCCTTTTCACACCTTCCTAGTGAGTGTCCTCCCCCTCTTTTATTTTATTCTCCCTAGAAAGAGAAGAACTCCTCCTCGACTGCCGTCTCCTTCCCCGTCACGAACATCTCCTCCCTGCCGCTGTTCCTCGGAATGCATATGAGGGACGTGCCCGAGACAGGTCACATCCTCCCCCCCCCCCCATTCTTCCACCTTTCCCCTTTTAGACAAGTCGTCCAGGACCTTCTCCAAACAGCATCTTCAAATAGACCGGATCATTTTGTGGTACTTTACCAGGGCCGACACCCCGGCCCGTAAGGAGAGCTACAAGGTAGGCGTCCTCCCCCGCCTCTCCCCCAAGTGGCCCTCTAGAATGTGACCCAGCAGCTGTTCGAATTGAGCAAGACGGGGGATTTCTCGTCTCTGGTCAACTTCACCATCTTTGGAGACGAAATAGCCAACAAGGAAATGGTCAGAGGGGCCCTCGAGGCCACGATGCTCATGACCATCGGCTTCGTGTTGCTCTTCGTCTTCGTGGTCGTCGTCGTCTGGCACCAGAGTCCCCTCAAAATGGTGCCCCTTCTAGGTAGCCTCTCCTTTTGTACCATCACCTCTCCCCTATTCTTTCAGTCACTGCCACAATCCTCACTCCGTTCCTGGCCACCTTGGCGGCATTCGGCTTCCTGGCCTGGATCGGCTATCCCATCTACTCCATGCAGTGCGTCACACCCTTTCTCGTCCTGGGAATTGGTAACAGATCCCCTTCGAATAAAATATAAGGGATACTGTAGGTGTGGATGATGCCTTCATACTGATGCATCGATGGAGAGCCCGTTCGTCTATCCAGGACAGGGCAACGCGTCTCCGCCGGGTCATTGTGGACGTCGGCCCATCGATCACCATCACCTCCATCACCAATATAATCGCCTTCGGAGTTGGCTTCTTCACCCCCACCCCCCAGGCAGGTGGCCCCCGATGGATTGGTTGAGTATCCTCCCTTCCAGATGTCCCTCTTCTGTCTCTCCACATCGGTCGCCCTCGTCCTGGACTATGCCTTCACCTACACCGTCCTGGCCCCCGTGGTGTTTTTGTGCGTGGAGGACGAGCAATATCGCAGCGTGGCGGAGAAGAAGAAAGACGCCGAGGGGCTCATGAAGGTAAGGGGACGACGCCTGTCTACAGCCTCCTCCCCGTTTAGTATACAGAATTCTTGACGTCGAAGAAGGGCCGACTCACATGTCTCATCGCGCTGGCCGTCTTCTACTCCTTCTGTTCCATTGGCGTCTTCACCATGAAGTCCACCTTCGAGCCGGCCAAGGGCTTCCCGGCCGACTCACCCCTGATGTTCTCACTGGTTGGCATCCGGCCCGTCTTCGATACGTATTTCCCTGTCAACATTTATGTCAACGACCCGCCAGACATCAGCGACGAACTGGATTACAAGGAATTCATGACCATGGTTGGCCAGCTGGAGAGCATCCCCGGGGCCTATGGGCGGGATCGCACCCTGCTCTTCTTGACTCCTTATCTGGAATTTGACAAGAAGGTCACTCTAAACCTTGTTTATATAAAGAGGGGATTCAGATCTGGGGCCTGACACAATTTCTTCACGGGGAGACGGACTACGTGCCCTCGACAACGAATCTCGACTACTGGCTCAGGCAGATGGGCCTCCCACCCAATGTCCACTTTACCAAGTCCTCTAATAATTCAGAGTGGGTTACTGTACCTCTCCCATTTATATATATCCCAGAGGTGAGCTCAAGTCCTTCGGCTTCTCCCTGATCGGGAAGGGAATGGCCGAATGGGCCAACCGCGCCCAGTTCGTCAGCACCATCCGCGGTGTTCTCTCCAGTCATCCGGAATTCAACGCGACCCTCTTCGACGTGGATTCTCCTGTCCTTTCTCTAATTCTTACGGTACTATTCCCTCCTTTAAATAGATGACTCCTCCAGGTTCGAAATGATCTCATCGGTAGCATTGCCGTTACCGTGGCCTGCATGGCCATCGTCTGTCTCCTCTTCGTCTCCAGTCGGATTGGTGTCATTATTATCACCTTTACCATTACTTCCATCTGTTACTGTAGGTTCCTATCAAGACCCAATAAACATATTTCCCAGGTCTGGTCGGCTGTCTCGGCTGGTGGGGAGCTGATCTGGATCCCGTCACCCAGGTCGACGTGCTGCTGGCCACTGGCTTCAGGCGGGCCTCCTCCTCTCCCCCTCCAAATAATACCTAGTTTAGTGTGGATTACACCGCCCACGTGGCCTACCAGTTCTATCGAAGTCGTGGCTCCCCGGTGGAGAGGCTCTTCAAGAGTCTCGATGAGATGGCCGCTCCGATGATCCAGGCCGGTCTCTCGACCTTCCTTTGTATGCTGCCGCTCATCCTCGTGCCGACCTATGCCATTGTGGCCTTCGCCAAGACGGTCTTTATCGTCGTCGGAGTTGGTCAGTCTCCTCCCCTCCTCTTCTCTAACTTCTATTCTCCAGGACTAGTTCATGGCCTCTTCGTGTTACCAGTACTGGTGACGACCTTCTGCCCGACCTCCCGGGCCGAGCCCCTTTCGCCGAAGGAACTCGTCCCCCTCGGCGGGGAGGAGTCTCTACCGGATAAGAATGGCAATTCTGAGACGACGGGAACAATTTAAGACACACGGGATGTATGTATTTATCGAATAAAGATCGAGTGTTTTCCCCCTGTGTGTCGAGTGGCGTGACCGGGGGAAGGGAGGTTCTTCTATTCTCGAATGGATCTCCTTCACTCGTTGCTCTTCTTCTCCCTCCTCTCCCCATCGATTTACAGTATTAAATTGACGGCTCGTGATCTCCCGAAATTCAAGTAGGTCCTGTCTGCCGTTACAGTAACCCAACGCGGCAGACACCCCTGCGCCTATGACAATCCAAAGCGGGCCACCCAGTGCACTCCCAAGAGGAAATTAGGCACATCCGAAGGCTTTGCCTTTAGCAAAATCGGCCGGTATAATAACTTCTTCTGCAAGGTAGGAAGCTCGTCTTTTTAATCCTCTTCCAGGTCTATGGAATGTGCATCGGGCTGACGACGGGGACAGTCTTCCTCGCGGCACAGGCTCTCTGGAGAGCGAAGGGCCTCCTCCCTCCAATTGTTAGTTTATCTCTTTCAAAAGCAAAGAATATTTTAGACACGGAGTTTCCCCTACCGGGAGATCCACGACACCGTCAGTGAGTCTTCTTTCAGTGTATTGAAACCAACGAGGCTCGTCTTCTCTGTATCCATCCATTTCCAGAGCATTGGCACTCTTCGGGGGCTTGGAAGCCGTATGAGAAGGATAGAAAAGACCGAGACGAGCTGAAAAAGATTCGAGAAGAACAAGTGAAAATGGAAGAGGAGGAGAAAGAGAGGGAGCAGAAGGAAGAGGAGGAGGAACAGAAAATCGTGGAAGAGGGACGAGCGACGGAGCCTGAGGAAGGGGACGAAGAATACGAGAATGAATAAATGTTAATATTGTATTTGAAGCTGGCAATAGATTCTATATGCACGTGACTTGTTAAATTGTGGGTTAACTTCACGTGAAGTCGTGGACGAGAACGAAGGGTGCTCATGGTATCATAGGAAGACCCACCGATGCTTTGATATTCTTCAACTCCTACTCTACTAATATGGGATGTCAGTTTGGCCAAGAGACGGCGAGACCGGTAGGTCAGAAGGCTGGAAGGAGGCCCTCGTTGTCTGCCAGCTAATGAGTCTACCTTGTGCCCGTCTTCACAATTCGCACTTTGCACTGCATCTGCTGACATTAATCTGCTGTCCCCAGTTGTCCTGTCTACTCGTCCATGCCACCCTCTGCTGGTTCAGGACTTGACCTGGAGTGATAGAAACTTCACGGCAATGAGCCGGGTATGTTATGACATCCGGAATACAGTAGCCTCTGTAGTAAAAGAGGGGCGTTTCAAGGGGGCGGAGCTAAGAAGACGGCTCAACTAATGGAGGGCTAGCAACCTTTGCACCCCATTCTTTTCGTCTGGTTCACAATGGATTTTTGGGGGACAATTGGAGCCGGCCGCCCTAGGTAACCTGTGATGTTCGCAGTCTTCTATTGAAGTTACGTGGCCTAGCTAGATAGACCCGGTCGACCCATTCCTTTGGCACTTGGCTCCTTCCAGGTTATTCACCAAGTGGGCAGGCCTCTCTCACCGTCGTTCCCTTTCAGAACAGCGAGATTCAAATGAACTTCCTGTTTTTCCTCCTCGTATTGAGCATTATTGTGGCTGTAACCGCCTCCATTCCTCTCCAAGAGCAAAAAGGCGTCAACCCTACTCCGTAAGTAGGTGTCTCCTTCTTATTAATCGCTACCAGTCGAAGATGCCCGACGGAAGACGACCAAGGCAAAGAGGTAATCGGATTGGAATGTCTCGACCCTGTAAGTCTATCCTCGGGGAGGATGTCCTCTCTCTTTTAGGAAGGATGGGCCCTGTTAAAGAACACGGAAAAGAAACAACAAGAATTGAAGGAGGTAGCCTCCCGGCTGGCAGAGCACAGGGACAAGAGCTTCTTCACCAAATTTATCGATAGGGTCAAACATTTTTTCCATTGAATATATCCTCCATTTATCTGTCTTTTCGAATAAACGTGTTGCTGCGAGGGAGTCGTCTTCTATCCCCGTGTCGGACCGTCTCCTTGAATTGGCCTTGTCGTCCCGCCGAGAAGACCCCATCCTCCCCCTGGAGGCGCCCTTTCTCCGGTCTTACTGTCTTACTCGTGTTCCTCAACCCTTTGATATATTAGAAAATTATTGCCCTCTCATTTCAAATCAGGATTTGATCGAGCCAGGACCAGTTCTTTGAAGATTTTCAGAATATTGGATCATTCTACGACTATTTTCGAACATTTCAAAAAAGAAAGACATATTTTACTGCATTTTATGACTGGAAATCCATAATTTGTCTAGCAATTCACCGGCTAATGTCTGAGAGGGTCGCTCTGTTTCGGTTCTGGCCGCCACTGGCCAAAAGGCCGCATCTTGCCACGAAAGCTAACCACTACTCGCCGAGTTCTGCGTCGTCTCTCTTCTTCTCTCGCTAAAAGTTAGAATTCTTCCCCAAAACTGGATATAAGGTTAGTTTTGTCCGTTTCCTACTGGAAAAGTGGCCAATTTCGATGGTTTTATAATTCTATACCAAAAACGACTCTCAATTGAGCAGGAGGAGCCTTTTCCTGTCTAAATTCCCAACAAAAAGCTGATTTTCCTTCCAGATAACCTCTGCTACTTCGCCATGGGAGTCTTCTCCCTACGGAAGGATTCTGACACTTTGCCCCTCTACGTAGACGATGGCAAGACCGGCGGGAAGTCGTTCCGTTTCGGTCGGGTAGGTCTTTTTCCCCATTTTCAAAACATTTAAACATCTCCTCTCAATAAAAGAAGGTCAAAGAGATGTATCCATCAATCTTCGCTTTTTTCCAACTTTTGAAAAGTGTTTGCGCGGGCGTCAACCAACCATTCGCCCAGATGTTACACTCAGATCCTCAGCCACGTCGGCGATGGCTTTCGCAGCCATATATTCCAGATTATCGCTCTTCTTCTCCTTTTATTTTTACTTGAACGGGCGGAGCTTTTTTTTTCATTTTGAGCACTAAATTCAGTCCTCTAGTTATCCGTTCCTCTATATACCAATTCAGTGGTGGCGATCCATCCCGAGGAGGAAAAAGATCCTCGTATCCATGGTGACATTGATATGTTTGGCTCTGCTCTACCATTATACTCAACCGACAACAACAAGTCTACTAGAACCCAACTTTAGACCATTGGCACCCGTTGACGCCGATGTGAGTGATCTCTAAGCATAAATACGTACCCTTTGATAGGACCTTGTGGACCCACCGAAATCAAAAGAGGAAGAACATCTAGTGAGAGAACCACAGCGACTGAAACCAGAAGCTGTCGATGATAAACAAAGATTTAGAGGTATAGTCTCCATTTTCAACGGGAAAAGGGTGAAAAGGAAATAGAAATGGTGGGGACACGCCGGTCGAATACTAAGTTTTAGCTGTTGTGGGGAATATAAACGGAGATCTCTGTTTTTCATGTGATTCAATAGAAGGTTACTGTAGATTGGAATTATCCTCCGAAAAATAGGACTCAATCAAAAGCACTGCACCAGCACCCGTAGAATCTCGGCAGCTCACTGCTCTGTCCAGCGCGCGTGGCTTGTATATTTAAATAAAAAGTGGGATGCCCATACCAGCAGAGCTGTTTTGATTGATTTATAATCCCTGCTTCCAGTCCTTGTTGCCAGGGCATTCCCCATCGGAAAATATCTTCCAGGACCGCAAAATGATCGACAACGAGCTGTCGCTGAAGCATTCCAACATGCTTGGAGTGGCTACAAGAAATACGCCTGGGGACACGACCAACTGAAACCGGCCAGCAGAGGATACTCCGATTGGTTTGACACCGGCTTGACTATTGTCGACTCGTTGGACACAGCCATAATCATGGGGCTAGAGAAAGGTGACTATCTATTCTTTTCGACTATTTTGAGTATTCTAGAAGTGAAAGAGGGAACGGAATGGATTGAAAAGGATCTTTCCTTTGAGAAGGACCGCTATGTCAACTTGTTCGAAACAACCATTCGGGTACTTGGAGGTCTTTTGAGTTCGTTCCACTTGACCGGTAACAAGGTGAATATCCTTTTTCCGTGTTATAAAATATCCCTTCGAGATGTTTGTCGACAGAGCCACCGACCTGGCCGACCGTCTTTTGGGGGCATTCAAGCATTCTGAAACAGTTGTTCCCCTGAGTGATGTCAACCTCAAAACAAGGTTTTTCTATTCTTTTAGTCTAGATTAAGATAGTGTTCAGGCATGCCAAATCACCATCATGGAGTAGAGAGTCGTCGCTGTCGGAAGTCACGTCTCTCCAGCTGGAGTTCAGGGATTTGTCCCGGATTACGGGCAATAAGACCTTCGAGGTAGGATCTTCGTCTTTCTTCTTCTCTGTTCAGGGTATTTTTGAAGTTTGTCTTATTTTGTAGAGCTAGATTTGCTGTAAAATCTTGAAATTCGATTGAAAAATGATCACAAATTGCTGCAGTTGCACCCGTAAAATCTCGGCAGCAGAAAGCCTTGATCTTCCGGGGTGTACAGTAGCCTAACCAACCCGAAAATCTTCTCCAAAAATGCCCCCTTTCCCAATAATTCATTTCCAGGAGACGGCGTTCAAAGTCTCTGAACATATCCATGAAATCGGTTGTAAAAACGACGGTCTCTGCGACATGTTCATATTTCCATCTACGGGCAAATTCAAAGGTTTCATATTTATTTATCCAATACGTTAGAATGTTTCAGACTCGACTACGATAACCTTCGGAGCCAGGTCCGATAGCTACTATGAATATCTCCTGAAACAGTGGCTACAGACAGGAAACTCCATCGAGTGGTGATTAATGCTATTAAATTATAAAAGAAATATTCTATTAGGCTACGAAAAGACTACGAAGAGGCAATGGATTCGATGGAGAAGAAGCTCCTTCGCTATTCTGAGCCGAATAAACTGGCGTTTATTGGGGAATTAGTGGGCGGGACGACGTTTTCCCCCAAAATGGTTGGTTTTCCTCCCTTCCTCAAAATATATCTAATAGGATCATCTGGTATGTTTCCTCTCTGGAACTCTGGCCTTAGGAACCAAGAACGGCTTTCCCGAGCGACATTTGGAAATAGCCAGGGTACGGTATTATTTCCTTTCTATTGAATTCCTTTGCAGGGATTGGGGAAGGCTTGTCAAGCAATGTATGAGAATCCGACGGGATTGGGACCGGAAATAGCACACTATAACATGTTGCCTGGCTCGAAAGACGATCTTTTCATCAAGGTAGACTGTGCTTTTTTGGCTAAAAAGAGGTATATTCCAGCCCCTGGATGCGCATTCCCTGCTAAGGCCCGAAGCCATCGAAGCGTGGTTTTATTTGTATAGAATTACAGGTATGGCTATTATATACCGTGTAATTATATATCTAGGGGATAAAATGTATCAAGAATGGGGTTGGAAAGCCTTCCAATCGATTGAGAAATACGCAAAACTGGCAGTTGGATACTCTTCGGTGAATAGTGTCAAACGGATCCCAGTCACATATAGGTCCGGAGTATTCCAGACAATATTAATCCCTTTCTCAGAGATCTGATGGAATCCTTCTTCTTGGCAGAAACACTGAAATATCTGTATCTCTTATTTGCCGACGACGCTTCTGAATTGCCCCTAGACGAGTGGGTATTCAATACCGAAGCACATCCGCTACCAATTCGGACTAATTAGGTTTTCTCCTTGGTTTTATTAGTTTATTTTATATAATCTGCCCTCAATTTTCCGGGTCTACAACTTATATTGGGTACAATTTGTTGCCTATCATACTAGTCACTTGTTCAGTCTTATTCATTGTGATTATCAACCTGTAGTCTATACATTCCGCCTTAGTTTTCCACTTTTTAAAGATTTTATATGAGACATAAGGCCGTATAGTATAATAAATGCCATACTTTTTATCTATTCAGGGTCAGGATTGGGCGAAACAACGAGCAATTCCTAGACAGCACCCGTAAATCCCCGGAAGTCGCTGCTGACTAGCTTGACCGGTGTCTTGTATATTTGAAAAAAGTGGAATGCCCCTAATCAAAGACTGCCCCTATTTGGATTGATTTATAAGCCTCCTTATCTGGCGGAAATGTTGTTACTTCGAGCAGTTGCCCGGCTTGTTCTCCTCTCCCTCGTCCAGGCGACCTGTCCCCCGGATGCCGTCTACGAGAGTCTCTTTCAAAAGTAGGTTAAGGTATCCTCTGAGGAGGGAGAGGCACCCTCCTTGGGGGCCTTACAGTAATCCTTGTTAAATTCCTCATCAGATGTTATAAATTCATCAACTCGTCGTCCTCCTTCCTCATATCCGAAAAGCAGTGCAACTCCTTCGGCGCCACGTTGGTCTCCATCCAGAATGGATTTGAGAACTCCTACGTCTCCGGTAATCCGCCCACTCCACTTTTTATCCTCTCCAGGCCTAGTAGCGGCCAGCACACATATCCCCAGTTTCTGGATAGGCGCTAGTCTTCTCGTCTCCTCTCAATGGTCATGGACAGCCAACGCCTCGCTGTCCTATGCCAACTGGGCCGAGTCGCAGCCCTCCGACCCGAGTGCCTATCAATGCGCCGCTGTCCGAAGTCTAGATAACTTCTGGACGTGGGTCTTGCCCCTTTCTTTTCATTTACGACCCTTCAGAAAGGAGATGTGCAACACGGAGAAGCCGTTTGTCTGCTCAATGAGTCCGGTAGACTCTGTCCCGTCCACTCTGCCACCGGCCACTTGTCCTCCTCCCCAGCCGACTTGTCCTATCATCTGTCCTTGTAAATGTCTCCTCCATTAGAATCCGCCTCTTTTTCAGCTACAGCCACCTGCAGCCCGGATTACAAATTGTTTACGGTTGACTGTAAATGCTACAAGGTAGGTGTCCTCCTCCCCTCGGCCACTGGAAGGCGAAAGTTTCAGTTCGACGCCTCGTGGAGGACGTACTCCGAGTCGATAAGGTTCTGTGCCTGGGACAACGCCACCTTGCCGATTATCGTCTCCCCGGAGCAGAATGACTTCCTGGTCGAGATCACTGGCCACAATTACTGCGAGGATGGCGGATGCCCCTGGATCGGCCTCCAGTGCTCAGACAAAATAGCCGCCAATTGTCGCTGGCTAGACGGGGAGACCATAGCCAGTTATAATAACTTTATCCCTGGTAGGAACTCACTTTAAGTGAGACTGTTTATCATTTCAGGACAGCCGGATGGCGATTCAAAGGAGACTTTTATGTATCTCTACAATCCCGTGGGCAAATGGGCGACGCCGCCCAACCCAGGAGGGGATGGCCCCACTTTCTGTCAAAAAGGCGGGGCATTCTGGTATTTCTAGTTGATAACGACTCTTTCAGACTCATTTGAAAGCTTTGACCCTCGTCTCCCTATTCGTCCGCCTTCTAAACTAAAAGAAAACGCGAATATGAGGAGATGACAACATCCTCCAGGCAATAAAGGTGCATCATTCTCTCATGTTGTTCCCCCGTTCAGCTGGAACTGGCCAGCAGTGTAAAAAAATAAAAGCAACGGACAGCAGAGGCTCGAGATATTCCCCTTGCGAAATGACTTACAGTCATGTTCTATACTTATTTCTGTTGCGGCTTCTCGTGGCCAGCCGAGTGAAGGACGATGGAAGTAGGTTAACGGGGGTTCTCTCGTGGGGAGACTGGGGCGGGCTTACAGGAGACAGTCTTTTGCCTTGCCGGGATGGGAGGAAGGGCAGGCAGGCAGCCATCTGGGGCGACTGTGGCCGGTCAAAGGCCATTCTGATAGCAACTCGACGGAGACCCCTCTATGTCGGTCATTTCAGTAGTCACCTTCCGCCTCCTGTCCCTCGAAGATGCCAAATCCCTCCGCGCCCTGAACGAGGCCACCCATCCCGGCATAGCTCAGTCGGAAGAATACTGGAAGAATCTCCTCTCGTCTGTCGGTGTCCCCTCCAATGTGGGAGCTTTCAACCGGAAGAAGGAACTGATCGGCGCTGTAACAACGATCCCTGACCTCATCCTCTCTCCGACTGGGAAGAAGATGGCGCACCCGGAGGAGCTGCTCCTCCTGCAGAGCCATCGGAAAGTGGCCTATATCTCGCACCTGATGGTGGTCGACAATATGAGACGAAGGGGCATAGCCACGCAGTTGATGAGGAAGATTATGGAAAAGTTGAGGGACGCTGGAGCAGAGGCGCTCTGTCTCCATACCCATACGGGGAACACGGCAGCTGTTCGCCTCTACGAGAAGCTGGGGTTCCAGAATGAGGCGAGGTACACACCGGACAGGGACAGCAACGCCATGTTCTTTGTCTACCGTATCTGTGAGTTTTCCCAATTTGAAAAGACTCTCGAATCACAATAAAGAGCCGTGTCTTTTCCATTGAAAATCGATCATAACGGATTTCAGAACCGTGAAGCGGTGTCTCCTCCTGTCTATCGTCCTCCTCCCTGTGCTAACCCCCAATAAATGAGATATTTATGTTCGAATGCAGCTTGAGTTGTTTGCCTGATGCCGGAGAGCGTATTGAGGGATGGTGCCCATGGAGAAGAGCCAATAGGCCCAGGTGTTCATGTTGAGCACCGTCAGCCCGATACACGCCACGTTCAGAAAGATGCCACACGATGCCTAGAGAGCATTTTATAAGGTGGGAGGGGATGCCATGTCTAATATGCTCATGGTGTTGTAGACGATGGCATTGGCCGGGATGGCCAACGGCAGCATGAAGGAAAACGGCAAGTGTCTCCTCCTCCCAACGCGTTTCGCGTCCTCCTTCTCCAAAAAGATCTCTATGTCCCCTTCCCGTGCTACAAGGCGTCGTGTGGGTCTGCATATGAAGGGAAATGCCCAGTTGGGCGCCATTTCCAACCAAAGGAAGGGCTCAAAGAGTTTTAGCTGGTCGCTCAACCTCTGCCTCTATTCTTTAGCCTGTCATCAAATGAAGCCGCCCCCTCCTTCCCACATAAGTTCGTCCTCCTCAGAGCACGAGCCCCTTTCTTCTCCTTCGTCCCGAAACAGCCAGACCCCTTCGTCCCAGAAGCTGTCCATTTCCGGTCAAAATTCGAGAAATAGCTGGTCTAACCCGATAAAGCCTTCATTACCATACCCATTTTTGAGTGAAAATTTCCTATATATACCTGCCATTAGCCGGCCGAAATGCATTAACTCCTCATGACGTCGGCATACTTCGGAGTCGGTGGCGGAGCCGGTGGCGCACCCGCGCAAAGTGCTTATTTCGGTGTTGGTGGAGGCCCGGCAGGCGGCGGCGGAAAGACGGCTGGAGGAGCGCTGGCTCCGACTGGTGGTGCGGGCGCCACTAGCGCCTACTTCGGCGTTACTCAAGGTGATTTTATTTGTTTAACTTTCGTGTTTATTTGTTACTGTTGTCCTCCTTCGCTTTCGTGACTAACTTTCGCGTGTTTCAGGCGGTGCCGGCGCTGGCCAGAGTGCCTACTTCGGCGTTGGCGCGACGCCCGTCTCGTCCGGCGGCTCTGCGCCTCCCGCACCCGCGCCCATTGGCGGATCTTCTACGATGACCGCGGTTGGCGGAGCCCCTGTGGGCGGAAGCTCGACGATGACCGCTGTTGGTGGAGCCCCTGTGGGTGGATCGTCTACTATGACTGCTGTCGGAGGAGCACCTGGAGGCCAGTCCACGATGACCGCTGTTGGTGCCCCGATGGGAGGATCTTCGACTATGACTGCCGTTGGAGGAGCCCCTATGGGCGGAAGTTCCACGATGACCGCTGTTGGTGTCGCCCCCGGCTCAACCATGACCGCCGTCGGAAGTGTTGGAGGAGGTCGCTCGACTATGACCGCTGTCGGCGCCCCCATTGGAGGATCATCGACCATGACTGCCGTAGGAGGAGCACCTGGAGGACGCTCTACAATGACTGCTGTCGGCGCCCCGATTGGAGGCTCGTCCACTATGACCGCTGTCGGCGGTGCCCCCATCGGAGGAGGATCCTCGACTATGACCGCTGTCGGAGGAGCCCCCGTGGGAGGAGGAAGTTCAACGATGACCGCAGTCGGAGGCGCTCCCTCTGCTGCTGGTGGTGCCCCCTCTGGAGGATTTGGTGGCGGAGCCCCCGCTGGAGGATGTGGTGGTGGAGCCCCTGCTGGAGCTGGTGGAGGAGGAGGAGGAGGCCAGTCGGCCTACTTCGGAGTTACCGGCGGTGGTGGAAGCGGAGCCACGTCCTGCTACTTCGGAGCCCCTGGAGGCGCTACAGGTGGCGGTGTCCCCAAAACTGGAGGAGCCCCTGCTGGTGGAATTCCCGGCCAGTCCGTCTACATGGGTGCTGGAAGCGGAGGCGCCGGCGGAGGAGCCACGTCTGCCTACTTTGCTCCCAAGTAGATCTGTAATAAAAGGAGGCGGTAGTGTGTATATTATTTTCCGTGTAGATAATGGGGGTTTTGTTTGGGGATTTCGCCTTTCCTTCTTTTTGTTTTCTCAGCCGTTTTCTGTTACCTTCGATGTTGGCGCCGCGCCCGTCCTCGCGTCCGTCGTCTCGTTGTTCACGCGTCCCTCGTCTCGCCCAGTGGCTCTGCATCCACTACACTCACAGCTGGGGCTCCTCCAAGAGGACAAAGCAGACAAGAAGCTGGAAAAGTGGGCAGTCTCCTAGGGATCGTACTAGGGACAGGCAAGCAAAATGCCAGTCTCCGTCACTGTCTCCCTCTTTGTCGCAGGTCTCCCCGTTTATTTCAAAACCTCGTCGAATGTGCTGCCACAACTCTTCTGACCGGCTCTTCACAGAGGCCCCTTCCTCTCCGCTGCCGGGGACGACGTGACACTGCTCCTCTCATCCAAAAAAGCGCCGGCCCGTATCCCTTGGTTCAATTTCTGCTTGCCCGAAGATGACGGAGGCCCATTTTTGCAGAAAAACAGGATTTAGGAATAGGAGACGGAATTTGAATAGTCGCGGTCAAAAAACAAGTCACGTTTACCGATTTTGGCCGAATTCCGGTAAAAAGCGATGTAAACTGCCCGTCTCTGCCAGTTTTTGTCACCAATCCAGAGCAGTTTCGCTTTTGTTCATTCTTCTCCAGTCATGCTCCCGGCAGAAATTGTTGTTTGTAACGAAGGAAATGGCAAAATCGTCAAAGAAAACATTGGTCAGTTGCGCCTTTCACAACTCTTGTTATCGTATCCAAATTTGTAGAACTGGAACATGACCCGGAAGCGGATAGCCTCGACTTCACACGGTATCGTCTCATCAAAATCGACCAGTTGGGAACGGCTAAAAATCTCCAAAAAATTTGTCTTCGATGGAATCTTTTCAAGCAGATTCCGCTATTGGAAGGACTGGAAAAGTTGACGGAATTGAATCTCTACGACAATCAGGTTCATCTTCTTTTCTCCTTATTTTATGACCGGAAGAAATCAACTACTGCTTGGGTGCCAGCTGGAGAAACGGCCGTCTGGGTAATCGCCGGGTAAAAAGTTACCCAGCTCCGGGCCATAGTATGCCAGCGGCGGGGAATGAGCTGGATGGCCGTCTGCCCACCGGGTGGCTCCCGTGTAGTTGATTCTTCTTTCAGCCATAGCTTATAATCCTTGATTTCAGATTGAGAAGATCGTCGGACTGGAGGCTGCTCCCAATCTGGAGGTCTTAGATCTCTCCTACAATAGAATCACCGTCATGGAGGGGCTGGACAGCCTCGTCAAGTTGAGGGAATTGTACCTTATCCACAATAAGATCCGCGTCATCGCGGGGATTGAGCCGCTGGAAAGTTTGGAATTACTGGAACTGGGAGACAATCGAATCGGGAGGATTGAAAAGTTGGAGAAGCTTGTTCATCTCAAGAAACTCTTCCTCGGAGCCAATCAAATCCGTAAAATTGAAGGACTGGACACGCTCAAGGACTTGACGATTCTAAGCCTGCCGGGAAATTGTATCACTGAAATTGAAGGACTCGAATCTCTCTCGAACTTGACGGAATTGGAACTTCATCAGAATGGCATCAGGGTATTTCCCTTTTCCCTTTTAAAGGTCTAATCCAATCAAATTAAGGTGATCAAGAATCTCGAGAAGAATCAGAAACTGGAGAGAGTCGACCTGAACGACAATTTGATGGAGACGATTGAAGGCGTCTTTGAGCTGCCGCAGCTCTCGTGTCTCTGGCTGCGGAAGAATAAGATCGACGACTGGAAGGAGGTGGTAAAATTGGAGAAGATCCCGAGCCTCCGGAGCGTCGTCTTCGAGATGTGTCCCATCTACTCGACCAAGCCCGTCTACCGCCAGCGACTGCGCTCTCTCGTTCCCCAGCTCATGGTCATTGACGGCTTTCCCGTCGACTGGATTCATGGCGATCCCTATCAACCTATGCCCGATTTTTTCTGAAGTTTTTTGTTAAACTCTGAATAGAATAAAGTTATCCTCGAGTTGTTTTTGTCCTGTGTTGCGGTTCACTTTCTTTGACTTCTGTTGTGGTGTCTAACTTAGTCATTCTGGAGACGGGGAGCCTCCTGAGGTATTATCACTCGCTGTTATCCCATTCTGAAGGAGAGACCGAAGCAGTACTTGTAAACTGATACAGTTTACCTCTGGGAGAAGAAGAAAGAGAAGACCTGAGAGGAAATGGAGCCAGGTAGACGACTGGCAGACGGATTTGGGGCAACGGGGCGGTTAATAAAGGAATGTCAGACGGACGTTGGAGGAGGGAACAACAGGTAGGCGAGTGGCAGACGGGCCTGGGAGGAGCGGACAGCTGGTAGGAGACTGCCAGACGGATTTGGGGTGACGGAACGGTTGATAAAAGGGATGACAGGACGGTTGGCAGACGGATGTGGGAGGAGGAAGCACCGTATAGAAGACAAAGGGGGCCTGAGAGGAGGGGGCATAGCTCTGTTCTACACAGACTCGTTGGCATACACCTCTTCAACGGAGCTACCAGAGGTCTCTTGATCGGCCCGTTAGGAGAGGACGACGCGGGTCCGTTTTTTGTTGGCAATGAGTGACCCCAAGTGCCCGGCCTTTTCTTCCGGTGTCCGACTAGACGAATAGCTCCAACTATAAGGTCTATAAAGGCTTCAAAGGGGGCGCCACGTCCCAATCCAGACAAAAAGGGTCAAATTTTAGAAAAGTCGAGGAAAGCGATGCCAACAGGGTCAAAACCTGATAATAACCGCCATCAGAGGTGGTCTAAACTCGTCAACTGTATCATCTTCCCAAATGGCCAACTGGCTCATTATCACTTTCTGCAGCTGTTGGGAATGGCCGACTTCAAACTTACCATCGAACCAGCAGAAAAAGTCGTTTTCTCCGGAAAACTTGGCGCCGAGGCTGCCACAATTCCCGTCAAGCTCACCAATCCTACAAAGGAACGCGTCGTCTTCAAGGTACGGGCCTTCTCCTTCTATACGTGTGCGACTCTTTGGAATGGAATTATTGAAATTGCCAGCGTTTTGTGGCCGAAAAGTGGATAAGACGAAGTGTGCCCTATGCGCTGGCCTCCCTTTGCTGTCCTCTTTTTCCTAGCTCGGAAAGAATATGTTTTACCATCAGTGATAGTACTGTAATTCTGCTTGCCACGTTGGCTAAAACTTGACTGCGGCTGGTATTTATCACTAAGGGAGCAGAAGTGGGCGCGCCAGATACAGTACTTTTGGGCTCCGCGCTGCTTCGGCTGGCCGTCACTTCACCCGCGATATGCACCGACCGTTTTCTAATTTCACTTTGGCTACCTACCTTCTCAACCGCGAGTCGCTTGATGTTGTGGCCGCAATCCAACTGTTTGTAACCGTGGAAACTAGATCGGCAGACGGACCATGCGCCCAATGCCCGCGACCATTTTGCAAAGCGGCCAATGCGTTGGGCGGTCGATGGGAATGCTACTTTTACGATAGCTGATGTATTTCTTTTTCAGGTAAAGTGTACTTCGAATGAGATGTTCCGCATCCGTCCGCCCGTTGGCGAGGTGAAGCCGAGCGAGACTACGACCGTGAGCCTGATCTTCAACGAGGGAAAGCCCGTGCCGGACAACGGCAAACACTACTTCGCCTTCTACTACATCAAGGAGGATAAGAAGATGGCCCGAGCTGCCTGGTCTGAACACAAGGGCGAGCCGGAGGGAACGAAGAAGCTCTTTATCGACTTCAAGAAGGAGGGCGGCGACGAGAAGAAGGAGGACAAAAAGGAGGACAAAAAGGAGGAGAAGAAGGAGGACAAAAAGGAGGAGAAGAAGGAGGACAAAAAGGAGGAGAAGAAGGAGGAGAAGAAGGAGGAGAAGAAGGAGGAGAAGAAGGAGGAGAAGAAGGGCGAGAAGAAGGATGCGGATAAGAAGGAGGAAGAGAAGAAGGAGGAGGACGACGACGACAAGAAGTGAACGCGGAACCCGCCCCGGCCCAAACTTGCCCAAAAGAAATAAAGGGCTGTGAACCGTAATCAGTTGGGGGACAAGATTCTGATTGTCAGAATATCGTGCCTGGCCAGAAGGCGTTCTGGGTCTGAAGAGCACCTCGTCCGCCATGCCCCCTCCATCCTCCCCTTGGTAGGGCGTCCCCTTTCATCTCCCTGCCTTAAGTAGACTTGTGTCCACTCTCTCCTTGTCAGGCTCACCAAGCTGAATACATCCCTTTTCTTTCTTCATTGTGTGCCTCCAACGCTTTACGGGTCTGTAGACACAGAGAGTCTGAGAAGTCCGAAAATGAATAGGAATGACTTCTGCCCTCCTCCCTGTGCTAACCCCCAATAAATGAGATATTTATGTTCGAATGCAGCTTGAGTTGTTTGCCTGATGCCGGAGAGCGTATTGAGGGATGGTGCCCATGGAGAAGAGCCAATAGGCCCAGGTGTTCATGTTGAGCACCGTCAGCCCGATACACGCCACGTTCAGAAAGATGCCACACGATGCCTAGAGATCATTTTATAAGGTGGGAGAGGATCCCCCTTACCATATCCAACATGCTCATGGTGTTTGTCTCGTAGACGATGGCATTGGCCGGGGTGGCCATCGGGAGCATGAAGGAGAACGACGGGCCGATGGCTGCCGGGATGGAAAAGTAGAGAGGATGGGCGCCGACTGACTCGGCCTGAAGGGGCATACAGCTGGGACGAGGGGACAACTGACTATGTTGAAGGCTATCGGGATGAAGATGGAAGCGGTGGCCGAATTGGTGGAGAATTCAGTCAGACAGACGACCAGGATGGAGATCAAGGCCTGCATCAGGGGAAACGGCAACCCGAAGAGGACATTCTCCATCCAGCAGGCGATGATCGACGAGAGACCGCTTTCCTAACGCTCTTTTCCTCATCCTCAACTCTTTCGACCCACTTTTACACTTCCAGAAATGGCAAATCCAGCTCCAAGGAGGAGGATGATCGACCAGGGGAAGCGGCGCTTCACAATCTCCCAATTTATCAACGCCGGCCGGGAACGATAATCTTTGGAGTTGTCTGGAACGTCGACTGTTTATTGGCGAAGAGAAGGTCGTACTCTCGTAGCCGAAAGGGAAGTCCGGGCGTTCTCTGGGCCAGACGAAAAGAATGAAGACGGCGACTATACCGGCGCAGGTGTCCGTGACGTATCCTCTGAAGGAAAAATGTTTTAGACTAGGGTGGCCGTGTCACCTTTTGAAGAGCAGAGCCCATCCGGGAATGACCTTCGGGTCGCTGGTTATCCACGCAGCTACCGTAATCCCAAAAATGGTCAGCGTTGACTTTTCAGCGAATCTAAACGTGTTCTTCCCCTCTCCATATCAAATGCCAAAACACACGTCATAGGTCCGAGTTCGTCGTAAGCCTTGTCGACGGCTCGACGTGCCCTCGTCTCGTCCTCTTTCTCCTCTGCCGTGGTCTCATTGAACAGGGTGAACAGGTGACGCCATCCGAGGAATTGGAACTGGACCAGTATCCAGGAGGCGAGCATGTAGCCGATCATGGGCGGAACAGCGAAGGCCATCCAGGAGAGGTAGCTGATCTGGGTGTCCTCCCCCGGGAAGATCTTCTCCAGTGTATCACGGAAGATGAGATTCGGTCCAGTCGCGTTTATCGTCCCTGTTCCGCCTATCAAAGAAGCGTGGGAGACTATCAACATGACACATTTACAGATCCCTGTAGGCAGGTTAGACCTTTAAAAAGTAGAAGAGGACAGACCTCTGTCCCTGGGGGAGAGCCTCTTCACGTCGAGTCTGTCCTCCTCATCGCCATCTTTCGCCAAATCCAAAGAAATGGTGTCCTTCTAGAGGGAGAGGGACTATACCAAGGACAAATATCCTCTTACCGGCTTCATTTTATGGGACATAACCGATTCCAAGAGGGCATAAGCAATGGGAGACATCAGCGCGGCACACGCCGTATCGGAGATCCATAGCGATCTGAAGGCGGCAGACTGTTTCGAGGAGGCAGGGAGGACTCACATAAAACTGGTGATTGTCATGAAGCCGGCCATCAGCCTAAATAGAACAATG
Organism: Oscheius dolichura; assembly: GCA_932521035.1. Taxonomy (NCBI): domain Eukaryota; kingdom Metazoa; phylum Nematoda; class Chromadorea; order Rhabditida; family Rhabditidae; genus Oscheius; species Oscheius dolichura. The sequence goes on along the minus strand of OW051494.1, from coordinate 2,642,700 downwards.
TCTTTTCGGAGTATCTGTAAAACGAACCACTGTGGTTTGGTCCCGAAGCGCTTCAACATCTTGAGGGCTATCCTCTTGTGAAGTTGGCATTCTTCGACGGCCAGACTGAGCATGAGACTCGTGACGAACATCATATTGGTATCACTCAAGTAGGCACTGGCCACCCTTTTTATCGGGACGACTCCCAGGATGGGAAGGACCACCAGCGGGAGGAAGGCCGTCACGGCGAGGGGGACGACCTCTACGACCCAGTAGCAACTCATTAGGAGGATACAGTAACAGCATCTGGCGGCGGTGCCGAAGAAGAGGAGCGGGCAGAGGAGAAGCGGGGCTACGAGAATCCAAAGAGTTTTGAAGTAGACTCGAAAGAACGAGGCGCCAGCTGTCATCGATGGTGGGAAACGGGGAGAGAGCGAACTCGTGGGGATCGGTCTCTCTTTTGTATGCAAAGCAGTCGACCGATTATGAGGGGCACTGGGTACTGATGGAAATGACTGCCAGTTTTCGGAGGAGGGAGAGGGCTGTGATTTGTGGTGGGAGCAGTTTTGCAGATTTCGACATTCTCAGCCTCTTTTTGGACGAGATGTCCGGACAGCTCCACCAGCAGAGAAGTGGGCCACCATCATTGGCTACAATCTTCAAACCAGGAGTTTCAATTCTTCTTACGAGATTGAAAATTTAGTTGGATCGCTTTAGGAATACGATTACAGCCAAATAAGGTCAATATAATAGCCGATGTTGTTAGCTTCCCAGATCGAGGGTCAACTGAACCAGTGGGTCATGGACTTCGGCCGCCGCTGAAAGGTCTCGCATCCTTTATGGTACCGGCTGAATGGTCTCACTCGTTTTATGGAATCGGCTGAAAGGTCTCGCACCTTTTATGGTAGCATTTTGTGTTCTTTTTCATTTTACTTGTGTATAAGAAGTTTTTAATGCTTGTTCTGATCTGACAGTACAAATAGTTCGATTTTTATTGTTTTCCTCACATGATGGCATATTACTAGTTAGCATTATCTGGTAGGGAATTGTCTTCGTCTTCTTCAAGGATTGTGGGAAGAAATGGTTCCTCCATTACTTCCTCGTCCATTTCTTCTTCATCATCCGTGTCTTCTTCGTCGTCCGTGTCTTCTTCGTCGTCCGTGTCTTCTTCAAGAAAGGCTGACGGAGATGGTTCGGATGGCGGGATGCCCAGGAGATTACGAAGAATTAGGAGCTGTGTTACTGGGGGTAAACAATCCAATAACTCGAGCTGTTTACGAAGTTTGTTGAGTGCCTCCCAGCGACTCCTTTCCAGATCAAGTAAATTGTTTTCATCTTCTTCAAATCGAGCGACGGTTATTGGATTTTTCTTCAAAACTGTGCGCAGAAGGTTTCCTCTTTTTTTTTTAGCAAAAATGGTGTCGGCATGACGATCCTGCGGCTTGGACCAATGAAAGGACGCTCTGGTAGCGGAAAATAAGAATAAGAAGCGAAGTCAATTGATAATTTTCGGCTTTTTAGGGAGGAAAGCTGAAAATTATCGCGTTGATCCCGATTTCAAAAGCTAAAAATTCTCGCGTCGTGTCTGGTGTCTACTAGATCAGTATTGTTTGCTGGCTCTGTGGTTACCAATGGCTTCTCTACCCATCATCTTCAACTCCTGCGTCAGTCTTCTCCAAAGCCAACCCCTCGTCGGGGTCGCTAACAGCTTTCATCGTGTATGTGCTGGTATGATTGGATTGTATGGGATTTATTCAGCAGCTATTACGTACGTTTTTTTATCATCAATATTATCTGGCTTTAGTTGGTCGAATGGCGGCATTGAATGTATGACCAGCACATCAGTATATATATAGATTTCAGAACGCTCGTTAACGATGGTGTCCTATATGAGATGCTGGAGAAAATCAACGGCCACGAATCCCATTTTTGGACTCTGTTGGAAGAGGAGCAGAAAGAAGATAACAAAAGATTGACGGAGTTGACCAAGGAACGAGGTGGGTGCCGAGAGACAGAGACTGGCAGAACATATTATTATTTTAGAAGCCCTCCAGTTGTACCAGAGCGAGCTGAAAGAGGAGATCCACTACCAACGAGTAATAAGTTCTATTAGGACGGATCTTGGTATGGCCGAGCAAAAATGGATGGCGAAGAAGGAAGTAAAACCGGAAAATCGCCGTCACTCTGGTGAGCACCGACTTTGCCTAAGACAATTATAATTAGATCTTTTCAGAGAACTGGTTCGTACAGCATCTGGATATGATGGTGTGCCACGGTCAAGGAGAGAAAGCAGATGGAGAGAGAATGCAAGCAAAAAAACAATCTGCTCTTCGCTATGGATCCAGGAGAGAAGTGTTCCCACGCAGGACCATAGCAGCAACAGCAGAGCAGAAGAGAAACAGTGAGTTTAAACTTAGGCTTAGGCTTTGGAACACGAAAATAATATACAACTTGTTCCAGAACCCAGTGCAGAGATGGTCGAGTATCTTGCTCTAGCTAGTGCTTTCTGGGAAGAGGAAATGGCTAAGGCTTCTATTGACCCCCGCAATGGCAAGGACATTAAGATGAATGGAGAGCGTGAAGACCAGGAGCAGCAGGAGAGGATCAAACAGCTACAGTGCCTTTCGGAGTGGAAGACCCGCCGTTTGGACGAGCTCATTGCCAAGGGTACGTTATCATGTCTCTAACTCTAACGGGGCCTACTGTTTTAGCCGAAGGCCAATGGAATGGCACAATTATTCCTACCCTCCGCAGAGAAGCAGTCCAATTCTGCATAGACGAACGGTTGACGCTCCTATCGAACACGCGCATTCGAAACCTCTTCCTCTCCACGAAACAACTTCACGCCAGAAAGCAGAAGGATCGGGCAGACCTGGAAATGAAAATAAAGAAGAACGCCGAGCAAAGCTCATTGAAAATGCAATCTGTTGTAAAAGACTTGAAAATTTCACTTGGCCTCGACTATACTCCCGCATTGTTCATTAATAATGTTATGTGATTATATGTGTTGGCGTATGTGAATTGGCGCTTTCTGTCCCCCTTTCTGTATAAACTTGTTGCTCCTTATTATTACCGTGTTTTTGCCGCCCATTTTTAGGCTCATCCGCAGTGAATTAGGGACGGGTGCTGGGCTGAACTAACCACTGGGCTGGCTGAATCACTGGGAAGGGATTTGAATCTTATCAGAGTTAGTTTTCAGGGATCGGAACGCAGCGGCGTTCGGCTATGCCTCGCGCCGGTCTGCGAGGCTCTCCGGCCTAAGCGAAACGCTAGACTCTCCTGTATAAAAAGTGTGCTCCGCAATAATTTGGCTTTGGCGCTCGGCTTCGCCTCGACCCGGCCACGGGCACGGAAGGCTCCAGAGTAACGTCCACTGAAAAGACAGAACCGAAACTCGCCGGATTCTTAGTTGATCATTTTGAAATCGTCGGCTAAACACGAAAGTAATTAAAATACAAACAGTTAACGCTACTTTTAGTGACCATTGCTGGCACAGGTCGGTGGTGTTGGTAGCGGAGATGCAGCGGCCGACTTGGCTGCTGATGGCAATAATGAATTTAATCCTTTGAAAGATGTGTTATATACCAAAATTTTAATCCGCTTTTGGGGCAGAGATTAGGTTAATTAACGTAAAAACCAAAATTTTGCAGAATTGGACCGTTCCTTCGAAGGCCTTCTCCTCTAAAAAAGCAAGTATCAAGAAAGATTCAAGCTTACAGGAGATGAGTGTTTTCAACGGGGTTACGGGCCACTGTAAAATAAAAGCGAAAAGTTTAGAAGAGGACGGACGGACCTGTGGTGAACACTCTCTCTGCCTCCCTCTCTCCTTCCTTCATAGCCCACAGGATGGCATTCCATTTCTAGATACTGTCATGGCTTTTGAGGACGACTGTTATCGTTGCGGTTGTCCTCCTTCCCCCTCCTTTCTCCATTTATGAGCCCTCTCCCCCACCCTGTCTCCTCTCGAGGCGACACGGTGGTGAGCTCCTCAGAACCGGATTCGTGACCTCTCTTCCCTAGCTCATCTCCTCTTCGCTCTTCAAAACGAGGACTATCAACGACTTGGCCCGGGCTTTTTCGGAAGAAAACCGTCTCATAAAGATAGGGAGACTTGTTAGTTTTGAGCAGGACGGGGAGGCGAGTAGAACGTGAGGAGAAGGGGGACAGGTGGCCGAGTATGGCAGAAGACTGATGTGGACGAGGGCCTCCTGCTTCGCAGATCAGCCTGGAGGATTTTATGAACTGTGGACTTCTGGGGCAATAAAGGCTTTTCGCTAATAGTAGAGTGCCCTAGATGCATGAAAGAACCGCCTGCCCCTGGCGTCTACCACAACCATCGGCATGCCCGCTGCCGGGAGAAGCAGTTGAGGAGATAAGTTTTGAAAAATAGAAATTTATTGAGATCAAGTGAGTTGGGTGAAAGACTCTATCCTTAATTGTGCTTGGCCTTTTTGCCGTAGCTGTAGGCAATCCAGCGAGTAGCCGTCTCGTCCAGCTCTTTGTCACCCGTAATCTGCACCAGCCATTTGAGCAAGTAGACATGAACTGCGTGGTAGTCCCATCTTCAATTTTAAATATATTTATTATCGGCTCGAAACCCTGCCTGGCGAGATTTGGAGCCGTCTTCAAGCCGAGATGGCGCAAATCATAGACAGAACCACTACCCGTATCGTAGAGGGGCAGGAACACCTTCAGGGACGCAATTCCCCGGTCAAATAACTCGTCCGCCTTCTTGGTAGCCTCGACAATTGCTGAATTATTAACTGAAAATGCTAATTTTTAAGAGAGATAGGAATATCTTACCGGTTCGAAAGTCGTGCAGCCCAATGAGTGAGTACATAAACCCGTTGAGGACATAGGATCCCGGGGTGGTGGGGTACTCCTCGTACCAGGGATGGCCAAACAGATGGTTGACGATCCCTCCAACTGGGGCCTCCTTCTCAAAAAGGGGCAGGGCTGCCTGGCAGGCGGACAGGTAGCCGACGTCTTTGGTATGGAGATATGCTCGACTCAAGAGGGAGAGGCCGTGTCCCTGAAGAGGAGAGGAGTTGGAGGGGAAGCGGGGAGGATGGCTCACCTGGGCCATGGCGGAATGCCAGCCAGCGGGGAGGACAAGCTTACGGTCGGCTATGGCTCTCTCCACCGGGACAATCCAACCACCCTGGAAAGAGAAGAGAAATTAGAAGCTGGAAGGTAGTGGCCATCGGGCTGGCCCCCCGATAACGCGGACAACTCCATCGATCCTGCAAGATAAACCAAAACGTACCTCTTTGTCCTGATGCTTGACCATCCAGTTGGCCGCCGCCAGAAAGAAGGTCTCGTGGGCAGTCGAGGACTGTTCAATCCTCTGCTGGACGATGACCATTCCATGGAAGCCAAGCGTTACTAGTTTCAAATCTCCTGATAGGGTTTCTTTGTCCAGGAGAAAGTAGGCAGCAACTAACCGGGATGGTAGATGACGTTTCCCTCCTTCTTTTTGATAGAGGGGACACTGGACATGGCCCTGGCTGCATCGACCATCACATCTCGAGTCACTGTCTGCCATTCAGTCCCGATCTCCCCGAGGTAATAGGTAAAGGAGATCTGGAAAAGGGAAGAATGGAGGACGGGGGACGAGTACCTGCTCATCGCCGGCTTTGGACCCCTCGTCCAGACTGACACACCGGGGATCGGATCCACTCATATAGTTCAGGAGGACGAGCTTGTCCGTGGCGACGACCCGTGTCTAAAGGGATTCTTTCGTTCTCTAGGGGAGGAACAGACCAAAATGGTGAAGGAGGCATTCTCAATGGGTTTCCATTTGAAGACGACGACTCCCAGGGTGGGATCCGGATTGAGGAACAGATAGCCACCGGGGCTCACCACAGTCTCTTAAAAGAACAATGAACATTGAAGAAGGAGTATCAAACCAACCTGGACTGGTGATATTCAGCACGGGGCCGTGCTCCTCATCCACGTAGAAGACCCTCTCGCTGGTGTTGGTCTCCCCGGGCGAGCCTTTCCACTCCTTCGTCGCTGTCCCCAGAATTACTCGATTCCCCGTCGAATTTTCTATACAAAAGGATCTTTTTTAAACCATAGGTTATTATGTTCTACCTAATTTCATCCGACTGTAATGCTGTAGCCCGTATTGGGCTATTTGTATTGGGTAGTAGTAGGGGGTCGGGTCCCATTGGGTTGACATTGGGACGCCTGTAACTTTCGGACCTTTAAATTATAGATGTTTATCTCCTACCGGTGTCGGCGCTGATACACCTGACCCGTTCCCGATTCTCCACGTTGTACGTGGCAAAATGGCCGAAGGGCCCGGTCGGGTCATAGGACTGGCCGTCGGGGGCGCGCACCTTGGCATACGACGTCAACCATTCGAAACTGTCTGGAATTGCTCGTTTTCAGTTTAAAAAAGACAATTATACCTTTAGAAAGTTTCCCAGCTATTCCAAACTGTTTCTTCAGGAAGGAAAACGGGAAATAGACCTCGTCCTCCGATTTGTAACATTTCATCGGCCGGCCACCATCGGCAGTGCAGCTGAGTTCCGAGATATTTGGCCCCTTTCTTGCTGGACTACATGTAGACAAGGAGGAGGGGGCAATCCCAGCTGGGGACGACGGCTCCCCGGTAAAGAAGACGTTTAGAAGGAAGAGGCCACCCAGGAGGGAGATCAGGAAGAAGGCATTCTTGATGGAACGGGAACGGATCATCGTAACACCATCCTAAAATTTATTTAATAAGAGAAAATAGAGTGAATGAGAAGTGGATAGCGAAGAGAAGAAATTCTATTGAATATTGGAGGATTGTTAGAGTGGAGAGAACGGGCAGATAGAGCGCAAATACCGCACCTCCACTGGACAAATGACCTCTAGACGGGGGCCAACTGGCAGATGTCAGCACTGGTTGTCAAGGGATCGGAGACAATAAAGATTTAAGGCACGGGCCATTATCTCGGAGAGAGTAGCCGATCAATATCTCCCTTAGAGTTCATTAGAGGCCGGGAGACGTACAGAAACTATTGAGACTGTTGGAGCCCGGGGAATAGGAGTTTAAAATAACTTGGTGATGGCTTCTAGAATTTTATGTCTCGTTCAGAATAGGAACCTGACCAGTATAGCCCTCCAGGTGACAACCTGTATCTTGTGTTCCGTTCTGAAGCGAATTAGCCTTGATTTGAACCGAAAACGGCAAACAGAAGCAAATGGTTTATTGCATCTTATGGGATGGTTTGAGGCCGGTCCCGCCCTACTGTCCCTGCCTGAAGAAGATAGGATAAAATGGTTCATTGCACTTTTAAAAAGAGCTGTAGTACACGAAAAGTACACGTAAAGACATTGAGAACAGAGGCACAGATGGGGGATTTGGGGATGACTATTGAAATCTCTAGAGCTCTTCCTTCTGGAAGGACTTGACGGCATGTTTCTTCATGAAATCCGTCAGGTGGTCGATGGCCCGATTGCCGTTGTACTTGATCGGATCGGTCTTCTTCCCACTGGGGGCGAAATAGATCGTGGGGAAGCCTTCGACCTTGAATGCCTCGGGGGCATCGTTGGCCGTGGCGTCGAATTTAGCCAGGACCAGGTTTGGCTGGCTCTGCTTCAACTTGGCCGCCAGCTCTTTGTATTGGGGCTCGAAGGATTTACAGTGGCCACACCAGGGGGCATAGAACTCGACGAGAACATCCTTCGACTCGTCGTTGACGATCTTGTCGAAGTTAGAGCCGACGAGGGTCTTCACCGGGCCCTTGTCGTCCTTTGGCATGGGGGCAGACTTCACGAATGGCTTGGCCCTTCCTGGAATGGGAGATATCATCTTGGGGGAGAGGGGGCTACCCACCGGAGCTGATCTTCTTCATGAAGGCTTCCAGGTTCTCGTCCAATTCGCCGTCGAACTCGTTGGCATCCATCGGGTACTTCTTGCCATCGTAGCCGAAGACCAGGACATTGTGCTCAAGGCCAGAATCTCCTGAAAAAGACAGATTTTAATACTATATCCAGAGCAGGGAGTTCAGGGTTCGTGTAAATCAGCGCGGCCGCCTCCCCGGGCACCCAACTACCGAGATTTTATGGCTACAGGCGCGGGGCACCTACCGAGTCCAACTTGTGACAGTTCCTGTGCGAATTCTTCCTCGTCAGCCACGGCGAAGCGGTATTTATCCTTCTGGTATTTGTTGGCAATGGGGAGGATCTTCTGCCGCCAATATTCACTGCCATCTCTATATTGGAGAGAGAAATCCGCGTTGTAATAGACAACGACTAGGGGGAATTTACTGTAACGGGTGGCAGCATTGGCCTGAAAGAGTCTTCCAATACATTCAGGGGATCAGCCTACCCGGGTCATTTTTCCAACCAACGGGGCTGAGTGTTCTCGGAAGAAGGCCAGCAGGTCCTCGGGAGTGGACTGGGCCTTGTTGTAGGTACGGGTCTTGGGTTCGAATTTGCTGAGGAAGAGGGACGGGTAGAAGATGATGATGTCTCCTGGCTTGGCGTCGTACTTCTTGAATGCCGCCTTATCCGAGGTGTATCCCATCTTTTTGAACTCCTCGCGGAGCATCTCGGAAGCGTCGGCGTAGGCATCGAAGACGGTCGAGTCCTCACTGGCGAAGAAGCCAATAATTGTCACGTCGTTCTCATCCATAAATCTAAATAATAAATTTAATTATTGTTAAAATTATAGTCTAAAATTATATTTATTATAAAAAGAGCGGGATAAGATAAAAATCTCACTTGGAAATCTCCTTGACGTCTTTGAGTTTCTTCGCGGCTGGCTCGGCCTGTTGCAGCATGTATTTCACAATTCCTCCGGCTTCTCGTGGTCCTTGATATTCAAATCTGTATTATTTTATTTGCTTCAATGTATTTTTTCCAACCTCTTTCCATTTCGAAGGACTTTTAGTGTTGGATAGCCGGAGATGCCGTACTTCTCGCCGAGTTTCTTTTCAACAGTGGTGTCTACTTTAGCCAGCTTGATATCAGCTCCCATCGCTTTCAATTTCTGGGCAGCCTTTTCATATTCTGGTGCCAATTTCTTGCAATGTCCACACCAGGGAGCATAGAATTCCACAAGGACGAGTGGATGATTGCCAACGAAGTCGTCGAATGTCTCGACAGTCAGAGTGACAACTTCCTCTGGCGGGGGCTTGTAGTTCGGATCAACTCGCATTTGGATCCATTCGACGATTCCTTTACGTTTCAAATATAAAAATATTCAAAAACAGGAAAACCTTGTTCGTCACGTCCTCCGTCATAATCGGTAGGTCCTTTTCCATCTTTCCAGAACTTCAAAGTCGGATATCCTTGGATGTCGAATCGTTTGCCAAGCTCCGTTTCAACAGTAGCATCCACTTTGGCTAGTGGAATAGAAACTTTGGAAGAGGCCTTTTCATATTCTGGAGCAAGATGTTTGCAATGGCCGCACCTGTAAGGATACCATTGTGACAAGTATCTTCTTTAGTTTTTGTTGAATAAAATTGATACGTACCATGGAGCGTAGAATTTGACTAGAACTGTTGGATTTTGCTTCAAATAAGCGTCGAAATTGGCATCGGTCAGAATGACAACACCCTCATCCATGTCATATTGAAGGTCATTCTTCTCTTCGGATCGGACTGTCGAAAATGCCAAGAATGAGAGTAGCAACACTCGCCACATCTTAAAATTTTCTTTTCCTACAGGACGAAAAAAGTACACGGAAACTAAAGGTTATGAACATGGCAAATGTCGACGGAAATCTCGGAAAGAGTGCTTAGTGGGAGTGAGTGTTTGGGCCCGTCGAGGTCACGGAATGGCACCGACGGCTCGCCAAACAACGACTCGGTGCGGCATACAGTGGACTGTTTGCGCAGTAGATGACCTAGGAGTCCGTAGGCAGTTGGTAAGAGAAGCCGAAAAGATAAAACACAAGGACACGTCGCACAACCGTTCTCAGGCTCAGGGGCGCAATAAATCGATAAAAAGGTAGATGGAGAATCAAGAATTCGGTCTGATGCTGCAAGAAAGATAAAGGTTACTGTTCACGATTGTAAAATCCTCTTTTATATACCAAATTTTCATTCGTGATTTACGCTCTAGTCTATTCGAACAACGATCTATTAGAGAGATATTACTGTTCGAGAGTCTTCTTTACATCTTTCCACTGTTTGCCGGCATTAGTCTGAAAAAATTAGGATTAGAAATTTTATATTTATAAGTAAGTTTCAACTGAAATTTTTTGTAGAATAAAGGATGATAGACGCCAGATAGGCTGAAAATATACGTCCGAATAGTTGTTTTAGTCCTTCTTTTTTCATAAGTTTTTTTGGCTCAACTGAAAATGGTTGCAAAAATTAATGACATTGCCCTTTTTTGTAAGCAAAAGTTATATCCTACCAAATAATAATTCAGTTACTATTTATCCAAATAAATCCGCTATTTGTAATACACAAACGTTGGGCAATTTAAGAATAAAGATATATGCATGCGATTTCAATAATAAAAACAAATAAATAAATAGAAAATAACTTACAGCATCCCAATAAGCATCAGTAACTCCGTTAAAAGTATAATTCATAATGTAGGCTCCGGCTGTAACAGCTACAAGAACTGTGGAGAAACGACGTGCAACCAACTGATAAAACGTAGCACCCAAAGACATTCTCAAGTTTCTGAAATTATATTTATATATATTATATAATAAAAAGAAACTGGAGAAGTTGAAAAGAGGAAAGTACATATTCTTGCTAGAATGTAAAATATCTTCACGAGGCTCAAAAAAGTCGTTTCAGTAGTTAGTTTCTAAAAACGCTCATTTTGTGAAGCTTTTTTGAGTTTCTTTGTATTCTCATGTTATGGCCGCCTGTAAATCATTCTTTCGATGTTTCTAGCCACTAGCAAACAATAAACAAACATCCAAAAAACTAGAGAAAAAGTAAAGAAATGCGCGTTTCATTTCATTTTTCTCGTTGGTACAGTAGGCAGGCAAATGGTCTTCCCGCGCAACCTGACACTCAGGGACGCGAAACGCCGAGCGAGCGGAATTCGTCGGCTAGTTCCTAAAATTTCTGTTTCTTTTTTCCTCTTTCGGCCGGTGTTGTGTATTGCTTTCAACTAATTTCTATATGTAAAATTTATTGGCTACATTTTCTATTTGCAGGGTCAATCAACATGACCAACTCCAAGGGTCTTAGACGCGGAACGCGTTACATGTTCGCGAAGGATTTCCGCAAGCACGGAGTTGAGCACCTTTCTACCTACTACAAGATCTATAAACGAGGAGATATCGTTGACATCAAGGCTAATGGAGCCTTCCAAAAGGGCATGCCACATAAGGTTTACCACGGAAAGACTGGCCGTGTTTTCAATGTAACCAAGAGCGCCGTTGGAGTTATCGTGAACAAACGTGTCGGGTACGTTGTTTTATCTTTTTCTTTAAATTTAGCCGAATACGATTAAATTTTCTTTGTACAAAGCTGGATTCATAACAAATCATCTAGAATATAAGCTTACATATACATTTAAACAAATGCCATATGCTTTCGATTTTAAGCTATTAGCCGTCGAGTTGCCAGATTGAAATACAACTTTTTGGCCGATACATTTAATGGAAAATCAGCTTTTTATAAGGAGAAATATGTGCAAACGTTGAAGAAAACGCTGAAATTACTGCAATGTGCAGCAGCATTAAAAAATGCATGGGCTTTCTATTCAAAAGGAATATTTCGATAACAGAATATTCATTTCAAATAACCTATATTTTTTTCAGTGGACGAATCATTGCCAAGCGTATTAATATCCGTGTTGAGCACATCAACCCCTCCAGTTCTCGCTCCGATTTCTTGAAACGTGTCAAGGAAAACGACGAAAAAAGGTTGGTGCTTCTTTTCGTGTATTGCTTAATTTAATTGATTTGGATTATTGTATTTTTCACTTATATTATAATTTCAGGAAATCAGCTAAGGCCGCCGGAGAGCCAGTTCCCCAACTTAAACGACTCCCCGTTCCTCCCCGTGGTGGACATCTTGTAAAGGTGGATGAAATCGAGGCCTTGGCTCCATTGCGTTTTGAGATCGTCGCATAAGTTGTTGAATTTATATAAAATTGTTATAAAAACTCCGGCCTACTTGTGTTCAACTGAAAAGGGGCTAGTATAATTATCAAGCTGTTGACTTATCGAACCTGGAAAATCCTTCATCATTCGGCGTTTTTGGCGGACTTGCTTCGGCTAGACGAGTTACGTTTTCTGAAAGCCTGGGATTAACCCTTTGTTCGAGTTTAGAATGATCAAATTATACAATGAACAAGTTGATCCTGTTGATGATGAAACTAAGAAAGCGGGCGAAAAGCCTGATCCCCTTTCGGTGTCTTTGCCTCTCCCCGCTCCCATAGCTCTTCGGAAACCAATTCAGCCAATAAATATTCATTTCAATATGGAATGGCAGTCGCTAAAAGATCAAATTGGCAGAAGTTGCTCGTCGGGCAGGGTGACTTCTCCCATTCAAGAATTACTACTTCATTCGTCTGCTGGAGGACAGGAGCTGGTATGAAGAGGGACTTCTGAAGAGGATCTCTCGTTATTATATTATTCCGCACCTGTGGCCCTTGACTGCTCCAATATCGTCCCAAGTTAAAGCCATTCACCCAGACGACTCCCTTTCCCCATAGGGACAAGTCAATGTTCGTGTCGCCGGACTTCGTCGCATAGAACTGGCCGACCCAGATGTCTCCTGAATTGCTCGTCGTTGACCCCTAAATCCCTCTTTGACCATTTCTCCCATAGGAAGACTTACAGGATTCTGCAGATTGATATCCTGTGGGATGGATTCGATATCGATTGGGCAAGAGGAATCCGGCGCCGTTGCCGAGCCATCAAACTGGAGATCTGCCAGAATGCCCTTCGGGTCCTTGGCGGTCAACCAAGTCAGACGGCCTTGATTCTCCACAATTATCAGCACGGTATCCCCCGTCTTCCCGTCCACTTTGACTTCGGACACCTTCTTGTGGCTGAAGTGAGGCGACAAGGTGCCCTGGAATCAAGTAAAGTTTTGGTGGTGTCTCTCCGTAAGATTTTGTTTTTGGTAGAGATGTGAAAGGACCATTGAAACAACCCCCAAAGACGTAAAAAACGTGTCACCAATGGAGGAGGACGCACTGCTGGAGGAAGCCACCAGAGGAGGATGAGCTGGAGGAGGCGGGGTCTCATTCAGATGGTATTCTGTAGAAGGAGGATCATCTCCATCCTCCCTGCCACCTGTCCTCCCTGGTGGCTGACACTCATCCGCCTCTTGGAGAGTTAGTTCAACGAAAGAGGAGACCGCGCTAACTGTTAGACAGACATCCTTTACCAGCGAATACCCCGAACGTACCACATGGTTCCCATTGACGAAGACGTATCCAAAGTCGTGGATCCCGTCTCCCTGGATCTTTGCCACGTTCTTCGTCAGTTTATACGAGTATTGGACGAATCCGAATGGCTGGTCCAAGTCTTCAAAGGTGGCTCGTCCCTGAGCACATCGAGTGGAATTGACGAGCATGGAAAGATAGTCCACCAGGTTTCCGTATTTAGCAGCGGCGATGTTCTTTCCCGAAATGGTCAGCCTACAATTCCATTCCTTCTACAGTATACCGTAGCCTACGCATTGGGAGGAGTCGGCTGCGGGGGATAGGGCCAGTCGGCCTGCTGGGAGATGTACTGTCGGATGGTGTTGTATTTGTCTCCCGGGTCGCCGTTTTCATGCATCGGTGCCCAATAATCATAGGAGGTTATGATCTGAACCTCTTCTGTCTATCCTCCCCCGGCCTCATTCACCCCTCCCGCGTATTCTTCCCCATTCCAGAAGCCGAAATTTGTTCCTCCATGGAACATGTAATAATTGAACGAGGCATTTTGGGTGTAGAGCATTTCGGTCATTTGTTGGACTGGAAGAAGATTGGTAGATGGCAACAGAGGGCTCTTCCTACCCTCGGAGGTGGGGAAATCCTTGTAAGGCTTCTTCTCCCCCCACGTCAGATACCAGCCGGGGTAGTATTCGGAGTTGACTCGAGGGCCACCTGGAAAACCCCCTTATATCTTGGCTCTCTTGCTGGTTCTATTTGATTTTAGGGGTTCGATGACTATTTTATGGGCAGGAAGTTCAAGGCCCTTCAGGGTTTCAGGGACTAGCAGATAGAAACGGGAGAGAAGAGCCCGTCATCCATAGCAACGACTCACTGGGAGGATAGTGGCCTTTGATTGTGGCTGCTCCAAATGGGTGGTTCTTTAGCTAGCATACACTATCGCCTTGATAACTGGCAGCCACCCTCGTTTGTCGGAGAGGTGGGGAAGATGAACCGGTAGAGGGCACGGAGACCAAGGGGGGCCAGGGCGGAGAGGATGAGCCGGAGGAGGCACAGTTGGCCGTTCAACCAAAGCTGGTTTTTCCTCACTTTTCTAACGTCTTTCATGAAACAATAATTCCCCAAGGACTGATTCTCCCTCGTGACTCCTCTGCCAAGGCAAATCCCCGTTTTCTAACTCCCCAGCAGGGCAAAAGAAGAAGATTTCCTTGTGAAGCTAGGGAGGAGAATGCTTGGCGTCACAACATGAAGAGGATAACCATTGGAGACCCCCAGAAAGCATCTAAGCCTCTGCCCTACTGTTATTGTTCATGGAGGATTGAATCGTGAAGTACTCGTCGTGGAGGACGAGGCCTCGTTCTCCGAAATCCACCGTAGCAAAGACACCATCGATTTTGCCACATTTTATCACCTGAATTCGGGGATTTCAATAGCAGAAAAACTAGTTACCTCTGGAGGATCTGTTGTGTACAGGACAGCGTCCGCCCCAAGCAAGGCTTGGGCCTTATCCCTCAGGGCATTCAGGTAGACTCTATCGCAGCCATAGCTACCGTACTCGTTTTCTAGCTGAGAGACTCTAGTTAGTACTATTAAAGGGATCTTTAAACCTGGGTCATTATGATGGGTCCACCGTTATTCCACAGAAGGGGTTTCAACAAGGGAAGGAGCGTGTCCCACCAGCCGAGGGACTCCCGTAGAAAGCTGAAGTACTCTCACTTTTCTCTACCTAAAATAATAGGGTGCCTACTCTTCTTGTGAGCTTCGGAGGCTAATATTCGGATATTTCAGTAGCCAGTAGGGGAGACCGCCATTCTCCCACTCGGCACAGATGTACGGGCCGGGCCTGACCAACACGGATAGGTTGTACTGCTGGGCCAGGAGGAAGAATTGGGTGAAATTCTTCGGCCCGGAGAAGTCGTATCTACAAGAGGTGACTTTAAATAATGGGGAGATCCTACTGGCCCTTGTAGGTCTCATGGAAATTCCACGGGATATACGTTTGGATGGCGTTGAGGCCGGCCGCCCTGGCTGTTTGTAGCCTGGCCTCCCATTGGGCGGGATGAGTTCGAAAGTAGTGGATCGAGCCGGAGATATAGCTGAAGAGAGAGGCTAATGGATTAGGAAAGAACCTACCGGTATGGCTGGCCGTCGCGGATGAACTGTTTTCCCGCGTAGTCTATGTGAAAATCGCGGAGGGCGGCGGCCAGTGGCAGCAAGAGAAAAGGCAGCCACGAGGAGACCATGCTGGACTGCGAGGAGATAAGGCCACCTGGGGCAGAGAGATAAAGAAGGAATTGGCTCAAAAGAGCCCCCATTTTCAGTAGCAATGATGCCCAGGAAAAGAATTGTGTTGTTGACTTCAGAGGATGGCAACAGAGCGACAAGGCGATGGGCTGCTGGTGATTCAGAGCAGGAGAAAGTCGTCAGTGATCTGGAAACACGGACCCCTTGGATAGGGGGACTCGCAGCTTTTCTCCCCACTTCAGGGCATTAATGGCTTGGTTGTGGACCAAAAGATATATTTTCATTTACAGTGACATGTCTATCACACAACGCGAATTGACCTTTCCTTGTTCAAGTCTCTTGTACACATCAGGAACATCCTCCAATCGGACCAACTCATAGGGAGCTTGAACTGCTCCTCTAGCCACAAAGTCCAGCGCCTCGTCCATGTCGCTTCGTGTCCCCAAGATGGTGCCTTTTATCGTGGCCAGTTTGAACAGCACCGGGTTGATATCAATAGTTATCTGGAAGGGTAGTCTTTTTTTCTCAAAAGGTCACTCACACGAGTGTCTCTGGGAATGGCCACCAGGATGAGGGTGCCCTTCTTCCTCAGATAGTCGATGGCCTTCTCCATCGGCTCCTTGGGAATGGCCAAATTGACAATCCCGTGAGCTCCTCCATCAGTGAGCTGGAAGGCGCATATTGCTCTCCACCCGGGATCCCCAAACCTTGTTGATCTCGTCGGCCATCGTCTCCGAAAATCCATCAACAAAATATTCGGCACCCAGCTGTATACAGTGGTCTTTTTTTGATGGATGATCAACGGCAATGACTCGCATTCCCATGCTTTTGGCATACTGTATTCCTAGGGTGCCAAGTCCGCCGGCGGCTCCTGAAAACAACATTTTCAAAGAGACGGGGGGGGACGACGGCTTTTGGACCCCGTCCAGTTCATCATGGTCGATATTCTCAATGGCAACACATTCAGAAGAGCTAAAGCTACATGCTTGTAGCCAAGATTTCACCTTGGGCCGAATCCAAAGTGGTGAAAGCCTCGTATGCCCGAGTCACCCCCTTTGAGAGCCTATACCTGTCAATACGACGAATTCTCCCGGTTTCACTGACGATATCTTGAGAGCTTTATAGACTGTTGTACCCTACAAACTATAATAACTGGACTGAATAACCCCTACAGCACAAAGAATGGGAGCGGCCGCCGCCAGATTAATTCTAGGGTCAATCTTGACGGCGTCGATGCCTTTCAGGGCAATGTACTCCTGGAATGCTCCGTCGGCCGTGAAGCCGACATTCTTCCAATGGGGACAGAGATGATCCTCACCCTTTTTACAGTATTCACACTTGTAACAGCAGTCTTTAAATGCCTGGAAAGGGGGCATTAGACCGATCCTCGACCTCTCACCTTGACACCAGCCTTGTCTCCCACTTTCCAGTCATCCACAGCTGATCCAACCTGGACAACCTCTCCAGCGCCTTCATGCCCCCCGATCCGCGGGCATGTCGTCCAGGTGGAGAAGTCTCCCTGCCAGCAATGAAGATCCGAGTGACAAATGCCAGAATAGAGAATCCTGATCAGAATTTCATCGTCTTTGGGTACAGGGACGGGGTGCTGTTTCACGATGAGGGGACCCTCATATTCATCGAAGACGAGTACCCGATGAGTGGAGGGAATAGTCGGGGACATATTGAACCGGGGGGCGACTGTGTTATTAGGGCACAAGTGATGATATGAACTTCGAATGGCAGCAAGAATCAAGGTTATCAGGAGGGGGAGAAAGTGAAACCGGCTCGGAAAGTGATCCTTTTGACCACGAACAAAGAATTCATAAAGAGAGACTAATAAATACCAGAAGTATATTAGCACTAGTTGTGAATCCTGATACCTCTCCCAGGAAAACTGTAGAGTGGGAGAATAACCCCACTGGTTCAACTTTCCAGCCCTCGAGGGTCTACCGTTGCCCACTGAGGTGGCCACCATGTGAGTACAAGTTACCGTGAACGACAATAGGACGAGAGGGATACACACCATGAAGAGAAAGTAGTACAGAAAACAAGATACCGTCCATAACAGGGAAAGTGGAAGAGTGGGGGATTAGAACAGCCGTGTATTGGATAGGTTCGGGGGTGACGAAAAAGTCAGGAGATGAAGAAGGGAAGGAGGAGAGAGAGAACTTCCTGAGCATTCTTGTGCCGCTAGCTAGCATGGCCTATACGTCACAGTTTACCGATTGAGGAGCTTTGAGAAGCTCGCGGGATCGTGAGCCATTTCCAAGCAGACGAAGGAGAAGGCCATTGACTATCTGAGAAAGAAGGGCATCCTCGTCCTGGTAGTCATTCCCAGGAAGACTTGAGTGGCTTCCAGATGCGAATCGATCTATACAACTTTTAGCAAATAGCTTATTCCCCCAATGTGTGTGTGTGTCGAATTTCTTCCTGTTTAGCGACGACGTCTTTGAGGCCCCCTTCTTTTTTCGGGTCAGCGCCTTTTCAATGGGCATAATTTGTTTTGATTCCGGCCAGCTGATTGGTCGCGTTTTCCACTTTGGAGTAGGAGGTGGTGGTCCGTATGAGTTGATTCAATTATCTCCTTTCTCTCCACTTATTTTTTGTCTAACTATCCCCACCTTCCCTGATTAATTGGCTCCATCTGGCATCCTCTCCTCTGTTTTAGTCGGGGGGTGACGAAGTGTCCCCCCTTCCTTTCCACTCGACTCTCCCTCCCTCTGCATTAATATCTGCCGCCTTCGGGGAATTAGACAGAATGCGGGATTATCACCCGGGAGTAGTAGTTCCGTTGGCCGGCCCGGGAGAGCAGGAGAAGCATCAGCAGGCAAATGGGCCCCGTTCAATTCACACTTTTCAGGGAGACTTCAGTTAGATTCATTGATAGCTATATTTAGATTCTGATTAGTAGAATTAAGGACAGGCTCGAATAGGACGAGAAGTACAAGAGAGATTCATGGCTAGGGAAGCGTGAAAATTAGATGATAACGGAGGAGGACGACCGGGCAGCAGTTCCAGACTGACGGGGGAGTATGGGGGAGACCAAGTGATCTTTGGGTTACAGTATGCCAGGGAGAGGGCTAACAAAGGCGGTAGCTTTATCACTTTGGGACACGCCAGGGAGGAGCCGACGGCCATTGCCCGTCAAGGGATGGGGGCACACGGCATACCTATCCAGAGACTAATCGCTTCAAAACTAGAGGACAAAATTTGAGGTCCCTGAGGCTCCACTTCAAATGAAAAAAAGTCTCTGGGAAGCTCTTCATAGCCGGGAATATAGCTGGGAAGTGTCCTCCCCCCGAATTTCGGCCCACCCCGGCACCGTCTGCCCTCCTGTCCCCCTAAAATGACTTCCCGTCAAGAATCTAGTAACCACCCCGGCCGGCCACGTGTGACATGTGTCCGGCTCCTTGATGAGGCGTTGATTTGCCGCCTGAGGGCGGGTCAGATTTTTGCCGACAGCCGGCTGTCATCCACCCTCTTGGACACGCCTCTCACTCTCTTCCCGGGCCAGGAGTATCCATCCCTGTCTGCCTCTTCTCCTTATTCAATTAGCAATAGCTACGAGATGTCTTCATAACCGCCGCACACCTCTGATTCCCCCTTCCCCACTCTCTTTGCAACTAGGGGCCATCCTCCCTCCTCCAGTCCAAATCGAGGGAACCCCTCCCGGATGAAATTAATCACTAGGTGAGCAAACCAGCGGAAATAGCGCAATTGACATTGAAAATTTATGAGAGGGGAATGACTTGATGAGAAGAATAGGGATTCCGGGGGTGAGACACCTGCCCCCGGCAGTAGCCGCCCTCTATTTTCGGGAATAATATGGTCTTGTCCAGTTGTTTATTTGCTCTTTTCCTCTTTCTTTTCCCGTATTCTCTGAGGCCTTCTCGCGGTTCACTAGAACATCTGAATGGCACTTATTCTCTCGTTATGAGGTTTTTGCGGATTGTTGGGGGCAGACTCGGAAGGGAGAGGAGGTGGACGAGGCAACAGAAAGACCACAGTGATCTCTCTAGTATTTCCTACTTGGGGTGGAGCACACTATCGTCTTCTCCCATCTTCTCTGGGAACTGGAGTGCTGGAGGACGAGACTGACTGTCCCCCCATCCTCTTTTAGCTTGTTCCTCAATGGAATTTCTCCCATTTTTTTGTTGAAAAACTTTACTCGCAAGCATTCAGTCTTCAGCGTCTAAAGTTGTAACTTAATTTTTGGCTGTTTGTGCCAGCTTAACTACCGTATGCTGTTACTTGAATTCTCAAGGAAGATTATTTCCAATCCTCCCCGTCTCCGGCGTCATTCAGCCGGAGGACACCGTTGTACAGTATCCTCCTCGTCTTTGGACCTTCCCTTGATTGTTCCTCTCTTTCTATCGATAATTCTCCTCTTTTTTTTCCAGAAAATTAGCTGAAAATGAAGTGACTATGCTCCTGCTGCCGCTGGTCATTTTGCCGGTCATCATAGCCGAGCAGTCCAAGATCAAATGCCCTGACCACTGTGAATGTGACCTGGACCTGAAAATGGTTAGATTGTTTTCCTTTGTTTTGCCTGTTTCTCCGTTCCAATCGAAAAAAGGAGAAGATTAGCGCATCCGTCCCATTAAATGACGAAAACATTTAACACGGGAGGACGAGCCATTGGAGTCAATCTCGTCGGGCGGAACAAGTGCCAAGTGAAATGTGTTCGGGGGGCCGCCACTATGTTACAGCCGGGCTGACAAGTCCGATGTGACTATAATGTCGTAAAAAGAACGGGACAACCAATAATCCTATCATGATCTTAAGTTTAGATAAAGAAACGACTCTCCTTCAGGTAACCTGCTCGGGGCAGCTCCTCCTCACCCTGCCGGACACCATCCCTCCGGCCTTCAATATCCTCGTGGTCAAGGATGCCCTCGTCCGTTCCATCTCCAAAAACACCTTTCGCAAGATGGAACAGCTTCGGGAATTTCGAATGGAAGGATGCCACCAGATGAGTAGCCTCGAGAAGTTCGCCTTCAAAGGCCTTCGAAAGCTGAGGTGAGTCTCCCTAATTCTGGGGACTCTCCCCGAAATTTTCCGTTCCGTTAGTCGCGAAAGCACTCTTCGCAATTACAAAGGTCAGCCGGATGGGCGGGGGGTCGGCATTCGCATTTCCGGTCTGTTTATTTCTGGCAAGGAGGAGGAGGAGGCGGCCTAGATGGGTCAGAATGAGCCCGAGCCGATGGCCACCTGCATCTTCCTTTGGTCTGCCATGCCTCTCGATCCGGCATAGCTGGAAGCAGTGTTACTTTGCAGGATCATCCACTTCTCCGACTGCCCCCAGCTGGTCGAGATCCCCAAGGCCACCTTCTCCGGCATCGCCAACGAGGACGGCCTGCGTATCATCTTCCAGAAAACACCAATCCAACGGGTCCATGGTGGCGCCTTCCGGTAAAGACGAGTAGTTAGCCATTTTTAGAATGCCGTTTCAGACACGCCTCCAATATTCGGGAGCTGTCCATCTCCGGCTCTGATTTGGCCCTGTCTCGGCATGCCTTCGCCTCCATCACCCAGGTCAGCCGCCTCTCTCCTCCTCTCTCATTCTCCCCGTTCAGTTGGACTTCCTCACCGTGTCGGGCATTTCCCTGATTGAGCCACAGCTCTTCTCCAACTCGACTCGCTTCCACATCATCCATTTTAAGGACTCCCACGTGGAGATCCCTCCCCGGGCATTTGAAGACCTCGCCCATGTCCACCAGGTAGTCTGCTCTTCTTGATAATAGAGAGAGAGCCACAATTATGCACTCCTCCCCTTTGATTCGCACCTCCAATTTGACGAATCGACTGTCGGTCAGTGGCGGTGACCGATGTTCCCCCCAGCGGGTGTAATGCTCCCCTTGGCCAGCCAAACGTTTCGACTTTCCTCTAGGGAAAACTCGATTTTCTCTTTTTTTGGTGGTAGTAGTGTTCAAATGTCATGTTTACACACTCAGTGATTCTCGAAACGATTTACAATGTACGGGGAGGGGGAATGGAAAGAGAAGACGGGACAAATTGGATCGAGTTTCGGAACAGCTGCGTAACTTTGCAGGGTGAACACGGGAGGAGGGAATTTGTAGCGGAGTAAGGTTGGAATTTCACCTTTCAGTTCCTCATCCAGCGGTCTCGTCTACCCGTCATAGCGGAGGACGCCTTCAGCGGGATATCCACCATAGAGACCGTCGAACTCTTCGACAACGAGATCGGCAAGCTGTCCCCGAGGAGTTTCACAGGTGAGAGGATTTATTGAAACTAAAGAGAGGATATCCTCTTCAGGGATAGAGAACATCGGCCGGTTGAGGATAGCCAGGAACACGATCAGGACCATCGACTCGCCGGAGTCGATCCTCTCAATGGCCGTCCAAACCAGGGTCGAGGAGAACACCCTCGACTGTAGCTGCTCCCTCAAATGGATGCCTTCCCATCCAGTAAGTCCGGCAATCTTCGTGACAGGAGAAATTCTAGGACCGGCGCCTGGTCGATGTGAACTACTGCGGTGCGGCCGCCGTCTACCGCTCTGTCCGAAGCTATCTGAAACAGAACTGCGAGGGCGGCCACGTTCAAAGGTGTCGACCGAAGCAGACGTCTCAATAAATGTTGCCTGTTCAGAAGTGTGTCCAACTCTGCCCAACAGACGAACCACGACAGGTTACAGCCGTCGTCCTCCTCCACTGCCTTCCCCGCTCTTTTGCTGGTTCTCTTCTCTTCTGTTCTTCTCATCTATCTACCTCCTTCACTCAGCTGTGCCTTGTCAGATCTGTGGTTCGTCTACTGATACCGTATCCCATAAAATATTGCATCTGACCTTGGCCTCTTTGAGAAAATTCTCGAAGCCGTGTTCTTCAATGGCAGATCGACAGACCCGTCTTCAATAAACGAGAACACCCAAGGACACAACTAATATCAGGATGAACATATTACATAGTCCCATAAGCACTTTTATTCGTTGCTTAATCTACCGGTTCTTCTTGTCCGCTCCGAAGCACTCATTTCCACCGATGCCGGCCAGGGTCTGGTAGTTGGGATCGTGGGTTCCGGCCTTGGCGTTCGGGTTGGCGTTGGGCCGGGGCGGGCCGCCTCCTCCTTTGGCCTTCTTGTCGGCGCCGAAGCATTCGTTTCCGCCGATTCCAGCCAGCGTCTGGTAGTTCGGGTCATGGGTGCCGGCCTTGGCATTCGGATTGGCATTGGGTTTGGGGCCGCCGCCAGGGGCTCCGCCGGCCTTTCCCTTCTTGTCGGCGCCGAAGCATTCGTTTCCGCCGATTCCAGCGAGTGTCTGGTAATTGGGATCGTGGGTTCCGGCTGTGCCTCCTGCTCCCGGCTTCGGTCCAGCGCCGCCTCCTCCCCCTCCAGCACCTTTCTTGTCGGCTCCGAAGCAGTCTCCTCCAACACCGGCGAGGGTCTGGTAATTGTGGTCGTGAGTTCCGGCCATTCCACCGGCAGCCGGGGCCTTGGGCCCACCGCCCGCAGCGGCGCCTCCTCCTCCTCCGGCTTTATCGGCTCCGAAGCATTCTCCACCGACTCCGGCCAACGTCTGGTAGTTCGGATCATGGGTGCCGGCCATTCCGGCCTGGGCAGGCGGCATTGGTCCGCCGGCTCCAGAAGAAGTTGCAGCACCGGCGGCGCCTCCCTTCTTCGATCCAGCAGATGATTTCCCATGGGCAGAGGACTTCTTCTTTCCTTTTTTCGATTAGACCTGGAGCGCCCCTGGTTTCGCCAGCGCTGGCGCCCCAAGCTCCGGGCAGGACCGAAATTTTTTTTAAGATTATGTAACAGTATTTCGCAATATGTTTTAATTATTTTGAATCTTGAAGTTACATTTTCACTTATCACAAGAACAACTATACAATTGGAAGTATAAAATGCGGTATCCACATTGAGGCCCAGCGCAAAAGGGAGCGCGAGCCGTTAGGTGAGCGTCCCCTGGAGCGCCCCTGGTTTCGCCAGCGGCTCCGCTACCGCGTCGCACGGGGCGCCAGCGTTTCGCGCCCCAAGCCACGGGCAAGGACCGAATTTTTTTTCAGATTATGTAACAGTATTTCGCAATGCTAAGAATCCGGCGAGTTTCGGTTCTGTAAGTCTTTTCAGTGGACGTTACTCTGGAGCCTTCCGTGCCCGTGGCCGGTGCAAGGCGAAGCCGAGGGCTCCCCTCGTCGTGGCCCGAAGGGCCTCGCTATCCGGCGTGACGCGTAGCCGAGCGCCGGCGTGCGCATACCACCACGGGTTAACACATATGTTCTTTGGAATGGTTCGTTTTTCCAAAGCCAAATTATTGCGGAGCACACTTTTTATAGAGGAGAGTCTAGCGTTTCACTTACAAGGGAACCTTTTTAGTTTATTGTGGCTTTCCGCAACGAGACCTAGACCATTTTGTAGCCCATCCAAAATTACCCTATAAACCGTTTTCCGTTTTCCCGAAATGGCTCGGGTTACGGTGTGGCACGCCATTTCATTCAACATGTAAAATCGACCAAGAGGACATCACATATTGCAAAAATTCATATTCCCCATTACTGTCTCCTCGCTGCTCTGATTTGTAAAAATAACATAGAAGCAAACTTTGAAATTAACTAACTGGAATCGGAAGCGACCACGTAAAAAACAGCAAAAATGATGTTGATCCATGAAGGACTCGAACTTGGAAAAGAAAAAAACAAAAGAATTGTAAGCGAGTGCACTAGCCACCCGGCCACCTAGTAACATTTTCATAGCTGCAATCCATTGCTTACAAGTCAGTTATCCAATTTGGTCGATTTTACATGTTGAATGAAATGGCGTGCCACACCGTAACCCGAGCCATTTCGGGAAAACGGTTTATAGGGTAATTTTGGATGGGCTACAAAATGGTCTAGGTCTCGTTGTGGAAAGCCACAATAAACTAAAAAGGTTCCCTTGTTAGGCCGGAGGGCCTCGCAGACCGGCGCGAGTCGTAGCCGAGCGCCGCCGCGTTCCGATCCCTGAAAACTAACTCTGATAAGATTCAAATCCCTTCCCAGTGATGCAGCCAGCCCAGTTGTTCGTCCAGCCCAGCACCCGTCCCTAATTCACTGCGGAAGAGCCTAAAAATGGGCGGCAAAAACACGGTAATAATAAGGAGCAACAAGTTTATACAGAAAGGGAGACAGAAAGCGCCAATTCACATACGCCAACACATGTAATCACATAACATTATTAATGAACAATGCGGGAGTATAGTCGAGGCCGAGTGAAATTTTCAAGTCTTTTACAACAGATTGCATTTTCAATGAGCTTTGCTCGGCGTTCTTCTTTATTTTCATTTCCAGGTCTGCCCGATTCTTCTGCTTTCTGGCGTGAAGTTGTTTCGTGGAGAGGAAGAGGTTTCGAATGCGCGTGTTCGATAGGAGCGTCAACCGTTCGTCTATGCAGAATTGGACTGCTTCTCTGCGGAGGGTAGGAATAATTGTGCCATTCCATTGGCCTTCTGCTAAAACAGTAGGCCCCGTTAGAGTTAGAGACATGATAACGTACCCTTGGCAATGAGCTCGTCCAAACGGCGGGTCTTCCACTCCGAAAGGCACTGTAGCTGTTTCATCCTCTCCTGCTGCTCCTGGTCTTCACGCTCTCCATTCATCTTAATGTCCTTGCCATTGCGGGGGTCAATAGATGCCTTAGCTATTTCCTCGTCCCAGAAAGCACTAGCTAGAGCAAGATACTCGGCCATCTCTGCACTGGGCTCTGGAACAGAACAAGGTGTATATTATTTTCGTGTTCCAAAGCCTAAGCCTAAGTTTAAACTCACTGTTTCTCTTCTGCTCTGCTGTTGCTGCTATGGTCCTGCGTGGGAACACTTCTCTCCTGGATCCATAGCGAAGAGCAGATTGTTTTTTGCTTGCATTCTCTCTCCATCTGCTTACTCTCGCTGACCGTCGCACACCATCATATCCAGATGCTGTACGAACCAGTTCTCTGAAAGATCTAATTATAATTGTCTTAGGCAAAGTCGGTGCTCACCAGAGTGACGGCGATTTTCCGGTTTTACTTCCTTCTTCGCCATCCATTTTTGCTCGGCCATACCAAGATCCGTCCTAATAGAACTCATTACTCGTTGGTAGTGGATCTCCTCTTTCAGCTCGCTCTGGTACAACTGGAGGGCTTCTAAAATAATAATATGTTCTGTCAGTCTCTGTCTCTCGGCACCCACCTCGTTCCTTGGTCAACTCCGTCAATCTTTTGTTCTCTTCTTTCTGCACCTCTTCCAACAGAGTCCAAATATGGGATTCGTGACCGCTGATTTCCTCCAGCATCTCATATAGGACACCATCGTTAACGAGCGTTCTGAAATCTATATATAGTTGAAGCAATAAACAATAATAAGCCTAATAATACAAAGTACAAGGAACTAAAGATAAGGCTTAGGCGATTGTTAAACGCCCCGATAAGGTGAACGAAGCATAAACTGTAATGTAGGCTTATAATCTTATTAGGAACTAATAAAAATGCCACAGAGAAACAACTGGAATTACGCGTCGTCTAATAGTCTTCGGAGATGATATCGTCCGAATCCACTACAACTTCCGGCACCAAGATGTCCTCCAATCGGCTGTCTTCGTTCCAAGGAACAAGCTGATCTTGCTTAGGCTGTTGATTTGGCCGTTTCTTGTTCATCGCGCCACTGTAGATGCCAAAGATGAGTTGCTTGGCTACCGTACACCTAGAGGACGGGTCATCCAGCGGCCTCAAAGGATTGATATCCCTAAAAAAAGATTCAAGTTGAATAAGTCAAATTGTATAAGCCTACGTGAAGAGACTGGACATGTTGAGCATCAGGAAAATTCCACAACTGTTCGAAGCGCGCTCTTGTTGGCAGGTAGCAATCGTGTTGAAGGTAAGCGACTTTGCCAATTTCTTCTCTAGAATGGGAAGAATGTGATCCTTTACAAACCGCTGCCGGTAACTGTAATCAATGCTGTCCACGTACTCAACAGTACCGGTTTTTACCTAAGCCATAATTGTTAAATGATTGGAAAAGCAAGTCAACTCACATTTACTCTTATTCCGGCTCAATGGGCAACGAAGTGAATCGGAACCAGAAAAATTTTCTTATCCTCTTCCACATCCCACGCATTGTCGACGGCGGCCCTCCTCATAGGCACGTCAGTATTAATGTTAAAGCCAAGATATATAACAGGGACGGCTTGAACGTTCTGAATAGGGAATTACTTACATAAACCTAATGGTTAACTCACCGGCAATCGTACGGATAGCTGATCAAAATACGTATCGCTCACCATTTCTTTTTCCTCCACAACACGGCAAATGTTCTAAAAACTATTCTGAAAACAGCAGGAAATTTAATTGTTCAATAGGTCAACAACGTACACTGGAAGGGTCGAGTTGAAGATGATGGGTAGAGAAGCCATTGGTAACCACAGAGCCAGCAAACAATACTGATCTAGTAGACACCAGACACGACGCGAGAATTTTTAGCTTTTGAAATCGCGATCAACGCGATAATTTTCAGCTTTTAGGGAGGAAAGCTGAAAATTATCAATTGACTTCGCTTCTTATTCTTATTTTCCGCTACCAGAGCGTCCTTTCATTGGTCCAAGCCGCAGGATCGTCATGCCGACACCATTTTTGCTTAAAAAAAGAGGAAACCTTCTGCGCACAGTTTTGAAGAAAAATCCAATAACCGTCGCTCGATTTGAAGAAGATGAAAACAATTTACTTGATCTGGAAAGGAGTCGCTGGGAGGCGCTCAACAAACTTCGTAAACAGCCCGAGTTATTGGATTGTTTACCCCCAGTAACACAGCTCCTAATTCTTCGTAATCTCCTGGGCATCCCGCCATCCGAACCATCTCCGTCAGCCTTTCTTGAAGAAGACACGGATGATGAAGAAGAAATGGACGAAGAAGAAGAAATGGACGAAGAAGTAATGGAGGAACCATTTCTTCCCACAATCCTTGAAGAAGACGAAGACAATTCCCTACCAGATAATGCTAACTAGTAATATGCCATCATGTTATGAAAACAATAAAAATCGAACTATTTGTACTGTCAGATCAGAACAAGCATTAAAAACTTCTTATACACAAGTAAAATGAAAAAGAACACAAAATGATACCATAAAAGGTGCGAGACCTTTCAGCGGCGGCCGAAGTCCATGACCCACTGGTTCAGTTGCCCCTCGATCTGGGAGGCTAACAACATCGGCTATTATATTGACCTTTTTTGGCAGTAATCGTATTCCTAAAGCGATTCAACTAAATTTTCAAGCTCGTAAGAAGAATTGAAACTCCTGGTTTGAAGATTGTAGCCAATGATGGTGGCCCACTTCTCTGCTGGTGGAGCTGTCCGGACATCGCCGTCCCTTACCTTGTAGACTGTGCTGTAGCTGACGGAACTAATTCTTAACATCGTGGCCACTCTTACATTGGCCGACCTCTTGGCCTGAATACCGCGCCGCCGATAGTTACCATTACCCGACCTATTCGAAGGGGAGTAGCCTGTTGTGTCCTATCCCCTCCGGCCTTCTCGTCTGCTAATCTCTGATTGAATACAATACATCATTGTCTCTCTATTTATCTCTATTTACACCGCCCAAATCCAAAAAATATCATCCCTCCCCATCCTCCCATCAGAGGTTGTCCTTCATCATCTCGTCGAACATAATGGCTTGTCGGAAGCTGGGGCACATCGGCAGGGCCTTGGTTGATTCCTCCAGTTCTATTTGAAGGAACAGGGTGTCATCCTGAATGGCTATTTGGCATCTCTGCTCTCCTCCCTGCCTTTATATACTCCTGAAGACGCTCGAGGCTGCAAAAACGCTGGGCGCCGAATGCCTGATTGCGGCCGCCGATGGGCTGGCCAAGGAAGTGGGTGGCCCGCTCGGCCAGGCGGCGACTATCCACGGCAAATGTCACATTGATCCTCTCCTTGACAACGGGATTCTTAAATATTTCTCATTTTTTTACGTGTTTTTAGAGGAGAACCTGGTCGAGGAGGGTGAAGCGAATGGTCATCTTGAATGGCCACTCCAGTACAGAATCGTATTCACCGCGGATAAGGGCCACATAGACAGACATGTACTCTCCACGACCTAAATAAAGGTGGTACGGTAGCGGCCGAGGAGAGTACTTGGCCCGTCTCCGAAGAGATTCGCACTGGCTATTAGTTTGTATCCATGGCGGCCGGAGACGAAGGCCGGCGAGAAGACGATCGGCCGCGCGCCACTCTGAATCCTTGTTTGATCCTCCCGCACCCGTACCCCCTCGGCTGGAGAGAATATACAAGGAAGAGACAAATTTTGAAAGGAGATCAGCCCGCTGCCGAGACTGTACGGGTGTTGGGAAACACTCGGCCGCCGCCCACCTTGGCTTCGTTCGTCTTGGTTAGAACGTCGTCAATCTTCCAGATCAGCTGTGGCCCGTAGAGTTTCTCACAAATCCGAGTCCTCCTGCACATTTCCTCGTGTTGCTGCGCCACGCGGTCCAAATCCCTGGTGGCTAGGTCGAAGTACCGCTTGATGGCCGTCGTCTCGTCGCACATTATCACCAGGTGCTTCATCGGCTCCGCCGACAAGTGTTGCTGTGCTGATTCTTTATTCCCTTTAATTTATTTTCTCTTTTCTATTGCTATAAAACAACAAACCAATAAAATTACAGCCCAATTCGCCGAAAGGACAGATATTTCCAGCGTTTGAGCATTCGAATCGATGACGATCGATTTCTTCACGAGTTCGGTCAATGAGGCCGCATTGAAACGGGCAACTGATCAGTACTTTTGGGCATTTCTTTTTGCAAATTGTTTCTAATATAGAAATTAATTAAAATACTTGTAAATGCCGTTCGAAAGAGGACATCTTGACAAGGGAATTGCAATATTCGCAGGTGATAACCTAAAAATCTCCTAGGAATTTAATTTTGCATAATAATAAATAATAATGCATATAAATATCACTAATAAGTAAAAATATATAAACTTTTCTGAAGGGAATATAGAGTACCTGACATTTGGCCAGATGGTTTTCATAATCCCCACCAGGTACAGTACTCCCGCAACTGGGACAGCTCTCCCTTCGATATTCACAACCGGCCCCGTGGGCTTGGAGCTGCTTCAAGATGCCACTCCACCCACAACCACCGTCTCGGAAAGTACAGTAGACCGGCAGCGCTTGTACCTGTACTTATCTCTCTCCAGGTAATAATTAAATTCTTCTACCATTCTATGTTTTTCTATATTTTTTGTGACCGATTCAACTGTTTGGTTGCAGGCGGAACACGTCATTTGAGGCTGGATACACTCGGAACAGAAATCATGGCCACAGGATGTCTTGACCGGGGCGCGGAGGGCCTGATCACAGAAGGGACAGACCAACTCCTGAGGGAGTACGTCCTGAAGACGATTCTTTTCCCATTTTTAGAGAAAGAAAACTTGGAAAGGAATCGGGAGGGCTGCCATGAGTGAGTGCCGGCAGTCTCTAGGAGATCGCTAAGCTACCCGAAATGCGCTCGACTCTACTCGTCACAAAGGATAAAAGTTTATTAAAAAATCATAACATAACAAAACAATTCAACAATCAACAATCAACAATAACCATAAATACTCTATAACATCTTGGTTAAAATGGCATTAGCTTTGTCCAGTTCTTCCTTCACTTTCTCTGGAACTCCAACAGGATATCTTTTTTCTACGGAAGTTATAAGTGGCCGAAGAGACATTCGCACTCGCGTTTTAGCCTAAAAACAATCTATTGAAGGGAACAAATATTCGGCTTACTTGTTTATTTGCATCCTCTGTACCTTTCATTTGGCTCAGAGTAAATCTTGAATTAGAAATTTCCACGGCTATTTGTAGTGCAGATATAGATTTTTCCTCGTTTTTTGACCAATCCTGTTTAGCTTAACTATAAAGAATAAACAAAAAAAGCGTACCGGGCTACTTGTTTCCGAGGCAAGACCTCTTTCCAAGAGTTGCAAATACTTTTCATATTCTGCAACATCATTATCCATAGGCTTCTTCAATTTAGCATAAAGAATCCATACCTAAACCCCTGATTACATACAAATAATCACTTACTTTAGTGGATAAGGTTTGTGTAGACGTAATTCTAGCAAATAATGTAATAAGCTCCCTTTTAATTTTCATAAGATCTTGTTTTCCTTCGTCTGTTAAGGAGCTATCATCATATCTCTTTAGAATTTCTTCAGCTAAAATTCCAAGTACCTCATCATCTTGTTGTCGTTTGTTCAAATCTAGCAATCGATGAAAAGCGTGTATTGCCTTAAGAAGTCTATAAAGAAGATGAAATTTACAAACCTGGCCAAAATCTCCAGTATCAACACAAACGAGTAGATAATTTTCCCAGACTTTAGCATGTTCGTAATTGAATTTCAATGATTCCTAAAAATATACGAGTAACTTATCGAAAAGGTTGGTTACCTGCATTGTTAGCTTGGCTCGTTCCTTTTCTCCTTGCCGGATATAAGCAGCACTGAGATTATTCCAGGCTTCAAAATGATCAGGCTCCAGGCAAACACAGCGGTGATAACATGAGATAGCATTACTGTATTCTTCTAATTTCCATGCACAATGACCAGCGTTGAACCAAACTCCAAACTGAAAATCCCTTACTATTAAAGTGCTATGGTGTTTGTCTGTCTGTCTGTCTGTCTGTCTGTCTGTCTGTTTGTTTGTTTGTCTGTCCGATGGGAAAGTGTCCGACGGTAAAGGGATTATTAATTTTTTAATCCCGGGGGCCGCCGCAGGCGGTCGTCGGCAGAAGAGCGGAAAGGTCGCCACAGGTCGAAACGGATAATTCTAACAAGACGACAGCCGTAGGCTGCCGAAGGCTCGCTGGTAAGACAAATATTCTGCAGGTGGGACAGAGAATCTTGGAAGAAACAATTGGAATTAATTAACATAATGATCAGATTCGACATGTCTGATATGGTTTAGTTATGATTTTAATTCTTTACACCATTTCACTACAACCGATAGCTGATGTTTTGGCTGCTCTTGCTCATTTTAGCTGGTATTCCTGCTATTCTTTGCTCAAAAAAAGTAAGAATAAATCAGCTCGTATGTAATTGAAATCTAACACAGAAACCAAAACCTCCAAGCGTCAAGCAAAAGAAAGGAATGCCACGTAAACAAGTAACCCCTGAGATGACACCGTCAAGCTCTGATAATAATAAAACGGAAACGAAGAGAGAATCGGAGCCTAAAAAGGAGAATTCGCTGAAATTCAAGACGCTGACAAGCTCCGCAGAATCTCTGAAGACTGATTTGCGTTCCATCGATGACGGACCTAATCCACTATTAGATGCAGAAATCCGCGAAAAGATGAAGAGACGATTGGAAAAAAAGAAGGGGCCTGAAAGTGGTGGAAACAAGAAAGAACCTGAGCCAGTGGACTTCCGTAAAACGCAATACGCACCGCCTAAATCCCCGACTAGCAAACTGGCCGACTCCGATGGGAAAAAACAGCCTTCTTCTACAGAGAAACCTCCAGCGAAAGATGCAGATGAAAAATCGGAGAAAACCCAGCCGGATAACACCTTAGCGCTGCAGCCAACGGGAAAAACGGAAGAAATGACACTGAAAGCTACCCCAACAATGTGCGTAACGCTGTCAACTACAGGTGTAGTCCAAACACCTGGAACTATCAGCGTAATGCAAACGCAGAGTGTCATGCCAACAACCAAAAAGGCATCAGAAATCAACTGCACTCTTGAAGGCCTAAACGGTTCAAAGAAACTAGCAAAGCTCAAAAAATATATTCCTCCTCAAGTAAAAGTGAACGATCCCAAGACGAAGACGGAAAAGGCACCCGGTATGGCATAGAAGATCTGCCGAGTACACTTATATCTTTTAGGAGCGGTAAAAATAAATGAGAATACACAAAGATCGATGCCACAGAGTCAGCTGGAGGTACAAAGCACCATGAAGTCGCAAAGCAACGAGGTGGACAAGAAGACCGTGGCAGCAAAAAATAGCCGCAAATAAACCGAGTAGACAAAAATTCGATCGTCTAACAGTTGCAAGAAACAAAATAAACTCAAAAAAATCTTACTTGTACTGGTTGCAGCTCCACACTTCTTTTTAGATGTTTCCATGCTTCTTCATATTGGTTTCTCATCAAAAGCATATGACCGAGAGCTTTATGAGCCTTTGAATTTCTATCTCCGGATACCTACAAACAATCAGTAAACTTTTTCCTCTGGCCTCACCTCTATTGCTTTCTGGTAGTACGATTCCTTCTGATTTATATCACCAAGATAGACGTAAAGCATAGAGTCGTTCGGCCTTGCTTTTAGCAACTCTTCAATTAGATGATTAGCCTTTTCCAATTGGTTCATAGATTTGAAGCAGTCGATTACATGATCCCACAGCTCTAGTTGCTCAAATATCAGCAGGGCTTCCTAAATTGTTACATTTTAATTGGGGAAAGACAGCGAGTTACCGATGTAAGTCCAAGAGATCGGAGAACTTCAGCGTGAACAACTTTTGCACTCCACACAGGTTCTAATCCAGCCGCTAAAACAAAACGGGCTCTTTTTCTCCGTTCAATCACGGGTGTCTGAAGAATTATATTTAACGTTTAAGTTGAATAATACAAACGTCATCGTCAATACCTTCCATTAGTTTTATGATATGTTCTAACTGACTGCAAGCACGTTCTACTCTTCGTTTGCTATATCTTTCCAAATCTGCTCTCATTATTAGTGCTGCACATTGAACGGCCCAGCATCTCTTTACACTTGTAATCTTAAATAGTGTCAATAAATATAATTACATAAAAATAACTTACCAAAGAAATATATGCCCCGCATTTCTCAAGGAGTAGATCGTCTTTTGGTTCGGTTCTTCGTGCCAGTCTACATAAAGCCAAAAATACGGCAAGTTGCTCAGATGTGAAGTTTTTCGAAGAGTGCTCGTTATCTGTTATGGCTATCTGCCAACAATTAAATTTTGAAAAATACAAGCTTACTGTTTCTAAGACAGTATCATCGTTCAAATCAACATTAGTTGGTATGTCAAGATCAGGCTCAAGGGGTGATTGGTCAGCTGCTGTCTGAACAAAACGGATTACAGAGCAAAAACAAAAGTTACAGCAGTAAGGATCAGTTGCGCAAGCTCCTTCTGTTGAAATCTTGTTCGTTTACCCATTTTACCGGCTAATTCAACGTTTTTCAATCCACAACTATTAAGAGCCGTTCTATAGGAAAAAATAAACATTTGAAAGACGATGCTTACGTTATGCACTGTTCAGCAGCATCGTGTTCGTAATAAATCAAATTTGCTTGAGCTCGCTCCAAGAAGAACAGTGTTTTTTCACCTAGAGCCAATGTTGAATCATTTAACCTAATACTCTGTAAAGCAATTGTTAGAAAATAAAAAAAGCACTTTACAATTTGTTCTAGATGGATCTTTAGCTCATTTATCGGCTCTGGCATTATTTTCTGCCAAGCAAGAACTGTTCTAAAATAAGGCAACTGATTAGGTAAAAATTAACTCAACCTGTAAGCAATGAGATTCAATTCTGGACTGAATTTGGTCATTTCCTTATTCTCCTGCACATCAATTAACAAAATTTTGTTTATAATAAGTTCTCGTAAACATTTAGTACCCTTGATAGGGCTGTAAATACCAATAGACAAGGAGTTCCTATCCTCGTAATTATCAATAGTCGGCTCATATGCTGCAAAAACATAATTATAATAATATAAATTGTCATGTTTCGATCATTACTCAAACTAAAACATATATAGAAACAAACCTCCACCAGTAAAATTAGCTGAAATAAAATAGTCTAGGTTTTCTTGCGTTGTTGTGGCACGAAGAGATGGATCCATGCCATACATGCCCCTTCGTACATCGTCATAAGAGGCAAAGCCTTGTGTCATCTTTTCTATCGATTGAATTTATACAACAAATGGATATAGATAGCACTAGGAGATTAATACAACTATTAATAAGACTCAAGAAAAATATTGAGAAGGTAACAAAAATATATTTTCATTATGTAGACAATACAATCCATCATGGAAACACATTTGAGACTGGAGGATTGAACAGAATGCAGGAGATCATGTAACGATTCCTACACAAGAACGTATATCTGACATGCACAAAATGACAAAAGACATAGGGATAATGAATAGTTTAGACACACTATGGGAGAATACCCGGAAAATAAGGTAAAGGCTCTGACGTGACCATATCCACTGGGGAGTTATCACTTTTTGAAACTTTTTAGGATAGGATAAATCTGTCGGAATGCTTGATCAATGTCTCTTTTGTATTTAGCACCAGTAATAACGACCTAAACATTTAATTTCAACTTGAAATATGGACTTACTTTTCCCGAAACAAAAATTAGCAGAACAACTCTGGGCTTTACCATACGATAGATAAGTCCTGGAAAAAGTTCTGGTTCGTATGTGCTGAATTGTTGATGAGTGATACACAGGCCTTCTAGTTGTATAGGGAATCGCACATCACACGAGCCAACCATGTTTTGCACCTGAAGAATGGATTAATGAGCACAGAAGGATTAAGTAATACTTTAAATTCAGTAAACTTTGCCTGAAACCCGAGTTTCTGAACTATCCTAGCATATTTACGTGCAGCTAATCTGAAAAAAAATCTGGAAGTGAATATATAAAGTAGACTAACCGACTAGCTTCTTCTGATTTTGCACCTGTGCAAACCATCTTTCCACTAGAAAAAATCAATGCCGTTGTTCGAGGTTCTCTAAAGATATCTGACAATTAGAAATGAAAATGAAAATACCTAATTCTCATGATAACAGCAGCAAATCGTTTCGGATTGTATTCCGCATTTCTGGCATGCAGAGCGATAGATTTCAAATCTAATGGTACACCTTAAATTAGAGATCAAAAAATAAAGGATTATAAGGATAACCAAGATTAACAGTCGAGACGATATTTTGAAGTGTCGGCAGAGGAATATCAAGTGCAGTGCCAGGAGTTTGTGGAACAGCTGAGGATGCCAAAACAGACTGTGGCATATTTTCCCTGGACTAAATACAGCAAGTAAGAAAACAGGAAAAATTATGCTGACATGATCCATAGCAGTCATTTGAAGGGGAGTCATGGGAATTTGAGCAAGATTGGGACCGACGGAAGCTGGTCCGTGATCCTGGTATATTGAGCCTGGACCGCCGATAATGTTCATTACAGAGGGTGGATTGATATTAAGATTGTTATTAATGCTACTCGAAGGGCCGCCTCGATCATGAGAAAAGGCATTCATGATAGATCCTTGTTGACTCAACGCCAAGCCTGCAAAAGTAATTGAGATGTGATTATCCTCACGGGCTTACTGTGTGGTGCATTTGAATGTCCGACGAGAGAACCGGGCCCTAACATGCTAGATGGGTTCATTATGGAACCCGGACCCAATACAGATCCAGGCCCATGGAGATTCATTATCGAGCCGCCTAAACAAAATAAATAGAAATAAAATCGTACAAACCTAATACTGAAGCAGGGCCATGGGAAGGAGTTTCTCCTCCAAGTCCGCCCATGACCGATCCTGGATGTGCTGGACTGTTTACATTCATTCTAGAAAAAAAAACAATTAAACTTAAACAGTCTTTTAAAAGTAGTATTGGACACAAACCAGTAATCTATATGAAATATTTCTCTGATATATTTTGAAACAACAACAAATATAACAACAACAACAAATGAAACAACAACAAATATAGCAATAATGTGTCAAACTGTAAAAAAATCTGAATATTGGAAGTTGAAGGCGTTTTCTGGTAAGAATTTCCCATTAGGAATACCAAAATTGACCGGAATAGTACGCATTTCTTCCTCCTAGATAAAGCATATTTATGAAGCTAATATCGACAGAACCAACCTCGTGCCTTTTAGCACTTCTCCCTTTATTTTCTTTTCCCTTTTTCGCTGCTGGTTCCTCTTCTTCATCCGAATCCTCTTGTGCTTTTGCATATTTTTCCTCTTGACTATCACTTTCACTTCCAAATTTTTTACTCATCATTAGTGCAAAGTATTCCTCTGGACACCGAAATCGAACGAATGACTCAATCTGACATTTTTTAAAGTATATCGACACACGAAAAATGTACCTTCTGCAATCCCTTATCGGCAAACCTTGCTCTTTTTTGAACATTGGTGTGCCAGTGCCGTTTTAAAGTCCGTAGTTCCCATAAAGAACTTTCCAAAGCATTCGCTTCACTGAGATTTGCTGTATTTACGTAAGGATCACCTTGTCGCGGTTCTGTAAAACATTTTTATCAGACCATATTGAAAAACTAACCCGGAATATCTCGATGGATAAGAGTAGAAATACCCGTATGCCGGGTTATAAGATTCCTGACCAATCCCATTATCGGTTCTTGGGCATCCAAAGGAGCTACCAACAAAATCTGCATCAATCTTTTAGCAAATGCACCAATAATGTACAATGGAACATGTCTAAAGAAGCAAGAGTATATTGAATACTTATAAAAAATTACGAAGACGACAGAAACTTGTCCAATAGCTCTAAGAACCGCTTCTTCTGGTCAGTGTAAAATAAACTAGGCGAGCATAAAGTATACACCTTATTGTAAAAATCGGGATAATCGCTGTAAAAAATAAACTAACAAAATTAAAATGGCTTACAAATTGTGATCAACGATCAACCTAAAAATAGCTTCAAGTGCCAGAATAGAAAAAGATGGGCCCATGTCAAACACCTAAATAGTCTAGATAGACAAAAATTAGATTCTGCTCACCTTGAAAAAGAAGTCTGCAGTCTTATGGGGTTCTTTCAAAAATTGTAGAACGTTATTAGAAATATATGGCAACGAGCGCAGTAATACTTTCCGTGGAATCTATAATTGACTAGTTGAGTCAGAGATATAAAAACCTTGCAACGCATAAATTCAAGCCATAATGCTTCATATACGTGAGCCAATTTTGATCGGGATCGTGATCGAAGGAAATGATCTAAATTAGAAATTGAAGCGAACACAAACACAAGCATACATTTTTGTTTAAATAATCTTGGTATCACCGACGTTTGAGGATGAGGGCAAGCCTTCAAAAAAATATACAAATTGATCCATGTATTTTCCCCGTTGTAAGTCTGAAAGAAAAGAAATAAATTTTCCAAAATATGTAAACCGATATTTGTGTAAGAAGGATACTGGCGATTCCAAAGAGAAGATCACATTTAGACAGAAGTTCTTGAGTTAAGCTAATCAAATGCTTTTCATTCATCTTTGTACCAGAATTTAAATATGCACAAACTCCCTAAACGTTCTGTATGGTAGTGCTAAAATCACAAGTACCTCGAATACATTTGTAAACGATTGGGTAGCAACGATATTTCCTGTTGTTTCCGATCTTTTAAATGGTTTTATTTGAAGAAGACTGTCACGGATATCCTGAAAGCAATACCGCGATGAAAAATCAGTAGCTTACTTCAATAGAGCTAGTGAGAAACCGTTGTTTCCATTCAACAACGGATAAAGGCTCGCCTTCCACCTTTTTCAGCTCATATTCTCCATCCTCTTCTTGTTCTTGTGAATCCACAACGGAACTATCGTCCTAAACAAGTTACCTTAGCATAATGGCTACAGGGGCAATGATGATTTTCAAATTAGCTACAGAATGCAAAACATACGCTTTGCGTTTATGTAAAAACGGTTTGCAAGTCAAGCTGGCAATAGACGCGGTTAGAGCAATTTCGTTGTACAAAATACTTTTTTTTCCGCTCACATATCTATACTTCCTCCGTACATTTATGTTTACATCAATAAAACTAGAAAAAGACGACAAAATCATACCTCACTGCCTATTATAATTACGTCGTCATCAGAGACTTCTGGCTGTGTTTCCTCTACCATTGATGCTAAAATAGATATATTATGTACACTTTCTTCCGTTGAAATACATAAAAAGAACCAAACAACAACAATTCACTCTTCAGAAAGAAGAAGAAAAATTGCGTACGGGCAGTCACGCAGTACGCAATTTTTTCGGTCGACGATTGTTTTGCGGCCGTCTGCAAAATTTCCAAACTACAGAATTGTACTCTTTCTGTATATTTTTTTTCTACTTTTTTTTAGATTGTGTTTGACAATGAATACTGTATAACCATTTTTAGAGAACATGACAGACTATATGGCGCAAATGCTCAACGAGCTGATGGGTCCACAGAGAAATGCCCTGCCGGGCGAGGTATAGAGCCTGTTTAGATTGCCATTATTGAGCATT
The DNA here is from genome assembly GCA_932521035.1 of Oscheius dolichura. Taxonomy (NCBI): domain Eukaryota; kingdom Metazoa; phylum Nematoda; class Chromadorea; order Rhabditida; family Rhabditidae; genus Oscheius; species Oscheius dolichura. The sequence continues at coordinate 2,603,954 of OW051494.1, read as the reverse complement.
TTTCAGTCTCAAGGTATGGACTACGATCATCCAGATGTTTGTCGTGATTTTCTCGTAGGATTTTGCTTCAACGATTTATTTCGAAACACCAAAAATGATCAAGGGTTTTGCCCAAAAGTAAGCTCGTTTTGTGGCATATCAATTATTGTTTTAGCCAAGCCACGATGAAAATATGAAAAAACGCTACAAGGAAAGCAAGCGTTATTGTCGACTTGGTTACGAAGAGAAGTTTCTTGATAGAGCACGGCGATTTATGAATGAAGTCCGTAAAAAGATTAACATGAATGAAGAAAGATTGCGCGGAACGCAAGGTTTGCTATCTTAATTTTTTAGAACATAGGTATGTAGGTGACGCTGCGGCTTCTGCAGCACTTGTCAAAAAACGCGAGGATTTACGCGACCGGCGTGAAGCTTTGACAAACCGCATTCAAGAACTCGTAGATGAAGCTCGAATGATGGGAGAACGCGGTAATGTAGCAGCAGCTCGTGAAGCCGTCGAAAAAGCAGACGAGTGTACGGTATTTGTTTACTGAGTAATACCTACGTTTATATTTGACAGAAAGAGAAAGAACTTCTCGATAAAGAAGAAGAGGTCCTCAATGAAGAGGCTATTAGAAATATGGCTTATGTGGATAACGCTATTCAAGGTAATCGTCAAATGCAAGTTTGCCAGGTATTTTTAAGTTCGAGCAACGTTAATTTCTTGTAATGTAGGTGTGTGGCTGTTTCATGTTAGTTAACGATGCACAATCTCGAATTGATGATCATTTGAGTGGAAAATTGCACATTGCTTATCTCCGTATTGCAGAAATCATCACTGAAGTAGAAAAGGTTTGTTATTTAATTTATAATAATTATATTATTCAGGAAAAAGAAAAAGCTCGTGCTGCTTTTGAACCTCCTGAAGAAAAAATCCGCGAGAAGAGCAGTGACAGAGTTGATAAAGACCGTCGTTCGAAAGACAAAGAACGTGACCGTGATCGTCGAGATCACCGTGAACGAGACAAAGATCGAGACAGGAAGAAAGACAGGTAGCGATTACTATATTTTATTTAAACTTAAATGTGCTTCAATTAACTTCGTATGTGCAGTGTACTAATTTTCAGCTATCGTCGCTCGAGAAGCCGTGAACGTGAACGTCACGATAGAGATCGTAATCGAAGAGATCGTGACAGAAAACGAAGCCGTTCCAGGGACCGCCATGTAAGCACATTGTTTTTCTTATGAAATATTTTTTTAGCGTCGCTAAAGTATCTGGTATGAGCTTCAGTTAAAGGTTAGTCCCACCAGGTGAGCCATTTTTCTTTTTTATCGGTATTTCATCCAGCAAAGGCTATACTCGAGCGGATAATAAAACGCCTTTGGGATCGTCAGGCGTTTCACAGTTAGTTTGAAAAGCGCATTCCCAAAATTCTTTCCAAATTTATGTGCGTGAACTAAATTTCAACTAATGTTTTCAGGTTTCTTCGGCATCATCTCATTTTCACTCTTCAAGTTATCAATGGTATTTCTTTTACCTTTATTTTCAAATTATATCTCATTTCGTTAACTAATAAATCTTGTTATAGATATTTAGTTGTTATTTCGTCACAGGAACGCACCTTCTCGGCGATGAGTCATACTTGTTTAGATCTTTTGCGCGCTGAATAATAATTCGGACCGCCCTTCCTAAATAAAAGACGCGCGGCCGTCTTGCCTTGGCTTCCTTTCTCAATCATCTTACTCATTCCCTTTCTTGTTATAAATGATTTCAAAGTAATACTAATAAGTGTCAGTCTCTGTGAATTGTTTTCTGATTAGAAATATGTCGAACAAATTTTCGTTGAAAGTCGTACATCAACGCCACTACGACGATTACCTTCGGTCTTATTGACTTTTTGGATTGTTGTGTTTATGAAGTGCAGTACCAGAAAGCCGCAAGTAATTAGACCGTTCGCACAACCTCTCGAGTCAACATGTATCGTCTTTCCCATTGTGGCAAACACGGATCACAAAGGGCGCCCTCTTTCCAACAGTCTTGTTGACTTTCCCGCCGATCGATCCAAAGCCCACAACAACTTTCAATCGCCCTTCGCGGTCGGGGCAGTTGAAACGCCCTTTTCGATATCCTCCCCTCCTCCTCCACTGGAGAAAATGATCAAAGACCCGGAAGCCTCTCCCCTATAAAGTGTGCCTTATTTACTATCATTCAAGTAGCCCGGGTGTTTCTCAAGGGGTAAAATGATCCCCTTTCTCACCCTCTGGCGACTGGAATAGCCGAGTAGAGTGGTTGGTTATCGCCTTCCGGTCCATTCTTGATGATTCATTAGGGGGTAAAAACAGTTCCCCGTGGCCTTCGTATAGCATTGATCCACCCGCCGCTCGCTCTTTCTCTGCTGGTCTGATTCATACAGTTATATTTCACAAACAACCCGCCGCTCGTCCGCCCGCTCTCTCTCAGTCTCTCTGCCTGTCCTGCCCCCACTTGTACACGTCCTCCTCTCCCGCTCGCTCGCCTTGTCCTTGGCAATTCCGACCAACGGTCATCCCCTCTACTACCTCCCCGTCCGTCCGCCGCATCTGCATCCAGTAGGCTCTCCGCCCCTCCCCTTCTTGTTGTTTTGCTCGCCTCTCTCTCTCGCCCTTGCCATATATTGCGGCTCCCCGGCTTATTGAGCCCGTTTCAGGAAAAAAGAATGCAGTCTCCTTACGCTACAATCGTCGAGAATCCCGACTTCAATGCTCCGATGTTCGCTGAGAAGATCGACCGAGGTCGGTTGTCGTCCCTTTTTGAGGGGAAATTCCCGCACCCGTAAAATCTCGGCAGCTGTATTGAGAATTTACGGGGGTGGCGGCGTCGAAGTGAACAGTCTCCTAAAAAAAGTCCTCCACCGATAAAATGGCCCTAATCAGGAGGGGGCAGGGGTCTTCCTGTTTACTCTTTCTCTCTATCTCTCTCTTTTGGCCGAAGTGAGCGAGTGCCCCGAGGGTTTTTTGATCTCTCCTCGCCCCGCTGCCCCCCGTCCCCCCAAATAGCGTAAACAACTCGTCCCCGCCTCGTCACAAACAACCCCCAACGAGTGTGTACTTTTATCGGTTGACAGTCTTTTGAAAACACAAAGCGTCCCCTTTGGATAAATATTATTCGCCGCTTCTTTCCCAGGTTTCGATGATGTTGAAATAGCGCTCCTTCTGGTAAACAACGTCCTCCTCCCTGATTATAGGGGATAATCTTCTGCTCTTTCAGCCCTCCGTGCCGGTGACAAAGAAGGCGTCGCCAAGGTTCTGACCTCCATCACCAACCAGCAGCGCCAACAGCTCCACGAGCCTTACAAGGTCAAGTACGGGCATGAGCTGGTCAAAGCCTTGGACAAGAAGCTGGGAGGAGATCTGGAGAAGGCCGCCCTGGCCCTGATGGACACCCCTCTGGAATACGACCTGAAGCAACTGAAGCACGCCATGAAGGTACTGCATTCCCTTCGGAACCTGGTGGGGACAGACAAATTCAGGGATTGGGAACGGATGAGACCGTCCTGATCGAGATCCTCTGCTCCCGCACCCCGGACCAGATCCGCGCTATCCGGGCCGGCTATGAGAAGGAATTCGGCAAGCAGCTGGAGAAGGAGGTGGCCGGCGACACCTCGGGCGAGTTCCGCGATCTGCTCGTGGCTCTGGTCACCGGCAGCAAGGATGCCAGCCACGATACCAACGATGCCCAGGCCCATGATGTAAGCACCCCTCTCGGCATCCTCCCTTTATAGCGGAATTCAGGATGCCGTGCGCCTCTTCGCTGACGGAAAGGGCAAGTTCGCCAACAAGGACGGCCCCTCCTATTTCACCAAGGTGCCCCCATCTTTTTGTAGCCAATAACCCTCGGGTTTAGATCCTCACGACCCAGAACCAATACCAGCTGCGTAAGGTCTTCCAGCACTTTGACCAGCTGGCCGGCAATACCATAGAGAAGGCCATCGAGAAGGAGTTCTCCGGCGACCTCCAGAAGAGCTACCTGACCCTCGTCCGCGCCGCCGCCGACAAGCAGAAGTTCTTCGCCCAGGCCCTCCACCACTCCATGAAGGTGCCCTCCCCCCTTGTCTTCCTCATCCTCCTCTGTTTTTAGGGACTCGGAACCAAAGACAACGACCTAATCCGTGTCTTAGTCACCCGCTCCGAGGTCGACTTGGAGCTCATTAAGAAAGACTACCAGGAATTGTTCGGAAAGAGCCTCGAGGACGCCATCAAGGGCGACACCTCCGGCGCCTACCGCGAGTGCCTCATGTCCATTGTTCGCGGCAACCGCGTCCTCTGATCTCCCGGATGATCACTTTCCACACACACTTTAATGATTCTTTTTTATAACTTTCGCATTTTTTTTTCTGTCTAATTTATGCTTTAATAAATAACTTTCGTGGTTAATAATTGTAGTCGTAATTTGGAGGGGAGCACGGGGAGCCATGAGGAGAGCGACGGCGGGACGATGTTTTTGGACACCTCGCGGCCCTTCGTGCTCACTTTTTTCAGCTCTATTTGATGTAGAAGATCAAACCCTATCTTACTTTGTGTTTAGTACTGAGAGGGGCTGACGATGGTCCGAGCTGATACGCGTCTTCTCCCATTTCTGGCCAAATTTACCCATTTTTTTATTAAACCGGGAATGCCCCAGGTCTTACAACAACATTTCAGCCCTAGACATAAGAAAAAAGATAGCCCACGATCTCCTGCCTAGAATAAAGTTGAGAATCCTGCCCTGGATGGAGCGCAAGGCGCCGAACAACCGTCGGCCCTCCCCCAGTCCGCGCGTAATGACACTACCTGCCTGACAAGGCGTTAGAACATCGGCTTCCGTAATAGCATTTTGTTGCTTTTGTTTTTTGTTACTAATCATTAATAGTAGAATGGATTTCAAGATTGAGCCGATATGAAGCCGGCATCCTAGAGGCTTCAGAAAGCGGGAGGACGCGCTGGTCCTCGCCAGATGCCGCTTTCTCTTCTGGAAGCGACGCGTTCCCCCAGAGTATCCTGGTATAAATACCGTCTGCTCATTCATTCATCAATTCAAATTACTCTCTCTCTCATTCCCTGATGGATTTGCTCTACACCATCGTCCTCTTCTCCCTCCTGGCCGTCGTCGACCCTTTCCCGGTGACAGGCGTCTTCCCGGACCAAGACAAGACCGACCTCTTCACCCTCTACGACAAGTTCACCCTCTTGGAAGAGAAGTACAACATCCTATTCCATACGGCGGTGGCCAAGGAGGACTTCTATTATAAGAACAGGTATTTGAGGCACTTTTAACAACAATAAATCGACATTTTTAGAGTCAACAAGACAGTTCTCATGGATCGGACAGTCTCTACAAAAGTAGTCCAGACCAAAATGACCTATAGCCTCTTCAACGGCACCTACGCAGACGACATCGAAGGATTTCTGAATCAGATGGCAACGGACTACGGACACTTGGAAGGCGTCGTAGATGACATGAGAAAACAACTGATCATTTTATATCAATAAATATTGTAGTCTACCACTTTTATCTTACTTCTTGTCCATAGGCTATGGGCCATAGCTCCTCTCCTCAAAGTAGACCAATGCGGGCTGGTCGCCCTTTCTGGGGCTCAATAACCCGGCCACCTTCTACTGTTCAGTACTTCTTTCCACAGTCAACAAACGGAACTTTACACAGAATTCCCAATGCCTCAATTAGTGGAAGACAATATTCTCCATTCTAAAGTATCTTCTGCTCGTCGTTTGAGAGTGTCGATACTTCAAAGAGAGCCATAATTTCTCACGGCCGTTAGCGGAAGAATATAGGGAGGACCAGGAGTGTATTGATTCTGGAAACCTTCCAGAGGACGGTAAGACATCTTCGCTCAGTTCCCAGAAGAGGTCAAAGAATGCCCGGCGGGTAGACAGCACCAAGAGGCATTCTGGGTCTACGCTTTCTTCCCGGGAGATTATCTCAAGCAATAATGCCAAGGCATCTTCAAGCTCTTGAACACCTTCTTGAAATTTCAAAAGACTTTGGCAGACAGAAAAACAACCCGTTGACCCAGAGGCCAAGCGGTACCCCGATCGCCTTGAGGTGGCATGGAGACGGCAGACAAGAGACAGCCACGAGGGATCTTGGATCTGACCTAAGGCGTCCATGAAGTCGTCTACCTCGGCCACCGAAAATACCAGTAGTATACGGTATAATTTCTGGGAGTTCATTTCCTCTTAATTCGGCATTTCCTGTGGAGGATGATGAAAGAGAGCGGTCTCTCATCGTCATTTCCAATTGTGTGTGGGCTGCTGCTGACTGTTTATAGCGGGAGGCCGGCTGATGTATCTGCTCGGCCGTGAGAAAATAATGACTATTTGGATCTGATTCACTAGCAGCAGCAGAAAAAATAGGCGATTGTATCGATTTCCTCCCACCAGCTGGCCGCTGGACTTTCTGGTGTTGCTGATAGCGCGGCTCCCCTTAGTGGCCTCTTCTGGGAAGGATGAGTGCGTCAAAACAAGACAACGAGGTGAGTGAGTGTCCTCCCTGCCCTGTCCTTTTCTTCACCGGTGACTCATCCTCGAAGTCATTTCAGTGGCCCGATTTCTTCCACCATTTGACCCCCGCCACTCAGCTGATGATCCAGCGTCGTCTGGAATTGGGCGACCTTCAGGGGACTGACTTCCTGATGAAGTCGGAGAGTGCCGAGACCCGACGGAAATACGAACTGTGGAAGATGAAGAAAGGCCTTATGGAGAGGAACATTCCCATCACGGTGAAAAGCGGCCCCAGCCGGCCTGGAATTGAGATCTGGGAAGCCGAGCGACAGGAGAGGAGGGCGATACTCAACAAAATGCTCTACGGATTGAGGAAACAGGTACGAAAGACAGGGTAGCGGAAGAAGAGGAGACATATTCAGGTTCCTCAAAAAGAAGAAGAACTCATCTACGAGAGTAAAATCCGCATTGAGATCCCGTTAACCGTACTGATTCCGACGGAAAAGGCGACGGAAGTGGCCACCGCCACGGCTGTCCTCGGTCTCCGCAGCGATTACTACTGAGTCCACGCCATATTGCCTTTCCAAGTGACATAAAAGAGCTTTGTATTGTATTCGGATGGGATAGCCAATAAATGTAGTGGAATTAATTTGGAAAAGATCCAATGTTAGCCGCTGGAACAGTAAGAGAGTCCTCCAGCGGCAGGTCATCTGAAGTCCCGTCTCCTGGGAGTGTCTCCAAGCCATCCAAGGACACGTCCTTATTCACCATTATGGGACATTGCAGATTTCAAATAAAGTGGCTGACAGTGGAGTCTAATCCTCGCTGGGGCTGGAAAATGAGGGTCGACCTCTGAGGCCTCCTCTGGACGAGCAGAAGGGCCTAGCAACTAGCAGGCCTTGCTGGGAGGGACAACGCTAGGTCTCTTCGATTTCTATCTTTTCTGTCCTTCTAAAACTCGATAAGTTGAAGAATCTACCTTTCAAAATGGAGAGATTAGTCTCCCCACTCGCTTCTTTGCTTATGTTGTCACCGGATGTCCGGCCCTAGTCGTAACTAATTATGGAAGCAGAAAGCCTGATAAGAACATGCTACGCCATGGCGCTTTCGATAGATTAAATTATACTTTCTAGTACAGTTTTTAATGCTCTTTCAAATGGTGTACATTTCATGGCGGAGCCTAATCGTCAAATAAAGAAAATAGGCTGGCAGGGTGGAGGAGCCGCTTGGGGGCGCCCTCTGTGTCCTCCCGTCTCCCCAAAATGAGTCATATGGCTCTATATCTCTTGAACTGTAGAAGAATGACTCACTAGGTCTTCCCCTCTTCGAAAATATCAAATTCCGAAGGTGTCGAGCACTTCTTATAGCGTAATTCCCCTCTTATCTCTCTTTTACGCTGCCTTTGTTCATTCCTCCACAGTGTGCCATGGCCAAGCCACCGGTGGGTTTCATTTTCTCTCTTCCTTTTTATTAGCTTCTTCAGAGACGGAATATCTTCCTGCTCCTGTCAAAATCGGAGAATAGACAGGCTATAAACAGTATCATCGATGACAGCAACCTCAACGAGAAGGAGCGTGAGGAAGCCTTGCGTCCTCTGATGAGTGACATCGCCTTCTATGAATACCAACAGTGGAGGAATGCCACCTCCACGGTTTGCTACCTCTTCTAGTTCTTTAAAATGTAGTTATTTAGCTGAAAGAGAAGCTGCCCTTCTTGCGAGACGTGAAGAATGACTCAGCCGAGTCGATAATTCTCGAACTGGTACACGAGAGGACCCTCTCGGAGGAGAGGAAGGACCAGATCTTGAAGAACATCCTCTCCGTTAAATCTTTCGAAGAATACCTCAAATGGAAGCCGACTAATGTCGTGGTAGGACCTTATTCACCCAATTTAAACGAGATCTCCCAGCTGACACCGGACAGTTTCCTCCGCCTGCTGGAAGACGGCACACGGCATATTGCCCAAAGGCGATTGAATTCAAAAGATTTTGAGGTAATTGGCCCCCGAACGATTGTGTAGAGAGACCTCTATAGGCGCTGGATATCTTTATGACAGCCATTGGAGGAGAGCCTTTCGTCATTTATGACAAGTGGAAGGGACAGCTGAAGAAGCAGGGCAAGGCTCTGATCAACCACAGTCCAGCAGTGAGCGGGCCATCCACCGCCGTGAGGGTTGAGGCCGACCCCGCTCTGCTGGCCATTACCGAGGGGGAGCCTGTCCAATCGTATGAGGAGATGCTGGAGAAGCTAGCACAGAAGAGTGAGCAGATGAAGGAGACTGTCCACTGGAATAAGGAACAGGTTCGCCACTTTATTCTCCCTGGAGGATGAGCCGGAACCCCTACAATATCGGCAGATGTTCATTTCTCCTTCCATATTTCATTAGCCGAGATTGTACAGGTGCAGGTGTGGGGGAGGACGATGCTGTTCCGTCAAGCAAGAGACTTATTCCTAGATTACTCCAGAGAGTCCCCCCTTATCAGTGCCTTTTCAGATGGCGTTAGTTCAAATGTGTGGAGGAGGTCAGGTTCAAACAGGGCCCACGATAGGGCAGATAAGTCTGCTGACTCACATGCAAGGAGCTCACATGGCGGCCGCCAGCCTCGCACAATTGGCAGAAGCAGTCTGGAAGAAGAATCCAGGGGTAGGGGCATTTTTGGCAGATTGAGAAGGATTATTTCCAGGAGAGTTTCGAATTTGAAGTCGAGCATACGACGGTACGGAGTCTGAAGGGGGACAGCACCGAGCCGACGGCAGAAGAACTCAGGAAACAGTTCCAAATGGACGCGTTGAATAATTCCATGGCGAATGAGCGACTACTGGAGGCGGACGAATATGAAAACAATAAAGATTGAACGATTGTTATCTTGAAACTTTGTGGAGCCTCTGGTTGGAAAGAAGGCCGGCTGAAGGATGTTCTGGCCCTACCTGGCCACGGACGATCAAATCGGGGCGAAGCCGGCAGAGTCCGTAAAGGATTGACTCCCTACAAGTGAATCTTCAGGAACTCGGCTTCCCCCATTTTATGGAACAGCAACAACAGACGAAGGGGAATTTGATTGGGGGTCAGGTTCTCAGCTCCTGCTGACAACAGCAGTTCGACCAACGGGATTACTTCAGGGATCGCGCCACTGCGGATTTCAGGGGGACAAGGAACTCAACTGGCCGGGGAGAGACACTTGCAATCATCAAACCTTATAAAAAACCAAGAGGCTGTATTCTGATATTTTGAGGCGTCCTCTCTGGAGACTCCGGGAACATTCAGCGACCACGGTTAGAGTAGATGGGCCCTGTTGATGTGTTGCTACAGTAATCCATCCCTGGCAGTTTGAAGACCCGGCAGTGCAGTGCCGGGCAGACCTCGGGGTCTTGGAACTCGAGCCAAGATTATATCCGGTCCACAATGCCCTCCCCGTTCTTTTCTGTCTCACCCCGATCATCCTCTTCCGCCTTCTCTCCCATCTCTCCTCTCCACACCCCGCTTCCAATTAATCTTATTCCCCGATTTTTTTCATGAACCCCGGGCTCGCGGCGCGCTGGCTTCCTGGCCGACTCTCGGCTTGGCAGCGTTTCGTTTGTTACACTGCCCGTGGAAGCGAGGGCCGCAAAGTGGCAGATGAAAGTGCTCGTACCGAAAATCAAATACTCCCGGGGCCGAGTAGTAATCGAGAGTTGGAGAGGGGAACTGTTTTTTTTGCTCCGGAGGGGAGAGTCTAGACTGCGGAACTGTCGCGGCTCCGAAAGGGAGGAGGCGCCGGCCAGCAGGGGGTACCGGCTCCTTCTCCGATAAAACCCCACATGAAGCATGGGGAAGAGTGAGCTTTGGTGGTGATAATTACGCACCAGACCCCTCTACCCGAGAGTAGAACCTTGAGAGCCCCCCTCCGGGGGCAAACATCGGCTGAGCCTACGGGAGGCGAGAGAGAGAGACCGGACCGGACCTGGCCGCGTACCGTAACCCCCGCAGCCGACTCTGCGTCCTACCTGGCGAGATCTCTCCCACGGAGAAGTGCTCTCTCAGTCACTTTACATCCAATCCCTCCCCCTAAAAATATCCGCCTCTCATCCGCTCCCTCCAGTGTACACTGCCGAGGCAGCTCACTCCGCCAGTCTACCCTAGCAGCACATCACCATGCCGTCTCAGGGTTAGTCGACAGACAAAACCGTCTCTCTTTCCTTCTTTTTTCACGAAGAGGAGAGAGACTCTCTCTCATTTTTGCGAACTGTCTGAGCTGGAAACATTTGACAACGCGCCTTCAAGGCATTCTTGGGCCATTCTCCCCCGCTATTCAAGCTTTTGGCACCTAATTGAGGGCATCTCTCTTTATTTCGACCAAACCACCAGAAAGTCTATGCAAACACTCGGCTTAAAGCCTTTAAAGCTGATACAACCGGCCATCCTTTAAAATAGCAAAGGCACCTTCCGAAAAGATAGATTTCTCGGGAAATAGGGACAGGGAAGCGCCGGTGCCCCCGGCTCCCGCCTAAATCGTCTTCTTTGCCAAATCGCGCTATCCAAACAAATAATCGTCTCTTTCTTTAAAGCTTTGTGGATCTTCCAGGGAAATCCAGCCGTTAAATAGTTGATGTTCCCTTAATAAAGACCCATGAAACCCCTTGAAAAGCGAGAAGTCGCTATAATGACCCAGCAGAGACAGTAGCCAAATTGGGAGAAACAGTCCGCTCGTCTCTATTTATCCCTCCCTTTTCAGACCAGCTTAAAGAGATCTTCAACCTCTACGATGAGGAACTTGACGGCAAGATCGACGGAACCCAGATTGGAGACGTCGTTCGCGCTGCCGGACTCAAGCCCACCAACGCCATGGTCGTCAAGGTTGGACATCTCTCTCTTTTTCTTTTTGAAAGACAGTTTACAGGCCTCTGGACAAGAGTTCAAGCGCAAAGGTGAGAAGCGCCTTACCTTCGAGGAGTGGCTCCCCATCTTCGAGCAGCTCTCCAAAGAGAAGGTTCGTCGTCTTTCTTCTACCCTTTCCTGGTAGTTACCAACAGTCAACCAAAAAATCGTTTCAAGGCCCTTAGAATACCCAGGACAATTGCCCTTTTTAAAGGACTCGTCCTCCCCTGCGCGTATTCCTCTTACCGCGAAATTACCGTCGTCCTCCCGCCCCTGCCCAATTCCAGGCTTATCTTCCCTTCTCTCTGGCTCATTTTCATCCAAATCAAAAAAGACTTTCTTCCCTAGCATTAAACGAACCGTTTAATTACCCTAATCGTTCCCCAAGATCCAGTTTACACCCCAATAATGGGGCCGGCGATCTGAAGTTCCCTGCCCGGCCGAGGAATTCCTCCCATTTTACTCCTCCTGACCCTTGAGTGTATTTATTGCACATTAGATCAATCAATCCGTTGCTCTTCCACCCCTCCTCAAAATGTTCCTGTTAGCACATTTTGCCGAGTAGAGCAGCCGTTTCCTTCCCCCGTCCCCTCCCCTCGGTGGCTCGAGAGCTTCCACACTCAAGCCCAGGACGCTCAAACATGCCGTCGGGTTTACACTTTTCGTGAGAGGAGAGAGAAAGCGAGGGCAGCGCCTCCATCCTCCCAGGCATCCCCCCGCATCCAGCTGGAATTTGAGCTGTTCAGGGGGGAAATTTTGTATATTATTGGGTAAGAGAGGATATTGATTTGAGGGGAATTCACTGTCAGGAGGAGGAGAAGGAGAAATATGGAGGGAGGACGGGCCTGAGAGGAATCTTGGCTCCCTGCTTCGTAGATGGTCCACAGGGGGATTGGGGAAGGCTCTCAAGATCTTGAAGGAGAGGTCCGATGGCTTCCTGTCGGGGGAGATCCGTTCAGAGAGGCGCAGAAACCGGGATTCCCCTTTAAAAAATTAGAGAGACAGACTAATAGAGACGTTTTTCAGGAGCAGGGAACTTACGCTGACTTCGTTGAGGGATTGAAGGTCTTCGACAAGGAAGAGTGTGGAAAGATTCTGTGCGCCGAGCTCAGACACATTCTTCTGGCTCTCGGAGAGAGGCTTTCTGCCGATGAGGTGAGTCGCCTCCTCCCTGGCCACTAACCGTCCTCCTCTTCCAGGCCGACGAGCTTCTTAAGGGAGCAGAAGATGCCGAGGGCATGGTTAAATACGAGGGTAAGTGTCTTCTTCCCTTTCTTCCTCCTTAAAGAGCCTTACATCCATATTTTTTTCTCTTTTGATTTGTTTAACGCGTGTGCCCTCCCACGCCTCCTTTTGTTCTGTTTACTTGCGCGCTTGCGCTTTTCCGCGAACAGCCGCCGAGCGCGTCGGCCCCCCGAGAATCTGACGTTGTAACAGACGGAGAAAGAGAGAAGCAGCCGAGGAGAGAGAAAGAGGGAAGGAGGAGAGATCCACGGGGATCGATCCCCCTGGAAAAGAAAGATCCTACTCTCCAAGACTCGGGGACACACCAAGCCCACTCACCTGAACGAAGGGACATACAGGGACAGGGAGATTAGGAACGAAGGGATCTCTTCTTTCTAGCTGCAAGCATCCTTTGAAGCAATTCACTATTTCATTCTGAAGTTTTTTACTTCCTCATTTGCCGACAGGCAGTTACGAGGGGCCAGGCAGGCGCGGGGAAGGGGATACAGTAACCCGGGGAGGGCTGCCAATTTGAGGGATAGAAGAAGACGGCCAGTTTATCAAAGGGCTAGTCACTTTACTAGTTTGGCCTCCACTCCTACCTCTACAGAGCTGTTACCCTGAATGCGCCAACCGGTACCAGCGCTTTCCTCTAGCCGGGCACACTACCCCATTGCGGAGGGACCTCGCTAGACACCCCAGAAACATCCCTAGATATTTTTCAATCACGTTTCTTGAAATAACAGTGGCTTCCTGAGGGCCTATTTCACTTTGGGAATTTCACAGTGCCATGCCTTCCTGTCTCCCCAAGAAGGCCATCCTCCCCGGGCATCCTCCCAGTCCCTTTCCCTTCTATCAAAAGAAACGGTGCACGAGAACTTCTTCAACGGTCAAAGCTACTTTGTCGCGACTTCCCAAGGCCAAGCCCCAGATTTCCTTGAGAGCTCCATTTTATTGCATCTTCCCGTACCAAGGAAGGCAAAGGCCAACCATCAGCGCCTGGTCCTTCCCTTCTGTTGGTAGTCGGCTTCTAGTCGTCTTTAGCCTCCATTTCCTATAGTCTCCTCTTAATTTCTCTATTTTCAGACTTCATCAAGAAGGTTCTGGCTGGTCCCTTCCCCGATGCGGACTAAGCGCGGTGCAGACTGCTGTTGCTCTCCCACCCCGGCCATCATCTCTCTCTACCATCCCTTTCTGATGCACCTGATCCGTGTAACATAAACAACAAAGTCTAGTAAAATGGCCAAATTTTATTTTGTGTGTTCGCTCTCTCTCTCTCGTCGTCGGTTAACTGCGTAGCGGGAAGGGGGAGTAGGCACCCCTCCCCCGTAGCCGAGTAGTCCCTTCCCTCTCCTCCCCCGTAGTCAAATCTTATTCTAGTCCCTTCTTCTTGTCTTTTTTCTCTTTTTTTTCTCTCTCTCTATCTTCCCCAGTCTCTTTCCCACACGCTCCCCCACAATTCGATTCTTTCTCTTTTTTCTTTTATTACTTCAAATTGCCCAACATTTCAAAAGCAACAGATTATCTTTTCTCGCAATTATATAAGTTGGCAAAAATGCAATAAAACAGAAAAATAGGCTGTTCAATAAAGAGAAATCTAGGAATTTTTGGGGAAGAAGAGGGGGAAGTGGGGGGAGGAGGGAGGTGTGGACAAGGAGGACGAGGGGGGGCGAGGGAAGACAGATAGAGGGCCTCAAAGAACAGCAACCGCCACCTGGGCCACCTCATTCCTGGAACGAACTTTTCGACTCCAACTGTTCCTCGTGGCGTCCCCGATCAAGTGGGCTACTCTCTGTTACCAGCAGAGGAGGAGGCGGCTACTCCTGGAGGCACTGAGGAGGGGATGCCCTTTGGACCCTTTTGGAGACGATAGAGGATGAAGAGGATCAGATTGTGATAAACATTTATTCGCCCTGTGGATTTCTCACAGCTGGTTCCCTTGGGGCAGGCGGAACACGTCTTGCCTTCGTTATAGATACTGTGATAATTGGTGGAGACGATATTTCCTTGATTACTATACTGACAGACGATGAAGAGGTTACTCTTCCTTTCGCCAGTCACCTTCATTCCACACCCGATTTTATTGGTTTTGGCCCACGCCCTCTAGAGCTCGATTTTTGGGAAGAAAAGAAACAAGAAGATACCTGGGTGGCATGTCCGATCCTGGAACTGAAGAGCTCCATGATCAGCATGTTACTGGGCCAGCCGTACTTTTGGAACTCACTCGCCCAACATTTGGTTGCGCCCTCCCCCTGCCCGGTCATGTTGCTGTGAAACAACTTGCCCTCCCTCTCTAGAAATCCAACTCACAGGTCCTCCGGACGGGCCACTTCTACGGGACAAAACTTTGTATCCGGGCAGGTATGGATCGAAGGCCGTAACGGCCTATTTCGACGCACCTAAAGGCCGAGGTTTGCTCTCGAATCATTCCATACTCAACCAGAATCATGGACAGAACAATATCCATTGGAATAAGGCGATGATCAAATGGACCAAGGGAACAAAATAAATACCAGGTGACGGTGATTTTAACATTTATTGGCACTGTCCTCGGAGCCAGTTATTTACAGAGACCAGTACATTTTCCACAGGTTGTCCCCTCGGCACATTCAGAACACGTCTTGCCTTCGTAGTAGATGCTGTCATACCAATAGTTTCCCGTCGGAGTATATTGACAGATCACGATGAGTTCATTATTGAAGTCGTCCCGCTTTGACGGGCACTGCTTGACTCCACAGCCGATTTTACTTGTTCTAGACCAGGCCATCTAGGGCTCGATAAATGAGAAAAGAAAGAAATAAAGAAGATACCTGCGTGGCATGGCCAACCCCGGAGTCGAGGAGTTCAACAGTCAACGTGTTAGTTGGCCAGCCGTAGTCTTGGAATTCCTTCTCCCAACGGTTGGCAGCGCGTATTCCCTGGCCGGTTATGTCCAACTGAAACGTGTATCTCCTCATTTCTAAATAGAAATCCCAGTTACCGGTGAGTTGGACCAGGATGAGAACTTGTTCTCGCCGTTCCCGTTGTAGGAATGGTTCTGTGGACAGGTGTCTGCCCATTTTTGGGCAGCCGCCTCCAGTTCGCAGTCATAGACCATCTTGAGCATGTCCGTGGCCGGTGGCTTTGTCGTCTCATTGATCTTGTAGACGCCCAGAGCTATCTTCGACCTCAGGTCATTGTGAATCTTCACGATGCTATTTCTCTCGTTGTCGCTCCAGGGGCCATTGCTGCACATGGCAGCTGAATCCGACCGTCTGGAAGAGGGGACACCTTACCAAATCCAGATGGGACGAAGGCCAACAGGAAAAGGAACATTAGGATAACTACGAACCGGCCATCCAGAGGTTTTTATAGAAGAAACATACAAAAGGAACAGTTGTTTGATGGCTTCATTCCTTTCACCGTTACCACTGGTATTCAGGGTTCTTTCATCACAGGATAATAGCCCCTGCCCCTTATGAAGTCGCGACTCCATTGATCTGCTTGATGTGCCTGTAAGGAAGTATTCACAGCCTTCAGCCAGGTGGCAGGTCTCTGCCCTCCCTCTTCTCCCTGTCCTTCCGTCGTTGTCGAACAAAATTGTCCAACTCGTAAAACCTTGTCCAAACGAAACCACAACAGAGTTCGATAAAAGTCAATCTTCCATTGTAAGACATCTGCTTCCTTCAAGACGGTCGTCTAGGATGAACTCTAATCAAACCCGACGGGAAGGCATGTCGGTTGTGCAAGCGGAAGTACGCGAGCTGGAGGTGGCCATCAGGGAAAACGACGAGATGGATCGCCGCCTCGTGGAGCAGGAACAGCGGATGCTGGAGATAAAGGGCCGCCAACAGGGGCTGATGGACACGATGGCCGACCGTATCGACCGTCTCTACAAGCGTTGGCTGGAGATCCAGGACAGGCGGCAGAAGAAGATGCAAGAGAGCTTCGACTGTGCCTGGAAGCTGCTCCCCCCGGCCGGGGAGACGAGACTGACCCCGGAGACGGCCAGGGTGATGAAGCTGCAACTGGAAGTGGTGGAGGATAAGGTGGCCCTGCTGGCCACGTTGGACAAGACGGCCCAGGGAATGCACAAGCGAGCCTGCCGCAATGGACACAAGCTGGAGGAGGTGGCTGCAAAGGCCCGCGAGATGGAGGGACGGCTGAAGAAGCTCGTCGACGCGTTGAAGAACTCTTCTAACCCACAGGAGGAGGCTAAGAGCACGCTGATGAAGGAGATAGCCAGGCTGGAGAAAGCAGAGGGAGCCGAGAAGGAGAAGGCCCTCCAGCTGGCGGCCGACTTGAAGAAGTTCATGGGAAAAGTGGCCGACATCAATGAAAAGCCCAACAACTCCTCCGCCCCGGCTGAGGCCATCTCTTCGGAGACACTGAAGAATGGCGAGATCGTCGCGTCGAAACCGTTGCTGAAGCCCGTTGCCACCGACAGCTTGACCGACGCCAGCGAGGACCAAAAGCAGTAGAAGAAGATGCCTTGCCGATATCGAATAGGGAAGAGAATAAACATTTTTAGAATACGCTTCGACTTTTTTATTAGCTGTGATAGAATTAGAAATACCGTGGTTGGGAAGAGACGATCCGAGAGAATCTTTCCGGGGGAGATTCCGCGACACCGGGGAGATCGCTCTGGTAGCGACCAGCCCTTGGTGGCGACTTCGGGAAAGTATAAGTGTTGGCATCTGACAGCAGTCTCGATGACATACAAAGTATTCACCAAGCGTTTGAGGGGTAGAGCTGATCGTCATCGTGGGAAAGGGATCGACGTAGTCCACAATCTTAGGGCCCGACGAAGCATACCCTTGGGGCTGGCTTATCCCAATTTCTAGAACTATAGTCTATAGACCTGCACACGACAATTTATTGGATATAAGATGAAAAGGTAGGTATCAGGTCGAAAGTGTAGAAATTGAAGAATAGACACGGTCAGCCGAGCCAGGAGAGGAGGAGGAGGAGGGGACAGAGCAGCGACAGCCGGGAAGCTGCGCTTGGGCATCGCGGCTCCACGCCGCCTTTGGCTTCGTAGATGTTTCCGCCGATGACGTTGCCGTGTTCACTGTAGTGGCACACAACCACCGCCATAAATGGGGATGACGGTTTCCGGGAGGACGGACAGCGTCTCACCCCGCAGCCGATCTGCGTCGACTTGGCCCAGGCCATCTAAATTCATCCATTTGAAGGGGAAAAAGAGAAGGAGGAGGACAGACCTGTGTCGCGTGGCCGATCTCCTGACTGACACCGGCTACGTATTTATTACAGGGCCAGCCGTGTGTGTCGACCTCACTGGTCCATTCTTTGGCTGCTGATATCCCCTTGCCACCTGTGGCCAGCTGAAACAGTCGCCACCTCACAATGGCGGTCAGCAGAGACTCACCTTGGCATCTCCCCATTTCCACATCAAGTTCTCCCCGTATCCGTTCCTGTCCTCTGCCTTTTCCAAGTGTCCTTCCGGACATTTCTTGGCCCAATTCTGAGCAGACTTCTCGTTTGTACAGTTGTAAGCCATGTCGGGGTAGGTGCCTGCCTCGGCTGGGAGGATTCTTATACTGTGTCCCTTCTCTCGTCCGGCCACGTAGTTGCCTTCTCGGATCTTCTTCCGGAACTCGTTGTGCACCTCGAGGATGCCCTTTCGCTCATCCGCAGTCCATGGAGCACCAGTGCCGCTACAGTTGAAATCGGCGGAGCACAGGGGGACGAGGGCAAGGAGGAGGAGGAGGAGCATTCTTTTGGCAGCGGACAGCGACGAGGACAGCTCTATTCAGATCTCAGAAGAGGATGACGATGGATAGAAAATGGAGGATGGGAGAGACGACCGCTTGGCTCTGCTCCACTCAAAAAGAATTACTGGCCAATGATAATCCTACCCTAATAATAGGCAGATCTCTGTCTGTCTGTCTGCCTGTAAGACCTGTCGTTTATCACACTTTTCGTCCCAATCTCTCCTTTTTGCTTATTTTGTGTTATTTCAGTCATCTTATTGTATTTTATGGTATATTTCTCCAGTAGAAATATTGTTTACTCCGAGGTAGGCATTCCGGGGGGCTGTGCCTTTCATTTTCGGGGTTACGGGGGAAGACGGGGTGTGGCAGCAGAAAAGCGAAAAACATTCCTGTCGATTTTGGTTTGTTCGGAAGACCAAAAGGATGATGTCGTCCCGTGTGTCGTTCTCCTCCCCTAACTCCTCATCTCCTGCCATTCAATTTCCCTCGTCTCGTTCCTCTGACACTCCTTTTGTTCCAGTTACGTAGAGCATTGAGCAATCAGATCGTATAAGAAAACTGAAGGACGGGGACAGCTAGACTTGCTAGACCAGCTCGGCCCTTTTCCGTCTGTCTTCTTCTTATGTTCACGTCCCATCGCCATTCAACTACCCAGAAAAAGCAGGACAACCAGAGTGGGCGTGTCTGCCGAAAGCGAAACCCCTTGGATAACTGGAGGATGCCGGGCAGACAGGCTCTCTTTCTCATCCTTCCAAAATCCAACCCTGGGAGGATAAACTAAAGAGTAAAACGTTTATTATAGCAATTATAAAAGTGGAATTTAACATATATTTTGGTAGCCATGGCGTTTTAGAGAGAGACGAATAGCCGATTAGCTGTGGGAGGGGTTGATGGGCGCGGTAAAGGCTTCGGCAGTCATTGGTCTGTTTCTAAAAGAATTTTATATGTTTTATATTAAAATAGTTGTGTTAATATTGCTAATTCTCTAGTCACACTGGCTAACTGTCATTCGGAGAAGGGAAAATGGGAAAAGAGGTTATGGGTGAGATAGGGACAGGTGGAGGAAGAGGAAGAGGAGGAGGCCATGCTCTCTAGACTAAAAGAAACGAAAAAGACAAAAAAGCTCCCGCTACTCTCGCTCACAAATTTTGATATTTTCTTATTTATCTGACGTTTCTCTGACGTTGCCGAATTTCTCGCCAGCATCCGTGGTGAGGCAGCCGGCTCCCAGTCCGAATCCGACGCCCTTCGGCCCGTACTTGCGGCCGTGGCACTGCTTACAGTAGAGCTCGTTCTCGTGAGGGGCTACGGTGCAACTGTCGAGCAGTTTGTTACACATGTCTGAAAATGAGGGGGATTGGGGGACGGTGGCCAGTGGAGATGGTTAGGCAGGGTGAGGACGGGACGGGACAGGGCAGACAGACAGACAAGCAGACGGCCGGCAGACACGGACAAAACAGTACACACGCACGTCATATCGACCTCCTTGTTGCCAAACTGCTCCCCGGTGTCCATGGTTAAAGAGCCGGCTCCAATACCGAAGCCGACGCCCTTGGGGCCATAACGGCGGCAGTGGCACTGCTTACAGAAGAGCTCGGCCGCGTGCTCGCAACATGTCATCGAGTCCAGCAACTTGTTGCACATTGCTGAAACGGGAGGACATGGACGTGGACTGAACAAAAGGGAGGAGGACAGGGGAGATTTTTGACAGAAATGGCCAGAGAGAGGTCGACATGACATGAGGTGGATACTGTCTGCTTGTGTCTGAGGAGAGCCTGCCCCGCCGCGTCCTGATCTCCCTTTTGACTCTTCCCCTGGCAGGCGGCCTGAGCCCGTGTCGCGCCACTAAACCGCTAATATCTCGGTTCCGGATGGTCCAATTTTCTTATTTCAAAAAATAAAATCTTCCTTACAACGAACTCTATTGAATGGTATCAAAAATTGAAGGCCACATTAAACTCTACGCTTTGCATTGCAATCCCCATTCGAGGTTGCCCACTTTGAAGAGATTTGAGCCTACCCGGCGCATATCCACCTTCATTTTTTAGCCTTCTCATCCTCCACTAGCCTAGTTGAACCCAATTAAAATGGTAGAAAAGGTCTTTCAAAAGAGATCCCCCTTGAATTGTTGGAGGATGCCGGGCAGACATGTGCCAATGTCAGTCGTCCTCCTTCTCCCCCACCCCCCTCAAGTGATCCGCTTCCGCTGTCGATTCAGCTGGACTCCCGGGAGAGAGGGGGAGCTGTTTGAATCGACGCGATCTCGAGTGGCCACAGTCAACAAATTGGCCCGATTGTGGCTGTCGCCTCGGGGGAAGAGGACGACACATTGACAGCTAGGTCACACGGTTTCTTCCTTTTCAAGCTGTCTAAATTTTGAACTTCCTCCTTCCTCTTTTCGTGAGGACGAGAGAGAGAGGGCGAAATGTGAGAGGATGTCCACTTTATGGCTATTCCGAAATCGACGTAGTGCCGGGCATCGTGGCCGGGTGTCTCCTATCGCCGCTGGCCACAGCTGTTTCTCATTGCACTGTGACCCACTGGCGGCATTCCCCTCTTTGTAATTTTTACACATACACGCGAGCAGATCAGCGGCCATTGACTGGTAATTCTGTCTTCTTCTGTTTACGCGAATAAGTTTCAGACGGCGGCGGGGAGACATATAGCTCTCTGTCAAACAGACAGAGGCAGCCAGCAGCAGAAGATGATACATACGCATCAATAGCAGCATATACTACAGCTAGTCGCAGAAAACAAATAGCAAAACGATGGATTTGTACGGGAGGAATTATTGCAAAAGAGAAACCTGGTCAATTGATTTGATCTAGAAACTGATTTTATAAAAAGAAGAAGAAAAATGAATTACAAAATCGGGCATTTCGACAAATTTCAAGCGCAGACTTATTTCCTTGTCTGATTCAGTGTCTGTCTAGGGTTGCCGACAATTTTTGTCTTATTCATAATTTTCAGTCATTCGTGCTTTCGTAATTTTTCCTTGATCGATTGAAATTGGCAGTCCTGCGCTGAACATTGAGTATTGACATTCTAAATGGTAGTTTTTTTTTCATAAAATTGGCCAGAAAGCAGTGTGCTTCATCAAAAAGGAGCTTGGTTCCGAATATTATTGCTGTTCATTGAAAATAATGACCTTGGTAGTGAGAACCAGCATTGTTTCGTTTTTGCTGGTTTCTATATGTTCAATATGCCTAAAATGCTTCTATTTCGATCCTGAAAACAATGAAAAGGTCTTGGAAATTTTGCAAAGCGATGTGATTACCAATTTGTGTATATTAATCACATCGGTATCCGAAAGTTTCTTGGCCGTTTCTGTCAAAAATCCCTCTGACATATAACATAAACTAAAAAGAGAGAAAACTGGTAAAAAACTTACTGCACTTGAAGCAGAACTTGTGCCACTTGTAACCACCGGCAACCATTTCTTCAGCGGCGTAGACGGACTTTCCGCACTTGGGGCATTTGGCGTGCTCGACAGGCTTGAACGGCATTTTTCCTCCTCCCGATATTTCCCACCTAGACGAATAGATTCATAAATGGGAAGAGGAAAGGGATAGATTGAGAAATTGAGAGAGTACACGGATGAGGCGCTTTTCGTGATGGAACACCTTAAAGTCAAACAAGAGACAATGGCGTCGGAGGGAGGAGCAGAGGCAAGAGAAGGGAGGGAGAGGGCGGCGGCGGGAGACAGGATGTCGCAGAGACAGTTGAGATGAAAAAGATTCGCTTTTCCAAGTGCAGAAAGAAAGAAAGGAGATGACTGAATAATCATTTCGACAGAGGGATGACAGCTCCCTTCTCTCTCACTCGAGTGTGTAATAAAGAATAAGTGTAACTTTGAAAAAAAAAAAACTTCTCCTTCAATGAAAACAAGCACTGTTCTGGAGTGCAGAACATACAGAAAAGCCAGAAGTGTCATCTGAACTCCACTGAACTCCCTCCGGCCGACCAGTTATAGCCCTCCAGAGCGAACGGCGCGTGGGATTATCCTCACGATATCTGCTGAGAGTGGCGACAACTTTTGAAGAAGTCAGCAACACTTGAATTTCAACAATACGTCTTCTCAAATAGCGCTGAAGTCTCCTTTACTGGTGGCAGAGAGAAAAACGTGACCTCAAAGTTCATTTATACTCGTCTCCGTAAACGTTTTGATCTCCGATTTATTTTCTTTTGATATCGGTAATATTGTATGCTTTCCAGTTATTCAAATAGTTCTAATTGATCATCTAAATGAAAAATAGATCAAATAAATTTAGAGAGATCATAAAATGAGCAAATGGAGGCCATCAACCTCCGTGGTTACAAAACTCCCCGAAAAACCACGTGGGCGCTACGGCTTTTCGTACTTTGAAGTTAACCGGTTTCCTACGGCCACACGGATCGGTCTTACAGTCAACTGGAAGTAGGAAAAGAAAAAAGAGAAGTGAAGAGAAAAATAAATGAAATCCTTGAAGTCAAGATGCTGCTTATATGAGCCCGGAGTTTTCGAAAGGATGCGGACATCTGGCATTGACATGGGATGGGGAAATGCCAGTTGAGTCATACCGGATTTTGAGGTATAGGTTGTGAGGAACAGCTGACAGCAGAGCCGACAGCCGGCGTTCATCAAAAACAGATTGACTTTGCCTGGGATTTTTGGCCTCTCGCCGAACTTTGCAGGCTATTTTTTCGGTATAAAGTTTTTATAAATTAGCACAGGAATGATCTCGGGAAGTTCGCCACAACATGACGTCTCTTCTATTCAACGGAGACGGTGGACGGCGACGGACGGATGCCTATTTGCCTACGCTAAACACCTCGCCCACAAGCTGATTACGGAGTGAGAAATGCGGATCAGCAAAAGGAGAAGGAATGCAACATGCTAATGAAGATAGCAAATGCATGTATAGTTGAGGAAAGGTAAGAGTAGCGACAATCTGTTTTTGTTCAGGTTTGTTCTTTTCTATCGCTGGAAGCATGAAGCTTCCGTCTTCTGCTACTTGCTGGTGGAGAGAAAATTTACCTCATTTTCATTACATTGTTGCAGGCTGTTGTTACAAATTTGAAAACGAATGGAAAGGGAAACTATTGCGCAATTAGATAAAAATACCTGAATTTACTACGGCTAAAATAAGTTACCGCTGAGGTTTGATAGGAGGAAAAATTAATCTGCTTGGCACTCTATTTGCGGTGGCTCGTTCAACCGGTCGATCCAGTCCCGTTGTACACGTGAAACTACACGGACTGCTCAAATAGCAAATGGCATATATCGTCGAGAACAGAAAAGATGGGACAGGCGATGGAAAAAAGAAGATTGTTTCAAATAAATGCTTTCAGCTATTATGGGCGCGGCTGGCGCTCGCAAAATGATTCATCTTCAAAAAGACAAAAGATTCGTCAGACAGACATCCAGAAAGAAAACGATGTAAAATGCCGTTGTACTGCTGTTTCCGGTGAGGCGAAGAATAGAAGGTGAAAAAATTGGCCTCTTTTGCCAATAATCTAGCTTCTTCTCGGATGCAGCAATCACTTAATTCCTGAAAAGCAACTTCAATTGAACAGTTTCGAGAGAATAAAAGAACAAGAGATTTATTAGATCTTCGCCGCAGCAACACTCAAACAGTTGAAATCGAGGAAAAGGAAAACATAAGTAGGGTAGTTCCAATATAATGTGCAGTGGCTGGTCGAAAAAAGAAACTCTGTGCATGCAAACTATAAAATAACAAACTAACGAGGGAATATATACTTTGGGGATGGTCCTATAAACGGGAGCCACGAAACTTGACAATTACATGCGGAAATTATTAAGAGTAAACTCTCCAAAGGCTGAGACTGCTTGGGGCTGCGCACGAATTAAACATACTCATACAACAAATAAATATACCCGCATATAACCACACGATACTGTACCTATAATGGTTGTGGGGGGAGCGGGCATTAAACATGCACGCAGACCTTAGCAAGGAAGCACTTAGGAAATCGCCGCTAATGTAAAACTGCAATAGCAAAAAAGGAAACGAGCATATGACAGATATCAATTAGCGATTACCCTTACCCGCCTAATTGGTAGATATCTGATAAAACATAGAACTATGGGGGAAGGTGAACAAATACCGCGTATAGAATATGAAGACACATTTCGAGACAGGGCTCTCTCATTCAGCAGCGCTAGACGAAGGGCTGGATGGCTTGTTGTGTGAGAGGGTATCTGAAAGGCCAGAATCTAACAAGAGATGCTGAGTAGCGCAAATTTTACACCAGAACATAAGTAATGAAAATTATAAATAGACATAACTAACCGTTATTATCATCCCTTCTCTTTTCATGAATACTAGTGCGGTTGAACTCGTGAATGAGCTGTCCAATACGGGCCTGTACAGAGCTAGACCCTTGAATAGTACCAACAATTCGTACAATTGTTCCCTCAATAGAACTGCCTATAAAAATACCATCAATATATGCACAAAAAAAACTACACAAACCTTCTTTGCTACTCTCGTCAATGGTCTCCACTTTAGGTTCATCTTCTGGGATTTTTACTGTAGCGCCGGTAATTCTTTGCAACTCTCTGACGTTCTGTCCACCTTTTCCAATAATTCTTCCAACAAGGCGAGACGGCACTACAACTTCTGTACGAAGTTTAATCTAAATAATTTAAGTAAGCTTTCAACTATAAAAAAACCTCGTCCAGAAAACAACCTTGCTGCTCGGCAATACGCTGATAAATAAGGTACTGTGCGCGAAACTGTTGCATATCATTTCCAGTAATTGTAACTAAGCGTTCATCCTCCTGGAATATGGTAAAATACACTAAATTTTAGAAGTATATCACTTTTCTTTCTTCGGTATGGGCAGCTGGCCCATCGCCTTGTCCTTCTTCTACTTCACTGTTGTTTGAAGTATCTTGGAATTCAGTTACTGAGGTGCTAGAACCTTCAGCTTTATGCTCGTCATCCAACCGGTCTTTCTTCTCACCACCTTCAATTCTGATCAGAGCACCAGAATTACGAATAATATTTCTTATATTCATGCCCTGGAATTTCAAATTTTAACACAACGCGTCTAATACAAACCTTAGCACCAATAATAGCTCCAACCATATTATTAGGCACGTACAATTTTATTATTTTCATGATTTGGGTGGTATTATTAATAGCAGGACGAGACACAGGCATAGCCCATTGGTCACCCATAGGTGCCACAAATGGCATAGCACCGCAGCTATGAGCAGCTGCCATGTGTAACTGAAAAATCTTTATAGAAAAGTTATTTTAAGCGCTCTACAATAATGCTGTCCAGGTTACCCTGGACTTATTGATAAACGAAACGATTAAATAATGTTCTTACTCTGTTATGCAGATCCATCTCGAAACTTTGACGAAGTTTAGCGGAGATTTTTTGCTCTGCTGCAGCCACACTTTCAATAGTTGACCCTTTAACAGTGATAGTTCTCTCCAACTGAACTAGAACTTCAGGGAAATTAGGGAGAATGTTATTTAAGGCAGTATCAGTCAGCCGAGGCTGGGCTTCATTTGAGCTAAAGCAGGAAAAAATTAATAAGAAAGTTAAAATTAATTTACTTTGAAACAGAAATAGAAGTGCCAGTATCGTTCATAATCTTCTTAATAGTGAGTCCTTGGCGACCAATAAGTCGACCAACTAGCTGGTTATGAGCACGGATTCTCAATTCTACTTCGCTATGGCTGTAATAAATAATAAAAAAAAGCAAGTTACATACTCTTTGCTATCATCTTTTTCAAGTTCACGCTGGACAATTTCAAGGATTTTTACTACAGCTTTTCCTGCGTTTTCAATAGGTCCAACGATAGTAATAATCTGAAAAGGAAGATGGTTAAAATAAAAGTCTCTTACTTTATCCGCGTTTCCTTGGGTATCTTTGACAACTTTTTGAACATCAACGATAATTCTTGCCTTAGTTTCCATAATAATCTCTTTTATCTGGGCTCCCTTATTACCAATAATCGCACCCACGTGCTTGTGATCAACAACTATACGTACAGGGAAATCCTAAAACAAACTGTTTTCTTATATACTACAAGTTAGACAAGCCTGAGCAGGGAGATGAAATCTGTGATGGGTAGGATGATGCTGGTGATTATTGTCTCCAGAATTCATAATTCCACTGCGAACGCTTCGAGTTCTACCGGTGTTTCCTTGATTGTGAGAGTTCATAGCTTGGTTATGTTGCGAATCTAAAACGGTATTTTCAAAAAATAAAAAAGGCCGTTGTATTACTATAATCAACCGCAGAAGTTGCCGAACCAGCGGGAACTGTATAATGCTGCTGTTGATAAGGTGTGCTATTCTGCTGTGGTTGCATCTGCTGTCCATAATTCATCGAATACGAGCCGGCAGCACCCTGAATTTGAGCATAACATTAGAAATTAGCAAAACACACATACATAATTTACATTCAAAAGGGAAAAGAAATATCAGGGGGTAAATGAAAATACCTGAGAAAAATTCATGTAGTGTTGATTCACTTGAGGAGCAGCTACTTGGGGCCTACTCTGGGAATAGTAGTCCATTCCGCCAAGATAAACCCAACTATTTTATAGCTATCCTGAAATGTACAATGTATTGCAACATTAAATGTATAGAAAGAAGAAGAAGACCCCAACGGTGATCATAGCCAATATGCATATGCAGGAAGTAATGCACAAACTTCTAATGGATCAAATAAAAACATGCTCAAAAAACTGAAGCTTATGAATATGAACACACTTGGGCTAGAAAACCTCTACAATTCAAAGAAATATGTTTCGCGCAAAACAAACAAAAAATGCAGTGTTAATTATCCATCTAGCGGGACTAAAGTGGTGGCTCTCAAAGTAACGACGGGCTACGTTCGAGGCGGCCAATCGATTAACGGCTCGAGTACGGCGTTCCAATCATTTACAACCGGCTGACTACATGCGGAGGATGTCGATTTTAGTCGAAAAAATAGAAAAAGCTGCGCGATAGGCGGAAAGGACATGGGCAAGGGGGTCAGGTGGTGCAACTCCCGCTCTAGAGATCGATTGGCAGCTGGCCAGTGACGCCACGCCCACCGTATTAAGGCTACTCTTAAAAAAATGAAGGCTACTTGGAAATTAGCAAAAAAATAAGTTGCACACTGTGAAAAAAGATCTCAAGATAGCAATTGATTGATGAGAAACATGCACGCGCCACCATCCGGATGACACGGACCTCAAAAGGAAGAAATACTTACAACTATCTAAATCAATATTTTATGGTTTAGTCATATCAAAAGGGAAAACTGAAAATCACATACGCGTGATTCGTCCGATGAACTGCTTTTTGAGGTCGAAGGCTACCCAAACGCTTGATTTAGCGCTTTTGCCAAATGTGGGGCGTGGTAAATTTGATTAAAAAGGAACGCAACGCGAAAGAGCAAAATACTCGGTACAACATTTATCGGATAGAAAAGCATTGTTCGCGTTGTAATATAGCTCGAGATGGGACGCGGAACAGAACTGAAGCAATCTATCATTTACCTGAAAGAGATAAATACGGGTTTCACAAAAAAATATGCACTAGCATTTTAGTCAGTAGATCAAGCTTGATTGTAAGGACAATATAGGGCAAAGAGCGCACCGAAAAGAAGATGCAGTCAAGGACGGGTAGTCGCAGCATTTGTGAAAGTTCTAGCAAACTTATTGGACGCCCATTTTTGTTCCAAAAAAACTGTTCAGCCAGGAAGCTTAGTCACCACGGAAACAGATGAATTTCCAAATCCGGTTATACAGTGCTACAGGCAAAATGATATCGTCCATGGCGCATGTCACCTGTCGTATCAAAATTAGCACTACGAAAATTGATGCAGGTGTTTTACGCTCCGCTTCTCCGTATAAAGATAATTTCGGCGAGACTATAAAGAATTACTTCAATCAAGCGCAATCTACGTTATGGTCTGGTTTTTTCGCTCGACATCTGAAGAGGATAACGCGGAGCTCACAAATTACAAAAGAAGATCTACATGGATTCCCGAAGGTGAGTTTATGATAATCAAGGCTAGTATCAGATGAATATGCATTACAACAACAATTGGAAAGAAATAAACAGAGCAATCAAGATATAAAAATCAGAGAAGCGGAAGACATTTGAACAAAATAGTGGCCCGCTTTTAGGGCGCACTCTGTTTACGTGTAAAGTAAAAAATGGAGATCTTCTGCTTTTGTTGGTCTTCTTCTGAAGTCGAGTTGTTTCTTTCCTTTTTGCTGTCCCTTACTAGCCAATGCCCTTTCGTATCACGTTCTTTTGGCAATGTATATAAGGAGTTGTCTAAGCATGCAGACTCAGGACAACGCCTGTTTGTTCTCCGCCAAGAATCCTTATTTTTCCACAGAACGCAAAAAAAACTAGATAAAAACGGACGAAAGCATTTAGACGTGACTCTTTCTGCGCCCCTTCCTGCATCAACATCTTGCATATACCAAACACACTTTGTATTCTGCTAATTATGCTGCTCGTAATCAATAGATTGCCGCCTACCCCTCCTTTCACTTTCTCCTTTGAGTCGGTTTCCCTTGACAACCACGACTTGCGGTAATCTCTCACATTACCGCTTGTCAAAATGCTTATACTCGACGTTCCTGCAGAAATGATCATCTTCGACTCCAAGCTGGAATCTTGGTTCGACAAAGCCATCAAACTTCATTGCCAGGCCGAGAAGGACAAATCCATTCCGGCCACCGTCTACTTTCTTGTTGGATCTTTTTGCTCCGATGGCGATATTCATGTTGCCTACGTGGCCAAATGTCCTCTACCAGGCACTGCTGATGATTTAGTAAGTAAAAAAGGCGCTAAGCCCCCTAAACGGACTAATATTCGGAAGAAAGATCGTGAGCTTATGCTTCTGAACCCCGAAGAGGTGGGAAGAAAATCGTGGTTCTAGTGATGCACTGTGTTGTGAATATCGTTGTCACATATCTTTCTTCGCCTTCTTCTTCACATCTCACCATCCATTCCAGGGAGGAGATAAACTAAGCAAGACGCTGGATGATGAGTGGCTGAGCGATTCTGCCGAAAAAATCACAAGAATGCTTCCTGGTGGCGTGAATGTTGTTGGTTAGCCAATCTAAAGTCTAAATATTGTTTATCTTTCATGCTTGGCTTGGTTTTCCAACAAAAACAACTTCAACGATCAGCGTATAATGATTACACGTGCGGTGGCTCGTATTCAACGGACGAACAACTCCCTGACCACCCTAAACCTCAATAATGTCAATGACAATATGGTAAAAGGGCAGCCTATAATTATTTCATTCCTATTCAGGCTCTAGTTTATGTGGAAACTCCAAATGGAAAGCCTCAAGGGGTTATTATTGATGTAGTAAAACGAGGCCCTGAATCCACCACAAAAGTCCATTTTACCCAGGTACATCTGCTTTATGAAGATACGACCACAAATTTCAGCTGGAGTGGATTTCCATCGTGACGAATGCCTCGACAAGGGTAGTACTGAATGTTCCCTTCCGTGGTAATCAGCCTGATTTCTACAAGGAATTCGCCGCTGCCCTTCGACCATTCGCAGAAAATCTTTTTGCTTGTGATATGGTTTGTAATGAAAGGCTAATGTAAAAAATCCACTTCAGATCCTAATTGATGGAAATATCCGTGAAAATTCCGAGCCACTTTTCGATAATCCGAAAAAGAAGAAAGCCAATTCAGTGGAAATTCAAATGTTTATCGATCCCTGTTGTGAGTTCTCTTTACCCCTAAATCTAGGAGTGTTTCAGTCAATAAGGAGAACGAAATACAATGTAAATCAGCGGATAATCTACATGAGATTACATTTGATATGGAAATCCGTGCAGCTGTCCCAGTGAGGTCTAAAATAGAAGCTGTCAAGACAGCTGTGAAACATCATCTAATCCGGTCGTTAATGGCAAGAGCAGGTGAAACTTTTATAACAAATGCTATCGATTACCTGAGCCCTTGCCCCAATAGGTTAACAAGGAAAAGATAAGTCGAATACTCGGAGTTTGGTTAACAAAATCCCGATAGAAAGATCCCCGTTCACCTATGCTTCAAAATGCTCAATGCTTATCAAATCTCCTAACTTTTAGAGCTTCAATATGAATCTATGGAAGTAGTGGAAAATGGCGAAGAGGATGGCCCTTGCGCTGTTCATCAGCTGCCTCGCATAGCTACAACACTTCTTCCCGTAAATGGTTCTGTTCTTGTACAAGATTTCCTTTTCGAAGCGGATTCGGTTGAAGATGCTCAAAATAATTTTAAGGAGATACTTGAGTTAGAAACAAATATTGGTGAGCTCACTATGTTACAATAATCTATCCATTGTGTAGAACATGTAGATGAAGGCTGGGAACGTGCTCTTCTTCCCGAAGAAATGGAATCCGTACGTTGTCCACTGGATTCTGCACCTCTTCTCTCACTCAAGCCTAACGAAGATGATATTTCCTTGACACCGGTGCTCGTAGTACTTGCCATAATTGTTGCTGTTGTCAGCATTGTTGTCTATTTGGCTATGGGAAGCTAAACGATTTTGGTAATTTTAACTTTTTGCATAAATTGGCGTTCTTATTTATTGTCTGTGATTGTAAAATGATAAACTATATAATATCACATCGTGGAATGAAAAATAATAATAATACAAGACTAAACGACGAGTAGCCAAAATACAAAGAAAACGCCAAGCATTATGAATACATTTGAAAGAAATTGTTCTTCTTGATATTGGCGACTGCCAGGTTGAGGAGCTTCGGCTCGACGTTCACTATTTGTGAACCAAGATGCCATAAATGACAACGGGAAAATTCCTGAAATAAGCTTTTACACGAAAAAAAGTCATTCCTTACCTATACCCATAGAGAACTGCACTCCTCCGCCACCTCCATCACCACCCCATTGAAAACCAGGAAATCCGCCTTGGGCAGGCTCAGTACGTTGTCCTTTCGGCCTTGGAGGGATTTTATCACGAGGATCACCACTGTCTCCACCACGACCATATAGTGGAATTACCTAAAACATGCATCAACAAAGCATTTATAAAAAAAACAATTGTTTTAAAAAAATAATAAAAAATATTACCTGGTCACGAGAAATCGCTGATTTGCATACAGGGCACACCTGTCGATTGGGTCTGGTGTCAAGCCACTGAACAAGACATGGCCAACAAAATAAGTGACCGCACATAGAAACAACGGCGTCTCGGGCAATATCAAGGCAAATGTTACATTCAAATCTGTAATAACATAGACACTAAAATACAAATCGCTAATAACAAATACCTAGAATTATCTTCTTCCTGCTTTTTAGAGCTGCTGGATTGCTCATTTTCTGGCATTTTTGATGAACCAGCTGGGGTTTCTTCGTTAGTACTCATGAGTTCTGAAATAAGCGTATAAGAGTCATTATTATGAAGATACATAAGAGCTTTTTATGTAAAAAGCAGATACGGGAAATTCTAAAGTGAAATCAATGCTGTGGCAAGTCTACGTCAGCGAAAAAGGAAGGATCAAATAATAGGGTTTCGCACTCCGTATCTAAAATAATCGAGGATCGAAACTTTCAATCAGATCAACGTTTCCGTCATCTTTAGAAGAAATAGAATCGACCGTTGGCCAGAGTTCAATAAAGTAAATTAGATGTGATGTTGCATATGGGGAAGCAATCACGAGTGAGGCATTTTCACCCAAACGAATGTAAGCGAGCTGGTTTGTAGAAATGAAAAAAATTATGGCAGCAAGATGAAGGTTATTATGAACAAATACAGGTTCATTAAATGTATAAAAAAGGTGCATAGCTACTGTACGTATAGGTATATCTACTGCTTTTTTGATCTGTTCAGCTGCAGTAAGACTTGCAAAACAAAACAGATTCACGTGTACAAAGGATGGTGAAAGTGAGAACAGTGGAAAAGAAGCAATGGGGAAGCGGCTGAAATGAAATGAATTCGTATGAAAAAATATTGGCGGCAAGAAGAGAGCGGGCGTTGGGATTCGAAGAACTGAGAAAATCGGCTTCATCAATTCTCTTCATGTGTGGTTGTATTCCGGAGACATATTTTGGTGTTATGCTCTTTGTTGTGCCTTTTTACTGAACTGGTATAATGTATCTTCTGCTTTTAGGCGATGAGAGTAGTTGTTTTGGGAGTAGACTCTTACCTCGGATCGCGATTTGCAGAATGGATTGGTCGTATTCCTCACACGGAAGCAGTTGGTTGGGCAATGTGTAAATCATCCGATACAGGTTGCTGCTTTTATTTCATTGTCTACCGAAAGCTTCAGACTATGATGGTGTCGCTGTCTACGGAGTCGACAAAATTGAACATATTGTTCATGGAGCAGACGTTGTGATTAATCTACATGAAGTGCAAGACTTTTCCCTATTACCAGACCGGAGGAGCTTGTATTGCAACAACGTGAAACGTAACCACCTTCTGTAGTTTCTATCTTATCACCTTTTTAGTGGTAGAACATCTCATTTCTCTGCACTCCCTTCCTGGTCATAAATGGAAGCTTGTTCATCTGTCTACACCGTTTGTACAATGCTCTTCACGGTGGCCCAACATTAACAGCAATGAAATTCCATTGCATGAGATTCCTACATCTAAACCTTTCAAGGTTCGCCGTTAGATCTTCAATTATTCTTTTATTCAGAGCTACTGTGATTCAAAGTTGCAAGCAGATAATTTGCTCAATAATTCTTCTATCGATTGTATTATTGCTAGACCAGTGCCTGTATATGGTGAAGGCGATCGATGCTCACTGATTACGGATATGCTCAAATTGTCATCAGTAATTGGATTTGTACCTCGGATTTGTGATGATGACGGTGTTATGCAGGTAAGAATTGTTGTAGGCATTTGATGCTTTCAGATGGTAACTTTACACAATACAATGACTTGCCTCTGGAGAGCCGCAGAAAAGCTTTCTGATGTTCCCTCTACAGAAACTGCTGCTGAAAGGATTTTTGAGATCGTCGTGCTTTCTGATAATACGGAGAAGCGCAACTTCTTTCAGAATTTCGGCGACTTTATCCAGGTATATCTGTGTGTGTGTGAGTGAATTTAACTTAACTTTAAACAGATAGATGATAATGGTTTGCCAACGGTGCAAATACCATTTCTAGCAGTATATTATATCTATTTTCTTGCGGCGTTAGTTATTCGTATGTTATCAGTAGTATACGTTGCACTGTGGATGAAACAAGTAAGAATGTTTATAAAATTTATTTCACTGTTTTTTTTGCAGCTTCCAGATCCGGATTATTTCTACATGAACTTTTATCACTGGACGTTTTTCAATAACTACAAAGCAAGGGAATATCTTGGATACACACCTCTACATAACAAGGCAGTTTACAATTTTCTTATGAAGTCATATTTTTTTCTAGGAAGAACAGCAAGCTTCTCGAAATTATTACCGCAAGTTAGAAGCATCAACAATAACCAACTTCTCCTGGGAAAATACTCGACCTTTTCTCAACAACTAATAATTCATACTTCCTTTTTTTTGTGCCTAGTTTTTTTTCTTGTATTATTCAAATTGTCAAATGTTTTAGCATATTAAAAGTAGTTTTCTAACATATTCTTCCTTATTTCTGTTTATCCAGTTTAATACTGGGATTACCTTGTGATATTATGCTTATTGGTTTTGCTGTGTTCAGATTATTATCCTCTTGAGCACAATGAGAATAAGAACCTCATCCACGCCGGAATC
This sequence comes from Oscheius dolichura, assembly GCA_932521035.1. NCBI lineage: Eukaryota > Metazoa > Nematoda > Chromadorea > Rhabditida > Rhabditidae > Oscheius > Oscheius dolichura. The sequence continues at coordinate 2,570,002 of OW051494.1, read as the reverse complement.
TGTAGCGTACTGCCCCAAAATTATGTTTTAATTATCATTTTAAGAAGACCAGTAATGACCAGAAGTCGGTCCAGTTCATCTGTAAGAAGGCAAACGGACATAGACAAAGAAAATGAACGTGCTACCTTCAAGTTGCGTTCATCAGACCCTATCGATATTTGGATGAGCAAAATTATACCACAAAGCAGGAAGGCAGTGGAAAAATCGAAAGTGCGAATTCAAAGTATTAACACTTCTATTTGTTTATTTTTTATACCTTCCAGATATAGCGCAGGTTGAAAGGGTGATATTAAAACACGGAATGGAACAAGCACCACGAAAGGATAGTCTTTTCTATGACCCTTCTATACTTACCATCATACTCAATGTATTGAACAAAAACAATTCTTGGGATATTGGTTTGGCACATGGATATTTGCCTATACTCACAAGCAATGGTGACATTTATTTCTCTTTAGTATCCTGCAATTTGTTTTAGATATATTACTTGAACCATCCTGTGCATCTGCTTGCCTTGATAGTCTTCAACTAATATGCACTACTCTCTTAGATAATATTATCAGCGCAACACAAGGATTAACTTTTGGTGTAGACATTGCTGCCGAAGAAAGAAGCGAAAAAGCAACAGAAAATTTGAAGGTATAATCGATTTATTATTTTAACAAATATTTTAAGCTTTTGCGTAAATTACGTGATACTAGCCAGACGTTATACAAAAAAATGTCACCACTCCATGCTACTCGACTTAATCAAATAATTCAAACCCTCCAGACTATATAAGTTCTTTTTTACCAACTCATGTATAATAACAAGGTCTGTAAATTTTTTAAAATTTTATGTTCACTGTTTAAATTGCGAATGGGTCTGGCTTGGATATATGGCTTCACAATAAGTTGTCTTGTTTGTGAAAAGGTTGCCACTCTCGAATTCCGATAGGCTGCGGAACAGCCTTCACTATTACTTGACAAGCGATCAACTTCGGCATGGCTAATGTTGGCGAGATGCCAGGTCCCTGTTTTCTCAAGGAGTCCTTCTTTCTTATACTATTATACTGCCAGCCAATTTCATCCACATGCAGCTATGACTACTTTACCCACAGAAACAACTAACAAAGCACTGCATGGGACGAGGAGGTGCAGTTCAGGGCCAGCGGGAGAGACTTGGCGAACATAGGAGAGAGCCGACAAAGGCACGCGCGATAGAGCGCAAAGAGACGAGAGAGCATCCGAGAAACCGGCATACCAGGCCGTGCCTGGCGGCAGCTGGAGGTCGGACCCAGCTGACTCCTCATGGCACTGCATAGTCATTTTTCTGTTCTTTTTGATGTTTTTTGAAGCAGAATCTTCTTCCATGATGTGTTTTTTGATGCCGCATATTATCCACTCATATCTTCTACCATTTGAAGTATTCTCAGCGTTGAAATTCGGCAGAGAACATTTGAATAACCTGCATACCTGCCGGAGCTTTTCGAAATCCTTATCCTAGATCCAAAATTGCGATACTTACAGTTTCTGAACAATTAAAAATCTATTCCTACAGACAATTTTAAATATCGCTCAAAATAAATTACAAGGACGTCCAACCTTTTGTTAGATTCGACGGGCTGACCCCAATTTGTGGCGCTATTGATACTCTTCTTGAACTGTACCTAGTTTTTCCACCGCTTGCTCGATATTTTCTGCTTGTTCCAAATTTGGTCTAATTTCTTTGTTTTTTAGTTTTCCAAATAAACTTGAGCTGTATTTGGCTACCTAAAAAGCTTATTTTTAAAACTTTAAACCCGAAACACCCTTGTCTTTCCTCAATAACATTTCAAAAGACCCCAAAACTTCTCTATTGATCCCGTAAACTTGCCCGACCTGCCGTTATTTGACCATCCACAGCTTCCTCGAAAAGTGCAAGTGGACTGCTGCTATATTGATCTCTTTCTTCCGATTTCACGTTCTCTCTAAAATGTTGACCTTTTAGTTTGTTCCCTTTCGAGATGAAGCCTTTGTGGCTTCTTCTCCTTGTCGCCTCCACGGCACAAGCCCTAAACTGGGCATGCCCACCCTTCGACACAGAATTCAAACGAGTTGCTACTGAACTCAACAAAACGGTATGTTTCCCCAGAAGAAGAAATATTAAAAAAACTGCCCTTTCCAGATTGCTTGTAGATGCCAAGAAGATGGATTTTATTACAATGTGGAAGGCATCACAATTGAGTGCTCGGACAGCACTTTTCCCACGTTGAAAGAGACTTTGGCCACGTTGAATGGCAGCCAAGTCGGCGCGCTGAAGATTTGGGGCTCGACTCTGTACAAATTGCCAGAAGATTTCTTCAAAAAGGTTCGTTTCGAGTTATTTTGTTGTATTTTACCTTTTGCTTTTGCATATTTCAAAATTTATTTGATGATTTTCTTTGTTTAGGTGCAATTCAAGCAGCTGTCCATCGATGAATCGGAATTGGCCAGCATCAATGAGAGGGCGCTTTCCCACGTAGCCAAAGATCTCACCTCCATCAGCTTCAAAGGCAATCAGCTGAATTCGAAAGTCCTTTCTTTGCTGAAATCGCTGCCTAAGCTGCAGATTATCGATCTCTCTAGTATGTTTTCCTTTATTTTTTGTATATTTTCTATTTTTAGATAATGTAATCAGCAACATTCAAAAGAACATCTTCCCCGACGATACAAGAGAGCTAAATTTGGACTCGAATGAAATAAAGAATATCGAAGACGGAGCTTTCAGCAATCTGCGTAATTTGAAGAAGCTCACGCTGTCCAATAATCAACTGGAAACCATCTCTGCCACGACATTTAAAGGATTGGATCAGTTGGAGACTCTAATCCTCCAGAAGAATCACATCAAGAACATTGACTACCTGGCATTTGCACATATGAAGAAGCTGCGAGTCATCGACATCGGCACCAATGACATCCCCAATGTGGAGCTGAGAAACCTTCCAAAATTGGAGAAAGTCTTCCTCAACAATAATAATATCCAGTCGTTTAAAGACATCGTCCTCAAGTGAGTTTATCCCTTATTTTATGGAAAGAATCCCAATTTTTATAGGGAATTACCTTCTCTAGTACTCGTCTCCATGGATCGGAATTACATTTCCGAGATTGATGACGGAGATCTGGCTGGATTGTCGAAAAGCGCCAAACTGGAGAGTCTCACCCTCTCGGCCAACAATATCTCCCACGTGAGTTGACCGTCAAATTGGGTATTCTATGAAGACAATTTCAGGTCGGAAGCAAGGCACTGAATGCCATCCAGCATGTCAGCATCTTGGCTCTTCAAAATAACCAACTGGGAGGATTGAGCGAGGAGACGACGCCCTCCTTCCTGGCTCCCCTTTACCGACTGAAGACCCTGCTCCTGTCCCACAATTTCCTCAAAAAACTCCGGGCCAAGGATATCCCCAAGTCGGTCTCCACCCTGGCAGCTGATAATAACCTCATTGAGGAGGTGAGCATTCTACCCCTGGTGAATAAAAGAGCTGCTCTTACAGATTGATGCCAACGCCTTCGAAGGCATGACAATGCAGCGCATTTACCTGAACAAGAACCAACTGACCTACCTGCCGCCGTCGACCTTCGACAGCTTCGACATGAACACCCTGGAGAACGTGGACATCAGTGACAATCGATGGCACTGCGTCTGCGGCAAGGAGTGGCTCGTCGACTGGCTGGACGCCCTCGGCGACCGGGACGACATGGAAGGAGTGCTCGGCTGCCTGGCCAACTCCAACTGCGGGCTGATAGCGACGAAGAAGAAGGAAGACGAGGAGAGTGCCGCCCGCCGGTCGGCTCTGATCTCCGTGGGGGCGAGTCTCCTCGCCCTGGCCTCTATCCTCATCCTCATGATGATCGCCTACATGTTCGTCTCCGAAGGCAAGCATACGGTAGGCATCGCTGTGAGACCCATAAAAATCATCATAATTTAGACGATTTTCCTGAGACCGAAGAGAGTAGACTCGGACATGAAGAAGCTGATAACGGATACGGATCACCTGCCGGCCGAGACGATGGCCGACGTGCCGCCCCTCATCCGCCGGCCACCCGGCGAGAACAAGAAGTCCGTCCGCTTCGCCGACTGATCCCCCTTGTCGAAGTGCTCCTCCCTCCCTTACCCATTACGAGTTGCCGCCCGATGATATTTAACAAAAAATTGGTTTGGAGAGAAGTTGATTTTCAGACTCTAATCTCCTAATTTATTTGTCGGGTTCAAATTGCAAAAGATCTTCTCTTCTCTTCGTCTCTCTCCCTCTCGTATCCTCCTCCTCCTCCCAACAACAGCATTACTCCCAGTGTGAACTTTATTTGTCTCGTCGTCTTCTTTTGTATTTAATTCTTTTTTCTTTTGTTGATTTTCTCTCATGTTATTTTCATTATAAATATGAAACAATAGGAAAAATGTCTTCGAATAATCAAAGGGGCAGGGAGAAAGGGGGACGGGGACGGCCCATTGCCGGGGCGCGGCCCTGGTAGCATTCTTTGGTTTTTCTCCTTGGAAAATCTGTACAGGAACAGTACAAACTACAGTAAGGATAGCTATAAGTTCAGAAAGGAGTACTGTAACAAAGGAGAGCAGAAGGGAGTCCCATCTCCCCGGCCCCCTCCCCTTCTCCTCCTCCCGGCTGAACACCACCCCGTATTTGTTCGTGTTCGTGTTCCAGGAGGATTATTATAAGGCGCGACGAGCCTTTTCGCTCCTTGTGTACCGAAGCAGCCGAGAGGGACAAGTAGCCTTTCGGAGGGAAGAAGGTGGACACAGGCAGGCCAAGTGGCGGCAACTCTCTTTTTGTTTCTTTTATTCTTCTGCTCCTGTTCCATTCTTCATCTGATGGGCAAAGCCAGCCCAGGCGCTGGAATTCCTCGCTTAGATTTTGCTTTTGTCTTTTCCGGGACAAGCGTCGCCGTCTTTACGGCTCGTCCTTTCTCCAAATCCGGGAAATTCTGAATTTTGGAGGGCTTTCGAGTGGGAGACTGAAGCCTGTCTTTCGAATGTCTTCTTCTGGTGGAAAAACGACGTCCCTGACCGTAGCCACGAGAGTTGGGCAGATCTCCACCGGGAGACGCTCCTCTTATCCTGCTCCGCATCCCCTTGGGGCACGCTGCCGTTCCTGGGCAGCCAGTAATCAGTGGCAAAGAGGAGAAATGTGCCTGTTGCTGGCCGTCCTCTCGTCCTCCTGTTCGTCCGCCCTCCAGTCGCCCAGTCGTCTCTTCCTCTCTTCTTCGTTCTCTTGTCCTTCCGTCCGCTTGACATCCACTCCTTCCGTTATTTCGTCCTCCTGTCCTTTCCTTCCCCTCTGCTCCGTCGGCCGTTCTCCTCCCCTTGTTCTTCTTTTCAATTGTACAAGAGTGATATCCTCCTTGGCGATGTCTCTTTAGTAGGGTCCAAATAGTCCTCTGCTCCCTCTTCTCCTCCCTCACTCTCTCCCTCCCCCCTCCTCCTCGTGGTCATTTCCAAAAAAGGGAGGAGACAACTGCACTCTGACCCCCGTTCCCATCCTCCTCCTCTCCCTGTCCCGTTATCCTCCCGTTTTGTCCTTGTTTGGAGCACAGCTAATTAGGCTTCACCCATCGGCGTGCGCCTCTGTTTGCGTACGCTCGTTTTGTCTTTTTGACTGTGGCCGTCCAGCTCCTCCCTACCATAATCCCTGTACACGAGTGACCAGGCCATCTCTCCCCCCACTTCCATTATTTTCCATCGGAATACCTCTTCTCTATTTCCAGTTCCCCTATGAAAATACACGAATGACGGACTATTTACTACTCCTGTTGACTCTTCTGGTACAGCGGAATGACGGCTTGGACTTCAGGTCACAGGTGGGTCGACTGGGCCCCGTCCTCCCCTGAAATGCCCCTTTTCAGGTATTTCAAACAAATCTCCAGCAGAATATACAAAAAGCAACGAATTCCCTCTTCAACAATAATGGCAACGGGGCGAGTAATCCCTACGAACAGCTTCAACCCATCCAGGGTCACATCTACGGGGGCAACGGCCTGCCCCTGGCCTCTTTTCCCATGACCGACTTCTTCAACACCAACTTCTCCGCTATGTTACCGTATCAGGTGGTGAGAATGTTTCAAGAGCGAGATAAAGCTAAAAATATCAGAATGCCATGTCAACCTACAGTACCTCCGCGTCGTCGTCCCCCGTCGCGGCCCCCGTCTACACCCAGACCTATTATAATCAACAGAATAATCCCAGCTTCCAATCTACCGTATCCTATGTAAGCGAGGCTTTCCTGCCTCGAAAAGAAGAGGTGCCTTCCAGGTCAATCCGACTACGACCACCACTACACCACCCTCCTCCTCCTCCCTGGTCTACACGACAACGACGATTTCCTCGGTGACGCCGCTCCTCTGGACGACGAAGGCCGCCAAATCGTCGGTGGCCAAAATGAGCAAACTCTCTGTAAAGTGAGCGTTTATCCTAATTCTTGAAAAGTGTTAGTTTTAAGGCCAGTGAGAAAGGAGGACGGCGTCGTCTCGGCCCAGGTCTCCGTGCCCAGCCACCGTCTCCTGAATGATATCCTGGTCATCCCCTCCAGTCGTCGGCTCTACATCCTGGCCATCTTCCCCATCCACGAATCAGCTGATTATAAGGTTAATTTTGGCTAGAAAACAAGGAGGAGAAGGTCTAAAGTGAGCCGGTCTCCCAGGCGTGTAATACTATCCGGCGCGCTTTGAGGTAAAGGGAAAGACTCACTTCGACGACTTTTCGCCTCGGGGAAAACAAACGAGAGCAATTCCAGCCGATTTTTAGGGGTTCGAGTGTGGGAAGGTGGATGTGAACGGGTTCATCCGGATGGCCGCCTTCTTGGACGCGCTGTCTGCCGTCAACTCGCAGAAGGTCCTCCAAGACGCCGGCCTCTCACTGGGGGCCGTTATCATCGACAGCTGCTCCTCTGATCTGCGTACTGTAGCGGATCTCTATGAACTTCTTTCCGGGACCAATATACAAAAGTAGCCGTCCTTTAATAGGCTACCCTAATCCTCCGCTTCAGGACGGATTTAGTCGCCCTGGTTCGGGACGACGGCGCTCACCTTCCGAATGTGGACGAGTTCGCCCGGCATCTGCGAATCCCCACTTTGAACACCTACTTCTCTCCTATGGAAATGGTAAAAACATAGAAATAAAGGGAAACGGGAGAGATTTATAGCCCCTGACGACGGGTACCCTTCCCTCGATGTCCAGCCCTATAGAGGCCATGCTCGGCCTCCTCCACCACACGGGCAGCAAGTGTGTCAGCCTACTCTACGATGACCGCCACTTGAGGTATTTAAATTCTTCGTTGTTCTTCTAATGAAAGGTCAGCTCTTCCCACCAGCTGATAGAAATGGCCTCTTCCCGAGGAATCTGCGTAGAGGCGAGTATCAGCCTGAAGAATGAGGGGAAGACCGCGGCCGAGAGCGCCATCCGCCGTCTCCTCCTTACCGAGGCCCGGATAGTCGTTATCCTCCTAAATGAGTGGAACTGGATCGAATTGATGAAGGCCTTCCGAGCAGAAATGGTCAGCCTCCTCTTGATATTCACAGAATAACGGTCTAATTTTGGGTAATAACCGGCCGGTTCATCATCCTCACGCCCCAAGACCCGCGCTGGTTCACCTCGAAACAATTCCTCGAGGCTTGGCCCCACTTTGACCAGTTGCTGCTCTCCGTCGGTGTGGATAAAGTCCGTCAGAGCCACGAGCAACAGTCCCTAACCTCCCAGTTCGCCAAGCTACCATTCCCCGGCAGCTGGAGGAGCCAGTTCTGGTCCACCGCTTTTAAATGCCACATTGGCGGGGAAAACGAAGCCGGTGAACAGTTCTCAAAGTAATTTTCCTTTTAAAAAGGGGCCAAAAATCTATATTCCAGAGAATGCGAACAAAAGCAGCTACTGAATTTGACAGCAGTGGCGCCGGATCTGGACATCGCGCCCGTTACCCTGGCCGTCCACTCTGTCGCCCACGCGGTGAGAAAATTGATAGATAATGTCTGTCCTGGTGGGTATACCCAGTTATTTGAAGTATATTCCATTCAGGAGCCTTGGTCCAGAGTCTCAATGACTGCCTCAACGATCCTCAAGACACCCTGTTCAATGCCATCCTCAATCTCCGCTTTGTCCATGCCCTGGGAGACGGAGGAGGCGAGTCTCCTTCTCTTTTTAAAGAATTGTACAGTAACCCAATCCTTTAATTTGGATTTTATATATTTCATTCCTCTTTCAGAAGTCTTCTTCAACGGTTCTTCCGGCTTCCGTGACCATCGCCTCCTCCTCAACCGGGTCACCTACAATACCCAGCTGGAAGTGGAGAAACTAGCCGAATGGGATACTGTAACCCTTTTTAATTCACATTAAAGTAATTACCTCTAGATTACGGGATTTAAATACACAGCTGGGATGGATCTCGTAATGGAGGAGAGGGACGGCACCCGAGCCCCGCTCAGGAGCCTCTGCCCCCGATCGGCCTGCGCCTCGGAGGAGATCCGCCGCCAGCAGGCGGGCAGCCGGCCTGCCTTCCGGGACTCTTTGACCGACGTCTTCGTCCTTATTTATGCCATTGGAGCAGGTCTCCTCCCTCATTTCCCAATCCATTCCCAGTCCTTTCAGTCATTACCTTCATAATCTGTATGATGGCCATGTACCATCGGATTGTCGCGTCGGGAATCGACGAATATCGTACCTGTACAGCTTACACGATGGCCGGGTTGAGTCTGCTCTGCCTCGTTGCCATCTTCTTCATCATCCCTCCCAATCCCGTCTCCTGTTCCGTGAGGAGGCTGGCCTTCGGTCCGGCACTTACCGTAGTCCTGGCTCCTGTCCTGGTCAAAGTGGGAGCATTGAATATTTTCTCTAGGAGAGACACTTTCCAGACTCTGTTTGTATGGACGAGTGAACTGTGCCAGACCCCGAACCGTCCCAAGTCGGCCTCTCCCATCGTCCTCTTCTGGATCTCCACGGCCATTGTCCTTATCCAAATAGGCAGGTCCTCTTCCCTAGACTGTTATGTTGTAATCTACAGTAATCTCCTTTGAATGGGGAGTCTTCGAGTGGCCGACGGAGATGTCCTTCGTCACCTCGAGCCAGCACGGAATGGCTTGGCGGTGTGCCCCTGGAGCAGCTTATGAGCACCGTCTCTTCCATTCTTGTGGTCTCAGTGTCCTTCTGATTATCATTACCGTAGTCTGTTCGGTTCTCTCCGTGAAACGAGTAGAATGCCGGCAGAATGTCCTTATAATGGTAAGCGCGGACTCACAGCTGCTGCACCCGTAAAGTCTCGGCAGCAATTCCAAATGGCGTCGCCGCGTCGCCAATTTGAGTCAGCTTTGCGCAGAGGCGATAACGTGACCCGTGAAGCTTTGCTGAGGTGCGTTTATTGCTGGTTGAAAACTTTTCCCAATTACCCGCACTTCCCCCTGAAACATGGGTGGAAGATGCAATTTTTGGAAGCCCCAAGGGGGCAACAAGATGTTTTCTTTCTCTTTTTGAAGAGAAGTTCTCATTCCAGGCTTTCTGTGCATTTATTGCCGTCGCCTTGTATGTCAGTCTCCCGTTTTTGTCCTTCAAAATTAGGGATCAAGTCATCGCTGGAGGTAAATGACTCCCCAATCATTCTAAATAACCAATTTAATTCCAGTTCTGCTCCTCTTCAGTTATTTGGTCATTGTGATCACCTATTGCCGGGCGGCGTTTGAAGTTAGTGACCAGGACTCCTCCAGAGGATCTCTAATGGAGAAAAGTACCATGGACAGGTCGGAAAAGGTGGGAATTTATGGAGAAAGGAAGGAAAGGACACAGGAGAAGACATTCTGGATGGAGGAGCGGATCATGTCGCCCCGACAGGCGAATACCCTCTCGATTCAGAGAAACTACCATCAGTCGGCCACTCTACAACAGCCGATGACCACTATGGACAGATACAGTCAGCTATTTTGAGTAGTGAATTAAGAATATTTGCAGTTCATGGCAATGTCGGCTATGCTGTTCCTCCTAGAGCCCAAAACTACGGTTCCCACAGCCAATTAAATAGGCTAACATTGAATTTAGGTTAGTTTATGCCTACTTTACTATAAAAATAATAGAAAGAGAAAGAAAAATGACCAGAAATAGTGAAAAAGCGACTTCTTTTCGTCTTTCCCTGGCCGGTATTCGAAACGCGTTCCCGCTGCCGCCGCACCCGTAAAATCTCGGCCGCCAGCGGGCAGGCCCTTATATAAGCGCCGGGCGCCTCTCCAGTCTTGTTCATACCAATGGACATATACTAAAATTGGAACAATACAGAGAAGATTAGCATGGCCCCTGCGCAAGGATGACACGCAAATTCGTGAAGCGTTCCAAATTTTTTGTCTTTTTTTCTAGATTCCTACCCTTGTATCAAATGTTCCTCTTCCATTTTCTGTCCCATTTTTGATCTATTTTCCCTTTTTTTAGATGCAAACGGCGCTCCAGCCCCTACCCGCATTCCCATGGCCACATTACAGCGACCTTCCCATTCCCAACGATATGGAGTCGAAGGTTACGGTAACAATTCCCCCAATTCCCTTTTTCGACCTCTTCCAACCAGAGCAAAACCATTTCTCCCCAATTTTTCAGAACTTCCTCCTTCTCCTCAACCAGCCGCCAAAAATAGTGGAAAATATGGAGCTCAAGAATTTGGTAACTCTTTTCTAGATCCAAATTTAGCCATCTTTCCAGTTCTGGAGGAAGACAGCGGCCATGTTCGACTCTAAAAAATAGCAGAATTACAGATTAATTAATAATTTTATTGTGTGTACACTGCTAGTGACCGCTGATCCAGAAATAATACAATAACAAAACAATAAATATTAAATAAAATACCCGTAGAGAGTGCAGAATATAATCGGGAACAAGGTGAATGAAACCAGTTATGAGAGGGGAAGGAAATGAGTGGAGCCGCACCCGTAAAATCTCGGCAGCTGATGCCAAAGTCTTTCTAACAGCTAAATATTGATAGCCCAGCAACTGCCGAGATTCTACGGGTGCAGGAGCTAAACAGCCGGGGGCCGACAGATATAAGAGAAAGGGTGGAAGAGATCAATCGCTATCAGAATCCAACGTGACCTGGATGACTCGTTTTCTCTGCTTGTTCGGGACGGGGCCGTCATCCTGAAGAAGAATTTAATATTAATTGAGATAAAGCTCAAAGTCCACCTCGTCTTCTTTATGTTTCCTCGAGGCTTTCGACTGCGGCGTGTGGTTGTTCCCCCGTCCTCCTCGGAGTGTCCTCGACGACTGGGGGCTGTCATCCGCCAGGAGTTCCAGCACGGTAAAGAGACGTTGAAACTTCGGACGCATCATTGTCGTCTTGTCATTACTGAGGATATTCTTATTATTAAAATAGAGGATACAATACCTGGTAATGGTCTTGAATGCCTCCTGTACACTCCACTTGGAGAGGAGGGTCTCGGCCACCTTCTGCTCCTTGGCCAGGCAGTGGTCGATGAAGAATGACATATGGGACAGGAGTTGTTCCAGCGACAACTTGGGAGCGGCCTTCTTGCCCTGGCTCTTCTGGGAATTGACGTTGTTCGTCATGTGGAGCTCGTTGTTGTTAATGAGTTTTTTGATCAACTGGGCTATCAGGTCGGCCACCTTCGTACACATGTCCGCCTCGTCTATCAGGATCTAAAAGACCTATTTCTGCTCTATAAAAGGTCCTACTCTGAAGCAATTGATGGTAAAGAAGTCGTCCTTCGATGGTGGTCGGGAGAGGATCGTCCTCAGGAGACTCATCCCCGGCTCTCGGTCTAGCCTCCTTAGAGTGAGCAATAGATTGACAGCAGTCTCCGCGTGTTGGTCTGATCGTATCTTGGGAACTATAGGAAGAAGCCAATCCATCGGAACTCCTTCGGAATGAACTGAAAGGGGTGATTAGAATACGGTAGGAGGAGGACGGCTCACTCAGTTGCCAGAGGAGAAGCTGGGCAGTGGTTGACCAGTCCATCGAGGCTGTCACAATATTACAGACGTTATCCTTCCGGAAGAGTGAATTGCCTTCTCTGATCATCGAGCCGACAATGTCCGACAGCTGGGAGGAGTCCATATGGCAACAGACAACGTGCAACACCTGAACAATTCCCTTCTGAATGAGACTCGGGTTACTGTACCTCGGGAGATGACCCAATGTCTTGGTAGAATTTCTCAAAAATAAAGGGAAGAAGAAGAGTGAACAGCTTCTCGTCCTCCAGGGCGACTGTCTGTAGAATTATAGGAAAAATGGATGGGAAAGAGGAATTACGGTACCTCAATATCTTCACTCAACAGTTCGGAGACTTCCTTATCCATGGCGGTGGCCACCTCCTCGTAACATTTGATATGGTCGTTATTGTTGGAATTTGTACCGAAACCACACTGGAAAGGGAGGAATTTAGGGAAAGAACCACAATTAGGCTGCCACAAACAAGAGAGTTGAGTATGCACCCGTAGAATCTCGGCACGAGAAAGATATGAAAGAATGGCGGCTACAGAAGAAAGGAGGCTTCGAGGCCGAGATCGTACGGGTGCGGGCGTGGGGCTCTCCTCCTGTCTTATCGCCGTTTCAGGTCCCGTCGAGGATTACGGTAGTGAAAATAAAGGGAAAACTCCTACCTTGATAAAATAGATCAATAGAATAGTGATAAAGTTGTCCTTTTCCCTCATGGCCCCGATTATCCGAATCAACGGCGTCCTCGAGGTGGTCTCATTGATAGGCGTGTAACTGAACATTTTCATCATCTTTGTAAATTCCCAAACTTGCCATAAATTCCGGAAAACGATAAAAATTGGATGGGAGAATATTTCCTGATAGGGATCTTGGTTGTCGGAATTGGCGTTGACCTCCGGGACGAGACTCTTCACCGCCTCTGGCCGGCCAATGAGGGAGAGGAGACACTGCCCCAGTGTCCAGTGCTGCTCTTCTTCCACTTGATCCTGGTCCTAAAACGATTACTTTCCATTAATTTTAGAGGGCAAAACAAACATTTTCCAATAGTTTTTGTAGTAATTTCCCGACGGATTCTCCCCTGTCACTATCGTCCGACTCCTCGTTGGTGAAGGCCGACTTGACCATCTCCACGATGTCTTTCAAGTCGTCTCTCAACAACGTCAGGTTAGTTTCCAGTTCTTTTTCCTGGTCTTCCTTGGATAAAGTCTACAATACTCCAGAAATTTGGGAAAATAAGGAAGAGTCCCACCTTGTTTCGTAACCTGGACTGCGGCGGGGTAGGAGACTTGCTCCGCCGGTTATTATTCTCAATTTCTTCTTTTTTCACTTTGGTCGGCTTCTCTGACCAGTTCTCCTTGGCATTTGTTGTGTTATTTCTAGAAATGGGAGATTACAGTAACCCAAATGGAAGAGATTTAAAGGAATTGGGGATAAGCGTCCGCCGAAGTCACGTTTTCGCCATAAAAATGCATTTTCCCCGCGATCCTGACATCTTTATAGAAAAATAAATATATCCTCGTGGCCAGGACAAAAGGCGGATTTTTTTAGATCTATTCAATTTTTGTTTTGATGCAACAATCCAAGGACAACTCACTCGACGATAGGAGTAGCCGAAACGAAGTCCTTGAAGACGCCTCTCAACATTTCCCTGACGGGCGCATCGACTCTCGGATTCTCCAAAATATTCGACACCGGTGGCTGGTTACTGTAATTGATTCTTTCCCTTCTCCTCCCCGCTGTCCCTACTTTGTTGTCAAGAAGTCGGCCATCGTCTTCATGGCGGTATTCATCGCGATGGTTATCCTTCCCTGAAGCGGCGGATAGATCTCCTTGGCCTGTTTGATGAGGTATTCCAAAAGGGAGCTGGCCTTCGTGGCCTGGACACCGATACAGTAGCGGACCACGGCCAACGCCGGTTCGAGAGTGTAGAACTGGGTGACGGGATCGAAGAAGAGCCAGTCGAACCAGAGGGCAGTCTTGCACCACTGGGACTCGGAGCCGAACTGAAAAGGAGAAGGAAATGGGAACAGTATACGAGAGGGGGGACATGTGCCCGGGAAGGGGAGAGAAAACATGTCTCGGAATTGTTTTTCCTGGCGGGGAAAAGGAAACGACCGTTGGCAGAGGAGCTATGGCGCAAAAGAAATGAAAATAGTCGTTTATGGGGACTGTGAGGAATCGCCAAGGAACAAACAAGATATGCCACGATGGCAAGCCCCCCCCCCCCCCCCCATCGCCATAAAATATCCACCTCTCTTGGGAAAATGGTTAGACACGAGACTCGGTTCCAAGCTTCGACTGTACAGTATCCGGAAAGGTTATACTTGTCCTGATAATTGTTTTATTACCCAGGAAAGTAGACGGGAAGAGGCCGGGGGCTCGCAGACTTTCCTTCAAATAGTTTTCTCGAGTCGGGTGTCCCCGAAGTTTTCGGACTGTTTGGGAGCTAGTCGGGGTGGAACAGGCCTAGGTCGAATGCCACGGTTCGGACTTCGGAAGGAGTGTGGGGCTCTCAAAAGTCTTCAGGGAAGACCAAAGAGCAGCTCTTTTGGATAACTGGTAACTCGAAGTTCTCCTTGAAAATCGAAGACTGGGGATGGTTTAGGAGCGGGGACAAGGAACTGTAGTTAATAATCTCTATCAATTTCTCTCCATTTCTCTCACGACTTTTTTTTCTAGTTTCAATTGGTTTGAGAAAATTAAAAGACCTACCGCCGCCGTATTTAGTAGAAAGTGGATGAACTGCATCCTCGACTCGTAGATGGTCGCCGGCTGATTGGGAGGGAAGTAGAAAAGCACGAACCGGATCAGCTCCGCCCTCATCGACTGGCTATCCGGCCCTTTTAAATGCTGTAATTACCGTATCCACCATCTTCTCGATATAAACTAACAGAATTCGTAAACCATTCCCAATGTTTACTCTGGGAACTGATTTTCATTCCGCTGATCAGGAATTCGACCTTACGGGTGACGTCGATGGACAGCCGGATGGTCGACAGGTTGGGACTCGGCGTTTTGAAACAGACCTCCTCGAAACCTGGAAATTTGATCTTTTCCTAGTCTATTTCTTTGGCTTCTGTCTCGAAAAACAGCTATATTTTGACTATTGACACGGTGTTTGGTAGTCTCCCAGCCCTTATAAAAAGTCCCTTCTCCGGTCGCCTCCAAAGGTGGACAAGATCCCCCCATAGAATGGCCGCGCCCATTTCGAACAGGACGTCCATCTCCTAGCCACAGTTAGACAGTTCCAATACATAAAAACAATATTCACTTCCGTCAGGATTCTTTAGAACGAGAGAAAGGGATTCCAGATGAGTAAATGCCCACTGGCGGATCTGCCCAGGACCACAGTTAGATAGCTTCTACCGTATGCCGCTGGTTCCCTTCTCTCTATTTAACATCAAAGATAATTCACCAATCGGAAATTGACTCAACTTCGCGTCTTTTTGTTGCGTCTCTCGGCTCTGACTCTATTGGACTGACTCCACTCTGGGACCGGGTATAAACCCCTCTCCTCGTCATTTCCCGCCACTATCTTGGAAAATGAACCGTCTCCTCCTACCCCTGGCCCTCGTCACCCTGCTCCCCCTGCTGATCCAAGCAGACAACTTCGGCTGTAAGAGCTATCTGCGCTTCGGAGCGATCACCAAGAATTCTGTTGTGACCTGCCCCAAGGACAACTGCGCCCATCTGGAGGGGACGACCTCGATCGGGTTGAAATTCGAAGCCGGAGGATGTGACATCGGCAACTTCTGCAATGGACAAGGGAAGATCCAAGAGCAGACCTTCACCCGGGACGAGTGGAACCGCAAATTCCCTGAAAACGGCCTCCCCGAGTTCATTCAAGACGTCAAAGTCTCCGGCAGCTGCTGCTATCAGGAGTACTGTAGCTAACAGAGAGGAAGTAGATCTTGTCTTATTTTGATGTATAAATTTTTGGTTCCGTTACCATTTTTTTGAGAAAATGGAAGGAGAATGATCTCGGTTACTGTGCCATCCGGCACCCGCACCCGTAAAATCTCGGCAACGCGAAAAGAAACCAGAACTTGGAGCTGCCGCTGTCCTATAGGTGCGGGCGATTCCCCTATATTTTGACTCGGCATTGTCATCCCCGCCTTGCTCGACACTTCCTTGTCCCATTCCCCATCTTTCCACCGATGAAGCCGCTCGTCCTCCTCGTCCTCATTCCCCTGGCCCTAGCCGCCACTCCCTTCTGTATGAATTGGATTCAATTCTTCCCCGGCACCCGCTCCATCCCCTTCCGAGAGAACTGCCCCAAAGGAATCTGCCGGACCCTCCGTGCCAATGGCGACAACACCTACGTGGCCAGCGGTGAATGCGACCACGGACGACTCTGCTCCAAGGTGCAAGCAGTCAGGGAGAGGACAATGACCCGAGCCGAGCTGGAGAAGGCCATCGGGAAGCGGCTTCCCTTCCCCGAAGTGGCCGGCTATTCGAAGTATAAAGTCGAGGGACGATGCTTCCGTGCCTCTATCTCCAACTAAAAATAAGCCAAATTCCCACCTTTGATATTAAAAAGTGCCGGTTTCTTTACGAGATCCTGGAACAGTTGGGCGATTTGGGGTATTCTGGCTATCCTCATCAGGGTGTAGAAGAGATCCCTCCCTAGTTGGAAGGATTCTTGTGGTCTTTTTCTATAAATTCCTCCTTTTTTATACATAAAAATAGAATAGTTACCGTATGATGAGGACAATAACATCACAGAAGAGATTCTTCTCTTTATCCAGTTGGGAGTTGGCCGCCACATCGGCGACCAAGTGGCCATAGGTATTGACCATCAATCCGTAGAACAAGGCTCCCGCTTTCATCGAATTCAACATGTAGTCTTTGCATTCGAGGAAGAGGGTGGCAAACTGGAAAAGAAGGGAATAGTCTCCATTTATCTGTTCTGGGAGGATGAAGACCGGGAGAGGGGAGCCGTCGACCCTCTTCGCCTGCCTGCGCCCATAAGATCTCAGCAGCAGGCTCCATTTTACTCAAATCTGGCAACATCTTCGAGCCTCTCTTCTGCCGAGATTTTACGGGTGGAGACACGTGGCTCTGGTCTCTTCCGTCGGCAGAATGGGACTTCCCAGCCAGAAAACAAAGCTCTGTGAGGCAGGTCTCTAGATTCTTCGGGTAGGAGCCGTTCCCAACCCAGATATACTTATTTCTGTGTTAAAAGAGTAAAAGAAAAGCCTACTCACCTCTCTAGCCAGCCGCAGCCGACTCGACCATTCGCCAGTCCCATTCAGTGTCCTTACAAAGTTCAAGAAAGTACTATCCAGCTGAAATTCTCTGTTTTATTCAAATAAAAAGAGATAACCAACCTTTGGGACATTGAATTTGATGGCTTCTTTAAAAAATACGAGTATCATATCCTTACAGGTCTCGTTGAGTTTGCCGAACATCTCGATGCTCACCATATTCAGGGTGTAGAGGGCTTGGAACCACATGTCGCCCATTTGGGACAGGAGGGTTATGTACTGGAAGGGTGGAATTAGTTTGGGGACTGAGTATTCAATGCTACGCAGTGAATTTGAAGTAAATAATATAGAAAAAGGGGTGATTTACCTTATTAACGTTCTCTTTTTCCGTCAGCATTAGGCAGACCAGCGCCTGGCCGACGTCTTGCTTCCGATTTGGGTCGGCCGACATCTGGATGACAAGATCCGAAGCCTCCTAAAG
This sequence comes from Oscheius dolichura, assembly GCA_932521035.1. Classification (NCBI taxonomy): domain Eukaryota; kingdom Metazoa; phylum Nematoda; class Chromadorea; order Rhabditida; family Rhabditidae; genus Oscheius; species Oscheius dolichura. Next base: position 2,552,391 of record OW051494.1, on the reverse strand, counting down.
GATTCTACCGTGTGTTTATAGAAAAAGAGCCGTACCTTGTCACTCATCCTCTCGATTTTCGTCTCCAACATGACTGTCCGGTGTACCATCTGGGAGAAGAAGTCATCGGGCGCGTCGACTTTATCCTTCAAGGCGGCCAGCTTCGAGAGCCGCCGGGCGAAGACGGGATCAACCGCCATCCGCGGGGCTGGAAAGGGGTGGCTGTTCTGTATAGTGTATTGATGGAGGAGGATGAAAAAGAGACAGAGAGAAGGGCAAACAATCAAAGGTACACTCGCAGTGTGGAGTATGGAACCAGGAGAAAATGTTCTATATATTATAGGGGAAACACTTTATTCGGTGACAAAATCTTTGTAGACTTTGACTTTGGCTGGCCGGCCAGAACGACGCACCTGAAACGGGGGATGAGAGGGGGGAAAGAGCGGGAACTCACGGAATCTTGACTTTGGCGCTTGGAGCCGGTGGCAGACGGCGGAGGGATGTATTCCTCGAGCTGGAAATGGAGGAGGATTAGACGGTTCTTTGAAGGAACGGGGGAAGATACAGTTTCGGCCATCCTCCACTCAAAAATCCTTCGAACTTCGTGTTTTAAAGGGAGGATGAAGGCAGGGGGCCTTCAGGCTTGAAACCGAAGCGCCGACTAGTCTACAGTAGTCCAAATCCCCCCGGGCTAGTTTGTTTTTAAATGAAACGGTATCGAACTGGAAGGCGGGAATGTCAAAAAGAGTCAAAGGGTAGCGGCGGCGCCGCCTCGCAAGGTCTCCCCTCCTCCCGCCGAGATATTTCCCAACTAGAAACGGTCACGTGGTTTACACACTCTTTCTATTCCTCTTCCAAGTGAAAAACAAGCCGAATTTTGTACCCACCTGAGCAGGGCTAGACTCCTTTCTTTTCCTTGACTCTTCCTGTTCCACTGGCTCTTCTTGTACCCGTTGGATGGGTACTTCCACTGGCTGGTGTTGAAGCTGTGGTTGTTGGCTGTGGTTAGAAGGACCGGGCTCTACGCTCTATAAACGGATTATTTTTCTGGATAGGAGGGGATACAGTACCACTCCTCGAAGGACTTCAATCTCCGCTTGGCTTTCCGCGCTTGTGACTATGATTGACCCGGCTCCGGCTTTGACTCGATTCCTTCTCCTCTTCTAAAAAGTATAATTTTATATCAAAAGGGGAAGAAGCTTCGTACCACAGGTGGATCAGTAGGAGAATCCGGAGCGAGGTAATACTCCCCGGCCCCGTCGCCCACCACCTCCTCGGCGGCCACCTCCACCAGGAGATCTCCCTCCTGATGGGGATCATTTCCCAGATACGCTGTCGTCTTGTCATACTTCTCTTTGGGAATCCTACAGTATTTTTACGATAAAAAATGCATGAGCTCTTACTTCAAATGAGCTCGGAGGTCTTTCCTCTCCCGAGCCGAGCACTCAGTGGAATAGTACCTGGTCAACTTCTCCATTTTCTAGAAGTATACGGTAATATATGGAGTCTTGAAGGGCTTACCGGATAGGAGTCATCCCCCGTGGAGTATTGATGATATCCACAATGGTGGCCGCTCTTCTGGCAACAGGTCTTGGCCATCTCATTGGTGCAGACAAAACTCCGGAAGAGTTGGCATGGCTCTTCGGAAGTGCCTGCTTTGCAGACACAGAAGAGTTCAGAAACCGTCGGACTGGCATCTAGGAAAATCTCTCATTTAAATGAAAAGGAGGATGGCTTACCATTTCCAGAAGAGTTCAAGCTGTCCCTCTCCATGGTCAGGATATCATAGGGCGATGCCCAGACATACGGAGAATCTGAAAGCGGTTCCCACTTTTCTATGAAATCTAACGGAACTTACTCTCGTTGGGACCGGGCTCTTCTGTCCGGGAATAGTGTACCTTGTAGGGAAAATGGGGACAACTGCTGTAGTCGATCTCCCCAATCGTTCCGTACAAGAAGGGCTGGTAACCGCCATTACGCGAATGCCGGAGGTCGTTATTTTTTAACTGAAACCATATTTTTTTTAAATAAATAGAGAAAGTAGAACGTACGTAGACTTTACTCTTCACCCCGCAGTCTAGAACCGGAACAGACGGGTTATATTCCTCCCAGTCGATGTCATCCGCCTCGTCTGGCAGATAGGGGGGAGGATTGATGGAACAGGGCTTCCTTTTGAAGAAACGCTAGAATTATTACGGTAATACATAATAGAAACGGGAGCCCACCTCGAAGGCGCTGACTTTCCCCGACTGGTTGGCATTCATCGTGGTAAAGGGGACCACCTCCGGCCAGCGGGTGTGAACCTTGAAGTCTTCCAGCGCGTCCTCCAGGAGAGCGGCCCGAAATCCTTCGTACTCTCCTCCCTAAAAATAAGATTTTCGATAAAAAATAAGATATGACCCCCACCTCATTGTAGATTTCTTTAATTTGAGTGAAAAAGACGCCTTCCAATTGGTTCATACACTCCCGGACTAGGCCTTGCCAAGGACCCGATGAGGAGGAAAACCCATCTGAATTTGGTTTATATTTGCAGGAATATTCACAGCTTACCGGGTATTCCAAATTGGCAGAAAATATCATTAATTATCCGTAGGAGTGTGAGTTTGGAGAGGGGCTCGCTCATAGGCTTGGACCAGGTGTAGCCGGTGTGGAGATCGGTCATCACCATCACGTAGCTGTAGACTAGGGTCTGGTAGACGCCACTCTCCATCTCAACGAAGTCTATCTAGAAGAGGAGAATTTAAAAGGATTACCAGGGAAATATTTCCAGACGCTTGAGACGAACCTGTACATATTGCATCGGCCGATCCCCCATATAAGTTGGCGGTTCGACGAAGTGGAGAGTAATCGGTCGGACATCCTCTCCCTCCACCTCGCGGTCGTCTCCCACCGCATGGCCAACATGATACAGCTGGTAGAAACTGTGAACCACCCTGAATTTGTACAATTTCTAATATCTCCCTCTTCAAACGAACCCCGAAGTCGGTTCCTGTCGGTAGGAGATCACCGCCGGGCAGCAGGAGCCCTCTTTCTCCATCCGTGTCCTCGGCAGCCTCCTCGTCCGGGACTGTAGCACTTGTTTGTGTTCGCTCTTGGCACAGTGCATGATCTGTCTCTTCCTGTTCGGCTGCTTCGTGTGCATAATAAATCGGGAACTACTGGCTCTTTCGACAAGGCGTCGCCACCTCTGGATATAGACAAGGATGGGAGGATGGCGGATGACTAACCTCGAAATCGGCCATATTGCTAAAGATCCGATGGTGCATCTCCAGAGGAAGTTCGTGGGTCTGCTAAAGGCAAAAGAACTTATTAAAAATGAAGAGAGGGGAGACTAACGATGAGATGGCGCCGGAGGTGGATGGTGGAGGCGAAGGCATCCTTACAATTGGACAAGGGGCAGACTATTGAATTCTGAAAAGAAGATCTTTAGCTCTAATAGAGAAGGTTTGTTGGAAGTTGAAATGACTATCTTGGACGGTTAGGAGTACGGAAGCCATCCGACTTCGGGCTGTCCTCCTCTCTCAAAGGAGAAGGACGGCCACCTGTCAACACCCATTTGCGAGGCGGAGAAGACGACGGGACACTGTATTTTGATACGTATTTCCTAGCCTTTTTTCTTATAAAACAGCTAATTCGAAACCTCAAAATGTGCTCTGGACTATCCTCTAGCCTAGCAGAATCGATAAAAATGACTGGAACTTACATTAAAAGACCCGTGGACCTTGTATCTGTGAGCATTGTAGGATGCTCTGTCGGTGAACATGACCTGCTTCCCCATACATTGGTAGCAGATTTTACACATCAATCCCTGGTCCGATTCTAATGGTTGATACATCTGAAATCGCTCTTTATTTTATAGAAAACTGGAAATAAACAGACCTGGAAGAGATGGTTGGCCTCGAAGTTATTCCTCGCTGTACAGTCGTATTCTCCATCCAGAACGCCGTCCATAATCTCGTCCTCCTCTTCGATTATTCCTCCGTCAAATACCTGGAACAGAAGAAGAGGAGGATGGCCGTCATCCGCCGCCCTTACCTCGCCCTCGATGACCATTTCTATCTGTTCCTCTTCGTGTTGTCCACCGGGGACTTCTACCTTAAAATATTATCATTTTCTCTATTTAAATCAACCCCTTACGGTATAATCATTTGATGGCCCGGCTTCCATTTTTTGTGTTTGTCCTGAAAAGAAAAGCGATATTGATCGAGAGGAAGAGAGGACGAAGCGCGGGGCACAAGCAAAGCGTCTTATGGATTCGAAAAATGACCGGAAAAGCGAAAATCACTTCCTCTCCTGATTTAAATTCTTCAGAAGACGAAACAAGAAAAAGTATACTTGATATTTGAAATAAAATCACGTCGAAGGGTCGCCTAATTCGTGCTCCAGTCGCAATGCGGAGTGGTCGAGGGTACTCGCGCTCCAGCGAGGGCAAAAGTCAATTTAAATATGGAATTTTGGAGAGATTTAGAGATTTATCAGTGGAATAAAAAATAAAGCCTTATCTATCCGCCTTGTCTCTTTCCTGAAAATGACGTCAAATTGGAATGTATTCACCACTTATGGATGAGGGGAAGTCCGGAGGATTTAGGATGGACCGTCGTCCTCCAATCAGAAGCGGTCAGTTCATTTTCAGGAGACGCAATGAAGGCTAGCCATTTAGATCGTCTTTCTGCACGATTATTTTGCTAAAAGAACACTCTTGAAATAGCTTGCGAACTGACTTTACACCACACAGATGGAATTCTTCGCAGGCGGCCGGCCATGGGCCATGGGCCATAGCCCGAGAACTCACTCTGCCTGTTTCCGTCAAACTACTCGGCCTGCCATGACTTCTGCCTCAAATACACATGTTCCCACATTCTACACTGGATATTGGTCAAAGTGATGTAGGTTCGAGGGGTTGCCTAGTAATAGAGGAAGTTTCAGCTGAAGGCTATCCAAAAGGGCGATCTATCTGACAAGAGGTTATCCTCGTGTTCCAGTACACGTTCCCACTCTCTAGTCAAAGTTCCACTTGACTCAACATGGCTATGGATAGAGAGAATCGTTGATCTGCCTGTTTACTAGACCCTTCCCAATGGGCAGGTATCAATAAAGGATGAGGGAAGGTCGCCCCGCCGCCGACTTCAGCCAGGACTTTAGGAACTTTATCTCCCGATGTAAGTAAATTACTGTAAAATACAACAGAAAGTGGCTATTTTAGGCGAGAGCTCACTGTTTCCTCCAGCGGCTGACCTCGCCATGGTCGTTATCACGAGGGAGGACTTCGAGGAAGCAATAGGGAGGATGAAGGGAAAAGTTGACGAGGTAGGCAATGAATATATATCGAATAGATATAAACCTTTTCTTTTAGATGGAAGGACCGAATGAGGAGAACCTGGAGAACATCAGAATTCCGATAGACCGGCATTTTACATGGAAGTTCTTCGACATGGACATCGACGAGGAAGATGCTTGCCTCCTTGACAAAAAGTACCGGAAGAATTCTCCTGTCCGTGAGTTTTTGCTCTCTTTGGTCTTTATGTAAGATAACAAGGGAACTGTCTAGAGCATAAGGCTTTAATTTAAAACTTTCTAGTCAATAACTATAGTATTCATCCTCTTTTAGGCTACCGGAATGAGGTGAGGATGAAATTCTGGAACCGAGAAACGGCCACATTTGCTGAGCATTGGAAAGGATCCATAAGAGAGGTGTTGGAGGATTACCCGGCGCCGGTCGTGATTGGTAGGACCATCTTTCTTTAATCTTTACAAATTCCCCATTTCCAGTAGCCCACAACGGTCTACATCACGACTTCAGGGTGCTCTTCGGAGAGATGTTGAGGTACGGGTTCTTGGAGGAGGGCCTTCCCAAAGATGTGAGCCACGCCTTTGATATTTCAGGATTATTTTTAGCTTTATTTCGTAGATTCCCTACTGGGCTTTATGAATGTGGAAGAGAAGTTTTTGAAAGAGATCAACGAAAAACTGGCTAACTTGGAGAGCGAGGAGACCCAGCACCCGTGGACAAAAATCAGACAGGAAGAAGGGACCATCGCCCTGAAGAAACGATTTCAAAAGAGCCATTTTACGTTAGTTACAGTATTCCCCGGAGCCAATTCTCAACATTTAGCGAATACACCGATGGAAACTGGAAGGTTTCTGTATACCGATATGAGAAAGACCGGTTCGTTCTGCCCAACCTCTATCGTATGGTATGTCTAGATTTACTCAAGTTATTAATTTCAATAAGGGGATACAGACAGTATATTTTGTAGATAATCGGAGGAGAACGGGCATTCCATCAGTTCCAGGAGGACGCCAAGGCCCTCCTCCAAGTTTCTATGTCATATGGGAAAAAGTTCTTGGACTATGTGGAGGAGGCCGCTGCTTCCTTCCCTTTCTAGACTCCCAATGGACTCCTTTCTAGCTGCTGGACAGTTACACACCACATAATAGTTACAGTATTGGTAAGCTTCTAGTCTATTCTAACCAACAGTCCCTTTCTTCCACTTTGAAACCCCGTGGCACACTTTGTCCTGTCCCCATAGGTTTTGACTCCTGTTCACTTCACATTTGTTCACTTGGTCTCTTCCTATCTTCCGGAATTCATAGCCTTCTTATTTCCCGGTCTCCACATCTCTTGTCCTCCTCGTCTCGGTGATATTCATAAACGGGTAATTTGGGCACAGTCCAGCCAATAGTCTCCTTTATTCGGATCACATATTCTGGTTGTTCTTGAGCAAATAAACGGGGTGCCTTCTTCGCTGTGTTCCAACTACAAAACAGTCTCCTTCTCTCTTATCCCCCCTCCCCGCAACGTCTACCATTCTCTTGTTGATCTCTTGTTCTTGTTCTTGTTGAAATGCCGTCCTATTCCCAATCGAATCGCTTTGATGTAGGTTTACGGATTCTTCCAATAAAGAGAAGTTTTCAGTTTAACTTTGATGGCTCTCTCAGAGGAGTTACCTGGCCTTTTCCCCTTTGGACTACTGCTACCAGCTCAAAGGTTCTCTTGGCATTTCGCAAAGAAAGATCACTGTGGATGCGCAATAGGTTCGACAGAGAGCAATGACTGCCCCAATTGCCCGGTGAGTATGCCTCCGGGGTCGGGTGGTGAGAACGTTTTACCACACTGTCTGCCTCCTTTGATAACAACTTGGTGTTCAGAATATTCTCGTGACTTTTCGTTAGACTTATCTCGCCCGGTGCCCTCCCTATATAAGCTGGCCTTCACGCCTTATCAGCCCAGTTTTGTTTTTGTTCCTTTATTCGCTTATGTTCCATAATGCCTCTCCAAATTCCAAGTCCTACCAGTCACTATAGCCTGTAAGTTACAGGCGTTTTTATCCCCGCCTCAGGAGGAGAAATTGAAGCTCCGCTCACTTATGGCGAGGGGCTCCTGAGAGCAGTCTCTTGTCCCCATTGCTCAGAGCCAGCTTGTTCTTTCCCCTATGCTTTCCCATTTCTTAAAATTAAAACTCTCTATTTTATTCATATTTCCAGATAAATGACCAATTCAATGGCTATTTGTGTGCCCGAAGAAGTGTCCGTGGAGAACATCATCCCTCCGATTCTTCCAAATATTCGGTTTCGCTTTTAGTTTGTGCAAATAATTGTTGTTCTTCAGGACAGAAGAGTTCAAGACATTAATGTTTTTCGACACTTCCACCACCGGCCTGTACCCGGAGAAGACTGACTTCCGATTGAAATATACCCGTAATTCTGCCGACTTCAGCGAGGCAATGAGTCGATTCATCAGCCGATGTGAGCCTCTATTTCCTTAAAAATGACCATATTCCCTCGAAGTACATACAAGTTTCAGGCAGAAAAGATGATTTTCCTCCGGTAACAGAGTTCGCTTTCGTCGTCGTGGACCGAGAGGTCTTTGAGAATTCTATAAAGAAGATGAAGCGAGTCTTTAGTGAGGTAGGCCCCCAGAATACTATAACCAAAGTCAAAATTGTGCAGAAAGAGGGCGAGAACAAGCTGGATACGATAAGAGTCCGGTGTGGTTTGAGTCATATGTCCGAATGCATGGATCCAAATGTTACAAACGAAGAACACCACCGGCTCTATAAAAAATACGGTATATCCTCCCCACTATGTAAGTTTGTCCTTCTCTCCCTTTATTTCAAATTACCAGACAATCTGAGGGCGGCGGAGAAGAAATTCTCAACCAAGTGTACCAAGGCGTCATTTGAAACCAATTGGAAGGCTCTTCGGGCATGGCTGGATAAATTCCCTAAGCCAGCAGTTATGAGTATGACCCTTTCTTGACTCGTTTATGAATTCTTCTTTTCAGTCGCCCATAACGGCGTCCACCATGACTTCAAGGTCCTCTATGGGGAACTCCTCCGCTACAATCTCTTGGAGGAGGGTCTCCCCAAGGGAGTAGGTTCCAAAATTTGGATTTCGAAAAACTAGCTTCAGATCTATTTTGCTGATTCCCTCTTCGCTACGATGAATATTGAGGGCATATTCCTTGATCAGATTAGAAACAAGCTGTACAAGGAGGCCCACGAGGGAAACCCCTGGACCAGCATCCGACAGGAGGAGGAGTCCATTGCGCTGAAGAAACGTCTCCAGGAAAATGACTTCGTGTGGGTTACAGTATCCCTATTGCCAAAATCACTCAATTTAGAGAATACATTTATGGAAAATGGACGGTCGACGTAGAATGGAAGAAACGGTTCACGGTGGAGACGCTCTACCGTAAGGTATGCTAAAGTCTCAAGAGAATACAATATACCGCTCGATGTTTCAGATCATCGGAGGAGATTTGGACTTCCATTGGTCTGACGACGACGCCAAGGCTATCTTCCAGATCGCTTTGGCCTACGGACACAAGTTCCTCGACTACATCGAAGAGGCGGCGGCTCCCTTCCCATTCTAGGTCCTGTATGTTTGTATATAGTTTCGGCTGCTGGACAGCCCCCATTCCCGATAATAGTCACCTTTTAGATAATTCTAGTTACCATAGTTCATTTGAAAAGACTTCTATATATTCAACAATTTCCTTATCAGAGCTTTTTATTTCCTACCCAGATCTTATCTCCAGCCATGCCCCAGCGGGATCCAATTTTTTGCCCACCCAATCCGATGATATTCCCAAAGATACGATCTATTGCGATTCGACCCCGTCGACCTCTGTGTAAACAAGCAAATAAACGGTTCCTTTCCCCTTCTTCCTTTGCGAAACAGTTGTTTTCTCCCCCGACCGCTATTTCATAATCGTCTCCCCTCCCCGCAAGGGGGTCATTCCGTTTGTTGCAGTCGAACCACGCGGTGCCCAATTTCTATCATGGAAGAAAAGATGGAGACTGTTGACATCTTCGCCGAGGTCTGTTAAACTTCTTTTTTTCCCGAAAACGATGAGCAATCGGTGCCTTTTAGAGCGCCACACTTGATAACGAAATCGCGGGTCCTTCGGCACGGAACAGGGCAGATAACGAAACATTGTGAGTTGTTTTGTCCCTTTTATTCACTCTTCCGTCTTATAGGACACCTCTAACCGCTGCAATTTCCCCAAATTTTGAATTTAGAACTGATCAAATTGACGTGAGTTCGAGATTTCCTTGTTTTATTGACTTTGGGGCCATTTTCAGCTGGATAGACTTCAAATGAACGATAGGACACCGACCAGGCCGGTAAACAACGAACAACAGAGGTAGTTCTTTAGATTTTAGTGGAGGAGAGGAGGGTTTAGGACGCCTGGAAGCGGTGGACCCCGTAGGAACCTCTTCGCAGTCAGTCCAGTGAAACAAACCAGTCGAAAACGGTAGGCCAACCTTTTCCCATTGATTTAAATCGACTCTAGAGCCAATGAAGAGGCCATCAAGACCCTGGTATTCATGGATTTCGAAACCAGTGGTCTCTTCGCCGCTGGAGAGCCAAAAAGGAACTACAACCTGAAGAAGTCTCGCTGTCCCGCAGATTTTGCCTCCGAATTGGAGAAATTTCTACTGGAAAGTGAGGAGAACTCTAATTTTTAAAGTATACGATAATTTTAGCCCAGAAGGATAACTATCCTCGGGTCTTGGAGCTGTCCTTCGTGGCCGTTCCTCGGGAGACGTTTGAAAGATATGGGAGGCAGATGGAACAACTCAAAAATCATGTAGGAGGACATCCATTAGAGTTGGTAATTTTGTTAATTTTAGCCGGAAGCGAGTTCTATCCGTATCAGAGTCCCTTGTAATATCCACACGAGGCAGATCAATCCCAGTTTGACAGAGGCGGAATGGGAACAGTACGACAGGAAGAAGTCACAGTTCCCTGGGGGTGAGAACCATTTTATTCTGGTCAAATTGTGGAAATTTCTAGTTCTGTTATTTGAGAGGACCGATCTGTCCCTGAAGAACCCCTTCAACGTGGAATGGAAGCAGTTGACCGAGTTCTTGGAGACGTGTCCCAAGCCGGCTTGTTTAGGTGGGGAGCACCTCCTCCTAAACGATGTTGAGAACATTTCAGTGGCCCATAACGGTCTCTATTTTGACTTTCGACTATTGTATGGAGAGCTGACCCGGTACAGTCTCCTGGAATCGCATCCACTACCGAAAGGAGTGAGTTGTTCCTGTTTTTATGGACGGCGCCTGGCCGACGGCCCGGGGATCTGCCTTCAAATCCCTTAACTAAGCTTTTAACGCCTTCTCGAGGCCCACTCTACAATCGTCTTCCAGATGTACTTCCTCGACAGTCTAATAGCCTTGCAACACATAGAAGACTCCCTGAAACAGCGAATGTCCCAAACCCTCCGAGGAATCGACTGGAACTCCAGTGAGTACCCCCACCTCCCGCTGTCCTAACCCCTGACTTTTAGTTTCTAGTCGTCTGCCTATTTCAGATGACTTTGACGAGGACCCGGCCATCCCGGCGGACCATCCCTTGAACTTTTTGAACAGGTCCGAATGGCCGACGGCCCTGTTCAGGAGATTCCTTCATACTGACTTCAAGTAGGTTATCCTTTATCTACTGGAAAAGGGAAATATGTCAGGAAGTCGGCTTCGGGACAATGGGAATTCTCTCCAAGTGGGAAGAAATATAACTTGAAAGGAGTCTATGAAACGGTGTGATTCTTTAACATCAGTAGAGAAAAGAGCTTTAGACTGTAGGAGGGAGCGGCGACTTCCACTATGCCCAGGAGGACAGCGAAGCCCTGCTGCAGATCTGTCTCTCCTACGGGGACGAATTCCTCTATTATATGGACAGCACCGCGGCTGAAGTGCCTTTCTGAAGGGACAGTTCATTCCCTTTTAAATATTCCTCATCATATCCACCTTCTGCCAAAGCTATGTTGCCTTCAAATGAATCATTATGAACTGTAAGAGACCGAAAGGATCGTTCAAGGACTGGAGACTGTCAACTGCTCACCGGCACCAGCTGCTTCAGGAGGGCATTCCTTCCATCTATCCTCCATTGTCAACGTTTTCCTCCATCGTCCTCTTCTATCCCGTATCGTCCCCATTCTCCTGTCCTCCCGTCGTCCCCGCTGCTTCTCGATGACTCCTTTCGGGATCCCAGACCATCCGACGGCCTTATCATGTCGGTAAAGACAATCTTTCGACCGTAACGTTTCCTGAAACCAGCGGGTCAAGACCACGTTAGGACATGGTTAATCTCGCCTGCCGTCAAGTATGAAAGCTCGAAAATGGTCAGTCTCCTTCATTTCCACTTTGTCCATCTCTTTGGATATGACCTTACTGACTCTTCTCCTGGTAATTGCGAAGCTGTTGCCGATTTTTGTTGTCTGCCTCTTCCAATGCGGCGGCGGCAAGAAGACGAAGAAGGAATCCGGAAAGACTGAAGGCGGTGATGGTACGACTGGCGGCGGAGATGAGAAAAGCGACGGAAGCGAAGCCACCGAAGCCACCAAAAACGCGGACGATGAAGGCTCGGAAAAAGTCAAGTCGAAAAAAGGAAAGAAGAAGTCCTCTGCCCGTGGGAAATCATCTGCTGGATCGAAGAAGGGAGGCGCCGCCGGTGCTGCAACTTCTCCTGGAGCCGGTGCCGCTGCTGGCGGACCAAAGCCACCTGCCCAGGCCGGAATGGCCGGTACCCATGATCCGAACTACCAGACGTTGGCCGGAGTCGGTGGAGAATGCTTCGGAGCCGATAAAGCCGGAGGAGGAGGAGGCGCCGCTGCGGGTGGTGGACCCAAGGCCCCGGCTGCCGGTGGAATGGCTGGAACTCACGATCCCAATTACCAGACCCTCGCCGGTGTCGGAGGAGAATGTTTCGGAGCTGACAAGAAGGGCGGCGCTGGAGGAGGAGCTGCCGCCGGTGGAGGACCCAAGGCCCCGGCTGCCGGTGGAGTAGCCGGCACCCACGACCCCAACTACCAGACGCTGGCCGGTGTTGGAGGAGACTGCTTCGGAGCCGACAAGAAAGGTGCTGGAGGGGGAGGAGGCGGCGCTGGACCGAAGCCGGGAGCAGGAGGCACAGCCGGAACCCACGATCCCAATTACCAGACACTCGCTGGAATCGGCGGAAACGAATGCTTCGGCGCCGACAAGAAGGGAAAGGCCGGCGGAGCCCCTGGCGGCGGCCCCAAACCCAATGCCAATCCGAATGCCAAGGCCGGCACCCATGACCCGAACTACCAGACGCTGGCTGGAATCGGCGGAAACGAATGCTTCGGCGCCGACAAGAAGGCCAAAGGAGGCGGCCCGCCCCGGCCCAACGCCAACCCGAACGCCAAGGCCGGAACCCACGATCCCAACTACCAGACCCTGGCCGGCATCGGTGGAAATGAGTGCTTCGGAGCGGACAAGAAGAATCGGTAGATTAAGCAACGAATAAAAGTGCTTATGGGACTATGTAATATGTTCATCCTGATATTAGTTGTGTCCTTGTGTGTTCTCGTTTATTGAAGACCTCCGATCTGCCGACGAAGAGCTTCGAGATTTTTCTCAAAGAGGCCTAGGTCAGATGCGATGTTTTTAAATTTGGCTATAAAGACGGCTTTGGCCGTGCCAATCCGCCTCTGCTCACAGATCTTGCCCATCTCCGAAAGTGTGGTGTCCGTGGCCTGGCGCACCACTAGTCGGGCCAACGCGGCCTTCGCTTCTCTTCCACACTTTTAGGCAAATATCAACGGTTTAGTGGAATCATTTCCACTTTGAGATCGGTTGCTTTGAGAATTGTATGGCTTGAGTATGGTAGCAGTTGGCCTCAGGCAGTCTGACACGATTTATCCAGGGTTGAAGCTGTCAAGATCGACGAGTTGGAGGTAGAGGCTACTTCGAATGTCGCTTTTCTTGGTGGAAAGGGTAAAATTGACTTGAAACTGATAAAATGGAAGATAGTAATAGAATTTGAGGGTGCCCGAAACGCGTCCGACGCCAACTACCAGGCCGAGGAGGACAGCGCGCAAAGCCTGGACGGCTTCCTATGCTCTGCCAATTCCACCGCTTGGTTTAGAATTTCTTCGTGTTATTTTTTATACAGATCATAGGACTGTGGTCGTCTCCCCTTTGATCACTTCCTCTTTCTCCCGTCTCCTCCTCCCCCGTCAATAGAATAATGAGTTTATACAGACCTGCTTGTTTTTCCCGGCCCCCTGTTCCCTGACTGAACATCACCCCCTCCCCCTCTCTGTATATTCAGCTGTTACTGACTAAAATTACAATTCTACGGGGGATTTCAATGAATTACAAAGGCTCAGACACGTGACACTGCGGAATAGGATTAAACGAGGCAGCCGTCTTCTAGAGAATCCAGGCGTCAAGATAGGGCAGGAGTACAATCGTCATATGCAAACTGATAAGTCAAATATGCAGAGATGAGACGAAGCCAGGCAAGCAACAGAATAGTCACCGAAAGAAAAAGAAAGATGGATTGAGGATGAATAGATGAAAAAACGACAAGTCGATGACTTTACTTGGGGGCGATAAATACGGCTTCTCATCGATTTATTAGACATTCCCCTCAGAAACTCGATAGAGATAAAACAGCATGTCTAGCTTCGGAGCAGAAGCGGCCCACGAAAGGAAGACAAGAGAATTATCTACCCCTTATGGTCCTCCTGCTCTTTGCCATCTTGGGGGAAGGGCCATCCCTGCCTACTAGGCGGCCAGCTTTGGTGCTTTTCCCAGTGGATGAGATTACTTCCCCTCACCTTGAGACAATACTTCTTCCATTTGAATTGATTCATTTATTAGGTACACTTTGTCATTTATCTACAAAGACCCGTGGATCTCTCGCAGGAGGTTCCCTTCGGGCAGGCGGAACACGTCGTTCCCTCCGAATAGATGTTTTGGTTGAGGATATTGCCTTGCGGATTATACTGGCAGACGACGACGATCTCATTCTTGAAGCCGGCTCTGCTTGACGGGCACTTCTTCACTCCACAGCCGACTTTTCCGGTACTGGCCCAGGCCATCTAGAATCCATTATTGGGAAGGGAACGGGAAGAGGAGGATACCTGTGTGGCATGGCCGATTCCAGAATTGAAGAGACCTGTTGTCAGCTTGTTACTGGGCCAGCCGATGGATTGGAACTCGTTCTCCCAATCTCTAGAAGCTGTCGCCCCCTGGCCGGCGATATTCAACTAAAACGTTGCTCTTTAAAATGAGGGAAGAGTACTTACATCGGCCGTGGAGTATGTCCAGTAAAGATTCTCGCCATTTCCCTTGACGCCGGAGTGTCCCGTCGGGCATTTGTTTGCCCAATCTTGGGCAGACGCCTCGAGGCCGCAGTCATAGACCATCTTGAGCATGTCCTTGGCGGCCGGCTTCCTCGTCCCCCTGGCCGAGTAGACGCCTCTCGCTATCTTCGACCTCATTTCGTTGTGAGTATTGAGGATGCCATTCCGGTCGTTGTCACTCCAGCCGGCACTGTTGCACATGGCAGCTGAACTGGCCGGTCGCCGGGAGATGACGAAAACCTTACCGAGGGAAGACGGGATGAGAGTCAAAAATAGGAGGAGCATTTAGAAGGAGAGATGATGACGGTTTGACCCGATCCGGGGTCGTGATCCTTTTATAGAAGGAACACATTGCAAATATTGAACAAGGGAACAGGGAGGGACAGATAAACAGTTGATGTTATGAGTCAGTAATGCCTGCCGGGGGTGATGTGAGCCCGCCTTCGACTGCTATTTGGGAACACGT
This sequence comes from Oscheius dolichura, assembly GCA_932521035.1. Lineage (NCBI taxonomy): Eukaryota > Metazoa > Nematoda > Chromadorea > Rhabditida > Rhabditidae > Oscheius > Oscheius dolichura. Next base: position 2,537,323 of record OW051494.1, on the reverse strand, counting down.
GGTCTATTCTGGGGCAATGGTAGTACTCGCCGTCCACGCTAAGTCAAAGTTTAGACTACATGGTTGACTTTACGGGGGTCACTACCGCGTCATCCTGCCCGATGAGTCAGCCCGCCGCCGGCCGCCCTCTCTAAGCTAATAAGAGGAGGAGAATTCCACACGAGACGGTAGCAGAATGTTGCAGATTTGTAGAAAAGAACTCTGGTGTACATTACCCGGATAAAAATAGGTCCCCTTCCCTTATATTGTCTCTTTTTTATAAATGCTCATTTATTACTGTGTCTCCGCCTCGATTATATACAAAGGCCAGTAGACTTGTCGCAGGTGGTTCCCTTGGGACAGGCGGAACATGTCGCTCCCTCTACGTAGACCATCCAAGTCCTTACGTTTCCCATCGGATTGTACTGGCAGACGACGATGAGTTCATTCTTGTAGCCAGCCCGCTTTGATGGGCACTGCTTTACTCCACAGCCGATTTTACTGGTTGCAGCCCAGGCCATCTGGAACTCGATTTTTGGAAAAGGACAGAAAGAAAGAGCAGACCTGCGTAGCATGACCGATGGACTTCCTTACTTCGCTTGAAAATAGATTTGTGGACCATCCATAGTCTTGGAACTCCTTCTCCCATAATTTACTAGCTGCTATTCCTTTGCCGGTTATGTTGATCTAAATCTCCTCCTCCTTCTTTAAACAATATTTTAGCTCACATTTCCTCCCGACCAAGTGGAGTACATGCACTCGCCATTATCATTAAGGTAACACTTTTGGGGCGAGTGTCCCGTCGGGCAGGTATTCGCCCATTTTTGAGCAGACGCCTCCAGGCCACAGTCATAAACCATCTTGAGCATATCCTTCGCCGGTGGCTTCTTCTGCCCCTTGGCTACGTAGACTCCACGAGCAATCTTGGACCTCAGCTGGTTGTGGGCATTGACAATACCATTTCGGTCATTGTCACTCCACGGGGCATTGTTGCACATGGCAGCTGAACTTGGCCATCTAGGGGAGGAGAAGACCTTACCAAAGCCGCAGGGGACGAGGGCCAGGAAGAGAAGGAGCATTTGGAAAAGGCTGTGGTAGACTCGATCATCCTGGCCCTTTTATAGGGTGGATTGCAAAAAAAGAGAACAGCTGGGTGATGGGAGTCCCTTTTACACTTTACATGGTCTTTTCAACAGACAATAATAGGTACTCCCCTCGTTATACAGTCTAGACTAGACTCCATAGACTCCCTGCTTCACATCGATTTCTCTTCTTCAGGCCGGGGAAGTCGCCCCTGTCGGCATCCAATTACTAAATAGTGGACTGTACGGGAGTTACTTCCACTTCACCCTGTCATGTGAACCATCCCGCCGGCGGCCGATCTCTCTAAGCTAATAAAAATGGAAGAATTTCACATGAGACGGTTTCAGAACGTTGCAGAGCTGTAGACAAGAACCCTGGTGTGCATTCCCCGGCAAAGAGCGCTTGCTGATGACCAACCATGAGCTCCTAGAAAGAAAAGAGGATATTGCCCCTATTTTATTGAATGTTGCCACTTCATCATCTTCTTCTGCCTCCCAAGTTCCTACCAGCTGCCTCTAAGGGGGGGAGGGAATCGACATGACGTCTCCTCTTTCTAGATGACTCAGTTTAGCTGCCGTGTGCAACAAGGCCGCGTGGAGAACAGAAGTAATAATCTGCCCGATGACAACTAGAGGAAATGTTGTCCGGGACGAGTAGATCCCGCTTCAAATTCCCATCTTTTCCGTTTTAAATTCTCATTTATTACTGTATCTTTGTATCACTTATTTTGTACAAAGACCAGTCGATTTCTCGCAGGTGATTCCCTTGGGACAGGAAGAGCACGTCGTTCCTTCCGAATAGATGTTATTGTTCTTTATATTTCCCATTGGATTATAGTGGCAGACGACGATGAGTTCGTTTTTGAAGTCGGCGCGTTTGGATGGGCACTGCTTCACTCCACAGCCGATTTTACTGGTTGCAGCCCAGGCCATCTGGAACTCGATTTTTGGAAAAGGACAGAAAGAAAGAGCAGACCTGTATAGCTTCAACGATTTTCGACTGCTGCACTTCCGGTGTAAATTTAATACCGGGCCATCCAAAGTTTCGGAACTCCCTCTCATCCACCGGCCATCTATGCTGATCTAAATCTGCTCCTCTCCCTCTTTAAACAACAATCCAGCTCACATTATCTGCTGACCAAGTAGAGTACATGCTCTCGCCAATATCTCTAACAAGGGAAGGTTTTAACTTTAAGTCGACTTCATGACTCGAGACCTATACCGTTCGAAAGAGCGTAAAAAATTAATATAGCAGTCACCTTCAGATTTTACTCTCGAGTCTCCGTTGAGGTGCACGGAGGTCGAGAAAAATTGCAGAAATAACTCCAGACTTATCAAATGCCAAAGCGGTATTACAAAATGTGAAGCGGTGGCCGAGTGGATTGCGCACTCGCCCACAATCTTTTTCTATTCAAGTTCGAGTCCCGGACTTGGCAATATTTTTTTGCTTTTTTTGAATTTGGTTTTCGTCAAACTATTGTTGTAAGCGTGGTCAGAAACTGTTCTGGACTGACAAAACTGCCTGTTTGTTGTAATCTGGCTGTTCTACGCCCTTCTTCGCCGTCTGCTCTTATTCCTGCTGTTCCCGGCGTTTCTGCTTTCCACACTTCGTGGAGCATCGCTGCTGAAGCTAATAAAGCCTTTTTGTTGTTATTCTCTGTTGTTCACGTGTTAGTTTTACTAGAAAAAAAGCAAAAAAATATTGCCAAGTCCGGGACTCGAACTTGAATGGAAAAAGACTGTGGGCGAGTGCGCTATCCACTCGGCCTCCGCTTTACATTTTTTAGTACCGCTTTGGCATTTGACAAGTCTGGGGTTATTTCTGCAATTTTTCTCGACCTCCGTGCACCTCAACGGAGACTCGAGAGTAAAATCTGAAGGTGACTGCTATATTAATTTTTTACGCTCTTTCGAACGGTATAGGTCTCGAGTCATGAAGTCGACTTAAAGTTAAAACCTTCCCTTGTAAGCAGGGAATGCCCCGTCGGGCAAGTGTCTGCCCATTTCTGAGCAGATGCTTCCAATTCACAGTCGTAGCTTATCTTCTGCATGTCCTTCGCCGGGGGCTTCTTCTGCCCCCTCTTGGCTACGTAGACGCCTCGAGCTATCAGGGATCTCAGATTGTTATGGACCTTGACGATGTTGTTTCGCTTGTTATCAGTCCACTTGGTACTGTTGCACATCGTAGGCGCTCTTGTTGGCTTAGGACAGGCAGCCTTACCAAGGCCGCAAAGGACAAAACTAGAAGGAGATGAAACATTTGGAAAAGCCAATGGCTAACTCGACCGTCCCGGCTCTTTTATAAGAAGGTTTACACACACACAAAACAACAGCTGGGAGTCCCTTTTACATGGTCATTTCAGTAGAGAATAATAACTATTGCCCTCCGTTTTATTAGTCTACACTCCATAGACTTGCTGCTTCGCTTTCTCTTCTTCAGATCGGCCGGGCGAGAGATGACTCTGCCGGCATACAGTGCATCTGTCTCCACTCTTCGGGGAGAATGGCTTCTGGCCTAGATTCCAGGAATCTGCTGGATGGAGGACGCATTCTCTTCTCCCCACTTATCCGACCTTTCAAGAATCTCCTGGCTGGTTAATCCTGGGCCAGTAATTCGTCTTGAGTTGAGCAGAGCCAAGCGGTCGTCTCTCTCAGCCTCTATTTTCTATCCATCGTCGTCCTCTTCTGGGATCTGAATAGAGCTGTCCTCTGTCCCCTTCCAGAATAATGCCCCTCCTCCTCCTTCTTGCCCTCGTCCCACTGTGCTCCGCTGATTTCAACTGTCATGGCGCGGGAATGGCCAACTGGAATAACAACGAGCGGCAGGAGATCCTCAACATCCACAATGAATTGAGAGACAAGCTGAAGAGGGGAGTCTACACGGCTCGAGGAGAGAAAATTCCCAAGGCCAAGCAGATGCCCCCGATGGCATACGACTGTGTGCTGGAGAAGTCGGCCCAGGCCTATGCCGAATCGTGTCCCGGCACGAAACACTCGAAGGTTGCTTACGGGGAGAATTTGAGCTTTATCTGGTCCACTGAACCTACTGTGAGCATTCTCCATTTTAAGAAAGGCAAGAGAGTCTATTTCAGCAGGACATAAACGGCAAGGGAATAAACGCCTCGCTCGAATGGGAGATCGAGTTCGAGGAGCACGGGTGGCCCTGTAACACGATCACAGAGAAGTTTCTGAACGATGTCCCCATCGGGCATGCGACACAGGTCTCCTCCTCCCGTTGTCTTCATCCACATTTAGATGGCCTCGGCCAGGACGACGAAGGTCGGCTGCGGTGTGACCCTCTGCAAATCGAGCGACCCAAACTTCAACAGTGAACTCATGGTCGTCTGCCACTACGATCCATCCGGCAACGTGCTGGACGCGGAAGTCTTCGAAAGCGACGAGCTTTTCCCGTGTCGCAAAGCAGTGTCCCAGATGGCGCTGATCTGTCCCCTCGTCCTCGCCGTCCTCTCCTGGTACTGGCTCGACTGATTGCGGCTGCGCCCCTCTTCGCTATTCAGACGACGATTTCTAATAAACTCTCGACCGTGCTCTTTTGTTCAATTCTCAACAACTTTGATTCTTTCTTATTCAGTCTTTCCTCTGTTTCGTCTAGGGAGTCTGTGATGGTTCCAATTTGAAAGAGCGGCTTATTGAAAGCTATCGAAGGAAATTGAGAGGAGCGGAGACGAGGTCTTGAGTCTGATGGCCCGGACAACTCCAGGCCATCTGGTCTGAGGGAGAGGAAGCGACTGTCCCACACAGTCCGCGAGCAGGGAGTCTATGGAGTTCAGACTAATGTAACGAGGACAGTAGCTATTCTTCTCGATTGAAATGACCGTGTAACAATGGTAACAGGGACTCCCAGCTGTCCCTCTTATGTGTTGAATTCTATAAAAGAGCTGGGAGGATCGAGTCTACCACAGCTTTTTCCAAATGCTCCTTCTCTTCCTGGCCCTCGTCCCCTGCGGCTTTGGTAAGGTCTTCTCCTCCCCTAGATGGCCAAGTTCAGCTGCCATGTGCAACAATGCCCCGTGGAGTGACAATGACCGAAATGGTATTGTCAATGCCCACAACGAGCTGAGATCCAAGATTGCTCGCGGCGTCTACGTAGCCAGGGGAACGAAAAAGGCACCTGCTGCTTATATGATCAAGATGAGCTACGACTGTAGTATGGAAGCATCTGCCCAAAAATGGGCGAACACCTGCCCAAACGGACATTCACCCCAGTCGCCCTATGGCGGATACGGCGAGAACCTCTACTACTATGCCACAACTGATGATGGACCAGTAAGCTGCTTTTCGTTCCAAGAGGAGAGACGGCATTTAGATCAACATAGCCGGCCATGGTGTACTCGCCTCCAAAGCCTGGGAGCAGGAGTTCCAAGACTTCGGCTGGCCCCGTGGTGTCATGTCAACGGACTTGGCCCGTCTCGGAATTGGACATGCTACTCAGATATCTTCTCTTTCCTATTTCCTCCTCGATAATCGAATTCCAGATGGCCTGGGCTACTTCGGGTAGAATCGGCTGTGGAGTGAAGCAGTGCCCGTCAACGAAAATGGCTGGCTACAGAACTCAGCTGACTGTTGTCTGCCAGTACATCTTACGCGGAAATATCCTCACCACTAACATCTACCCAGAGGGAACGACGTGTTCCGCCTGCCCCTATGGGCTATCCTGTGAGAGATCCACTGGTCTCTGTGTATAACGAAACCTGTGACAGTCTAATAAAATGGATAAGCTCAATATTACTTGACAGGGACACTAGGCGACGGCGGAGGATCCACTGGGAAGAGCATCGAAAACGAGCTGGCTTCGTCTGCTACCAATATCTTTTCAAAAAGCATCCAGAAGGCGGACGCGTCGTTAGATTCTTCCCTAAAAATCCTGTCTACTCCTCCTCGTGGTACACGTCATTTGAGCCTTTGTAATTCATTGAAATCCCCCGTAGAATTGTAATTTTAGTCAGTAACAGCTGAATATACAGAGAGGGGGAGGGGGTGATGTTCAGTCAGGGAACAGGGGGCCGGGAAAAACAAGCAGGTCTGTATAAACTCATTATTCTATTGACGGGGGAGGAGGAGACGGGAGAAAGAGGAAGTGATCAAAGGGGAGACGGCCATAGAGTGATCTGCCTAAAAATAACACGAAGAAATTCTAAACCAAGCGGTGGAATTGGCAGAGCATAGGAAGCCGTCCAGGCTTTGGCGCGCTGTCCTCCTCGGCCGCCTGGTAGTTGGCGTCGGACGCTTTTCGGGCACCCTCTAATTCTATTACTATCTTCGATTTTATCAGTTTCAAGTCAATTTTACCCTTTCCACCAAGAAAAACAATGTTCAAATCAGTTTACCGCATTTGGTCAAGTCGACCGGAAAAGTGACGCGACAACCTGTCAAATTGTGTCGAGACGGACTGGCTCTCCCCGCAGTTAGTCTTCTTCCTTCTGCGGCACCAGCTGGTCGTCTCCTTCAATCATACAGGTCATGTTACTTTTAATCATTTGTTTTAAAATGTCAAAATGAACCCACGCCGTGTCGTGGGTACCCTTTTGGTTCAAAATTTGGGATGAATTCGAGACGGCCAATAGGACAGCGGGAAGCGAATCCGCCGTCTTCCACAGCCTAACCTCCTGTACTTTTCGGAGTCTGGAGAAGGTGTTCTGGCCCGGCTTTCCGATGTCCCAGGGTCCTCTGTGTCCACAGCGGTGTTTGGAATAACACAGTTGGATCCCGGACATCAAAAAGGAAAACTGGAAGAGCTCGGTCCTCCTTATCGGACTTTTTGGTCTAAAAATGATGAAACTAATTATATTATCTGTCTTTTTTGTGGTTCTCTTGCTGTTCTTTTTACTTTCAGGCCATGGAGGACTCCCTGTGGATCTGGACTGGAGACGGCCGGAGAGGAAGACGGGACGCGAGAGGACGGCAGACAGCGAACAGTGCGCCATTTTGAAACTGGTCTCACTCTTTCTTGAGTTTAGTGATGGCCAAATGGACTGGAGAAGACACGCCCACGACAACGAGAAGAGCCAATGTAAAGCAGCAAAACAGTACCCAGCCGAGGAAGAAGACTGTCAATGGGAAGCAGCCAAGCCACAGAGGTTCGTCTCGCGCTGTTTAGAAGGTTGCTTGACTCGGCCCTATTCTGGTCATTGCACAGTTCGGCTGCAACTGTTTGCCGATTCAATAATCGCTTCTTGGATCGATTTGACCGGTCATTTTCTGTAAAAACGGACTGAAATTGCTCTTTTCCGGCAGCAACCGACGGGTGGTCGAAGAATGGCCATGCCGAGAGGCCAACACGTCCAAAGATCAAATTGGTGTCGAGCCGCTTATCTCCTCTTGTTATAACGTAATCCGTCCCTTTTCAGCGCGTCTCTAAAATAATGAAGTGAGGACACCAGAGCCTCGGCCAGAAGCGGAGCGGCGTCCTCCAACCAGAAGAAGCCGGAGTTTCGTCTAGCTGGTTAGTGTACATTTTGTGTTTTTACAAGGACAGGCAACCTGATGATCAAACTAATAGGAGATACAAGTGCTGTCCTTTGACTTGCAGTTGTGTTTCTAAAGTGAACTTCGATCTTGCAGGTGTCGCCGTCTTCTTTCTCCGGCCAGTCTCTTCTTCTTCGCGCGTCATCGCTCTATCCTCCATCGGCCGACGAGGAACTGCCGTGGCCTGTCTGTGAGCAGATGCCGATTGAGGTTCGTTCTTCTCTGAGAGATTATAGAGATAGAACACTTGCTGCTAATTGTTGTGTCCCAGTCGGCAACTGTCAGAACTGCCTTGCAGCCGTTTGAAAGGTTTATCTTGAACTTTCAGGGCTCAGCGTCGCCGTCTTCCCTCCCCGGCCTGTCTCTACGATGTTTCTTCGCCGCCTTTCCATCTTTTCTAACGGACGCCGCTGTGGTGGACCTCCCCTTTTGGAAGTGGAACAGCCCAAAGAGGTTTGTAGGCCATTTGAATTGGATTTTCTAGGTTCTACTCCGCATATACTCGCCGCTTCTTCAAAAAGTCTCGGTGAAACCTCTGAAAAGCGGCAGTTTGAAGTGGCTGGAGAAAAACTGCTTGTAAGGAAGAAGAAATAGCGATGGCTGTCGTTAGGGCGACTGTAGAGAGGCAGGAATAGGTCATACAGCAAGAGCAGGTCCTCCCTCAAAGCAAAGCTCATTTTGTGGAATTCGCAATAGAAAAAGAGAAAATAGCAAGAGAAGTATTTGATGTCTTTTGTATTTGATTCAAGTACTTTTTTAGGCGGCTCCCCTTCTTCTGTGGTAGTTCAGTGGCACACGAGGATCGTCGCCTTCTTTTCGTCGGCCTATCCCATATTTTTGTTGTGATCTGTCCCCCTTTATTGTATATTTTGTCCCCACACCACGGGCGTAAAAGCCCTGTCGGTGTACTATTGTTTATTATTGGCTATTGTTTTTGGAGGTGAGATGGTATGGGTTGAGGGGTGCAACTTTGCTGTTGGGCCTGCTCCCTCGTTTGATTCCCCCATTCCATACCATCTCGCCCTTCGCGCGGGGCAGAGCCGATTCTTTCGGATCGGTATACGGTAGTCTGCCCGCATACACCCGTATAACCTCGGCAGATCGTTTGTCTTTATTCAAAGTGGTCACAGTACTGCAAAGCCTTTACATCCTTGAGTTACGGAGGATTTACGGGTTGGGCGCGGTGGCAAACCGTGTGCTGGGCCGAGCTTTGAGCCCAGCGACTGTATCCAACGGATCTCTTGGGAGTCTTCCGCGATGGTTCGGACAACCGGTAAGTTATCAGGAACTGCGTGCCCGTCTACCGAGAAGACCGATATTCTCTGTGAGAGTCCCCAGACATTCGCTGGATACGGTAACAGAAGTGGCAGCTGACCTCTTTTTGTCCCCTGCCCTGGCATTCATCCAGGGTCCAATAAGTCATTTTGATTAGAAAATGGGACTGCCTTCTCAGCCCTGGGTAAGTATGCCCGACAGGCTTGTCCTCCCTCGGCACTCCAAGGGTCAGAAAGACGGCCACCGCTCAAAAATATGGGAGCATTGATCCAAAGGAGGGACAGCCACCTGCACTAATTCGATCTCTGGCTAAATCTGTCTTGTCCGCCCCTCTCTCTCTAAATTTGAGTGTCTCGCCACCGTTCGGGACAACATTTTTGACGGTGTCTGCGCTCTCTTGCCCTCGTCTCTGCCTGATTCAAGCAAAACATCTCATTCGGCCACATTTCACTTGGTTGTAAAAAAAAGGTGATCGGCCCCTCAAGTACAGCTGCAATAATCAATGCTCTATTCCGTTCCATCTCCACTTTGGAGAAATCCCAGTCCTTTCCTTGAATCGTAACAAATAGTTGGAGGGTTGTTTTCGATAAGCCGATCTATTTGTTTCCTGACTTATCTTTCCTGGAAGATGCGATTCCCCAAAATGATTCACACCTCCCTTTTGCAGAGTTCGTTCCGGCGATCGGAAGAACAGAGTGTGTTTCACTAATTCCTCTCTCCTTCCCCGACTGATAAGCCTTTCTCCCCTTTCCTGGCCCACAAAAACGGCCAACGTTCTTCCTCACCGCACCCAAAACCTCACCAAATGCGCGCCGCGCTCGAATAATTCGACCTTGCTTACTTTTTAAATATCTATCTTGTTCAGAATTTTATGGCGGACAAGCTGATATAGGTTATATTCCATAAGAATAAGAAATTGTTGAGTTATCAAGAGAAACGCTATATTCACCTCAAAAACTCTATTTTGGGTTACATCTCAGCAATTTCTTATTCTTATGGAATATAACCCATATCAGCTTGTCCGCCATAAAATTCTGAACTAGACAGATATAAAACAAATAAACAAGGTCCAATTATTCGATCGCGGCGAGCATTTGGTGAGTTTTTGGGTGAACGTTGGCCCACAAAAACATCAGCCGCTCCTTCCCGCCACATGTCACAAGAGAGCGCCTCTCCTATCGAGGCACAGCTGAGCCAATGTTTCGGTCACAAGTAAGGGTTTATTCTTTTCAAATCCAATCTTTTTTCTTTAGAAATATCAGAACCTTTGTGTTTATTAAAACAAAGACAACAGGAGTCTACACCGGCCCGGAACCGTTTAAGAATTTCGAGGCTTTGAAGCAGAACGCCTCCCCCGATGTCTACCAGGAAGAACTTCTCCGTTATATGAATAAATGTGAGTTCAATTCGGCCATCTTTTTCTATTTGACCCCAGGTGATCTCAGCCAGCTGCCTCGCCTGACCGCACTGGCTCTCCTCTCCGTGCCTCGGGGTGCCTTTGTAAATTCGATGGAGAGTATGCAAAATGACTTTGTTAATGAGGTAAGGACATTTTTCACGTTAGAAGACAAGTTGTTTTGAATACAGAAACCGTCACTTGAGACACACACCCCTGGAAATATTTTACATGTAGTGTTGAACCACGAAGTATCCGAGGAAGAGTCCATGCAGTCGCAGCAGAGCCAGAAGTCTTCTCCATTGAGTGAGTTTTTTGTACCGGAGCCTTTTATGTGGAAGTTCTGCTCCTCTTTTCGTCTACTAAATCTTCCATTCGAAACTTGAAAAAGTTCCATCCTCCCGATGAAGACGAGATTTTGAGCAAAAATAGGGGGTTGGCGGGGTAGATTATGGTCAAGCTGGCCCTGAGGTGCCGGGGATCCACGGAGTCACCAGTAACATTGTAAAATTCTTTTGAAGGGGAGTTATTATTCCAAGGGGATACGGCATCTTCCCCTCCGAACAACTTTCTTTCAGGATATTCCCAGAACCAAAATAGACGGCTTGGATGCCATTTGAATCAGACGTTTGGAGAGCAATGGCCAGTGATTTTTACCTTCCTGTCAACTCTTCCAAAGCCCGTCTGCCTCGGTATACTGTATCCTCCTCCTCATCCAGCCTAATCTCCCATTTTCAGTGGCACACTATGGCATATATTTCGATTTCCCCGTCTTTCTGGGTGAAATCAAAAGAGCTGGAATTAGGGAGCTGCCCGAGGGGGTAAGATTCTTCCCTTCTTTTTAATTTTGACTCTAGCTGTTGTTTGCTGACTCGTACTTCGCTGCCAAGAACATGGAGACTACATTCAAAGCCGGTGTTTTCAACCAGCTCCTGTATTTCGGAGGGACACGGCCGAACGACCATCCGTGGCAGTTGATGAAGCGGGGCAGAATTCCTCCAGCTTTCTTGAAACGCTTTCCCGAGGAGGAATTCCACCTGAACAACGGGCAATGGCAATGTTTGACGGATCTGAACGCAGCCGGACGATACAGACTGGTCAAACTGTATAGCCAGGCAAATTTTAGTTCTAAACAGTAATGGACGGAGAATTTAGATATTTGGAAAGAATATAGACAAGATTGATTTTGCTTTACCGGCCAGCGAGGCGATTCTTCAAATCTGCCTGGCCTTCGGGGCGAATTTCCTTGGCTATGCGGATGCGTCGGCTACTGAACTGCCCCGCCCGACATAGATTCAACTCGCTAAATAATATGGTATAAAGAAATAAACCAGATATTTATTTCATCAGCCGGTATTGTCTCCTTGGAGTAAATACTCGTTGTGCACCTGAGAATACCATAAAATGTAATAAGCCTGCTGAAATAACGCAAAATAAACGGGTGCGATTATCTCGAATTCGGTTTCGTGGTAAAGTTTACCTACCCCCACCAAAGGCCGCTAAAACGGAGGGGGGGGGGGGTTACAGTGGTGTTTAAATTAAACAGTTTAATTGATTCGCTACTCCTCAGGGTGGGTCAGGCTGGTATTTCTGTTCTTCAGGCGAAGACATGTACGAGCACATGGATGAAGGGAACTTGGCGCCAGCTTCCTCGACGTATTCCAAGAATTTGTTCCCGTAAGCAACGGCGAATTGAAGAATCGCCTCTGCCTTATCTTCAGACCCATAAATTTTTCTGTTCTCTCCGATTATCTGTAATATCCTTTCTAATTTACAATAATATTATAAATCCGCTGAAAACGATGAAAGCACCCCCACTAGAATAAGTGTTACTGTACCTTTTTGTAGAGGTTATCCACTTTGAATCTTCCTCTTTCGATATATATTTTACTGGCTTCATGGCTCCGGAGAACTTTTTGTCTAAATCGAATGAATGCAAACACTGCTGCTCACATGAATGTATTGTCTTCGAAGTTCCTTTTCAAGGCCACGGACTCCACCTCTTCCCGAAGGCTCGCCCATTGGCTCTCTTCATAACCTCCCTCTGGCAAATGGTCGTGTACCCATTCTACGAAGCGATCTTCAATGGTCATAAACGCAAACATGCTGTCCGCAAAATAAATCTGAAAGCCGCTCAACCCCATCATATCTGCTGAATAACCTGGCCGGGAAGCCCTTCAGACAGTAATTCATAACGACACATTTCCCAATATAGTATTGCAAAGGCAACGTATACTCCATTATGGGCTACTGAACCAGAAGAATTTGTAAAATCAGAGTCGGCAAGCCTACCCATTACAGTCGGTTTGGGAACCTTGTCCAAGAACTCTCGGATCTGTGGCCAATGGTATTTGAATGTTTCTTTATGTTTGCTACCAAGCCCTTCTTGAAATAGACTGGTATGTTTTTTAAGAAATTCTGAATGAAATTATAGCGGCTGAGATTCTTGTTGTTACGATATTCCATCTTCCACTGTTCTTGCTCGATTTTTGGATCAATGTACAGGGTCAACACTTCCGAACCACAGGGAACCTTCAGGTTGGACATACTATTTCCGTCCTGTATCCGAGCCATATAGCGATCGTAGTGTCTTGCCTACCTCTGACAGTTCCTTCATTTTTTCCACGGCTTCCTTGAAGGACTTTCTAGTAATGGCTACGAGTGAGAGTTCAGTTATTACTGGCCATGCTAATCCGCTAATTTCTTTTTGATCTGGAAAAGCGGGGTTACGGTAAGAATTCGCATATAGTCCGTTTCCAACGGATATGTTACGAGTTCAAATTCCGCGGTGCATCTCCGTTGCGGGACCATGTCAGAAGAAGGCTGGTTCCACAGCGGAGGCGCGACAGACCTTTAAATCCCGTGACATATCCGTTGGAAATAGACTCTACATTTCTGCACGAATTCCAAAATCTTGGTGAAATCTGTAGGATTGAGGGGTTTTCGAAGATAAAAATTGGGATATTCCGTTTCTGCTGGAGAATTTCCCATTGTACAAAGGTGGAGAAATATGAAACTTTCGTATTTTCTATCCCTGCAAGGTTCTAATTTTATGGAACGCTGTTCCAAACTTTTACCGAGTACTCTCTCCAACTAGCGGAGATTGTAATTGTTTTCTTTCAGTGGACCGAGATTCCGGGACGTTTTTCGCAGCTATTGGTTGCTTCTCTTCTGCCAAATGAAAATCTGTGAATTGTGGTTCAACTCCAGAAACTGGCAAAAGGCCTTCTTCCATTTTAGACATCAATTTAAAGTGTTCCACTATGTCTTGCCTCTCCTTAACAATACCGTACAGTTTCTCTTTTCTACTACCGAAGAATGGCTCGACTTTTGCCTGGACTGGACGAGCGCCGCCACTTGGAGAAGGAACCCAGCTGGAGGACAACTCTACTCGCTTCGACTCGCCGCTCACTAACACCTCGAAGAAACTCTCGTTTACTCGCTTCTTCGAGGAAATGGAACAACTCTCCACAATACAGTTCGAAGATAATAGTCCCTTCGTATTATATCTCAATAAATTTCCATCAAAAGGAAAATAAACATGGATTTCCTTTGAATTTGTTTTCTACAAATGGAGAAAAAGTATCTCTCTTCTCTGGATTTGTAAGCCGGGAAGTCAGCCAAATTCAAAAATCCTTTTGTGTGGAGAGCTCATCGAGACTTACCGTACAAATTTAACAAAACATGTCAACGATCTCTTTTTGCCTTTTTCTCTTCTAATTTTTTGTTTCTTTTTGTCGCCTGGTTACTTTCGAAATTGTCTTCTTCCCCTTTTTATATTTTTCCTTCTTATATCCGCCCCCTCGCCCCCAACTTTTCACGTGATTTTTCCTTCCTTTATGGGTTCAATTTTATATGTTGCTGAAGAAGAATAAAGTTGGTTTTTATCAACACGATTGAAGAATTCAATAGCGCCACTGAAATTTACCAGGGAATGGCACGAACCTGTTATCAGGTCCAGATGTGCCACCTACATCGTGTCACCGAGTTATGAGGGTCGGAAGTTTGAAAATAAGGTTGGCGTTTGGGTATTTTCCTGTAAAACCCCTTTTATTAGGCAAAAAAGGCAAATCGAACCCCTCGTGAGCTAATAGCAAGGTCGTACCATTCTCTAGTTAGACAAAATGTGCAAGGTCTCGTGATTCACTTAGTTTTTTTCTTTTTGTCGAGAAAGACGTCCCCCTCTTTCTTTTTTTTATACTCCCCCAAAAAATATCCTGTCAATTTCGATAGGATCCCTCGAATTATTTATTGCTTTTAATCGACCGGATAAGAAGAAAGACGATCCGCGAACTCTTGAGGTACGAGAACAGCAGACGGAGGGAGATCATATTCCAGCGCTAGAGGGAAAGAGGGACTAACACGCCAATTGATTCCGTTAAATATTTCCACATCGGTATCCCTATCATTATCCCAGCCAATTGTAATGATTTCTCGACCAAGAACTGCTGCAACAGAAACAAAACTAGGGGAGGTTAAGGGCGACAACTCTTTCCACTGTCCATTTTCCTCAAATGGATCCAATTCCAGAACTGTGGTAGTCTTTCCTTCTCCATCCCAACCTCCTATTACAACCAGCTTATTTCTATAACAAACGAAGGAATGGTCATATCGAGGTGTTGGCATATCCGTCAGTTCAGTCCACACTCCACTCTCAGGATCGAAACATTCAACACTTTTCAATCTGGCATAACCATCATCTCCTATTCCTCCACAAATATATATTTTCCTGTTACAGACGGCTGCCGATACATCAGATCTGCCATATTTCATGTCTCTAAAATCTCTTATTAGCCGAAAGATAATCAACACGATGTAGGTCCTCCTTTATAAAGATAACTTACGGCATCCGTGTCCATTTATCCTCCTTCGGATCATATCGTTCCACACTTTTTAGTACTTCTTCTCTGTCCATATTCCATCCTCCAAATACCCAAATGTATCCATTCCATTCCAAGCAACTATTATTAATATCTCCTCGTCTCTCATTCATATCAGCCAGTTGTTTCCATTCCATATTTTTGTCCAATTTGGATAATGACTTGTTACAGTTGATTATATAGAGTTCATCATCGAGATAAACAACACCAACAGGTAGGCGAGGAAGTTCCATTCGTGAAACAGTCCAAGTGGATGCTTTCCGATTCCATATTGTCATCTTGTTAACACCGCCTGCTCCCACGACCAAAATCTAAAAAAGCGGAGCCCATTTTCTTTTGTAACACGCAAATTTTCACCTACCGTCTGTTCGAATTTCGGTACAAAGTTTATGATTTCCTGGATCGACGGAGAAATGTTTCTTTGCCAGCATCTTAAAAATATTTTTATAGAATTGTCCAACAAACAAAGAAAACGAAATAAGGTTAGTCTTGTAGGCCTTATCAGCCCCAAGCTTCATATTTCTACACCAACCTTTTCACAAAATTCCACGAATCCTCGCTCATTTCTTCAATATCTATAGGCAGTTCTATACCATCATTTCCAACTTGTAGATGTTCCGAAGGGTACCTACTTTTATATTGTACACTGATCAAATAAAATCAACTGACTTCCGGCATATAATTTCCCATATTGTTACTCCAAATGAATAAACATCAGCTGGAACACCGTAATCCTTTGATGTTCTTACTTCCGGAGCCATGTAGGGGTCGGTGCCTTTATGACTGGAAAAACAACATTACTGGGAAAAGAAGTGTCGTTTACCCGGAAGTATTTTTGAGAAAAATATTCCTAGCCAGGCCAAAATTAGCCAGTTTTAAATGAGTTCTTGTTGCTAGAAGGATGCTAAAAACGAGTATTAATAAACAGAGAAAATGTATACTTTCGGGGCTTGACGTCTCTGTGAAGTATTCCATTTTCATGTAGATATTGTAGACCGGAACCGATTTGTTCGATCCACAAGACGATTAACTTCATGTCATAATGTTTGGAGACATCGTGGATTTCTGTTGAGTTGCTTTGAAATTTAAATAAATAAAGGATAACCGTTATGAAGACTGCCGAGTTCCATATATTCCATCACGTATCCCGTATATATTGGTTTTTTTATAGAGTTGCCTTTATTTATTACCTCTCCATCCCAAATTACTCCGAATAATTCAACAATATTTGGATGGGTGTGCTGGAAATTTAAATGTAAACAATTTATAAGACGCGAGATGAGATATGCCAATTCTAATATCTTTTACCGTTTTCAATATTTCAATTTCTCTTTCAGATCCTATATCCGTTATGTTGAACTTTTTCACAGCGACAATTCTAAATAGGTATATTTTGAGACAGAAAATACTCACCGTTTCGTTCTAGTGGTTCCCTTTATAACTGATCCTTTCCAAACCGAGCCACCTCCTCCCTGATCCGCCAATTCTGGGTTTTTGATGTCACTCCAACGATAGTAGGGCACACCTATAGTACGAGATTAGAAAGAAATGGGAAAGCAACGCTACCATCTGGGGTGTATTTTACCGAGGAAAGGACACTCCCCATAAGAGATTGTAATTGTTTTCTTTCAGTGGACCGAGATTCCGGGACGTTTTTCGCAGCTATTGGTTGCTTCTCTTCTGCCAAATGAAAATCTGTGAATTGTGGTTCAACTCCAGAAACTGGCAAAAGGCCTTCTTCCATTTTAGACATCAATTTAAAGTGTTCCACTATGTCTTGCCTCTCCTTAACAATACCGTACAGTTCGTCTATATTGGGCCTTTGGCTTGGCTCGGTTGCAAGGCATCTGTACCCATGTTTAAAGGATTTAGGGCATCTTAGGCTCACAATGCGGGTGACCGCTTTATCTCCTCGATAGCGGACATCCTTTTCCTATTGACCGCTTCAATGTTTGCACAACCTTCCTCAAAAGACATTTGCTCCCATTTATCAGCATCAAATGGTTGTCTAAATCAAATCTGGTTGAGTTGAACAGTTGTGTTGGGTCTCATAGATGCCCCCAAAGTGGGGAAACCATCTAATTCCACAATAGGTTCTCCCGCAATCAAGCACTGAAGGGGCAATCTCTAGTGTAAGCCTACTTTTCAGAGGATATGAACATCGCAGTTAGTACAAGACTGTAGATATCTCCGGCTAAACTGCTGGTGTTGTATTTTATAACCTCCAGAGGACAGTAGACGGCTGACCCAATTCTGAAACATGAATCTCTCTGGCTGAAAAATGTCTCACCGATAAAAAGGATAATGTGAACTGTCCGCTTGCGAGGGACTTCCAAAGTCGGAAAGCTTCAAATCTCCTGTTTTACTGTCTATTAGACAACTGGAATCTGGCAACTTTTGTCCATTCGACTCGCCTTACCATTCCGGACTGATATCCCTGTGTATTATACCATTTTCGTGGAGATACTGTACAGCTTGGCACAACTGTTTTATCCATTTCAATTTAACTTTCTCTACCTCCCACAGCTCGGTTGGTGTATTAAACGCGGGAGAGGATTGGTACACGACAGCATCTAAATTAAGCTGTCAACGTTACGGGAATGTGGCAAGAAAAGATGTTTACTTTCCACTTCGACAGGTAGAATATGCCGAATAGAAAACTGAGGTCATGTACAAGAAACTGCCCATGGGGAGATTGCCCTTCCAAGGCAAGAGGAGCCGTCTGCCCTGCCCTGCTGGGGCATCCTCTGCCCGCGGTTTAGAAAGCCTGAGACAGTTTACCCCTAGGGCATGCGCTGCTCTGCAGGGACAATGCTTGTAAACATCATACAATGCCTCTTAGCCCCACCTTTTGTGAGGTGAAAGCAGGGGTGAAAAATGGCTGTCTGCGGCAAGCTAGGGGCAGGGCAAAAACTGGAAGGGCAGCTTCGTGGACCCGGGGCAGGCCAAAGACAGTTTCGTCTACACGGCCATTGGGGTCAAGTGAATCGTGAATCCAGTTAATGATAATTCTCTTCTTGAGGCTGTCTTTCTCACCTTTCAAAGTCGCTCCCAGTGTGGATATAACTCCTTGGACCTCTCTAGTCGTGCTTTTCATAAGATATCCCATTTTCCATTGTATATTTGGATGTTTAATTTGTAGAAAGTTGCCTGTAACCATCACCTCATCTTTAGAGGGAGGCATTCCAGAGAATGTCATCACAATACCGATCCGTTCCTCTGTGGCTTTCCACTCTGCCCAATTTGATATTTTGAAATATCCCACTTTCTCTGAACCATCAGTTTCTTCAATAGATATACTTTGTCTGCTGTGTATATCGTCTGAAAATTGTATAGGCTAATGACCCACACCAACTTTTATTGAGAATCAGGCTCGGCGCTGGTTCAATCGTTGAAACTTCTGGTAGATTCTCTATCGGGAACGAGAGCTGCATTGTAGCTGGAAGTCGAATAAAGTGGTGAGAAAAAGAGAATAGAGAAAACAGTGGTGAGAAAAACAGAATAGAGGAGACGTGTCTTGTGACCAACTGCTATCACCCCTTTTGGCGGGTACACGCAGTGGGGAGACTTGATAAGGGCACGGCGGAGCCAGGAGCCGCCTGAGTCTTCTCTCATTTTCTCCTTTATAAGTTGAGAGCAAGGGAGTCAGACTTGTCCACCCATCGACTTCTTCACTAATTCAGGTAGGCGCCTTATTTTAATACTGTAAACATTTTCTGCTTGATAAAGCCCCTATTGTATGTTATTCTGGTATAGTCTTTCTTCCCTTATCCAAATTGTCCGTGCAATAAGCGTATACGTAAATAGAGTCAACAGTTGTTCGGCTGATGCTCGATCCCCAGCAGAATCGAGATTCCTTTTTAGAACGGGTACAAATAGTTGTTCGGGAGAAGGATGGATCGAGATCAGCAAGTGCCCGTAGTCCACACTTTACCCGGTGAGAAATTGGAACAGAGATGATGACAACATGCCATTACAGCACCTCTCCCTACGCCAACAATTACCATTCACGAGGTGGACTTGAACTCTCGGGAACTACTTGGCGAAGGACAATATGCTGAAGTCTATAAAGTTATTGCCCGTAATCCCAATAATCATCAAATGGAAACTGTGGTCATTAAGACTAATAAGGAGAGCGAAAGCGCTAGCTGTCAGATTGTCAAGGAGATCAGGATACTATGTCAGGTACGATGAAAAGGAGCAAGAATAATAACGGAGCTTTTCAGATGTCAGATGCCCATGTTGTTGAGTTTATCTCTACAGTAACGCATCCCGCCCGGTCGGATTATAACGCATTCCTTATGGAATTGCTTGATCTCGGAAATGCTTTCTCTTGTAAGTTGTATTCAGATTTCCCTCCTGAATCGTTTATAGTCTATACTGGAAGGACGGGCCAGGAATATGTTCACATGCTATCAAATGAACAGGTGCGTACCTCTCTGTGTCATCATGTGATTCACGCTGTGGACTATGTTCACAGAACGGCGACAGTTCACGGAGATATCAGCTGCAACAAGTAAGTTTCTGGCAGAAATACTTCTGTGAATGGATTAAGCGTGCTAATGAAACACGTGAACGGCCGGCTTGTGCTCAAGTTGAGCGACTTCGGATCTGCCTTCAAAGTTGCGGAAGGCTTCACCTATATGTGAGTTATTCTCAATTAACTCTGAAAGCCATGTCAGAACGGGAACGCGTCTCTACTGTGCCGAGGAAGTGTTTCGTAAAAGAGACTGTACCCAAGCCTCGGATGTCTTTTCCGTGGCTGCCACTTGTTTTTTCCTGAAATATGGCAGGTATTCACTTTGAGATACGGCATAATCGGCCAACGTTCTTCCTCACCGCGCCCAAAAACTCACCAAATGCGCGCGAATAATTCGACCTTGCTTACTTTTTAAATATTTATCTTGTTCAGAATTTTATGGCGGACAAGCTGATATAGGTTATATTCCATAAGAATAAGAAATTGTCGAGTTATCAAGAGAAACGCTATGTTTACCTCAAAAACTCTATTTTGGGTTATATCTCGGCAATTACTTATTCTTATAGAATATAATCTATACCAGCTTCTCCGCCATAAAATTCTGAACTAGACAGATATAAAACAAATAAACAAGGTCGAATTATTCGATCGCGGCGAGCATTTGGTGAGTTTTTGGGTGCGGTGAGGAAGAACGTTGGCCGGCATAATCTGCTTTAGACACCCTGTTCCTGTAACTGGGACGGTGGCTGAAGCCAACCACGCGCAGCATGGAGGGGGGAGGCCTGGACAGCAGCCATTTTTTGCTCGAAGTAGGCCAGACTGGAATTTAGCTGATCCTTTGGAACAACTTCTAAATCAGTACGTTCTTTTAACTTGTAAAAATAGATAGCATCTACCTTGAGTAAAGCGAAGACTGCGCTGTTTTAGGGCTATGGATCACGTGCCTGAACGCCGTCCCACAGTAGAGAACCTTTTGGCAAAAACTGAGTAGAGATAGATGGTCACAATGATGTCTACGCTCGTCTGATGATGCAGCACATGTTCGGTCAACTGTCTGATCTATCTTCCAAGAAGTCTGCTGCTCCATATCGTAGATGTTCCGAGCTAGCCGTGCCCCAAACATATTGTCTTTCAACTATGGTCTTTCTGCGGTCTGAGATTCTACCGACCCTGCTAGTTGAGGCAGATAAGTACGCTCTTTCATATCGACAACGGTTTAATTTGAACGTGGAAGGAAGAAAAGGAGCTTTATACTATCCAACTTATTCACATAATCCATAACACGGCCTTAATAAACCTTTTGATCTCCCTATCCTGATTGTTTAGAGAAGTGGAGAGTGTTCTCCAGCGTCTGCTGTCCATTCTTTACCCAGTAGTGTGGCTCAGTACCCTGTTTCACTGCTCTACAAACGGGGGGAAGGTGCTCCAACCCATAAGGAACGCAGTAGCTGGATATTGCCTCGCTTTACCCCCATCAATCAATTTCCATCCGGCTGAAGATATTCTCACCCACCCATTCAGCGATCATGCCTGCCTTTCCTCTATTCTCACCCACCCATTCAGCGATCATGCCTGCCTTTCCTCTAGTCAACCTCCCTCCCGAAATTATTACCCTTATTCTGAAAAAGGTAATCTAATTCGGCGTCCAGTTACATCCTGTTCCAGCTGACATTTCCAGAAGTTGACCGGCTGCGTCAGACCTGTCACCACATCGACGACGTGGTTGCCCAGTCAAAGACCCTGTCCCTCCCTGTAGCTGTCAATGCTGAACACCATATCGATATAATCCTGGGGAAACCAGGAATACGGGTATGGTTTGACGACGACAACAAAAACTTGCCCATTTCTCCAGAAATATTATGGAATACTTTCAGAATTTCGCAGTCTACGTCGCCGGCAAAATATTCCCGCCTGGTTCCCGCGCCAGTTTCCCGCATTCTGGCAAACTCACCCTGGAAAGCCTAGAATGTGCCCTGTTTGAAAGTATTACTGTTAATTATGTGGTGAGATTTAATACCAGTAGCTGCATAATTTTGAAAATTTTAGAAAGACACAACACCTGGTACTCGGCCAGGCGATAAAAGCTTCCTTCCCTGCTTCAAAAAGGCCAGGGTCAAATGTCGGATATTCAAGTGCTTTCACAAGGAACTTACAATGCACGATGTGGTGCTCTTTGCCAAGTACACTCGACCCCGGCAAATAGCATTCTTTAGTTGGGCATTGACCATGCCCAACCCGTTACTGATTCAGGTGCTAGATGAGCTGCCGACGGTGGGGCTCCTTCCCTTAATGTACCCCCTGGAATGCCATGGAATGTACCACATCCGTTTCAGGCTTGTAAAAATGTTGAGATCACGGTGTGCAAACATATTCCAAACGACTACATGCAGCAATTGGTAAAGTTCGAATTTATTCAGATAGACGAGGTTGCGGAAGAGGCGGCGCCGTCACTTGCCCCTCTCATACAGGCGACACTTTGCTGCTATACTGACCTTCTTCTCCTCATAGAAAGTAACTGTACTCTTTATTCTCAGCAGCTCCTGGTCGATCCCAATCCAACTTTGAAGCGTTTTCAACTGCCCATTTACGAAAAGATCGCCTTCCTCTCCCAGGAGGAGATCGACGAACTGGGCCTTCGAAAATGGAGGATCAATCCGTTCAAATACTCTCGGAATGATGACCCGCGACTGATCCAAAATAAACATCTCGCATTCATCGTAGACACTCCCACTCATTTCATCACCCTGACAGGAGGCATCCATTGGTCTAGGGTTGAGGTAGGCGCAGGACCACAGTCCGTTATTATTGATATTTTAGAATTGTATTGGGCGCAGGACATCGAAAAAGGATGTCGACGAGGTTGCCAAGCAGTGGTTTATTGATTTCGTTTTGCGCAAGAAAATAGAATATGATAGAGATGAATTCTTTAAATTCGTCGGGGAGAACGTGAACAACTATGAGGCAATAAGAAACCGCCTGGAGACGATCCTCGCCTCTTCGCCTCTATAATCTTTTGATAAACATCACGTCCAATAAACTGTTTATTGAACTATACTGTAGCTGTTACAGCCGGAAAAATGTGAAGGAAACATGGTTAGAGGAAAGGCAGGCATGATCGCTGAATGGGTGGGTGAGAATAGAGGAAAGGCAGGCATGATCGCTGAATGGGTGGGTGAGAATATCTTCAGCCGGATGGAAATTGATTGATGGGGGTAAAGCGAGGCAATATCCAGCTACTGCGTTCCTTATGGGTTGGAGCACCTTCCCCCCGTTTGTAGAGCAGTGAAACAGGGTACTGAGCCACACTACTGGGTAAAGAATGGACAGCAGACGCTGGAGAACACTCTCCACTTCTCTAAACAATCAGGATAGGGAGATCAAAAGGTTTATTAAGGCCGTGTTATGGATTATGTGAATAAGTTGGATAGTATAAAGCTCCTTTTCTTCCTTCCACGTTCAAATTAAACCGTTGTCGATATGAAAGAGCGTACTTATCTGCCTCAACTAGCAGGGTCGGTAGAATCTCAGACCGCAGAAAGACCATAGTTGAAAGACAATATGTTTGGGGCACGGCTAGCTCGGAACATCTACGATATGGAGCAGCAGACTTCTTGGAAGATAGATCAGACAGTTGACCGAACATGTGCTGCATCATCAGACGAGCGTAGACATCATTGTGACCATCTATCTCTACTCAGTTTTTGCCAAAAGGTTCTCTACTGTGGGACGGCGTTCAGGCACGTGATCCATAGCCCTAAAACAGCGCAGTCTTCGCTTTACTCAAGGTAGATGCTATCTATTTTTACAAGTTAAAAGAACGTACTGATTTAGAAGTTGTTCCAAAGGATCAGCTAAATTCCAGTCTGGCCTACTTCGAGCAAAAAATGGCTGCTGTCCAGGCCTCCCCCCTCCATGCTGCGCGTGGTTGGCTTCAGCCACCGTCCCAGTTACAGGAACAGGGTGTCTAAAGCAGATTATGCCGGCCAACGTTCTTCCTCACCGCACCCAAAAACTCACCAAATGCTCGCCGCGATCGAATAATTCGACCTTGTTTATTTGTTTTATATCTGTCTAGTTCAGAATTTTATGGCGGAGAAGCTGGTATAGATTATATTCTATAAGAATAAGTAATTGCCGAGATATAACCCAAAATAGAGTTTTTGAGGTAAACATAGCGTTTCTCTTGATAACTCGACAATTTCTTATTCTTATGGAATATAACCTATATCAGCTTGTCCGCCATAAAATTCTGAACAAGATAAATATTTAAAAAGTAAGCAAGGTCGAATTATTCGCGCGCATTTGGTGAGTTTTTGGGCGCGGTGAGGAAGAACGTTGGCCGATTATGCCGTATCTCAAAGTGAATACCTGCCATATTTCAGGAAAAAACAAGTGGCAGCCACGGAAAAGACATCCGAGGCTTGGGTACAGTCTCTTTTACGAAACACTTCCTCGGCACAGTAGAGACGCGTTCCCGTTCTGACATGGCTTTCAGAGTTAATTGAGAATAACTCACATATAGGTGAAGCCTTCCGCAACTTTGAAGGCAGATCCGAAGTCGCTCAACTTGAGCACAAGCCGGCCGTTCACGTGTTTCATTAGCACGCTTAATCCATTCACAGAAGTATTTCTGCCAGAAACTTACTTGTTGCAGCTGATATCTCCGTGAACTGTCGCCGTTCTGTGAACATAGTCCACAGCGTGAATCACATGATGACACAGAGAGGTACGCACCTGTTCATTTGATAGCATGTGAACATATTCCTGGCCCGTCCTTCCAGTATAGACTATAAACGATTCAGGAGGGAAATCTGAATACAACTTACAAGAGAAAGCATTTCCGAGATCAAGCAATTCCATAAGGAATGCGTTATAATCCGACCGGGCGGGATGCGTTACTGTAGAGATAAACTCAACAACATGGGCATCTGACATCTGAAAAGCTCCGTTATTATTCTTGCTCCTTTTCATCGTACCTGACATAGTATCCTGATCTCCTTGACAATCTGACAGCTAGCGCTTTCGCTCTCCTTATTAGTCTTAATGACCACAGTTTCCATTTGATGATTATTGGGATTACGGGCAATAACTTTATAGACTTCAGCATATTGTCCTTCGCCAAGTAGTTCCCGAGAGTTCAAGTCCACCTCGTGAATGGTAATTGTTGGCGTAGGGAGAGGTGCTGTAATGGCATGTTGTCATCATCTCTGTTCCAATTTCTCACCGGGTAAAGTGTGGACTACGGGCACTTGCTGATCTCGATCCATCCTTCTCCCGAACAACTATTTGTACCCGTTCTAAAAAGGAATCTCGATTCTGCTGGGGATCGAGCATCAGCCGAACAACTGTTGACTCTATTTACGTATACGCTTATTGCACGGACAATTTGGATAAGGGAAGAAAGACTATACCAGAATAACATACAATAGGGGCTTTATCAAGCAGAAAATGTTTACAGTATTAAAATAAGGCGCCTACCTGAATTAGTGAAGAAGTCGATGGGTGGACAAGTCTGACTCCCTTGCTCTCAACTTATAAAGGAGAAAATGAGAGAAGACTCAGGCGGCTCCTGGCTCCGCCGTGCCCTTATCAAGTCTCCCCACTGCGTGTACCCGCCAAAAGGGGTGATAGCAGTTGGTCACAAGACACGTCTCCTCTATTCTGTTTTTCTCACCACTGTTTTCTCTATTCTCTTTTTCTCACCACTTTATTCGACTTCCAGCTACAATGCAGCTCTCGTTCCCGATAGAGAATCTACCAGAAGTTTCAACGATTGAACCAGCGCCGAGCCTGATTCTCAATAAAAGTTGGTGTGGGTCATTAGCCTATACAATTTTCAGACGATATACACAGCAGACAAAGTATATCTATTGAAGAAACTGATGGTTCAGAGAAAGTGGGATATTTCAAAATATCAAATTGGGCAGAGTGGAAAGCCACAGAGGAACGGATCGGTATTGTGATGACATTCTCTGGAATGCCTCCCTCTAAAGATGAGGTGATGGTTACAGGCAACTTTCTACAAATTAAACATCCAAATATACAATGGAAAATGGGATATCTTATGAAAAGCACGACTAGAGAGGTCCAAGGAGTTATATCCACACTGGGAGCGACTTTGAAAGGTGAGAAAGACAGCCTCAAGAAGAGAATTATCATTAACTGGATTCACGATTCACTTGACCCCAATGGCCGTGTAGACGAAACTGTCTTTGGCCTGCCCCGGGTCCACGAAGCTGCCCTTCCAGTTTTTGCCCTGCCCCTAGCTTGCCGCAGACAGCCATTTTTCACCCCTGCTTTCACCTCACAAAAGGTGGGGCTAAGAGGCATTGTATGATGTTTACAAGCATTGTCCCTGCAGAGCAGCGCATGCCCTAGGGGTAAACTGTCTCAGGCTTTCTAAACCGCGGGCAGAGGATGCCCCAGCAGGGCAGGGCAGACGGCTCCTCTTGCCTTGGAAGGGCAATCTCCCCATGGGCAGTTTCTTGTACATGACCTCAGTTTTCTATTCGGCATATTCTACCTGTCGAAGTGGAAAGTAAACATCTTTTCTTGCCACATTCCCGTAACGTTGACAGCTTAATTTAGATGCTGTCGTGTACCAATCCTCTCCCGCGTTTAATACACCAACCGAGCTGTGGGAGGTAGAGAAAGTTAAATTGAAATGGATAAAACAGTTGTGCCAAGCTGTACAGTATCTCCACGAAAATGGTATAATACACAGGGATATCAGTCCGGAATGGTAAGGCGAGTCGAATGGACAAAAGTTGCCAGATTCCAGTTGTCTAATAGACAGTAAAACAGGAGATTTGAAGCTTTCCGACTTTGGAAGTCCCTCGCAAGCGGACAGTTCACATTATCCTTTTTATCGGTGAGACATTTTTCAGCCAGAGAGATTCATGTTTCAGAATTGGGTCAGCCGTCTACTGTCCTCTGGAGGTTATAAAATACAACACCAGCAGTTTAGCCGGAGATATCTACAGTCTTGTACTAACTGCGATGTTCATATCCTCTGAAAAGTAGGCTTACACTAGAGATTGCCCCTTCAGTGCTTGATTGCGGGAGAACCTATTGTGGAATTAGATGGTTTCCCCACTTTGGGGGCATCTATGAGACCCAACACAACTGTTCAACTCAACCAGATTTGATTTAGACAACCATTTGATGCTGATAAATGGGAGCAAATGTCTTTTGAGGAAGGTTGTGCAAACATTGAAGCGGTCAATAGGAAAAGGATGTCCGCTATCGAGGAGATAAAGCGGTCACCCGCATTGTGAGCCTAAGATGCCCTAAATCCTTTAAACATGGGTACAGATGCCTTGCAACCGAGCCAAGCCAAAGGCCCAATATAGACGAACTGTACGGTATTGTTAAGGAGAGGCAAGACATAGTGGAACACTTTAAATTGATGTCTAAAATGGAAGAAGGCCTTTTGCCAGTTTCTGGAGTTGAACCACAATTCACAGATTTTCATTTGGCAGAAGAGAAGCAACCAATAGCTGCGAAAAACGTCCCGGAATCTCGGTCCACTGAAAGAAAACAATTACAATCTCTTATGGGGAGTGTCCTTTCCTCGGTAAAATACACCCCAGATGGTAGCGTTGCTTTCCCATTTCTTTCTAATCTCGTACTATAGGTGTGCCCTACTATCGTTGGAGTGACATCAAAAACCCAGAATTGGCGGATCAGGGAGGAGGTGGCTCGGTTTGGAAAGGATCAGTTATAAAGGGAACCACTAGAACGAAACGGTGAGTATTTTCTGTCTCAAAATATACCTATTTAGAATTGTCGCTGTGAAAAAGTTCAACATAACGGATATAGGATCTGAAAGAGAAATTGAAATATTGAAAACGGTAAAAGATATTAGAATTGGCATATCTCATCTCGCGTCTTATAAATTGTTTACATTTAAATTTCCAGCACACCCATCCAAATATTGTTGAATTATTCGGAGTAATTTGGGATGGAGAGGTAATAAATAAAGGCAACTCTATAAAAAAACCAATATATACGGGATACGTGATGGAATATATGGAACTCGGCAGTCTTCATAACGGTTATCCTTTATTTATTTAAATTTCAAAGCAACTCAACAGAAATCCACGATGTCTCCAAACATTATGACATGAAGTTAATCGTCTTGTGGATCGAACAAATCGGTTCCGGTCTACAATATCTACATGAAAATGGAATACTTCACAGAGACGTCAAGCCCCGAAAGTATACATTTTCTCTGTTTATTAATACTCGTTTTTAGCATCCTTCTAGCAACAAGAACTCATTTAAAACTGGCTAATTTTGGCCTGGCTAGGAATATTTTTCTCAAAAATACTTCCGGGTAAACGACACTTCTTTTCCCAGTAATGTTGTTTTTCCAGTCATAAAGGCACCGACCCCTACATGGCTCCGGAAGTAAGAACATCAAAGGATTACGGTGTTCCAGCTGATGTTTATTCATTTGGAGTAACAATATGGGAAATTATATGCCGGAAGTCAGTTGATTTTATTTGATCAGTGTACAATATAAAAGTAGGTACCCTTCGGAACATCTACAAGTTGGAAATGATGGTATAGAACTGCCTATAGATATTGAAGAAATGAGCGAGGATTCGTGGAATTTTGTGAAAAGGTTGGTGTAGAAATATGAAGCTTGGGGCTGATAAGGCCTACAAGACTAACCTTATTTCGTTTTCTTTGTTTGTTGGACAATTCTATAAAAATATTTTTAAGATGCTGGCAAAGAAACATTTCTCCGTCGATCCAGGAAATCATAAACTTTGTACCGAAATTCGAACAGACGGTAGGTGAAAATTTGCGTGTTACAAAAGAAAATGGGCTCCGCTTTTTTAGATTTTGGTCGTGGGAGCAGGCGGTGTTAACAAGATGACAATATGGAATCGGAAAGCATCCACTTGGACTGTTTCACGAATGGAACTTCCTCGCCTACCTGTTGGTGTTGTTTATCTCGATGATGAACTCTATATAATCAACTGTAACAAGTCATTATCCAAATTGGACAAAAATATGGAATGGAAACAACTGGCTGATATGAATGAGAGACGAGGAGATATTAATAATAGTTGCTTGGAATGGAATGGATACATTTGGGTATTTGGAGGATGGAATATGGACAGAGAAGAAGTACTAAAAAGTGTGGAACGATATGATCCGAAGGAGGATAAATGGACACGGATGCCGTAAGTTATCTTTATAAAGGAGGACCTACATCGTGTTGATTATCTTTCGGCTAATAAGAGATTTTAGAGACATGAAATATGGCAGATCTGATGTATCGGCAGCCGTCTGTAACAGGAAAATATATATTTGTGGAGGAATAGGAGATGATGGTTATGCCAGATTGAAAAGTGTTGAATGTTTCGATCCTGAGAGTGGAGTGTGGACTGAACTGACGGATATGCCAACACCTCGATATGACCATTCCTTCGTTTGTTATAGAAATAAGCTGGTTGTAATAGGAGGTTGGGATGGAGAAGGAAAGACTACCACAGTTCTGGAATTGGATCCATTTGAGGAAAATGGACAGTGGAAAGAGTTGTCGCCCTTAACCTCCCCTAGTTTTGTTTCTGTTGCAGCAGTTCTTGGTCGAGAAATCATTACAATTGGCTGGGATAATGATAGGGATACCGATGTGGAAATATTTAACGGAATCAATTGGCGTGTTAGTCCCTCTTTCCCTCTAGCGCTGGAATATGATCTCCCTCCGTCTGCTGTTCTCGTACCTCAAGAGTTCGCGGATCGTCTTTCTTCTTATCCGGTCGATTAAAAGCAATAAATAATTCGAGGGATCCTATCGAAATTGACAGGATATTTTTTGGGGGAGTATAAAAAAAAGAAAGAGGGGGACGTCTTTCTCGACAAAAAGAAAAAAACTAAGTGAATCACGAGACCTTGCACATTTTGTCTAACTAGAGAATGGTACGACCTTGCTATTAGCTCACGAGGGGTTCGATTTGCCTTTTTTGCCTAATAAAAGGGGTTTTACAGGAAAATACCCAAACGCCAACCTTATTTTCAAACTTCCGACCCTCATAACTCGGTGACACGATGTAGGTGGCACATCTGGACCTGATAACAGGTTCGTGCCATTCCCTGGTAAATTTCAGTGGCGCTATTGAATTCTTCAATCGTGTTGATAAAAACCAACTTTATTCTTCTTCAGCAACATATAAAATTGAACCCATAAAGGAAGGAAAAATCACGTGAAAAGTTGGGGGCGAGGGGGCGGATATAAGAAGGAAAAATATAAAAAGGGGAAGAAGACAATTTCGAAAGTAACCAGGCGACAAAAAGAAACAAAAAATTAGAAGAGAAAAAGGCAAAAAGAGATCGTTGACATGTTTTGTTAAATTTGTACGGTAAGTCTCGATGAGCTCTCCACACAAAAGGATTTTTGAATTTGGCTGACTTCCCGGCTTACAAATCCAGAGAAGAGAGATACTTTTTCTCCATTTGTAGAAAACAAATTCAAAGGAAATCCATGTTTATTTTCCTTTTGATGGAAATTTATTGAGATATAATACGAAGGGACTATTATCTTCGAACTGTATTGTGGAGAGTTGTTCCATTTCCTCGAAGAAGCGAGTAAACGAGAGTTTCTTCGAGGTGTTAGTGAGCGGCGAGTCGAAGCGAGTAGAGTTGTCCTCCAGCTGGGTTCCTTCTCCAAGTGGCGGCGCTCGTCCAGTCCAGGCAAAAGTCGAGCCATTCTTCGGTAGTAGAAAAGAGAAACTGTACGGTATTGTTAAGGAGAGGCAAGACATAGTGGAACACTTTAAATTGATGTCTAAAATGGAAGAAGGCCTTTTGCCAGTTTCTGGAGTTGAACCACAATTCACAGATTTTCATTTGGCAGAAGAGAAGCAACCAATAGCTGCGAAAAACGTCCCGGAATCTCGGTCCACTGAAAGAAAACAATTACAATCTCCGCTAGTTGGAGAGAGTACTCGGTAAAAGTTTGGAACAGCGTTCCATAAAATTAGAACCTTGCAGGGATAGAAAATACGAAAGTTTCATATTTCTCCACCTTTGTACAATGGGAAATTCTCCAGCAGAAACGGAATATCCCAATTTTTATCTTCGAAAACCCCTCAATCCTACAGATTTCACCAAGATTTTGGAATTCGTGCAGAAATGTAGAGTCTATTTCCTTTTTTTTTCCTTCATTTTTTTTTCCTTTATTTCCTTTTTTTCTCCTTCTCCAAGTGGCGGCGCTCGTCCAGTCCAGGCAAAAGTCGAGCCATTCTTCGGTAGTAGAAAAGAGAGGGGAAGCAGCCGTCCAGTTGGAGAAGCGAACCAGAACTGACTTCTATTCTGGACAGGAAGATTTTGACCAGCAATGGCGGAAATTTTGGAAAGAAGAATCTTTTGGGGAGTAAAAGAACTCTTCATTTTGTACAGTTATCGCTTCCGTCGCCGTGTTCCGTCTTCAAAAAATACTCCTCCGTCGATGGCGCAGTATTTTGGACAAATCCCGCGGCCTCCTGCCATCCCTGGTGGCCCTGGCGGCCCTTGCTCTCCAGGATGTCCGTCAGCTCCCGGGTGGCCTGGCTTCCCAGGGGCGCCTTTAACAACTCTCTAGAAGAGCCCAGTATTTATGAGGGGCGCCTTGGCCGGCCAACGGCCGTCCGACGCCCCCGTTTTGTGTTGGCGGAGGCTCCGCGTTAGAGTCTCCGGTGCCCTTTGGTTTGGTCGAAATCTCCGGCTTTGACAAAATGAAAAGCTTGGCCATTCTGACCGCTGGCTATAGAAAAGGACTTAACTTTGGTAAAGTGCTGTCGATTCCTCACTGTTACGCTCCAGAGCTTAGCAAAAAATAAACCGCCAATACGCCAAGAAGCGCCGTCGAATGAGCCTACTCTCGTCGCGCTAGCTCAACAAAAGATGTAACATTTTTTGAAATTTAAAAGCTCGCTTCCTCCTCACTACCTCACTTATAAAAAAATCTAAAAGTGCAGTCGTGCGCAACAAAAATTATCGGTTCGAATGAGCCTACTCTCAATTTTCTCACTCAAAAAAAGGGGTCGGTTACATAACGTCTTTTATTATAGAAAGTTAGACTAGAAGTGCCCAGTTTTTATGGAAGACGTCCTTGTGGAAGGGGCGCCTTGGCCGGCCGGCGGCCGGCCGACGCCCCCGATTCGTGTTGGCGGAGGCTCCGCGCTGGGGTCTACTCCGTTCCATTGGTTTTGGTCAGAATTACAGAACTTTACAAAAGAAAAGCAAAACCATGTTTGACCGCTAGCTGACCAAATCCGGCTGGCTATGGAAAAAGGGCTTAACTTTGGTAAAGTGTGCTGTCGATTCGTCACTGTTACGCTTAGGTTCACCCAGTTATGCTCGCGGGCAAGAGCCTAGGCTCGCGTTTCAGGCTCACCCCGCGCCTACGGCGGCCGGCGGCCGCCGACGCGGGGGTTGTAGGCGTGGGTCTAGGCTCCGCGTTAGAATCTCCCCTAGATTTGCCCAGTTTTATTGTGAAGGGGCGCCTTGGCCGGCCGGCGGCCGGCCGACGCCCCCGTTTTGTGTTGGCGGAGGCTCCGCGCTGGGGTCTCCCCCGTTCCGTTGGTTTTGGTCGAGATCCCCGGCTTTGACAAATCCCAGACCATTTTAACCATAGGCTGACCAAACCCGGCTGGCTATGGAAAAAGGGCTTAACTTTGGTAAAGTGCTGTCGATTCGTCACCGTTACGCGCCAGAGCTTAGCAAAAAATAAACCGCCAATATGCGAAGAAGCGTCGTCGAATGAGCCTACTCTCGTCACGCTAGCTCAAAAAAACGTGTGTCAATTTTGGAAATTTAAAAGCTCGCTTCCTCCTCACTCCCTCACTTTCAAAAAAATCTAAAAGTGCAGTCGTACGCAGAAAAAATTATCGGTTCGAATGAGCCTACTCTCAACTTCTCAGCTCAAAAAAAAGTTCCGGTCACATATCGCCTTTTATTATAGCCAAGTGACTAGAAGAGCCCAGTTTTACTGTGAATTTACCCAGTTTTATTGAAGGGGAGACTGTAACGCGGGGCCTTCGGCCGGCCAACGCCCCGTTTTGTGTTGGTCAAGGCCCCGCGTTACAGTCTCCCCCGTTCCATTGGTTTTGGTCGAAATCCCAGGCTTTGACAAAACTAAAAGCGAAACCATTTTTGACCGCTGGCTGACCAAACCCGGCTGGCTATGGGAAAAGGGCTTAACTTTGGTAAAG
Source organism: Oscheius dolichura (assembly GCA_932521035.1). Classification (NCBI taxonomy): domain Eukaryota; kingdom Metazoa; phylum Nematoda; class Chromadorea; order Rhabditida; family Rhabditidae; genus Oscheius; species Oscheius dolichura. The sequence continues at coordinate 2,504,537 of OW051494.1, read as the reverse complement.
TGCTGTCGATTCGTCACTGTTACGCGCCAGAGCTTAACCAAGAATAAACCGCCAATACGCCGAGAAGCGCCATCGAATGACACTACTCCCATCGCGCTAACTCAAAAAACGTTGTGCTATTTTTCGAAACTTTGAGGCTCGCTTCCTCCTCACGCCTTCACTCCCAAATTTTTTAAGATAGCAAACGATGGCGAGCAAAAATTATCGGTTCGAATGAGCCTACTCTCGACTCCCGAGCTCAAAAAAACGTACTGTTACATAAGGCACTTTTTTATTTAAAAAAAAGTAGACATTATACGGGATCTGTCACAGGCTAGTCATTTCCCAATGGAGAACACATAGAAACAATGGGATCCCCTCTCTAGATCAGAACTTTTTCAGGGTTGTAAGACTGTTCACATCGTGAAGTGTGACTGCTTGCCAGGTGATGATTATGTCGAGGTCTTGTCCCAGTATGAGTCGATCCAGATAGACGTCGTCGACGACCAGACAATGCCTTCACTGGTCCCCCTCCTTCAGGTTTCAATTTGGTCATCTTCTTTCTCGACTGCCCCTTTTCAGTACCTGCTCTCCCATCCCAATCCAATTTTGAAGCATTTCCAATTGCCCGTTCTCCTTTCACCGAATGAAATCGAAAAGCTAGACCTGGAGAAATGGCGAATTCGAGGGCGAGATGACCGGGTAAAAGCAGACATTCTACTCGTCTAGAAAAGTCGGTTTCAGTTTAAAAGAAACATGGGCTTCATCGTCAACACTCCGAGCTATTTCATCACACTGACTGGACATCTGAAGAGGGGGAAGGCAGTGACTGAATCCAATCTGTTATACTGTTCTTTTTTTCAGCATTTCTGTATCGTCCGGAGAACTTCGAAGGAAGATCTTCACACCGTTGTCGACCAGTGGCTGCGAGACTTCTTTGTGCCCAGAGGAAAATTGTGCAACAAGACTGGGCTCAGTCACGTCGTGGCGAATGTGGACAACTATTACGCTATAAGGAAACACTTGGAAGCGAGAATATAAGTAATATATCGTCTATTTATCGCCCAATAAGGCATTTAATACGTCATACTGTAGCTCTAATCAATAGAGTACTCCACACCAGGGTTGCATGTGATCTCGTCTCGTTTCGTCTCGCTTTTCAAAACCTTCATCTCGTGCAAGTCTGCTCCCCACACAAATCAATATTATCTCTATCTCCTGATCATTTTTTCGCTTTTCGCTCCGCGTTCGATCCCATTGAAATCATTCGCCATCGTCTCTTACCCTCCAGTTCAATAGAGATGTCAGTCTTTCCTCTCTACCAGCTCCCTCTCTAAATCATCGTGAAAATTCTGGAAAAGGTGGTCTCATTTTCGAAGCCCAGATATCTCTCTCTCTTCCTTCCAGCTAGCTTCTTTTCCTGTAAGTTACAGGAAAAGACTGTAACTGCAGGATCTCGAAGAAAGTTCTCCGCGCTGTTGTGAGCCTGTGGTACAGTGACTTCACTTTGCCCAAGGGAATATGGCACAGTGAAGCGGCTCTATATGGATACGTCATGGAAAATCTGGACGATTACGAGGCAATAAGGATCCGGCTGGAGAAGATCCTTTCGTGGCGTATCCCAAAATGCCTCCTGCAATAAATCATACTGTAATCTAACTGTTTCGCTTTGAAGCCAACATTAGAAGGGAGCTGGCCTCTGCTTTAGATTTTCTAAACGCTTGGGTTCGGCTTCTTTACCAACCATTTCTGGTCAATTCCTGATTTTTCAGTCGGCTTCTCTCCCTTTTCTGTACAGTCAGACAATTTGACTACCCAGAAGGGATTACAAAATAGGTATATAAGCCGGTCGCTGCCAGTCTCTGGTCATATTAGCCAGCTACTCGTCCATGGCTCGTCGCCAACAAGCTCAACCTGCCGCCCGCCAGGCACCCGCGCGCCGTCAGTTGACTTCCTCGGCCGGTAGCCGCAGTCGTTCGCGCCACAACGCCAGGAGCAGCAGCACCCGTTCGGCCTCGACCGGTCGCCGTGTCTCCTTCGCCGAAGCCAGTGCTCCACCAGCCGCCGGCGGCCGTCGTCCGGCCAGGAACCCTACTCCTCCTCCTGCTGCCCGTCGCAACCAGCCGGCTGTCGCTGCTCCGAGGGTAGCCGCCGCTGCTCTTCCCCTGCCCAAGAGGCGTGTGCCCAGGAGGCGCAGCAGGAGCTTCACCGACGTCACCGGGCGTCGTCGCAATGCACTCGGACAGTTCACGAGGCTTAGATTTTAGGCCCGGAATAAATTATTGAGCCACCATTTCTTGTCTTCTTTCTTGTTCGTTTTTTTAGTTCTTGTGCGCTTTTCTTATAGCGTCTTCCTTTCGTATCTTCTTGTGGCGCCCGTCTCCCACGCCTCGTCCTCCTCGGTCGCCTACACGACGCTCGTCCTTCTTCTTGTTGTCTTCCTCGAACTCCTTGCTGTGGCTTCTCAAGCTTTCTAACTGTGTCTCCACCTGTCTTCTTTTCGTATCTTGTTGTGGCGCTCATCTCCCACGTCTCGTCTCCTGCCCCGTCGGCCACCTCGGTTGCCTTGTTGTGTTCCTTCTAGTCTGATGATAATTAGTTGCCAATGTTCCTCTCTGTAAATCTTCGACACAGTGGCCGACCCCCTCCGATGGCCCATAACGATTATCTTTACGACGTGTATATTTCGCCGGTCGAGCGCCAGAAGACGCCCCAATACTGACACATGGCAGCCGCACCGAGATTTATGTATTTGTGTCGGACGAGGAGGAGAGGAGAGAGAAAGACACAACTTTTAGGCATGTCTCTCGCTTGGATCAGAAGACGAGGAGAGGAGAGGGGAAGGAGAAAAAGTGACGGTTCATTAGTCACAAAGAAGAAGAACAGGAGTACGGTAGCCGGGGGGAGGATGAGGGCAGGGCGAAGGCACCCTTCCCCCAAGCAATGCCGGACTTTAGGCTACGTGGCTGCTGTATGTAAGCACCTCCCAATGCTTGAAATAAACTCTCCGAAATACGGGCTCAGCTACTTGGCTGTTAAAAGGAGAAAAACGCGCAATCATCATGTGTACCGTCCTTGGCCTGCCTCTGCCGCACTGAGGGCGCCCACTGCGGAAATTCTCCCAGTGGGAGAGAGCTCAGAACAATTTTGAACTTTCTTCGACTACGGCTTATTTTCAAACTTGTTTTCCCATAGTTACATGACTAACAAGATGTGTTCCCTTTTTCTGCCTGCGTTGCCGACCAGTGGTCCTATGTCTGCCAATATACAGTCCATTAGCGAGCCATTTCAAAAAGGGACTGGGGAGGACTGATGCCCGACAGTTTTTCCGTTTCAAAATCAGCATTAAAATGCCCTAAAGCGCCTCTGGATATCTGAGGTCAGAAGATACCATCCGATGACCGACGGTTGACCTGATCCTAAACCTAAACGAATGAGGCCACAGGAGAGGACGACCCCGGACGGCGGTCTGAGATGAGAGCAGGGAAATTGCAGTTTCTGCCAAGTTTCTCATTTTTAGTCAAATCTAGCCCCAGTGTCCCGACTTGTTCCTTCCAGAGAATCCTCCCCTCCCGGGCATCGTATCCACTTCATCGGCTGCTCATCCTCCCGTTTGTGTCCTATCGCGGCTCGTAAATTAGCCGGGACCGATTCTCTGTCTGTCCGTCTCTCACGGATGGCTGTAAATATTATTCCTCTTGCCGATTGGCCCTTGAGATTAGGTCCTCCATTCTTTTCCGTGGATCTGTCATGGCTACGACTCTTCGACTACGACTAGTAAAAAAGACAGAGAGAGACAACCCCAGGAAGGGGCCGGGTCACAAATTGCCCTCTCATATGAATTGTGTCCGCGTCTGCATTTGCCAGTCATAAATTGTTGCGTGTAGACAAATGTTGCAAATAAATCAGCATATGGTACGTACGCCGTTCACCTCTCCCTCTCTGCCTCTGTCCCTCTCAGCTGTCATAGCGCCTGGAGGAGGATAACCTGCTTCCTGACTCATTTTCACCAATTGAAGCGGGTGGATATTACCCGTACAGTCTCGGCAGCAGGTGAATCACTAAATCGTGTTCAATTTTGAATACGAAATCGTCCTGCCAAGGTTTTACGAGTGCGGGCGCGCCTGAAGGCCGTCCTCCCGATTGGAACCATCCTCCCTCCACCGTGCTTCAGTTTTCCAGTCAGGATCCTGACTTCCTCTTTGAAAATAGCTAAAGAGCGGCCTCCTCCTTTTATCCGAATGAAAATACTCTGAGTAAATGGATTACGGTAGCCCAAAAAGCTGGTGATCCCCCGTTGCACTAGTGTGATCCACTTCTCCATTCCCCTGTACCAAAAAATCAGATGTTTCTTTCTAGCCTGGCTGCCCCACTTTCTCAATGTCACTTCACCAAAGGCGGAAACCTTTTTGTCTCGGTCTCAGATTAATTGCGGAGCTTCACGGCGAGCAGCAGGTGCTCACCTGCTACCGTAGTAGACGGAAACTCCCTCCCTCTGCCGCTGGCTGGCTCCAATCGGCGGGTGATAGGGCGGAGCGGGGAACAAAGTCTATAGCCATACTTTTGCAAGGATTTTGCTGCATTTTGGCTAGAATGGGATACAAAGAATAGTGCGCATTGCTGTTCATGCCTCTCCTGGCCTGAAAATCCAATGGGCCGGCCTCTTGCCTGTTTCCCCCGTTCTCGTTACCTTTCTCCAAAACAGAAAAAACGTTTCCCAACTTATTTCCTTCCTTTTCATTGTTGATCTCCTGGGATAGAATTTAAAATTCGAGCAAAATATTCCGATAGCCATCTGGTCCTACATTGAGAGTTTGGCGACTATTAGCTTTCAGCACCAGTGAGCTTCCTTGAGGACGGTACCCATGAAACTTACCTAGGGCTGAATTATTAACGGGTGTTGGACTCCTCTCCGGGAGTTTGAGCAGCAAATGCCTAGGAAGGACGGCTCTTGTATCTCGAGAGAAGCGGATGTACAAGAAGGGGGCAACTTGAAGATGGGCATCAATAGGCCTGGTGTTCTAGTTGTCTAGGTTACACGGGAATGCTCTTGAGCTGTCTTAGCTATGGTTGTCACACATCGTTTCTGAAATCTCTAACAAGACTGACCGGTGAGCTGTCCATTTCGCGGAAAACCATCAAGATGCATCGAGCGGCAAGTACCGTCTCGATTTCATTTCTCTGAACAGTAATGTTGGCTTTCCCTTTAATTTTAACTGGCTGTCTCCTCTGCCCTTCCCGTCTTTTGTACAAGATCTGTGAGATTTATTCTTGATCACCGTTACAGTATACATTGCATCAGTTTCTTCTTCTCCAAATAGGAAAAGAAAAAGAAAATAGGATAGTAAACATCACAAGAGGGAAATATGTGATAAGGAGAGAGCGAGAGGGAGAGAGAGAGAGAGAAGTCTCTGTGGTTGTCATCACGAAGAATACCTTGTCTGGGGTGGGGCTACCTTGTGTCCGCGGGAGAGTCACCTTGTGTGGATTCACCTTGTGTCGAGCGAGAGAAAGAGACCGAAGGAAATGGACTAAAAGGGCGGGAGAAGACCAGTGTACAGAAATAAAACAGATAACATATGAGGCTATGTAACTACAAAGGGAAGAACGTAAAGCTTGATAAGCAAAGGATGGAATGGATCAAGGGAGACTAAAACTGGTTGGAGAGCAGGAAATTACGGGGGAAACTGAAGTTGGCAAACGGCAAGGGACCCGCTGGGAACGGCATCATCTGCGGTGTTATCGGCTTGTCCTGAAAAGGAGAGAATAAAAACCAAGAATGGAGATGACAGATCACAACAGTCTTGTAAACGTATTCAAGATTAACTCTCCCCTCCACCCCGAGCTGCCCCGACCCAGAACCCCCCTGCGGTCTGGGGGGAATCCGAAACATCTTCGGCACATCCCGTTGAGACGCATACGGTGGCACGGCTCCGAACTAGGCTAGAAGCCGAGCTTATCTTCATACCGACTCTAGAACGTGATCTCCCGACCGATTTATTCATATTGAGAACAAAACGAGGTGTCGTCTGCCACCAAGTCCCCAGTCCTCCGCCATCGGAGCGCTGGCCACTCTTCTTGACACTGAATCGCCCCCGAGGCCCTGTACACGCGTCTGTCCTTGATCTAATTCTGTCCACATCGTCCTAGGAAAACCTTTGCTTGGCATTCTGTTCTTGGAGTTGGTGGTTAAGACCAGAAGACATCTCGTGTACGCGGTCCCCTCGTTGGTCCAAGGCCAGGCTCTGTCCCCCTTCTCCAGCCAGGATAGGATAATGAGCAGATTAGATCGGCCCACTAAAGCTTTTTGAATCAGAAATTAGCTATTTTATAGTGAAAGAAACAGTATTACAGTAAGTTATCACTGATTGCCGGACTTTTTTGCCTCCTCTGCAGGATTGTTCAAAAATGAATTGCTTTCTTGCCCCCCTCCCCAAAGATTCGATTTCAATCGCCTCCAAAGATCGAGTCAATAATTCGCAACACATATGTGTCCCAGCTGGACAGTGACACACCGGGAATAAAGCGAGGGAGAGACATCATTCACCTGGTGCGCGCGCCGCTAACAGCCTACCAAGAAAAATGACCTTTTGATGACGTGTTGCGAACAAAGAAGTGGCTTACCTTATTCTCCTTCTTGTGTTTCATTCGCCTGTTCTGAAACCAAATTTTGACTTGGCGCTCTGTCAGGGTCAGGGCGTGGGCTATCTCCAGCCGTCGTTTGCGGGTCAGGTACTTATTAAAATGGAATTCCTGGAAGATTAAAATAAGGAAGAAAGCAGGGGGAGGACGAACCTTCTCCAGCTCGAGGACCTGTACCCGTGTGTAGGCTGTTCTCTGCCGTTTTTCTCCTCGAGGACCTGCTGAAATCTGTTATCATTCTCTGGTCTTATTCGCCATTCCCCACACATATTAGGAAGGATCGTATACCCTCTTATAGGGAAGGAGGAGGAGGCGGAGGAGGGAACCTGCAGCCGGCAGTAAATCTCCGCACTATTTATGGCTGCCCAAAAGTCGCTTGTCGGCCGATTTATGGCGCTTTTAACAATAAATATCGCAACTGGCAGCTGCTTCGATCCCGTGAGGCGGAAAAGATGAGCACAGCATCGAGAATTCAAGAACAAACGGGGGCGAGGGTATACCAGATAAGAGCAGCTGAGCTGGCTCTTCTATGTTGTAGTCAAGGAAAACAAGTGGAAGAGTTCTCAAAAAGGACTGATATAGCGACTTCCTTGGTAAACAACGGCTGCCACCAAGAAGTATGGTTTTTTAGCCAGGTGTGGCCACAGTTTGGTCCCTAACCAGAACCCGCGATAGGAGACTGGGACGACCGTCGAGGTAGGGACTCATGAAGCCGGCATCGAGCAAACTGTTTGCTTATTCTTTGGGCAAAACGGGGCTCTGGTAGTTTCAATCGAGATACCAACGCGTTTCGCACAACTCCAAGACATGGGCATCCGTTTTGGACTTGACTGGCCACCAGTTCTCCGCAAACAAGGAAGAGACTTTCCCGAACTACGAGACTCTTGCTAGCTGCTGGCATTCCGAGGAGACCCCTTTCTCTTTTTCCGGAAAGCGGTATGGGTAGATCAGTGAGAGTTTCGTCTCCATGATACCCGGTCAAGTGAAGGGCTTCTCTTCTTTTGACAGTTACCAGAAGGTCGACGACAACTGCTCTGATAGCAGGAAAGGCCCTCGTTCTGACAGGTCCCCAAACGCGAAAAAGGATGATTTCTAATCCAGTGAACCTTCCTAACTTTTCGTCGCCTTCTCGTCCACCATATCCTCTATCCTCCGGTACATTCCTCTCTATCTTTTGTCCCCCTCCTTTTTCCATTTTCCCATGCCCGTTGAGAACTGAATTGTTAATGTGCCTGTCTTCGGCCGCATCCATCACGGAGATCTTTGAAAAGAGCTTAGCGCCTTGGAATAGTTGAACAGCCCCCCCCCCCCCCCCCCCCCCCCCCCCCTCTACCGTATCCCTTCTTGCCTCCCCCCGTGTTTATTTCCCCCTCTGGATGCATTAACCTGTGGTTATTTGGCTGTCACCAAGCGGGGGAAAGGGAGCAGACAGACGGGAGGACGGAGGGCGGGAGTGGTATGAGATGGATGACAAAGCCCCCTGTCCAAATGGGGTGACTAAATGCATGTTCCTTGCAAGCGAATGTTTTCCGGGGGGATACAAAACAGGTGTTCGAGACGAGAGGCGAAAAGCCTATTTTCGACAGGTATGGCTGATGGATGGTGACTGCGGGGGTGCGTGTTTTGGTAGCCGATGGGCCGCCGGTGGTTCTCAGGAGATTGTAGGACAAGGGGCACTGTGGCAGATGGTTTCCACTGGGGGAGGAGGAGAGGAAGATGCGCGTGAGAACCCGCGCCAGTAGTCTCTAATCCTCCGCACTCGTACGACCTCGGCAGTAGAATGTCTGTCTCGCTCGGGAAATGTGTCTGCCGAGGCCTTACGGGTGTGGTGGCCCTCCAGAGGATTCATGGGGCGCGGATCTCGCCCCGGCCGTCGCATCTACCTCCAATCTCTGTGTCGGTATGTTTGTAATCCGTCATCTCGCGGGGTCGATTTGTTGGCAGAGTGCTCAATCAGCACAATCAGTGCCTTCAAAGCCGGGTGCCGTCTCTCGCTGGGGCTGTATTACATCCAAACGGCCGCGGCCTGAGTGAGGCAGTATTGTGACAGCCGAGAGCCAGCAACAACTGTGCTCAAGAGAGCGGCGGCAAGACGGGACACCGTAGACCCCCGGCTTCTTTTCATCTAACCGCAAAGAAAGTTTTAGTTTTTTCCTTCGGCTGGCTCCAATTCTAGTCAACACGCACATAAATCGACTATTTGGTTGAGAGCGCGTCGTTGTGTCTGATTGCGTCTCAACACGCAGGGTTACGGTAGCGCAAGTATCCCAGGAAATGTAAAGAAACCCCGTTTCCTAGTCAATAGCAACTCTCCCAAGGGGCAGAAATCTCGGTAATTTGAACCCGTTTCAAGGTGCCCCGTCCTCCTCGACGCGTCTCCTCCACTCTGCCTATGAGATAGCATCTTCCCGTCTGGCATGACAGCTCTCAATCTTACTGTAAATGTTGCGGGGCGAATCTTTTTATGATTTATATACATTTGGACGGGAGGGAAGGACCCACCTGGAGGGGAGGACACATCGATTGGAACTGGAAACAAAGAGACTCACTGGAATTGGAGTGGACCCTCGTCATCCAGGGGTAGACAGCGGCGCCGCTGATCGTCTCCTTGTCGCTGTCGCCGTCCTTCTTCTCATCCTTCTCATCCTTCCAGTCGGACGGCTGGCCATAGCACAGGGACTGCAAGTACATTCTAATCTTAAGCAAGAGGAACATGGAGGATGGGGAGGCAAGCTGGGGAGGAGGACGGATCTCCGCACCCCTCTAGCCTCGGCAGGAGAATTTCCTCTTGATTCAAAGCTGGGACACAGAGCAATTGCTTGATGCCGAGGCTATACGGGTGAGGAACTCCAAGTTAATGGAGTAAAGTAAGTACAATCCCCTCCGTTCTCTTTCCCCGGATACGGACTTGGCTGATTCATTGGTCACCGAAAGTGCGACTGTCATTTCTCTCTTCTCCGCCGTCTTCCCCGTCCAGAGAAAAAAAGCCGGCAGACAAATAACCGTGATCAATTGTCCTCGGATCCTGGTCTCATTACTCTTCTTCTTCTGCCCCGTGTGTCTACTTTTTGCTTCCATTTTCGCGCTCCTTGGCTACATTACACATGTGATGTGAAAAACGCGTCGTCAAAGCGTCAATGTTCCGAAAATCTATCTCTCGCCCGGGAAAATCGATCAATACAGAGGAGACGTCATTCCTCATAGTGGAGAGTAAATTAACAAATAAAGTGAAGATTTGTGGGGAAATGATTGTTGAAAGACGGGGGCTTTCGCTTGAAAGAGGGCAGGGAAGGCGAAAGCTGCTGAGGATTACGGTAATTGAGGGTGATTGCGGGGAAAAGAGCCGGATCTTTCGCTATTTTTGATAGAAAAAAGGAAAAAGGAAAAAAAGGCAGCTGCGGTCCCTATTTTCTTCGTACAAAACGTTATAGGAAGTACAGTATCGCGAGAGGAGGCGCGTCGTCCCAGGATAAGGGAATAAACTGACGTAACTTGGCTTATTTTACAAAAAGGAGAACTTGTTTAAAATAAGGGTCTTAAGACGTTTTGGGAGGGCTTAGTTAGGCTTAACACTGCGTTTTAAGAAGGGAAAAAAGTGAGAGATGGACCAATATCGGGCCATATGAAGGAGGCCAGGTGAATAAGAGAAGATATCCTTATAAAGGAAAGAATACAGCACAGATAGAGGACATATTCTTGTGTTTGGAGCTAAAAATGCGAGAGCGATTGGGATGTGCTAGTCGGTCCGGGTGGAGTCGCGAGAGAGGCGCTCGTAAATCTGGCGCGCCAACACTCATTTATCAAGTACGTACAGGAGAGCCGAGAGAGGAGGGAGATTGTTTCAATAGATTCGAACGGGAGAGGGCAGACCACCCGGGTCGATTTAATTAATATTTAAAGGGAGAGAGAGAGACTCACGTCGTTACTGTTTCCGGAGCCGGCAGTTACGGACGAGAACTGGGCAGCTTCGGCGGTACCGGGGAAGTACTGGGCCGCGTGCTGCTGGGCCGCCTGGTAGTAGAATTGGGGCAGAGACGTCGCCGCTCCGGCGAAGTCTGCTGGAGAAGTCATCGACGAGGGAGGACTTCTGGAAAATAGACTAGACTCTTTTATACTTCAGAATATATATGAAAATATCAAAAAATATGGTGAGTCTCGCAGGGAAACGGAGAAAATGACAGGGGGAAGGAGACAAGAGCCGCGATTACCAGGAAAAGACGAAGAAACCGAATTTTCTCCCAATTGTTGAGAAGTTCCATGATTTCTGCCCAATCTACAGTAATTTTGAGGCCGAATAAAAGTGAAAAATAAAAAGAAATGATGAGATATGGCAGGGAAGGTGGAAGTGATATTGAATTCTCAATCAAGGAGTCACTTTCCTGTCGCTGAATCTGGGACATTGAGTGATTGACCAACTGTCTTCATTTCTCATTATTTACCTCCGGGATCACAATCAAAGCGAGTTCCTCGGGTAATTGGGCGTATTTTTAAGAGAATTTTAGGAGAAACGGAGAGAAAAGGGACGGAAGAAGATGCGGTTCAAGAAGAAGCGGAGGATAGTGTTCGGCAGCCATTTCTTACCGCTTCAGGAATTATTCAAACAGAAAAACGGGAAAACTACCTTATTTGAACACTGATGGTATCCATTTTAAACAGAAAAGTAAAAAAAGTGGTATGGAAACGGGTAAATTAAAACCTTTTTGAATTTCAACTTTCGGCGGTACTGATTCCGATTGGTAGTGGAGATAGATGGCGGCAGATTATAGAATACTGTGGTCGGTTGGAAACAAAAATCGGGGAAAATGAAAGAAGGGCTGAATTAAAACTAGAAGGATGTGTAAATTAAACAAACAATTAGAAAAAGTGGCTCGTCTGGGGGAGGGAGAGGAAACAAGCGGCCGTCCACATCTTTTACCCGGATTTTTGAATAATTTCAAAGGAAAAAATAGTGGAAAATAGAGGAAAAAACAGGGAGTTGGGTGGTTTTATTCTACTGTACAAGTAATCTTGAAGAAATATCCGAAATTGCGAAGAAATCGGTAACTTTTTCCGTCCTCCCGGAAAAGAGCCGCCCAGGGGGGTCAAAGGTATGCCCCCTCCCGGACAGGTGGATGATTTAAATGATTGCCCCGTTGATTATGTCCCCCCTAATAAAATTGTGACGTCAGTCCGATCGGCTGGCTAACAAATGGTCGCTCATTAAGCAAGGGGCGGGCAGAGTTGTGGACACCCCGGCCATTGGCGGGGAGGCGGGGTCTCCCCCCGGCCCGGGAAAGGCCTGGCTTCCGTTTGGAATGGTCTCTCCTCATCGCGTAGAGAGAGAGAGAATGTTTATCAAAAAGAAAAGAACTGAAGTTGCCCGGGAGAGAGCAAAGGGAGAAAAGTTGGCAAGAGCGGCGGTAAAGATGAAAGGCCCTCGGCCAGCCGGCTATCAATTGTCGGCCAGATTCCGAATCTCGCCGAGAGAGGAGCCATCCATCACACGCCATACTCGCACTGCCGCCACGCTTCAAGAGCTGACAAAAACTACCGTAATCTCTCTCTCTCGCTTACTTTCTCGTTTACTTTTAATAGACTCGAGTTGGGGGGAGGTGATCAGGAACCCTTTCAAATGAGAATCGAGGGGGGAATTTTACAGGACCCAGAACCAGGGTACTGTATTGCCCCTGTATCCATAACACGATCGTCTTTATACAGTCACAACATTCGAGAATATGATTCCCATTGGCTCGGGCAGCTCGGTAGAAGTTCTACCACGCCCGAACTGGGGTCAAATCCAAGTTCACGCCTAACTCTGTGGAGCCTGCCCCACTGTGGCGATCCTAGAAACTACTATTCTTTACTTTTCCTATTTGTTCGGAAGATCATTTACCGAGCAAAGTTGGTTTCAGAGTGGAGGAAGAACAAGCAAATGGCTGGACCGCAAGTATGGCAGAAGGAAACGCTCCAGAACGAAGGACTTGGAAACCGTCACAAGGAGACGTTTCATAGAATGCCAAGTAATCTGTACAAGGTCCTCCTAGTGTTATCGCCAGCTCAACGCTAAAACTTTACCGGACGACGGTTGTTATCTCCAGAAACACTCCCTTCTCCTATACGGTGTGATACAAGGCGACGACAACAGTACTCATTAATGGCTTCCACACCCCTTTCAATGGGCTGAAAACAAGTGAGAAATCTTGTTGGTAAACAGTTTGTCGCTCTGTACTGGTTTGTGTTCCCCGAAGGACTTCCTCCAATCCTCCTCATCTCCCGCCTCCCTTCTAATCACCTCCTCCAAAAACAATTAGCAGATAGTTAGTAGAAAGACAAATATTACGAGGGATAAACGGCAACGATTGCGTGATTTACGAGTAGGCTGACCGTCACTCTGATCTGATAGCCCCGATTGGGATCTGCCAACGGGGGATCGCGCGCGGAGGAGGAGGAGGAGGCGGCGGCGAGAAGAACAAAGCCATCCGCCTCTGTCAGCCGGGTCAACTCTTTTTTCCGAATGAAATAGAGAGAAATGACTATTCCATTAACTGTGACGTCCCCCTCGTAAATCCCCCAAATGATTATGTAACTTTTTCCCTGACCGGAGTATAACAGCTGTCTGAAGACAGGGACAGCCTCAATGGGGGATTTATGACTTGTCGTAATATTATTGAAGTTTACGACATCACACCCAGTCGACGAGGGGTCATAAAGCGATCAGTAAAAAAGACACCAGCACCATTAGAGAGAGAGTGGGGTCAAATGGACCAGAAAGAGGAGAAAGTGGAGGAGGAGGAGGAGAGGTAGAAATGGGATGAGGCCAGGCCAGGCTCCTTGGCCGCCTCCTATCTCGGTCAGGCAGTGAATAAGTAAAGGAGGATGTGAAACGGATCGCGCTTTTTAGAGCAGACTGAGGAATGTGTCACCCAGGGTCTATCAAGGTCTGGCTCGGCACGGTGGATACATTGCAGAAGAGTGCCGGCCGATCCACATAGAAGGAAACAAAAAGTTTGAACTGTTTTCTAGGTGACAAGTAATCTCTTGAGGAAGAGCAAGAGTAAAGTACGTTTCGCCTTTGATCGGCCTTCCATGGACTGGGAACATTTTGTCTCCCCGAATTAGAACTTCAGGATGCCGAAGAATGCCCAGAATCCTGGCAGACTCTGGAAACCTTTGACAGAGTACCAGTATTCGTTGCTTTCCTAGGGTCGAAACTTTTCCTAGGGCCGAAACTGTACTTTAGGTGTTCAAAGAAGTGCACGAAAAGAGAAAAATAATAAATAGGCAAGTGCTCCCATGAATTGGGAGGAAGACAGTCGAGCAAAGTGCAGTTGGAAAAGAGACGATCAGTCTTCAACAAATCCTACTTGGACCTCTCGAGAAGAAAGACCAGTCCAGGAGGATGACGTCCTCCTCCGCGACGACAGATGATGAAGGTGACACAGAAGGAAGGAGCGGATTCGATTTTCAGCGAACATTTAAGATGCAGAGATGTAATTGATGACTGCCCGGCACGAGGCAAACGTAAGCAGAGGAGGAAAGGGTCAGGATGGGGGAGGAGGTAGGAGAGGAGGAGGAGAACAGCCAGAGGAGAGAGATACTACAGTATTACCCAGAATAATCACATCTTCTCTGTGTGGATAAGAGAGATTGGAGAAATGGATGGTCATACCATGGGAAGGGGAATACAGCCGATAATTTCTACCTTTCTAAAGGGCTCTTTAATGAAACCAAGAGGGGATAGGGCGTATTTTAGGTATCCTCTTTGTTTAGCAGTACTGGGAGGTGAAGGAGGACGGCGCCTAAAACGGGCTAAGGGGGGATGGCCTCAAGCAACAGCTCTTTGCCTGACAAACAATTATTTAAACAGCTACGTGGAAGGCAGGAAGTAGACGGGAGTCGACCCAGAAGCGGTTAGCTGAGTCTAACCATGGCCAGCCCCCAGCCTCCATCCTCTGATCTCCCCAAAGTTGACCATTACTGTAACCGTTGCCCTTTTCTCCCTGTTACTACATCACTGATCAGGTTAATGATAGAAAGAGAGTAAACAACGACACTGTCAGCCGCTACAGACGAGCCATTACACTCGGCCCCTGGTCCCAGCAGTCAACCGACGGCGGCTTGTCTTTTGTAAAAAGGTGGCGAAGTGAAAGAGATTGAGTGACCCTGACGGAACGCAACACACTGTATCACAAGTGCATGAAGGAAAAAAAGGAGGGAGAAATGAGAGGGTATTCTGTGGAGGATGAGGGAGGAGGCGGTGGAGAAGCCGGAAGGGGCAATGCTAACAAGCAGGCCACGAAAAACGGGTACCAGCCTGGTTTAAGGACTTTACCCTTCTTCTAGATTATGTAAAATCTTCGGAAAATGCTAATTAACTTCTTTGTCATTAGAATATCTAAAAATATGGGTTATTTTTCCCCTGGGAGATGATCCACGGCGCAACCTAATAGGGAACGCCAGCGCGCCTGGCCAACCTATCATTGGGCGGAAGGGGTACGGTATCGGTGTCTCGGATGGAAATTTTACCCTTATCCTAGATTTCTACTTATTTAATTGAAGGAAAAACTCATAGAGTACGGTAATATGAAGAGATTAAAAGTGATTCCTGGGGTAAAAGAGGACGCGGAAGGGGAAGGAGGCAAAGAAGCTGCTAAAGGTGGTGAGGGTGTAAAGTGGTGGATAAAGAAAATGTTTGGATAGTGTGAATGGATGGATGAGATGTTATCAGAGGAGATGAGGGGCAATATAGCACATTGACAGATTGGTGATAATTGTCGACGGCCGGATTGCCACACGAGAGGGGTGAGAGCTTGCCCCGCCCCGCGGGGCTTGCCTCTTCATCGATTGAATCAACTTCTTATTCTTCTAGTTTTTATTTATCACTTTGAGACTCATCCATTCCTTTTGCTGGTCTTATTTGTGTGCCATATCCATAGCTATTGTGAGAAAGTTCAACTGAAAAACGCCGCTTACCGGGGACTCCTTTATCTTCTGGCTCCTTGCGATGATTCCCCTTCCTATGTGGCATTCTTACATATGAGTGGGTATTTTTGAAAAATAAGCTGGGAAATGTAATGGGGATAGGCGACAAAATAGCTCTATTCTCCTTAAATTTGATAAAAGTAGATGAACTTCTGGCGGAGGACATCATCTGCCCTGGGCACAGCGCCCTTCCTCAAGTTTTATCCGTAACGTCGGAAAATGTCCCAGTGACCACTAGTCTAAACTGTCTTTACCATCCAATTCTACTGAAAAAAGCTAATCTAGTCACGAAAGTGGCAGCCCTGCACCTTTACCGTATCCGGAATGCTTTTGTCCACTTTATCCCAAACTGTTCCTTCCCCTATTTGTGTTTCTCCAACCATTGCTCCTGGTTAGGATCTACCACCTATTCCAAAAGGCGATTGGTTTCAAGCAGACGACAGTCCCATTTTTTCTGAATTCGAGCCCCTCGCCACTGGCTTTACTGGATACGTCTGTTGTCATTGTTTGAACCTCGGAACTTGTATCCGTCCTCCCAACATGGAGATCCAGTTCCGTTGTTCCCTCTGCCAAAAGAAGACATCCCTTTTGGTGGTAGAAAGGAGGAAAATAATACTAACCTCCCGTCCTCACTGTCTGGGTCAGTTACTGTTCCTCATTTTTCCATATCCTCCCTCCCTCCCCCTATCAGTCATCCTTCCCAGTCTAAACTACGGTAATTCCAATTAGACGTGGATCTCTTGGTTTAATTTCCGCGCTTCTTTCAGGAGTCATTTCTCATGGGCAATAGATAGTCAATTTCCGCCGCTGTCATCCGACTACCGTAACCGGGAGAAGGGGGAAGCGAGAAAAAGTGAAGGTCGCCCGGGATGGACTGTCGCCCCGCGTCTCGCAACTTTTCTATTGATTTCCAAATATAACGAGGGACTTTACAGAGGGGAGGAGATACCGTAACCCCGGATAAGACAGATGAGAACAATCCGTTAGACTGTCGGAAGCGTATGGGGGTGACAGATGGCGGACACTACGAGTCGCAACATTTTCAGCCAGGGGCCGGTTCTTCGTTGTCTTTCCGTCTCTTGGAAAGGACAACTTCGAATTACGGTAGGGGGGACGGGAAGAGAGCCAGGGGTGAGAAAAGTCATTGATTTGAACGACACATGCTGGGAGACGACTGGGAAATGGAGAGGTGATCAAGTGACTGGGGCATGCACTTGGGAAGAAGGGGAATGTAGAACTAGGCGGGGAGACGGGAAGACGGGAGGACGAGAGGACGTGGACAACATGAGAGAGAAGAAAGGGGATACCTGTCCTCCACCTTACCTGATGAATATCCATTCACCCATTAGGCTGCCTATGAGGTAGTCTTTCCCTGAGAAGTCTTTCAGATCCCTGATCGTCTGCCATTGTCCGAAGAAGCCATACATTGCCACTACAGGCAAAGGAAGAACACTTGGAGAATTAATACTACTTTGTAGTGAGAGTTCCCCCTTTTCAGACGAAATTCCCAGTTATTGAGACTCCCTTTCTCTGTAACTGATTGCTTGGCATCCAAAATAATGGCAAATCTCTGATTAATCCCAGCCACGGCCAATCTCTATAACTTTAGCTGAATCATCCCCTCTTGTCTCTCTCGACCTATTGTTATGCTAAGCATACTAATTTATCGACATTTCAGCGCTTGTGTTGGTGTTCCATAGAATTAGGAGCAACTCCGATACAGGTCGAGTGAGAAGTTCAGTATTATTCGGGAGTGATAATGTAGGGAGACCATTACAGGTATGGACGGTAGAATTACTGGGGACGACAGGCGGCGGCCGAGACGACTCTCCCTCTCCTGGGAAAAGGTGGGCACAAAAAAGTCGAAATAGTTTCTGATGTGAGGCTGACAGTTCCGGGAAAGAGGTAAGACAAAGAGACTAGGAACAAAATTGTAAAGATTATGAGACGGTGCCGGGAGGAGGACTAGACTGGCCGCCGGCGGACAGGGCGCCCTCCACCTGATATCATCGTGATTCAACTTTGGAAAACGTGCAACATAGGTTGGGAAATGGTTGGAAAGACTCAACGATACAGAAAGACATATAACATTGTCAAATAATTCGAGAAAAGGAAATGCCCCGATAAAAAGGTCCTAAAGTGGAAGATTGGTGGAGGATGGCCCGGAGAACGGGGATCTGATTTATCACTAACAAACGGCGAATTTTATGTTTCTTCGTGGAAAATAGAGACATTCCTGCCTTTTTTTAAGATAAAAAAGTGCAAACAGGCGACTCAAAGAATGACAAAACGACATGTGATTCGAGGAAGACTATGAGAAATGAGCTATCCTCGAGGGGGATCAATCTCTTGGAGGAAAAAAAGTGGGATAGCAAAGAAGAAGAACAAAACAATTAATTTAGAAGTGCGAGTAGAGGGTTTAGGATGTGTCTCGAAGTGGGGGATCATCTATTACTGGCACGACACAAGATTCACTGCTGCTTGTCCAAGATTAGCATTACAAAGGGCCGCCGCCACGAGAGATGCCACCCGGCGGACATCAATACGACAAGCCGGCCAACTACTGTCACCGACTCGAGACCAGTCCCTATAACACTGCATCACTTGCTCCATGGTCTCTCAGTCTCCTTGACTTTATTCTCCTTGGCTCGTCCTCCTCCTCCCAGATCTCCCATGTCTCGTTCATCTGACGCTCAGCCATGGATGGTCCCACCACAATTGAAACGGCATTGAACAATGTTACGGAACAGCAAAAATGGAACCGCTTACGGTGATCATTCGAGATCTCTGACAGTTTCTTCGAAGTAGATCTCGTCCTCCTCTCAGTGGGCAGGGCAACGCGAAGGCCCGCTTGCTCTGGGGGAATATGGTGACTTTTGTCTTCCGGATACCGGCCGATGCCAGCAGCTGGACGACGATGTTATGTGGCAGAGAGAGCAATTTACTGAAAAGAGTCGGCAGACTAGGGGGAGGACTAGGCTCGGGTCTTCCAGATGACGGAACTCGTCGTTGAAACCGGCTCCAGGCCGAATAGGAGCCTATGAGCAGCTGCTCAAAGGCCTCAATCCTCAGTCGAATATATTCAAATGGACTATCAAACAGGTGCTAGATCAGAAAAGGGTCGCATTTCCCTCCTCCCAATCAATATCATAACATTGTCAGTTAAACCTTCTCTTACCTCGTGTTCGTCCCCCCTCCAATGGCATCATTTCCCCTGATTCAAATTCCTATTGTGAATACAGTTAGCGTTTTGGGAAAGGTGGGTGTCCCTCTTATAATTCAAGTAGAACCCATTCAGATGGGTTACCGTGAGACATACCGTATGCGTCGAACCTGCCGTCGGGTTGACGAACTCGTCCAGCTGAACTCGGCCAAGCTACGGTTTCCCGTAGAGCGAATCACTTTCGGCTTTAACATTTCCGACTCTGGTTACGGGCAAATGGTATGACTCTTCTTGAGCAGACTATTCTTTTCAAGGTACTCCGTCCAACGATAGACTTTAACGAAGAAAACGACCACGGAACATTTATATTCCTGCTTGACCATCAACGGGTAGACTGTGCCTGGTTCGATCGAATAACACTGGTAGAGTTATCCTATCTACCAGCTTCTCATTGAATTCTTAGTGTATGCTTCGTCTGGTAGAGAATGCTTCGGAGCTGCCAATAGTTGAATTTATCGAAACGAATAAAATAAAGGCTCGCCAATTGCACTTCCTATTCGGTCTGATAGACGGGATTGACCTCTTTTCAATTTATAAAGCCTGTGGGGCTTCGTCTGTGGATGTGGGAGCGAACACAGATGACACTATGACGGCAACAACGGAAAATCTACCTTTCTCTTTTGATACGATAAGACAGCTGGCAGATTTGGTGGGTTAACTCATTTTATTGGTAGATTGCCCCTTTCAGGGCTGTGACGACCTTCGTTTTCCTGTTTGTAGCCTGTTCCCTGATGATTTTGTTGAGATTTTATCAAAATTTAAAATTGTCGAGATAGACAATATTATACAGAACTGCTCGCCTTCGTTTGCTCCTCTAATACAGGTAAAACGGCTACAATCTCTACGGGATTGTTTTCCATGGGCGCCCGCACCTATAAAGTCTCGGCAGCTCGAAGAGGATGGAGAGGAGGCAGTTTTGTAACGTCCCCAGTAAAGAGAAATTTCACTGCCAAGATTTTATGGGTGCGGGCGCGCGGAAAACCCCACAGAGTCTAATTTTACCAAGTTAGCGGATGATAACTGATCCCAGTGTACCTTTGCGAAAATTCTGGCTGCCAATTTATAATAGAGAGACCTTTTTATCTGAAGAGGAGATGGAAGATTTGGAAATGGAACAATGGAGATTTGACATACTACACGTAAGTTACCCCTCGGAAATAAATAGATTCGGTACATAAAAGAGTTTTGCTCAAATTATAGGCAGAAGGCAGCAACAGTTTTATCATAGCCACCGATACCGACTATGTTATGATAACGGAACGACGAGAAAATGGCCAAGTGGGGATTGATATCGTATAAAACAAAATTTCCTTTTTAGCATTCGTGTAATTGTGTGAGGATTGCTAAGGAGGACATTGAAAAGTTTGTATTTGAATGGTTTGATCAGTACATGATTGGTCCAATTCCCTACGATGCATCAGTATTATATGAATATATTGTTGAACATCAGGAAGACCACGCTATGGTCGAGGAGTACATGACAGCCATTCTACACAATACATATACATATCCTTTTTCAGAAGAATAAAAATGTTCTGAATCAGGAGTTTTGGCCGCCGTAGAGGGGCTTTGACCAGAATCGTTGTTCTCTCGATATCCGTTCACAAACTTCATCTATAAACTCCTTAAAAAATATTTATTTGATATAATACAGAGTTAGAGAATTTGCAGAGGCTGCGATCCACAGTTGATCAAAACGTATGCAATATCCCGGCTGGTTAACTTCGCTCCTCTTATAAAATTCTTCACCTGTTCACATTCTTCTTGTGTTCTATAATTTGTATTGTTTTCTTTGGGGAAATGAATATACTCACTGATATTCTATGGCAAAATTGCCTGTCTCTTCTTTGATTGTCTCTTTGATCTCTGAATAATCAATGAAAAATCCCTCCTTCTCTTGAAATTTATCCAGCTGAATAGTTTATTTTTTGCTCTTGCTATCGTTCACTTACAATTCTTCTTACTCGTTGATGATTAGCTTTCTTTGTTCTCTCATTGTATTTCTTATTTGTTACAAGAGTAACGGTTACTTCTTCTACGGAGCGACGCTTTCTTTCGTCTGTTGGATCCGTTGCATCTTCATTAGTAACAGAATTTGGAGAACATGCCTTGAAGCGTAAATATATTTTGATAATTCTTTTTATTACAGGATTTTCTTATAAAAACTACTAGAAAAAGCTTACCAGCAGTTGATGGACGCAGAAGACGAATGTAATCAAGAGAGCAGAAGAATGCATGGCCGGATGCTGGACAAATAATTCGGAGAGCCTTTTTATAGTATTTCTAGGAAGTCTCAACGTTTTCTCCCACATTATCGAGGCAATTACAGCTATACAATGTAAACAGTGCGTCATGGAATGCACAGGAGTTATAAAATAGTTTACGAAGTTATAACAAAGAAACAGGAGCATTCTTACAGTTGAAATTGATATAAAGACGAAGAAATGGGAAAGCTCTTCCAGCAACACAATTTATTCGAACACATATACAAATTGAAGATATTCACTTGAAGAAATATTTGACTGTATCGAGAATTTTGTTGAGAATGCCTTTGTCGGTGACTTCAGGCAGCTGGGAGGCTTCTTCGAGTTGTTGCTCTTTCATTTCCATGTTCTTCAAAAGGCTCCACCCCTCCTAAAAAAATTCATTCCCTTCTGAGGAGGATAAACTCACAGGATCTAGACATTCCCAGCCGATCACGAGCATTCCATGGGAGTATCCAAGCTTCGGACAACTTCAATTACAGGGTTTTGTAAGTGGAAAGGGTTGAAACTTACGGAATAGGGTCAATGATTTCCTTGTTTCGGAGGGGGATGGAAGCAGTTGCAACGACAAAGGCAGCCGCTACAAGGAGAATGGCAAACTTCATCTGAATGCTACTGTTACGAGAACGAATTTACACTGAGGAATGGCAAAAGCGGGGCGAATGAACTATGAGGACAAGCATATTGTAAATCGATTGAACCAATCTAATTGGGTCACCTGCCATTCAAACTAGAGCTCGAGTATAGTCTAAAATCATTTTCTAATTTGGGTAGTATGGATTCGAGGCGTACTTTGAGGATAAATCGATCTGGTTCAATATTAGTCCATTTGACTCAAAGTTCTTGGTTCCTTCGTCATCTACAACCTAATTTTTTCTATGGTACAACCAACGTCAGAAGACTACTTCACCGATTGAACCCCTAGACTGAACTATAGCTAAATAAATATATAAATATTCATAAAACAAAATAACAATAACGAAAAAAATTTACAATAAACCTATAAAATATAATACCCGTCAATTTTTGAGCACATTGAGGAAAGCTTCTTTGGGAATTTGTATATTTCCTAGCATCTTCATCCGCTCTTTTCCCTTTTGCTGATGACTGAGTTTCTTATTTAAACGTTCCATCCCTAAACGAAATGTTTGGAAGGAAGACAAAGCCACTTACCTCCTTTACCAAAATTTCCTTTCAGCAATTGAGTGAAGTCTCGTTTCATAGGTTGAATTGTCACTTGAGATAAAGCTTTTGTTGAGCTACCAACACATGCTAAAATAATGTTCTTCAAATAAACATATAGATAAATTACTAACCTTTTATATTTACTTCAAATTGTTGTCTAGGTATTTCACGCTTTAGACGATGGACTAATGTCTTCGCACGTTCCGTAGCCATTGCAGCAGGAATTATTTGTGAAAATTCAGTTATTTCCTTTCCATTAATCATTAAAGTCAGCTTTATGAGGCGTGATTCATTGTAGCCATCGTGCTCATAGTCAAATGAAGCATATCCAGATGTCAGTCGTTTCAATTTTTCAAAAAAGTCGACAACAACTGAAAAAAAAATTAAATTAAATTAATTTTTATACTAACCTTCAGCTAAAGGAAGCCTCCAAATAATCATTAAACGTTCTTCATCAATAGAGCTAATTTCGCCTCGTTCTCCTCTACTTTCTGTGCACATTCCATTAACTATTCCCATTTGCTCGGCCGGTACGATCATTCTAACCTGAAATTAAATATTCTTTATAAAAATAGAGCAACTAACTTTAACCATTGGTTCCAAAAACTTTTCAATATCACCTTCATTTGGAAATTTGCTTGGATCTACGATTTTTATTTCACCTTGTCCATCATAACGTCGTTTTCTTATTCCTTCACTGTCCTATAAATAAAATATGGAAACAAAAGCAAGAAGAGATATACCTTTATAATTGCACGATATTCCACGGATGGTTGCGTTAATATAACATTGGCACCGTATTCTTGATCTAGTCGAGCTCCAAAAACCTCCATATGCAATACACCAAGAAATCCTACCTAAACAAAAATGTATCAATCATGGCATCAAATATAATGAATACCTTCCATCCTAATCCTAAAGCTGGAGACGAATCTGGTGTGATAATAACTGATGGATCATTTAAACTTAGACGTTCGACGGCCTAAAGATAATTTATCCTTACAATGGGCATTGTACCTGCTTCAAACCCTCATAGGAGCTTGTTTCCACTGGAAAAAGCCCTGCATATAATGTTGGCTTTATTGGTTTGAATCCAGGGAATGCTGTAATTGTTGACTCTTCGGAAGGATCGAAAAGGGTTTCCCCAACGGCAGCTTCCTGAAAAAATAATAGAAAAATAATAATAAACTGTAATACCTTTACTGTTTTCATGCTACAAATTATGTAGCCTACTTGCCCTGCATGTAATTCTAAACATGTTGCCATATCAGGACGCATTATACCGACCTAAGAAAATAATGTTACGATGAAATTACCTCGATGCTTACTTCTGTTACTTCGTAATCCTTTTTATTATGATAACTCCTTATTTTTTGACCCTTTTTAACGGAACCTTCTTTGACAAAAACAAAAGCAATCGCTCCACGAAAATGGTCAAACATCGAGTCGAAAATTAGTCCTCTGAACAATAATAACAATGAAACAAGATAAACTTACTTGAAAGCATTTTCTCTGTTAGCAGTTGGAGCAGGAATTCGGTGTATTATTTCATCGAGAATTTTGTCTGTATTCAAACCAGTCTTAGCCGAAATTTTCAATGATTCTGATGGATCAAATTCAAAAAGATTTTTTAGTTGATGTTCAACCTGAAACCATAAAACCAGTAACAGATAACGACTACCTTAGGAATATCGGCTCCGCTGAGATCAATTTTATTTATTATCGGTATCATCGTGATATTTTTTTCAAAAGCAAGCCAAAAATTAGCAATAGTCTAAGTACGGTTTAGAAGACGTTAGCTACTAGTTTACCCTTGCTTGTACTCCTTGATTAGCTGCTATCAATAATAATATTCCATCGCAAACTGCTAATGATCTTGAAACTTCATCAGAAAAATCGGCATGGCCAGGCGTATCAATAAGATTTAGTAAGTATCCCTAAAAATATTTGGATTGGAACAAAAATATTAACTTTTACCTTATAAGGAAGTGCTACCGTTTGTGCTTTTACTGTTATTCCACGTTCTCTTTCTACTTGTAATCTATCAAGCATCTGTTGGTCTCTTTCTCCTGGTTTTATTACTCCTGTTAGTTCAAGTAATCTATCTGCCAGGGTACTTTTTCCATGATCTACATGTGCTACTATACTAAAACAAATATACAATAAACACGAGAAAGCCTACCTAAAGTTTCTTATTTTATCCGGAGTATACTGTGAGATATCCACTGAACGTGTGGGATCGTCACTTCTTAGAGAGTAAAGGCGTATCCACTGATGTCCATATTTGTAAGCATATTTGTATTTCTTGAGTAGCTTGGACATGGTCACCTTCTCATTCTCTATATTCCTGAAAATGAGCCATATATAAAGCGTCATGAAAAAGAAAGATCATGAGAAAGCAAGACTGAGAATTATTAGAAAGTGTGAGGTGGTCTAAGGAGTTTCCATGTTCCCAGTCAATTTGGAGCTTATCGCGCAAACATGTAAAATCGCCCGGTAAAAAAGTCTTCTTCTCATTGCTCTTGCTGAATGCGTTTTTGGTGGTTATCGGCTGTTGGGTGGCTTGTTGCTCTCGAGCTGTGGTTTCAAGAACTAGTTGTTCTAGTTCTAGCTCGTGTAGAAACGGAATATGCAGAGTGGAAGCTTTTCTTATTGGTTTTTCTTTGGATCGTCATAGTTTTCTCATTTTTTCATGCCGTAAGTGAAGCGCTTTGCTTATATTATATTTTCCTCTTTTAGATTTTCAAACCACCTGCTTCTATTCCTAAACAGTTTGCTTGTACTAGGAACAATTATCAACAAAAAGCAAAAGAATTGAACGTAAATATCGCCAAATATTGCAATAAATGCATGGTGCTGAAGCCCAACAGGGCTCACCATTGCAGCGTATGTAATAGATGTGTTCTTAGAATGGACCATCATTGTCCTGTTCTCCAGGTTTTTTGTCGCCTGTTATATTTTTTAGACCTATAGGTATGTGTACATCATGGAAATCACAAATTCTACTTGCTGTACCTTATTTGGCCAGGCACTCTTGGTCTTTATGCTATTTATCTTTGTTTTCCATGTGTTTATCGCACTGTGTTACTTGGCTGGTATACAGAAAAAGAGATTTCATACACTCTTCAATTCATTGTGGGTGCTATGATAAATGCAGGTGTAAGTCCATTTCAAAACGACCAAACGGATGCAACAGACCATTGTTGCGGCAGTTATTTACCTTCTTCATACTCAACTGCCAAACATTTTATATAATCGAACTATCATCGAGCAATCGACGATTGGCTCAATCGAAGAAGGGGAAAGTTGGTTAGACTACGCAAAAACGACGCGAACCGAAGACATCAGTGCAGTTATGGGTTCACGATGGAGCTGGCTTCTACCGGTTGATAATGTACCAGGCGATGGAATCCAGTACGAATACAAATGGATAACGGAAGCGGAAAGAGACTAGGACGACAATGAAAACCAATAAATACAATAAATGTTTTTATTCGTTAGATTTAGTACTGAATATAGTGAAGTGTGCATAATCCGGGGTCTCAGAACAAGTAGCGCTGGGGCAGGTGCATGCCATTTGAACATTTGAATTGTTCTTATTCATTTATTCGATTCATTTCTTCTCTTATTCTCTTACGTTGCTCTTTTTATGTTGCTTACTTAGCATATCATTTAAGAAAATGTCAAGCATTAGTCTGGTAACCTCCAGTCTACTAAACACCAAGAATATTTGCGACTCCATCGATTCGGATAGTGTTATAAGCCAAATCGAATGGTTAATCACAGAATGTCAAGAAAGAATGATGACAGATGCTGTAAAATGGTATGTGTGCATTTGGTTATCGTTATTGATTTCAGGGCTGCAGAAATATTAGCCTTTCTACCATTGTCATGGGGCCCAGGTGATATGTGTATTTCACCGAGTGCTTCATCTTCATCACCTGCAAAATCAGTTGCGTCTCGGACAAAAGTAGTTCTCCTCTTTTTATAAATAGTATTTTTCAGGCAGGCTTCCGTGCAACAACAATAAATCGGAAAGTATTATTGGGCAAAAGCCTGTTCCACACGAAGGAATTTGCACGAGCAACATTTTTTCTTAGTGATGTTAAAAGAGAAAACGCTGTAACAAAATTTCTTTACTTTTGGGGCCGATATTTGGTTGGTATTTTTATTATAAATAATAAATAAATTTAGATGTGCATTAAAAACAAGCTTGAAAACGAATCTGAAGCTATAGATCACACAATTACTGCCGCTGGTTCTGAAAATAAGGATACGCATGATTTTTCGGAACTTCTACAAGATCTTTATGAGGATTATGAAGATAGCTCTCAGCAGGGACTGTATGATGCGTTCATGTTTTATTTGTGAGTTTTTAGTTTGATGTTCAAATCCGCGTCTCAGAATGGCGAAAATAGAGAATAGCGTGGGAAATAACAAGAAAGCATTTGAAACGATGAAGCGGGCAATAAAAATGGAGCCACGTCTTTGGGCAGCGTGGGAAGAAATTGTCGATCTATTACAAGAGCCCACAGATATTCAAGCCGTCGCCGATTTAGCAAAAATAAATGCAACAACGTGGATGCCAGACTGGTTCACATCTCTAGCCTTAAAACGTTTCAATTACGACAGGTTCCTTTATTTATGTAATGTTTGTAATCTTACAGCTTAGAAATGCAACGGATAAAATAGAACAATTAATAAATCGCGGATTTCCAGAAGTTCCTATGATTATTTCCCACAAAGCGGCTATGGCAGATAGAATGTTAGGTTTGTTTTTTTTACAAATAATTTACAAATTTCTAATCAGAACATGAACGAGCTATTGAACTTTTCCAAAATTTACACGAGTTGGATCCACTGAGGATAGAGGAGATGAATCTTTATTGTGATTCACTGTTTTGTATGGTTAGTTATTTTCTTTTCATTTTATATAATTTACCATTCAGTCAGAAAGAACTGCATTGACATCGCTAACACATTCTTTCTATAAAACACATAAATTTGAATGGCAAACAGCGTACATTGTTGGTTGGTAATTTTTTTAAAATAAGTTACTTTATTTTTCTAGGAAATTATTATACTATTCGTGGAGAACACGAACAAGCTGTTCGTTTCTTTCAGCGTGCTTTGCGATTAAACCCAAATCAAGCTAGCATATGGGTCGTCATTGGACATGAATTTGTTGAACTGAAAAACAATTCTGCTGCCTGTCTAGCCTACCGAAAAGCTCTTGGTATGATATTTTTATATTTTTTCTAAATTATTTTTTACAGAAATTGATAATAAAGAGTACCGAGCATGGTATGGACTTGGGCAGCTTTATGATATTTTGAAAATGAGTAGCTACGCTTTGTATTACTATCAAGAAGCTCATAAATGCCGGTATGAATTTATTTTGTCCATCATTTTATTTAATTGCAGCCCTGTTGACTCTCGAATTCTAGTTGCACTTGGATTAATATATCAAAGAATGGAAAAATGGAGAGAAGCATTAAAGTGTTTCAATATGGCCCACAAGAATGGAGATGTTGAAGGAACGGCCTTGTGGCATATGGCGAAGTAAGAAATCAGTATTAACATATAATTTTTCATTTGTAGAATGTTTGAAAAAGAACAACTAATGGATAATGCAGCACGAACCTATGAAGAATATCTCAAAGCTCTAGATATGGTCCAGGTTGTTCTTTCTTTTAATGAATAATGTTATTTACTTTAGATAGTTAATGATAACATTCCATATATTGTACAATTTCTGGCTAAACATTTTTGTCAAAAAGGAGAATGGGATAAGGCGAAAACCTATGCACAAAGATGTCTTGGCTACGAAGCAGTGAGTCTTTTTTCTTTAGTAAGTATCTACTTTGTGTGCAGATTGCTGAAGAAGGGCGCAAAATACTTCGAGATGTTACGGATCAAGAAGAACAACGGATTGTTAATGTTTCAAGCGTTACGGACGTCTCAGCCGACATGCAGATCTCAGATGGCGAAGGAGATATATCATATGATGACTAGTACGGGCAGAATTTTTACTTTCTTTCTTGAAATAAATTATTTCTTTAGAGTTGATGGTTTTGTTGATTTGTAGATCGGTTGGACGATTGAAGAGAAATAATCGGATTAGTTTGATTATGATGCCGTGTAAATACTCCACAAATTCCTAGAGCAATAATCAGCTTCCTGATATATGGAGTCACCAAAATAACGGACCAACATTGCGTGCTGGTCATGAATTCTGTCCAATAGAACCTAAAGGATTTTATGTTTTCCTATGTTATAAAGAACGAACCAAAATTCTGTTAGAAACACCAGCATATCGCGGTTATTTGTGATAGTAGCCCAGAGTAATACTAAGCTTTTAGCGCACTCTACAAGCAGAGGTACTGTCGCAAGCACCGAGCAACCAAAAAGCTTTTTTTCAATTTGTGCTGAGTGTTGTAGTCTGCTTTTTGAAGAATACCACGCGGCTAGGGAATATAAAATGATGCAGATAAAACATGATACTGTACAAACTGTAGTGGAAACAATAGCATCGAGCTGAAACATTGTATTATTTGATTGCAAGAGGCAATTACATAGAAATAGCGGTTGGCTAAGGTTTGCATAACCCCAGTTGATAAAATGCTCCATTCCATTTTTATATCCTCCCATAGAAACATATTCAATGTTATAATCAAAGCAAATATCCAGAGTACACAGGTATAATAGGCAATATACCGTGTTTTCCAGATCTAAAGAGTGGTGACGAGTTGTTATTAATTTTAGAACCTTCTTGTAATAGAACGGTGTGGCAAAGGCTGTGAAACGATTAACAGCCATTGGAATATAGTTCAACTGCATAATTGTTCGAAAATATGCAGAAAGGAAATAGGAGTAGTAGGCAAACCACTGCGGAGTGGAAGAGTTGAAAATGGAGAGGAAGCGGAACTTCCTCGGTCTCATGACCAGTTCAATGTGGAAGAACATTGCAAATTCACTGATGCTCTGTAGGTTTTACTATTCTTATTTTTTTAGAAGGAGTAACTTACACAATAGACAAGTATCATATAGAAGGGGCTCGTGTTCAGGCGCTCTTTCCTCAAAATAACGATAATTAGCTGGATATAGAGGTAGAAACTGATCCAAGAAAACCCCATAAGGATGAATTGGCCGAGAGGAAGAGCAGGCGGTGGAGGATCCATGTCTGAATACTGGATGTTGTACTAGAAGTGAACATCATCGAGGAAATGATAGGAAATTGAGGAAATCACAAGGTTACCTTTTTAGAGGCTCTTATGGCAATTGAAAGCTTACAAAATTAATATACAAATAGGTAAACTAAAAATTCTATGCTTTGATGCCATTCATCAGTTACCAGGTGGCCTTCAAAGGTTACTAATAATGGCTCGTTCATTTCCGATGCAACTATTTGATCTCAAAATTTATAAAAAGAGGAAAAGTGGTCACAGCTCACTAAAGGAATATAATATGAGTTTTTTACTATTATTATAGTATGGGAGTACAATAAGCTGAGATTATGCCTCCTCGTGGGTTGTCCAAGTTGAATAGACTGATTATCCATAGGTGGGAGAACAAGGACATCCGGGATTGATAGACAATTTATTTATAGATAAATAGAATAATTAGAAGTATTCAGGTTGGTCACAATGAGAGATATGGGACTTTCTCACGTCCAAAGGAGGAAATGCCCCGAATATGGGAAGGAAACAAACCAACACTCTCGTTGTCTGTTAATTTCAATTGTCTAGATTTCTTCCCAATTCAAATAGAATACCAGTTTCGATCCCGTTCCCCTTTCTCAATAGAGGAGAGGACTTTTGGACTCGTTCCACTGCCCGCGCCCCCCTTGATCCCTCTCTCCCTCCACAATGAGCTGCCTAATCTGCCTTCGTTGACCCATTTCCAAGTCAATCCAGTATAGTCTCCCCCTTCTCTCCTCATGTTATTTCTCCTCTTTCTACCCTTACAAGTCACCGGCTTCCTTTTCCCCTCATCTGGAGGTGGATGTGGCTGCTCGGCGCCCTGCCCCCCACCGCCGGTATGCCAGTCGACTCCTGTCTGCCCTCCAGTTCAGCCGTGCCCTTCCCCAGAGGCGGTTTGTCATTTTAACAGTAAAAGAGCATGGAGAGTATTCTAGACTTCCTGTTGTCCATCATGTGGCTGTAGTAGGAAAATGAATAGGCAGAAGAGGGAGCTGGCGCTGCCGTTGAGTAATGGCACCTATATTGTCAACCAGGACGTCTTTGCTCTGGAGCCAACGGTAGATTATTTTAAATTTTAATAATAAGAAGGGATTTAGACGTCTCTTCGGCTGAAGAGAGACGTTCTCGACGACGTGGTCAAAGTAGACGCCAAGTGTAACAGCGAAGAACTGAGGGAGATCATCATCCAGGTAGGGGAGGACGCGCCCCGGTGCCTGTAAAGCCTTGGGAGGATGAAGATATGGCAATTTGAAGTAGTTGTTAATAAGAAGAGGAATGCCAAGGGTGTACGGGTGCGGGCACCTGGACTACCGAGCCGAGTGACTGAAAGAGATTGGTGGCCGAAACGGCCGGGGCGACCCAGTGGCTGGCAGAAGGGACGAGTTCAGAGAAATTGTCGGAAAAATGCTAAAAGCTTCCTCTCCCCTACAATAAAGTATTAGTACATTTCAGAACATGGACCGGGTGACATCGGTAGCCAAGAAGAGGATCCAAACAGAAGCGGAAGCCAAACTGGAGGGTCGGTATAATGTGATTTGTGCCCGGGGAGACTTCTCCTACATCACGAATACAGAGCGATTCTGCCAGGAGACCGTCGGCGACGTGACTTGTTATGTATTCAAGCAGCTGTCCGACGTGATTAGGGCTCGGTTGAGATAGATTATGATCCACATAAATTTTTTTATCTGTCAAAGTTTATCGTTTCATTTAGCGGTAAAGGGGCAGAGGAACGGAGAATGCGAGGAGAACTCGGCGGCCCGGGAGGATATCACTGTCTATCAGCAAACAATCTGGAAACTAATAAATAAAATACAAACCGGGGGAATGGGGATGTGGCAGCCGGAGCATAAGATACAAAGGCGACCGATAATGATCCAGCTGGCCCAGCTTGGCCTAGATCTGGCTAAGCCTTCCTGGGAACAAGTAGGCAGTGTTTCTACAGTCCAGTCAGGCTGGTTCGATTCGTCTTGACTTTCTGAAGATTCTGGGTCGACGACATCCCCAAATTCTGAAGTAAAGCCCGGTCTGCCAGGCTTCTCACCTCTTCGCTGAAATTGCCTTCAATTCGAGGAGACTTGGCCTACTCCTTCAGCTCCTTTTGTCTCTTTCTTCTCTGCCCTGTCCCCTCTCAAAAGCAATCGATCGATGAGTTTTACGATCGGCCCCCAAAGATTCGGTTCGATAATGTACAGTCATAAATCAGCGCACGACGCTATTCGCAACATTAGCAGAGGCATTAGGCGAGCTGGCGGAGACGCAGACACCGAGGAGGAGGAGGACCACTTTTAACTCTTTTACAAGGGGGGAGAACTTACCTTTATTCCTAGCATCCTGATTTTATAGACGAAATTCTATCTGAAAAAGGAGATAACAGGGAGAGGATGGGGGGGACAAGGCGGATGGAATACGGTATCCTCGGTATGTTCTGCCTGTAACAACGAGCTTATGCCAAACTGAGGGATAATCTCGCGGCCACAGGTCGAACAACCTCGAATTTGGGAGGGAAAGGGAAGAGACTTGCACTTTGAATCAAATGGGGGCAGGGGAACAGTTGTCCGGGGAAAAGTCAGAGGGGCCGGGGGGCAACCCAAAGGGCACTTTTCTATCAGGGGCGTAAACATGTTTGTGGTCGAACAGGGGCACAAATTTTCCTTTATAGGAAGGGCACCACGTTTTCGGCCCCTCATATTTTATCAAAAGTGCGGCCCCCGAGGTTAACGATCAGCATCTCCCCGGAATTTATGGGTAACCGAGGAAAATAGAAGGGAGGAGAGCCTCGCCAAAAACTGGATACCTGTAGCCGAAGTCGGAGAGCTTACCTCGCGCTTACGAGTGTCGAAAAGTGAGGCTCCGCCCCCGGCGGTAGGGTCACACCGTACGGCGGCGGCGGGGGTCCCCCCCATTTACCACGTGTATTTGCATCTTACCAATAGGATTCGACACAAACAAAGAGGGGCATCTCCCCCTCTTTCTTGGACAGGGCAAGGAATTGGGCAGACGAATACCAAAGAAGGAACATTACTAACAGTAGCAGTAGTAGTAGTGACGGGGATGTTTCATTCTATTCAGCCGCTTTGATGTCGGGGATGAGTCATCGGTCGGAGAGCAGACGAAAATGTCTCTCATTCTGGCAGGGGGACCAGTCCTAGACAACAGAGTAATTCGCAAAAGGAAGACTTCTAGTCTTTTCCAAAAAAGAAGAAGACGGAAAAATTGGTCTAGGCGTGGGAAAAGACGCGACTCTTTTTCTCCTTGTGTTACCAATTGAGAGAAATTCCCGTTGGTTTGGCAGTGGACCCGGCCGCGCCTTGTAAGCCCTGCCTCGCCTGCCCATGGCCTTATCTGCGGCTTCTATGGTCAGTAATAAGACTCCGGAGGCTGAAAATAGCCTCTCTCTCTCTCTCTCTCTCTCTCTCTCTGTAGGAACTAATGGGAAGGTAAATTAATCGGATTAGAAGCGTGCCTCTTCTGTGCAAGCCGGCTGCTTCGAGACCAGGGTTGAAGGTTTTGGGGTCGGTTATAGTCTGCCATGTTATACATATGGTATTCTAAACAACTCCTGGGATTTCTGGTGACAGCCACTATACCCCAAGGAGAGTCTGTCTCCCGATCGGGAAGATCAGCATACAGTGGCTCAAGGAAGCCCCGTACAACAGTTCCTGTCCCAATCTCCCCGGTCCCAAGTGAGGACTAGGTGACAGGACCATTGTAGCCAACTGTGTTAACGAGGAGGGCGGGAAGTTTTCAACTATCTAGGGAAAAGTGAACCCTATTGAGAGGAAGACGAGTGACGCGAGCCCGGCGTCCCCCTCTGCCTGGATGAGTTCAAAGTCAAGCGTGGCCGGAACTGTCCCCGGCACGGCTCATTTGAAACGGTAGCTACTAGATAAGCGGACACGGGAACAAGAAGAGGACAGCGGAGATTGTAAAAGTGATCTGCCCGGAGTCGTTTATACTCCGGGTCAGTGTGTTGCCAATACCCAGAACACAACAAATAAATCGTCCCCTTTGGCCCAGTAAATCAGAGGTATCAGCAGCGGCAGCTGTCTCCACTGCGAAGAGAATTTGTCACCCTCTGGGGGAGAAAAAGGAGAAGAAGAAAAACGGGGGAATGCAACCCAGAGAGCGTAGGAGCCTAATCCTGGTAGTGAGTGCCCCGGTCACCGTTATCAGCCCCAGTGTCCACGTCGCCCGGCCCCGATATCAAATATCAATGTTGCCAACCACAAGAGAGGCCACTCTACCATAAAAAATGGGAAAGGGGTCTCTTATTGAGGGGGAATACGATGGGAATGTGACTCTAATAAGGAGACGAGATGAATAGGGGATGGTAATATCATCGCGGGGTAAATGACTGACCCGTTTGGCTACAATCCCACGAAGCCCGCGACGTTTTTATGGCCACTGCTGGGGATGATACCGACACACACACAACAAGGAGGGGGCAGATTGATTGAATGAGAAGGGGCACAAAAAATGGAGGGAGGGGACGAGGACTAAAACTAGAAAGAGATAGAAAAAGGGATGGGAACGGTAGCCGGGAGGATTAGGACCCAATTTCTCCCACCGGGGCGGTTCTTCCGTCTTTTTCAACTGAAAGATTCTACCGTTATCTTATTTTTCCAATCGAAACCTGGTCCGAAACAGCCAGCAGACCGAATTTTTCCAAGGCAGAGGGATGAAAGGATAAACTGTTCAAAAGTCAAGGAGCAAAGGGTCCCAGAGGCCGTGTCAAGTTATTAGGGACTTTGAGAGCCCGGTTATGATCTTGTTTGGCTTATTTTGCTCTCGGGAGTACTGTAATTGTGTTAAAAAACATAAAGATTCTTTGGAAAAAGCCCTTCAATTGGAGTTTAACCCGAAAAGAACCGGAAGATCAAAACAAAAATGGGACAAGTTCGCCTGATTTCAAAGTGCCGCCTCCTCAAATGAACCGGGAGGATGAGTTTCATGGAGCCAAATTGTCTCAAATTACAGTATTCTTCGGTTATTTGTCATCTGTACAGAATTCTAGGAGAAAAGAGGACGTCTTCCATTCTGGTTGGCAGCGACCCCTTTATGAGGGAATCGTGCCTCTTCCTGAGATCAAAAACCCAAAAATACCGTCGTTTACGGCTGTCATAAATTACCGGGCCAGCTCATTTTTCATCTGTTCTCATATTTCAAAACATAGTAGAGACTGTCCCCCCCCCCCCCCCCCCCCCCCGTTCTCTCTGTAACTCCTCCTCCTCCCCACTGGCTCCAAATATTTGGATCTGCCCGGTCAGAGATGGACAAGAGAGAGCGAGAACAGGCGCTTCTCTTTTAGAAGAGGATGCGTATTGTGACGGGGCAGAGGGACGAGGACGAGGACGAGAACAACTGTTCTCCCGAGGAAAAAGGCAACCCGCCGCCGACGGATGGACGACGGACGGATTGTAAGCAGACCATCAACGGCCATAAATCTCGAGGCAACCGGGCCGTGCTCATCTGTCAGCGAGCAGTCAGCAGATGCAACTCCTCGGGGACCGCAAAGACTAGTCATTTTGATGGGGCGAGGATAGAGAGGGGGAGAGAGAGGGGAGGGAGGGAAAAAGCCAAAGGGGATAGTGGAAAAAAGAAGGGACTGGTGGGAAATATAGGTGAAAGAACTGAATGATTGAATGGGGAAAGAGGAGGATGGCTCATCGTCCCAATTGTGGGGCACCCTTTGACACCTGGCCAGGATTCGCATAAATTAGAGGAAGAATTATTTCCCAAATAAACATCCGATAGGTGGAAGATGCAGGAAGAAAAGGATGCCCAGGTGAAGAAGCCGCGATTGGAGAGGAGCAGTCCTGGTCCCGGCTAGTCCTTGTTGGACAGGCCACCCAGTCACCTTTAGCTACTTTCGAATCAGATCACGGAATAAAAAAAAAATGCACGAAAGGAATTCCCATGGACCGTGTAAGGTCGTCCCAGCCTTCACAGTCTCTGCTCCACCGGCCTCGAAAGTCTCCGGGGCAATTTCCCCTTGTCTTTGCGGCAGGCTCGGCCCTACAACCCTCAAGGCAGGCCTACCCTCCCCCATAACTTTATTTGGATTCTTTCTGTTACTCGCTGTAATCTAACAAGACTGCCCATTCTTCTGTACACGTTGCCAATGTTATCTCACCCAGGTATCGAGAGGGTATCTCTGACCCATCTAATTGGCTCCAGAAAGCATTATGCCGCTGTCTCTCACACGCACACGAAAAATGGCAGGGGGATCGGCCATAGATAGCGGCATTTAGATACATTTTATTGGCATAATTATCTTTATGATGACACAATTTGAAGAGGAGAGATGAGGGGACAGAAGATAAGATACGCCGGCCGGCCGCCAGAGAGGGGACACCTTTAATTTGGCTAACTGGATAAGGCTGGGGGAGGACGGGGTGTCGCCTTGGGAATAGAAGATCCCTAGTATTAATTTATCTTCCCATGTATCGTCCCCCTCTCGTCTCTCCCCGTCCATCCCCCGGTGCCCCCCTCTCACCGTGTGTCTGTTTGTTACACAACACAAGCGGTATGCGCCTGCTAAAAGACAGTGATGGATCACGCTGGCACATGGCCAGTAGCTTCTTACCGTACCGCCAATAGACAGGGGCAGGGAGGAGACCTCCCCAGAACGCAACTAATAGATCAATGTTTTTTTTGTTTTTACGAGAGGTCCGTGACTGATTACCGGGCAGGGGAGGAATGAAGTGATCAGCCAGAAGGGGGAAACTGCACGGAGGACAGGGGCATGAC
This sequence comes from Oscheius dolichura, assembly GCA_932521035.1. Classification (NCBI taxonomy): domain Eukaryota; kingdom Metazoa; phylum Nematoda; class Chromadorea; order Rhabditida; family Rhabditidae; genus Oscheius; species Oscheius dolichura. Next base: position 2,468,331 of record OW051494.1, on the reverse strand, counting down.
TCAAGATACACGTTTTAAAGGATTCACAGAATGCCAAAAATAGTAACAAAATGAATAGTCGATAGAAATAGATGAGCCATAGAAAAGACGAGCAAAAACAAGAGAACGGCATCTCCGATTGTTTCCGAGGAAAGCAGGGACTCGAGGCTTTTTTGGTCAAGAAAACTATCTAGAAGACCAAAACCCCCTGTGAACGGATGACAAAAGAGCTGGAGTATTTCTTCAGGTAGCCACATATTTTTTTGAACCATGTTTTGGAGGTTACAACAAGGAGAACGACGTACTGCCAGTTTTGGGTGCTCTGTTCTTGCCCGAGAAGGCAATATCGCGCTCTACCGTCTTAAAGGTTGGAATTCCTGTTCCCAAATTGGTACAGGTAGTTGAACGGAGATGTTCAACTAGGGATTTCGAGCATAAAAATGCAGCCTCGGCCTAGTCTGACCTCTGCTTCCGGGGCAATATGTCGCTGCTCCGTTGGAACTGTTTTTTGGAGTCGAGAAAAGACGGATTCGTAAATTTGGACCAAAGGCAAACTTTCAAAGTGATTTTCTTCGAAATAACCCAGCTACGGTTCGTCTCCCGTCCCCCTTTTCCCCCTATCTCGCCCTGCCATCGTCCCCCTGTTTCCTCAACATAAAAAGAGCCCCGTTCTCTTTCTTGTCCCCTAGCCTCCCGTCTCTTTTTCCTCTCCCCGATGCCATTCGCTGTCACCTCGAGTCACATACCCCGGGGCGCCGTCGGTCGTCCTTTTACTCTACCGTAATCCAATCGATCATCTTACGAAGTCGGTCTCTTTCCGCCACAGTCTGGCGGATTATCCCTCGTCGACGTAACCGGCGGCATCTCTAGTCCCATCAAAACATCCCCCGTCTTACTGTAGTTTCTTCTCTTAATTAAGACAAAAGCTACAGTAAGAGGGGGAAGGGAGTTGAAAAGTATCGAGGGCGCCCCTCGGCCAGTATCATCGCATCGGCTGATCTGATCGCCCTTGGTGTTCGTTATTCAAAGCGACAAGAAGTCGACAGTGAGTAATGATATCAGTTAGCCGGGTACGGTAGCCAGTAGTGACAACAATTTGTCATGTAACCGGTAATCATAATGGGGTCAGAGATGGGAGACAAGATGGGGAGATGGAGCCGGTTGGGAGAGGATAACTGGCTCGGGTGGCCATATACTGATTAACCAGGAGATTAGTGACGCAATGCTCTTACTGTATCGGGCAAATTGGGATAATACCATCTAGGGAACACACTACTTCACTCTCTTTATAAAGAATTGGAAATTTGTTGATTGGAACAAAAAAATGGGAGAAATGGAAGGAAGGCCGGCCCGGAGGCTCAAAATGGGGAGATTCACCAGAGAGCGAGATCCTTCCCAATTTCTTATCTTCTGCTGTTATGAAAGTGCTCGTTACTATCTTCCCCTTCAATAAATTGGTAGATTGTAAAGGGGCAGAGGGAAAATTTTGAACTGGTCGCAGCAGAGATGCCGAAAGGGGAGTTATAGCTCACTTCCCAGGACCAAATGGAGGTAAAGCTGTTTTAGAGTGGGAAAGGGGAGTCTGTGGAGAATACCAGAGCATAAAGATAAGAACCGGGACTGGGTTGGGGCCGAGCCGGGTGGGAGAGGAAGAGGGAAAGGGGAAAAAGGAGAATAAAGAGATAACGGCCGAGTCGGGATAAAGGCTTCTTGGGGTCAAAGTAGTCAAGAATATTGCTCAAGAAGTTGTAGAATTGGAAATAATAGAAAACGCCACGGATTCCCTCCAAGAAACGCTCTCAAAAAGCTAGAAACACCGGAAGAAATAATGCTGTGTCTGTATATTTTCAGGGAGGAGGCGATTGGGATAGTAGCAATCAAAGAAATTTGAATAGAGCTGAATATCAGCCCAAAGGAGGATAGAAAGGCTAGAGGGGAAGTGGTTGTGTGCCCAAAGAGCGAAGAAAACTGAAGGGAGAAAAGAAGATGGTGATGAGATTGGAAGATTGATGAAGGAACATGGGGGAATATTTGTAACAGATCAATCAATCCCTAACCTTCTTCTCTTCTTTCTACTTGTTCTCTTCCTATCTCTCCCGGGTCGTAGAGTCGAAATTTAAATGAGAAGACAAGAGAGTGACCACCCCAAAATGGACAAGACAAATTCTCCTCGAGGGAGTGTCAACAGACCGGCGGCCACCGGAGGCCAGAATGTCTCGACCCCTCCGAGATGAATAATGTGCTGGCTGCGCCACCCCAACCCGAAGATGAATGACGTTCCCGTTCCCCCTTATCATAATGTACAACTCCGGCCTTTATTGATGACCGGCTGCCGTCTAGAGGCATTCATCCTTGTTTACACTCTTTTAATAGTTATTTCCTTTTATTGGGCGGTAGTTGGGGACAGTCAGAAAGGAACGGCCATCTCCCTTTTACCCCGTTCCGAGGAGAGATTCCCCTATTTATTACGGCAAACTGTCAAAACCCCGGTCGTCCATTGCCCTGCTCACTTAAACGTGGGAAGCTACTGGGACTGCTTACCCAAAATTGAGAGGCCAGAGAGTCGGAGCCTTTGATTCGGGCTGGTCCGGCGTCTCCCTAGTTCAAAATGGGCTGCACTGATATTTTAAGGCCAATTTAATACGGGTGGCCCCAAATCCTAGTCTTACATGGGACAGCCTGAATCTCCTGTGTCCCTGGCCCACCTGGAGGACAGTGTAGTAGGCAAATACGGAGTTCCCTATGGGCTGGACTGAAAGATTTCGTTACTAGTGGCAACATGAAAATATCAAAAGAATAGGAAACTAGGGCGTTCCACAGTACCCCCCGAGGATATCCGCAGCAATTTTTAACTCATCCACCCTCTGCTGACCTCTCGATTGATGTCATACCCCGCTACAATTGTTAAAGGGTACTTGTCAACGGGCATAACACATCACTTTGTACGTCTTCTTACGTCAAACGCTTCCATCTTGTAGCATGACCCTTCCTTCCCTTTCTTCCACAAGCAGCTTCATTTTGGTCCCGAGGTTGACCTTTCCACTTGATTGACATGAATGAAAGGAATCTTCTGACAAAACAGGAAGGTCCACGGTTGCATTCCTTTCTATTTTGTCCGAAAATTGGAGAAGAGTCTTTTTGGGAAGAGGAGAGAAGAAATGACAAGTTGATTACGGTTACGGTAGGAGACGGGCAGCCAGGGGAGGAGGATGGCGCCGTTCGAAATTAGTAGAGGCTTCTTGGGATCAATCAAGACTTTTTCTGGCCAGGATACCGTAATCATTAAGATTAACGAGTATTTTTAGTCCTTGAGCTAATAATACTGGCCCCTTTCCCGTCCTTCCCACCGTCTTCCTTAGTGGACTTTGTTTTCTACTCGGCCCTCCATTTGCCTCCCAGCTGAGCTGGCTCTCTCCCCTCGACTGAAACTCAATCCCCCGTCCACTGACGGGTCAATCCATCTTTTTCCGAAAGAAGGAAAAAAAGTGTCGGCACGGCTATTCCCGCCAGATTTATGGTCATTTCTCCCCTCTCGCAGCTGCCCCCTCTCTTATTCAATATTTTCCCTCCAGGACTCATCTTCTCCACCCCGGCAGAATAATCTCCAATTCTCCCTCTTCCTTGAAAAGCTCCCCAATTCATCATAATCACACGTGTTATCTGGCCGGCTCTCCTCTCTCGGACTTCACGGCTCGATGCACATCGGAACACCCGTCCACCGTATCCTCCCTGCCTTCACCCCAGCTGCCATTTGTCTCATTCCGGCCTCGTCCCGAGTTGACTCCCGGCTAGATTAATTGCTCCGAGAGTATCAGCTTCACTGATTTATGTCCTCTTCCTCCTCTAATTTTCCATTTTGAATCAATTCTTCTGAATAAAAACGGGCTGTCCTTGAAGGGGAAGGGGGGTTGACGGACAGCGCCACACGTCTGGAGATCACTATCGATTCCGTGGTAAAATTAAGGGCAGGCGAACACTTTCAACACTGTTTGGTTACTGTAGCAGAGAGACGTCTTACAGTTCTTCCGCTCTCTTTGAACAGTTTCGTCTACTTACTTTTTTAACCTTTACTTAAAAGAATCAATAACCATGAAGTCTAGCAGAAGCGGAGGGGAACGGACCAGGACCGTTCCACTCTGCCGCTTCCATGGCTCGATGGCTGGAGAAATGAATCGAGTTGGTTGAGTTAGCTTCACGGTCAGGGTGCCGGCCACCATCCTGCCCGGCCCTGCTCGGCCATGGCCTCCTCCCGGCCTGCTCTACCTGGTGGCCAGCGGCAGAGCCCATATGTCAGGGTCTTTGTGGATCGGCTTCCCGACTGTAAACTTTTATAGCCTCCAAGTGTACGTGTTTGGGCTCATATGGTTGCCTCTGCTTCTGCCAGGGATCAGGAACTGAGCCAGTCCTTTTCAGCACACCAGCCCAAGCTGGCCGGCCAGTCGTTTTCTTTACTCAAGCGGCGACACGTTCTCCTCAGCTTTAAAATGCTCAGTTTGTGGTGGGCAACCATTGCAGTGCCGCGCTATTCAACTGCCTAGCTGTCGTCTTCAGGCAAACTGTGTTTATCTCCAGTTTACAGTATTCCCTCCCCTGCTGTTTCTCTCGTCTTTTTCTCTTCTTAAAACCAAAGAGTACCACCAGTAATTGGCCGGCACATGACACTAGGTTTTGTTCTTCTTCTCCTCCCATTGACAATATTTTCTCCCCATTTGCACCTGTCCTCCCCTTTCCCCTGTACCTGATCTTACTCTTGACCCCCGTCTCTTTAATTCAGTCCAGTCAATTTGATCCATTGTGATCTCCCAGGGAACAGAAACATCATCTGCTGACATAGAGTTGACTTATTGCGTAAACTGACCCCTGATGGCCCTAACTCCTCCTAATTTACAGCCCTCCCTGTCCCCCGGAGACGTCTGTTCTCCTATGATTTACGGCCATTGCGCCAGTGAGGTTTCCCCATTAGACGCAATTAGTATTACGACTCCCTCGACCTCCCCTAAACTGTCAGCCGGTTCCCTTTTTTCTCCCCAATTACTGTAGTTTTAAGTTGTTTGAAGAGACTCGCTGGTATCAGTTTAGTTTTGTGATCTTGGTACGCAGCCGGCGCCGGAAATGCCAGAGATGGCAGGGGAGAGAGAGTGGAGGAATTCACCTGTGACACACCCATTTTCGGAGAGAAAAGGGCCTCGGGATACGGAGGAAGGCTACGGTAGAGAGAGTTTTTAGGGAGAGGATCCCCCTAGATCGCGATTTGTTTCGACTAATTGAGATACCCCGCGGTTGGTTGACCAAGAGAAGAAGGAGTGCTTTCATCCTCCCTGATCTGTTTTGAGTCTAGAGTCGGGTAAAGATAAACAAGGGGCAAAAATCAAACATCTGGGGCATCTAATTGACCAGTTGAGCTGTTTTTGTAATGTAATGGAAGGTTCCTCCACAGAGTGCCTCCCACCTTCAGTTCTAGCGAGCCGGCCAAGTGCGAGTACTAATCTCTACCAGAAGTAGTCGATTCCAGGGAGAAGATCTAACTCTTTTGGCTGTGGACATTATCTGGAATCAGGCACCAACCACACGCCGTTGATGTTGGTCTGTCCTCCCTACCCCGAGGATGATACTTCCCTTGGCACACTGCCACCCGGGGAGGACAGTTGGCACAGACTCCAAGCGGTTTCTTCGTGTAGACTGTACACAGTATACACGGTGTACACTGCCTCCAAAGAATTTTCATTTCGTAATATTTTGACTTTCCCGTCACTCCTTACCGGAAACTGCCTTTTTTGGCTTATCTTCTTCCCATCTGTCTATTCTCTCGAGGGTCACCTTTTCTTCCTAGTGATCCCGCACGTAGTTCTGCTGGTCCTTGTTGATTTCATCCTCCAGCTCCAGATCTTGGTAGGAGAAGAGATAAGTTCAGTCTTTATTAACAAGCCATCCTTCTACCTGAGGCAGGTTCTGAGCGGACAGGCCTTACTTTATGAATGGTCCTGATGAGCTAAAGGCTCTATATAAAAATTCTTCTCGTGTTCAGGAGAAAGACACTTCCAGCCCGTTTCTCCTCATGTCTATCCAACCAGTTCACCCAGGCCCTCTTGGGCCCCTGACTCTTCCTTTCCTCCTTCCTCCATTATTCCCTCCTTATCCATTTTTTCTCTCTCAATTATGCTCATTATCTCTCAAAACATCCTGCTAATTTCCCTCTCCTTATTGTAGGTTTTTCTCCCTATCATATCCCTGTCGTCCGCCGATTGGCCCGTCCACCACCTCGCGCCCCGCCCCTTTCTCCGTGCCCGTTCAAGAGACACAGAGAGAGAGCGAAGAGAGGAGACCGCCCCTCCCGCCCCCTGTCATCCAGTCCGTGATTTATTGCGAGTTAGGCAGCTGATTAATTTCCGACGAGAGACATCGAAATCGGAAAAATGAGTTGTGCTGATTCGTATGGTGCACCGCCGTATTCCTATGGGCCGCCCGACTGGGCACCGTACTACCCGAGGTGCGCAGAACTCAACAGGTCAGTCCACGTTCATTTTTAACTTGCTATGATCATCAGCACTTTCAAAAGTACACATAAATCTCTCATTGACTTATTTTCGCTCTAAAAATGTCCATTTTATCAGCGTGCACGCGAAAATGGCGCGGCAATCAGTCCCCTACGGGTCTTCCCCGATTTCGTCGCATTTTGCCACCCTCTTGCCACAAGTTTGAGCTCATTTTGATCAGCAGGAAGTCAGGAATAAAATTCGTATAACATAGAATAAGAACAGCCCAAAAATTACTGTAGAAAAGAGAAAAAGACGCGCGCAACCGGCCAGCACTGTCTATACCGGAAGTGGCCGGGTTCCTCTTCCTCTCCCCACAACAAGTAAACAGTAAATATTTGTTGCTAATAAATCAGCTGTGGGGTGTAGTTTCTCACGACCCATTGTCACATGATGCATTGCTTGTCAGCTGACTTGTGTGCCCTCCGAAGCTCAGCTGTACAGGAGCCTTCCGGGATATCTCTGACCAATCCGTTTTCAGCTACAGGGAGCTGATGCCTCCGACGACCGCTGCCTCTCCGGTCTATGCTTCACTTCCACCACCGTCGACCTCCGTGGATCAACTCTGGCAACCGCCAAATTTCGCAGCAGCGGCAGCAGCTCAAGCTCAACCGCCACCAACCAGCTTTAAATGGATGCATACCAAGAGGACTCAAAAGCCGGCAGGTAAGGAGGATGGGAGGGGGTTTCTAGGAGGATAGGGGACGTTTTTAGTAGAAATAGGGCCGCTGCTTCTGGTTCCAACCGAGTTATCCTCTCAGCCATCGTCCTCTCCACCTTTGGGCATCCTCCCTCTGTATATTTCAATGTTTCTACTCCTAAAGTACTGTATTCCTGTTCTCCAATTCCTGGAGGTTCTAATCCACTTGAGGTCCCTGTGTTTTCTTCTTCAACCCGATCTTCCGCACCTGTTCCCCCAGGTTAATTTCCCTCTGCCGGCTTCCCTTCCCGGCCAATTACCTGTCTCCTTTTTGTCTCCGGCCGACGGTCGTTCCGACTCCAATCCGTCTGTCTCTCCCTCTTGTCCCCTCTGTCCAGAGAAGGTGTCCCCTTCAGGTGGACCACCTGGCCTGCCCTGTCCCCCCTCTACTGCCACCCGTCCCCCGTTGGCAAAAAGCGGCCTCATTCGTCTTCGGGACGCGGCCGTCGACACCCACAAAAGATGGATCGCGGGGGCTCGAGACAGAGGGAGGTGGCCGGCTTCGAAAAGCATTACACACCGCTTGGCCTTCCATTTCCGCTCGTTTTCATTAGCATAATTTAAATCTCGGCTTCCCTCTTTCTCTACCCTCGGGAGGATTACTGTAGAGTAGGGGGAAGACGGGGTGCTGGGAAGGGAAGCGTCCTTCTCTTCTCTTCTCTCTTTCCTGGCTGTTGTCTGTCCAGTCGGCTGTCAATCAACTCACTCGCCCCTGGTCGAAGGGAGCGGGATTACTGTAGTCGTGGTGGCGCGAATTCGAGTTTTAGGAGGTGTCGCGCGGCGGGGCGATGACATTGATTGGGAAACTGTCTGGGGGACAAGTGAATCTTTAAAGAAATTGGATATTACAGTACCAAAGAAGAAAGTCATCGACGAGAATGGCACCAACCGGACAAACTTCACGACACACCAGCTGACGGAGCTGGAAAAGGAATTCCACACGAATAAATACGTCAACCGGACGAGGAGAAATGAAATCGCACAAAATCTTAAACTTCAAGAGGCACAGGTTCGTTTTAACCTTTACACTCTCCCTTCTTCCTCCCTCTCTTCGCCGAGTCGAATCTTTCGGTTTTTTGGATTTCATGTTCCTGTTCTTCAGACTCTTTGGCGGTAGTCTAGACGGAAAACATCCCACAATTTCATTTGTAGACGGTTCCATAAGTTTGAGTTCAAGTTCAAAACCAGTAAGCCGGCCCGGGGCACAAACTTTGAGGCTGATCTTTTTCCAGCCCTCTTCACTAGATATCCGGGATGTAGCCTTGTTTGAAGAGGTCTTCTCCTCCATTTTCCTACCAGAACGCCGAAAATAACAGTAGAACTAGTCGAGGTGGCCCACTGGCTCTCAAAGGAGCCGAGGCACCGGGCCAGAATCTCACATTTCCTTGCTACTGGGCGCCGGCTTGCATCCTCCCACCAATTTTGATAGCGTCACCCATAATGGGGTACACTAGTTTCTAAAATAGAAACAGTGATTCCAGTTGATTCTGAATGCCCCTAGGGAATCTGCCATAGTTGCAATAATACCGTATCCAAGGAGCATTCCTCTTGGTAGATTCGTTTTCCGGGCCCAAATGCCTTACCCATTGTCATCTTCCCCAGTTCCCCATATTTGTAATGAAATGCTGAATCAAACTTCCCTCTCTTTTCCAGGTAAAAATCTGGTTTCAAAATCGCCGAATGAAGGAGAAGAAACGCGAAAAGGAGCGCAACTTCATGGCACGTAACACGGTGACCCCGTGGGACAACTCGCCCCCGACCTCCGACGACTCCAAACTTCATCTGTGATGTGTTTCCCTCCCCGCCCCTTCCCTCCCCGCCGACGGGTCCCTTTCCCTCATTTCCTCCCCTGTATCCCCCCTCTTCTTCTCTTTATTTTAGTCACTTTCATTCGTGTCCCCCAAACCATACAGCTGCTCAAAGACAACTAAAACCAGAAAAATTTCACACAGTCCCTTCTTCCGACGACATATTATTGTGTATGTGTGTGTGTGTTCAGAATAAATGTTCTTCTTCTCTGTCGGGGGAGGATGGCCTCGAATGCGGTAAAGACAGCTCCTAATCTACTTATCAAAGAAGGGGGCGACCAGCTGCGGCGGCGCCTTTGATCCTGGACTGACAGGATGCAGTAATACGATGAAGACACTACGCTGCTGGGAGTGAGAAGGGGTAGAGAACGAGGAGGAGAAGACCTTTTGGGGAGAGAAGGAAAACAGTCAATCGGGGGGAGGACGGCCGCCAAGGGCTGGCTCACCAGGCCTTTGAGACGGTCCAGACGGCCAGATGAGAGTGTGCCAAAGGTTAAACCACTTCGACCAGAATTGGAACTGACTCCCCTAGAGTTTCATATGTCTATTTATGGACAAGTTTTTGAGAAGTGAGTAGAAAATGCAGAGAGGAGGCCGCGCTTCGGCCCTGAGCTCTTTCAACTGTTCCCAGTACACTTTACCACTCTTCCCGGGTACTGGGTTCCAATTGGAAGACTCGTTCTGCTTGTATATCCCCTTTACTTCTTTAGAAAGTAGGTAACTTCCTTTAAAATGTTCATTCTCCTTTGTCATCCTCCATAGTCTACAGTAGCATCCTCCCTCCTCCTCCTCGTCGTCTTCTTTCCAACTCTCATCAACGGCTCCCTAATCGGGTTTAATCTGATGCTAACCTCCTCCGAATGAATGTCTCCCACCGCGATATCATCTCTCTGCTGTTGGTGGTTGTGCATCAGGGGCTGCAGTTTCCCAATTAGCTCAATTAGCTGCTCATATCCATGACAGGGCGGCTCGCTTTGACCTCTGTGACGAGACGACAATAGAAAAGAGAAAAGGGGCATTCTCGCTTGGGGGAGTTGAAATAGGATAAAGGGGTCAGTGTTTATCCCGCTCTTCTCACCCCTGCCTCTTATCGTAAAAGGTAATCAGATCCGCCTGCCCATGCTGTGCCCACGGAGCAGGGTCACCCCGAGAGACAGTGAGTCAGTTTATTTGCCGACTCCTTCTCTTGTAATACGGCCGCTCTGGTATTGTTTTCGTTGCGCCATAGCCATGTGTGTGGGGTGATCCCCTCCTCTATTGTTTGTAGGGGACAAAAAAGAGCCGCCGACAGCTATGACCGATGGCTAATCCGACCAAGAGATGATCACTTTTGAGCCACTAGTTAGCGAGACTATAAAAGGGGTCAATGGGGATACAAAGGAAGAGCGGGGAGGATGACTTTTTAATGGGGGATATTGACAGCCAGCGAGGAGGAAGCAGGGATGAGCGATGAGCATCGACCAAGTGACACTTTCTCGATTGGGGTGGGGAAGACTGGAAGACAAGGTGGAGACACTGTTAGAAAGCTCGAGATGTTACAGCAAGGTGGTCGAGGAAGACGACAAGAAGAAGGACGAGAGTCGCGACAAGGCTGCCAAGGAGGACGAGGCGTGGGAGACGGACGCCACAAGAAGATATGAAAGGAAGACGCAGTAAGAAAAGCGCACAAGAACTAAAAAAACGAACAAGAAAGAAGACAAGAAATGGTGGCTCAATAATTTATTCCGGGCCTAAAATCTAAGCCTCGTGAACTGTCCGAGTGCATTGCGACGACGCCCGGTGACGTCGGTGAAGCTCCTGCTGCGCCTCCTGGGTACACGCCTCTTGGGCAGGGGAAGAGCAGCGGCGGCTGCCCTCGGAGCAGCGACAGCCGGCTGGTTGCGACGGGCAGCAGGAGGAGGAGTAGGGTTCCTGGCCGGACGACGGCCGCCAGCGGCTGGTGGAGCACGGGCTTCTGCGAAGGAGACACGGCGACCGGTCGAGGCCGAACGGGTGCTGCTGCTCCTGGTGTTGTGGCGCGAACGACTGCGGCTACCGGCCGAGGAAGTCAACTGACGGCGCGCGGGTGCCTGGCGGGCGGCAGGTTGAGCTTGTTGGCGACGAGCCATGGACGAGTAGCTGGCTAATATGACCAGAGACTGGCAGCGACCGGCTTATATACCTATTTTGTAATCCCTTCTGGGTAGTCAAATTGTCTGGCTGTACAGAAAAGAGAGAAGATGGAGAGAAACAGACTGAAAAATCAGAAATTGACCAGAAATGGCTGGTAAAGAAGCCTGTCGGCTGACCACAATTTGACAAGACGGACATTGCCCAAATTGTACCCGTACATTCTCGGCAGGCCATTCCTTTTGTTGAAAATACGCTACAAAACTGCTACATATTCATAGTTTTATGCTGCCAATGTCTTACGGGTTTGAGCGTGCCGACTACCGTGTGCCAATCGCTCCCCTCCGCCGCTATACAACCTGATTTCTCCCAGGGGTGTGGAGGAGCGCGAAGGCCTTCTTCGGGCGCCGTTGCTGCTCAATTCTCGCTAGTTGATTCACAAGTTGGCAAAACAAAGTTCAAAGCCTGGTCTTCTCTGCTTGTTCTGCCCATGTTCTCTGGCCTCTCCTGCTCTCCTCCTCTTGCCTATGTATCCTCCCTCTCTCTGTGTATGTAATGCTCCGGCGGCTGTCAAAGTGTGTGCCAGTTGTCTCTCGTTCCTCTTCTCGTTGAAATGTGCCCGTTGCTGTTGTGACTGCCTACTAGCCTATTGATCATCCGAAATGGATAGCCCTGTTAGATATTATTGATAACTGATGAGCCATGGCCAAGTGGTCGACAGCAGTCCGGGAGAGGGCTACAAGAAAAAGTGATTGATTTCGAGGGGGGATCGGGCTGATGGGAGGCACTTATGACAGCCGGGGAAGAGTCACTTTTTGGAGAAGTTTATTTATTTCAATTGGGAGATTTGTACTGGATCAGGCCTTCTTGAAGGGGAACGTCAAATTATACAAGGGGAAGAGAAGGGGAAGGAAGCGAGGATCGTCGAATTCACACTCACGAAAGCCTTTGGCAAACGGATTCGACTCGATCTTCAAAGAAGTTATCTGAAAACGAGTATTCTTCCACAAGAAAAGAAATCATTTGTTGCCCCCTTGGGGCTTGCAAAAATTGCATCTTCCACCCATGTTTCAGGGGGAAGTGCGGGTAATTGGGAAAAGTTTTCAACCAGCAATAAACGCACCTCAGCAAAGCTTCACGGGTCACGTTATCGCCTCTGCGCAAAGCTAATTTGGTCGTGGAAAGCGCAAGGAGCCATGCGGAGCAGCTGCCGAGACTTTACGGGTGCAGGTCACTTTCCTAGGAGCGAGAGACCTACTCGGCTGGCCGACTTGGTTCAGATACTAATTGGCCATTTTTGATTGGGCGGCAGGCTAATTTTACGGAAGGGGGTTGTTCGAAGGTTAATGGACAACCAAAGCTCTAAAAAGGGAAAACTGACTCGGTGATTTTGATAGGCAGTCACGGCTATGAAGGCAGTTTCATCAAAGGTGAAGGACCGTCTCTCGTCGTTGTCGTGTCGGACAAGGTGGACCCTTGGCAGGTAACGGTGCATGGAGTTCACGATGATCTGGAACAAAACTTGAGTCATTTGAATCATCTTGACAGGTTTTTCTCCAGTCGCCCTTCAATTGGCTCTTTCTTCATTCTCGCAGTCGACTAGCCACCGAGTGGTCGCTATTCGCCGATATCCATTGCCCCCTTTCCGGTTGTAGTTGTGACTTTCAGAATCAGAAGAAAATGGTCAAGAGAACGAAGTCCCCGTACAATCTGCGCTCCTCCTGCGACGGCAGCTGCGAGGATAGCCACGACACCAGCCACTCGTCCCTCCCGGCACGGTCGCGCCCCAAGACGAAGAGACAGCCGAAGAAGGCGCCCAGTCGCCCGGCCAACGCGCCCCGGCCATCCTCCCGCAGTCGAGTCAGGAGGTCTCCCGACCGTCGTTCCCGATCTTCCTCCTCGACCAGCTACAGCCTGACCTCCTCTAGCCATTCCTCTACCCGCCGTCCTCGTAGGAAGAAGAGCGCCCGCAGAGACAGGAGCAGCTCGTCTTCCCTCCCTGACACGGCGCGTTCCTTCTCTTTGAACCGCTCTCGTCGTTCCCTGCCCCATGTCACCTTCAACTTGTCGGCCAACAGCACGGTATCCTCCTCATCCTCCTCTGCCTCAATCCACCTTATTCAGGTCTTGTTCAGTACTTCGTCGCCTGCTATCACAGCCTCTCCGGCCTACATCTCCTCGCCCAGTTCGGGTAGCCGCGAGAGGAATCGCAGTCCCGTGATCATCTTCCCTCCTGTCAAGGAAGAGCCAAGGGAGGAGAGCCCCATCCGTGCCCCATCTCCTCCCCTCTCGCTGGAGATGATGCTGGACAATAAGAGGAATGAAGTCGCCCAGATGATGGCCTACGAGAGGAAGAAGACGACGGTCAAGAAGGAGGAGGGGATGGAGATGGACTAGACCGTCTACTACAAGGAATCGCATCAATAAACTTGATCAATACCAGCTTTTTCATCTATAGGAGGCTCAGAGCCGGAAGGCGCACTTGCCACTTTTTTAGCTCACTCTTACTCAACTAGCCCTGGTTGCCAGGAAAGGGGGTATAATGAAACTAGGGAGAGGGAAGACTACTCACGTATCCGTTCTTATCCATCTGATTATTTGTCAACTTGATCTTATCGAAGGAGGCGATCCCCTTCATCCAATGACTGCCCGAGGCGGGAGAATCCGGGTGGACGAAGCTGCGGCAAGGCAGCTCAACTTCTCCTGGACTCTCTCTCTCTCATTTCCAAATCTTCCAATGGGTTACCTGGTCCGGTGGCGGTCCATTTACTCTGGTGGAAAGAGTACCGATACCGCTTATTGTCGACGCATTCCAGGTCTACCATGAGGGAATAACTGGCGGCCGGCTCGAGGCCACTGATGGAGACCGAGAGGGTGGGGAACATCCTCCTAGAAAAGATTAGATTATTCTCAATTAAATAAAGAACAGACCTTCCACTTTTGGTGACGATCATCTCCGTGCCGAGACTATGAAATTGGCGCCAAAGAGTCTGTCCCTCCAGCTTCATCCGGATCTTCTCCTTCCCACCAGAGGAGGTCGGCTCGCCTTCCCGGGAGGAGCCGACCCGTCCCAACAAGAAGTCAATAGAGAAATCTTTAGGCATTTGAGAATATCTTCAGGGAGAGGATTACGGTAGCTGAGCAAATAGGTGATCACGGGCGATTGTGACTCCCCCGACAAGTGGGCGATTCCATTGCGAATCACTCTGTTATAGTCACCACATGTGCTGCTCCGAACCAGATGTCTACGGTAGGCTCGGGAAGATGAGCCGACAGCCGGCTGTCGAGAACAAGTAGCAATAGAAGTTAGGCGGGAGGATGGATAGCAGAAGCAAGGTCCTAATGGTCCAGATTTACCAGTTCAGATCAAAATGACAGAAAGAGTAGCCCAATCATACTGTAGTCTGGTCATAGCACCCTCTCAATCTAGAAAATTAGTGTCACAACTCTTTCTCCACTTTACTTACTTGGGATAACACGTCGAACACTTGGTTCGAGAAGTTGCTATGGACTGTGAAACAGCCACAATCTCTAGTTCACCGTCTTGAAGCGGCTGCCATCACAGGGACGTAATCCTCCTCTGTTCACCATATGCACACGTTTTAGACCTTCCTTGAGTAGTTCTCCCTAATAAGGCCCCCTTGGTGAGTCTATTTATCCGAAAATTAGCACGGGCACTATCTACAGTATTCCACTGTAACCGCATACAATGGGTCTCCCGGGAGGACGGATCTCGCTGGGTCTATTCCTCCCTTGTAACCCTGGCACGCTCTTTTGGAATTCTATCCTCCTTCGTTAAAGCTTTATGGGTTACTGTGACTTTACCAGCAGTCCATAAAACTCTCTATTTATTGAAGAAGAACTTCACAGAGAGGTCGGTGTATGCTCAAAGTCTTACGGTATCTTCGATCCAAATCAGATGCTATCCTCTCCTATCCCGTGTTTTGCTCTCCAACCCCGTCAAAATCGCATGCTCTTCCCTTCTCTCCTCCTCTCTTCTATTCTTTATTACCGCACATTTGTTGCTCCCCCTGCTCTCTATCTGCCCTGTGAATGATGTGACACTATTATGTGGCATCTGGTTGGCAACATAGTTGTCTCTCCTCCATCTGGTACCATTCATCGTGTTGACGGAGTTGCAACCGACTAGAGATTGGGGAGACAATTCAACCGGGAGCCAGAGTCCCCAGAGGGCCACTTGAATCCACCTGAAATGGAGACGGCCTCCTTCTTCCCGGTCCTGGCTCGATGTATCGACTGGCGGAGCTCTCCTCTGAAAATACGTAGATTCCTCTACTTTTCTCCTTTTATTAATATATTAAGAAGCAGGCCAGTCTTCTCCACGGGCATTTCCACCTCCCCATCTAATGATGACTCTTTTATCTGTAGTCACTGCCACTCCAAAGGTCATAAGAAGACGCCAATCCATGGAGCCGACCTCTTCTTTAGAGTGAGACAGCCAACAGAAACTACAGTAACCATTTAAAGGTTCAGGTCCACCAGACAAAGAGATATCTATGGGGAGTCAATATGACTGTCTTCTTGGTGACGTCGATCTATTTCACCTGGGTTATGATGTTGGAATATTTGGAGAATAAGACGGCCACACAGATCACAGCCATCCAGGTGAGCCCTGCACCCGTAAAATATCGGCAGCTGCTCCGCATGGCTCTTTGCGCTTTTCACGACCAAATTAGCTTTGCGCAGAGGCGATAACGTGACCCGTGAAGCTTTGCTGAGGTGCGTTTATTGCTGGTTGAAAACTTTTCCCAATTACCCGCACTTCCCCCTGAAACATGGGTGGAAGATGCAATTTTTGGAAGCCCCAAGGGGGCAACAAATGTTCTTCTTTTCTATTCTGAAACAGTCGGTCCTCGTTCAGAATGACACAATGCTCCTGCCGACGATCTACGCCTGTCCCAAGAATGCTGACACTCTGAACTACAATGTCCTCTTCGCCGATATCTTCCAACAGACGGGAATTTCTAATTATAACGCTTCTCGAGATATTCTACTGTATTACATCGCGGGGAGCGGCTTCCAAAATACTAATTTGAATACCTGGGATGCGGAAAGAGTCCTCCAGGCGGGGATAAACTTCTCCCGTTGGAAAGGAAACCGCTCCAATTCGGAAATGTTCGACTTCGTCTTCAGTAAGAACGGGATCACCTGCCGAGACGTGAGTCCTTTTGTTCAGGCGATACCAGAGATTCAGATCTTCACGCGATGCCTCTACGGGGCTCGAGCCTTGAACTGTTGCGAGATCTTCACTCCTAGTTATGTTCTAATGAGGGGGAGATGTATGCGATTGACGAGATTCAAACAGAATGGGGCCAGTGAAGGAGACAAACTCGTGCTGTACTTTGCTACTCCGGAGAGTCGGCTGGTGGATAATAATATCACGGTAAGGGGTATTTCTGGTTTGTGAGACAGGGGAAAAAATCAAAAGGTTCCCGGCGCGGGCATTCGAGCTGTTCTCCCAAGGCAGTTCCCCCCTGCGGCCGGGAAGATGACCACGGCCACCCTATGTGTTCGTCGTCTGATCCCATATATATTTTCGACTACGGTTCTGATCGGCCACCTCCATTATAAACTCTAGGTGGTGAGGGTTTAAATCCCCCGGATTGTTCCCTCGCCTAGTCTGCTCCAGTCTTCCCGAAGACAGTCTGCCTAGGAAGGGAGGAGGCGACGACCAAAGCAAGCCTTTTGTATACGATTCATAGTATATTCCCGGTTTCTTTCCAGAGACAGTTTGTCATCTACCTCGGCGACGACTTTCCCGAAATAGCCATGTATCCCCGCCTCTATGTCACCTACGGCTATTTGGGGAAACTCCGTCTAAAAGCGAGACAAGTCCAAATGAAGCACAAGCTGGGAGTCTGTAACTTCAACCCGGACGATAGAGGTTTCCTCCATTTATTTGCATGTAATACTATTTTTAGGCAGATACACTTGTTTTGTGAATCGTTGGCTGCAGGAATATTTGATAGATCCGTATAAGTGCACTCTTCCGTATTATTCGAAGGTTCGAGCAGCACAGGGAGTTCCTATTTGTGATCCGGCAGTTGTCGTGGCTCATTATCAGACTCTGTTGGATGCAGGGGTCATCAAGGAAAGGGTGAGTTGAGGAGGAGACGGGGCACTGTACGTGGGCTGCCAGAGATCCAGGGCTACAGAGGCCGGGTATTTGAACCGATTGACGGCATAGAAACAGGGTTACCTGTAGAGTGAAGGGGAGATTGATGGGCACCCATATAAGACAAGTTACAGTAAGATCTTTGGTTGTAGCTGCATATAAGGGGAAAGGGTTATTTTAGACGGGGTAAATTACTGGAGACCGCCTGAAGACCATTTACAGTTCAGTCCGAAGTCTAACATCGAGCTCCTGTAAGCTCCATATCCAGGGGATATTAGAGTTTCTTTTGACCCGGAGAATCCCCTAGAGGACCACTGGTTACGGTCGCCGCCCTTTAAATTATGATATTCCAGTGCCTGTTGAACTGTGATCGATGGGACTACTTCTTCAAATACGCGACCATCACTGATCGCAGTCGAAATGGCAGTGATTTCAGCGTTGAGATCTATTACCCCGACGTCTACGTAAGATATCCCTCTCCTAATTACAGTGCCCCATTACAGTACGAGATCTACAACGAGATCCAGATCACCTCCTGGCCCGGCTTCATCTCTCAAGTCGGCGGGCAGATCGTCCTCTTCCTCGGCACCTCCATCATTTCTCTGATCTTCATCCTCACCTGGTTCTCCCGCTCTGCCTCCTTCTACTGCAGGAAATGGTACTTGAAACGGCGCTCCTCTCCCAACACGACAACAATTACCCGGAACTCCGATTAAACTCGTTAAAAAACCGCTTCAGAGCTCATAAATGCTTAACCGACTGGGGGTCTTGACGAGAGAGATGGATTTCCAGCCCTCAATGGGCCGGGGGAGTCGGGGGCTGCAGTTTATTGCCGTGGAGGGAGGAGGCTCTCTCTTTCTCTCCTTTAACCCTCTCCCAATTGTAATTTCTAGTGGTTCTGGGGGTTCATTCCTGGAAGAGGAAGTTTCCCAAAGATCGTTATAAACCTCCCTTGTCTCGGAATAAACAATCAGGCCGGGCAGACATGTCAAAGGCGGCTCTTGAACTTCAGATCTCCTTCTTTGGTTCCCTGCTGCCTGCACCCGTAAAAACTCGGCAGTAGTGAGATTAGAATAAAGGGAGTCTCTGAATCAAAAGAGCCTTTCCTGCCGAGATATTACGGGTGCCGCGATAGGGAGCAAAACGGATGACTTAGCTTCATTCGACTAGGGGACAGCCTCGTCCGAAATTATCTCTTCTAACCCCATTTTCTCCTGGGCTGCTTTACGACCTTCCACTCCGCTCTCTTTTGTCTCTTGTTGTTCCCCACCCTCGGTCCATTCGAAGCCGTCCCGAAAACATAAATCAAATTTGGAATTGGTGCCATTTCTCCCGCCTCGGCCAAGGTATCTTGCCAATGACTGTTCATTCTCCCCCTTTTCTCTGAATTCCCCGTCATCTCGAAATATTCAAAGTCCATTCGTAATGACATTGGTTACGACCTTTTGCAGCGGTTTAAAAGAGGCCCCCTCCCGGTTGGTAAGCAACCAAAATTGGCGACGGGCTCGCTTCCTATTTTCGAAGGGCCTCTTTGGGAGACCACCTGATTTTACTAAACAAGACGCCAGGACACCTTCCAAATGGACGTTTTCTCTTATTTTTCTCCATTTTAACGATCAACCACCCGCTTAAATTCCATAAAAACAATAAAAATGTTTTGAAATGCCCCATGCTACTGATTCTATAGGAGTTTGGGTTATGAAAGACCCGTCAAGGAGTTATTGTGCCCGTTGATCCAGCCATTCTCCCATTTAAACTGTTTCCAGCCTCTATATGATATTTTTATCTCCACTAGAAAGGTCTCCAATCTGTTCAATTTGCTCTATGAATAGAATTTGGCTTCATTCGCCGTTTTCGGGACTTCTAGAGCTGTTGGCTTTGCTTGAAGTGTATTTCTCTCCTTTGGGCAAGGACTTTTTTGAATTGCCTCGTTGTCTACAGTATGATCTTGTTGTCCGTTCCACGCTTCTCCTTATCATAAAGTTATATACCATGTTCCGTTCGCCGTATGAGCTGAAAACGCGCCCCAATGCGGAGATCCTACTATTCTAGGGGAATTCCCCCTTTCTGCTCACTTTGAGTTTTTAAACTCTTGCGTGTTTTGATCTCGGCGTTCCTCCCCCATATTTAAATTATCCCCGTCCATGAGTACAGTATGATTAAGTCATGAGGCTCCTCTCCTCCCTGACAGTAGTAGAATGGAGCCGTCATCCCGGCTGGTTGGACCGGACGGGAGCCAGGTTGACAGCTTCCGCCAGCCGAGTCGAGGGGGATCATTCCTCGTCAAAAATGTGTGTGACGTACTTCTCTCTCCCTCCGTTTTTTGTCGGTCCATTCCCAGAAAAGTCCATTGCCTTTTGTCATTCTTTTATGTGACAAATTGCCCCCAGTGATTGGCCTCCCTCTCTCCGTCCATTATAGTCCGCCCTCCTCCCCCAATTACCTTCTTCGACTCTTTCTTTTCTCCTTTTTCTTGTTGTTTAGAGTCTTCTCTAATAATCCCCCTCCCTCTCTCCCAGTCGTAGAGAGTTCAATTCTGAAATGACCACATTTTATGGCACCGGGGGCCGGGAGGTTTCCCCCAAATGTCGGAGACGTCCTTATGACTCTTTTATGACAGGCGGGGAGGATGCTTTTTCCTTTTTCGCTCTTTGCAAAAAGAACATTTCAAAGGGTATTTGGAAGCAGTTGATTTATGACGGGAGGGAGGTGAATTGGGGGAACAGGGGTCTTTGATTGGAGGCTGAGTTGGAACAGCGGGTACCAGACATCAATGGACAGCTCGTTGATGAGAATAAGAGGGCAGAGAGCACGAAGACAATATCCTCCAGTGTCAATTATCTTGCCTTCTCCTCTTAAAATTTTACAAGACCCACGATTATAACACGGTGCCGGGTCGGCTTCAGTTACTTTGTGATCATAAACAATGCTCCCAAGCGGCTAGAGTAGGCCAAGACCGTTTCTTGAGCCGCGACTCCGTGTAGGAACCCTGGTGACTTCCCACGGTTGTTCTTTCGATTGAAATGCTCCCAGAGCTGTTAGAGCAGGCCCCCAATTCACCAGAGTTGTATATGGTCTCCGGGGCAGTCAATGTGGAGATTTTGGAGCTCGTCCCGGCTCAATTCGTTCCGAACAGTCTAGGGACAGGTGCCCGGCCTCTAGGTTCCATACTCGTTGTTTGGAGCAGGGCTGTGCGGATTTTCCCTTTTGAAATTCGGGTCGAGATCAGTGGGGGTTCAAATCCTGCAAAGCTCTTTCTGCAGGGCGGGCTCCTGGTCGGGTCGGCCCGAGTCGAACCTTTTGTTTTTTTTGGTCATGGTGAGCGTACCAGTACAGCCGCTGTTTTGACGTTTTATGGAAAGGAGCGGCCGTCTACGTCGTTTTTTATTCACCTATGTCTGATTTAATCCTAGAGATATCAACAAGAGTTCATTGCTTTCGTGTCTCCAGTATCAGTATTTGAGCCCATTTGATCGTTCTCCCCTGCTCCTCCCTCTCTTCTCTCCTCGTCTAGCCAAGGTTCCCCTCGAATCTTCTCTCCTTTCAGCTAATTGATGTATGTTTCTTTGGCTCCTGGTCACATCCATCGGTGGCCTGTCCTATCCACTACCTAGAGAGCTGCTTCTCTTCGAAAACTCGACAATGGACCCGGCGGAGGAGCTGCTTGCAAATGAGACCGAGGCATCCAATTCCACCGAAAGGCCGGCTCCTTCACAGGTTCTTTCCTTCATTTTGGGGGTAGGAAAGAGGAGTTTCAGAAGAAGATTGATCCCTCGATCTTCATAACCCTTCGGAAGTACGACTGGAGGGATGCCCACGACGAGAAGATGATCATTTGGTCGCTGGAATCGCAACACCACCCCGAGTTTGGGAAAGTATACGCCAAGGGGAAGAACTCCAAGACTTCTTTGAGGTATCGCCCCTTATTTTTGACTAATGGTATACTGTAGGCACATCCGGTCGTCGCAAATAATGTCTTTCATGATCCTTGGCTCCGTCATCGGCTTCATTTTGTATACCTACCTCTCCCATGTGATAATGATGCGAAAATTGGATAGAGAAGAGAAGGCAAAACAACTGCGAGTCCTGCTACAACGGTAGGAATCTAGAAAAAAAGGCAAAAAATTTGGAACGCTTCACGAATTTGCGTGTCATCCTTGCGCAGGGGCCATGCTAATCTTCTCTGTATTGTTCCAATTTTAGTATATGTCCATTGGTATGAACAAGACTGGAGAGGCGCCCGGCGCTTATATAAGGGCCTGCCCGCTGGCGGCCGAGATTTTACGGGTGCGGCGGCAGCGGGGACGCGTTTCGAATACCGGCCAGGGAAAGACGAAAACAAGCCTCTTTTTCACTATTTCTGGACAATTTTCTTTGATTTTTTTCAATTTTTGGATAAAATAAAGCGAACTCTCCTTATTTTTAACATATGCAACCAGAAATATAGGAAATATTCCAGATCGGCGTTGATAATGGCCGGTTCTGCTCAAAATGCCCATCTGACGGCCGGAATGAACGAGCGTCGTCGGAGTCTAATCAACATGTTTAGTCACTTCAAACTCTAGCCGACTCCCCTGTCCTCCCCTTCCTCGCTTCAACCTGCTCATTGGATATTCTTCAAAACAGACCATTGTGCCCCCTCCCCGTCCTCTCTTCCCCTCCCCTAAACAACCCGCTCAATATTTTCTGTTTTTGTGTATATATATAAATTGTGTGTCTTCTTCTTTGTCTCAGGATCATGAGCGAGCGAGTAAAATTTCAATTACGTTAAGCGAGGAGAGGCGGCTAATTTCCGGGGGGAGGTTTGGGGGTCAACCGTCATTGACTCGGATGGGAGGAGGAGACAAAAGGAGCTCATCTTGGCCGCCTCTTTAAACCGGATCCCCGGACATTTTCTCCTCTTTATAGCATAAAAGAGAGCCGGCTCTACCATCTGGCTGTCCTCCCGGTTCTTAAAATCTCGAATATTACCTCCAAAAACACCATCCTCCCCTCATAAACCCGTCCCGTTACATCCTCCCTCCACTCTCCTCCTCCTCCTCCTCCTCCTCCCCCTCTCCAAAATGCCCCGCTCCTGTTTATGTCCGGAGGCTTCAACTGGTCGCTTCAGAGCTTTTTTACATGCCTCAATGGAGAGAATTCATCAATTTTGCCAACAAGAATAATTGGCGAGGGGGCAGCACACCAGCCATCTCCCATCCCACACCTGGTCCAGACTATTGGGATCCATTTGGAGCACCACCAAACTTCTAATTTGTTGTACTTTTAAGCTCCTGCTCTTGGTTTTATGGTTATTTATTGTTTTGTCGTCTGCACAAGAGTTCTAGTCGCGCTACTTCCATCTGCCGCTTATTGTGCGCGACAAGCACCCCTTCAACACGCCTTTCCTCCTTGGCAGATTATTCGTGGCGTATGTAACTGGCTTCTTCTAGTATAGTTTTTCATGCTCTTTCAAATGATATATCACACGTGGAAATTCGCTAACGAACGGCAGCTGAAATTCGAATGCCTTTTCAATTAGGCCCGTTGGGTTCTAATGTTCCCAAAGTTCAATTGCACTCTAGAATTTGAACCCAAATGGCACCAAAAATGTGCTCCAAAATGTTTCAACGGCGCCTAGAATACTGAAACAATGCCCGACAACTGGTTCTTATTGTTTACAAACGTTAGAAAGGCGTCTTGAAATAGCCCCACGGCAGATGAACGCACGCGCTCACTTTTAAAATGACAAAAATGGCACCAAAGCTGATTTATAATAACTTTATCACAAAACAAAAATACCACATAGCTGTAGACTGGAAGTAGACGAACGGCCGCTGGGCGAGTCGAACTGCTTCGCACTGGCCTGCTCCTAGTAATTCGGGGGGTGGATTAGGCTCGACAGGTTCTAACCCCCAGTAATTCAGCTTCGGAAAACTACTTGGCTTTATTTTCAAACTTGAAACTTTAACCTCCCTTGGACTTTAACCTCCTTTGGATCAACGGGCCACCCTCGAGCCTCTAGAGAAAGTTAGGGGCCGCGATAGTTCCGCCAGTTGGCTCTCTGTGGTAGGAAGATTCCGAGGGCCACGGGGCAGTTAGGGGAGAGCAAAAACTCCTACAGAAGGTTCCTGTGGCAGGTGGCCGAAGATACTCTTGACCTATCCACTGCTCCCCCTGCCTGGCCGTCCAAAACTTGTCTGCCCCTAGCCTACCCAACAACAACACGTTGTAGGGAGCCCGTCCCCAGGCGTCCTCCTGCATCGGCAGATCAAGACGTTCCGCACTCATTGAATACGGCAGTCGGACGAAAAATAAAGAGAAAATAATACGGAAAAAATAGAGGAGAAAATAGGGGAGAGGTGAACTTTGAAGCTGAACTGAGCGGATTTATGTCGCAATTGAGACGTAATTGCCAGCCGGGGGTGCAAGGGGAAGGATTTTTATGGGCCGTCTCAAGGAATGCCCCCTAGCAACCTCCCCGTATATCTGGCCAGCTTCTCTCCTTATTAATCTCCCTCCTCCTTTCTTCTTTAATTCCCAAATTGCAGTTAAACATGCTCTCAGTCCTATTGCTGGTTCTTCCCTTCTCAATTACAGTAGCCATGGATAAATACGGAAAACAGATCATGTAGGAGATTCCCCTCGGGACCCAAACAGACCAACCAGCTTTAGATTGTCACAATCAACGGGTTCATTTAAAGGGTGGAAGGAGCTCAACCGGCATCATTCGTCGGAATTTTCAGATATTCAGGATATCGGGTACAGGTACCTCCGGAGTCTAGGTATCGTAATTCTTCTCTTCCCCTCGAGACTCAAGATATTTTCAGAGACGAACGATACGGAGACGATAGGCAATTATTCAGAATTCTTGGCTTTTCTAGAGTCGAGACAGAAATTTAATGAGCGACTCGACGCGGGAGAATACATTAACGACCAGAGGAGACTGATCGAGGAGATGCTGGACAACAGTTTCTACGAGACAAATGTCCATCCGAGGGTACTGTATTACTATTGGGGCATTCTTATGGTCGTTATTCAGAAAGACTACATGAAGCCGACGAGAGTCAACTTGAGCATGTCACTCTACCAGGTCTTGGATGTGGTGGGTCTCCTTTTCCCGTTTAGTTTGGAGTCAAATATATCTGGATCATGAAATAACTGTCTAAAGCTACCGTGCCCTTCGCTAGTAACAGAAAATAAGAGTTCGAGAAGCCTCGACCCGTTGCCCCGCCCCGTCCCTCCTGTATCCCCTCTGTCGGCCCGTTTCGAGCTCTTTCTCCAGGAGGAGGCCGCCCCCATCCTCTAGATGCCCCAATCTCCCTCTTGTATGGAAGATCCGGTGGTGGTGGACACGAGATTTGGACTCCTGAGTTCAGTTCAAGCGCAAGTCAACCCCTTTCCTGGTCCATATTCCCTTGGAAGTGCCACGGGGATTTGGGTTCTAACTCCAAGAACAAGAGCTCGTAAAGTGTTCTTTTATTAGGGTTCACAAGCACCCGACTAGACTTTTTTGAAAATTAATCTCCAGGACGAGCATCTCCAATCCTTGACGGTAAACATGTGGATGGTTCAAAATTGGTACGACGAATTCTTGGACTGGGATCCGCATGACTACGGGATGATCAACAAGACCATCGTCCCCTTTGATCAGATCTGGATACCGGATACTTATCTCTACAACAGGTGGGATTATCTCCATTTTATAAGTGATGTATTCAGCGAGACGCTGGAACAGAAGAAGACAGAGTCCATAATGCACGCGATAGTGGAGACCGGCTACTGGGCGAATGACTCACGCGGCGCCAGGGTTCAGCTCATGTTTCCTGCAATTTACAAGCTTTCCTGCGCTATGAACGTGAGTTTACGCCACCCTCCCCTGGATACCACTGGACCCGTAAAGTCTCGGCAGCTGCTCCGCATGGCTCCTTGCGCTTTCCACGACCAAATTAGCTTTGCGCAGAGGCGATAACGTGACCCGTGAAGCTTTGCTGAGGTGCGTTTATTGCTGGTTGAAAACTTTTCCCAATTACCCGCACTTCCCCCTGAAACATGGGTGGAAGATGCAATTTTTGGAAGCCCCAAGGGGGCAACAAATGATTTCTTTCCATCTCTCGAGTCGATGAGGGAAAAGGAAGATTCAGGTCCGCTGGTTCCCTTACGATATGCAGAACTGTAGCTTCATAATCTCGAGCTGGACGAGGGATAAGAGTACCATCGACTATTGGGCGACGCGGCCTTCTGTCAACCTCGCTAATATGGCTCCCAATGACGAGTGGCAGATCATCAGCTTCGAGTTCAGTCGGATTGAAGTATTCCCTTTCCTTTATTTTGGAAACAAAAAGATATTTAGCAACATTATAAGTGTTGCGACGCGCCGTGGGTAATGCTCTACGCCCACTTGGTCATGAGGAGGAAGCCGCTCTACTATATTATCAACCTGGTTATTCCGACCTCAATTATTACCATCGTCGCCGTGACGGGATTCTTCACTCCTACATCGTCCTCCAGTGAGAGGGATGAGAAATTGTAAGCGATATTTTGACAACAATAGAGGAGAGAGGAATTCAGATACTTGGGAATAAACACCCTCCTGACGATGTCTATCATGATGTTGATGGTTTGCAATCAGATGCCCTCCACCAGCACATACGTTCCTCTCATGAGTAAGTCCCCTTTTCTTGGTTCTCTGTGGTTTTTGGAGAGCAGCCCAAGTATCCTCAAATTCACTCATCCCGTTTCAGGCTGGTACTACATCGGAATCATCTTCGTCATAGTCATAGGCACCCTGATGGCTACCATCGTCTTGGCCATCCACAAGGAGAAGCATCGCAACATCCCCCTCCCCTCCTGGTTGAGGAAATGTGTCCATAACCGGCTCGTGAATGGTCTGTCCTCCTCCTCTTTCCTTTTCTATGAGCAGTTCAGGAATGATCCTCGACGTCCCCAGTGCCCTTCTAGAACTGTGGTACGAGTTCGGAGTCTGCTACAATAGCAAGAAGGTCTCCATTGATCCGCTGCTATTGAAGGAGGAGCAGGTCCCGGCGAGTCTCCGTTTTTATAGAAAGATGGTAATAAATTCAGGAATATCCCCCCTCGCCGAGAGCCTTCTTCGGGTCG
The DNA here is from genome assembly GCA_932521035.1 of Oscheius dolichura. NCBI lineage: Eukaryota > Metazoa > Nematoda > Chromadorea > Rhabditida > Rhabditidae > Oscheius > Oscheius dolichura. The sequence goes on along the minus strand of OW051494.1, from coordinate 2,441,967 downwards.
ATAAGGGTCAAAGATCCGAATTCATTTAACCACACAAGGAAGCTGGCCCATCTGACGAGACAATACACCAAAAGGGTGGGTCTATCCCAATTTTTTGAGCTATTCAAAGGAAATTGCAGGTTCAAAATAGGGAGAGAGAACGGCGACACACTCTTTTCATCTCAACGGGTCAGTCGAGGAGTATCAAACAGCAGAAAATGTCCAGGAGGTGGGTATGGGGAGCAATGGAACGGCCTCTGTGGCTGGGCGGCTTTCCTCGCGTTACCGCACCCGTAAAATCATGGCAGGAATAAGGATCTTGACAGCAGTGGATAAAAGAAATTCATTCTGCCAAGGTTCTACGGGTGCGGGAGGACGGGAGACCCCCGCCCCTCTTTCAAATTCCCCGCCATTTCAGATGTGCTCTGGAGTGGGAATTCGTAGCCAACGTCATCGACCGTATCCTCCTGACCTTCTTCACCAGTATCACCTTCATCCTGTTCATCATCCTCGTGGGTTTTGATACCCTCCTCGGCGAACTGCCTTATGACCCGCCCCATCGATAGATATTTATTCTTTTTCTGTTTAACAATTTTGTGGTACATTCCAGTCTTTCAAATGGAGTCAATAAATGTTTTAAGTGATGGGTTAAACGGCTAGAAAAATTCTCCTTGGTAAGCCTCCTCCTCTTGAGGGGGTGGCGCGGTGGCAGGGTAGACCTCCTCCTGGGGGCCGATGAACCGCTTCTCGGCTGCCTGCTTGACATCTTCGTAGAAGCAGCGCTTCATCTCCTCGAATCTTTAAAGGGGGATTGATTAATAAGAGGGGAGGAGAGGCACCGGTCGAAGCAGGGAGCATAGGTAAAGTCAATGGGCGTGAAGAGATCCGGCCGCTGGTCACAGAATGTCAAGCACTTGCTACCGGCAGCCGTTTGGTCTATTTCCTTCTCCGAACAGCACTGGAAATTGGTATCTTTAATTACAGTAACCAATAGAAAACAAACCCGCCGATGGTCCATTCCCTGAGCGGCGCAGAACTGCATCTCGGGGAGGAATTCCATCGGGCAGTTGTGAGTCCCGACGAACATGTCTTGTAGCTGAAAGGGGGAGTAGCCTTGGGGATGTGAACTGGTTGTACCGTTTTGGCAGAGTAGGTATTGAAGTGACAATGCTGGAGACAGGCGGCCGGGAGCTTTCTCTCCTCGCAGCAACGGTGGAACAGGTAGTTGGGGTTCTGGAACGAACGAATGCCGTAATCCCGCAGGTCCCCTTCAAGTTATAAGGTTCATCCCCCGACTCGGCCATAAATTTTCGATCCCAGAAGGCTATGGGCGACGCTGACCTCAACAAATGGAGCTCTGCAGAGATTAGAGGAGAGCTTTGAAAACTACAGAACTCCAAAAAATACGGTAATCCCCCTCAGCCCTTCTTGTCCCCAGGGAAACATACGATTTGCCTCATCTGGCTCTCATGATCTTTTGGCTGGTTGGTTTGGTTCCAGATGGATAGGCCGAAAATGTTCCCATCGTCCTTCTCGTCGAAGATTTCATCTCCTTTCTGAATAGATCCGTTACCATTGAAGAAATCAGCGGGAACAGACCAGAATCCCTGTTTTAGCAGCTCGAGCCTTCGCCTTGGCGCGGCAGCCGCAACAACCACAAGAGCCACTGGAACCACACTGAAAAGGGCTGAATAAACAGGCAAGAAATTGTGTTGGAGAGTTATGCTTACTATGAAAATGTTTGTCACAACAAGATCGATCGAATGATATAAAATAGGAGGCTGGAAACTTACGGCATCAGTTCCAAGAGCGAGGAGGACGACGAGAACAACCGACTGGACGAGCATGGCAGCCTTCTTATCCATTCTCGTTCCAATTTTCTGTCCCTTTATACCATCCTCCGCGAGGCAACTTGAGTAGCCATGTCCCCGTGGCAATTATCCCCTCGTCGAGTGTTTTCCCACCCGGGGCCAACTTGATCCGTCAAGTTGGCTACAAAAGGTAATGTTCTCTCACTTCGTGTCCCCACTTCTCGACATGCTCGTTCTCTTTTTTTTGGCTCTTATTCAAGTTGCCACAACCGTGAGCCATCCTTCCCTCCTTTTAAAAGAATAATTCTAGTGCAAAGGAGGTGGTGGCGGGTCGGGCTGCTGCCGTAAGCAGATGACCACCACCTATGTCCAGCAGCCTCAGTGTGGCTCCGGCTGCCAACCGGGATATTCATGTGGCAACTATGGTTGTGCCAGACGACGGGCTCTAGCCGGTCTGACAAGGAGAATTGATGGCCTCCTCGTGGCTGACGAGGAAGGCGAGCAGGCCTACACTGCCCCGCTGGGAGAGAATCTCATCACGGATGTGTCGAAAATGAATTTGACATTGGAGAGACTTACGGTAGATATCCAAAGGAAGTAGCAGATATTACTCCAGAATCCAAACTTTATCTTCCACACCTGCTGCCAGACGAGGGGACTGCCGGATGCCTGCTTGAAGCACTGTCACTTCAATGCCTATGAGGCGGCTACGGTACGTACTGGGGAGGGGCACGGGGAGGATAGATGCTGACACCCGTAAACTCTTGGCAGGGGAGATTTCTATTAGTCCAAAGGATCTATATTTCAATTGGACCATCTGCCGAGATTGTACGGATGCGGGCGCGGGGATCGAGCGGAGTACGGTAGAATGAGCAACTTGAGGACCTGAGGCATTTGCCTAGATACCTTTAATTTTGAAGTTTGCTGATTCAAAGTTACGGTTAAAATATTCTCATGGACACATGGATTTCGCAGCGAAAATCCGTTATAACTGCCTTATGTTCAGCTCGAGAGGATGTTTCACGGAGAGGATGCCTGCCCCATCGAGGCCGCCAACGAGATTCACTTCTGTGCCGCTCAGGGACTGGACCATCGAAAGGTAAATGCCCACTTCAATTTCTCCCGTCCGTTGTTTATCAAGGGTGATTATTCGATTTCTAATATCTTTCAGTGTTGTGCAGTGGACGGAGTAGGCGCCACCCTAGCCGGGAGGAAGTGTCTGGCCTTCTGTGATCAGCGACCAAACAGGTGACTCCTCTTGTTGACACCGACGGGGTCAAGGGGGGCTCCAAATTTGAATTCTGTTTGCCGTGTTCCTTTTTTGGGCAAAGAGAGAGAATAATCCAAATTCCATCTTTCCCTTGATAACATGTTGTTATCCGTTGGTCTTTTCTCGTCAGTGGACGAGGTCGGGTCACAAACCCAAGGGAAGACCCTCCCAATGACGTGGAGACAACAATGAATTAAGGACAGATTCAAGTTCTCTTGCCCAGAGAAGAAGATGTTTTTATTCAGATTCACGGCACTGGATATGTCATATCTTCCCTGTCTGTCTGTTTTTGAGAACATGAAGCGGTGCTTCTACCATGAGATACAGTAAGTTCGCTTAATTCCCTTTCCAGGCAGGAGACACGGATTCTTGGGATCGAAAGGCCTGCAAATAATTAGAAATTTGGAAAACAGACGGCATGTTTACTTCTTTAACCAGAACAACAACAAGTTCACGAGGTTCATGAAGGACACAAATTAGAAAATTGTCACTCTTTTGGGAATTTGTAGAGACTGGTACCACCAGCAGACTGGAGAATGTCTCTGTCTTACTCTGCGACTTTAGAAGCCAATAAAGGCGAACTGTGCTCGGAGTAGGGTTCCAAATGAGCAGGCGCCATCCGACGAGGTTCGGTCATTTACTTCTTGCCCCAACTACTGTTCCCATTGTTCTAGAAGCTATTGAATACAGCGGAGGGTAGAGCATGACAGTTTAGGTCCATTTTGACCAGAAACAGTCGAGTTATAGAGGATGAAATTGGATACCGACGGCATCCCATTTGAAATCCTCTCCAGGATCAGTTGAGTCCGTTAGGAAGACTTTTATCTTCCCGGAAAGACTGTAACCACTAGATGTATCCAATGCATCTTCCGAAAATCTACCAAGAGGAATTTCCGGTTCAATTCGCGCGATTTGTTTTTTTGTATTCGAATGCCCTCTGAAGTCTCCCCGAGCCTCTCCATTGGGTTAATTTGCACTGGGAGATCATCCTGATCCATTATAAGTTACATTTGACTGGAATTCATCCAACTTTCCTTGAAAACTGGCCGCTTGTTCCCTTACAAGTCCCCTGCCCTTGTCAGGGAGACCTGTCCCCAGGTTTCGGTGTTCGTTTCGGTTCAAAAAAACACGACTGCTGCTGTCCGTGACAATCATGAGATAGAGAAGAGAATTTTGAACCCGTTTGTACTCTTTCCCACCTGTGTCCCAGTTCCCGTCGTTCAGAGCTTAAAATACCTCGAAGGCTCCAATTACCCTGGTAACAATATCTGTTCGTCTATCTTTTTTTAGAAGCCGAGCCGAGGAGAAGTTCAACGTTCACGAGGCGACATCCCAACACGGTCGATATTATTAATCAAATGAATGTTTATTCGTTTTTGAATTCGAATTCTCGTCGTCTTTTCAGTCAGAAATATACACATAAAGAGTGGGGGAGAGAAGGGGACAAGGGGCAGGGGACAGTAGGTACAGTGTGTCATGGTTCTAGGCAGGCGACGGCCGCCGGGGGGCATCTCTCATAAAGCCAAGCACTCGAAAGAGAAGGGGTAGGGGAATAAATACCTGTTCGGGGGAGACACAAGTCACAACACAGGAGGGGACATATGATACAGAAATTAGGGGGGATACGGTAGGGACCGCCTTGTCAACTGGAGGGGAGGAGGAGGAGGATGATGAGCATCTGGATAGGGAGAAAGGATATGTTGATCTTTCTCACTTTTTGACTAGATTAAGGGATTATTACGGGGAGGAGAGGGGAAAATTAGGCCTTGGGGGAGACGTCGACCCGTCGCATTCGTTCTTTGGACATGGCTCGTCGCAGCGCCGTCAAGACGGTACTCGTCTGCTGGTGAGGCGGCCGCCTCGCGGGCTTCAATGTCCCCGGTCCCTGAGTGACACTCTTCGTCTTTGTCGGAGTGACGACGGCCTTCAATTCGGATGAAGAAGGCGGGACCAGGAGGGACGTCTTGGAGAATCTGCCAGCGGGGGCTTGAGGAGCCTGGAATTCGGGAGGTTAACAGAGGCTATGGAAGGAAAACTCACAGTTTTCGAGGTCATGCTACTGGCCGAACTGCCGACGCCGCTCTCGCCTTCGCTGCTCTCGCCAGCCAGATCCTTTTTTGCCTTCTGGCCGCCGTCCTCGTGAAGTTCTTCCAAGTCTTCGCTGTGTTCTAAACCCCTTCTTACACTAAACTCTCTCAGGATGCGCCAACCTTTCCCCTCATCTTCCGAGCTGTGCGCACTGCTGCCCGTGGGCTTCTCTGTCGCGGCACTCAGTGTCATCCATGTGGGGGTGGCCTTCTTCGTCCAGGGATGGTTAAGCACATCCTCGAGAGTACATCGAGTGAAGGGGTCGAACGCTAGACAGCGTTGGATCAAGTCCTTGGCTTCTGGAGAGGATGCCCGGTTAGAACTCTCGATTTAGAGGGGGATACCTGCAGAGACGGAAGCAAAGAACGGAAGGGGGCCGAGAAGGTGAGCCGTGCAGATGTCCTTCTCATTTCGGAAGGGTAGCCGCCCGTTGAGAGCATTGTACAAAAGGACGCCCAGTGACCAGACAGCGGCCTCCTTGCCCAGGTAGAGACTGTGAAGGAACCATTCCGGCGGACAATAGAGACGGGTTCCTGAAACGATTGATTTTAGTACTATTGCGTAGATCTCCTTCTCCCCTGATTTATTGTCTTTCTTTCTCTCTCTCTGTGAACTTCTCGTCACGTGGGGGCAAAAGCCGCGTCAGGGCTCCCCTCTAGTACAACGGCCAGAGAAATATGTGAGAAATTTTGAGGGTGTAAAGAGTTCCCTCCCGCTGTTGTCGCTGCTGACAGGAAAACATGGAAAACAAAGCGATCAAAAGGATTGAACACGTGAGCAATTGGATGACAGGAAGATGCTTTAGCCAGCTGGGGGAGCATACGGGAGGACGGCGCCTGTACAGTCTCGGCAGGTGGCTGAATCCTTGCCATGGTGGCCATAAAAGGTCTTTCCCTTTATATTCTAGCTCTGTCGAGGCTTTACAGATTCGGAGGAGTGAACCGTGTGATGCCTGGCCGTCTGCCCTCGGTGGGCCCGCGATGGCCGCAATCACTACGCAATCATCCCCGTCTCCCCTGTATCTAATCTTTAAAATATGTCTTTTATCAAGTACACAAGGACGCGTGCAAGAGCCTATCGCATGACAGTGTTTTCGTGACTGGTCAAGTGAGAAAACCGACCGCCAACCATTGCGGTCAAAAATGGGTCGCCCCTCTCCCTTTGATGGAGGAGGAGACGCCTTGTTTGGGTTCCCGGAATAGTTGAATCACGTTAGAATAGGAAGAATTGTCTCCGGCTTCTTTTGTTCTAATTGAATTAACTGTCCATCGCTGTCTCAAAAATACCCAGAGGATCAGAAAACATCCCCCAATTCTTCAAAGGAGGACTGTTTACCGGACTGCCCCCTTAATTATTGGCCTCTTTGTGTTTTTCTCAGTAGTTGCAACATCTTCTCGTACTTCTTCTTCCAACTACAACAGTCAAATTTGTCTGTTTTAGTTGAAAAACATCAAAACAACCGGCCGACGTCACGCCCTTCGTTCTTTCCTAACCGCCATCGTCGTCGCCGCCGCCGCGAACTGCAATCTTTCAAAGAAGGCGACCCCGTGTTAATCGGCGAACTTTGGGAGAGAGAAGATTCGCGGGATGATAAAGATCATTTTGTGGTGGGTACTTTTGTATAGGGAGAAAAGAGGGAAGACGAACCTTGGAAGTCGGTGTAGTGGCTCTTCTTGAGGACGGTGGCTGCTCCAAAGTCGATGAGCCGCGTCTCGCCCGTTACTAGGTCAATCACTATGTTCTCGTCCTGAAACGAATAGTTTTAGTTGGTTATTTAGTATATATTTTGGCTGCGTAGATCATTTAGTAGTCAGCAAAAGTCAGGAGAACACCCAAAGCGTTGTATTGCCCCCCGAAAAAAGGGAATCTCGCGCGCCAGAGCCCATTTCTGGTCAAATTAACCCAAATTTGGAGGGGGGGGGGGGGGGACATTTGAGAAGTTTCACTGCGTAGGACGTTTACTACTCAGTGAGAGTCAAAAATTCCCCATTATAATAAATTCCCACCTTTAAATCTCGATGGAGGACCTTCTTCTGTGAGCATTCGTGAATGGTCTGGACAATTTGACGGAACAAGAAGCGGGAGAGCTGAAATATCCAGTTGAAGCAGGGTTCAAAAGAGGGAGACTGACATCCTCGTCCAGCTTCTGCTGTCCCTTGATGAAATCGAACATATCCACGCAGGGATACGGCCGTTCCATGACGATTAGGTATCCTTCGGGGATACTGTACCAGTCCAGCAGGCGGATGACGCCGCGAATCTTCGAACACCTCGCCAACATGCAGATCTCCATGGGCACTTGTTCATCGCCAATCTGGAGACGGGGGCCTTTAGAGGAGGCGGGGAGGATGGCCTACCTTGCCCCATTCTCTGACTGATCGTCTGTCGATGAACTTCACCGCGACCGGCATCTCGTCGGAGATTCGGATGGCCCGGTAGACGATGCCGAAGCCGCCACGGCCCAGCTCGCCTTTCAGTTTGTAGTTCTTTTTGAATTTCGAAAAACCGCGGCCTGAAACCGGGAGGATTATTAGGGGCACTTCTCCGCTTCCTGGATCCCCCTTTTTCTATATTTTTCTGTCAAAAAGACCTATCCCCCAGCAGGTTTTGCCTGCCCCCTCTCTCTTTAAAGAGATTTCCAGTTATGTGGTTGGTGGGGAGAAGAAGAAGAACTGCAGCTGATGCAGCTGCCCCCAAGTGATACGGTAGAGTCTCTCTACCTAGGCCACCCGTCGTCATTCTTTGTGGTTTGACTTTTAAAAGACGAAAAATGACGACGAAAGCGGCCGTGGTAGACAATCTTTGAAGGATGGAGACAGATCGCGATAAACTCTCTTTTTTTTGGCAGAGGGGGTCGGGAAGAGCGTCTCGAATGTTCTTTGGAAAAGCAGACGGGGGGCAGGTAAAAAGGAATGGGAGGACAGTGGACCCTAGGGCACCCCCTTCAGTAAACTATTCAGGAGGCCCCAGGACGGGGATAGGGGGTTGGAAAGCGTCTTCCTTATTTTAGGAGGTCTGGAGAGCGGCCTCCTCGGTGGAGGATGGGAAAGGGGGAGAAAAGGAAGAAGGGACTAGAGGAGGATTACGGTAGAAACCCTTCTCATAAGGGAGATGGCCATTAGGACCAGAAAATAAGGAAATATCTCTCTATAAGCTAGATAAGGGAAAGGGGAGACTCACTTGACTCGCCGTTGAGTATCATCTTCAAATTGAACAGCTGAAAGCTGGCCAATTTTTTGACCTTCTTGGCCAAGATGGGTAGCGTCATTCCTGTCGTCGAGGAAGAGGTAGTCGGGAATTGTGCCAGCCTTGTAGCGTCTAGTGGTTCTCCAGGGCAGCAGGAAAATATGTTCTGCTCGCCTAAAAGCACGAGGGTTTGTACCGGGAGGCGGAGACATACGCGCAGCCACGCTTATCATAGAGAAGTGAGAGAGAAAAAGACGAACGAAGAAGAACACGCCCCTCCTCTTCCCGGGGGAAAACAGCCAGAAAACAGATGTTTCTTGGGGGTGGAGGAGAGAGGAGGGGGCAGGGATACAAGAGAGGCCGGCTAGAAGCAGGAAGTGATCCGGGGAGGATGAGGGTGTAATTGAGGATGGGGGAGGGGTCGGGCCGGGTTGACCGAGGACTGCTGCCCTCGGTGGCCAGGCTAAAGAGAGCCGACACACCCCGATTCAAAAATCAGGAGTGGTTTTGAACTTTTATAGTTCGAGGTGAGAGAGACAATGAACCCGTTTTTTGTACTGCCACCCATGGGCACGTGACTAATTCTGGGGGGACACAAGGGGAGGACAGTTTCGCAAGAGACTACGTTACTACAATGCGGCTGGGCGTTAATTTTAAGGACATTTAGTTATTAACTAGAGTCTTCTTGAAGTGGAGAAGTGGTTTACAATAAGGTTTAAGGTTTAAAGGTGCGGAGGATTCAAAAAGTGAAATGGCCCACTGAAGAGGACTCATCCCGTAGAGGACAAGCTCGTAACGTGCCTTTCGGCCGTTTTAGGGGAAGTGTCGCCTGTTTCGCAAGCTTTGGCTACCGTGACGGGTCTGGTACTTAATGAGAAGAATGTTTTCAAAACAATAAAAGAGTCTTGAGAGGAAAACCACAGAAGGGTCGGCAGGGAAGAGGAGAGACCGGGACCAAGGCGGTCAACTGTATATGTGACAAAAATGGGAACATCTGTTTGTGTATGTGCCTGTCAGTCAGCCAGTAGTCGTATTAAATCGGAGAGGGTGGAGGGGGAGGAGGCTGGGCTGTTCTTTTTTTCGTCACCAACGATATGCAGAACTCGCCGAGGCCAATAATAGACCGTATAGGGGAATTAGGCTCATCCCGCCTCTCTGTTGCAGGGAGGTCAGGAGGAGAGGATAGAATAGAGTATGTTATGTACTAGGAAAGGAGAGAAGCACGTGGCTGACTGGGGACAGGACGCACCAGGAGAGAGCCGTCTCTCTCTCTCTTTACCGCAAAAGCAGGAAAATTCCCTAACTGTGCAGAGAAAGAGCGAGAGAGAGAGGCGGCCTCGCGAAGGTCGCAAAACGGAGAGAGAAAAAGAGACACGGAAAGACAGCTAGGTAATCTTCGAAAGTGGACAAATTAATGACCCGCACGGAAAGGAAAAAGAGGGGTGGGGAAGTGACCCCGTGGAGGTCGGGAAGTAGCCGCAGACAAGGCCCTAGACCCCCAGGCTGGGAGCCGATACCGTAATCCTACGGGTTTTCCGGGGAAGAAAAGGAGGAGAAGCAGGAAAAGAAAAGGAAGGCCAGTAGCTTCTGAGCCGTATGACTGGCCCCCAAACGGTGTCTTCCCTCTCTTATAGGGAAAGGCCTACGACTGCCACCCACGCGTTTTCGGTAAATTTCGCTGGGTTGACGTTGAACTTCAGATAGTAATCATCACTTTTTTCCGAGAAGATGATGTTTTTCACCAGCTTCTCTAGGACACGGATTCCCGTCAAAAATTCGCCGAAGGGGAACAGGTCATAGTTCGGCGAGACGCCTGCCCGCCGTACTCCCCCAGCCTCAGGTTATGTTACAAGAGAGCAGAAAACGATCAGGGTGATTAGAAGACGAAGAGAGAAACAATGAGGTCACACATAAAAAGGACGACTTTGAGGTGATTTAAATGTTTATTGCTCTTCCCGGAGGGTCGAGGAAGAGGAGGATGGGTTAACGCGGGTGAGCATCAGGTGTTCGTTGCCCCCGGGAACACGGAGGGGCCACGGCACCCGGAGGGAAAAGAGGCGACGCGACAATTGGTCTTAAACTATGCACTCGGACTGGCAGAGAGAGAGAGTGAAAAAAGTGGGAAGGAAGTGGCTGGAAGTGGATCTGCCGGAAGGAGGGAAAGTCTGACTCGGTCACTTGACCACAGGGAAAAGGAGGATGGGGGCAGACGAGAACGAGGGAGACACAGCCAGACAGCAGCCGGTGGGCTAAATATAAAGAAAGGACGCGGTTCGGTTCCCTCGTTAGGAGGTGAGGGGCACCCCCGAGGCCCGGAAGGGGTAGAGGGGGGACCTGGAACTGAGACGGTTCAAATTGTGGCATTCTGGCAGCTGGCATCCTTTTAAGCCTGGCTACCGTGTACCGCCGATTGTGACTCAATTGGATTAGGCTTACAACCCCCTCCAGGGGCTGACGAAGAGATCTGTCCCCCCAGGAGATCCAGTTGGTGACGCGCCAAGGTCGCCAGGGGGCTGTGAGAGTGACGACGAGGATGGGGCAGCTGGAGGCCTGAGGTCCTCCCAGTGACGCCAATCCCCTCCTCCCGGTTTTATTGTTATCGTTTTTGTGTCAGGTACAAAGAATAGAGGCAGAGGTAATTTTAGATTGTCTGGGAGGAAATACCCCCTCGGGGAAGGAGCTATGAAACCATTTGACCGGTTAACGACCTCGACTCGATCCGGCCGCCCCGGGGAACACGCCATGGCCGGATAATTAAAGTTCAAAGAGTGGGGTCATCCTCTTTTTTGTACTGGGGGATAGATACCGGTTTCACTTTTAATGGAATGTTTAAAATCCCCTCTATTTTATGGGATAGAAAAGCGACGGAAATTGCTCTAATTGTCACAGTAACCCACTCCCAGGAAGCGGAAAGGCAAGAAAGAGACGGGGGTAACTGCAACTGGTGAACTGCGGAAGCACCCCCTCTCTCTTTACTGTGGCTCAGAAAACAGAAAACTTGTTGCCCCCGGGGTGAGGAAGGGTTGTGAGCAAAGGTAAACAGAGTAGGTTGGGAGGGGGCAGGAAGACAGAAGAAGTAGTGGAGATCATAGCTCTGCAGGGAACCCCCCTTGCCTATGATTCCAGGTTGTTTTTCAAGAAGGGGTAGAAGGGCATCCATTATACGTATAGATGAGGTTGTGGGCCGGGGAAGGACAAGGGCACTTTTATTATTCTAGGTATTTTCTGGTAAATGAGGGAAGGAGAAGGGCAGACGGACGGCCGAAAGAATTGGGAGGGAGCCGTCCTCCCATCTTTGGTGGTCTTCTCCTCTTGTGGCCTCCTACGCCGTCACGGGCCCCCTCTAAACTTCCTCATCCTAACTAGTCCCCTCGGATTTTTGCTCTCATATTAGCAAGTGACACCTTCTCAAATTGCAACCGGGCGGCTTTTGTCATCCCCGTGGAGGTCAGAGATTCCTCCATGGAAAGGGGATTGTTAAAAATAACCATCTCTTGAAGTTAGCCAAAATTAGACCCAGGAGGCCCCCTACTACCGGAAATTAGCCCCATTTATGGGCATACACCATACGAGAATGTCATCCCCCCTTCCAAAAAATAGCGGGCCGCCACGTCGTCCATCATCCCCTAGCGACAGTCTCTCGCTTTTTGCCTTCGGTCGATGGACGATCATCTGCCGTGAACTTCCAACGGCCAACCATCACCTTCTTGGGACAACTAGGTGTGGGAAAGGGGGGACTGTCCCCTGAGTCATGCCCCTCGGCCCATGGATCAGGTGTCCCTTACTACGGGAAGCAAAAGAGTGAGTAGTTGACAAGCACGGGAAGGAAGATGTCGAGGCCTGTCACATTTTTCTGGTGGTAGAGGGACAACGGAGGAAGAGGGGGACAGTTGACCCCAGGAAGACGAGGAAAAACATGTGACAGGCTCCCACTTCCCGGGGAAGAGGAAAAGGAGACCCAGGGAGGACGCCAGAGAATTTGGCGAGACGGCGGACCCATGTTTATTTGTGAGGTGTGTCAATTAGGAAGAGACAAATGGCCGCCCGCCGCCGGCTCGGGTCGGGGTCGAAATGAAACAACTGGCAGACTCTGAGAGAAAACGACCTGGGAGCTGTTGAAATGCATGTGTGTCTATGTCTCGGTAAGAGGGTGAGGGTGGAGGAGGCTTATCCCGGAAAAAGGGGGAGAACAAGGAGCGGGGGAGGACGGACAATAGGAAGGGGGACAGCTACAAACATGGACTTACCTAGAGGGAGGAAGATGGACAGTAGCGCCTTAAGCGATGGAAGCAGCTGGAAGAGCCGCTGAAATGAGTGATCTTTAAACAAGGAGCGGGAAAGATAAGAACGTGAGGGAAAGAAGAAGAGAAGGTAGGGTGGAGATGGACAGGGAGCATGGTTCGTGATAGGGAGCCAATGGGCGACCACCCCGGTTGGGGTTGACCCTTGGGTGCCAAAGAAAGAAGATGGGAGGAGGAGGATGGCCGACTCCAGCCATCCAAAGAAGAAACTGCCACCGTGGAGGAGACGTCTGAGATAGCTGGAGAAGACCAGAGGCAGAGTTTATAACGCGGCTTTTCGGTAGTCCTACGGGGAGACATGGGTGGATTACGGTTTAACAGAGATTTTGACGCAGTTTTTGATCATGGTAGAGACGTAAGAAGCCGGCTCATAAGGAGGGTTTAGAAGAAGAAGGACTATTTTGGGGAGAGATTGCCAGAAATGGGCGGCCATCTCGGGGAAGGGAGGAGACGGCCCACAGTTCCTATTGGAACTCTCTTGACTTTGATAAAGAAAAGAGAGGGATGAAAAGGTTAAAAAGTCCAGAGAGGAACAGCTCCCTGGAATAGGTAGATCGAGACACAAACAGGTGTGAAAAGAACTAACAAAATGCGCTTGGGCACGTGTGTCAGATGGCAGACGACGGACGGCTGATGAGTCAGATGATTTTAATAGAATTGCCTCTCTTTATTTTTTCTTTCTCCGAAAGTGAAAAGAGAAGAAGAGGACACATAAAAACAAGCGAAAACAGTCTAATCAGACTATACGATCAGGGAAAAGACCACGTGGTAGCCGAGGAGGGGACCGGTGATAAGAGGAGGAGGACGAGGAGTAGCCCCCTGCCGAAAGGAGAAGGGGAGGACAAAAGTCAAAGAATTAAAAACGTGTGGATGGCAATTTTCTCTCTTCCTCTCTCTGCCTCCTCCTCCACCAGCAGCAGGAGCCAGGAGTCAGGATTAATCCTATTTGCCTGGTCGCTTAATCGCCTGGTCGACATCACTTGGGAGAAGGAGTGAGCCGGGGGGAAGCCGGAGCCGGTTGCGCCTTCCGGAAACCCAGGCGCCTGAGGCAAGTGAGCAAATAGCAAACACAACACCGTCCGACACACTTCAAGACAACGACGGCGCATTTTCGTTGCAGGAGCCTATTGGCGATAGTTAAACTTGAACTTTCTTTAGTACTGTGACGTGTGGCGTCTTCTGCTACCGCCCGAGGGGGGGGGGGGGGGGGGGGGGGGGGGGGGGCGTTGTTTGGACTTTTTCTAGGGGGGAACAAGTTCGGCGACGGGTAGTCGAAGTTTCTGAAGGCGTAAACAATCGTTTTCTGGAGAAAAGACAGGAAGAAGAGGGAAGAGTAATGGTCACGGGAAAGAAGGCAAAAATGATCTCCCCCCGGGAGAGATCGAACCTTGATCGGTGGAATAGTCGAAAAGGGAGAGACTGCTCCATGTGGCCACTTGGAAATAAGGGACTGTACCCAGGAGAGGAAGAGAATACAGTATTTTTTATTTTCCAGGGCTCAAAAAAGAGTCAAGGCCTCTCCTCGTCCCTCGTGGTCGCCTCTTCCCTTGTGACGTAGCTGAATCTTACTCTAGACGGCCCTCCGTGGCTCATTGCCCCCACTCCACCCTCGCCTGGTTTATTCTCCTTCTCTTCCTTTCTGGCCGGGGAGGGGTCAAAAAATAGACAAGGAAGAGCAATTAAGCCGGGTTAAACACCCCGAGAAGACGACTGTTTGTCTCTTGTTTGCCGCTATTAATCTCGGGAGCAAGTGTTCAAATGGGAGGGCAGGGGGCAGGGGGAAAGCAGAACGGCAGGATGAGTTATAAACAAAGCAGAAAATGATATGTGAACAGGGGAGGCTGATATTATATTTAGCCTAAGCCGGCAGTGGTCTGTGATATTATCACGGGCACCCGGGGAATAGTGAAGTTTGGAGACCGGCGACAACCTGTGCTCGCGGTCGCCGCAAAGAACGCGGGGTCTCTCATTCATTTTTCATCATTTTAACAGCGTTTTTTCATCGTTTCAAAGTTCATGAGATCATGACGATGCCTGCCGGAACACTGACTGCCGGAATGAACTGATCCCCTCAGGATGGATATAAAACAGCTCAAGAGGAGCTTCCAGTGGGGGAAAGTCACGGCTCTCTCGTCCGGATCAGGGGAAGATTATTGGGAAGAAGGATGGGGATTGAAGGAAAAAAGGCGAGAAAAAGCTAGAGACGATGCACCTAGGCATGATCTTCCTGGGTAAAATAGGAGAGAGGACGGCCCGAACCAGGTTTCATCTGATTCCGACGGGCCATGTGTCGTTTTCCACTACGATTGGAGGCGCAAAGACGATGCCTTCCAAGTTTCTCCAAAAGCAGCCGACGGGGGTGACTGTAGAAGGCAGGCTACATGGACCCTAGTATAGCACACTGCCCTCAGAATGCTCCCTCCAATCCCGGAAGCTATTTAACAGGCCGACTACACCCTGGGCCACATGGGGCAGACCGGAGGAGGACGGGTCTGTACACGGCTCCATGTTCAGACCTACGACTGCACAAGGTCTCTATTTTGTGGAGCCGAATCAACTGATATCAGAAGCAGCGGCTCAAGGTCTCATGAAAAGGATAAAAATATATCCACCGGCTCGAATCGAGCCCCTTGAGCCCTATAAGCTCTATCCTCCACCGGCTCTTCCTGCCGTTAAGCCGGATGTTCCCTTTCTTATTTAGGTCCTGTCACTCTATCGCCTGCTAAATACCGTATCCCCCAGCCGAAAACATTGATGCTGATCATTGTCATCAGCCGGGGTCAACAGTCATCTATCAGCTGGCAAAACATCAGCCACTGTAGAAGTAGTGTGGTCGCTTTTGCAGGGTGCCTGTTTTCGCCCTCCTCGGACTACAACAGAAATACATCAAACTCGTGTCAAATTTAGACATTTCCATGTGATGTTTTGACACTTTTGGAGGGAAAAAAGAGCGTGTTGTTCTTTATAACACCCTAAACAGTCAGGGTAGGGAAGGGAACAGGGGACAGAGAGGAAAGTTCCGACTCTTCCAGACAGTGCGGGTCCGGCTGGTTTGTATTCTATTGTGCGCAAACAAAAGCCACGAGCGGTCAAATTTCACACCAGGAAGGAACGTGTCATTCTCCCATTTCCTGGAACTGTCCGCACCCGTAAAATCTCGGCAGCCCGGCGAACAGGAACGAACGGCACCCTTGAAAACAACGGGACTAGCTGCTGAGATTTTACTGGAGCAGGGGAAGCAACCCCAAGGACAGAGTTCAACACGATCTTATCGAAAACTGCCGACCAAAAAGTAACTAAATGACATCAGAAAATACCGTAACCAGAAAATATGTTTTTCTATACTTATTGATGTAACTCCCAAATGGAGGGGACGAGTCAACGAGAGTGGATCTGTGATGCGGGGAGACGAATTTAGGGGAAATAATAAAACGAGAACGGATGGCCGAAACAGGGGGATACCTCAAGAAGACCTCTTCCTACTGTCCGGGGTTCTTTTTAATCCAGTGGCGATGAATAAGAAGACGGGACGAGTGTGTCATAGTTTCATTTGAATAAAGGGAAACATTGTATTCGGGGAAGGGCGAGGACTTTCGATAGACAGTCAAAGGGACGGCGGGAACCGAAGGAATGGCAAGGGAAATGACACTGGAAGTTTCTTAGAGATATTCTCTTGATATTCCCGAAATATTACAGAGGATTTGATATACAGTACTCCTACGGGGGACAGGTGAACCCGTGGAGGAAGTAACTACGTAAGAAGCAACGAGAGAAGGGAAATGGCCCAAACTGGCGATAGTATCGTGCGCCTCGTCGTTCTCTAGACCTCTTTCCAGCCCGTCACCTCCTGTCCCACCTTCGAGGCGATAACATCGGCCAGCTCGGCGAATTTTGAACGTGGAAGAATGAACGACGTCAGTCTTCTCTCTCTCTCTCTCTCTCTTTGACCAATGGCCAAGGAATTCAAACAATAACAAGAAAAAGAGAGTGGCCAGGATATCCAGGGTGTGATCCCGTCTCTCTCTCTCTTGAGTGTATTGAGAAAAGCCGGCGTGTGCCTATCCGGAAGAGGGGGACCGGAATCTGCCCCCCTTGCGGCGGCGAGAACGGCGGCACGCAAGCCAAGGAAAAAAAGGAACTGTGTGAGGGTGGCGGGAAACAATAGGCTTTCCGGGCGGTTTACGTCCCGATTATCACGGACACGTGAACAGGACATTTTTGCACCCGGAGGGGACGGACGGGCAGACCGCGTTGGGCCGGCTTCGTGGCTGGGGGGACGAGACATTTCACATGAAGAGGAAGCACTATGCGACCGGAAACCGACACCTCACTTAATTTATTCAATAGGGACAGGAATGTTTTCCTATTTTGGATAGGAACTATTCTGCATGGGGCCGGGCAAAATCCCCGATGGCTCCGGCCTGTCAAGACTGTGGCCAACAAGCGGCCGCTGCCCCCATCCTCCCCACCTGATCAAAAATCTAATCCAAAGATCCCTCCAAAAAGTGCTCGGCGAGCTGTCTAATTTCTCTCTGCCGTCGCCCTTGTGTGCCCGTGGCAATTGCTGTCCTCCTGTCCTCCGGTCCGAAACAAAGACAAATTGATATTGAGGCCATTGTTATCCGGGGGTGTTTATGATAAATTCCAACGGCTCATGGAGACAACTGCTCACGGGGGATGGAGGACGCCCGATTTGAGGGTGGAAAAGGAGGGATCAAGAAACGGATTACACTCTTTTGGTTTGATAAATGACCGGAGGAGATCGAGTGATCCGGGCTGGGAAAAAGTTGACATGGCAACAATTTGGCAAGGGAAGAAAGAGGGAGAGAGAAAGGAGGACGAGGGGCAGTGTCTATTTATACCGGGAGAATTCCTATCAAAAAAGAAAAAAGACAAAAAGGAGGAGGAGGCTGTTTGTCAACAAGGGGGCTCGCCCCTTCTCCTCTTGGGAGGGACAATGGCTCCTTTTGGAAATATTAGTCAAAGCCTCTTACTCTAAGTTTGGGAGGGGCAGGTTTTTCGGTCCCTCTCAACGGTTTTCACCGTTGTAAATAGCTGCCGATGACGGTGGGGGCACAATGCCCATGGGAGGACAACGGGGACGATGGCACCCGGGACGAAAAGTCAAGCAGAGTGGGAGAACAGTATAAATTGAGAGGGAGGGCCTAAATTTTGAAGAGAAGCAGTAAGATATTACTTTAAAAAGAGGGTGCTGCATATAAAAAGAAGAAAAAGAATCCGGTGGCCCGCAGCGGCAGACAGTCTCGGCAGACGGGAGAACGGCGCGCCCACACTCGTACAGTCCCCCCAAATCATTAAATTATTCACAAAATGGCCTCCTACTTATGTTTCTGGCCTGCCGAAGATGTACGGCATTGAGGACTACCGTGTACCGAGTCCGGTTGGACGGTGGCCGCGCCTTGTCCCAGTGCCGTCGACCCGGGACGATGGTTTTTCTCTTTTACCCATTATTGCATCCGTGCAACTGGGGTATCATTTTAAAGAGGACTTCAATCTCTACCGAAAGGGTTATGTTTTAAATTAAATGAATGGAAAATAAGTCGCGGAGTGGTTAAAAACGCCAATAGATGATATTGAGAGAAGATTGCGGGCTTCATTGTCAATCCTGCTCAATTTTCTGCATCTAGATTGTAAAATAATGGCATTTAGGGTAGAATTTGAATGTCTCTTTCATATGAAATGTGTTAAAAGTTGTAAAAATACAGTGAGAATAGAAAAGAGGTCATGGGGCCACGCCGTGACTACAATAGTCCGGTGGCCGCTTTATGAACTAGAAATTGCTCCAAAACGTGACGATCCGTCACGAAAAAGGTATACGTATCATGGGTTTGTTTCTATTTCCAGGAGGTGATAAAAACATCCGGGAAACTATCACTGATCTCAGAGATGAGAGAGACCCTCGGGGTGGCTGACCGATCACGATCAGTCCTTTTACTATAAAGATAAGTGACTGGGAGGAGAAGAGAATGGGGGACAATGGGACAATTCGGTCTCTGTAGGAGGTCACAAACAACGCCGTGAAGACTGCTTATACACCGGCAGGGGCAGAAGAGACGGCAAGGTCATGCCTACGGCAGCAGAAACTCTTATCGGGGAGACATCTGGGGGAACGAGTTCGGAGGGCCGGCGAGGACAGGCCAGGTACATTGCCTAGAAGGAGGAGGACGGGGGACGACGGCCACCTGCCCCCGTACCATCTTGGCAGCAAAATGTATGGATATTAGAATTTTAGCTGCCGAGATTATACGGGTGACCCGAAACCAGGCAGAGGGAAGAGGCCTCCTCTTATAGGAACAGCTACTGTACCAGTCTCTCTATTCTTTTCTCTCGCTAAAAGCTGAATTCTGAATCACCGTCTGGTGTGACGGTCGCCCCTGTTTTGCCCCCGGCTACGTCAAAATCTGCCGAGTCATCAAGAAAACCGGTGGCTGCGGTTGACCAGCAGCGTGAGAGTTCATCGCCTCGTCTTCTGTAAAAGCAGAGGGGGGATACGGGGGAGAAGGCATGGCTGATTTGATCCCGAATGTGGATACTGACGTCAGCGATCTTTCAAAGGCCAGATTAGTCAGCAACAGCAAAACCAGTTGACTGCTGCAGGGTACAAACGTGATGACGACGGTGATAGGAGGACGACGAGAAAGGGTGAAAAGGGACTGGAACAAACAAAACAAGGGCCCAGCTTTGTCTCTCTTCTCTTCTGTCTTAAGAGAAACAGTACAAGTCCATGATATACAAATAATAGAGGCCACAAATAATAAAAAATGAGTTTTTTCAATAAATTTATATTCTAAAGAATGCCTCTGCTTATTTTATTGTTTCTTGTAATTCTATAATTATATTTATAGAAATTTAGAGCAGAAACGCGTAAAATAAACAGACATGTGCATAAAAATGAGCATTTTGCAATAAAATAGAATTAAAAATAGCGATTCATTGCATTCTATTACTGGGTATTTTTAGACAAATTTCGATCACAAAAACTCATAAAATAAAGAAGCCAATGCTTGTTCCCTTTCCGTCTTTTGTCAACAGAAGAACAGCAATTTTATCTAATGGGCCGTGAAAAAGCTAGTACAGCTGATACGTTTCGCTTCTTTTAGAAAAGAAACGAAAGTATTAGAACAATTTGAGAAAACCCTGACAGACATCCAATTATTTATTGGTCTCGTCTTCTGCCGAAAATGGTTTGTTGTCGTCGTTTCTCACACCTTCTATTGTTTCTATGTTACACACAGGCTTTTCTTTCTAAAAACCACAAAAGATGTGACAATGATTATTAATCAAAAAACTGTTCATTGAACTGCCCATGGAGAGGAGGCACTTGTTCGTTATGAACAGTGAGGCGCTCTGACGAAACATCTTTGCAGCAATCTCTTCCATCTGGTCTTCTTACGTCAATTGAACATGCAGTTTACTGCAAAAGCCAGATGGATAACTGAAACATCTGGTTAGTTAGGCATGGTTCAAAGTGAAGAAGATATAAAGTTGTAAAACTATAGAATTTTATTCACAGTAACCAACAACACGGATCAACAAATAACAAAGATGGCAACTGTAAAAAATAACAACCTAATCAGTGTATGAACCCAATTCTAATCTTGGAATAATGTTCATGGATTGCAATTCTTGAAAAAGCAGCTTACAAGCGTATGGAATCTTGATATTAGCCAAAGATTTACTGGAACGACACTTCTGGCACCATCCCCGATATCCCATTAATCCACAAACTGTACAAACTTCCACCTAAACGTTCTTACTGTAAAGACATGAAGTGAGGCTCACCTTGAATTCGTCTGAAGACACCATTAACCTTTCCATAAGCAGCATAGAAACTCCATAAGCAACAAGACAATCACGTTCCATTTCTCCAAGTCGCAGCCCTCCTTCTTTTGCACGCCCTTCTGTTGGTTGACGTGTGAGGGATGTCCTAAAGTTAGTAACTGGTAAACATATTTCAGCCAAACCTAGGTCCACGGGCTCTAGCATGCATTTTGTCTAAAACCATGTGTTTTAACTTTTGATAATATATAGGGCCAAAGTAGATATATGCGGATAATTGTTGGCCTGTTATGCCGCTTGTCAGCATATCTTTGCCCATATAGTTGAAGCCACGAGAGGCCAGCTCCTCACATACGTCGGCAACCTAAGCTCCATAACATATTGAAAAAAAGACAAACCTGATCGCCTCCAAAAGCTGTTCCATAATGATATCTTCCAGTCATTACAGCATTTTTCCCACTGAGCAATTCCATCAATTTACCGACTGTCATTCGAGAAGGATATCCATGCGGATTCATAATCATGTCTGGTACCATTCCGAGATCGTTAAACGGCATATCCTCTTGTTGAGCAATTAATCCACATACTCCTTTTTGTCCATGACGAGAAGAAAATTTATCACCAAGTTCCGGACGTCTAATAAAAAATAATTTACAACAAATACGGCTAAACTAACCTAGTTTGCCTAAGCGAGATCTTAAAAAGAGTTGTATTGTCGTCGGTTGGAGTTAAAAGCACTTTCTCTGCGTAAGAGGGAACTGGTCCTTTATATGTGGACGATACATCCTTATAATCTACGTTTGCTCCAGAGACTACTGTAGAGACAGATGTCACATTGTCTTCCGAAGAAACCACAGGCATATGTTTATTTATCATAGTCTGTTTTGAATAAATCCTCGCTCCAGCAAACACTAAACCATCTTGATCCAATACCTGCATTCTGATGATCACGATCAAAGAAATATGCAAACCTTATGCTTAAAGATCGGTTTCATATCTTTAGGGTCCAATGTTGGCCCCATAATCTTGTCAAAAGTTTGATTTGGATATTTCTTAATAACTCCTTTGGCATGTTTATATACTAGACACCGACCATAGCCTAAATACCCATAAGTAAAATATGCACGATTTTTTTACCTCGATCAAGAGAAGCTTTGTTTAATACTAAAGCGTCTTCGATATCATATCCACTGTAAGACATCACAGCTATTATGGCATTAGCTCCAGCAGGTAGCTTCTCGAAATTTATCAGCTCGATTGTCTGAAACCGTAAGAAATTATTGAAAAGGCACTTACTTTTGATTTTACAAGAGGCCTCTGAGGATAGCACAACAAATACATAAGAGAATCGATCCGTTTTTGTTGATTATAAGCAATAGTACCCATAGCTGTGGCAGACATTGTCTCAGAGAAGCATTAAAAATACCTTGTTTACCCATAGCACATTGGTAGGTATTTCTAGGAGACTGATTATGATGTGGATAAGGAATAAGACCAGCACAAATGCCAAGTAATGTAAACGGCTCAATCTAATATAGTGATTATATAAAAATTTCCTAATTATTACCTCAAGATGTGTCGTATCGGTTTTAATATCATTCTCATAGACAGCAATTTGAGCATCATTCATCTCGTTAACATCAAGATATTCAATCAGACCGTCATCTACAAAATCTTCAAATATACGCTGGCCTCTGTTTAATTCCTAAAATCTCTGAATGAGACTGAAAAAGGTACACACCGCCAAATGCTCTACAGTGACTTTAGATTTAGAGTTTTCTACGATAATGTAGGGGCGACAAAGGCGACCTCCGTCACTTGCAATGTTGATGGAACGTTGTTGTAGAGAACGAGATACAGATATAAATTCCGACAGAAGTCCGTTTCTAAATACAACAATAGAAAATGTAAAGAGAATTGAAAATAACCTTCTGAGACTTCTTACTGCGTTGACGGCTCTAGAAGGATCTGCAGTGGATCCTATTAAAATACCATTTACAAAAACAAGATGGTAGTTGCTAAAAAAATTTCCATTACTATAAAATTAAAAAATTACGGATTATGAATATGGGAAAAGTGTTTACTCCCTAAATCTTCCACTCCCGAATTGAATAACAACCGTAATACGGGGTTTTCATCACTATCCGTAGTAATATGACTGATTAATGCTAAATTCTTAACAAGTCCGCATTGTTCACCTTCTGGTGTGTCACTAGGGCAAAGCATACCCCATTGAGAAGGTTGCAATGAACGAGGGCCAGAAACCTGAAATAGCCGTAACAGAAAAATTACTTAAAGTCACCTTTCTCGTTTTTTCAAACGTAGAGTTTATTCTGGTCATCATTCCCAGAGCAGATATATATGATAACCGGCAAAGAACTTGAGTAACACCTGGACGTTCCATTTTGAAACGTTTAATAACCCAATTTCCAGTAGACATAGCATTTTCAATAGAATGTGTTATTATGTCCTAAAAAATTAAAATAAGAAAAACACGGAAAATACCTGTCTCATCTTCTTTACTACATCAAACGGTGCAGCCGCTGTTTTTGCTAATGAAGTATCGGCTGCTTTTTTTAATTCAGAGTTAAAACGTTTAAAGCAGTCTTCAAATAGTAAAGCAAGCAATGATCCAGCTAATTCAAGTCGCTTATTTCCATAAAAATCACGATCATCCATTTGATTTTCTCCTAACTCGGCTTGTATCAATCTTCTTGTCATTAGACCAAGATATATAGCTTTCATTTTAAAATTACCTTCTGGGCAGGCAATATGACAAATCATTGCGCTAAAGCAGACATACTTTAGAGGATAAAATATATTACGTTGATAAGAAATCAATGGCTTCGTGTTCTTTAGCGACAGGGATATTTGAGGTCAGTGGAGGCGCACCAAAGTGTGAAGTGAATTTTCTTGCTTTAACCTAAAAACCGTCTAATTGCAACAGTTAACAAACCTTCGATGTAACATAGGCTAAGGCTTGTTGTTGTGTGTAAATTTGATGGGTAACACATTCTTCTAAAGTAGTCGCAAACGCCGCCACATATCTTTCCTCAGTGCCTACCGCACTGATAATATCAAAATCTGATTCAATACCCATAGCCTGTAATAAGGAGCATTACTGAAACAATGGGTTCTAATACAAGAGGGGAGTTGTAATACAAGTTTTACGGTACCTTAAAAATAATGGAAACAGGGATTTCATCTGTGAGCTGATTATGACGCACAAGACACTTGTTACGCTTTAACACAACGTATGTTTTGCTCTTTTTATCACTAGTAGATGAGAGTACCTTTAAAATGCTGTAGCAAAAATGTAAGCAAACCCACATACCTCACACTGAAGCTCCTTAGACGGATTTCTCCCTATCATCAATCTATTTTTAGAAAGCTGCTCGTGAATTAACACAACCTTTTCGGAACCTTTGACAATGAAATAACCTCCTGGATCGTGAGGACATTCTTGAACACGCTTCAGCTCTTCTTCGGCCTGAATTAGTTAATAAGAACGCTTAAAAATAAAATTCTAACTAAGCCGCGTAGAACACATTTACTTGATCGAAGCATAATTGGTAATCTTCCGATAACAAGATCTCTAAACAATAATATAAGCAGAAAATAATAACAAAAATCTGACGTTCTCGTAACCTTATTGTTTCCTCTAGTATATTCCACATCCACAGTAATAGGAGCCGAATATGTCATATCTCGCAGCCGGCATTCATGTGGAGTTATATTTTCACGTATTTGGTTGACCCCATCCTCAATGGAAGGCTTGCCGACGCGGATATCAGTATACCTGTAGATTAAGGACTGAATGAACTGCACTTATTACTTTAAATAAAAATTTGGATTGGCATCGCTAGTTATTTTTTGATTAGACATCA
Source organism: Oscheius dolichura (assembly GCA_932521035.1). NCBI lineage: Eukaryota > Metazoa > Nematoda > Chromadorea > Rhabditida > Rhabditidae > Oscheius > Oscheius dolichura. The sequence continues at coordinate 2,417,645 of OW051494.1, read as the reverse complement.
TTATATTTTTAATATCTTCGTTTACTAAATAGTCAAAGCTAACGATATGCTGCTTGACAAGACCACGAACCTTAAAAAAATTTCTAAAATTACAAATGCCTTACTTTTAGAAACGCGGGCACAAGTTTCCATTTATCTTCCAAACTTATTCCATTTTCTTTATCCTTCCCTCTAACAGGGATATCAGGAGACATGCTGAAAAGGGCTATAGGCGAACTTCCAAATTGGAATGAAATACAACAAAAAATTAAATATTCTTCAGTTTTCTACTCTACTCGTCCTTGAAAAGTATACAAGTTGAACAATGTGATTTATAACAAATAACAACATCAACAACTAATGAATAACGATAAATTGGACAATGGTTATAGAACGGTCTTATTCAAATTGTTGTAGCCTATTCCCATAGCTGTAACCATAGCCTTTTCAGAACTTCCTAATCGAAGGTCTTCCTATAAAATATCCCACAATAAAATTTATAAGCAGAAAAAAAACCTCTTCTTCTTTTAGTAGCCGATACCACTCATCAATTTTAAACTGTGTTTCAAAGAAGTCCCTCAGATGCCGTAGAGAATTAACGCTGAAATTAAGTGAAAACAAAGCACAGATAAAATACCTATAAACAGATAGCGGACCATATAGAAATTTGGATACATCTTTCTGACATAATGCCATGAAAGTCGAAGCAATTGCCTGTGCTGAAGAATCAAGAGCACCTCCCTGTAATTAATGAATTTACAAGCCGAAATCAAACGAACTCGGTAAATTTCTGCTAAAAGTGCCGTCGCTGCTTGTACCCCAACGTCTTCAGGAACTATTGGATCTCCTGGCTCTCCTTTCGGTCTTGACATAGCTTCTCCTTGATATACTACACCTTCCGTTGTTTCTGCTGTTATAACCAGTCCATATCCAGGCGATCTTTAAAAAATAGCTAGAGAATAAAACAACTAACGAACTTTCCACCAGCATCTCCTTTTCGTTGATCCACTGTGATATAGACGTCAGATATATAGCCATGAAGAGTTTTCTTTGCCGAGTCAATCATCCTATATGCCAGAGAAGGAGTAACCTTTGTTACATAAGCTTGTCCTCGAATCTTGCAAACTTTTCCAGGCTTCTCTCTCTGAAACATCATCATAAAATTATAAAATTGTCTCGTACCATTGCTGGCCTCAATGATTTTACTATTGGTGCTGAAAATGTTATACACCCTCCTCCTTCCGGCTTGAGGCCTCTTGCTGTAATCTAAAACCACAATCTTTAATTAATGGTTAACAATCTTAGTATACTTTTAAATCTAGTTTTTCGTCATTCAAAACAAATTTATTAAAGACGGTAAGCCATGTCGATTTTACTGCATCCACAGAAATTTCACCGGGAGCATTCGTCACACCTGGAATAATAAATTACAATTACAAAATATAATATAGAATAAAACCTTGGACAAACCTTTCAATTTCGCAGTGATCGGATTTTTACAAAATGGAGCAATCATCATTAACGGCTCTAGAAAATAAGAAAGGCATCTGCCAACACCACAGTCAAACGTAAAAACTCCTCCAATTATCATTCCAGGCCGAAAGCGCACTTGTGTACCTTAAAAGGACAATCTGTTTGTACACAACTCTTTGAATTACCTGTGGCATTAATTTCTATTTTTGTTCCATTTGTTATTCTTTCAAGCAGAGAAATTAATTTTGATTCAAAGTCTGAAACGAAGAGAAAATATAGATCATATTGATAGCCTTGCCTTTTATTCCGGGAGCATCATCATTACTTCTGATATTTTTAATGGTTACGGGGCGTCCACTTAGAATAGAATAAGTTAGACGAAGGCGGAAAAAGTTACATCCTTCATAGACTAATTCTTCACTATTTGTCATTAGCTCTGAAAAGTTCGCTTATAAAACCATAACGAGAAAAGAGTAAGCAAAGAGATTCATGAAACATAAAAGAAAAAGATATTTGTCAAGAGCAACGACAGTTGCTTCTAGAAGAATTCTGTGAATAACTTCTTAGCAGAGCTTTCATGATGCTTTTTCTATTACATGGCAAGAAAACGATAAAAAAGAAAGTTATATAAAATTCAAAGGCGTTCTTCGGAAGGCACACTTTTTATGCACACTCCATTTGATCGGCACAAGACACAGAACAAAACTAAAGGCTCTATGCTGAATAAGCTAAGCAAAGTTCTTGGTTACACGCTGAACACCCCCCCCCCCCCCCCCCCCCAACAAAATGGTAAGAATTTATATACAATAATAATAATGAAGAATAGGAAAGCATCAAGTAGAAAAAAAATAATAGCTCTGAAAACAATGTCGCACTAAAATGGCCAGTGAGTAAGCGCACGTAATGTTCCGGAGCATTCTCAATTTCGTTCCTCCGCATTTCATTTCTTGTCCCCTTTTCTATGCTGTGCCAGAGAATTTATTTCACGATTATTTTCCGCCCTTTTATCTATATCAGCTCGAACTTCACTCTATTGTTTCCTCCATTGGATCCTTATCAAGCGCGTGAGTACCACACTTTTTCAAGTAAAAGAAAAGACAAATGGTGCCAGATTGCTTACTGAAAAATCAGTTTCGATTTTCTCGCAGCAATGTAAAAAATATTTCAAACAAAAGTAATTAAAACTGATTAGCGACACGACAATGTGAAACTTCGGCGAACTTTTGGCCTTTTGATACAAATAAGATGTTTTTCATCGTCAACAAAAACATTCTCCTCCACCCTTTACTTTTTGTTCTATATAACATTTTGATTCCTCTCAAATTGATAATGCAAAGTAAGCGGTGGAAATTTATTTGGAAGAATATTATCCGACAGTTTAGAATGCAAAGATCAAAAAATTAGAAGTTGGCATTTCTGATCTTTGCATACAACAATACTATCGATAGTATTGTTGACCAACGCGTTCCTAAACAATAATGAGTAAAATCTAGCTTTTCAAAGTTATAAAATCACATTCATCGATAATATACAGCGTATAAAACAGTTCAAAGGATTTTATTTCATAGTTTATCGCAAAATACAAATCTAACCCCCACTAACCCCGCTTACAGCTGTGACCTCATATTAAAACCTCCCATCTGCCCTGGTATCATATGTCGGTCTTTCCGGCACCGCTCATTGTAAAATGGCAGTCACGTGGTCTTGTCTATCAAAACGTCGGCCAACGGCGCTGAAGTTTCACCAGACGGGGGAAGCGCGTCTGGCGTGGATGTTGTCTCCTTTTGCAACCAGCGGCGTTCTCTCTACTTCTATATATAATATAATGGTTCCATTTCTTGGGGGGTAATAGTCAGCAGCCAAGTGTATCTGGCATAGGGTAGCTCATTCTGCACCCGCCACTTGTTTGCATTCTCTAGACTGCCCTAGCCGAATGATGTCACTGGGCAGTCCGTCTAGGCGCTTTATGGTGCGCTAGAATGTTCCTTATTTGTCTCATATTGGCTAAATCCGTTTATTATTACAAGTCTTACTAATTTTACGCACATTCCTAACTTTCTCTGCTATTTCGACAATATTATTAGGCAAAACACAGCTTGAACAGTAAAACTGCTTTTCATTTGCAATCGTTTTACCGTTTAGCTCCGAAATTCCTTTCATCTTTCGTAATCAAACAGCGTCGATACGGCAAAAAGATGCACATGTGACCAGTCTATCCTAGCGATTCTTTTGTTGTCTCAGGACAGCCACGCGTCTAGAGACGTCTCAAGAACTACGGAATTTTGAGAACTAAAAACAGTAGAAGTAAAAGAATCCGTTGTTTGCCACCAATAGACAAAATGTTCTTTGTTGTGTCAGATATTTTTCTCGTGACAGCCTTCGCCATCCCCGTTCTCTGACATACATCGTGGATCAGATAATGTTTTTTTTCAATCTTGCCAAATTTTTAATTGATGCGCTTTTATTAGTTTCCGTTCCGTGAAGATCACTATCACACGCCGCGGGTCAGACCACTACGTTCTTCACATCAAAGAACTCGTGGTGGTGCGATATGCCATTCGTTCTCGCATGCTCTAGTCATGTGAAAGTTTTTCTTCCGCTTACTTTGCAATTGATGGGGATTACTTTAACCTAACTTTCTACCCTTATGTTTTGCTAATGGCATATTTTCAGACCGAAATGACCATGATAAATAGTTTCCCTGACAAAATGAACCTTTCGTTCTCTGGCTGTGGGTTTCTTTGTATATATCATACTGGAGTAGCAGTGGCAATAAAAGTAAGTTGGTGTTTTTAGCTTTTTCTAGATAAAATATACTCATCATGTGGAGTTCGTCGTATACAACGTGGAAAAGTTATTTCTTTAGGAATATGCCCCGCAATTGACGGAGAACATAATTTCTGGTGCGTCAGCTGGTTCTATTGTAGCAGCAGCACTAATATCTGGAGTATGTATTTCTAAAACTACGAGTACCATTTTAAACGTCGTACGGCAGGTAAGCATCCTTTTCTTATTCGCTATGGTTCTTTGTCTTTGGAACAATAAATTTATCAAGGAGCTAGTATTTCAGAAAGTACTAAACATGATTTTTACAGGCACGTTCTCGAGCTATGGGCCCACTTCATCCGTCTTTCGATCTTCTTGGAATTGTTAGGGAAAATATAAGATTATCGCTGCCTGAAGATGCTTACATAAAGTACGTTATTTCTTAGATTTCCAAAAAAAATATCAATTTAGATGTAATGGACGCCTGCAAATTTCACTTACCCGCTATGCTGACAGCCAAAATGTGGTTGTATCTGAATATTTATCTAATGAAGAACTAATTGATGTAAGTACAAAAAAGGTTCACTTTCACTTTTTTATAGGCAATTATCTGTAGTTGTCACATTCCTGTATATTGTGGCATATCACCTCCGCGATACAGAGGAGTACAATACATTGACGGCGGTTTTACCGATAATCAACCGGAATTTGATGATCATACCGTGACAGTTAGCCCATTCTCTGGTGAATCCGACATCTGTCCACCCGATTGGGATTCGGGAAGCTTTTTTGGTTTCAACTTTTCCAAGACTTCCATCCGTTTCACAACTCGCAATCTGTATCGCATGATTACTATACTAATGCCTCCTTCGACTGAAGAATGTGCCAAAATTTGTATGCAAGGATTTGACGATGCTCTAAGGTTTCTCACAAAAAATGGTAAGACGCATTTTTTTTAAAAACATTATCGTTTAGGAATGGCTCCCTGTATACGGTGTTTAACAATACAAACAATTAACGTCCCATCGCCAGAGGGACAGCGTGTCATACCCGTTGATGACAGAAGAGGAATGTCACCAATGTCTATGGCTAATTCGCGCAAGCGATCTAGAAGTGCTCTCCGACATTCAAGGTATTTTTTTTTCAAATGATGTTTTTAAAATTATTTTCAGACGTTATGATTCCGAGTGTGAAACCTGCTGTGAAAGTGAACACAAATACACAGAAACACCTAGCCCGACACTTCCTAGCTTAGTACAACAGAGTACGTCATTATTTTTAACACACAATGAAGCAATTTCAGCATTTGATGAAGCATTTGCTGCTGAGGATTCCTTCTTCAAATATCTTTTAACGTTCCGTATGTTCCGATATGCACGAGTTGTTTTGGGATTGGGAAAATTCCCACTGGATATGTCTTTGATGATATCGAAAAAGTTAGTTTCTCGAAGTTTACTCTATTTTGATTATTTTCAGTATAATGAAATCAATGTCAGCTGTTTCAACCCCTGCTTGGATAATAGATCGATTTACTCAAATCACAGAACTTGTGAAAACTGAACTGGATAATCAAAAATCACGCTACAGCATGTTCTCCTGCCAGTTGGCCTTGACCGAATTGGAAAGTAAGAAGAATCAACAATGGCAAATGGAAGAGAAAAAGTATGATATTGAAATGAGCGAGCAAGCAAAAAAAGAAATGGAGACTCTTAAAAAGAGAGATAGCATGAAGAGAAAGGTATATTGTTTTAAGTAATTCATTTATCCTGAATTTTCTTCAGATGAGCCGTCAGAAATCTGAAGACATGGACTGGTCGACACTAAACGCCCAAGATCCTGATAGTTTCGAACAAGTTGTTGAGTATACTAAAACGCATGACTCTATGTACGCTTTCCACTATCTCGATGAGAACAATAAGGTTTGTTTTTAAATCTTTATGTTTATATTGTAATTTATTCAGATGCGAAGTGTGGAATTATTCAACATTTCAAATCCAGAAAAGAAGCATTCATGCCATGAGACAGGATGCCTTCAGTCTTGCGGTAAACAGTATCAACGGCCAGTATCGGTGCGTTTTCGTTATCTTTTTTTAATTCAACAAATGTTTCAGATGGTCTTGGAAGAAGAGGAATGCTTGCCAAGTGAGGAGTGTTTACCAAGTTCAAGTAAACAGGAAGCGGAGGTCGACAGTGGTCTGTCAGGAATAGAAAATCAAAGCTCTTCTACCAATGCCACCGGGTAGGTGCGTTTTTATTGTAGATCTAGCATTTTTTTTTGTATATTTCTAATCAAGCTTTTTTTTCAGTAAGAGAGACGCATGCTGTTCGCCAGTGCGGCATTTTCCTCCACCTCAGCACTTCAGAGCAAGCGGGAGCAGCCGTAATAAAACAGCAACGAAGCGTCATGGCTCCGCTACGAGCAGTCCTTTCAGCAAGTAAGTCTGATTCAATTTTGTATAGAGCTTTTATTTTTTAGAACTCGATCCATTCCTCGTGAAACTCAAATATCCTCAGATTCTGAAGTAGATGGCGGTGAACGCCTTTTTATCCCCGATCGCCGACTACGAAGACCAAGCAGCGACTATGACGGCGAACCAGAACCAAGCGATACGGACCTTGACTTAGTCACTTCGAAGCATTCGGGTATTTCATACAAGTAATTTATTCTTTCCCGGTGAACATATGTAAATAATATATAATTATTATAATAAATACGTAGTATTTTATCTAGTGTACTATTCTCCCTCTACCTTAAGAGCTACCAAGGAGTATTAACATGCTGATAAAACGAATTCAAGAGTGAAGAAAAGAGCTAGTGGCTTGAATAGGGAGGGACCAGCAAAGGAGAGACTGAATATGCTAATTACTTTATCGAAGCGAAGTTGCTTTATGCTAATGTTGCTTGCAGGGAAATGAGTCCCTGCAAGCATTTATCCTAAATTTTGTCTGTTTCTAGCATGTTCACAATTTTTTAAATGTATTCCCTATCTGTTGCTTGTTGTACTATCGTTTACTTTGCCAAAGCGTATTAAATGTTTTTTAGATGCCTCGTACAATGCGAATGCGCAGTTCAGCGCCGCCTGGCAAGGACCAAGAATACATAAAGTTGAAAATAGTTGGTCAAGTAACAAAACAGCATCTTGCAATTATTTTCAGGATTCTAACGAAATCCAATTCCTTGTGAAATTTGGAACTACAAACTGAAGACATCCTTCGCCGATCACACTGGAGAAGCTGTCTCCTCCTTGCGTTTTCTCTTCGAGGGACGTCGAATAGCCGACAAGAGCACTTCCGAATCGCTGGAAATGGAAGAAGATGACGTTATCGAAGTGAGTTCCTTTTTTACTTCAGTTGTATTTTCATTGCATGTTGTTTTTCGGTTTATGATTTTTTACAGATATTCAAAGAGGCAGATCTTCGCTGTGGATCCATGTGATGACCTCTTCTTGTGCCGCTACTACAAAACAAGCATACTTTTCAAAATACTCAACGCGTGTTTTATATTGTTTTTATGTATTATTTTCAATGAACTGCTTTTTACCTGTTTTTTTCCGTTCTTGTTTTATTATGACGCATCTCTCCCTAGAGAATGGTTTCCGCACAGCGGCGTGGCCTGACGCATCGACGGTAGCTCACGCGAAAGAGCTCCTGCACGGTGCGCAAGGATTAGCGACTCGCGCGTGCCGAAATTGACCGGAAAGGACAATGGGTAAACGGTGTCCTTTGGGGAGTAACAGGTGGAAAAAAGTTTGATGGAAAAACGGGATGTTCGCAGGGACAGATTTCACATGCCATCTCCCGTTCCTCTGAAGCATTCTCGTTCTCGTCTAATCCTCGGATCAGTCTCACAAAAGATTCCTCACTCTCTCTCCTTGAAGCGAAAACGTCTGTGAAAGAAAACGAAAACCACAATAAGTTGTCGCTTGACCTTAGCAACCAGTTCCGTTGTTCAGGGGCCACTCTTCCCCTACTCTTTGACTATCAAACTCTTTTCGCGAGACGCGACTTCTTCAACAAACAGCCGCCGGCAAACTTTACTGTTGGCTCAATGCTCACCCCGACTATATAAGGAATTCCGAACGGGGAGCACAGAGTAGCCTGGACATGTTCTCTCTTCTCTTTATATTCGCTACGTGTTCAGGTGTTTATTCTATTGCTAATATTCTTGCTAAAGATGTAAGTCCAAAGAAAAAGTTATCCTACTTTGATAAAATATCTAAATAATCTGAAAATTTGGAAAAATCTTTCGTCTTCTCAAATTGTTCTTTGTCTCTTTGTTGTTTCGCCGATATCCTTTGTCTCATACTTCTCAAAAATGTCTTTATACTAATGAGAACATAAAATAGTTTGTAATAAGACGCCGCTCAACCAGAAGAAAGGAAGAAAGCAATGCATGTGGTCAACTCTTACTCTCACCTACTTGTTTGTCTGTCACTTTCCATTCTCCACGATGAATGCATATGCGTGAAAACACGATCAACGCCCATGTAATAACAGATGTAATTAGTGGACTTTAGGTGATCGATCCGACGGCTCCTTCCTTTGAAATCACCTTGACGGAAGCTGATTTTGTTGCAGCCGATCGAAACATCCGAGCAGATCTCACAAATCTAGGTAGTTTTACAAGCAGAAAGAGAGAAAAGGAATGGTTTTACAGGTATAAAAGTAAAAGACGATCCGACAATGGGTAACAAAATGGAGGGTGATATAGCCATTGAAAATATTCAAGAATTTGTAAAGAACAGTAATCAACTAGGGAGGAATGCAATAAGACAAGGCTACAGGTATAGTCTGTTTCAAATGGAAATGTGTTTCGCGCGCCAGGACCCCTTCAAATCTTTCAAAAGCAATTTCTTCAAAATTTTTCAATATTCGGATTTGACATAGACTTCGATCATTTTTATATTTTTTGGGTAGATAATAATTCAAGTAGGCAAATGCAGTGATAAAAACAAGTGAAACATGTGCAAATGCGCAAAAAACTGCATGCTAAACTATCGGGTTGGACCATCTAGACGGCCAAGTTGCCCCATCGACCACTTATTTATCCTTTAACCAAATACATTTCCATTTGAAATGGACTATAAACAAATGCGAAGTCGGCAACAACGAAAAATTGTTTAGAAGGTGGCCAAATGGAGAAATTCCTTACACCTTGTCCTCGCAATATGGATCATATGCTCGATCTGTTATTGCCAAGGCTATGAAGGAATACCACGACAAGACATGTGTTCGTTTTGTACCCAGGGATGCTGCTAGACACCACGATTATGTCTACATTCATCCGGATGATGGATGCTACAGTTTAGTTGGAAAGTGAGTCATTTTCTATACATTTTGCATTTATTTTACTTATTCTCTATTGTTTGCTTTCTCTAAAAGGTTGGTAGCCTGTCGCTGTAATAATTATCAAAGAAGGAAAAACACAAAGTAACAAAAACATGAAATTCTGCAGAACTGGTGGCCGTCAGCCGCTCTCCCTCGACAGCGGCTGCATTCAAGTTGGAACAATTGTCCATGAGTTGATGCATGCTGTGGGCTTTTTCCACGAGCAAAGTCGCCAAGATCGGGATCAGTTCATTGAAATTCAATGGCGAAACGTAATGAACGGAGCTGATGATCAGTTTGAGAAGTATAATCTCAATGTTATTGATCATTTGAACGAGGCTTATGATTATTCTTCAATTGTGAGTTTGCGATTCCCACTCTGATACAAAAAAGTAATAATTATAGATGCATTATGGTCCCTATGCTTTTAGTGGATCAGGAAAAAAGACAATTGTTCCTAGACAGGTAGCACATGAAGCAAATAATTAGAAAAGAGAAAATTTGAGGGAGGATCCGAGCGAATGGGACAGAGAATAGCGTTCTCGGATGGAGATCTTCGCAAAATTAGGAAGTTGTATCAATGTGACCAGAAAATCAACGGGAATTCTATTACGGAACAGGTGAATACGTCAGCCCGTCAAACGCCGTTCGTGTCTAACCGTGGTGTCCGTATTTTCGGCTAAAAAACAGCTATTTTTCTATTATTTCGCTTTCTGTCCCTTGTCTTTCTCATTATTTCTCGGGTATTTTGTTCTGTCACGTGTTCTTTATCAATATGTGTATCGCTTTTTTTGTGTTTTGTTTCTTGTGACTAATAAAACTATTTTTGGGGAAATCGGCTTCATTTTTAGGAAACATGTGTGGATGAGAATTGGCGCTGTCCCTTCTGGGGTCTATTCATCTATTGTGATCAGTATGACGAGATCAAGTACATCGTCTGCCCCAGAACTTGTAAAGCCTGTAAGCCATTGAGTTCTGGCGAGGTTAAAATGAAAATAACTGATCGTGATAAAGTTTTTTCGTAATTCTATTCATATTTGTTTTTATGAAGCCCAATGGAATCCTCTTGATGTCCCCCAGTTTCAGGGGCGCCGTCTGACTTGGGGAATAATAGTGTAGGGTGGGATTTTTGGCCCTGGGCGATGTAAACGACAATAATTAGGGAGAAAGGGATCTGTTGTTGACTGGGAGATTGATAGAGAGGAAAAAATCGGCGAGGATACGGCACAATGGGCTCTTCCTCCGCTGGCCGGGTTACGGTCGCTGTCGGCGGCGCGGCATCGAAGGAGGACGACGATGCCTGCTCAATAGGGCCAGGAACTGTCTATCATCTTTTGATACAAAAAGTAGCCTCGAACACCAAGACACTTCCTGTTCTCCAGAACAAATGAATAATCCCAGTTTCAGGGGAGGAGGGAGGAGGATGCCGCCATCTGCGCATTCAACGGGAGGATGCTGGCGTTGGCCTCCACCAAGAGAAAGCCGGCCACCTCCACATTTTTCGTATCCTCCGGCGCCCCAAAGCGACGCCTCCTGTGCTCGCGTTGCTTGCGGCTACCCTGTATAAGGACGGGGATCTTCGCTTTGGTATCACTCACGTGCCCCTGTTCTCCTCCCGAGATGTCTATCGAGGCCGCCGCTCCCAAGAAGATGATGGAATTCACGCTGGAGGCCAACGACGGCGACAAGATCACCGTCTCCGAGGACGTGGCCTTCCAGTCGAACCTGCTCAAGAAGATGGTCTCGGACTTGGGCATCTCCTCGGCCGAAGACCAGATGCTCTCCGAGGCTCTGCCCATCTCGAATGTCGATGGCTGGGGCTTGAAGAAGATTCTCGAGTGGTGTAAGGTTCACCGTGGCGAGACCTACAAGCCGAAGGAGGAGCACGAGGATCCTCGGATCACCCTGACAGCCGTCGACAAGGAATACATGGATGTGACCTCGGACCAGCTCTGTGCCATGCTCATGGTTCGTCTCCTCTTTCCCATATTTTAATCAAAGGCATAATTTTAGGGCGCCAACTACCTGGACATCCCCGGCCTCATCGACATCATCACCCAGAAGATTGCCGACATGGCCACCGGGAAGACGGTCCAGGAGATCCGAGACGTCTTCGGCCTCGACAATGACTTCACCCCTGAGGAAGAGGAGGAACTCAAAAAACGGTTCGAATGGGCCGAGGCTTAATTCCTTCTTCTTCTTTTACTAGTGCTCTTTTTGTAATCTTTTCTTGCCAATAAATTTAATCACCACTTGCTGTATAAATATGGCTGACCGGCCGTAATATGGGCCAGAGACTGGTATCAATTAGTGGATACAAAGGTTAACTTTGGAAGCAAAGACAAAACACTCCCAATTCTCCAGAACAAATGAATAGTGCCAGTCTCATAGAATGAGGAGGAGGAGGATGCAGCCATCTCCCCATTCCACAGGAGGATGGCTCGGGGTGCTTGCCCTCCTTTATTCACAGGCCAACCTGTTCGAGCCCTTTCAAATCCTCCCTTCCTCCTCTTTTGACAACATCAGAGGTACAATTGAGTTGTTTACTCACTCCCTCCAATTTGTTCCACCTTGGTACTGTCTGGTGGCCACGGCCTTCGAACAGCGCCCGTCGTCTCCCCGAGCTTTTCACTGTCGAAAGCGTTGCCAATAGAAGATCGCAGCTTTTTACATGTATCAGTCTTGACAGGATAACTGCAAGCTTCTTCTTGCCTTCCGAATGGCCAGTTTATTAATTTCAATCGCCCCTCGTGGTCGGCTGTTTCCCCACCATGACCCTGGTTGAACGGCTGATTCGGGCCGAGATCGATGCTGAAATCATTTCGGTCCGTCTCCTTTCCATTCTACTGATTCAATTGCTCTGCTTTCAGTTGAATGACAAAAGATGTGATGTGGGCTGTCTGCCGGAGGATCTGCTCTCCCTGCTGAATATCCTCCAGTTGCCTGGAGACTATTGTCTGTCGACGACGGAGATCCACGAGCCGCGTGTCTCGGTCCGCGACGAGGACGGCCACATCCACCACCTTGTCTTGGAGAGGTCCCGCAACGATGGCTACCGTATCCGGGGAATGCTCTTCGGCACCGGCAGAACCATCGGAGAGCTGCTCTACAATTTGAGGCTGCCCGCTTACGATGTCTTCTCTGCCCTTCTGGGTAACCGCCTCTTTATCCATGGGACTACTGTATGCTTCAGGCAGTCAGGTGCTCTTCCGTCGCCTGGTGAAGCCGGACGAGCTGAAGAACAAGCGCCTGATAACGATGAAGTCGGTGCGGAAAATGGCCCTGACCAGCAGCGACCAGTTCTACAAGCATTTGACGGCGGAAGTGGACCTGACAGGAGGAGGAGGAGAAGGCGGCAAGGCGCGACTGTGTGAACTGATACAGGCCAAGGGGGCGGCGGTCTTCGACTGGAAGCAGAAAATGTTCAATGAGATTCGCGTCTCGCTGGTGGCCGAGCAGAGAAAGCTGGCCATCTACGGGCCGAGGGCGATGCTGCTAGACGGCGACGGCTACCTCGTCTACAAGAAGAAGGACATCCAGCAGCTGACGGTTTTTGTCGACCGCCACCTGGCGGAGATGGACATCGCCGCCCGGATCAAGCTAATGGTTGGAATTGCCTCGGTGATGGCCGAACTCTACCAGGCAGGCATCTTCCACGGCGCCTTGGAGATGCAGAATTTTGTGGTGAAGAACGGCGAGAAGGTGCTGTTCAACGGCGGCGATGGGCTGGCCCCGGTCACGTCGCAGAAGATGATCGCCCTGGCCGACTACTCGACTCTGGCGCCAGAGGTGGCCTGGTCCAGGAGGCTGACCCCCCACTCGGGAGTCTATTCCCTCGGCAAGATATTGAAGAGCCTCTCGCAAATGAAGACGGACGCCCTGGCCAAGGATCCGAATGCCACCCAGCTGCAGCGGATCGCTGTCCTCGTCTCGCGCTGCCTGAGCCGTCGTCCCGGCGCCCGTCCCACCATGGACGGCATCTATCTCCGCCTGAAGGAGGCCCACGCCGGCTGCCACAAGTAGACAACATTGACGTGTCTCGTTAATAAAATGTGTCATGTCTTCTTGTTCTTGTTGTTGTTTATCCAAAGTTGGCCTCGTTTTTCTTCTTCTGCTCACGGCCTACATGATAAGGCGGAGTGCTAGAGGACCTTCTCAATCTTTATTGGAGTGTCACCCGAGTCTACGGGGCTCATCTACTTCGGGGCGAAACAGGCCGAGGCGTTTCCACCAGTTGCCATGTAGCACGACTGGCCCTGGCCGGCATTGTTGATAAGTATCTCGAGGTGCCGTTGGCGCCGGCGGGAGTACGGGCCGAGGCAGTCATTGTCGAAGGAGGCCCGGGAGGCAGTCTTCCGGCGGCAGTCATTTTTTGGTAAGCGGTCATAATTGTCCAAACTACGAAGAAGAAGGCAACGACGTAGGCTGTCTGAACTAGCGCTGGAGATCCGATGTAGACTAAGTGAACAAGGAAAACAACAAGACTAGAACAAATAGCCACATCCTTTTTATTAGCCACGGCGGGGGATAGGCACTTTCCGAATCGGAAAGTTGTTGGTGGCGCGAACAGGGCCACGACAGGCGGGAGGGCCAGTTCCACGAGTAGCGGAAGGGCCACGACTAGTCGAAGAAGATCGGGAGGATGTAGGCTCACGACCGGCCGTCTGCTGGCCACCAGCAGGTAGAACAGCACGAGTCGAGGGTCGGCGGGCTTGATCACTTGGAATCTGGCGATTGCCTTGCAATTCGGGGACATCGGCAGCGGCAGATCCGCCGTCTTTTTCGGCAGCCTCAGTACTCGAAAAATCCAAATAGATGTTGTCGGCAGTGGGTCGGTTACGGTACTTGTCCTTTTCATCTTGAGCCATTGAGCCATCGAGCCAGAGTGCTCGTTTTGGTGGAAGCCAGGAGGACAGAGGGGGACGGGCTCATCTCGTGACAGACTAGACAACAGGGACAGAGGCTTCTCTACCAGTCAAAACTTTTTAAAGTCTTCTTATGGATGGAAAGGCCAACTGGGGGACGCCTTTCGTATGTTAACCCGCACGATGTGTTGTTACACGGATAGGGGAAGTAAAAAAGGAGATTGAAATACAGGGTATGCTCCTGGCCGACTTACTATTTTTTGCGTTCATATACCACTTTCTAGGCATTTTTACTGTTTTTAAACCATTTATCCGTTTTTGGCGACCCCAACTTACTATAAAACAGTCGAGAAGGTACAAAAAAATGTCTAAATAAAAAAGAAACAAGCAATTTCAATAGAATACCGTTAAAATTTACAAAATTCGAATTTCACAGTCCGGCATTACTGACATAGCTCTATTCAACCATATAGGTCACAATAGCTAATTCGAAAAAAGCTGTGGCGTTTTTTGCAACTTTGAGACCTCATAACTTTTTCATTTTGCACTTTCACATCTTTTCATTATCATATTCGTTATCAGCGTCAAAAATGCAACAAAACCATATATAGCATTAAGCATGAACGTGAAAAAAGTGGTCCGTTACATTAGGGCTTTTTGCGTTTCTGAGCGAGCTTTTTCTCAGTTAGACATACTCCTTTCCTTAGAAGAAGCACCAATTAGCAGCCATCAGCTTATTGAATTTGCTACCCTTTTCATATATGCTGTCCATGTAACTACAATCAAAGGTATTTCAAGGTTTTATTAACCCTTCAGTGGTGCTTTCTTTTCTTTTTATCATTTCTCATTTCTGGAATGAGCCCTCTGATTCTAAATGTTTATAAGCATTAATCGCTTATAGGTGAGCACGGAATATTTTCCGTTCAACAACAACATGCTATGGATACACTTGTTACTTATTTTGGTACATTATTAAAACCGCTAATTTCTGAAGATATTAAAGGATGGTTTAACGGAGATATAACTGTTTCACAAAGGGTAATTTTTAAAGAACAGACGATAAATCAATTGTTTATTTTTAAAATCATATTTTTAGGCTATTCGTGTGCTGCCTGCAGTTTCAATATTTTTGCATTGCTTCCAAAATGGTACTGCTCTTGAAATCTACAAAGATATTTAGAATAGACCTCGTATAACATAAGTAAGCAAAAAAATAAACAAAAGAATGTAACAGATAGAAAATTTCAGTTTATATCTGTACAAAGCCCTTTTCACAATAAACCATCAAAATGTTGGATAGTCCGGGTCGGTACGCCTTGACTTGTGGCTTTGATGCAAATTCCACGGTCTTCGCTGAGCAGGACGAGATTGCAATAGACGGCTTCCGTGCCTTTGGGGATGGAAATAGACGGTATAAAACTTGATGGATTGCGCTCGACATAGTTTACACAGGATTGGAGGATTCGATCATCGTTTACCTAAGAAAAATTCAAATGAAACAGTCGAAGTGGTAACAAAAACCTTTCCAATTCCTCGATCGTCGGTGTCCTCTGTCAGAATTCGGAAAGGCATTCTGCTTCCTTGTGTTGTTAGCGTATGCATATTGTGGTCCTTCAGCTTGCCCTTCTCTTTGAGCCAAGCTAATGATTTCTTGGCCTGCGCTGCCACTTCTTGTGATCTAGGGTCAACTGCGGGTTTGCTTAATCCTTGTAACTCGTCCAGAACTGAAAATAATTGATAAACATTGGCACAATTAGAAGATACCGATTGTTGGCATCAAGACCTGATAGATGTTGCTGTTGATAATTCTCTGCACAAGAGGCAGGTGATCAATGAAGGCATTGGTGTCTGGGACGACATATGATGGTTTAATAACAAGAACAACGCGCCGTTCCCTTTCACGAGCGATCAAATCTTCTCTAGTAAGATTTTCTGGAGTTAATATCTAAATAAAAAAAAGTATTATTCGACGTTTACAAAACACAGACCTCATCACCATGGGAGTGATTGAAAGTTAAAAACTGCCCAGCAGACTCTTCCTTTTTAAATCTTTTATTTTCATCGTCAAATTTAATACAGCCCACGTGAGATTCAGACAAAAATGTGTGACAACAAACGAGCTCGAACGTGAACCGAAATATCAGCATGTATCTAAGAAAGCTTGAAAAATGTTGAGAAGGAGATTTACCTGATCTGGCAATTTCAGTCCAAAGACTTGCTGTATTCTGGGAAAGACAGTTAGAAAAGAAGACATGTATAACATCTCGGGTTGAATATAAGTATTGAAATCTGTAAATAAAATAATTCATTTAGTTTATGATAAAGAATACCATCTTCTAAATTAATGGAAGCGAGCTGCCCAATCTCCTCAACATACTTCAGATCAGTAGCAATCTTCGCGAGAAGATGCCAAGTATCCACTCTTACTAAAAGAATTATTTGAAACAATTTCAAGACGATAAGTTTACAATCGCAAAACTGTAAACCGCAAACAACAATTGGGTTGTAAGCAATATCAAAATTATAATAAAAATTGATGGTTTATTGTGAAAAGGGCTTTGTACAGATATAAACTGAAATTTTCTATCTGTTACATTCTTTTATTTATTTTTTTGCTTACTTATGTTATACAAGGTCTATTCTAAATAATAGCATCAAAAAAAGAATAAAACTGAGTAAGAAAAAAAACTTAGATAATTCCTTCAGAGTTCCTTTAAAAACGGAAAGCAGGCATAACAGCATTTCTCTACAATTATACATCCCACTTTTTTCTATAGAACGACGGCTACTACACCAACTGTTTTCTGGGCAACTATTCTGTTCCTAGCCAATCTGGTGGCCCTAATTTTAGGAGAAATTGAAGTAATCAATTGCCACGTGAGTAATCAAATGATTACTTCAACCTCTCAAGGAAAAATATAAGTATAACGACGACACACGACCTCGCCTGGGAAAAAATAAATAATTTTGGGAAGAACCTCAAATGAAGCGCGCGTGAAAAGGTTTCGGGCGGAAAATTAATACCGTATACCGTTTTTTTCTGATTATAGTTGCCCCAATCCTAGAACAAATTCACTGTGGTGCACGGTTTACGTGGAATTTTATTAGAATTTCGATGGATCGCCAGGTATGTCGCCATTTGAATATCATGTATGCATAATATTATTTTAGCTTGTAAAGGAGATTTCTGACTCGATTGGGAACATTCGATGGATGCTAGGAGACTTGGAAACGAAGTTCCAAAGACTTACGGCAAGTCAAGCTGTCCAAGCAACTATGCCTACCATGAATCCTTTTCCGGCCGCCGGGTATGATTATAATTGGTCTGATGCCACCATGGGAGAAGGATTGAATTATGATTTTGCGGAGAAGAATGACTCCAAGCTTGTCTTCACATCGTTGTCCGGAGTTTATAATAGAACAGTTAGCTTATCTTTCTTTTACACTAATTTGCTTTAGCAATTTGCTATCAAACAAAAGAAGGACTCTCTCGGCATGGATGCGGAAAGCGCATTATTACTCCTGTGCGACGAGTAGGTCATCGAAATCCTTTTATATCAAATTTAAAGATTGGAAAATGCTGGCAAATTATCGTTTGAGGGATTGGCGGGAAGTAAGTACTTCTGCATGGAGCTCTTCGAGTTCTCCAATACATATTTGAACGGCAAGACGTGGAGCAATCTGTACGCCCAGTTGAGCACAGACAATCCAAGACTATCGGATGTTGAAAAAGAGAAGCGAATTCAAAAACTTCTTGAGATGGTAGTTTTTCTTTGATATTATTCAACGTTGAGCACTTTTAGATTCGGGTTTTTCAAGAAAATCGAGCAGGTCCCAGCGCAATCTGAAGAACAAGACGTCTATTCTTTTTACCATCATTTTTTAAAATTAAATAAATAATTACCTGTGAGATTCTTTGTTTTCATGCATCTACCAGTTGGCCTGCGGCAGCCTTCGCCCTTTTTCTCATTTTCTCGCCTTAGGCTACCTTGCACTTCTTGACACGTCTTTTACATGCTTATGCCCACGGGTTACGGTGAAAGCTTTCCCACACATTCCTCTTTCCCTGTCCATGTCCACTTTGTCTAACCCATTTGCTTGACGGTACGGTATGACCAGCTTTTTCATTGTGTTTCTATTATTACTTTACATTTCTTTCAGGAACGTGTTCTGGATGAAATCTTCTTCTGCATACGTGCTATAGGTGCTGATCATCCTTACGACTCTGCTAAAGACAGGCTTAATGGTAGATTAGCAGCGATGAGGAAAAAGGTATGTTTCTCCATAAATCTATTAATACTTATGCTTATATATATATAAATACTTTAGGTTGAAAAATATGAGCAGCTTCTTGATTGTGAACAAGGCAGAATTAAAACGGAATTGACGGAAATTGGCATCAACCAGCGAGAGCATTGGATTTTACCAGAAAAAGATAAGCATTTCGATGAGCCTAGTACTTCTACAACCAATCCTGCCCAATTGCATCGTAGAGCCGTTAGTTACTTGATTCACACTGCTGGATTATTAATTTCTAAAATTGGTATGGAAAAATTTAAAAGGTTGGTGTTGTAATTAATTTAAACAATGTTGTAATTAATTTAAACAATGATAACCTGCGGTTTCCAAGTGATCCGTACGATTGCCGCCTACCAGGTCCGCTACTTCATGGCCCTGCTGGAAGAAGAACGTCGTAATGAGTAGCGAGACGACATTTTATTATTATTATATTAATTTTAATAAAAGCGACAATATGATGAATCTGTTTAAGGCAAGTGAGAACAAACGAACAATATAAGGCAAGAGTGTCTCTGTCTCTCTCTCTGATCACAAATGAACTAATTGAATTGCCATCCGAAGTGAAATATTGCCATTTTGCTAATAAATATATAGGGGGGAGGGGCACTATTCTACAGTAAGCTTATCTCTGTATACACGAGGATCAATGGGAATGTAAAAGCTTCTTTTTTTCCTTTTTTATCAAGAGGAGGAGGATTAACCCTGCATGGCGGCACACTGCTGTTTCTGTTTGAAGAGGAACGAGGCAATGGAGTCGATGGATTTCCTCTTCTTCTGGTGGTGCTCACCGATGGGGGGACTGCCCTCCTTGGAGGAGTCATCGCTGGGGGCGGGCGAGGCATCCGCACCCGAATGGATGCCGGACTCCGGCCCGCTGCTGGCCAAGTCGTCGTGCTCGGTGGCCACCTTCAGCGGCGACATCACCCGGATGATCTCCGTTGTCTTGTTATTATTCGAGAGGAGCGAATTCACCGAGGAGAAGTCGAAGGCCGACGAGGTGGATGGCTCTTCCTGAAACATATTCTGTTCTCTTTTGACGGGAGTCTGTTGTGGAGTACCTCACACAGCAGACCAGTGGACAGCCTCAAAGGCTTGCGGTTCGGCTTCTGGCCAGAAATAGAGGTTGTAGAGCTGCTGAGATGAAATTGGAATCCAGGCTCCTGGTACACGCGGATGAAAGCGACGAAGACGTGGTCGCCCATGGAGACGATGCGGTAGGCCATGTAGTTGAAGAGGGTCATCAACGGGGCGGGATGCGAGAGCACCAGGCCGTTTCCATCGTCGACGTGTAGCTCCACCGGCGAGCCATTCTCCTAAATTACATATTTGAACCATCAGAAGCTAAAAAATCTTACCTCGGCCTTGTCGTAGGCTGTGCGGGTGACACCTAAGAGGCCAACCCACTGAACCAGCTTCCGGCTAGACTCATTCGTGTCCTTAACCCAAACACTGACGGCAGGAACCAAGGAGAAGACGACGATATCCGTTGAATCCTTGGCCCGGTTGGATTGCTCCTTGAAGATCTTCTCCGGGAAGGTGACAATGACGGGCGACAAGAATGACTGCATCTCATTACATTTTATTACGGCAGAGGGAACACCTTGTCGAACTTCTGGGGGATCGTCTCCTACATCGCGAACGTCACCAAATACCTATAAAATGAGTACATAAATAAAATGACAGAGATTCAAGATAGATATCGGCTGGAGTTCGCGCATCTTCTACTGGCGGAAAGAAAAAGACACACGCCGGATGAGAGAGGGACAGCGCAGTGAGCCCCACCATTCCCGTCTGTTTCGTCCAGCAACAGAGCAGTACAGTACAAGAGTTTTTTTGAAGTTGACTTCATCTTGTTCAGATTTTTTATCTGATCAAAGATATCTATTTTAAAAATTATAAAAATGTCAAATTCGCGAGAAAAACGCATAGAAAGTTTCAATTTTGTATTGCGAATTTCTTCCGACACGCGTCCAGATGACGGCCACTGTTTGAAGCAAAATTGGGCGTTTGCCGCGAACTAAATAAAACGCGGCATCTTCTTGATTTGGCATTTTTCTATATCAAATTTGCTATATTTTTATGTGCTTTGGATGCTTACACCAAGTACAACAACAAATAATAATTATAGTTCCAAAATAAAGGATCCAATCAAATTCGCATTTTTACCATTTTCAGCAATACAGTACCACAAAAAACACTTGTACTGTTACTTTAAAAACAGAGGAGGACATTGATGATGCGCTTGAGGCAACAGCTGGACTGGTAGCTCAAATAGCATAATGGGAATTTTATATATATTCAATCTATTACTAGGAGAGAGAGAGGGAGAGAAAGGGGGGGGGGGGGGGGGGGGGAAGGGTAGAGGAGGTTACGGATGGGTCCATCGGACCTAGACTAAGAGGACGACTCATCTCCGCGGGGGGATGAGTGGCATTCCGACCAGAACGGTCGGAACAATGATGGCTTCTGGGAAACTGGGACGCATCGGCAGAGCCTCGATTGGCTCCTCCAGTTCTGTTTGAAAGAATAAGGGGAAGGCCAAGAGAGGGTGCGTCATCCTAAACGGCAATTTGGCTTCTCGTCTTTTCCATTCATTAAAAATTCTATTGGAGCAGATGCGTACGGTAGCGTGTGGGGTGAATTGGGCACCTTCACCACTTGGTCACACGCCTGGTCTTTAACCGCAAATATTCCTGTGGAACATGAATCGACGATGCCCCTATGGATTTTATGAACGCCTCGCTCCTTGACTATCGGTATATTTAAATGAGGAAAGGGACTGCCCAGAGGGAGATGCGTGGTAGGAGGCTAGGAAAGAAGCTGCTCGAAGGGGGACAAGTAGGGGGATCGAGGAAGGAGGTTGCCCAGAGGGAAG
Organism: Oscheius dolichura; assembly: GCA_932521035.1. Classification (NCBI taxonomy): domain Eukaryota; kingdom Metazoa; phylum Nematoda; class Chromadorea; order Rhabditida; family Rhabditidae; genus Oscheius; species Oscheius dolichura. The sequence goes on along the minus strand of OW051494.1, from coordinate 2,396,060 downwards.
GCATCCGGAATGGTCCCGGGTGTCCGCCCTGGTTGCTGATCCGAAGACGAGGCCATGACGCTGTCTATAATCACTCTACAGCTTTTCCAGGCTGCTCTGTTGTGAGAGCGGATCGAGGACGATCAGCTGAGAACCACCACAAGAGCTTCCAGATAGCTAAAACGCCTAGAATTCGGGCGGTTGAAGGCAACTGGCCAGAGCCACTGAAGGAGGAAGCAGCTGCCAACCACTGCTTTCACAATCTCCACCCTCTTCCGCATCTCGTTTCTCTCTCGAATAAGGCTGTGAGTAACCCAGAAAAGGGGGTAGACCCCTTTTACTGTTGATGATCGATAGTACAAGCTTTGACCTCGGTCGAGCGCTTATGTATGCGGCCCGGACGGCAATTACTGTGAATACCTGACCCTATCGGCCCCGCTACTTTCCATCATTCTGGTAAAGGGGAGCTTTTGACCCCTTTTTGTTGGGGGCTATCGTCCTTACCACTTTTTTAGAGTTACCGTAATGTTTTTTTTGAGGGGTTAGGGGCCCAGGGAAGAGAGAGGCCGGCCGCCAGCTCCTCTCCCTCTTCTAAGGCTTCGGTTTGCTCGTCACTTACACCGACAAATAGCTGCCTATGGCTTCTAGAAGGGAAGGGGAGTCATCCCCTGACAGCCCCCCGTCAGTTCTCTTCTCCTCCTCCTCCTCCTCTACTTCAAGGTCTTTTTGACCATTTCGCAGCTTGACCTCGGCTTTTCTTCTCTCTTGGGGGTACTTTACGCGGGACTCAACCCTTTTCTTTAAAGTTTATCGGCTGCTGCAACCTTCTCTGTCTGTGAGCAGGCGGCACAGAAAAAAAACTTGTTCTGGCCCGGGGAGGAGGATGGTTCCCTCCAAAACAGCAGAAGCATCAAAAATCTTTGCTCAATGGTCATGATTGTACTGTTTTGTTAAAAAGGTAACACAGCCTTTTTTTGTTTAGAGATCAATTGTTGTGGAAGAGAGCGAGAGCGAGACCTTGATTCTTGATGCTTCGGGTGAGAAGCTGACATCTCTTGATCTATGCAATAAATCCATACAATAGTGCTCGGAGTGGCCTATGGCGCGGTGCAAAGTCTAGATCCTCCGTTGTTCGATCCTGCACCGGCTCCACCCTTTGCTTTTTCCTCTTCAACTCTTCCTCTGCCAACAGTAACCTTCCCCCTCATTGTGAGCAATTAGCGAGGTTTTCCGGGGGGAGGCATTCACCATTTCGGCGGCAAATATGCCGGATTAGCTGTAATGTGTGGCGGTATTGCCAGGCCGGGAGAGGAGAGCGGGGGCAGAGAGAGAAGAGAGGCATATACAGCGTGCTCGATCGAATAGAGAGCTTCTGCCCCCAAAAAACCGGTTACCCCCTTTCCCCCAGTCTCTCTCTGTAAAATTGCGTGTTTTGTAGGCAGCAGGTAACGGCGTCTGTGTTTCAGGACGGCGGCGTTGTTGACAGCCGGCCGACCGGGGGAATCCACCTCGACCCCCCTTCCACGTGACACCACGGGAGAAGCTCAACATACTTTTATCAGTCTACCCCCTTCGCCCCCCAGTCAAAACATCCTCCTCCTTCAGCCAAAATACATTTATTTTTCGAGCCCCAGCTTATTTCTCTGTTATTCTGGGACTGCCGCCCCCCTCCTCTCCTCTGCCTCAGATTTTGAAAACTTGTTCCCCTAAAAGTACAATTACTCTCGGTCCTCCCTCGTCGACAGGACGGCGCCATTTTGGTGTTTCGGAAAGCTTTTGCCCTTGTGCCGTCCATCCCAGGAGATCAATGTACCGTTTGTTGTTTTCGAAGACGACGACGGCATATCAACACCCGGCCAGCTTGACCCCCAGCCCCCCTCTCCAGTACATGTTTACAGTCGGGCTGAGCGTTTTTGAGACATTTTGCAAGCGGCGAGCCGTTTTTGGAATGCCAGCTGATCGAAATGATAACACCAGGTGTTTCTAGCTCTCACCGGCGGGACAACAACGACGACGAGAGGATGGTCCTAGCTGGGGACAGGGGCGGCGGGAATGAAGGGGAGAGGTCAAATTGGCTCTTTTTAATCTCGTGGATTATGGTAATAGAGGCATTGAACAGTCTCTACTGCTTGAGGGGAAGTATCTCATCCTCCCCCTTGGCCCAAAGCTTTTGGAGGACGAGAAGGCCCCTTCCAATTGAGCACCATTGGTGAAGAGGGCTTGCCGAGCCTTTTGTGACTATCCCGGCTAATAAGAAGACGGGTTGGCATCTTTAAGTTAGCTGTGTCTCCCGCTAAGCCTAACTGTTTGGAAGGGGATACCGTACTCCCTCGGAAGGGGCCAAGGCTTTTACTTTTCGGACCTGCGGTTTATTCCGCTGGTGAGACTCCTCCCAGTGGCCAGCAGCGTTTCCTGAAACCGTCTAGCTTTCAAATGATTCGCGTTTTTTTTCTGTTCTCTCAAGAAGCGGGCTCTAGCTGTCCTGCTCCTATCCTGATCTGCCCCGTTCATTACTGCTTGGAGAACAGCTTGAACTGGGGGATCTCTTATGGAGACGAGGGAGGACGGCCCTCTCCTCCCATAGGAGAGGCTATCCGTCTCCAGATAGGAGAAATTGGGAAACTTGAATAGTTTGAAATCATTGCCCACTGTTGTCATTTTTCTCGTTTATCGCCCATTATATTTTTCTCTCAATTCGAGTCTAAAATTGCCCCGGCAGCAGCAGAAAACCGGCGCCTATTCGGCGTTTTAGGGTGCTTTGCTTTTTGACGGCACAGGAATTGAAAAGCGTATAAGTGTGACTCTTACTACTGGTTATCATCATCAGAATGAGTCATTCACTTCTTTTATACCCCTCCAATAGAATTAGGAAAGAAGGAAGCGTCATCCAACAGAAGGCGAGTCGGCCATCGCCTTCTTCCCTTTTTGATCTGTCGCGACCCCTGTCTCTCTCTCTCTCCCCTTCCTTTTTTTGCTTTTTTCTGTAAACTCGTTCTCCTTCTCGTGAAAAGCTTCTTTTCTTCTGAAAAATAGGGGGAAAGTGACAAATGCTCTCTCCTTTTCAGCTGGGAGGGGCTGCATTGTGTACAGAGCTTCTGTGGCCGGGAGGCGCCTCCCCCCTTCATCAGAATTCCTTCCGGTGGGGCCGGGGAAGTTCATTATGAAATCAGTAGACTGTCTCCCGTTCCCTGGCCTTACCGGAGCTGGCGATTTCGCAGTCTCCCCAGGTGCGTCCAGCTGGCCCCCTTCTTCAGCCCTTACGCAACAGTTTCTAATCCCCCTGTCCCGTGTTCAACAGTTCCTCTTCCCCTTCCGTGCCTAGAGAATCTTTGTACTTTTATCACTCGACTTGACCTTTTAGCTCTCTCTCTGTCTCTCTCTCGCGGGCTGCAGCTGACTGATGCGCTTCCTCGATTACTGGCCCCCGCTTTTGCCCATTACCTTCTACACGGTCACGGGCAAAAGGCCGTTGACTGTTTGTGCATTGATTGGGCAGAGAAAATTCGACAAGGAGGAGGAGGAAGTCGGGAGAATCACCCTTTTAATTGGAGGCTTGCCTGCCTCAGTCTTTGGGTTACTCATTACAGTAACCCAAAAGGGCGAGCTGAGAGCTTTTACAGGGCGGCAGCGGCCCGGCTGAAAAGAACAATAGCCACTTGGATCGAGAGAGATAGGGGGGAGCTATCGATCCAGATGACAGTATGCTCTCGGGGAAAATAGGGAAATCAACTAGGAGATCAATGAATAAGGTGGCCAGAAGCCAACGGAGGATGGCTTTCCCTGTGGTCGTCCTCCGGCTGAGCTTCCGAGAGATCTGCTACTGTAAGACGAGGCAGGCATAGCGGTTAAAATGGGCCATCCTCCGATTTTTAAAAGTAGAACACAGAGTACGGCAGGGCAGTCCTTTCTCACGTTTTCAAATCGACCCAATTGACTTCCTAATGAGACGAGTGTTAGTCATCTGTGCTCCTCTGTATTCCGCCCCTCACTAGACTCTGTCCTCCTGGCTCTGGGGCAGACGCCTCCCTCTCCTCTCGGAGACAAGGAAGAGTACAGTTTCCATAAAGTACAGAGTTTTCTCTCTCCCCCTTTCGCTGTATCTCTCTCCCCTCTCCCTGTGGTGGCCAATGCCATAATTGGCGGTCGGCTGTGGTGGCATCCTTGACCCGGCTTGCGTCCTCCCCCACCTCGCACCAACAAAAGCCCCCACAAAAGCTGCGTCTTCCGGAGGTCACCCGCCGGCCATTTCGGGGGCACACACATACACCTCACTCTCTGTATCCTCATCACTTTTATTCCACTTTTACTAAATTGGCCGACTGTGAGCTGTCTGCCGGCTCGGTGGCCGATGGCCCGCGCACCCGTAAAGCCTCGGCACGGCAGAAGGTGCCCCCTCTTGAATCAAAAGAAACAACTTGGTGAGACTGTGCGAGTTCGGAGGAGAGATGGCCTGCCCGGCTTCTGCCCCCACTCCTCCCCCCTGTTGATGCCTTGCTAGCCATCCCTCACTGGCCCCGTTAGCGCCCCCCGGTGACAAATGTACCTTCCGACGGCTGGACTCTTTTTCCTCTCCTCTTCCCGTATTTTTGAGGTCATTCGCCCCTTTTTTTGTTATGGAGAAGCCGCGGTCAGATAAGGAGCAAGTGGAGACCTCAATTATGGGGGAGGACGTATCTGTGACCCGGCGGATGCCATGGGCAGCATCAGTCGACCTGTGAGATAAGCTCCGCGTGGGACTTTCCCCTCCCCTTGCTCCATTTAATCGAACCGTCCTCCTCCTCCTCCTCTTCTCCTCGAGTTAAAGCCGATCGAAGGAGGTAGGGGGGATTACCCACAGTGGGTGGTGGAAGAGCCCCCCTTTGAACTGTTGTTGGAAGAGTCTCGCTCTCACGCACCTTATTTATATGTCGTCACTCTCTCTCTCTCTCTCTTTTTAAGATAATTTTAGACTGTCTGGTCAGACTCGAGGGGGAAAACAGCTTGCTTGTCCATGTTTTGGACTAGGTTTTCGACAGACTCACGTGCAAATCTTCTGACAAAAGCCGACCCTTCTTTGGGGGGGAGGCCATCTTATTTTATCCTCTTTTATTTTGGGGGCACAAATCCTCTTCTTCCCTCCTCTGGTGGTGACTGTCCACCTCCGGGCCCCGTGGCCCCAGGCAGAGAGAAACGCCCTGCTGGGATGAGGACCCAGAGAGCCAAAGAAACCCTCTTATTTAAAAATTTTAGCCCCCATTAAAGAAGAGGGCGCTGTCCTCCCCTATGGAGCCGTCTCCTCCAGAATAAAGGCCCTTACAGTTTGCCGATCTCCTCCTCCCCCAGAATGGCAAGGTCTCAGCAGCGACCTCTTCTTTATATTGGACGCTGAAAATCTCTATCCTTTCCACTGTCGAGATTCTACGGGCGCAGGAGATTCGGATGGGGCTGGCGCTGTTCCCCTCCCTACAGTTTATCAATCTGATTTAAATGAAGAAAACAAACTAGGATTACTGTCTGCCAGTTCATCCTTGAACGAGGGAGTTCTCTGTCTTGTCGTGGACTATTTGTGACCGTCCATCACAGACATTGTGAAGCTCTCCTCCCCTCTTGTTTTCCTCGTCTACCCTCGTAAATATCTCGGTCTATAGGAGTCTTACGATCCCCCCGATGATAACATTTTACTCGCTATAACCAAAACTCAGAACCGGTTGCCTCTCTTTACCTTTTATTTTCCCCTCTCCCTCTGCCGGTGACGTGATCCAACGAGCCACCCAGCCACAGACAGCCCCCCATTTTTGCCCTTACAAATAACCCGAAGCTCCACCTTTTACTCAACACAACTTGTCTACTTCTACTCGTGTCCTTTTATGGCCGCTGTTGAGAGAGGCCGTCTTCCTTTTTCCTCTCCTCTTTTCATTTGTACCCCTGCTCCAGCTGATTACCCTCCTTCGTGTCAACCCGTTACCATAAGATCCCTATGGCGTAGTGGTATTATCCTTTTCTATGGATCCTTACAATCGGGGTTCGATTCCCCTGACTGGCAAAATCTTTTTGATTTTTCCTCGAGATCACATCGGCTAATCCTTCCAATTTCAGAATTTCAACAAAAATACAATGCCGTATCGTCCTGAAGCGGAATTAAAGCGACCAGATCTAAAAGGTAGGTCTCCCTTGAAAATCCCCCCTCGTCTCCTTGTCAAACAATTCAAAAGATCGCGTCCTCCCTCCCGTTGTTTTGTTTTTCCCCCGTCGCCTCTACCAACCCAACAGCCACCACGAGTCTTTTTCCCAATTTGGTAAGCCGCGGCCGACCCGCGCCAAGTTCTTTGGCATTGGCCAATGTCGCCGGCTCGTGACATGCTTTGATGTTACTGTTGTGGCGGCGGGGGAGAGCGAGACAGGGAGGAACACAACCCCCCTATCGGTGTGACGTCATCGGCTCAAAACAGCCACACAGCTGGTAAGGGAAGGGAGGGACGGGGAAAACATGGTTTCTTCAGAGACAGAGAGGGGTCAGACCTTTCTTTTCCACCCGTAGAATCTTGGCAGCAGGAAGTTCTTGTCTTGTATTATCAATTCTTCGAGCTGCCGAGACTGTACGGGTGCGAGGGGCGCGGTTTCCCTTCGGCGTACTGGGGATGTTCTCTGTGGGGCGGGTTATTTATAAAATGACGTCATTTTCACGAGGCAGGCGGGAATCGGGACTTCCCCCAAAAACAACAGTGACTCCCGCTATCAATTGTGACGAATTTCAGGAGAATTCCTCTGTGGGCACTGTGGGAAGACATTCTGCCACGCGGCCAGCTTGAATCGCCATCGGCTGAACTTCCACGGCGATGATCAACAATGCAAACTGTGTGACACGAAGATAGCCGGTTGGTTAAGCCTTAAAAATGGAGAGATAGGAGAATTGTTCCAGCTCATGAGACAGTTCGCCGCCATATGAGCACCCACCATCAAATAACCCGAGTCTTCACCTGCGGGTGCTGTAATTGGACATTTCCCGACAAGAAAGAGCTTCATGCTCATAATAACAGGTAGCGGGAGAGTGTTTCCGATATAATACAGGGCATTTTACAGTATGATGAGGACTGGCCATCCGGGAGAAGCGAGGGCCATCGCCGTCAGCAACAGAGTCCCAGGTTTGTGAGCTACCCCGGGTTAGGGCGTCATTGGCTCGCGGGGATCGGGATTCCCGAACAAATTCTAAATTGTATCTTATGTAGAAAATCGTGGGCTACTTTCTGTTATTCCCTTTTGTGTTCTGAGCCAAGATTTCAACTGCAGAGCCGGTTTTATACGCGGTATTGTCAAAATTGGTCTAAAACGCCATCCTCCCTGACTCATAGTAAAGTTTTTCCTTCTCTAAATATGTGAGAGAATAGTTTTCGATCTCGGATACAAGATACAGTTGGAATTTTTGATAGAGATGAACCTCAAGAGGGCTGGAGAAGCCCTGCCCCGCGTCGACTTGGCTCTGTCTGTCCAAAACTGCCGAATTTCGGGCTCCAAGGAGTGCGAGCCGATATACTCGAAGTTTCGCACCCGTACAACCTCGGCAGCAGGAAATATACCTATACCCGTCTAATAATAGAAGGGAACAAAGACAATTTCCTTCTGCCGAGGTTGCATGAGGGAGGAGGATCGGGACAACGGGAGCCTTTACTCAATTTTTGCCCGCTTTCCCACTTAATCATCCAAGGGCTACAGTAATACCTGGAAAATAACAATATTTGTCTATTTTAGGTTCCCTGGCACAGTCGGAACTCCGCGACGGTACCGTCTCACCGAAGTCGCCGCGCAGGGTACATTCTCCGGCGATCAAGAAGAGGAAGATGGACTCGCCCCCTCATCCGACTACGACGAATCTCTATCAGAATCTGCTCGGCGGCGGGTCTCTCGGGCAGCAGCAGGGCGGTGTCCTGACCCCGGCCGAATGGCTCCAACAGTTTCTGCTCAATAATCCGGCAGTGCTGCCCATGCTGGCCACTATCCAACAGCAGCAGGTCGTCCCCGTCAAGCAGGTAGTCATCCACCCGTCCAAAGAGAACAGCATATGTTTCAGGAAGAGCCATCCACCTCGTCGGCCTTCGACTTCTCCTCGGTGAATTCGCTCCTCTCGAATAATAACAAGACAACGGAGATCATCCGGGTGATGTCGCCGCTGAAGGTGGCCACCGAGCACGACGACTTGGCCAGCAGCGGGCCGGAGTCCGGCATCCATTCGGGTGCGGATGCCTCGCCCGCCCCCAGCGATGACTCCTCCAAGGAGGGCAGTCCCCCCATCGGCGAGCACCACCAGAAAAAGAGGAAATCCATCGACTCCATTGCCTCGTTCCTCTTCAAACAGAAACAGCAGTGTGCCGCCATGCAGGGTTAATCCTCCTCCTCTTGATAAAAAAGGAAAAAAAGAAGCTTTTACATTCCCATTGATCCTCGTGTATACAGAGATAAGCTTACTGTAGAATAGTGCCCCTCCCCCCTATATATTTATTAGCAAAATGGCAATATTTCACTTCGGATGGCAATTCAATTAGTTCACTTGTGATCAGAGAGAGAGAGACAGAGACACTCTTGCCTTATATTGTTCGTTTGTTCTCACTTGCCTTAAACAGATTCATCATATTGTTCGCTTTTATTAAAATTAATATAATAATAATAAAATGTCGTCTCGCTACTCATTACGACGTTCTTCTTCCAGCAGGGCCATGAAATAGCGGACCTGGTAGGCGGCAATCGTACGGATCACTTGGAAACCGCAGGTTATCTAAAGTCTATGGGTTAAAAATGGGGAAGACGAAGTAGGAGGAATTGAGGAAGGGTATCTAGAGGTGGAGGAGAGCTGTTTGAACCTCTCCCAACAGAGTGGCCAGGGTCTGCCAGGGGCGGGGCTCATCGGTGGCGGCCGGGCAGAGCGCAGCCCTTCTTTGATATAAGGAATTGGGAGAAAAGGCCAACAAAGTGCTGTAGGCTGAGCCTCCAGTTCAAAGATAGTGGGTACGTGAAGCTGTTCCTCCGTCTTTTCCCAAATATTGTCAGGCAAATCCTCGGCTCGTGCCTCCTTCTGGTTTGGAGCACAATCCTCTAGAGTGGGGTGATTGGGATAGGGCCGACTTCATAAATCGTCGGAGTCTGAGGGCTCATGCAATTGGTATCCTGATTGTGGGATAAAGAATGAAATCAAAATGCATACAGTAACCAGCACATAATGTTCCAAGTTCTGGTCTCTCCTGGAATCAGGTCAGAGGACGACAGGACTTGGCGCGGGCATTGCTGTCATTTGCAATCCGTTCCTCTTGGATCTCAGTGTTCAAATGTGTCATTCGTGCTGTATTCTGTATGTGATTGAGCTCTAGCCCAGTGGTGCTCCGGAGAGCTTCAAAAACCATTTGTTGGAGGACGAGACCGCGTGGGCCCTGCCGCCTGTATGCCCGATTTTTTTGAGAGGAAAAGGCTGTGCCCCTGTTTCTTGAGGAGTCCCCTACAGTAACCCCTATGGTATACCTGAATAATGAGCATAATCGAATGACATGCGAAGACGGCCCGTTCCAGGGGCAGTGGGATGAGGGCGGGGTTGACCTGAAGGAAGAGGGTGATAGGCAGCTGCAGTATGAGAGAGGTTATCCAAAATCCCGACAAAGCTGGGATCTGAACTTCTTTTCTTCTCTGGGTGGAGAGCAGCCAGTACCTTTTCTCCTAAATTACCATAATATCCCAATAGGAGACGGATCAGCTCCACTATATAATAGACCATGTAGACAGCGGCCAAGATCACTTGATACGTGGTGGAGAGGGAGGAAAACTGGAGAGGATTGTATGGGAGGAAGGAGGGGGGAGGATACCTTCATAATGAGACAGGATATGGAGGCGACAAAGAGGAAAGGCGCAAAGCAGACGTTGTAATGTAGCGCCATCTGGAGAGGAAGGCTAGAATGGATTTCTGAAGAGATGTCCACGACCAGGAGATATAAACTCACCCTGTTTGGGTTTTTTGCCTTCATTTGGAACCATTTAATACGAGAGGATTTGGGTAGGCAGGGCAGAGAGGAGTGGACCGTCGCCATGGTGATGGGATACGGGAAGGGTGGGATAGCTGGTATTAGGGTTCCAATAAGTCTCCGGACTTGGCACTTTGTGGGGTGGCCTTTATGGCTAATTGTTTGCCACGATATGGGCATATGTCAGTCATTAAAAAATGCTTTTGAAATGTAGATTTTAGACGGTGCACTTCTCTGGTAAGATTTTTATTTGAAGCATAGTATAGATGAAATGGAATTATTATAGAAAAGTTTCAAAACCTGTTCTCGGGATAAACCGATCAAAATCAAAGAAATGACACAGGTTTTCGACCCGACCCACAAGCACATGGCCCTAGACCCCGGCTCTCTCATGAACCGACCATTGGAGGATTGGGCCACTTTCATAATGACCAACGGGCATTTCCCCCAATGGCAAATTCACCAGCGGACGGTTTAGCCATGGTCGCTTCTGCCAAAGGACGTTTTGGCCTTTTTTTTCTGCAATGTGTATTTTCGCGGTCGGGGCATTGCAGAAAAAATGGCCAACAACCTTATGCCCAACTGCTCACCATGTCGTACTGTGTGCAGTATTGATTTTATAACCTTACCAGTATGCCTCCGGCGGCCTTTGGCCGCGTTGGGATTAGTTTATTTCGGTCGAAAGAGATTTGACAGTCGAATAAGATCTGACGGTCGAAACTTTCTGCTTCTCTCCCGTTTGACCTGTCGATCTACACAGACGACAGGTCTCGCAGACAGACAGAGAGAGATCTGCCTATTATTAGGGTAGGATTTAAAGCGCTACCGTGCCTGTCTGTGTGTGCGTTGACATGTCGAGATTTCATGGCGCAGCGCGAAGTGAGCGGGCGCGCGGGGTAAGAGGTAGTGAGTTCGACCCGCGTCACAGTCAAACATTTTTGCTTTTTGGATTTACTGTTTTACGACAGCCGAAGGCTGCCGCAGGCTACCTGGTGATCTTTTACCGCGTTTATTAGTGATCTTTTAACGCGATTGTTAGCCGACCCGGCGCTGTTCTAGAGCAGCCGAAAGAAAACATAGCCGTCCTAGAGGAGAGCAGTGGGGTCAGAAGGAGGGGAGCCAGGACTAGAGGAGAGCAGTGGAAGGAGGGTAGCCAGGACTAGAGGAGAGCAGTGGAAGGAGGGTAGCCATCTGGAGGGGAAGGCTAGAATGGATTTCTGAAGAGATGTCCACGACCAAGAGATATAACTCTCCCTGTTTGGGTTTTTTGCCTTCATTTGGAACCATTTAATACGAGAGGATTTGGGTAGGCAGGGCAGAGAGGAGGGGACCGTCGCCATGGTCATGGGATACGGGAAGGGTGGGATAGCTGGTACATCGAAGAATGACCCCAATTATCGGACAGACAATCCCCCTTTCAGTTATAAAGTGATCTTTATGGATTTACGTAATAATCGAACATCCATGAATAGTAACTGTATCCGAGCGTCTTCCACTTGGTCCACCTCTTCTGCTCCTCGTCATGTGAGTAGTACGGTGCAATGCGAACGATGAGAGCGACCTCCTCTTTCTTCAATATGATGGGCAGTGGTTTATAATTATAGATTAGGGTGCGTAAGAACTTTCGAAGCATCTAAAGGGTTCTGCCAATGGGAAAGGCTGGACCATTTTAACTCACATTTTTGGACGAATCTTTGAAAGCCTTGCCACGAGGTATAGTTTCGGCCAAGTCCGTAGATGTATTCCGATCAATTATTCGCTTGGCGAGAGCTGTGACTACTGTGGAATTGAGACACTCATCCGATAGGCGTTTCCCAGTCGTGCTGGTCCTTGCCAGACGGAATAGTGAACGCAGCGTTGCCTGTGGAGAGGTGTGTCAATATATCAAACCCCCTGTGCCTTCACCTTGAACAGTATGGTGTTCACTAATACTCTCGGAATCCTCTCCAGCTCTATCTGCCTCGGCCCCCTTCTGTTCTGTTCCTGCCATAGTGCTTCCATGGAAAAAGGCCTGCCAATTCTTTACACTCGAAAATATCTACTCACATGGCGATTTCCAGCATTTCCTGACAAAATTCTGGGTCGAGTGTCCCTGGGGTATGGCAGATTTTTATCTCGCTGATACATATGTGTACTAGCCCCTTGAGAGGCATCTCCGGTCTTGGGAGACAGAGATGCCCTTGAGGTAGTAATTCAGCCTGGAATGTACATAGGATCTGAGAAATTCACCCAGTATTCGCACCATTTTGTACTTGTTAAAAGTAGAAATAAGAAAGCAAAGCCCTGGAATACGACTCAAAACATCTTCGACCGTTTTATTTGTCTGCTGGCATGCTGTCATTAATTTGATCATAGTCATTCCACTTTGCTAAATGATAAACGAGGAAGGGATCAAAAGAGAAAGACAAACTTTGAGGAATATCTCAGAATGAAGATGCCGGGGAACGCGACTGAGATTCACTTGAGCGAACATTTTCGCTCTACACATTTCTGAATAAAGGGATTATAATTATTTGAAAGAAATGATAGGGTGGCTACAAGCAAAATGTAGTTCGATAAGCTTACGCTTGTACGTTAAAAGAGCGATGGGTTATATAAAATCAATAGTCGACAGCTTTCTAGACGGGTCACTGGCTACGGTGGTGTGGTATTATCAACAATAATTAACTGATGATCTTATGCCACTGACAAAAATGGCATAAACAATATCTCTACTTTTTGATAGAAGTCTGAATCTTTTTTTGTACTCCACTGGTTATATATATTTCACGTCCTTTATAAGCAGAAAAAAAGAGAAAAATTTTTGCTCTCTAGGGAGTATGGATCAAAAGGGCGGACTACACATGTAACCACCAGTCTACCAGTGGTTCTCTTCGTCTACCAGTGCCTCTCTTTGGGGTATCGCCCTCAAGATCACTTTTTCAAGGAATTATCGCGATCTGAATAACCGTTCCTGTTTCTAATAGGAATTCAAATTGCCGGTGTAGGAAACGCGCCCCAAACACTGAGGCATTCGGTTTCTTTCAAACATTTTATAGATGGAGGTGCCCTAATTGTTTCATTCCATTTCTTTCGATAGCCGTTTATATATATTTCGATTAGATACTTATTAGATATTTCTTATCATATTTTTAGATGGCAAAGCATCATCCCGACCTAATTTTTTGCAGGAAGCAACCTGGTGTTGCAATAGGAAGACTTTGTGATAAATGTAGGTTTTTTTGCAATCAAGTTTATTCTGTTGTGATATAAAATATACTTCTTCAGGTGATGGTCGCTGTGTCATATGCGATTCTTATGTTCGCCCAGCTGCACTTGTAAGAATATGCGATGAATGCAACTATGGATCATATCAGGTAAAAGAAGCTACTTTAAAAATCTTCTATTTTTAAGGGGCGTTGCGTAATATGTGGAGGGCCTGGATGCAGTGATGCTTACTACTGCAAGGAGTGTACCATCCAAGAAAAGGTTTGCCGCCAAGATAGAGATCATCATTTGTTGATTTAGGACCGAGATGGTTGTCCGAAAATTGTAAACCTTGGAAGCGCCAAAACGGATCTCTTCTACGAACGTAAAAAATTTGGTGGCCAGAAGAAATAGTATTAGTAGATGGGAGAAGCAGATATTTATTGGTATTTTTTGTGTGTATTTTATCTTCTCCCATCAAATCTCGCTTATTTTAATTTTTCCCAATTCTCCCGTTGTTATGTTTCATCCCTTTTACTATCAATAAATCATTACTGTTTTGCGATATTTTATAATCGTTTTGTTTGCTTGGTATTTTACCTCTATTATCAGTTTTGTTTTTTTTTAGAAAGTATCGCCATCTATTAGATGTCTACGCCGATTAAACAAATGGATCAAGTAACGGCGACTCATCATTTCAGTAGAGCATTTAATTGCAATAGTAGGTTTTTCTTTCGATAAATGCTTGTTTTGTAGCCAACCCAGCAGAAATAGCACTCGCTATTTTTCCCACTCGTGTGACAGCAGACAGCCAACAAGACGCATCAGAAGTTAATAATTCTTTAACTAGAAGTAAGCTTATTTTTCTGTTCTACCATCTTTAATTGTTTTTTTAATAAGAACTTCCCTGGGCAAATCTTTGTTTTGTGACCATCACTTACCTCCAATTTCAGTTAAACAAAGTGCAAATAAACTATATAGAAGCCTACATTGCGACGTCACGAAAGCGCGCAACTCGGAATTACATCGATCTGACGCTGTTCTTAAGTTTCTTTTTCGTTGTAGAAAGGTTTAGCTTATTATTATTTATTTTGACATTTTGCAGAACCACGTTTACTATGACAAATACGAAAGAAATGACTACCAAGTACAAGCAACAGAAAATTATCCAGCGACTTCCGCGAGCATACCTATTGTACATAATGGCGGAAGTCCAGCATCACCTTTTTTAAGAAGAGCAGCAAGTAGAGATCCTGTATATTATAAAGTAAAAGAAGGCGAGTTTTCTTCTAGTTGTTATTAAGTTTTCTTATTAGAAATGCCATCACCGTCTCCTCTATCACAAGTTAATGGCCCTACAAATCAGACACGGTCGCGGTCACAAATCCGGTCTCGGTCTTTGCTAAATAGCGAAAGTATTTCACCCACAATTAAGTCGTCTCTCAGTGCACAATCTTCTCCATACAACCAAGTACAAAATTCGATAGAGAAGACCTCAGCCTCCAACCCTTTATATTTCAATGTGTCTGGATATTTTCTTACATCATACTCATTTTTACAGGCAACAAGGGACACCTCTAAGACCTGGAATACGTACAAAGGAAGAACTTCTAGGACCAACAACAAGAAAACCTCCACGTCTACCAAGAGATTTACCACCATATCCTGGGAAGCCGTTATGGGCTAGGACAGGCGCACCTCCAAGTAATTATTGTTTAAGCAATTATTTAGTTTTTTGATGCAAACAATAGTTTTCCAAGTGCACTACTAACCTGATTCAGCTGTGCCAGCGGACACTTTTTTTCGTGAGCTCCGAGGTGCCCTTCGAGGGATTAAAGGCATGTATTTCACAAATGATGGAGGAGGATTATTAGCAATATCGAAAAGCTGTTCACTCAGTGACGTAAGCTAAAGTTATGGCTGCGTATGATTATTTCTAGTCAATGTATATGGCGGTTCAAGATCTATTGACCGCTGGAAACACTTTTATATACATTAGAAAACAAATATCAAGGTTCGATAATAACGACGTCGTCAAGCAAGTGAGTATTGCTAACGATTTAAAATAAAGATTCAGGTCATAATTGAAGCCATTCGATCTGTTATGGATAAATATTTTACAGACATTGGTGATCTTACCTTTAAAGTATGTTGATTATATCGTCTTCTCAACAAAAAAACCTCAGACTGCAAGTAAAAACGCCATCCAAATGCTTGTATCTCGTACGTTACCATGGCATCTGCGTCTCAATGTAATAAAAAGGTGTTTAGAATATATGGTAAGTGTTTTTGAACTGTCTTATTGTGTGCTCTAGAACGAAGCCGATCTTAGTCTACAAGACGAAGTATATTCATTGTGGAAATCAAGTCAAGGAACTGATGCTGAGGTGTAAGTTCAGTGGAGTTTCTTTTATCAGCTGTTTAGAGTTATGAATGTAATACTAGAAGCTGCGCTAGGCGTGTTTTGCAATACATTGAGAACGTGGATTAATCATGGAGAACTTGTAAATGACAATGTGAGCAAAAATAACATTTCTATTTAATCTTTTTAGTGGATTATTCAAGAAGTTAGCAGTGAAGCAGCTTATAAAGTTATACGTCGTCCTTCTTTTGTCAATGGAATTGTTCTTGATAATGTAGGCTCTTAGTTTTTTTTTCTAGTCTTACATAATAATATACAGGTGCTCAAAATTGGTATTTCGCAGTCTTTTGTAGGAGATCAAGATCTTGAAAAAATGGAAGGTTTCCGAAGCTTAGTAGAAGCTTACGTGATCCCCGACAATTTGGCATCTGCTGGTTTGCAAGAGATAATATGTTCAACCCTATTTATTTAAGAAGGAAGGTCTAAAATTAACCGAATTTTCCTGGGAATGGCCGACTGGTTGGGAAGGAAAGTTATTAATCAACTTATCGATGAAGGCCACTTTATGCAGCATTTGACAGCGGCTAGGAAGTTCTTACTTTTGGATGACGCTCATTTTGCTTTAGCATTACATAAGTGTATTCAGTTCGTAATTTGCCGATAATTTTGTACAATTATATTTAGGAAAATGACCACTAGAGCATTACAATTGTCGCGGGATGAAGCGTTAACAGCATTTGTCACAGCTATAAAGCAAACGCCTTCAGCAAAATTGTTCCCGTTCCGTGTTGTCATCGATACCTTAGTCTCGGTATTTTAATGGTAATATTTCAAAAAAAAATATTTGTTCAGCCCAATTCAACGCCTGTAGGGTCAGCTCGGAGCCAATTTATACAGTCCATCCATCCTTTGATGAGAGTTACAGGGATAGCAGAGAAAGCATTTAGAAATACACAAACAAGGTAAGGTTTACATGCGTAATTTTGCTTTGAAAATAACTGGAATTAAAGATAATTCAGCTATGAAACGCTATTTCATTTCCTATGGTCTCTGCAAACAGCTCTTTATTCTATAGAAAATGCAGCAGTTCGTCTGAGACACGTGCAGAGGGAAGCTAATGCCATCAGTGGTAACCGAAATTAAAATCATCTCATTTCTTTAGAATTCCTTCGTCTACATCGTTTGATGAGTGCAGTATGCACCCGGTTCATGCGGATTTTCCTTGCAATTAGGCAGTATTCTCTTGTAGTAGTAAATTATTATTGATATTTTGGAAACAATATACTTTCTTAGATTTCTCAGTCATGCAGTCGGTTTCATGCCCATCTTACCGATGCAAATGATATTGAGTCAGTCGCTGATCAACATCATATTTTTCTTGACGAACTGCAATCCGCACTCTTTTGCGATCAAGAATACGAGGTTACTTTTCCAACTGACTTCAATTAATGTATTTGCAGAAACTTTCATCACTTATAACAAGTATGGTTCAATTGGCTTACACATTCTCTAAGAAAACTATTCAGTTTGAAGAAGAAATCGCAAATTCCTGTAAAACTGCTATCCAAATATAACCTGTTTTCAGCAATTCGAGATACTTCTGAGTCAGTAATGGAGTTTGAACGCGCCGAGCAAGCCATAGGGTTTGACCAGATAAGAACAGAGGTGATGGTTGTAAATAGAACATTCAAGGTGCAAACATTTCTGCTTGAGGTTTTGAAATAAAGTTTTAGGTAGCATTTGATGATATGCAAGCCGAGTTAGCCATTCTAAGAGAGCGGACTCCGTTGGTCGCAATAATTCTACATGCTCAATAGCCTTTTTCATATTTCCATTACGGTGTCACTATTTTCATATTTCCATTACGGTGTCACTATATTTTCACTTTCGCTGCTCATAAATATGATATAAATCATCTATTAATCTATTTACATGTGTGTTTATGTGTTTCAATCGCTGCATCAGCACTACTGTAACGGATATACTTTTGTAACGGTATGAGTACGTCTCACGATAGTTTTTTGCGATAACTTCATCCCGTGCATGAGATTTTCCCTTGTGCTTGCCTTTTATTGAAGGCGAGTTTCCATATCGTTCGAATTGATGCGCGTCCTTGGTCATTTTTCGAATGACGCCGAGAAGGCAAATTTTTCGAATTCGAAACTGTCCCAATTTTTTTAGAGTTGCATTGCCATTTTTTACTGTCTTCTATGGATTTTCTAATGATTTATGTTTAGATAAGAAAATGGCAGCGGTAGCACCAATAATCGAGGAATTAAAAAGCGGCGATGACGAAGGTATTTATTAAACATAGTGAGCTTTACTTATTTTTTTAGTTATTTCAAAGCCGGATGCAACACAAATGCATTTACTGAATTATGCTTTCAAATCAATGAAGAGATCAGCCGATTTATTCGCCAGTGACTACACCAATCCACCGGAACTATCTGATGAGAGGTTTTACCGTTATATACACTTTATTAACTTTACATTGACTTTAGTGTTTCTTTTATGAAAAACATAAAAAGAAGAGCCGAATATGCGGCAGTTATTAAGATTGCTGACGAAGCAAGAAGGAAGAAAGAAACAGAACATTTAGCGGTACGTGCAACTGCTTAGCTATTATACGGTTTTCAATTTTAGCTTCCTGAAGCTCCGAAATCTACAGCAGCTGGAGTCGTTATGAACGGTGACATTCCTGCTTTAGCTATCACTGACGGCACCGGGAAACCTGCACAAAAGCAAGGGTGAGACTTCCGCAAAACCTATTCTAATAATTTATAGGCAGCTTATGTCTATACTTCCTGTAGGACAAAGCGGCGGAAAAGCAGAAGACAATACAACAAGAGCGATGTTGCCCTCAAAAGCTCCAATGATGATGAAACCAAAATGGCATGCTCCATGGAAACTGTATCGCGTTATTTCGGGTATCGTTTTTTTTTCCTTTTTTTAAATGATTAAACTTTAGGCCATACTGGTTGGGTTAGAGCAGTTGATGTTGAACCGCAAAATCAGTGGTTTGCTTCTGGAGGTGCTGACCGTATCATCAAGATTTGGGATTTGGCCTCGGGAAAATTAAAACTATCCTTGACTGGACATATTAGCGCTGTGCGTGCAGTAAAAGTGTCGGATAGGCATCCTTTTCTGTTCAGTGGTGGTGAAGATAAGCAGGTTCGTCATTTCTTTTTTGTTGAACATAGAGATTATTATAGGTGAAATGCTGGGATCTAGAAACGAACAGGGTTGTTCGCCATTACCATGGACATTTGAGTGCAGTACAAGCGATAGCAGTTCACCCAACCTTAGACGTGCTTGTTACAACTTCTCGTGATTCTACTGCTAGAGTAACTATTTTTATTGCTTCTATTATAATTATGTTTAGGTTTGGGATATGCGAACCAAGGCACAAGTTCACTGCTTTGCTGGGCACACAAATACAGTTGCTGATGTTGTTTGCCAGTCGGCAGACCCTCAAGTGATTACAGCTTCGCACGATTCAACTATCCGACTTTGGGATTTAGCAGCTGGACGGTCCATGTGTACTCTTACACATCATAAAGTAAGAATCTTTCTTTTTTGTTCATTTTTTTCAGAAATCAGTTCGCGCTTTGGCACTTCACCCTCGCCTTTATATGTTCGCATCCGCGTCTCCGGATAATATCAAACAATGGAAATGCCCTAACGGTGAATTTATGCAGGTTTGAATATTCCATAGCATTCATGAATTGTAAATTCAGAATTTGGCCGGTCATAATGCTATTGTTAATTCACTTGCTTGTAATGAGGATGGAGTATTAGTCTCTGGAGGAGATAACGGTTCAATGTGCTTCTGGGACTGGAGATCTGGCTTCTGTTTCCAGGTAATATCACCTTGGGCTCTTTATTTTTCGTTTCAGAGGATACAATCAAAACCTCAACCAGGATCTATCGATTCCGAAGCTGGAATTTATGCTATGTGTTATGATAAAACGGGTCTACGTCTTATTACAGCCGAAGCGGATAAGTCTATTAAAATGTACAAAGAAGACGAAGAAGCGGTAAGTTTTTACTTAAATTTCTGAAAATTTTATCTTACGTTTTTCTTGAATATTTAGTTTATTTATCCATTTAGACAGAAGAAACACATCCGATTGTCTGGAGGCCCGAAATATTCCGCAAGAAGAATTTTTGAACCGTTGCTAACTTTTTGTGTACGTTTATATTGGCGATCTCTGGATAAAACGGTATTTGCATAATTGTTCATATTTTATTATTTCTTCTTTTAAATTTTAAAATATCAGTGCCTATCTTTGGGAATGAAGGCAAACCAGACCAAATGTAAATGTTTAGGAGGTAATTGGGGTTCTCTTGAAGAAAGATGGCGCTTATTCAACAATATACGTACCGGGGACTTCTAGAATGATCTCACTTGGTTTCCTGGAGTAATTTTGTTAGTGGGGTGAATGTCCTACCATGAAAGCAGCTGCTGACCTTTATCACACCTAAGTACCCAATCG
Organism: Oscheius dolichura; assembly: GCA_932521035.1. Classification (NCBI taxonomy): domain Eukaryota; kingdom Metazoa; phylum Nematoda; class Chromadorea; order Rhabditida; family Rhabditidae; genus Oscheius; species Oscheius dolichura. Next base: position 2,376,060 of record OW051494.1, on the reverse strand, counting down.
GCATTTACTATGCTGTGGCTATTCTTTTTGACTGCAGTCTTCACTCGTAAATGATTTTCCGAGGGAGCTACGATGAAGTCGGCTGTTTCGGCTGTAAAATTGTACAATTTTTGGATATGGGAGCAGTTCACTTGGGGTAGCTATAACCTTAGCTCCGAATCGCTCAAGAATATTCCAACATTCTTTTCTCAGTTTCTCATCAAAAGCCGGAAGGACACAAACTGTCCTGCCTTTTAAAAAATCAGTAGTTTCGGAAGTTTTCGGGCGTTTAGGTGAAGGGGCTGGAGCTGAATTTTTTTTATAGTACAGACGGGGAATATAAGTGTAAAACCTTCTTCAAATATACTTTTTTTGGTAATCCGTTTAGATTTAAAATCATCTGTTGAAGTTGACGGATCTTCATCTTCATCCGGGTGAATATCGTTCTAAAAGAAGATGTTGATTATATATTCCAAAATGGTAGCCTGCCTACCTTTCCAGGTTGATGCCTTTTAATGGCTCGGTAATCGTCGATATCTTCCTTACAAATAGATTTATCCGTTCGGATTCGCCTCATAACAACGTCAACGAGATGCCCGTTACGAACACCGTAAGCTTTCGCTTCTACTACCTACAAAGTGCGAGTTTTCTAGTCAGCAATTTCTTACCACATAATTAGACGGCCTGAAGTATAAATAATTTGGATCGCCTTTCCAGGCGGTCAGACAAGAGGGTGCCTCTTTTAACAATTTTCCATCTGATCTAGCTGTACGGATTAATTAATTTTGAGTGGGGTAGAGTGCCTCACCGTCGTCGAGGATCTGCTCCTTTTCAATTGCTGCCAGCCCAGCGTAAGACTTGCAAATCACGTGGAGATCGCGACCATCATCTTGGTGATCTGAAGTTGTTGATGCCGTGAAATTAAAACAGGGAGAAACCATCCCAAGCAGCTAGAAGAAAGGCACTGCCACGGTCGTCTTTAGCCCGCATGTAGCCGACTATAACCAGGTCCATGTCGAACATTTCTTTCAATTTGAACCATCCATTACGCTTAGCTCTAGAAATTAATTCTTTGCTATCTTCGTTGATGCTCTACCTTTCTCCTATAAAATAAAGAGAATCCCTGCGTTTGATGGCAATACCTTCTTCCCCGGATGTGGTTGCTTGCTGGTAGAATTCGCGAATTTCATCTCTAAAATTTTTTCTTCAGAACAAGAAGACTTGGCAAAAGGAGGAAACTGTCTCACCCAGTGGTTCCTTCGCTCCTGTCAGGGATAAAAATGTTGTGGTGTTCATTTCTTTTCAGCAGTCGATCCTTCATAATTTGCACTCTGTCAAAGAGAGGAACTTGCATGAGATCTTCTTTAAATTCTTCGCCTCTCACTTTTCCTCCAAAGTAAAGAAGATCAAAAACGACGACTACAATCCGATGGCCGGTTTGTGGTTCCCGATAGTTGAGGGTTGTCCCATCGGCGGCTTTTCCCAGATGCCGGATCAGGCAACCTCGCTTCTCATCGTAGTGCATCAACTCGCAGTCAACGATACATTCTTCCACGGAATTTTTGAAGACTGGATGAATTCTTTCGGCCAACTTTTCTTTATGGTTTTCGCCGTAACACTGAAAATTTCAAGGTTTTTTTATGGGAAAGGCGTACATCGGTGAAGTCTTTCCCGTTTCTTGTGAACCACTTGTAACTGGTTCCCTTCTTGTGCATTATTACATGTTCCCCGTCGAATTTTAATTCCATAAAGAAGCCTCCTTTTAGATTAGTGGCTACTTGATCGTCGATTGTCTCAAGAGAAAGGCGAGCCAATAGTTGGGGACAGAAATTCACTCCGAGGAAATAGTCCGGAACCTGAAAGAGGAGATCTTTTCTGTTTTGATGCCGAGTCTTACCGTAGCATCGGGCGGACGAGCAGTCAAACGGTCCAGATCTCTCGTGTTCTTCCAAACATCACTAGCCTCCGGGGTGATGCATTCCAGGATTGCTTTACGAGTCAAACCGAGAAAACTCTAACAAAGTATTTCTAATGATAAGAACCTAGATCTACCTCTGTATTACGCATAATCGTATTGAAGATCCAGATAAGCTCATCCTCTGAGCAATTTTGAACAAAAAATTCGACTTCCTGTTGTTCTGGAGAAAGATTTCCAATGCATAAAATTTATTGGAACGTACTTTTCATAATATTTCCTAGAGCCATTGCATCCAACTTTTGGCAAACCTCACTGACGGTCATGGATGACGTGCTGCCTTCCAAACGACTGGATACTTCCTCAGCCAAGAGGAGAGCAACGGTACCTTCTCCTTGTTTCCCCTTGGACGATAATCCTTTTATTCCGACGACTTTGCAAATTAGATCTGTCAATTTTTTCTATAATGAAGTGGTTTTTCGAGTAAAATGTTGGGTATACCTCTCCCATATCCAATTTTCTAGCTTCGTTGGCATCGCTCAATAGAATGGAGATGAAATCCTTGCTTTTTAGTTGAAACTCTTCTTCCGTCTCGCAGGTATTCTTGATCTTGTGGAAAAATCCAGTAAGCAGGTGCCGTTTGTAAGGGATGCTTTCAAAGCCTTTGCCACGCACCTTGTTCAGGAAGGTAATAAAATCTGTGAAGAGCATCTCTCCTGACAGGGGAGCTGTCATCTAAAGGGGAGTTTTCAATTAGGAATTCAATGAGGAGCAAGGTGGAAGCGAGAAGGGGACAGTCACATTCGCTTTTTCGGATCTGTTGCTTGTGTAATGTTTGTGTATTAGCTGGGGAAGAGGAGCTTCAAGCTTGTGGAGTATTCATAAGCGTAGAGAGAAGAAAGGATCACCTGGGAGAATTTTGAAACCCCCTGCGCAGAACTATTATCGGGGTTACGTCACGCGAGCATTTTTGAAAGTTTTGCTTTTCTCACAGCTGCTTGATTGCCGATTTTGCTGCGGATGGAAGTTGGACAAGCTTTGGATGAAGTAGATGAATGTTTCAAAATTCTTTCCGCTGTTGTCAATTGTAGTGAGGCACCTGTAAAGAGCTCAAAATTCGATGTAATCGGCGAACTAACTAAATCTTTGTTATTAGTGAGTTGCAGCTTTTTATATTTATGTATTTCTCTATAATAACAATCGCTCACTGAAATGTAATATTGTATTTAGAACTTATCACATTCATCGTTAGAATGGGCTCAACAGCTTTCTCAGTTAGCTTTGAATTCAAATTGTCATCCATCTACCTCACAAACGCCTGACAAATCTACCGTTGATGATCCACGAATTTTCCTTGGGTATATTATAGGCGAAATAGTTGAGAATGTAAGTTTTTTATATTCTACTTATCCATCCATTTCTTCATTGCAGCTATCCAGAACACTTGGAAACCGTCGCTATAACAGCAGTGATGAAGTGCCTTTTATATCCGTCCAAAATGAATCTATTTTAAATGCATCACTTCAATTTTATATATTAGCGCAGGTTTTGCCCTTCCTAGATGAAGGTAGGTCCTCAATTTTCCTCGTTTATTCAGATATTTATTCTATTGAACGTTTATTTATCTATAGGTGTTGGTATACCCATTTATAAACGGTCTAATTATCTAAAAAGCTGGGCGCGAATAATTGAAAACGTTGACATAAGAAAAACTCAGGTATGAAATTCGAAAACATATTACATGTGCTTCTAGTTACATAATTTTATTTCTGTTGTACATCGACTTCTGGATTGTAATGAAGCAATAAAAGCCGAAACGCTCAAATTATTTTTAGCCGATATTATATGTGCCGTAGAACAAGTAAGCATTTCATAATTTGCAGAATTTGCATTTTAGCTTAGCCATCTAGGTGAAAATCATGATGAAAGGACTGTTAAAATGCTTGAAGAAATACCTAGGCATGATATACTTCTTGTGCTTATGTCACTTGCAAAAGTATATGAGAAAACGAAACCTATTCCGATCTGGTTTACGGTATGGCTAATCTCGTATCATAATTAAGGGGTTTAGACAGCTATTGGAAGGCGCATATCTACGATTTTATACTCGAGTGATGGTCTTTTCCATGTTTTAGGAGTTTATGCCGAATTAGGAGGTGAAACATTCTGGGAGAATTCACACCTTCTCTCTCGTATTGCAAGTCAACTTGCTCTTCCCCCAAGGAACACCAAAAAGATGGCGTACTTCGAAAATATACATTTGCAATTTGTAGAGTTGCTGCTGCAGGTGTGTTTTTTTTAAACATAATGCCACCGGCTATTTCCAACAGAAGCAAGTCTACCCAAAAGATGGTATTCTTCAATTATATTCAGCATTTGTGGATTCAATGGCGTTGAAAGAGCCTTTAGCTGCAGGTGTGCTTGTCTTGGATATGTTGCTTCAGCCATTTGAAGTAAGAAACTCGAATATAAATCTTTACCATAAGCAGATACTATATGAAATTGGCCACGACCAAGTTTTTGACAACAAAATGTCATCCTCTTTGGTTCTCCTGAGTTTCTTGTTGGAAGAAAGATACTGCCCACAGGTGCTATTTAAAACGGATCGCATTTTCCAGGTTTGCAGTGAATCTTTGTTTAAGTAATATGAAAATAGATTATACCTTTATTTACTGGATTTTTATTGTCACCATGTTTTGATGTGGATAACAGCCCTGCAGAAATTCGATCAGTTAAGGAGAATATTTTAAAAGTTCTAAAATACTTAGGTGAAAGAGTAGAGAATCTGGTAATAACTGTATGTAATTATGATTTGTTATCCTTTAGGGTCAACTGCTGTTCTCCTTCATCGTCGAAAATACTTCTACCCTTTATGAGATAATATCAGTAAAACCATTGGTATCTGTTATTGGAGATGAACCAGGTAACCTTTATTTTTATAGAAATTAATCGATTGCCAGACAATACAATTTATGTTCATCAAGTGAATGGAGATGAAGAAGATGTTCTTATGAGGAAACTAGATGCCGTTCTTAAATTCATTCAAGTAAGTTCCTTTTTTAAAGGCTAAAACATTCTAGGATCTGCTAAAACCATGCAATGCATGTGTATTAATAGAGATACTCTGTGAAAGTGCCAATACTTGGACTAATATGATAGAGCCAGTTGATGAATTACGTTTTGTAAAGAATGCAAATCGTTCTCGTGGTTCGTATCCTTTATTTTTTTAAGTGAAATTTACATTATTTAGATATAAAAAAGAGACGTACTGCTTCACATGTTGCTGCATTATTTTGTTTTGAACAGCTTGGTGAATGGGATGTTGATGCTGAAAATCCTAAAGTAATAGAAGCTCTCTGCAAATTGATCACGGTATATTTCATCTAATTCTGTCAATGTTTCCCTAGACAATTTTAAACAAATCGGTAGAGCGAATACAATTTGAAGCAGACAATGCTTTCGACCTTACGTCTTCAATGGACGACGAGAAATCAAGAATGGCAGCAATCCAAAAAACAAGCACAAAAATGGCTGTAGGCCTAGCAGCGGCGGTAGTCGCAGCGGGCACGGTAGAAGTATGTCTCATTTGGTTATTTTTAATAGCCTTTTTAGTCAACCAATTACCTTAACCGTATCTTGGAAGCATTGTCCCATTATGTAGCCCAGGAATCTGCGATAAATGATGCAGAACTGTTAAGTACAATTAAGGATGCTAAGGATATTCTATCTTTACTGAACGCTGTAGGAGTTAAAAGTGTAGAAAAATTTGATAAAAAGATGATTCCTTCAAGGCAAGGTTTTAAAATCTTCATAAATAGTTTTTTTCCAGAGTGCTTTCTGTGGATTTTTTAATGCAATTAAAAAATGATCTCCAAGACGAACTGATTCCTATAAGAGGACAGGCTCTTCTTAGTGTTTCTAAAGCGTTGAGATCAAGAGGTGATAAAAAAGAAAAAATTTTGTCAGTATTAGATGAATGGCTTTACGAAAAAGTCAAAGGTTAGGGAATATTTATATTAACAACTTTTTATAGATCTTTTAAAAGACCCGGATTCATATGTCTATTTGGCAGCTATTAATGCCTTAGCAGAAATAACTTGCCTTAATGTTAACAAATATCTTGAGCAACTTTTGGATATATTTGTACAATTAGGCCAGACTACAACTGATTGTATTGATGATTCCCAGCTGATAATGAGAGGAAAACTGGCAGAGGTCATTGCCAAAATTTTTCACGTTTTAGGTTAGCTTTTTTTTTAATTATTTTTTCTTTAACCCATTTTTACCCGAATTTCCCATTTCAAGAAATTTTTTACTGGGAGATGAGAGTAGATCCATTCGATGGCGTCTCTCGCCGTCTACAAGGAGTTTCTTTCATCAGCTTGGGAGCGTCACAGTGAGGAATCGACAACGTTTTACCAGAATTAAGCCCTTCTATAAGCCTCGACAAAAGTAGACCACTCATAGAAAAAGGCTTAATTCTGGTAAAACGCTGTCGATTCCTCACTGTGACGTTCCAAACCGTTAGAAACCAGCTCAGCTATCTGACGGCCAGAGGCGCTATCGAATGAACCTATTTTTCAAGAAAAAAATTTTCTAACTTGAACGAAAAACACCAAAGGGGGGACCAAGGCAAAAAATGTTCATTTTTGAACACATGGGAATGAATGGGTTAATATTACTCTGGTTTAGGAGATATTTCGCCTATTTGGATTGATCGAACTGCTAATGTGCTTTTTACATCACTGAAGGATAGTAGCGATATTGTTAGAGCGTCATCGTTATCCGCTTTTGCTGATTTTATATTGTCTTGTAGAGGAAAGGGAATCCACAAAATATTAGAAGAGGTAAGGCATACCAAAAGTATTATATTTTACTACTTTTTAGTTAATTTTCGCTATTGATAGCTTACTTAAAACAGATGATAGCGAGCTTGTGCGAAGAGCAGCTGTTCATCTTCTGAGGAACCTCATCAGCTCCTGTGGAGCAGAAATTTTCTCAGTATATTGCTACCAATTTCATTAAATATTTTAATCATAGGTTTTGGGAGATCATTTGAGGGATTTACACCGAACATTGCGAAGATTGTGGAAATACGATAGAGATCATGTGGTTCGCCTACATGCTGAAATTTGTTTAGAAGAAATATCTGCAGGATTGAAGTCTTCTTCTAATTTAGAAAGTGTATTAATGAGACCTATTAGTATTTGATTTTGTTTTTCATTTTGTAACTTTATTTAATAAACATATACATTTACATAAATTTCTGTTATTTAAGGTTTATGCCGTCTTAGTATCAAAATTTAACTGTTTTTAGTTGTTGTCATAAGAAATGCTATATTATTTTTTGTGTTGTTGTATACTTTGCAGATGGCCAACGGCGGGCCGGCCATCAATCAGGCTTTGGTGGTGGCCTGTGTGGAGGAGTTTTATACAACAGTAACGTCGTCTAGGAGGGCGGAATTGGATCGCATGCTAAATGAATTTAAAACTGGTTTGATTTATGTTTATTCATGGAATATATCTTTAGCTTTCTCGTGTGCTGATGTAATATCTGCTTGTATTGGGTTAATGGATCGCACAAATTCATCTACTGTACAGTTGTTTGGTGCTATTTCCCTTTATGAAACAGTTAAACATCGATCAGAAGAATGCATCTCCACAGTCAACCTAGTAAGTGAACTTCTCTCGACTTCTTGCATTTTATTATAGATGGATGGTTTAAAACAGTATCTAATAGATAACTTAACGAGTTCTGCAGCCGATAGAAGTCATACTGTTATACAAAAGTTGCAGTCTACTCTAGCTCTTTTGGCATTATATTCGATTCCTGATGTTTGGCCGCAACCTGTTCAAGATTTAACACTTCTTTGGTCGACGATGCCTGAGTTATTATTAAGGTGAATCAAACCCTGAAGGTATCTCCATGGCGTTTTAGAGTTTTGGCCGAAATTGCTGCTGAATTTTCAAATGTCCATATGCCTCTCACACAAAGAAGTGTACTAAAGACTGAATTACATAGAATCTCAGAGGTTTGATATTTTAATGTCTCTCACTTTGTTTCAGGAGATTATTCTTGTGATTAAAACCGTCCTAAATTCTCGTGAAACTGATCCATCATTAAGACAAGCGGCTGTTGAATGTGTGGAACGGTGGATACAATTACCAGGAATCAATCTTCAACAATGGACTGACGTTCTGAGTAACGTTTTCGGAGCAGTCACAGACGACAAGTGGCTGTCTTCCATTTCAATGTAAAAGTTATTTTTAGCGCAGCATTAACTAATCTTTTAAATATATTAGCAGATAATGAAGAATTAAGTAATTTAGAGCAATTGGTTCTCGATATATGCGAATATATAACCAAAGTTACAGCTAAGGTAGTTTTATCACATCTTTTAATCCTTCTTTCAGAAAATAGACAGTGAACTGCGAGAAAATAGTGATAGCGATGAAGCTTACACATTGATTGCCGCAGTATGTCGTCTATCAGAACGAGCCATTCCTATTTTGATTCGAGATATGCGGATGATTGGTAATGGATCGTGTTTAGCGTATGCTTCTGTCCATTTTGTATGATAATTTATTAATATTATAGTGATTTATGTATGATGCTCTCAACTCTTTCCATCTGGCCAGGGCGATATCCTGTAGAAGAACGTGTATCAGATCTACCTTCCATTTTTTGGACATTGCTTCGAGAAAGTTTGATGGAACATAAATTGTCAAACAATGCAAAAATTAAAAATGTAAGCTAATTTTTGCAGATATTCCTGAAGCCATTTAGGTGATTGATGCATTAAAGCCTATGTACAGTGTGGTGTTTAAAGGAGCTGTCAATAAATTAGCCTACCCAAATGTTTTAGAATACGAACAATTCGATAAAGAACAAAAGGACATGTTTGCTACGTAAGTAACTATATTCACTAAATAGTTTCTTATTTCAGTTACCGTAAAAATCGAAGTGAGGTGTCCGTTGATGCATTTTATATAGCTGGAAATGAAACATTAATATTTTTAAATAAGCAACTTGAAGAAAAACTACAACAAGGAGAGATTTGCCAGTTTGTTGCATTTGTTGCAAAATAGCTTTCTAGAATCGAATGTGTTTTGTATTTATGGCTGTTGGTAGCCGATTATCTTACCGAAGACCAATATGAACCTATATACCGTTGCTTGGAGTTGAGCACGCAGTTGACAACCTTGCCAACAGGAAAAGACTGCGACAGATTGGGATGTACTTTAATGCAACTCTTTGTTTCACTTGCTCATCTTATTCAAGCGCATAATAATGTGAGGTTTTCGTTATTTTTTAACGGTAATCGCTTCCAGGCTGTAACTTTACAAAATTATGTAGTAAAAATAATATTACCCTACATTGATAGACCGGTATGCGCCACGGACGCTTTAACAGCTTTAGAAAACATTGTTGGAACTAGAAATGAAGATCTCTTTGTAATTATTTTATTGTATTTGTAATCAGCAGACTACAGACATTAATAGGCAGCGAAGTTTCCGAGAAGTGCTACAATTTCTTTATGGATGTCAGTAATACAGAGCGACTACGATTAACGGCATTAAAATGCATCGGCTATATTTTATCTACAAAAAGATCCAACGAAGTTATGGTAATAATCAAGTACAACTTTTTTTTAAATTTGTTTATAGGAAATCGTACAACGGTTGATATCTTCTCATGTCCAAGATCTTAATGTAACAGAATCTTTAAACGAAAACGATCTTCACCGGAAACAGTTCCAAATTAACATCTTTTCAAGTCTTTTTTCAACGTTGAACAACAAAAGGAAGGGTAAAATGCGTTTTAATGTAGTTTTACAATATGCATTATCTAGTTACTACGATAAACGAAGAGTCCCCAGTTACTTTAATTCTTCAACAAGCAACACCTGTTTTTAAAAGTGTGTTAGCTAACCAAGGAGCTGCAAAAATGATTGGAGATCGGGTAAGAAAATCACAATAATAGACGTTGTATCTTTTTTTTCTGGTGTGTGAAGCCGTTCGCTCTGCAGTATGCAGTTTCTCAGAGGATTCCATTTATATTTGCCAAATTTTTCCTTCTATTGCTGAAATTATTGATTTATCACTTCTCACAAATGCTGCTACGTCATGTAATTTGGCTAAATCTACTGTTTTGGTAAGTTTTTACTTTAGCAACTCCTATTTAGGTTATAAAATTTAGACATATGCTAAAACAGAATCAGCCGCAGATCTGGCTAAAGCTATTGCTCGTTGGTTTGAGCTCTTTTCCCAACATCAAGACCATAAAGATATTGAAGAGTGGCTGAGTTTAATGTACCATGTTAGATTGTAAATTTTTCTCCTGTGTATTTTCTTTTCAGATAATAAAGAAAAACTGGAAAGCATTACACCTTGCTGGTGATCTATTTATACCCATTATTAAGAATGCCATTCATGTTGCAGGAAATGTAATACATTTTAGTAATTTATAAGTAAACTATTAGATTTAGGCTTTAGTATCAAGCAGCGAGCCGAATGTAGTACGAGGAGGTTCACAAGTTTTAGCTGAAATTGCCAATCAAACTAGTTCATTTGATGATAATCTATCTCGCCAACTATTAGCGGAAAGTGGAACCCCTCTTGTAAAAGTAACAAAAAATGTGCAAGTTGCTTTAGTTTTACAACATTTAGCACATATTTTTGCGGATACAAAGTGAATTGATGAGAACTACAGTTGAATCTCTAGCTGAAGTGCTCTTCTTTTTTGTTCAACAATTCCCTACGGAAACAAGGTATTTAATATAAATTTTCGTTTGATTAGTCTATGCCTCCAGAACCGTTATTAACTCTGAAGAGCGAGGAGACTCCCCAATGGTGGCTGCAATGTTCCGCGAAATTGGAAATAGGCGCAATTTCAAGCAAATGACACTTCGCCTCAACCAAACTTGTAGAAAAGTCTAGTGAGCTATTACAAATTGTACATAATAGACCCAAAATATGTATGCTGTAGGTAGGTGGCTAAATTAAAAAGTCCTTATGCATGCTATTTCCAAAGGTAAAGTACACAAATATTATTATTTACCAAAAGGTTTTTTGGTTATGAAAACTTCTTTTTGTTGAATTTGTTGTTATTTTTCACTTTATAGTAAATTGTTTTAATTTTAACTGTGACGTCATTGAGACTGAGCGAAACTCTAGTTAGTGTTACACTACCAGTTCGACGGGGTCTTTCAGTCGAAAGATCTGATTTCCAGCTTTTTTCAGAAATCTGAAGGGATCCATACATGATCTTGTATTAAAAGCTGTGAAACCTTCGGCAAGATGCTGCTTTTCTGTACTAGCTGCTTATCTGTGCTTGCTTGTTCTCATTCGAAAGCGAAAATGCCCACATCAAGCTGTCTTTATCGGTTCCGCATAGCGTTTCCCTCTCTAGTATGGTTTGCAAAGGCTTTGGTTAGAAGTCATTATGTACCGGGGTTGTCCTTTTGCCCACTAATACTTTGTTTACTTACAGCGAGTCTTGAAGATTTCCAAAAGTTTGCTCATCTATCTCACTGCAAGGGATTGCCTCATCATTGTCTCGCTAATCTATTGATTTTTTATCTCGTCTTTTTGAGAAAAATACCTCATGTTAGGGGAACATTTCACTTTCTAGGCAACGATGGCAGCAATACGTGAAATCACGTGCTCGATCGAGAACCTCGTGGGCGGGTCATGGCTGTTTGCCAGACTCCAGCCTCTTTTTCATGTTTTCCTTTCAGATCTATTGTTTTTTTACAAGAAATCCTAAGAAAATGAAGGAATTTGTCTATTTTGGATAGGATAAATGAGGAAAATATGATTTACGTGAGATTCCTCGTTTATTCGATGGCAAATGACGCCATCCGAAGAAAGTTGAAAGAATCCTCGAAATTCCGTTTATCCTCTGAAATCTTACAACATTCCTGAATTCTTCTCCGTTTTTCTCGACATTCCCTCTTTTCAGAACATTTTTACCCGTATTATGACAGAGGAAGAAGATGGAGGACGGGCCGATTCATCCAGGAGACCACGCCGTGAAGCCATCCAAATCTACCGGCCAGGTAGTATCTATTCACCACAATTAATCCAAATATCCAATTCAGGAATGTTTAAAAAAGGAGTTGATGCCACATTGACGGGTGAACCGTCAACAAATTCGAAACCACCGGAAGTTCCAAGAAAAATGAGGATAAATACCTCGCCGTTGGGAAGTGCCCGCTCTATGGGAAGAATTGATCAATCCCATCGAAGGCGGAGTAACGATACAGATTCTGTTCATTCTTGTGAGTTATCGCATCAAAAAAAGAATAGGAGAAATGTTTTAGATCGTAATGATTCGGGCAGCACAACCCCGGATGCCATGTCCATTTCAAGCGAGAGAAAGAACAGCTGGGGGCGTGGTGGCGGTGCCCGGGTATTTACACGAGGTGGCGCGAGATCGTATGTTTATTTGGAAGCATTTATCCAATTTTTAGCAGGTGAAACGGAAAAATATGAGAATTTTTCAGAAAAGAAAGGAATAATGACGCCATGAGTGAATGTAGTATGCAATCATTTGCTTCTTCTACGTCGAGGAACGATAGAAATGAAAGAACAGGCACACATTCGACACAGAATCAAAGAAGAGAGCCCCGATATGAAAATTCACATAATAATGGATATACTAAGCCATATGTAAGCAAATTTCCCATAAAAGACACCAAAAATATTTAGAATTCGACACAATCACTGTATAATACGAGACTCCCTGGTGGATATTTAGACAACTCGGAAAACAGGCAAAGAACGGGTCCATTGAGGCAAAATCTTCCAACTGGACAGCAGCGCTTTACCCGAAACGTGAGTTTCCCACCATCCCGTCAAAATTCAAACCAACAGGGCCCCTCAAATGAACGGTCTTCGATGAGAGCCGAGCGACGAGCTCCTCGACGGCGAAACGATTCTGTGAACAGCACGCAAAGTGAATGGCCACAACCGACACAAGAACTTCATGTGGATACGGGACCGGAAACCCAGAGCCAGGCCGGAGATGCTCTCTCCAGCTCGTCTGTTGACTACTTTGCCGTTTGTCAGTCCCTCGAATCCATGGGCTCTTTCAATTGGACGGAAGAGGTTGGTTTCCCCTCCCCTTTGGAGACACCCGTTTATAGATGGAAGAAGTGGAACGAAAGAAGCAAGCGGAACAACGAAGCCGGGAAGAGGAAGAGACCCGGAGATTACAGCAAAAGTAATTTTTTCGCCCTTCCGTTGCACCCGTATAGCCGCGGCAGAATTTTCTCTTTACTCGTTACCTTCATGTTTTTTTGCTGCCGAGATTTTATGGGTGCGGGAGCGCGAAACCTTCTCCCGTTATATACCGCTGTTTTAACAATTTCCTTCAGATTGGAAGCATGTAAAACAGGAATTGAATTACAAAAAGCATTGACGGAGAATAAAGGACGTCCTATACGAGGAATTATGAGGATAAATATTGAAGACGGGCCACCTCCTCCGGTACCAAAACCAACAGAACGACAAAAATCACCCAATGAACGACCCCCTCCACATCCTAGAAGTAATACGAGAAAGAATAGAGATAGACGGCAGCGGAGAGGTAAGAAATTGCGAGAAAAAAAAATGAAATACACATATTCTTACGTGTAGATAGCGGTTCCTCGTCAGTTAGCGGCAGTATAGTGGAAGAGGATGAGAATGATGACGACCTGGCGACGGGAGAACGAACTCCAACTGGTAATTACTCCCAATTTCACCGAAAAAAAAGAAATCCCTTCAGATTCTCGCCCATCATCTTCTCACGGGCATAGGGAATATTATACAAATGAAAAACGACTACCCAAAGAGAGATTTCAATATAATAATCGACCGAGAACGGAGCCGACTGATCGAATACCTCCTGTTCCGAGTTCTAGACTCGCTGGAAGGCTAACAACAGCCAACGGGATATCTCCGAGCCGAATAGAGGGTCGTGGAGTCTATCAACCACCAGCAATGAGAAGAGGTTTGCCTATATTTCCTGTTTTGAACAGCAAAAACATTGACACGAACAACTTGATCAGGTGCATCAATTGATGCAAAAAAAAAAGTAAGCATGGGCCACCGAAAACTAATTTTTGGCTCTTTTCAAATTCAGCTTAAAATTCATTTGTTCTTTTTTATTTCCCCCATTCCCGTATCCTTTTCTTAGTGTCTGCTGAAGTTAGTTTTCTGGGAGTTGGATAAGTAAAGAAAATCACAAAAAGAACAGTAACACCAAGGGACGGCCACGAACTTTTGAAAAACATGCACAATTTCTCCCAATTTTAGCAATTATTGAATTGTAATCGACTCAGTTGTCAGCGCATATCAAACCGGGTTGATATTTCTTTTCTAAATTAGACGTTTATAGCTACTGACACCATTGGGCCATCTTCAACTCGTGACAGGTAAACTGTCCTTTGTTCTTCTTCTCCCTGTCTAACTGCTATCAGATCTTGTTCTTCTTCTGACTAACATAGACTCTATTTATTTTTGTTACGAGAAAAAGACTGTATCCTAGAAAAGATCTTAAAAAGTTGGCCGGTTGCGCCCTCTTACCTCTTTTTAGTAGTTTTAACCTACACATATCTTCTTCCTTCCCACACACTGCTAGTCATTAATGTTACTTATTTTATGTTTGCTGTTAGTAACTTATCTGCACAATAAATCTGCTATTTCTTACGCTTTGGGTGGCTTTGGTATTTCGGCTTGTGGGAGGTATTTTACCTTTGTCTTGTCTTCCATATTTTGTTTTCCGGAGAGCATCTTTGCAATATTTTCTTATTAGATGTTCCAGTCATGACACCATGCCATCAAAAACCACTATGGATGAGGCTGTCTACAGCCAAATTGCCCAAGGAGACGGACCACAGATAGAAAAGGTTAGTTGTTATGAAGACAAAGAGCGGCCCGTGTTGTTTTTATCTTTCTTAATACTTAGTGGATAATATGTCATGAGCGTTGTAGCGCTGCGACACAACATCATTATCTGTTTGCTCTCTTTTGTGTATTCTTAGGGTCCAGTGTACTATCAGGTGGCTCTAGAGAAAGATGCATCAGAAAGCGTTATTTAAAAATATATAATCTTACTTTTCAGCTGAACAAGGCCATCGGAACTTTACTTTCTCAAGTAGCTGAGAAAAAGGATGACAAGGCAGCACAAAAACTTCTCGAATTGAGTGAAAAATTGAGGAATATTTATCTTAATGTGCTTACACGGGACATCAGTTTTACTTTTACGAAAAATTTGGAGCAACATCTTTGGAAACAAGCCTTTCATAAGGTTTGTATTTTAAACAAGGTAGTTTTACATACTTGATATTACAGATAATAGATGCAATGAAAAGAGGCTGCAATTCTGTGAATGTAAATGCAAAGAATATTCGCAAAATTCTTCTACAGTTTATTGACGAAGCCGTTACCTATTACCTGTTACTCATTAGTCATCTTGAAACAACTTTTGACGTTTCGTTTGAGATGGCTCTTCATTGGCCAAACGGACTCCCTAATGACGATTTTACTTCTTTGTTACATGCTGACAGCCCTGTTTCATACGATGGAACTTCACAAAAAGTTTTTAGTTTTATTATCTTGCAACCAAATTTTTAGCTGGCTTTGAAATCGCTATCACGACATCTTCTTTGTCTAGGAGATCTCTATAGGTACAAGTCTCTAATTGAAGGAAACGAAGATTATTCTGCTGCCAGAGCGTATGTTTACATATTTTATACACATTTTATTCTCTTTACAGTTGGTATCTGAAGGCTGCCCTTCTTTGGCCATCTTCGGGCCATACTTACAATCAGCTAGCTGTAGTCGCTTACTATTCGGTATGTCCAATTATTAATTCCTGTGTTGCTTACTCATTGGGCCGAAAAATAATCTAGAATTTTTGTTAATTTTAGAACATTTTTACATTTGGTTATACCGTACCTTCTAGATGCTGTACACGAGCACCCGTCGTGCCCGCCACACCCCACTGGAGATACTCTCCAAACAAAGACAGGTGTACTTATTATATGTTATAAGTTATAACCTTTTGGAAAGAAGTATTGCGCTGTGCCATTAGATAACTATTTTGGGGTCTAACACGGTTAGATTGTTAGCACTTAGACTTTCAATACCTTCACTCGTTTTACATGCTTATGCCCACGGGTTACGGTGAAAGCTTTCCCACACATTCCTCTTTCCCTGTCCATGTCCACTTTGTCTAACCCATTTGCTTGACGGTACGGTATGACCAGCTTTTTCACTGTGTTTCTATTATTACTTGAAATTTCTTTCAGGAACGTGTTCTGGATGAAATCTTCTTCTGCATACGTGCTATAGGTGCTGATCATCCTTACGACTCTGCTAAAGACAGGCTTAATGGTAGATTAGCAGCGATGAGGAAGAAGGTATGTTTCTCCATAAATCTATTAATACTTATGCTCATATATATATAAATACTTTAGGTTGAAAAATATGAGCAGCTTCTTGATTGTGAACAAGGCAGAATTAAAACGGAATTGACGGAAATTGGCATCAACCAGCGAGAGCATTGGATTTTACCAGAAAAAGATAAGCATTTCGATGAGCCTAGTACTTCTACAACCAATCCTGCCCAATTGCATCGTAGAGCCGTTAGTTACTTGATTCACACTGCTGGATTATTAATTTCTAAAATTGGTATGGAAAAATTTAAAAGGTTGGTGTTGTAATTAATTTAAAAAATGTTTTCAGCGTTTCTGAGCGAGCTTTTTCTCAGTTAGACATACTCCTTTCCTTAGAAGAAGCACCAATTAGCAGCCATCAGCTTATTGAATTTGCTACCCTTTTCATATATGCTGTCCATGTAACTACAATCAAAGGTATTTCAAGGTTTTATTAACCCTTCAGTGGTGCTTTCTTTTCTTTTTATCATTTCTCATTTCTGGAATGAGCCCTCTGATTCTAAATGTTTATAAGCATTAATCGCTTATAGGTGAGCACGGAATATTTTCCGTTCAACAACAACATGCTATGGATACACTTGTTACTTATTTTGGTACATTATTAAAACCGCTAATTTCTGAAGATATTAAAGGATGGTTTAACGGAGATATAACTGTTTCACAAAGGGTAATTTTTAAAGAACAGACGATAAATCAATTGTTTATTTTTAAAATCATATTTTTAGGCTATTCGTGTGCTGCCTGCAGTTTCAATATTTTTGCATTGCTTCCAAAATGGTACTGCTCTTGAAATCTACAAAGATATACCACTGTGCGGTCTACAGTTTTGCGATTGTAAACTTATCGTCTTGAAATTGTTTTAAATAATTCTTTTAGTAAGAGTGGATACTTGGCATCTTCTCGCGAAGATTGCTACTGATCTGAAGTATGTTGAGGAGATTGGGCAGCTCGCTTCCATTAATTTAGAAGATGGTATTCTTTATCATAAACTAAATGAATTATTTTATTTACAGATTTCAATACTTATATTGAACCCGAGATGTTATACATGTCTTCTTTTCTAACTGTCTTTCCCAGAATACAGCAAGTTTTTGGACTGAAATTGCCAGATCAGGTAAATCTCCTTCTCAACATTTTTCAAGCTTT
The DNA here is from genome assembly GCA_932521035.1 of Oscheius dolichura. Taxonomy (NCBI): domain Eukaryota; kingdom Metazoa; phylum Nematoda; class Chromadorea; order Rhabditida; family Rhabditidae; genus Oscheius; species Oscheius dolichura. Next base: position 2,358,573 of record OW051494.1, on the reverse strand, counting down.
CTTAGATACATGCTGATATTTCGGTTCACGTTAGAGCTCGTTTGTTGTTACAAACTGCCACATTTTTGTCTGAATCTCACGTGGGCTGTATTAAATTTGACGATGAAAATAAAAGATTTAAAAAGGAAGAGTCTGCTGGGCAGTTTTTAACTTTCAATCACTCCCATGGTGATGAGGTCTGTGTTTTGTAAACGTCGAATAATACTTTTTTTTATTTAGATATTAACTCCAGAAAATCTTACTAGAGAAGATTTGATCGCTCGTGAAAGGGAACGGCGCGTTGTTCTTGTTATTAAACCATCATATGTCGTCCCAGACACCAATGCCTTCATTGATCACCTGCCTCTTGTGCAGAGAATTATCAACAGCAACATCTATCAGGTCTTGATGCCAACAATCGGTATCTTCTAATTGTGCCAATGTTTATCAATTATTTTTAGTTCTGGACGAGTTACAAGGATTAAGCAAACCCGCAGTTGATCCTAGATCACAAGAAGTGGCAGCGCAGGCCAAGAAATCATTAGCTTGGCTCAAAGAGAAGGGCAAGCTGAAGGACCACAATATGCATACGCTAACAACACAAGGAAGCAGAATGCCTTTCCGAATTCTGACAGAGGACACCGACGATCGAGGAATTGGAAAGGTTTTTGTTACCACTTCGACTGTTTCATTTGAATTTTTCTTAGGTAAACGATGATCGAATCCTTCAATCCTGTGTAAACTATGTCGAGCGCAATCCATCAAGTTTTATACCGTCTATTTCCATCCCCAAAGGCACGGAAGCCGTCTATTGCAATCTCGTCCTGCTCAGCGAAGACCGTGGAATTTGCATCAAAGCCACAAGTCAAGGCGTACCGACCCGGACTATCCAACATTTTGTGAAGTGGAGCAAATTACCTTCGTAGAGATAAATTGCATTTTTGTTCGGTCTGAATGACTTCCAGGAATTTTTGTAGGGTTCCATCTCCCGGGTGATATACCTCCGTTTGATGTCGTCTTTCTGTAGAACATTATAATGATTATGCCGGTTATCTTAGGTCGTAACACCTCAGCCCTTTTTTCTCAAGGATATACATCTGTTATGTTAGAATTGTTTCGCTCGATAAAGTTAAATAAAACTTATGTTATAGTCACTTGTATAAATTTCTTGCTTTGTAGAGTTCGGCTAATTTACTCTAGGCTTGTAAGTTAATGAAAATAGCTATATTTATTTACAGATATATTTTCGTCATACTTTTACTTACGCACTTTTTAGCATACTAGTTAGTCGCCGGCTGCAGGTATTTTGCATCTTTTCTTTGCCAAAACGTTGTTCTAGGGTTTAATTCAAATGAAACGTACTAAATCATCGAAGAAAGAGAAATGTAATTTTGTGGATGTCAAAAAGCTGTGTGATATTGAGGATCTCCACCGAGTGCATGTTAGTTCGAATACGATTACTGGTAAACATTGTTTTATTTAGATCGATCGTATTCGACAGATGAGAGCAAGTGGAAATGCTCCAGTTGATACCATGGGATGTCATAAATTAGCTGATCCACTTGCTGTACCGAAGGTTTGTTAGATATGTACATATTATTATTTTGGGTTAGGTTTTTCGCTTCCAAGTACTAGTGTCTTTAATGCTTTCAAGCCAGACAAGAGATCAAACAAATGCTGCTGCAATGCTTGTGGGCTGATATTTTTTCAAATATTTTCAAGTCTAATTTTCAGAGATTGAAACAATACGGTCTAAACATCGACTCGATGATCGCAATTGACGTTAAAGACCTGGAAAATTTGTTAGTTCCCGTCTCATTTTTCAGAGTCTGTACTATTTTTTTTATAATTTTATGTACTGGGTTTAGAGAAAAGCAGTTAATATCAAAAAAGTTGCTCAAATCCTAAAAGACGAATACGACATGGATATTCCAAACACAGTTGAAGGTATGCTCGATTTTACTCTAACATCTGATTGTAGGACTTTGTTCACTTCCTGGAGTCGGTCCTAAAATGACACATCTGGTCATGCAAATTGCCTGGAATAAAGTAGAAGGTGTTGCCGTTGACGTTCATGTGCATAGAATTGCCAATAGACTAGGTTGGATGAAAACTACCAAGCCTGAAGAAACAAGAAAGCGCCTCGAAGAAATGTTGCCTAGGTACAATGCCACTAATTTTTATGTAGTTGCTTGATTTGAGATCGGAATGGGAATGGATCAATCCACTACTTGTTGGCTTTGGACAGACCATTTGTAGGTTTTTATTGAGACCATAATTTTTTTTTTCATATTTGGAGGCCTTCCAATGAGACCGAAATGTTCGGAATGTCTTTGCAGAATGATCTGTCCATCTTCAACCGATAGAGTATGTTTCTATGTCTATATATGTGCAATTCTTGTGTTTTAGAAACCAGAAGAAGCGCCGGTATAGATATAAATAAAGCTCTTCACTTGCTACTATCCAATGTGATCTCTTATTTTGTGCATAATAAAGTTAAATTAAACAATAAAACCTCTTCCAATGAATTTAATTTTTTTATCTCCGGTGAAGTTGAAATATACTCCATGAGCCTTTGATTTTCGCACAAAGCTAGTTTTTAGCGGAGCTGTCGACAAGCATCGTAATTAACAGGTTCAGAAGAAGATTAGAATTTAATATTACAACAATTGTTTTACAATTCTACCCGAAAACTATTTTACCGTCCGACTACATACACGTGAGGAAAGGAGGTAAGATGAAAGTCGTACAGTAATGCGTCGGAAAGCGTACCAGGATTATCAGATATCTTAATATATTTTGTAAAAGCAAATTGCTTGGTGGAGTAATAAAGTAAAGATACCTGAGTAACTAAGGTTTACCTCGTGGCATATTTCTATTTCCATAAACACATAGCACGGTACTTGATGCCCATAATTTATTGGCATTGATATCGGTACATTTGATTGCATGTCCTGGCGAATCTATTTTGCAAATAAATATAAAAATATCTTGGCAATAAAAATCTTACCTTTTTATATAGCTCATTTTTCTTTAAAAGTGCTGCAAGTACTACAGAATATTTAACAACAGGCTTCTCCAAAAGTTGACCGCAGGCATCTCTAGTTACATACAGCATTGGCGAATGGAGGTAACGAGTGATTCTTTTAGATAAAAGCTTAATTCCATTCCAGTTCTTGCAATAACCATCTCCTCCAATAAAATCTTCTTCAGTTACCTAGTAAAATTAGATAAATTTAATTAAAATTGCAAACCTTTATACGATTCCTTTGCGATTCAGTTAATTTCGAAACAGCGTAGCGATGAAAATCAAGAGTACTCTCGCCTAGTGTGGCTCCTTGTAATTTATCAAAATTTCTTTGAAGCACACATTCCAATATTAATTTGAAGATAAGCTTATTTCCTTCTAGAATAGGTTGCAATGCGTCATTGTTCTCATGTGGAAGCAATTTTTCCAACCGTTTTATACTTCGCGATTTCTTAAAATATATAAGAAATTTAAAAAAAACAAACTCACAAAATACCAACTTATAAAATCACGTGTCTTTCCAAATATTCTAGGGCTCACGTTTAATGGTGTCGACAACAGAAGGTTCCCTTTCGTGGTTAGACTAAGTGAACCCTTAAAAAACAATAAGACGTTTCAAGATACGTTCGTTTACGAATTTCTGGAATTCCTTATTGGACCTTCTAGAAATTGAAAAAGCTCTTTCATTTTCAGGGAGATTTTCTTCTACTTTTTTAGGTCTTCTATTCCTGGAAGAATGCTCTACTAAAACTTGAAAATTACCATAATTTTGATAATATTCCATCCTCAGAGGAATCGGACAATTCTGAAGAATATAGGCGCACACCTAACAAGTATTGTTTAAGAAAACCATGGTGTAACCTGTTATGGACCGTGAAAAATGCCGTAGAAATGGTTGTAAATGTGGGCCTGGCAATAATGAGCACATCTTGAATCGAGACGCTAAAATTTGTGCGAAAAAAATGATAAGACTAATTCGAAATTACAGCTGGAAACAAACAAAAGAAAGAAAGAAGAATTTCTTTTATTCCTACAATGTTTACATTACAAGAAATTGGAAATCAATGAGTTTCACCTCCGAATCTACCTGCTCAAATTTAGTAATAAATCTATTTCCAAAAGTCATATATCCAAATATAGTCCGAGGAGCATCGTATCCGTATTCAGCAGGGATTGGCAGGCTTTGGGCTTCTTCTGATTTATCCAATAAAGTTAAATCTCGAACCTAGAAAGCGAACCTAAGAAATATCTGTGTTACTTACCGCATCATATAGAATCTTTTTTTTGTAAAAAGCACAGCATAATAAGCTATAAGCCAAATACGGCTCTCCATTGTGAGACACTGGTTTGATCATTTGGAAATGCTTATATGGACCTGGAGCAATTGCGAATATATCATTCTGAGTTAAATTCAACAGGTGTCGTTGTCTAAAAGGATGTAATAAAAGGATTGTTGCTTACCGTTCGGACATTTGTGCACCAGCGGCAGTAAAACGATCTACAGTTGTTTGACTACATATTCCTCGCTCAACCAAGTTATCCAGGGTGTTCTATGAAGCAAATTTTTAAAGTGCAAGCAACTTACGTTATATGCATTTTGAGCTATCAGTTCAAATGCCTTTTTTGTCCCAGGTATTATGTTTTCTTCATTCAGATAATCTGTTGACTCGAATTTTATTGCAGCAGCTTTCGCCTAAAGAGATGACTACAAATGAAAGTAAACCCAACCTCCATTCTCCTCCAAAAGTGTCGAAATAGCATCATTCCAAATGGTAAAAAAATTGCGAATCCTCGCTGTGGCTTTAGTTCAGATACATGCATTACTTTCTTGAGAAAATTCTTGTCGACCATCGCAAACGGTTTGTCTTCTTCTGGATATTCGTGTGGGTCCTTATAAAAACGTTGTCTATAAACGGCTACATTTGACAGAAACACAACAAATACCTTACACTACTTTTAACACTTGTCGAAATTCATGCTCATCGTAAGCTAACGGCTTTCTTTTGTCTTTTTCATCTTCGTTTGTATGAATTTCTGAAAAACACGTATCACCATTACTGAAAGTTCAAACCTGTATTGTTTCTTCTAACATTTACTGCTCGAGAATGCGAGATGTTAGCTCTCTGTATATAATTTGTTACTCTAAAGAGACTAATAGTTGACTTTGCGTTCATAGAATACTGAAAATGCTAGTCTTTACAAAGGAAAAAAAGAACATTGTAAAGATTTTATGAGAACGCTTGATTATATCAGCATCTAATGCTTGTTCAATGAAACACAAATAATATAGAAGGATATTTAGCAAATGAAACAAATGTGTAACTCAAAATAAATATGTAAGTTCAACAATATTTATTACATGTAAGATCTTAGAAAAAGTAGAAACGAAATGAAAAACCTGTGGTTTGACTAGCAAAATGATGAAGTCTTTTCTCTAAAAAATGTTTGGTGGAAACTGACACAGTATGCGTGGGCACTCAAAGTTATGGTGAGGGCGACAATTGATGCCCTCTTTTCCTATTTTGTTGGTTCTAAAGTTTCGTCTGTTTTATACAGTGGCACTATTTACCTGTGTTTCTGTTCTCTTAATATTATTACCCGATAGTTCCGAGAAGCACTTCTTCATTGTTTGCATCCATGCCTGTTGCAGCATTTCTCCACTATAGAAAGGTTTTTTTTTTCATTTCAGCCGATTTTTTTTATAATGAGGGGAAACTTACTTGAGATCAACCACATCACCTTCTCCGGCGTGGTTCATCGTTAGGTGGCTCTCTACCTCAGCAAAATCCTCTGATCCAAACTCGCAAATTGGGCATTCAAACTGTTTTATATAGTAATGTTTCTTTGCATGATACATCATACTTTCAATATCATCCAAATTGAAATCAAATGAACAGATCTAAACAATTTTTGTTCTTTCCATGGGGTTCACCTACCGCGCATGATATTAGCTGTCGTTCTGTCGAAGTATCTCCATTTTCAACACTTGCATCGCATCCTAAAAGGGTTTCTGCTGACACAGCTTCACTAAAATGAGGAAGTTCTCCATTCTAAATTTACTTTTCCTGCTTTTTTCATGATAACATACGACATAGTTACCCTCTTCAACCTGGCTTTGGGCCGTATCAACAAAAGCTTTGAGCTCTTCAGAAATATCTGGGACGACATCATCCAAGGAGGGGAAAAATTTCCCGATAAAAAGTGAGAAATCTTGACAAGTCGGCTGGAGGCCGACCGAAACGTCTGCAGCTATTATCGCATGGTCCGATACTATGTGCCCCCTAACAATGTACTGAAGTTTGTAATTTTGATATCACACTTGGTATATACAGTACCTCATAAGCAGCTAAAAAGTCACATTCGCCACATTTATAAGGAAAGCAGACGTCGGCATGTTTTTGACGAATATGCTCTGTGAAGGGCTATAATTCTGTATTATTATTTTGCAGGAATTTTCACCTCATTCGAGTCATCCTCTCCAGAAACAGCGTCACCGCATTCGCAACAGTTACGCAATTTATCAGCTAAATTTACAACTTCGTCCTTCATTGCATTACTAGTTGAAGGCCCGTCCAGTTTAGCCAGGGTCCTTCCACCAAACACTTCAAGGGCACTCTTTCCCGTCTAAATGGATCTTCCCTTTCGATAAAAGGCTGGGCTTTACCTTTCCCTGAGAATCCAAATATCCCGGAAAGCACTTTTCCATGTAAGCACACCAAATCTTTTGTAAATCAGGTGTTAGATTATCATTTGGCGTTGTCAAAGAGTCTCCATGTTGACTAGCCATATGAGTTCGCACCTTTGACATTTCGTTGTGCTGGTAGGGGCAGTATATACAGGAGTATTGTTTTATAGAGCTGTGTCTACGAACATGGTTTGTCAAATTTGATAATCTACAAAGGAAAATTCTTTGAGACAAGGCAACTCTTACCTGCTGACCATGATTTTATTGTCACATAGTTTGCAGTTGATATAAGAAGCATCGGGATTCAGTTTGCTGGTGCTCCTTATCTGAAGAAATTTTTGTGTTAAGATGATGCGTGTTTCAGCCTGACTCAATTTGTTGAAGTGGTTGGAAATTCACCTCGGTTTCTAAAGGTGGTATGAACACCGAAGTATTGGGTATAAGGTTGGCTGTTGCTGTAGCAGGAGTTGATGAAAACACCTCTGGAGATGCAGACCTTTCCTAGAGAGGTGAGTGGTAAAATTGATGAGAAATTAACTTACATCTGCAGCAAAGAATGACACTACTGGTCGTGGTGGCGATTTTTCGGCGTCGTGAACCCCGTTTATGTACTTTTTCACTTCAATATGATCGACTAAACTCGTCAAAAATGTGACATTAGGGTAGCCATTGCTCATCTAAACGGCTCTTTTTTATAATCTGAGAAGAAGTTACCAAAAGATTGAAAAAACTGCCAATATCGACATTTTCTGTAAGAGCAACAACAGCAAATTTTGGTTTTCTGAAATGTACATGTATTTTCCCTTCTATATTCCGTTACCTTGTCATCTATTTCAGCGATAAATGTAGATCACAAACATAAGAAAACTAATTCCTTGCGAGCGCACTGTTCTGTTGAGCTGCTTAGAGAATCGCTGCAAGAATGGGCAGTTAGAGCTGGGCCGAGGTAGGGTTCAAATGTCGCTTTTTAGTTGTAGCCGATAAAGAAAGCTAAAAAGCTGAATACTACACACCTAAAATATAATAATTGGAGAAATGTGGTCTTATATAGTCTTTTTTACTCTTCACTTTATGTATTCGTTGCATGGATACTTTTTACTACTTATTTTCTGTTTTCAGATGTCCTTCTCAACAGGAGTCAATGTGGTTTTCGGAATATCGGATTCATCAGATTTACTCTTCGAAGCTTGTGCCGAATTTACAGCAAAAAATGCCTATGCGCATTGGTTACGAGCAGAGCCTCTTGAACGGTTAGTATTTTACGAATAGTATGGCTACACAGCAAACGTTTATTTCGAAATGCTTATTTTAATATTTACAGGCTTCCAAAAATACCAGAAAAACTAACAGAAGATCCTGCTCGACTAAAACGTATTCTTTTCTACTATGGGAAACCACCAAATCCAAGACAAGCAGCTGAACTTGCGGTAGACAATAGACTAAGAGGAGATCTTATTATTGTAAGCTTCCTGCCGTTTCCCGATTTGTTTATTTCAGCTTTAGATTGAGCAACCAGCAGTCTCGGATCCTTTCCGTCTGGCTTCGATTTTAGCACTTTTTTCGGATTATGAAAATGTGGGAAATACCGCCATTATTATATTGCCAGAATTGGTAATTTGTTTGTTTATACTATATTTTGTTCATTTAGGAAAATTTACAGCTCATTGCGACGCTGTTCACAACAAATTTATGGAAAATAGATGCATTTGGGCGTCTTCGTCGGTTGCAGGAGTTACAATAAAAAAGTTAATATATAACGATTTATTACAAGTGAACAACTGAGTACTCACGTACAATGGTACGTACAGATTGCTGCTAACAACAGCGGGTTAGTTCAATTATTTTCTTTAGACATTCCGTCTCCGCAGCTCATAACAAACACCGCCTACTGGAACTTCAGGATATGGGCAGCCTCTTTCTGAATTCATATTTTAGAATGTCTATTGCAAGATATTACCACAGCGTTTCTCTATTTTACCACCAACTCCCAATCTAGCCACTAATACTAGCATATCCGGACAAGGAGCCCCGCCTTTTCGGCTTTGATCTTGATAAACTGGACAGCAGACATTTTGTGAAGTTCTGAGGGAGGCTTGACATGCATAACTAGCCGGACACGATCGCCCTAACGGTGAACAAAGGACAGCCGTCCTAGTTGCTGGATGTAAAAGAGCAGAACCACCACCACGGCAATCGGATCGAGATTTGGAGGGCGCTGATTTTGATGGCCCCAATGAGGCACAACAGAAATAATCCTAAATGAGAATTCGTTTTTTTTTATTTTGCGGTAACGTACCTGATTCCTATAAATACAATCAAATCCAATAGGGCATTTAGCTTGAGTACATTTTTGAGGTTTTCCGTTCAATAGATACGGTGTCCTGCCGGCTGGACAGACTTCCTCCTTTACAGGTTCAGGAGTGACAACCCCTTCATCAGGAGAACAACATATGTATTGAGTCTTTTTCCAATTGATTTGACAAGAGTTTCCTGCTGGACAAGGTCTTGTTCCCGGATTACAGTAAATAACTCTTCCCGTTTCTTCATCTCGTAGTGGACTGAAGCCCTTTTTAGAGCAGGCTGCTTGAGCTACTGAAAAATCTCTCTTCCCTCTAGTTGTCCCATTACTCTTTCACCACCAATCGATTATAAAAGAAACCTTTTTTCATTTTATTGCCTATTCCACTGATCAAGTTGCCAATCCACCCTCCTTTAGTCTTTTTACCATCCGTAATGTATGGCATTTAGGGGAAAAGGAATAACTTACGTTTCTTTGGCTGGGGACGAACAACCGGCGGCACAATGCATTTGTCGCCTTTCTCTACCAGTCCTCGCTTACATTCACAAATTCCATCCATACAACCAGCTCCTAAATAGATTCTTTTTATAAAAAATAAGAAATTTTTCAGATAGAGGACAGAATAGACGTGTTTTTTGGAAGAGGCAAACCTTCAGGACATTGTTTTCCAAGTAAGCAGCCCTCTCCAACTCGTGCCAAATTATGACACAGATCATTATGCATAATTTGGCCAGCAGCACATTCTAAAAATAAGTTCTTTTCCTCTTCCATTTTTAGATTACTCAATTGAATTCGGCAAAAGTTGCCGATAGGTGCCATATTTTGTGGACAAGCACAAACACCACCAGAACAAGACGATCCTCCAGTACATTGTTGTGAATGTGTGCATGCTTGTCCTGGTGCAGTTCGTGGATGGCAGATATTCTCCACGATAACCTCGTCGTCTTCACAGCTGGTCGGTTTCACCGTACAACAAACATCACTGCCTCCATGACTGCGCTGACAGGCGAAACCCTCGGGGCAATTTGACTGGCCGATCACGCATCGCTCTGCTTCTCCGGAAAGGCCAACAAACGCAACAGCATCCATTGGACAGCCTGAAATATGTAGTTGTTGCAAGTTGACGATTTATAAAAAGCTGCAAATAGATGACAAAAAATAGAAATCATTTCAGAATATTGTGAGAAATCAAAATACCCGTATTATTTCACTATTCATTATTTTGCTTCCGTTCTTTTTATAATTTAGAAAAAATGTAAACTCCGTTACCTCCACTAACTCCACAGCATTGGAATTGATTATTTGATGAAGAAAATTGACAGAAATAGCCAATTGGACAAGAAGACGAGCCAGCAGTGCAAACTTTAACGGAGCCGAGTTCTTTGAATGCCAACTGGCCACTTGGACAACCGTCTGCCCGTTTAGCTGGGGCCGGTGCCGGATTAGATCCACAACATTGATATCTAACAAGGAAATGATGAAAATGGAAGCAACAGTACCGTTGATTACTCATAGACCATTGACAAGTGAATCCATCTGGACAGGGAGCATTGGGGGGATTAAATGGATCACATTGTCCAATGTCGCCATTGACGAGGTAGACGAAGTTGCCCGGCGGGCATCCATCTGTTTCGATTAACTTGGACAGCATACTGGCCACACCTGTCACCACGGCAAGTGCCGGAGTGGAGCCGGAAGAGGCGCGACAGCAGTAGCCATCGGTTTGAGAGCTGCCCGACCGGCAGGTGTAGCCCGAGGGGCAGGAGACGAACGATCCCATTGTGCAGACTCGAGGCTGGGAAGAGTGCTCTTTTCTGAACCGCGGAACACCCCTTACCTGTTGGGATTGATCGTCGACCACGTATTCGGCATCGTCGGGGCAGATGGCTGAAAAGGGCAACGGTCAGGAGACGGGCAGACGGCCTACAGTTACTGGTACAGCAGAAGCCTTGGAGGGCATCGGCCAGGTAGGACTGGCAGGAGAAGCCATCCGGACACTGCTCGGGACGGCCCATGGTACAGCGAGCCGGCAAAGTGGAGCGCGGATCCTTCCACAGGAAGCGACCGGCTGGACACGTCTCTGAAGAACCGACTATAGCCGGAGGAAAGAAGGGAAAAGGGACGGGAAGGAAGAGGGGATCTTCTGCCCAATTTCAATCCAAATACAGTAGTATCCCCTGCCTGCTGGCCCCCGAACGGGAAGACCACCGCCGACCGCGGTCAATACATCCTCCCGCTACGGATCCCAGGTGGCCGTCGATAGCGGACTTTTTTTTTGTTTTAGAAAAACCCTCGATAACTTCTAAGCGGAATTCAGAGCTTAGAGTATACTTTCATAGAAGCCAAAGTTTTACAAGGGTTCTTAACGCCGTCATTCATGAGAAGAGGGCGGCATCCGAGATGGCCGGGCCCCTGTCCCTAGGCGCGCCTTGCGCCATGGCCGCCTTTCTGGAGAAATTTACTGAACCCCGAATGGAAATCCGTGAATAAAACTGACTTCCTTTAGTCGATGCACAGCAGTAGTACTTGTTCTTCTGTAGATGGAAGCGGCAGAGATAGTTACTGGGACAGGATGCCTCCAAATTGATGACACATTCCCTGGCCGAGAGGCTCAACGTGTCGATGTAGGCCTTCTCTCCATCCGGGCAGACACCTAATAAGGCTCGTTTAGTCGCCTCCTTCCCCTCAAGACCCTACCCAAATCCGTGGCTCCACAGCAGACATGGTTATTGATGAGAGGATTGAAGGTGCACTCGTAGCCGGCGGGGCAGCTATTACTCAGAGCCTCGTTACAGTGGATCGGCAGCTGGGAATTCGGATCCACGTAGGCGATATTCCCTGCCGGGCAGGAATTACTCATACAGAAGGAGCGACACTGCTGGATGGTGAGGAAATTATTCTGGTTGCCATCACAGCCGCCGAATTGAAAGGTGGCACACTGGCCAGTGACTATGTTGAAATAGTAGCGGGTGACCGGCTGGGAGGCACATTGACTGCCCTGCTGGGGAGGCAGGCCACACAGGTAGGCTGAAAGGGGAAGATTACGGTAGGCAGAGGGGACAGGCACACCTCGGGTGGGACAGCAGCGATTCACAGAGGAGGTGCCGGCCACCACGGGGGTACATTCGTGGCTCTCGGGGCAGTCGCCCGATTGGCCACCACAGACCCTCATCATTCCTTGATGGTCACGCAGAGGGGTGCCTCCATTGGGACAGCCTGAAAAAGGGGAAAATTAGAATGAGAGGATGGGAGACTGTGAGGGGCCGACAAGGGGCAGGAAGTAACTCTCCGGGACTTCCTAGGAACTCCACTGGGAGGATAGGGGAAACGATTGCAGTAGGCGAGATCTCCTGGGGACGGATAAGGGGAAGACGATAAAAAGGATTTGGGCCATGGGGACGACAGAACTGCCTCTCCTGTTCCGCACGCTCTTTAAAGCAGTAGAGAATATTGTTTGTCTTCCGGAAGCCTAGACACAGCTACAGTAACCCGAGGCTGGGTAAAGAGGGGGCGAGGCCTAACAGAGCCTCCAGGGAGTTATAATGCCAACCCCCTGAAAGTCAAGGAATTCCAGGTGGCCGCGATGCGATCCCCGTCTCGTCCTCCCCCGTCCTCCCAGGTCACTCTGCTCAAAATGGCCCACCTCCAACAGAACAATACTGTTCACAAGAATCTCTACTGGCAAAGTTGTTAGAATTGCCATCGCATCCATTGTACTGGAAGCTGTCGCAGTTCTGTGTTGCCGAATTGTAGAAGAACTTGAACGTCGACCCGGCGCCACACTGGACCCCACTGTCGGCATTCAGACTACACGTATAGGCTGAAACTCCGTCGTCTTACTGTAGTCCTCCTGCCATCTAGACCTTTAACCGGACAGCATCCCCACTGGTTCCCATCGAAGTAGCAATCGAAATTGGCCGGGCAGCCGAGCCCATTCTGACAGGAGACAAAGTTCCCGAATTGGTCCTTATATGCCTGCCCTTGAATACACTTTGGTTCGGCTGAAAAATTCTCGTTGTGAGACCCAATGGCCCGAATAAACCTACGCAGGGCATTTTTACAGAAGGCCTGGCAGTCGATGATCGACTCGAAGTTGTTGTCATTGCCCTGGCAGCCCGTGTACTCGAACATCTGGCATTGCCGCGTCTTGGCGTTGTACCAGTACCGCTTGACGTTCTCCGTACAGTCGCCGACTCGCAGAGGCTGGGCACAAATTGTCTCTGAAATGGGGAATAATTGGAGGGGATAACGGATTCATTTTGGGCATGTCGGTAGAAAACGGGTTTGAGACACTGTAGAGGACCCATTAGGTGAATGATGCGGCTCGATGGCCGGGAGGCCCAGGCCCAACCAACTCTATCCTCCGTTTCCAACGCGGAGAAAAGAGAAGAAAGGGCAGGCGATTTCTATGAGCCTTCCAGGAGTTTGCAAGCCTCCAGGACGGGAAACAGTCGTCTGCCCGTCTCGGCCCGTGTCATCCCCCATCGTCCGCTGGCGCGCCTCTGCGAAAAATATAAAAACTTACGTTTCCTCGGACAGCAGACCCCGTGGTCGACTTTACATTCATGTGACGATGGGCACTGGCCATTTGTCTGGCAGTGTTGGGCATTCTCGCCAACTCGGAGCGGCGATCCCCGTTCACATTGTACTATAACTGGCCTATTCATCGGAGGAGGAGTCAAACCCACGTCTCTCGCAATACATTTCACACTCATTCTTGGACAGGAAGTTGTTGAAATTGCCACCGGCTCCCTTATAAATGAAATCTTTGCATCTTCCACTGGTTGGATCGTAGTAGAACCTAAAGAGAGGGGAATTACAGTCCGGTGGCCAGTACCTGATGCTCTCCCTCCCTGTCGACACCAAGAAGCCGGCATGGTAGATATGGTTCCGGGGATTGATATCCAGTGGGCGACCTCCTCTCATAGAACACACCACAGCTGATAAAGGTTTGTTTATACCGTAACCCCAATCATAAGCGAAAAATCAATTTTAAAGGAAGAAAACGCCCCCTTTTTCGAGGCGGTTAGATGATTCGAGGTTACCAACCGGAAACTTTGAAAGGCTACGGAAATTGATACCTGGAGTAGGACAGCATAAATGTTGACTACCAACCGACGTGCACTGGTAGTCGTTGGCACACCCAATCGAGGTGGCACAAGTGGTCAGCGGCCTCTCGGCCAGGATGCTCGCCTCCGAGGTATACTGTGGCGAGCCGCGTTGGCAGGCTAAATTATTCCATTTTCTCAAAATTTAAAGGACTACTAACTGTCTCTACAGTATGATTCACAATGCTGGATAGTCTTGAAATTATTAGCCGAGTGATATTTTGCCTCGGCCGCGGTGGGATCCCACATGAACTGTTGGCAGGTGCCGGTGACGGCATTGTACCACCAGCGGGGTTCCGTTGGATTGGGACCCGTGGCCTGGGGCTGGATACAGGCCAGTGCTAGATTGCGGTAATATTAGACTGATAGAGGAAAGGAGGTACCTCGACTGGGACAGCAGACACCGTCGGCCGAGGAGGCATACGACGAGCCGGGGAATTTAGAAGCCAAATTGACCTGAAAGCTGTAGATTAACGAAGGGAGGATGGGATAGAATACGTGAGGACTCGTGTGGATACAGTCATAGACATCTCCGAGGAATTCCCCATCCGATGGCCACATACAGGCGCCTCCTCCATGGAGACCGGCCACTGGCTCGATCGATGCCGCCGAGCCGACAGTACACCCGACGGGGAAGGAACCGAATAGGGGATTCGGATCGTTCAGAGCTAAAATAGAAGAGACAATATTCTCTGTAGACAATGACCTACCAATTTTGAAGCCAGCCCCCTCTGGCAGTGGGCAGGCAAAGTAGAGAGGAGCCGATCCCCCGCCGCCGATATCCCTCAAGGAGACACAAACCCACCCGTCGCGGGTTTCCCTCGCCACGTGGGTTTCTTCTTAATTTTGGGATAAAGGCGAGGACTAGGGAGGGGGAGTACCTGGACAGCGGCAGGTGCCAACAGACGAGTCCATCGAGCACTTGGCCCCCGGCCAGACGGCTTCACATTGGACGTCGTAGGTACATCCAGGCTGGTTGGGATTGATCTCTGAAGTGGCATTGTCTCTTCAGGACTCGAGAAATTCCCTACTCTCGTAGCAATAAGACTCCCGAAGGATGTAGGTACTCAAGCAGATGCACACCCCTCCGGAACAGTACATTCCCTAAATCATCCTCTTCTTCGGGGGACTGGGGAGGACTTACACTCAAGCAGTCGGTATTATACTGGCACAGATCCCCGACTCGGCCACTTCCGGAGACTTGTAGTCCGTGCATGTGGAGCAACATCGTCGGATCGGTACATCCCTGGCCGGGGATGAAGATCACCCCGGGAGGACAGCGTTCCAGCAGGAGTTGACCCTCTTCACAACGGAGATACTCGTTAGGGGATTCTTTCACTATCCTGGAAGAGACTGTGAATGAAAAAAATCTTATTCGTGGTCGTATGCCTTCTCAAATTGAAGTAAATTCCATCTGGGAGCCGATCCCCCCACGCGAGCCGCTTCATGGAAGCTGGCCCCCGTTGGCCGCTGAGGATTGGCCCACCTCATCGCATCTGCTCGCACACGTACAATCTCAACAGAATGACTTTTTAAAAAGTGAATTGTGAGTAAATTACAGTCATTTCCGCTGCCGAAATTTAGGAATGCAGGTCTACAGGAGAAATATCATCCGGGGAAACGGGGACGCCCCTGGGGACGCCGGCCTCTGTATGGTCTCTGCAGTATGTTCTTTTCTTTTTCGTTTACTGTTGTAAAACTGTGGTGGCCTTATTCTCTGTTGGATCTTTCATCAAACTGAAGTAATTCTACTCCAGACTGCCCTCCCGGCTGAATAATCTTTCAAAACGTTTGACTAAATTATAGTTATGCCCCTTGCCAAGAGATTATCTGGGTGCGAGAAATATCACCTCTCCCCCGGTAGGTGAAGAAGACTGCTCCCTTATTTGGCTAACTCTGATTGGCAGCGCATTACCTGGCGCTAAGTAGGTGGAAGAGGAGGACGAGGTAAACACTTATCAATATGCGACACTTTTTACAGTTTCGCCTAGTTTTGGAGAGGAAATTATTGTGATTTTATGGGAGAAAAAGGAAAGAAGAGGGTCCTTACCTGGTAGCGCTGTCGCAATAAAGAAACGGTAAGAGGAGCGATGTGCCGCAGACATCGCCCTCGGTAAAAAGGTGAGGACAGTGCTCACAGGGACGATCTATACAACTCGTCGATACGGTAGGAACTGGTAATAGCTGTAGAAATAGAAGAAATAAAAGAAGATGCGTCGTCGTGGACAGGAGCAACGGTGGCGGCATTGCAGTGGAGACGACTGCTGATGCGGGGGATCGTGCGCCCGGCGGCTGACGGATTGACAGCTCGACCGCGGCGACAAACACGTTCGAAAGAAGAGGCTGGAGAGCCGGGGAGGAGAGGAGCCTCTTCTGCCCTTTTACTCGAGAGGGGCCACTCCCTCTCCCGGGGGTAGTACTGTAGTTATATGGGCAGACAGCGCGGGAGGATACTCTGGGCCACGCACCTGAAACGGCCCTGCCACGGGAGGATTAGACACTGAAGCCCAATTTCTTTGAAGATCCTACTGTACGCGGGATGAAAAGCGACTCCGTGGCCAGCCCATACTCGTCCATACAAAATTCGGTATGTAAACAGCCATAATCTCCCAGCCAAGTCATTCATCATCATGACGTCGGCCTATGTAGGCGTTGGAGGAGCCGCCGCCGGAGGCGCTGGCAGCAAGCCGGCTGGAGAGCACTCGCCCCTGCTGGCGGTGCGGGCGCCACGAGCGCCTACTTTGGCGTGTCCCAAGGTGTGTTGCTTTACTTTTCGTGAAAGGGTTAGAGTAGCCAATGCACGTCTTTTGATGGTACCCAGAATAGCGCTCGGTTTGCTGCAGTTCGTGGGACAGCCTCACATCATCATGTGCATTTCTTTTGGGGGTACTGTAGTCAATCGTTAGACAAACCTATGTCATGCTGCACCAGCTAAAAAAGAGTGCGGCACCATCCACCAAGGCCGGGTGTCTTGAGCTCCAAAAATATAGCGCTTGTTCTGGATTCTATGGAGTTCGCGGACCGCAAGTTTTGATCTCGCCAATTAAAATGGTTGCGCTTTTGTTTTTGTCTGATCTTGCTCGGCCAGTACTCTTTTGTTGGAGAGTAGGGGCAGGCTAGATTTGAAATTTATTTTCTTGGTCCCAAACGAGGCGGGGATGGCCGTCGCTGGCCGAGGGGAGGACGGTCAGAAGGCGCGCACGGACCTTGAACATACATTATTTACTGACTATAAAATGCCATTTCAGGAGGTGCCGGCCCTGGTCAGTCGGCCTACTTCGGTGGAGGAGCTGCCCCGGCGCCAGCGTCCGGTGCCCCAGTCGTCCCTGCCGCTGGTGGCCTTGGAACTTCGACAATCACTGCTGTTGGCGGTGCTCCGGCTGGAGGAGCTTCTACCATGACCGCCGTCGGAGGAGCCCCTGGAGGACGCTCCACGATGACCGCTGTACCCGGAGCAGCTGGATCGACGATGACTGCCGTCGGAGGTCTTCCCCCTGGCTCAACCATGACCGCCGTCGGAACCGTTGGAGGAGGTCGTTCGACCATGACTGCTGTCGCCGGAGCTCCTGTTGGACCCTCGACGATGACCGCCGTTGGAGGCCTTCCTCCAGGATCGACGATGACCGCTGTCGGAGGGACCCCCACTGGATACTCTACCATGACTGCCGTCGCCGGTGCCCCTGTTGGAGCCTCGACCATGACTGCCGTTGAAGGAGTAGCCCCTGGATCGACGATGACTGCCGCTGCCGCCTCGGCCCGTACTCCCGCCGGCGCCAACGGCACCTCAGGCTACTTCTGTGTCACGGGAGACAATGCCGGCCCCCAGACGTCGTGCTACTTTTCTGCTCCTGGCGGTGCCACATCGGACGGCGTGCCAAAGACTGCTCCCAAGCCGGCTACCAACAATGCGAGCCAGGCACCCGGCCAGTCGTGCTACATGGCCACTGGAGGAGGCGACGGCGCCGATGGAGGAAACACCTCAGCCTACTTTGCCCCGAAGTAGATGAGCTCCGTAGACTCGGATGACACTCTAATAAAGATGTGTCGGATCTCTTTTGTGTTT
Organism: Oscheius dolichura; assembly: GCA_932521035.1. Classification (NCBI taxonomy): domain Eukaryota; kingdom Metazoa; phylum Nematoda; class Chromadorea; order Rhabditida; family Rhabditidae; genus Oscheius; species Oscheius dolichura. Next base: position 2,340,411 of record OW051494.1, on the reverse strand, counting down.
CTTTGGTCTTCTTTGTTGTGGTCCATATCGTCCCCGCTGGGTGGATCCTCCCTTCAAGAGCTAGCCGATATATGATAACCACAAGTAACGGCCTTTCCTGGCTCTGTTGCGAGGCAGAGGTCTGATTTGATACGCTACTGTGGCAAATCCTCCTACCGGTAGTCAAATTAGTTTGCGGATCCTAAAACAGGAGGACCGACACTCTCGTCCCCACGGAGGAGAAGTGTATGCCGCGGGACCCGGTGGTGCGCCATGCGAATCTTGATCGACTCGGAAATGTGGACCAGAATGGTGCAACCTCTGACCTCCGCCGTAGCCAGCGCCTACACGCCCAAAAGCATTAGACAGTTGTCCGTTTCTTAGGTTACACCGAATTAAATATATATAGCCTTTGGATACAATTTCTTACATTTTATTACGCCTCAGTTAACGCAACTCTATCAGCCATTGGGCAACGGAACTGAACTGGGGAATTGAGCTTCAAACAAAAGAGCATGAGAAAGCCAAAATAAGGTTTATTCACCAAAAAATAATGTGATAATGTGATTTATAGCCCTCAGGAGGGCTGTTGGAATGATTTATGCTGCTTGATACAGATGAAAAGGCGAGTATTCAATCGTCCTCTTCCTCCTTTTCGACGGCAGTTTTCTTCGTAAGAAGGGTGGCTTGGATCTGTAAAAGCTATGTGAAAAGATCATTCATAGGACTTACGTTAGGCAAGACTCCACCTTGTGCAATGGTAACGCCGTTGAGGAGGCGGGCGAGTTCCTCATCGTTGCGGACAGCTAACTGAAATTTAAAAATTACAAGCGTTAACCATAACATTATCAATTTATAAACCTGTAACATTGTGAAATAGTTAGAATTCAGAACGTATAGCTCACTGCAAGGCGTAGTAGTAGCCAACAAAAAAATTACCTGGAGGTGACGGGGAGTAATTCTGGTCTTCTTGTTATCCCTCGAGGCGTTTCCAGCAAGCTCCAAAACTTCAGCAGCAAGGTACTCGAGAACGGCTGCAACGTAGACCGGAGCGCCAGCACCGATGCGTTGAGCATAGCTTCCCTGCAAATTACAAATATCTCCCAAATAAGACGACAATGTTCTTTCTCATGTACTCCTCCGGAAAGGATCTCCGCAAACTGTTCCTTAGAAATTGGCAAAAAAAAACAAGGCAAACAAACAAGTCGCAGGCCCTTGCACTAGTTGCTTTTCGAAATGGGCTTACGAAATTCGTTTAGTAGTAAAGGTATAATAGAATATCGTTGATTCAAGAATCTTTGAAGAGTAATAGTGACGATTGCTGAAAAAAGCAAATAGACTAACCTTGCGAAGGATGCGATGGATACGGCCAACAGGGAATTGCAAACCAGCTCGTGAGGAACGAGACTTTGCCTTGGTCGATGCTTTCTTAGCTCCTTTTCCACGTGCTCTTTCCATATCTAAAAGCAAAAATATTTGTTACAAACAAGAGAGACGAAAATAATAAGTCAAATGCACAGGGGGAACAGAATCGCAAAAAAATAAATTGAAGCCAAAAATGCTGGAGAAATAGGAAATTGAAAAGAAGAAAAAGGGAAAGCGACGCTGCGAATCAAAAATTCGCCCGCGAAAAAAAGCCGCGAAATAAATAGCACCGGTACAAGCTTACGTCGCTGCATTTCCGAGCTCGGGCCTCGCGAGGTCCTCCATCAGCGATGAAAAGGAGACTGACGAGGATAAAGAGGAAGTAACTTCCACAGATGATGACGAACAATTTGGAGACTTGGATGAATTGCTAAGGACCTTCGGGCCGAGAGGAGATGTCGTCGTCGAACGGTCCCGGGCTGATTCACCCACTCTTGGCAGTTACCTACCTAAAAGGCCATCCTCTGTGATAATGTTTACTGGGAGATGCCCAGCTGTGAAAATAGAAGTAACAGTGAAATTTTTTTGAAATTTTAAAAAAAGAAATAAAAAAGGAAGAAAAAGAAGACAGACCGAGTAAATTAAAAAAAAACGTTTAGATTACAGAGGAGTATGTGGTCGGCCAGGAGCATACCCTGTATTTTAACCTCCTTTTTTACTTCCCCTATTCGTGCAACAACACATCGTGCGGGTTAACATACGAAAGGCATCCCCCAGTTGGCCTTTCCATCCATAAGAAGACTTTAAAAAGTTTTGACTGGTAGAGAAGCCTCTGTCCCTGTTGTCTAGTCTGTCACGAGACGAGTCCGTCCCCCTCTGTCCTCCTGCTTTTTTATGTATTCCACCAAAACGAGCACGAACTGTTCCTGGCCCTCGTGGTCGTCTCCGTGGTTTGACCAAAGTTGACATCTTTTCATCAAAAAGAGGTCAAAAGCGAACACGAAAGCTGGTCAGCCGACGGTATTCTGACAGACCGAACCGGTCAAACCCCGCGTCTGTCCCGGTCGACTTTGGTCATTCTAGCCATTCTGGCCGTTCATTCCAAGCCACACCAGAGCCAGAAGATGGTGGCTCACGAAGTTCTACTGAAGAAGATGCTGCGAGTCCTGTGGGAGCAAGGAAGCCCGTCGACGGCCGAGGAACGGACGAAATTCAACTGCCAATTCTACAGGGACCACGGCCTGACCACGAAGGACGGCGGCCCGACGTCGGCCATCTCCAAGTTCCACAGATGCGTCAGGGTGAGCTCTTCTTCTTTCTTCTTATTCACTTGTGCGCTATGTTGACTGCGTTTTTCGATTCCTCCAAACTGGGATAGGGTCTTCGTTTGAAGCTGCTCGGGTGGGAGTTATGGCTTCGTTGTTTGAAAAAAGAGTTGGCAGAAGAAGAAGTTGGCGTCAACCGAAATTCTTGGCGGCGGAAAATGGCGAGCAGCCGTCCGTGGAAAGCAAAATGAAAGTGGCCAGCCGTGATTCTTACGTTTGGCGATCCAATTGGGCATTGTTCTTAGTTCACGTGACTTGGAACTTGGCTGAGGTTGAAGATTCAGCCACACAGTGCTCATCCTTCATGTGTCTCTGGGTTTTTTTCCCTAGGATGGGAGGCAGGCACAGAAGCTTTGAATTGAAGTTGTAGTTTCATCTTTTAATTCTGCTCATTTTTAGGAGAATAAGATGCCTCCCTTCGTGAAGGCCGACCCCGAATTGAAGAAGATGTTCCGCGAGGCGGCCACACCCAAGAACAGGGGCTGGAGGATCCCCGCTGCTGTGGATCGGCCGGCGACCGAAGTGGACGAGGACCGAGAGATGAGGGAGGAGGAACTGGACGAGCTGCTGGCCGAGGAGAGGCAGAAGAAATTGGAGGAGCAGCTGGCAGAGGAGACGGCCCAGAAGGACAGCCTGGCCAAGGAGTGCCTCTACCTGAAGGCGAGCCTCAAGGTGAGGGAGGAGGAGCTGCAGAAGAAGACGGCGGCCACCTGGGGCCTGGAGAAGGACGCCCTCCTCCAGACGAGGAGGACGGAACAGGCGGAGAGGGACGTGCTCCTGCTGAAGACACAGCTCCGCCACCAGGAACACGCGATCCGGATGATGGAGAGTGCCATCCGCGACAAGGACGACGTCATCGCCATGCAGAAGGAACTCCTCAGCCGCGAGCCGCCGAAGAATCTTCAGGAGGGGGCTCACAAGCCCCAGATCGTCCCCAAGGCGGCGCCCGACAGCCCGCTCCTTCCTCCCGCCTGGTGCTGGATGTAAGGAGAAGATGAAGAACCGCCAACTTTCCTTTTTTTTTAAAATTTAGTATAAAATAAAGTGTTGTTGTTTGATCCTTGTGTTGTTCTTGTCTGTTCGGGGTTTGCTTCTCGATGGTTTTCTCGTTGTTCGTGGCAATTTCCATAGGATATGACTTGTCGGCCCGCCAGGCAGTTGTTCAATGAAAGGCCAATTCGATGATATACAGGAAGAACTAGACACCTCCAGGAATCAGTGTTTATTTGCCATATACCGCCGTTCGTTGGGTTGCCCAGGATTATTTGCTGACAAACTAAATGACCCCACCTTCCCATGTGTTTCAGGTACACAATCGAATTCGCCAGTTCAAGAGCTTTCGAATCATCTGTAACATGCCTGGGAACATCCATTTTGGGAGGAGAAATTCTGGGCAGACCGCGTCGACACAGTCATTGGACCCTTTTTTTCCATTGGACCTCTATTCTACATCAGACCCGAAATAATTTGAGGGCCAGTGTCGTCACATAGGATATCAAAGAAAGATGGCCCCGTTTCGACATGGACTAGACAGATGTCTGACGCTATACTTGACCAAACCGGTCAACTACGGAAAGGGCCGCTTCTGTTTGAATAATTCATTCCTTAGTGAATTTCTTCGTCCGGCGGTTATCTCCTTCGCCGTTCTTCTACCCCTTCTCCTACAGAGGTTTGTTGTACTTATTATTTTGGGGTAGAACTGATAGAAACTGACCTCTTGACGGCCGCGCCGTTGCTTACAAGCTAGTGCCAAGCCAATAGAAAAAAGAGCGCGTTTGAAAAAGGCTCGAGCCACCGACTGGCCTCAATGGGTTCAACTGGTAGATTGCAGCTTTTTTGAGAGATTGGCTCTTTTTCTTTACAGTTTACTAGAGACAGGCGCTCCTTGTGCTGGCGGTGATACAACCGGGTTGATGGTTAAAAGCGATCTAAAAAAGAAAGATGGTAGAAAAAAGGCGCCGCATTGGTTTCAAGACTCCAGGCCGGAATTTTGGGACGCAGCTCGGCGTACTGCTATTTCTAGTCAAAAAATAACTTGATTTCGTACTATTTCAACTTTTTGGAAAGCGAAAAACTGCTTTTGACCGTTGTTAACTGTTTTTTTACAAAAATAACCCCAGGTCGCTTTCTTTTTCCGTTAAAACTGGTCAACCGTATTCCGCCGGGCTCCGGCGTTCAAATTTTTCAAGGAGAGCTACACTATGCAATGACCTACCGTAATCCCTCGAGTGGCTGTTCTCTTTCTGTCGAGAAAGCACCAAATGTTTAAATTTCGTTCCCCGACAGGGTGATTGCCTTTCTGAGAGGTTTATATTTCCAAAGTGGCTCGATTCAGCCAGCTAGACACCGAGAACAGCTACTCGAGGGATTACAGTAGGCCACTGAACAGAGTAACTCTCCTTTCTCGGCGTTGTAAATCGATTATACACTAAACATTGAGCCTAACAAGCAAAGTCGACAAATTTGAACAGAAAAGAAGCCAGGCAGAGTCATTTGGTACTTCAAATTGGCAAAAAATGTCTTCGATGGGTGAAGCCCCATTCCCCACATCTACTTTGTCTATTTCCCATCTAAACATACCCGTCTTTTGGGTTTGTGACTGTTCCAGACACTAAAAATGATGAAGAACGACAAATTTGAACCCAAAAGAAGCCAGCCAGAGTCGTGTGAAACACAAAAATTGTCAAAAATCTCTTGGAGGGCTAAAGTGCTGCTCTCCCAGTCTAGTTCGTCCAATTCCGCTTTGTATTTCTCTATTTTAACCGAATAATCTTTCGAGAAGACCAAAAGAAGGGGGATAAGCACAGATCGGCTCCTCCTTTACAAGAATCACCATGGTTTTGCCCCTTTGGCTGGCCCTTCTGCCGTTTCTCACACAAATAGTTTCTTGGCTCCTGTCTTTTAGCGGTCCTTTCACCTTTTAGCGGTCCATTGACTTTTTAGCGGTCCTTTGGTTTTTATCTTTTTTTCATCTTTTTTCGCCCATTTTTCGAAGCATTATATTCTACTTTTCAAACAGAATTTCTTCATTTCTGTATGTCTACTGTTACATCAATCATTTCTTTTTCAGTCGATTTCAAGAATCTCGGCTATTGATGATGCGGAGGAGCCAGGCTACGATGCCGGAGACAGGGCAAGAGCCGCGACAAACTCGTACTCATCGGACACGGCGTCCTTCATTGTGGGTTTTTTTTCCTGAATTGAGTCTCCCTTCCAGTTACAGTAGATTTTTCTGTTTCATTTCCTACAAAAATGGAAAAAAAATAAGCTTGACGATTGGGGAATTCCCTTGATTACCTTGTTGGGGTTCTTCCTAATTAATTTCTGCTTTTCAGGATTACGGCAAGCGCCGAGAAGCCGCCTACGAACGCCGATTTGACTGTCGCCCCCCAAGAGCTAATTCAAGGAAAAAAACAATACCAGGCGCTGCAAAAACAGCTCAACAAATACGTCCACGTGAGTAAATTTCTTTTTGGAAACCCTAAGAAAATGATTTCAGTTATTTGACGGTGGCGTTCTGATCCACTTTATGAGTCTAGCTGGAACCACTGCCTACACAGTTCTGGACGACGCACTGGATCACGACCAGAAGATGGGCGCGGCAATCAGCAGCAACGCCGACTGGAGGATTTCGTCGCCTCAATGTATTGCCAGTCCTGTATTGAGTCGCCGGTCTGGGAAAATAGCCAAATGGGTTTTGAACCATCTTCGAAAATATACTGGAAGAATAAATATATAGTTTTGTAATTGTGTTTACCATGAAATGCATGTATGCTGTATCTTCTGAACTTTAAGTTAGAAGCTAGAAATAACTAACAAGCAAAATGTTGACGAAATATGCTTTCTCTACAGTTGAAGCATTCACATAATTTTCGCTTCATTTTGAATGGGGGATGGTGGCTCTGTGCCGGTGGGTGATTTTATACTCCCAGAGGACGGGCTCATTTCCATATAACAACAGACGGACAACGGGGACAGCCGTTCTTTTTTGGAACACACGGTCAATATTTGGAAAGGGAAATTCTCTTATTCCATTTGGAGGAGGCTATTTTTTGGCCTGGAAATATAGGTAAAAGACGCTGGCCGCTACAGGGTCTTCAGTATAATGAACACACCAACACAAAAATAACCCATTAATATCCAAATCTGGTCGTAGAGCTTTTCAGAGATCGTCCCTGTGCTTCACGGAGCTTTAATAGGAAACAGAGCAATGGAATGACGTCCCTTCGATGCATCTCTGTCAGACAATGACAGGCTACCGACGACTTCTGTTCAAAGACTGAGAAAACATCAGGGAACCTTTGCCTTTCCTGTTGGTGTAGACGGCAGCTAATCGAGAAAAGAACAAAACATAATGGACAAGATATTTGAGCAAGCCATTTATTCGTTCATCTACTGTGATCTACAATTTTCTCGGCTTCCTTCCAGCAGTTTCCAATGTGTTTCCTGGCCTCTTCCCATTGCGACGGGCTGTTCCTCCGCTGGATGTAGCTGGCCACAGCACAGTTGATGAAACAGTACTGTCCCAGGTTCTCGACGGCTCCGGCTCGCTGCTTTCTCATATTGGTGACGACTTCCACGGCCGGGGTGTAGTGGCCTTGGAGCAGGCGGTTGTAGACGACGACCGCCGCCACCAAGACGGCCGGCCGGCCCGTTCCCTTCCGACTGACGCAGACAATCGGGGAGGACGACTGAAATACGGGCAGATTAGGCAAGATCGTTCAAAGGCTGCCTACATCAGCGTCGCAGCGACAGGTCTGCATCAGGGAGAGGATGCCCTTCAGGCCCGGCGTCATCCCCGGCTCCCACTGTTCGAAGTGGACGACGCGGACGAAGACGGCATTCGAGCATCCCGCGGGCAACACCTCGAACGTGTAGCTGCTTCCAAAGTCCAACTTCTCTTCCTTCTTGTTGTGGACGAACATCTGCCCGTAGTGCTTGTATTCGCCGACTCCGAGCGGGAAGAAGCAATCGCAGCCGTGGCCGTCCTCGTAGAAGGGCGTCAGGAGGAACATTAGGGTGGCGTCGGCATGGAACACCGTCTTCCAGAAGGCCTCGATTCCCTGGGTCGTCGGGGCCTGTGCCAGGATGAACCGGGAATCCTTGAGATTGGTCTCCTGAAACGAAAAACTTTATGGCTAGTCCGTGATACACGATGGTGTCCCTGTCACCCCTGCTCGAGCTCCGGGTGGAGGCAGGTAATAGTAGAGGGGCCGCTCCAGGAAGCAATATATTAAAGAGGTGCGTGCCCTGCCAATCTCTCCGCTGACGTCGCTCTGTTGCGTGGCCTGACACGGTCTCTTCGTCGGCCAATGAGCATTTCAGCCGCACGGCTTTTTTGGCGCCTTTGAAAATGGTAGCGGCCATTTCGACCTTTAGGCACTTCGGAAGACAAAATGCCGGTTGCTTCCTTCTTTTTCCCTTCTCTTTTAAATCGAACTGACAGGCATAGAAAACCAGTTAGCATGGTAAAAGGCGACTTCCTCCGTCTTGAGCCTCGTGCTCTCGATACACGGCACCGTCGGCTCGAAAGAGTTGGCCAGCTTGGCGGCAGGCACAGTGGCTTCTGTCCTCCCGGCCAGGATCTGCTGCCACTCGGCGTGGACCGTCTTGGCCGACTGCTTCATGACATCCTCGTGGTACGTCTTGGCGGCTTTGACTGCCCGCAAGGGGAATGCCTTGAGACTGGCCGGCTCTCGTGGCGGCTCGGGCGGCAGCTGGCTACAGGCCGGGTGGAGTTGGCCGTTCTCGTCGGACTGCTTCTTCTTCTTCTTCCTGCTCTTCACACTCTTCTCCTTCTCCTTTTTGCTCTTCTCCTTGCTCGACTCCTTCACCACCTCCGGGCTCTTCGTCTTCCATCCTCCTCTCTTCTTGTTCACCGACTTCTTCTTCGCCTTTATCGAACTTCCCATCCTCGACTTGCTCGATCCCTGCTCCGGCTCTGTCGTCTCGCCGCTCTTCTTCGGTCCCTCTTTGCTGCTCTTGTCCGTCGGCGGCCCGCCTCCTCCACCGTCCTCCTTCTTCTTCTTTCTCTGCTTTCGGCCACGGCACAATCCACTCTGCTTCATCGCGTGGAAATGAAATGAAATGATGACTTTTGACAATGGTGATCCTTTTATAGGGGCCAAAAAGGGATTAAACCGGAAAAAGATCAGAAGCTGGGGACTACTTTGCCACATTTTGTACTTTGCCATCGTGCCGGCAGTCTCCTCCCGTCTTGAGTGCATGCCCGTGGTGGTACGCCCCCATCGCTGTCGCCTCTTTGTCGGACGGCCTCCTGTCCAGGAAGAGGCTGCCCTCGTCAGTGGCTTTCTCCTGTTTCAAAAATGGCTGATAACACAGGCACACGGGGCCGAGTGATAAGCCAACGGTACGAACACCATTTTGTGACTGGAACAGTGCTCATTATAAGGGGAGACAGGCGGTGGACGAAGGAGGAAAGGCCGGCCAGTCTCAGGAGGAGGCCAAATTATTTGAAAGTTACTGTAAAGGAAGGAGGCTACTTTATTTTCGAGTGAAAAATTCATTAGAACTATGAATTGGTTGTTTTCCTGGCTCTAAATAGCCTCATTTTCTCGAGTATATTATTTTTGGACCAATTGAGACTATCAAACCATGGCCAGGGGCAGTCACCCCTCCTTTCACGTGGGTCGGAAGCGCTGACGAGTCTCTGCCAGCCCCTTATCTTGCCCTTTCCCTTGTCTCTGACACTGCCCCCTTGTCGAGTACAAAAGGAAGAGAGAGGATGGCCAGCCTCGCCCCAGCCGGTAAATGCTACCCGTGCTCTGTGTGCTCTTCCTCTCTCTATTCATCCAAATTGAAGCAGAAGTCAAGCTAGTTCAAGCCATCTTCAGGTGAGGCTCTTGTCCCCGTCTTCTCCCCTTTTAAACCTATTTTAAGTCTAAAAGTGACTATTCCAGACATGGAGACCGTGCCGCCTCGGGCCGTTATCCCACTGATCCGAATTTCGAGGACGCCTGGCCCAAAGGCTACAGTCAGCTGACGGACCGGGGCTATGAGCAGGCCCTCGAGCTGGGAAGCTTCTTCCGTTCCCGCTATCCCAGTCTCCTCTCCAAGAACTACGATCGTCGAGATCTCTGGATCCGTTCCAGCGACAAGGATCGCTGTATTGAGACGGCCATGGGAGTGGCGGCCGGCCTTTACCCGGAGGCTCGGATCCCCGTCCACACCTACAGTAACCACTGGGAAGATCTGCTCCTGAAGCCGAATAGTGTCCCTTGCGCGAGGGCAGATCAAGAAGAACGGAGGGATAAGACTGTCCTTCATCGACGGCTGAACCAGGAATTTGAGGACTTCTTCATATTTTTGACGGAGAAGACCGGGATGATTGTGGACATGAGCAATGTCAAGGATTTGTACAACACACTGTTTCGGGAGGTAGGATCTATTTTAATAGGGTATTTTCGGTGTCCCCCTGGTTAGGGAAGAGGGAATTCGATTCTCCCGGTAGCCCTAAACCATTCCCATTCACATCGAAAACGTCCTTTTCCAGGTTTCGAACAATCTGCCCCAGCCGGCTTGGATCTGGCAGCGTCTCTCCAACAACCGGACAGTCTTTGAACAAGTCGTCGAGCTGAAGAGACTCGACCGAATGGAGAGCTTCAATTCCTTCGAGAAGAGTCGCCTCCGGACGGGATTCCTTGTCCACCGCCTAGTCAAGAATATCGAGGAGGCCATATCAGGAGAGAATAAGAAGAAAATGTTCCTCTACTCATCTGTAAGTCTTATCCTTGTTCCTAAAAATCGGATATCTCCAGCACGACGCCACCCTGACCTCGTTGATGTACTCTTTGGGTGTTTCGGACGACCAGCTGCCTCCCTATGCCTCTGCCCTGATATTGGAACTCCACGAGGAGGACGGTCACCACTTTGTGAAGCTATTCTACCGCCGATCCCCTGCCGCGCCTCCCAAGGAGTTGATCCTCCCCGGCTGCTCAGCTGTCTCCTGCCCTTTCGACGAGTTCCGGGCCTTCACTTCCCCCCGCTCAATCTCCTCCAAAGAAGACCACAAAATGGAGTGTGGAAATCTCGTCTCTGTCATGGAGACCAAGGAGGAAAACATGCTTATCAATACGATCAGTTCGGTCATGGTCCTCCTGATGGAAGAGAACCTGCACAGCTTGGTCTCTCCCAAGGTAAATTCGTAGACTCTCGGTTTGTATTTAAATTGATCTCAAAAACAAGAGCTTTATTAATAAAAAGTCTATTTTTGCTGTAATTGTTCTATTTTTTCCCAAATGGAAACATGCTTCAATAGCTATTATTAGCCTCCTTGGTGGATCTCACCCCTGTCAAGGAAAGAGTACGCGCCCAAAAATAGCTGCCCCACATTCTATTCGGGGGCTGGAAAGCTTTGAAGGCAGCCAGAAGATCAGACAGAAACCCATGACAACCTAAAAAACAAAAAGATAAGGCCAGTCTCCCCCCGGGTCTCCTCCGATAAGAGACGACTGTTTTTCGGGTTACGCATTACGACGAGAGTTCATTTGGCCGGCTGCTCACAGTCGGCCACCGTCATCCACCCACAGTCAGTTCTATTTAGTGTGACGGGAGAAGCCGAGACTTATCAGAGAATGGAGATCAGACAGAATCCTCTGACTGCCTATAAATAACAACAAAAAGATAAGGAAGCTGGGAGCTAGAGTGTCTGTTCCAATTCACTTCCGCCTTTCTCTTCTCCTCCCCAATCAGGGGAAGTCTTCCAAAATTTAATCAACCTCTAGATTGACCTAGGGTCGGAAGATGATTAATACCTCAAACTTGGGTAATTAAACCAATGTCCGGTTCTCGTCGACGTCTAGTTTGTTTATGGTCTTGCCGAGAAGATATGGATGCAGTTGACTCCTTCTTTTAGCTGTTACGGGCTCTAGAATTCGTCATCATCTATCAAACTGAGATGAAATCTGAGAAATAAGACAGCATAGCTCATTTTCCCATCAAGGCTGAATTTTCACAAAGGAAAAGATGCAAGGTTCCATAATGCAAAGAAGTTATTTTTGGGCACAAGAGGTAGAATGCCGAGAACCCACTAAGGTCAACCGAAGCCGCGATCACCAACTCTGAGATTTGTGTTCTTGATTACCGGTATCCGAGAGGCAGGGTCATATCGTTCTTTTCCAACGGTTCAATCGTTGAGACTGTCGCTACTGATGGCATTATTACGGATAATTTCAGATTATAAAAGTCACTGTTACAATGGACTCATGTTACAATCCAAAAGAGACAACTGCCCCCCAACAGAGGTTTCGTTCTTGAACTTTAACAGGAGCTGCTAGGAAAACGATGAACCGTGGTTTCAATGGCTACCGCTACCCACAGAAACAATTGGCACACTCATTTTATTCGATTATAGCAGGACCAGAAAGCTTTAAAGGCACAGAAGATCAGAACAGAACCCATGGCTACCCAAAAAATACAATATAATAAGACACAACAACGTCTCTCTATGGTAAGGGCCTTCCCTTTTCCATGTTCTTCAATAGAAAACGTAGAAATGAAGACGGGCCTCTAGTGGACGATGGTCCATTTGGCCGGCTGCTCACAGGTGCCCTTTTGGTCATCCGAACACATTCGATTGAAGGTGGTCTCGACGGGAAAGCCGAGAATTTCACGATCTTCTTGTATTCGGAAGGAGAAGGTCGACACGTGGCTGCCAGTGAAGAAACGAGCTCGGGAACAGATTATCTGAAAAGAGAAACTGGCGCGAAACAGCGGAAAAGGTCATCGCGGGGGGAGTGCGCGACGCTGCGCCTGCACCCGTAAATACTCGGCAGCAAGCGGGCACGACCATCTGCGCCGTGTCACAATCGCTACCTCTGGTCCTCTTGCATTCAATCGAGAAAATCTTTCGCCTTTTACTAAAGATTTCCGTGCAAGTGGACGCTTATGAGTAGTAATTATTTTTTGGAATCCCCTCGAAAGAGCGGGAAAAAATGGGAGCGAATAGAGAAGAAAAAGGAGCTCACCTGATCAACAACAGCAATCTCTCCATCAGTCAACGTCTTCTTCTCTTCAAATCTGACAATTGGAAACTTCGAGTACTCTTGGAGAGCCTCTACTTCCTCTTTGGGAGCATCTGTAGCCAGGAAAATCTTCGACACTTTGTATTTCTTCGCGAGTTTATTCAACTGAAACGGATTACATCATTTCACGCCCTCCTTGCTTACAATTTTAGCTGTTCCCTTGATTGACGGGAGTTCTTTCCCGTGTGCCCGAACAAAATCTCTCCTTCTCCAATGGGCACAGATGTAGTCGCCTCCCAGGGCCGTTCGCGATGGTTTCTCCTCTTTCCAAGACGACGGCAGCAGGGTTTTATCCTTCTCGTCGGCAGAATTGAAGTTATCTTGCCTGGAAGGGGGAAAATGGCCAAGAAATAGAAGGAAAAACCTGAATTTGGCGGCGATTTCTATGAGATGAGGGGCATATCTCATACTCCTTCGAGCTGCCCAATACTGATAGCCACCATAATCCGAATGGAGGACTGTTTCCCCCCGGTCCACGAAGATCGACTTCACCCCGGAGTACTCTTTCAGGATCAGATCTTTCAGCGTGTTTGAATCGCCTTGGAAACTGATACACTCGAAGTTGCTGACTCGGACATCCGGGAACGAGAAGAACCAGCCCTTCCTGGAATTGGGGGAATAAACGAGGAGGGAGGGGGGCCAGACCAGAGGGTCTCCTCCTTCCTGTACTGTCGGTTGCCGTCGTTGCACTCCCTCTTGTCATATTTGTGTTCGTATCGCTCTCCCCACCCCTCGGCGTAGTGCTGGAGGTAGATGACCTGGTCAATGGGAAAGGGAGACGTCTCTAAATGGGCAGAATGCTTGCTCGGGAGATAACAAACCGCTAAGAAAGTCTTCAAATTCCATGACCGGGACAAATTCATCGAGGGCCTTCAGATCGAAGAATTTGCCCCACGGCTGGCGGACCTCTTGTCGATCCCAGTGGTACAACCCACCCCAAGGAGGCAGTACCAAATGATAATTTTCCCCTGAATTCGATATATATTTGAGAGGACGCGGACAACTCTGACCAGCCTCTCTCAGGAGACGTACAGTATTGGCTATCCTCATGTAGACGTCTCGCCTCAAATTGAAGCCCTCTCCGTGGTTCACGTCGTAGATTAGGTAGCGTTTCTCTTTAGCTGTGGAATACTTCGAAGAGTCGACTTTAGAGACCGTCTCCTGGTCAGGGATTACGGTAGGAATGACTAGAGATAAGAAGACAAGGGGGAGATAGACCCGCATTGCTGAATTCGAAGCATTTTCACCAGCGTCTTGAGTTCTCCCGCACCCGTAAAGTCTCGGCAGCTGAATAATTCTTTTCCAGACTGTCTAACTGCTGCCAAATTTTAGGGGTGCGGGGAATCGGGCCTAGAGGAGGGGAAAGACAATGTATAGGAAAGAAAAGGTTATACCAATGAATGTTGTTAAATTTATCGACACTATTAAAGCATAAAATTTATTGCAAGTCTTTCTGTTTAAAACTGTGTTTTTGGTAAAGCTGAAGACTAGAACAAACTGAGGACATGAACTGAAACTTGGATGTCGGCCGGGTTATGTACAAAAACAATTGGTGGGTTAGAAGAATGAAGATCACAGCTAGACAGGGGGGACTAGGAAATGGAAAAGAGACGGACAGAAGAGAAGAGAAGAGAAGGGGCTATTTTTTGGGACGGGGAGACGGCTGGTTCGGAGCGGCGCGACTCGTCAGGGAGGAGAGAAAGCCGGGCCGGGGGAGACTGCCGGTATTGCTGCCGGGAGAATTGACTGGGTCTGGCTGAAAAGGGGCAATCTTAATCAGTACTTTATATAAAGAAAGACAACTGGATTACTGTAGAATGGATAGAAGGGGACCCCCAAAGAGAAACGGGTACAAGAACTTCGATCTCGTTCCGGGGAACGGCCCCCTCTGTTGGCTTACGGCAGGTGGGAATTAATCCGTGTCGACATAAAACAAGAAAGCCAACTGATTCCCCGGAAAGCGAGGTCTCTCGCTCATTCGAGTCAGCAGTTGTCTTCATCGGCGGTCGATGGTTTATTGGTTGATCTATGCGGTGGCGATCCTTCTCGCCGTCGCCGGCTTCATCGCGGCCCTCTTCGCCTACAGTACCATCGAGGACATGGTCGAGGACCACCTCAACCCCATGACTACTTGTCGTCTTCTCAACGCTGTGAGCTACTTGTATCTTCCCTTTTAAAAGTTCGCACACATCGGCAACCACACTTTGCCGAACAATTTTTGGCAGTTTCATTGAATTCTGACGATCGCGTTTGTTCGGCTCCACTGCGCTATTTATCCACAGCCACACTTATCATAATTTACATTTTTTCGGAGCCAATGGAGTACTTGATCCATTCAAAATGACCAAATCAACACCAAAGCCAAGTATAAAAAGATGCGCATTTTGCCAAAAATGTCGTAATGGCTCATTCAATCACCTTCAACTTGCTTTTCTAGCGGCCATCTGTTTTTTTTTCTTTGACACTACCTGGTAGAGCACAAAATTCTCTATCAGGCGGCACCAAACGGTTAGGAGAAGAAGCTTCTTCGGGAAAGCGCGAGCGTCGGCCGTCGAAGGCATCCCGTACAGCGAAATGAGTCGGTTCAAATGCCCGTAACGCGCCGAAATTATTTTGAACTTCAAAAATTCTTTGACTATTTTTCTCACGGCAAAAGAAAGCGTCCGATACCAAAAACAGGATTTTAAAACCCAAATTAGGATTGAATTTTTGGCATCCCGCCGCGGCGCCTCCTTTCCGGGATTCAGAAGCAGGACTATGGTCTCTAGGGCTAAAAATTTGCACCCGAGATACATTTGGACGTAGAATCGTCTGGTAAAAAGATCTCTACATTTATCAGTAGCCCTAATGACTCCCTTTTCAGGTGGTTCCCTACGACTTTGCCATCCAGGTGGCGCTGACCCTAGCCTTCGTGTGGAATGTCTACCTGTGCCTCTGGAATGTGTTGCTGCTCTTCTTTAACATGTGGCAGATGGCGGGATACGTGAAAGAGAGCGGCATGAGCGGGCTGGCCGTCTATGACCCGACCCGGATCCTGAGAAGAGACCGAACCCGCTGGATCACGAACGTGGCCATTGGCAAGTGCGTCTTCTATTCCATCTCGCTGATGATCTATTTGATATTATTCCTCTACGCATTTACCAGCCCCGAGAAATAATAATGAATCAGTTGTTGTTTCTCCTAGTAGTCCTTTAAAAAAAGAAGAACTTACACTGTTGGCCGAGCTGGCGGAGTTCGTCATCAGGGAGGGCAGCCCCGTCAGGGTGTTGTAGTGCTGGCTGTGGCTGTCGCTGTCCCCTTCCTTGAAGTACGACATGGCTGGAAATTGTTCCGTTCTCTATTTTTGAGCTGGGATGGCTCACATTTGGACATGACCCTCGTCTGGCTCTGGTAGATCTCCGTGGACATGGCGATCTTTCCAATCCAGGCCTTTTGATCCTGGGCATTGAAGCAGGAGAAGTAATAGTCGACGGACGGGCGGTGCAGCCGGAAGACACTGGAAATAGGAGAATTATAGGCGGCTACTGTAGTTGGAAGAGATTTTATTAATGTGTTGGCCGTGTCTCGGCCCTGCCAAAAGATGGCGGATGGCTTGCTTGTTTGGGTACTTGGGGTAGTTTGCAAGATATGGAAAGCGCTGGAGGATTGGGAACCCGGAGGAGGGCAGTGTTAAAAATATTTATTGACAAGGGAAGGATACTTGCTCGGCATCAATTTTTCAAGAATAGTGCATTGGCCCACAACTCTTTCGGCTTTTTTTCAACTTGGGTTCAATTTTTCCAAGGCACCAAGTCATTTTTGTAATTTTTTGGGGGTGATTGATACCTTTTGTTTCTGCTCTAACACTAGAATTACGTTGTAGAGGAGAATATTGGACTCGCGGGTGATGGCGGAATTTTCACAGCAGAAGAGTGTGGAAACACCTTCTCCCCCTTTTTACGGCATATAAAGGGGAAAGTAGTCGAAAACTGATTCAATCACCCCCAAAAAATTACAAAAATGACTTGGATGGCTCCAGGCACACAGCCCCGGCCCTCATAAAACTAATAAATTGGACAGGCAGCGAGATAGTCATCCGCACTGTCTCCTGCCTGAATAACTCACAATTTCTTCGATGTCTTGATGTCCACAACGTCGGATACTGTACATTTGGTCACATTGATAGTGAAATCCGGATGCTGGCTCTAGAATTCCCAAATTTGTACTGAAAAAAGTAAAAAAAACTGACATATTGATTGGTATAGCAACTGAGGTACGGTCCCCTGAGTATCATCCAACACTTTGGCCATTTATTCGTCGCCTCTGAGAGTTCTTGCCCCGTCTTCCGTCTCCTGGCCCATCCTTCGAAGAGTTTCTCGTTTGACATCATTGTCATTGGTGTCAACGGTGTCAGGGGGACATCACTGCTGCTGCCACCCGTCGGCCAGTCCAAAGTGCTCAAAGACATCAATTTCAAAGGGGCCGGGCTGCTCAAGCTGTTCATACTCGAGGTGGAGGGACTGGGTAACACCCCGGCCATTGGGGAATCATGGTCGAATTGGTTCAATCGTCTAAAAGTGTGAATTAGAAAGGGAAAGAGGTCTGCAACCTGGGGGAGTCCAATCCCGGGGTGGAGACATTCAGTTCCCTGACGGGGACGACGAATCGCTGGGTGGTGATGTCGTTCGGAGGGGCATTCCATTCAGCATCGGTGGGTTTCGGCTCGCTGAGACTGTATTGAGCCATTTCAATCGGGTCAACGATGGTAATCTTGGCAAATTCTGTCGGACCTGGAAGGGAAGACTGTTGACGAGCTAGGAAATCCTATACAAAGACATCTTCTCCTCGTTTTTGCAGTCGGAACAATATCCCTATTCAACGAATATCTGGGAAGATTCCCGGCGGCGTTGTGCACTCAAAGAGGACGAGGGCCACCGTGATCCCAGGGACTGGCATACCTTTGGATAAAACGTAGTAGATATTTCTAGCGAATATTCTTCTCAAAAACGTCATATGGAATCAAAATCACCAAATAGTTACTATAGAAATGGGAGGAGGAAGAGGCCCGGCGCCTTATAACCTGGCTCCCGCTACCTGCCCACAATGTGCTCCCTTCGCTGACTGTATCACTGGCCGTAAACGGGCCATCTTTGTGTCAGCCCCCGAAAATAAACAAACGACGTACATTTGACGTTATAGGGGAGCTGTTCCACGACGACATCCTCTTCGACCTCTTGGACAAGCTTGTTGTCGATGAACGACCGGACATAGCCATCCGGCTGGTGACGCATCGTCCTGGCTCGGCGGACAACCCGCGCTTCGTAGTTTGGTCTACAAAACTTCCTTTTATTACTATTAAAAGAGAATACAGTACCCCAGGATGTCTGCCAGGTTCCATTGTAAATATTGAGGCCTGTCCACGTCGATCTCCTGGCTGTGTTCCCGCCCGCAGCTGATCGACGCCCGCCGTGAGATTCGGGTATGTTCCAGTCTAAAGAGGGAGACTTTCCCCAGTTCTTCTCAGTCTTACGATTGTGTCTGTGGAGATTCCCTCAATTTCCCAATAAAAGTCGAACTCCGCCGTCGATTTAGAGGATACACCATGTTGTCATTCTTAAAAAAAATATCCATCCTCTTCCAAAAAAGGGGAGGAAACTCACGATGAAGCCTTTCTCCAGGGCCGATGAATAGCCAGCCTGGCTACCGGGGGCCATCTTCGCCAAGGGCTTGGTAACCACTTTGGGGGCATTTTTAACAGAGGGCAAGAGAGGGACAGTGTCCCTTGGTCGTTTGTTAACTATCAACCGCAGCTTGTCATCATTCTTCTGGCCGAGACGTTGAGCCACCCTGGTCAGATCCCAGCCAATCACCTAGAAGAGGAGGTGACGGAGGATAATGAAGTAGACAATGAGAGAAGTGGACGGGAACTCACTGTTTTGCCATTGATCATCAGTATCTCGTCGCCGGCATCGATCTTGTCGCACCGGTCAGCCGGGGAGTCTTTCTTGATTTCGCTGATCACGTGGACACCGAGATACGAGGATTGTACGTTGATTCCCTGGAAGACAGATATCCTCTAGGGTGATTTACAGGAACTCCGGCCCGCTGGAAGGGTTCTAGGAGGCTATTTTCAGGGAAAAGACTTTTGAGAGGAGGAGATCCCACAAGACGTCTCTCATGGTCTCCCCGCCGTTCTTTCCCGCAATATTGAATCTCCCCCTTCCCCCGAGCAAAAGAGGTCTTACCTATATATGTCTAGAACCCTCCGGAACAAAGAAAAAGAAAAGAAAAAGAGACGTACCCAATCCCTTGTCGACGTGGACCGAGTCAACACGGCTGCCTCGTAGTTCGTCGTATAGAGGATGGCGGGATCGTCGCTCTTGTAGACGATATCGTCGCAGACGACTTTGAGGTTTTCCATCTTCTGAAAATGTTCATTTTCCTTCGTTATCTCACAATTATTCTGTTCAGAGTACAAAAGTCAGTAAAATACGCTACCTTGATGATTTCACCGGCGAATTCAAAGAGCGTCCGAGGCTGGACATTGATGCTTCGGACGATGCTCCAAATACTCTCGGATATCTGGTCCCGGAGGTTGATATAATGGGGATTTTCATCGAATGGACTCCTTTAAATTGATTAAAATAGAAAAAAAGAGGGAAAAGTACCTGTCAAGCCAAAAAATTAACCGTTTTGTATGTTCCGTAAGATTTGAGATCACTAGGGTCAAATTATTCAATATTCCAATGAGGTCCGCCTTCTGGATTGGCTGAAACGGGTTATTTCTATTAAATAGAGACCAGAACGGGTACTTTTTCCTTATTTTGACGTAATCTTTGTGCTTCTAGGAGGGCCCTAGCGGCGGCACTACAAGCAGACGAGGTCTTATGGGCTAACGACTGTAAATTCTCGCTGGGTGCCTCGTAACACTAAAAGCGGAGAGACTATAGCCGACGGAAAAGGGGAACTCACGAAGTACTGGAGGAGCTGGATGGCTTGGAGGATCATTTTACGGGCTCCGAGGCCGGAGATGCCGATCTCCAGGAGGAGGTCGTTGTCCACCAGACAGAAATGCTTGCCACTCTTGATGTTGTCCCGGATCAGACCGAGGAACGGGTTCATCGAGTCACCCAGACCTGAAAATTGGAATTTCTCCTCATTTCAAGAACATCTTCGATCCCTCTTACCCGGATTCATTCTGTTTTTCAGGTCAAACCCTTCCCAGGAAGTTCAAATGATTCCTCGCGTAAACACGCCTTGTGGACTATTTCCCAACCAGCCAGCCGGTGTCCGTACTCACAAAGAGATGACGAGGGTCAAATTTGTCACCTCTTGGGAAAGAGTATACCAGGCGAAGAGAGGGAGAGGAGGACATCGTATTTTTAGCGGGCAAAAGTTGCAGATGGTCACGCGGAAGAGGGCACAGGGAAAGGAGTTGACTGGAAGGGGGAGGGATCCTCATCCCAATAGGAGCCTTTGTCGTGTCTCCTCCTCAACCTCTTTACTGGTATTTTATTCTTTTCGGTGGCCATCAGGGCAATTGGGTCTGCCGCATTCGGGGCTGTCAGGTTCCCTTTGACCATGGGCCATCGGGATTCGGGACTCTGGATTGTGGCCATCGGGGCCTTGAAGGCCTAGGGCCCAACAGAAATTTTTGGGCATCGAATGCCACAAGCTCCACAGGGCCACTTGAGCCCGGTCCCTCCCCAACCATACCGGGAAGAGTATTTATCCCCGAGGACGCCCACTACGAAGTCTAGTCGACCTGCCCCTCTCCACCACCACTCGGAAACCTACAACTGGCTCCTCGCTTACATACTACCGTCATACTAAATCTTACGAATGCTTCCTAGTTGTAATGGCGTCGAGTTGACTCCACGGGGTCGGCTACCGACTCGACCAGAACAACTGGTGGGGTCAGGGGGCAGGGGTTATGGAACGCAATTAGAGGGCATTTTAGGCTTTTTAAGGGCTTCTAATAATTTCTGATTGTTTTCCATTCCAAAAGAACAAATCCGCTACCAAAAATGACGCGGAAGAGTGGGAGGAGAAGCAGATTATCGGGGGAGAGGATTACATGAAAAGGCGTCGTCTGCTATCTTCTGGAAGGAACTGGCATCATTTCATTTTTTTTGTCCCCCCGCTTCAAATCAACTGTATATCTTTCCTACATTCTTAAATTCTCGTGTCTGCCTTCATATAACCCAACAAGTGTACCAGTAACCCATGGTAACGGGGAGAAATCAATAGGCCCATGAGATCAGAGGGGAATGCACACGTTTTCAATCAAAAATCCTGTTTAAAAAAGGCAAAAAACAATAAGTAGAAAACATAACGAACCTTCGATCCATCTGGCAATGTGTTTTCCATTCCAGCTCTCGACCTGTTTCTGTAGGAAGCACTCGTCTTCGATCTCAGCCAGGCGGCTGTCCTTCTCCTTCACTGTCAACTTGTCGTTGAGCATTCTCGCATTTTTTGGAACTAAATTATTATTAATACACTATTTGCGACAGTTAAAATGACAAAAATAAATTAAATCAACAGGTAAAAGTAAATAAATTATTCGAGGAAGGAGAGGATTTGGACTACTGTAGCATAGACAAGACGTATTGCGGACGCCGTCTCCCCGGGGAAAAAATAGTCCTATTCTCGAAGATTTTAAATCTTTCTTCTTGTTTTTTAGCTTCTTTTGACTGATAGGAATCCTTTTCAGATGGAAGAGGACAATGCCAGTGACATAAACAAGTTCATTGGGTCACAGGAAGCCGGCAACCGGGCAGAAGCCACCGTGACGGTCAAAGACAGGACATTTAGGGCCAAGGTTCGTCCATTTTGTATTGTTTTGAATAGAGATTAAATTTAGATCATCTTGAGGGGTAATGTATTGAGTATTACGGCACTGGAGGAGGCACACGTGCCGCTGATATACGTCGTCGAGAAGGTGGCATTCAAACGGTCACAGGTAGGGGTAATCGAGGGGAAGATGGAAAGAACAGGACTTTTAAGGAAGATCCGTCGGTACTGCTACAATTTGCCAGTGAAGAGGACAATTTCACCATCGCCTTCGATAATGAAACACTCGTGGAACAGTGGATGGTCAAGGTGGGTCAGTAGGGCGGGGACTCGGATACTGGGCCCTATAGAACAAAAAATGGGGAAAGGGGATAGGCTTGCTGGATTTAAACTGGGTCGAAACGGAGCCCTGAACCCTTCTCTACCCCAAAATAGAGAAAAATCCTCTCTCCCAGGAGGGAATTTTACCTAGAAAGACCCCTCTCCCACCGGAAGACCCTTTGATCGAGCCGAGATCGAGAAAGACTTGCCTTGGGGTGATTAGGAGCCAGAGGACGAGAATTTGCTTGAGAGCCGGAATCAGATCGACCTCTGCTTCCTTTTCTATCCAAAAGACGTCAAAATATCTATTCCCCGCCGTGGGAATTTGTTACAAACGCGCATCTTCCCTATTCTGACCGTCTTCCGCGCCTCCCGCACCCGTAAACTCTTGGCAGCCGGAAAATCTGTCCATTCCGCGTCTTTGAATACCATAAGATGTTGTTTCCGAAATTTTACGGCGGTCGGCAGACGAACCACTAGACGAGCCTTTTTCATTCCTCAAAATTGGGGGAGAATTCGGTTTAATTTGTTGTCTCTCCTCCTTTTGGGCTTTCCCCCGGCTTCTTCATTAAAATGCTTCATTATTCGTCTCTCTCTCTCTTTTCGGCTGCCCCTCCCTTCCAAAAATATCAGCACGAGGAAAGAGTTTTTGCTTTTAATTTCTAAGAAACGGTCAGGTACAGCTCATTAGACGCTTCTCTCTCCCTCCTCTTCCTCTAATTAATCCCCCCAGAGAAAGGAAGAGTCTTCTTCTCCTCCTCCTCCTAGTAGCTGGCTCTTTATCTCTTTCAAAACAACTGATAACCCCCTCGGGGGTGGTGATAGGGGATGGCCATAATTGATTGTTCCCTCCTCCCGGCCCCTGCCCCTTCCTTCCGAGTCATACCGTATTACACATGGATTGTTTCTATTAATTCTCGTGTTTGTCTTTTCCTCCTTAATTAAATGAGTCATTCCGGATGACTAATGGGGGAGGGGGGCAGTGTACCGGTCATCACCATTAACCTGGCTCCTTTTCAGTTGGCCACCTGTTCCCATGCCATTTCACATGCTCAGCTAGACGAGGTCGCCTACAAATTCTTCACAATGGGCTGCTCGAATACGGAAAATGCCTCGGCCGAGGCCGCCTCCTCCAGCAGTTCTTATCACAACTTCTTCCTCGCTAATCCCACCACAGCTACCCATATCTTCGCTGTTTCCCAGGTAATTTTGGGGGAGAGGAAGGAGAGAATGGGGCATTTAGGCAAATGGACTGCCATCGAGGAGGATAACCTTCGAGGAGACGATGTGGGAGTCGAAATTGTCCCTACTGCTGCCGATGGAGATGATAAAGCTGTATAGGAAATGGAATAATGAGTAAGTTTTTGACTGGTAGAGAGATGAAAGGGGATTGTTCCTAGCCTACTGAACGTCTTCAGGTTCACTTGTCTCTTGGAATCAAAACTGAAAAGCTGGCCGGCGGCTGCCGTAGCGAATTTACACGAGATAATCCGAGAGCTGCGAGAAAACGCCGAAACCTACGAACAGTGTCAAGAGTTCCTCTCCACCTATGCGGTAATCCTCGCTTTAAAATAATAGAAATATCCCCGTTTAGGGTCCTTCGTTTCGAAAGTCTACAGAGAAAAGGCGGGTGGCATTCGGCCCGGTGCCGACGAACCTTCATCTCCAGGTCTTTGGTATCTCTACGGAACAGAGCAGGGAACTGATCAGTTGCGGAACGGCTTCGGCTATTCCCTGCCGATTTGCAGTAAGAAACAATCAAAAGAGCCAGGAAAAAGAAGGATTGTTTCAGAATGGCGGGTTGACGCGCCTCCACTCCACATTGGAGATGGACAACGCCAACCTGGAAGTGCCCTTCTTCTCCAAGAGAAACGGCCTCCTGGATTTGAAACGATCAATTGGAGAACTGAGCAGAAAGTAAGGAAATAAAGATGGGAGGATGGGGGAGAAGAAAAATGGACGACGGTTGTTTGAACACGTGTCCCGGGTCATTGAGAGGGGCGAGAACAGCAGGGGAAGCAGGAGGAGACAATTATATATCCGGGGAAGGGGAATCACTTGGGGAGGAGGGGAAGGCGAGCAGAGATGAGAGACTAGGGCGATCTCTCTCCCTATTTTATTTGACAGAGGGACCGCAATGAGAGAGAGAGAGGGGCAGTCTCCTTTTAAATGCCGAAAGAGGAAGAGGCCGCCGGTGACAGTGGGATAGGATGGATCTCCGGTGGCCCTGTTGCGCGTAGGTCTCTCATTGAGAGGACTCAAAATTGTCTTTATTTGCATTCAAAACTAACCCACAGAGATAAGCCCCCCTCCTCCCTGTTTCTTTTCCATGAGGCCGCCTCTAGAAGGTCGCCGCATTGGGGGTCGGCAGGCTGCCCCTGGAGCTATGTAGGGCAAATTACTTCCAATCCCAGAGGAAGGTGGGGTCGTCTCTATTCGAGACTACGGTATTCCAAAGGGGAGCTTATCGTCAAACTGAAAGCAGCCGACTCTCCTCCCTCTTGGCTCCGTGCTCGTCTTCTCGCCTTGGGAGGCTTGAACAAAGAACTCGGGGGGTCCCACACTATTGTTTACTACGCTGTTTATATGCTTTTATTAGAAAGTCTGAACCTACCTGTCTCTTCCTGCCTAGCAGCCAATGCCGTTGAAAAGGCGAGCATGTCTCCTCCCAGTCTTCGTCTGCTCTCTGCCCCAGTATCCTAGGAAGCGCGAATAAATGTCCATCTGCCTCTCGTCTCCCTTCCTCTCTCCCTCCCTTTCTCATTACGTAATGCCGCATGTTTCCCCGTCATCCAGGAGGGGGAAGGAGAAAGGAAGCCCACCGACGTCAAAAGATGCTCATCTCTCCATTTTTAGGATTGATGTGGAATGGAAGATGTCCTCGTTTGGAAAGCCGGACAAAGTCTGCCTGGAGATCAATACGGGAATCAAACAGGTCTATGAACGGCTGAAAGACACCTTCGTTCGAGTGTCGAGTATTGAAAAGCATATGGAAACGTTGATGGAGGAACACAGGAAGAAGTTTACTAATGGGAATGGACGAAAGGTGGGTTATTTCGTGGGAAAAGGGACTCCCGTTGCACCCGTAAAATCTCGGCAAGGGGTTGCCTTTTGTACTGCACCGCCACATCTTCCTAGTCCTCGCGCTGCCGACATTGTACGGGTACAGGCACACTAAACTATAGTAACCCGATTTTGTCAGAAAATAACCGTTCTTTTTCCACTTTGAGAGGCAATTTGGGAGTATTATACATTCTACGCAGCTAAATTAAACAAAAATCACTGTTTAGTCCTCACTAGTTGTGGTGGACAGCCTCCAAAACCAGTTGGACAACTTGGACGCGATGTTAATCAGCCTGAATACGAAGATAGCCGTGATAGATTCGTTGAACGACGAGCAGGTGAGTCTCTTCCGTCCTCCAAAGAGAAACAATGATCCTCTCCCCTGTAGAGAGGCGTCTACGAGAAGAGTGCTCGCGAGGCCATGACCTCCTGCCTGGATGCCCTGCTCCTCCTGACGGATTCTGTCTTAGAATCCCAGCTCCTCGGATTGGTGATGAGTCTCTCCCGTCCCGCCATCATCCACCACTACTTCCACATTCAAATCCGCTCGGATTTTGTCTTCTCCCAAGCGCTTACGATAGCCGCAACCGCGGCTTTGAGTCGGATACAACACTGGACAGTGACGACAGGTTGGGTGGAGGGGAAGATGAGAAATGACATCGGAGGATATTCAGATAACGACTTCCTGTTGACGGTGTTTTCCTTCCTGTCAGCATATGCCGATGAGAAGGGAATGATCGAGGATGCCTGCGAGGCTTGGAGGTGAGAGTGCGGGAAATACCGTATGCCTTGGGCTCAGAGGCCTGAACTGGTCCCGTATACCTATTTATTAATGATTCTCCTATATTCCTTTTTCAGACTGGTAGAATCCAAGGCGGAGTTCAAGTTCGTCCGGGCGCCGTCCTCCGTCTGCCGCAACTGTATCCCCGTAGTCAGCGGCAGCCGTGCCGGTGTCAAGGTATCTTCCCCTCTAATTATTAATTTATCCTCTCCTTCAGATCACTCTCCCCATTCCCCATGAGAAATTCGACTCGCTGCCGGATTCCCTAAAGGGCTGTGACACATTTCGCGTCCGAACGGCCTACTTCAACCTGGGGGTGAATCACGAGGCCACGTTTGCTCAGTCCTTCGGAGGAGTCGCACTGGAGACGGCGATTAACCAGGAAGCTGCCCAGAAGATAGCCATGTTCATGGGGAAGATGGGCGCTGTCCCGGCGGAGGCGGCCGACGCCGTTAGGGAACTCGTCGACGCTGTGAGTTATCCACCCCTTTTTTAAAAAGAGACGGCCAATTCCAGGTGGCTACCGAGGGCTCCCGTAAGAATCTGAATATCTTCGAGTGGGCCATGGCTGCCTCCGAGTTGTTGGCTGGAAAAGCCGTCGTCTGTTGTAAGAGTGGCAAAGACAGAACTTCGATGGCCATCACACTGGAACAGGGCCGCCTGGTGAGGGAGACGTGCGGCCTGGGGACGAGCCAGGTGACCGAGGTCATTACCTCGCTGAGGAAAGACGGCGTCCGGAGGGAGAACTGTCGGAAAAACGTTGGCAAGCCGCTCTACTCCTTCAGTCCCTTCCAGATGCACTTCCTTCCCAAGGTACTAGTCATTTTTTCCATTTTGAGCCAAGTTATCCTGGTGATTTCAGGCCTTCCGTCCTCCGATGGGTACCTATGCTCAAGGAGTAGCCAGCTAGTCGTCCTCCCCTACTTTATCTGTATACAGTATCTCCCCTCCTCCCCATCTCACACAAGCATGATGACAACAATGAGCTTTGCTTTATCCCCCTCCCCCCTTCTACAGTATCCCCCCTTCTTCTTGGATTTCCATGGCACGGGTTTGAGGTTTGTGAACCAAAAACAAAAAGCAGAATTCCTTTGGTGTTTTTCTTTGTGATATATCAATCTGTGAGCACGAATAAAATGTATTTTTCGAGTGTTTTCCGGAGGACGATGCGAGGGGGGACAACGTAGCCATAGTAACGGACGGCGGTGGCCGCTGGCCAGTCAGCTGGGATTCGATGGATCGTGAACCTCTATGGCAAAATCGAGAGATTCGATTCGATGTCGATCAACGGTTAGTTTATTTTTTTGGTTTGAAGAGAATGTCCGGAATCTTGCCAGGAGTCTATAGATGCCCCGGAACGAATGGCTTGGTAGGGGGTAGCCCGTTCCTCGGCCGAAGGCGCCCAGTCAGGACGCTCTCTTCTGGGTGGAGCACTTGGCCCCATTTGTTTTCTTCCTGTTTACTCTGTAAAAGGCATAAAAACTAGAATTCAGGCGCGTTTTCGGCAACCTTTTGGGTCCTTTACTTTTTAAGCAGAAGAGGTAGAATTTTTGGCGGGACGAGGGCGGAAGTGGGCACTGATTGAAACTTGCGTCCAGGTGTTGTTTTGGGTAAATACTGTAGAGAGGGTTTAAATATGAAAGATGTTAGGATGTTGCGTCTCTGTGGAGGCGAGCAGCTGGTCGACAGGATGGACAACGTGGAAGACACCAAGGGAAACAACGGCGACCGGGGTGAGTCTTCTTTTTTTCCAAGTAGGAGTCCCTCTTTCTTCTAGGGACCATTCGAATCACGAATATCCGCCTCATTTGGCATGCCACCACAATGCCCCGGATCAATCTGAGCATCGGTTGGAGCTGTGTCCAAGCTATACAGACCCGCTTCACCCAGGTATCCTCGCCTCCCCCGTTCTCTAATCCCCTGTCCTCCTCTTCCAGTCCAGTAAGCACAAAGACGCCGAGGCGATCTACGTCCATGCTCGGATCAGCGGCAATTCTACAAAATTTGAATTCGTCTTTACCTGCCTCCCACCGGCTGTTAGTTCTATTTCGATTGAGAGCCTCATTATTTCTAGAATCACAACCGGCTGATCACTACAATGATGTCCGTCTACCGGGCGTATGAGACGACTCGTCTGTACAGGGAACTAAAGATGAGGGGAGCACTCATCGACGACTCCGAGAATTTACGTCTTCTGCCGCAGGAACAGCTGGCGGAGAGGGTGAATGGCGTCTGGAATTTGAGTCAGGATCAGGCGAGTTGAGGGGGACGTGCGGCTACTATGGCTGAGATCGGCCTTATTGGGTCGGGAGCCTTGGAGGACGAAATCCTTGTGGGGGCTCGGCCGAGCTATTCTGTCTTGAATCGAGCCGCAAGACACCATCAAAGGATACTGGATCTCTTTCGCAAGAGGTTCAATACTCCAGGCGGCAACTCTGAAGCATGGCTTGGCCGGCGGGTGGAAGGCTCAGGGGGGATCGACTTCTGGCGAATCTAGCGTATTCGGCAGCAGATTCCCACCACGATAACCCATTAACTGTAGAACCTTATACCATTGAGGATTCTCCCCAGGGGCGGTAGGAAGAGGCCGCCTCCGCTGACTCTAGATCACTCCCTAGGCGGGGGGCGTCCTCCTCCAGGGCGCCGTCCAGTAGGTGGAATGTCCCAAGTTCAAACTGGGTATAGATTGTTGTATGAGCTGATTTTCAGGGAAGTCTCGGCACGATGTTCATCACCAACTGCCGTGTTGTTTGGTACGCCAGTACCAATATCCAATATAATGTCAGTGTGCCGTATCTGCAGATGTTCAGTGTCCGGATGAGGGATTCCAAATTTGGTCAGGCACTGGTCGTGGAGACTGTTCCCTCGGTAAATTTCATCTTGTTTTTCTGGAGAGACGGCCAATTCAGAGTGGAGAATATGTCCTGGGCTTTCGAATCAACCCTAATGAGAAACTGAAGGCCGTCTGCTCGCAGATCCAGGCTTTAATGAAGGCACAATTTGAGCGGCCCATTTTTGGGGTCATGTTGACAAGAGAGAAACCGGTAATCTCCCAAATCTCCCTAAAATAAAAGAATTCAGCCAACTCCGCGGAATATCGGCGATGGAGACGGACTGGACCCGATTGAAGACGATGTAGAGACCGTGGAGGAGAAAATCCTTCGAACGGATGCCTTTGCCGTATGAAAAAAAGACCACTTATAGATAAAATAACCCATGTTCTAGGCTTATTTCACAGAGGGAACAAGCGGGCCGGCGACAGGAGAGGAGACAAGGAAACTGCCGGTCTATTCAGAGGAACTGGGGCTGGCAGTAGAGCCATTGAAGAACGGCTTCACTATTGGTGATCTGTGGAATATTCGAGTCGAATAAACTTGTATTTTGGGATTCTGCCCGAGAATCCAACCCCTTTATATCCAAAACCCCCGGCCGACGGTCCACTAGTAATACCCACTACTAAAACTAGAGAAGGCGTTCATGTGTGGGAGAACAAGAATAAGGGGAATCGGCGAGGCGCGATTGTGCGACTTGACTCCTTCATTGGCCTCCCCTCCGGTCAACCTCCGATGACGAAAAGTAGAACTTTTCATTTAATTTAGAGCTGCTCAACCCTGAAAATTCGTGTTTCTACTCTCCAGGTTACCTATATCCCCAGCATCATTCTATTCCCATTCCATCATTCGTAAGACGAACAATTGCCAGTGAATTATTGGATAACGTGACGTGCTGGTTGGTTTTTACCTCCAACACGACCACTAACCAAGATATTTCTAAATTCCACATTCACTGCCCTTGGTGTGAATTTTGATTCAGTCGAATTAGCAGCACCTTCCTTTTCGGTGGAAGAAAGTCGCACATTGCAAGTCTTTCCAGATCCTTATACTGCCACTGCAGCAATTTTTTTTGACCAGAGCAATGTTCTAAAACAAGAATAAAAAGCACTTACTTTCACCATTGCTCATCTTGTTGCAGATGCTCGTCTTTTTTCTTATGTTATTAGACTTCAAAAGAAGTTTGGTGAACTTCGCCGACTCGAAGACGATCAATATAAATTTTTGAAAACTAAGAATCTGTGTCGGACAAGTATTGTTTGTAGCAGTAGTGCTATTTGAGCTACTGGTTGAACATTAGAAATTGTTGCTGTTGGCAAATAGAAGCCGGAAACTAGAAACTTTCATGTGATTTCATTGCAAAAAGCTGTGTGCATGGTGGGCGAGTGAAAAGGTTCTTCAATATTCGTAGTGTAACTGTTTGAAGTGTGCGGCTCGGGCCTGATTTTTGATTTTCCCTGAGGCAGTCCTGGCACGCGATGCATTTTAGGCTAAACTCTTTCATTTGTTCTCTTCGTTGGCGTGTGTGATGCGTGTCATGATTGCTGCCGTTTTTACTTCTTGTTTATGAAAAAAATTATTAATTCTGCTTCAGGGAAATTTATCAGCAAATAAGATATTTTTCGAAAGCTATAAATGACACCGTCAAGTAGGAAATTGTACTTTTCTTGTATATTATCCGTTGCAGTTCCATTACGAGAAAATGTGAACAAAGAAGGAGATGTTAAAGTGTACTTCTTCTGGAAATCTTTGGAACAATGTCAGCAAAAGTACCTGGAACCTTATGTACACAAATGTTTAACTGAGCTGGAAGAAAAGGTTGTAATCCAGTTTAATATAGGTTATCTCATAATTTAGTGGAATGTTACCCATAGTGAAACCTTAGCTAGCTTCATAAATCATACTAAGACGCAGCTATGCAATGCACCGATTGATCCATTGGTCCCTTTCATTTTAGGAGATAAAAAGAAGCCGCTGGTTAAAGAGATTTGTAGGGACTCTGTTTTGCTGTCTACATATTTTCTATTCAGTGGACTTCTTGGAAAACGACCTCTTCATGATGCAGCAGAGAGCTTTTGCCAAGGAAGCTGCATTCATTGATCTTTGTATCGTTCTTGGTGACGTAATTTTTTTATATTTTACATTGCCCAACTATCAAGTTTAGCAAGGTCGTGCAGAAAAGTGCGCTGAACGCTTCCATCATAAGAATTATCCACTTCTAGAATCGGTCAAAGATAATAAAGACGGTACGTGATCTATTTTGCAAATGAATATATTTTAGGAACCGTGGTTCTTCAAAACATTATGACAGATACTGTTACTCGTTTTCATACAAATCATACAAATGATGTGAATGAATCTGGCTTTTTGACCACTTTGATCCACTACGTACTTGAACATATCAATGACCCGTCTTTAACTTCTAAGATTTCTGGATTTTGGTGGTTAGGATATTATTGGTACGTAATCTAGTAATTATGATAAAAACGCCTTTGTAGGGATGCTATTTGTTTGGGCACCATCCTTTTGCCTGGAAATCCCATTGTAGACGTTTGGAAGTCTAGCATTGGCAGTATGTTTAACGACACAATTACGAAAAGCTGGATCAATGCTGCAAGGTTTGTTCGTGTCTTTCGTAAGTTATTGATATGCACAGGCATGTCATTAGTCTAAAGAATGGATTTAATGACACCAGCAAAGGAAATTATGATAGTATTCATCCTATTGTTGCTTATCGTTTATTAAAAATCGAAATCGCCCAACTTCACAAGACTCTTCGTGAGAATGAAGATCTGGCTTACTTGGTATTTTCCCTTTCAAGTTTTTCTGAAATATTTTTAGAGCGATATTGAGTTTAAAGCAAGCGTTCTGCAAAAGCTGGTAGCCCGACTACTCATTTCGCCTGAGCCATGCCTTGCCGAAGATGTCGCTAGCGATGCTGTTGTATACATCAAGGGTGCCGCACCAAATAATTGGACAGATTATTTCCCTCAAGTGTCAAGAATAATATATGAGGTATGTGCTAATCTGACTACAAACTCTTTCCAGCCTGCAATTCGTATGCTTACGTATATTATTGCTGCATTGAAATCTTTACGAACTGGTTCTCTTGGACAGCGTAGCGCTTTTCGGTACAACTTCGCATTTGAAAAAGATTCTATAAGTAACTTAAATGCTACTACCGTTACGTATCCGTAATAGGTGTTATGGAAACAGTCGTGTCTCACTGGTTGAAGATACCAATGGGAAAAGAAATTTGGCAGAAGGAACCTAAAAACGCTTTGCCAGTATCGACCTTATGCCGAGCTCTAATGGAACAAATTGCGAATATTGGAGGAGAAGAGTATCACAAGCAAACTGTAAGAAGCTCGAGTTACTAAACGTCTATTTTTTAGACACGCCTTGGTTTGTACCTTGCAACACATATCGCTAATCGTGATATGACTAAAGATAACGTGTATGCATTCGCCACAATGTCGTGTAATTACTCGGGAATCAAAGATGAACATTTGGTGAAAACGTTCTGTGAAGCAATCGGAAGAAGAAGTAACGAACGCAACTTATTTTTGTAAACTGGTTCTTAGATTTCAATCCCGATCCCGATACTTGGGAGATAATTTCAAGTGATTCCGATGAAAATAGTAAAAGCGATATTTCAAACGAAGCCGATGCTTCAAGTGAAACCGAGATACAATGCGTTGAATATGAAAATGAGGTCAGTAGTATGAAATTGAAAACAATTTACGATTTTAGCAGGAAACCCAAGAACATTCTGAGGTGCCAATTGCAGTGTCTGCTGAGAATGAAGATGCACCTGTTGAACCTACTAGCGATGTTCAAGCTGATGTTGAATCTGAAGGAAATGAAACAGTAGAACCTCCATGTTCACCACATGTTGAACTATCGGAAACGTATCGTTATTTTTTAACGTTGAATTCTGATGTTAAGGGATGAAAATGGTTTTAATAGTGCTGTAGAAGATCTTACCGAGCATGATGATGTGGAAAGTACTCAATCTGAGTCTAAGATAGAAGAGAATATCGTCCGTCGCCTTGATGACGTTTTGTCGATAGGTAGTACACAGTCTGGCGTTAGCGAAACCCTAGTGGATAATAATGATAAGGTGTATACTTCGTTTTCAGCTAACATTAATTAAGTTTCAGGATAGTCGCTTTAATACCATGGGAGGCGAATTTATCAGCAAAGATCCGAATTGGTCATTAGTTCCAAAGCAGAAAGATGTGGATAGTAGCATTGACAAGGCTGGTACTGTCGAGACCGAGGAAGAACAATCCGAGAACACTTCCAGAGATGAGGTATGATCACCTTCTAATAACCGTCTCTTATGTTTATTTAGTGTCGTTTATCTTCAACAACGCCCACTGTACCTCCTACGCCGCCACCACAGTCACGTAACGAATTGGACAAACTTGTTGAAAATAGTTTGCAAGAAAAGAACGATGCTGAGACAATAGACAATGGTGAGGGTAATACTGCTACGAATCCAAATATCGGCCATGGTAGGGCTTTTTAAATAATTGTATTCATAAATGAACGTTTAGGTATTCCGGACTGTACCAAAATCTTGTTCAACACCGGCGGCTTCGACGATTCGTCACCAATCCCACCGCCAGTAACACGTGGCGAAGCGAATGCTTTTAAGTCCAGTGATGTTTACGAAGGTCGATATAGAAGAGAGGGAAGTGGAGGATATGGTAATTCTGCGCACTATTCACACGCTGGAGGGTATGGTAATAGCAATTCTGCGCACTATCCACCCGCTGGAGGACATGACGGCTGCAGCTATGGAGGCCATGATATGCGTAATAATCGAGGCGGATCAGGAGCACATCAAACTTACAATAATCCACGAGGAGGAGGAGGGCAAGGCCGTAGCGGTTCTTTCGATCAACGTGGTCTGCATATGCATGGTGGTAGTGGCGATGGAGTCAGGCGAGGAGTACAGGGGCGCTCAGGTTGTCTTTCTCTGGACATATTTATAAAGTGTTTTAGAATCACAACCCAGAGGAGGAGGACCTTTTAGAGGCTACGGCCCTAATGAACCGCGAACGAGACGCGGAGGAGGCTCATACAACAATTAACCTGTTAAAACGTATCTTTAGTAAATCATATAATTTTGCTTAGCACATGAAATTAAAATTTCAAAAAAAAAATCGTGTTTTTTGTTTTGTACAGCTCGGTAGTTTTATGCATAGGACAACATCTGATAAGCTTTATCTATTGTTACAACGAAGGCTAACGCCGCAATCAGTTGCGATCTCGGCGGAGGTGGTCTTAGCAGTCATCCTAATGTGAATGTACTAATATAGCTTTATGTTCGATTGGTGTTTTGTAGCTGAAAAAAGAACTCGGAAGTCATTGGGTATTTTTGCCATACCGCTGGATATGTCGACCAATTCCACCGCTGGAATTATGACGCGTGAGGTCACGTCGTCTTCTTGGAAGAATAAATACACTAGACAGTGACCACGACCTCTAGTCAAGCTAGTAAAAAAGGGAACGAAGGGGAAGACCTTTATAACAAGGCGAGAGTACACGTTTTGCAACAATATGAACATCTATCGAATGAGATATCATTTTGGGGAGTTTCTGTAGCATTTGAAAGACATTGTTTCTTGTAGATCATCATCAATTGACTGGCCGTTTCTTAACGAGTTTACAGATGCCGTTTACCGCCTTCATTGTCATCGGGCATGCAGACTCTGAACTCCTCTTTCATCCCCTTACCGCATCCCCCAAACTCACGGCATTTTCTAACAATTTTGTTTTTAATCTCCACCTCCAATAGGACCTGCTTCCCGAGGCACCGCGTCTTCTTCGCGGGGAAGTGATACGCCAGACTGCGTTGTGTCATCTCCTGGCGCTTTTTGGCCACCTCCTGCATATATTCCCTCATATCCAGCGGGCCGCCCTGCTTAGGAAGGGTGCAGCAGTGGAATTGACGGGTTACGGTATTCCGGCGGCAGACATAATTTTCTGGGCACTTGTTAAACCTCGTGCAGACGATGGGCATATCCGTCTGGAGGTAATGGAGTGCCTCGCCCACTTGACAGGCTTGTTTCAATACTGGAACAGACCTTTAATTGGGCCGAAGGGGTATACATACTTCCTGTTTTGAGGACTGTCTTGGATGAAGAACAGCAGAAATAGTTCTGGACCACTTTGCTGTAGGTGCACTGGTAGGCGGGAGGGCAGGTCTGACCCATGGAGCAGCCTCTGGCCACGCCGTTGGTGACATACGGCGACCGGGGAGAGGGGCACAGACCTGAAGGGGATGAGATTGACGGTCAATAGACTCGGGTCTCGGAGCAATTCATTCTATTAAAAAGGAAAAGAGGTGGCACCTTCTAGAATAGAAGAAGAAGTTGTCGTGGTGGTCGCGGGAGTGGTCGTCGTCCGGGCGGCGATCATCGGCGGCGGAATAGACTTGGACGGTGAAGTAGAGGACCGGACCGGAGCCTTCTTTTCACAGATTTCTCCCTGAATTGGTGCTTTTTAAAGGGGAACGGCTCTTTCCTGACCTTTCGAATCATCTCCTTCGGGCAGTCACAAACGCCCTCGAGGCATTCCCCTCCCTTGGGGCACTGTGCCCCGGTGACACAGGATCGTCCCAGAGAGACGCGGGGCAGGCACTCGTTCAGGACTTTGACTTGCCTCTCGGAGCAGGTCAACGGGTCGTCCGCGATGCATTGGTGTGCCTTTTCGCGTGTCCTCGTGGGACACTGACAGAGGCTCTTCACGCAAGAGGAGCCCCCGACACATTGCATCGAGTCGTGACAGGCGGCGCCGATCGGCTGCCGGGGGAGGCACTCGCCCTCGACGGAGACCTGTGCCGAATCGCAGGCCTTGCCACCGGCACAGCAAATCTCATAGTCGGTCTTCCCTTTGACACAGGAAAAGCCATCGGGACAGCCTTGGCCGCCCTGGAGCGAGCAGGGCTGAGCCTCGCCGTTGATGCCAATAAACGCGACCTGGAAAGAATTCTAGGAGTACAGAGGATAGCGATGGGGTGCTATACCATCGTGACGGGACATTCTGAGGGGATTCCACAGCATTGGAATTGTTTGTTGGTGGTGCTGAACTGGCAGAAATAGCCGAGGGGGCAGGACTGGGTGGCCGAGGTGCAGACTTTCGGTTTTCGGGTATCCGGGTCCATAAAGGCGATCTGCCGGGACGGGCAGCCGTCGTCTGAATGTTCCTCTTTTTCTTTTTCGCTTTATTTGGTTGGAATTCGCTTTAGGACACGAGATTTGCCCCATTGTCATCTTGTATCCTCTGATACAGGACGACAGGGGAAGTGGAGGATGGGGGGACCGGGGAGGGCCTTGGCTTTCCCTGTAGGAGGAAGAGTAGTTCAATTGGCGTCGTGGACTACAGGAAGACCCGCGTGCCGAAAGTTTACGGGTCCGGGCATACCTCCTCCGGGGGGTCAAGGGGAAGGGAACTTACTTTCCAAGGGCAGAGGAAGAGGATCCACACCACAGCATTGATATCTCTGGGTTCGAATAGACCATTGACAGGAGAAGGAGGAGGGGCAGCCCTGATTGTCCGGGTTGAACGGGTCACACGAGACGACCTCGTTCCTCTCCATGTAGACAATCTCCCCGGGGGGACAGCCATCCGACGCCACTGGCTGCGGCGCTCCTCGGCAGCAATACCCCAAGGGGCCGTCGAACGGTGCCAGACAGGAGTAGCCCTGTGGACAGGTGACGAAATGCCCTACGGTACAGGACCTCGGCATTCCGCTGCTCTCGTCCAGGTAGTAGTCCTCCTTATTCGGGCAGATGTCTAAAATGGCCGACAGTTAGATGAAGTGGGGGGACGGTTGCGAACTACCGGAAACGGAGCAGCAGTATCCCTGAAGAGCATCTTTAACATTGGAGAGGCATTCGAAGCCCTCGGGACAGCCGGCCGCGTGCTTGTTCATTGTACAGCGAAGTGGCTGCAGGGAGGTCTGATCCTTGAAGGGTGCTCGGCCAATTGGGCAGTAGTCTGAAAAGGAGAGGTAGGTTGTGGGGGGATACGACGATCTCCCGCGCTCCTACAGTCTCGGCCACAGAATTTGCTCTAACAGGAATAGCCGGACTTTGGCACAATTTCAGCTGCCGAGACGGTACGGGTGCCGAGGTAGCAGGCCATCAGAGAACGCCACCTGGCCGGGGCCAGTAAGGGGCATTTCCATGTAAATCGAGTGTATTTTTCGATGGATGATGTTCTACATGATAACTATAGTATGTGAAAGATTGTAAACGTAAACAAGAATCGAAAAAGTAAAAAGGCCACTCGCGTCCACCAAAACTTATGTCTGCCTGGCATCGGCCCGGCCGTCCTCCCCGGGTCGCGGTAAACGAAACGGTACTTACTGTTCCGTTGAAGAGAACCACAACAAAAGTATCGATTCTTCTGGGGATGAAACCGGCAGAGGTAGTCCCTTGGACAGGAATTGTGTTCATTGATCATACACTCCCGGACGGTCATGTCGGCCGCGTTGATGTAGGCCTTCTCCCCCTCCGGGCAGACGGACATGTCCGTCGCGCCACAGCATACATTCTGATCCGTTAAGGAGTCAAAAACACACTGAAATGGAGCCATCTAACTGGAGGAAAATTCTTCTGCCTGGAAATTCTTAGGACAATTGTTCTGGAGCTCGTCGTTGCAAGTGATTGGGAGCTGGCTGTTCGGGTTGAGGTAAACGACATCGCCGGCGGTGCAGGCCGACGCCATACAGAAATTATTACACTGGGACATGGAGGCGAAGTTGTTGGGATTGCCATCACAGCCGTTGTAGACGAAGGAGGCACACTTTTTAGTGACTATATTGAAGTAGTACCTGGAATGGAGGAGAATAGAGCACAATTGGGAGAAGGCTCCTGCACCCGTAAAATCCGGGCACACGAGTTTTTAGGACTTTCAACCCACCTAGTGACTACAGTAAGACCTCCAGAACATAGAGAAGATCCCTGTTGAGGTGGCAGGCCACAGATGTAGGCTGAAAAGGGGACACAATTCAGGCACCCCTCCCGGCTACTTACTTTTACTGGGACAGCAGCGGTAGGAGGTTATATCCGGCCCCAGGCTGACTCCCTGACATTCGTGAGTCGATGGGCAGCCGCCTTCCCGTTCCGAGCAGCTTTGAAGGCTTCCCGAGCTGTCGCGGAGCGGTGTCCCCCCGTTGGCACATCCCCCAACACCACAGTAGTTTTCACATTCTGCTCGAGACGCGAAGTTATTGGAATTTCCATCACAGCCGAGGTACTCGAAGGATTCGCACTCCTGACAGGTGGCTGTCTAACTGTGGCGGTTTCTCCCTACCTGTGTCTGGCTGTTGTAGAAGTATTTGAAGGAGATTCCCGGCCCACATGTCTTTCCGTTATTCGGAGCCAAGGAGCAGGTGTAGGCCTTCGTCGGGCAACAGCCATGCATCGTCCCGTCAAAGTGGCACTCGTAGTTGGCGGGACAGGAGGAGGCTTGGCGATTAGTCGCGCAGGCCACAAATTTACTGGAACTATCCTTATAGGCTTGGCCTTGAAGGCAACGGGGCTCGGCTAAAGGGAGAATTTTTAGGGGAGAAGAGGTGTCTTACGTGCTGCGTTTCTACAGAAATTTTGGCAATCTACCAGCGTTTCGAAGTTGTTATCATTTCCTTGGCAGCCGGTGTATTCGAAGGATTGGCATTCTCGCGTCGAGGCGGAATACCAGTAGCGGCGGACAGAGCGATCACAATTTCCAATTCGAAGCGGTTGTGTGCAGATGGTTTCTAAATTACATTTCATATTTTTTCCGTTAAATTTTGGTATCAGTTTCATATTTTCACAGAATATTTCGATGACAAATTATAATATTCCTCATAGTGCCTATCTTTCCGAATAGTATCGCTTATTTAATCCAAAAATCCGACAAAATCGTCCATTAGAATATTAGATGTCCTCTTCTCCTCGTATCATTAGCCAAATGGAAACACATTGACTTATCCGGCTATGCCTATAAATAGAGAATAAACTTACGCATTCGTGGGCAGCACACTCCTTGATCAATTTTACATTCATGTGATGAGGGACAGTCATTGTTGCTCTGACACGGCTGCGTCACATCGCCAATTCGAAGCGGATTTCCTCGATCACATTGTACTGAAATAGAAATATAGCAAGTTGAATAAAAGCATAAAGAAAAAGAGGAAGAATAAATACAATGAGAAAAGGAGGACGTTTTGATTTCTATACTGTCTTTGTGCACAACATTTCACTGGTAAACAGGAGACTCACATCTGGCACAGTAGAGTTCGCAGTCGATTCGGGAAAGGAAATTGTTGAAATTTCCTCCAGCTCCCATATAAGTAAAGGGAGAGCATTTACCACTGCCTGGATCATAATGAAATCTCGTAGATGGGGCAGTTCCTTGTTTTTCAACTCCAGAATCATAGACGGTGTCTCTGACCAGAGCATTGGGATCCAGTGGGCGACCGCCGATGGCACCACAAACAGAAGCAACAGATGGACAACACCATTGTGTGCTGCCAACAGTTTTACATTCCATGTGATTTGAGCAAGAGTTGGATTGAGAACAGCCCGTTATTGGTTGCTCCTCGTGGAAGGAACTTCGTCTTTCATATTCAGGAGCACCACGAGCACATGCTGAAACTTGTTTATCCAATTTTTCAAATTGAATATCAAACTAATTTGCCAGATCTAATGATAATATCTCATGGAAAAAGGAAACT
The DNA here is from genome assembly GCA_932521035.1 of Oscheius dolichura. Lineage (NCBI taxonomy): Eukaryota > Metazoa > Nematoda > Chromadorea > Rhabditida > Rhabditidae > Oscheius > Oscheius dolichura. The sequence goes on along the minus strand of OW051494.1, from coordinate 2,301,193 downwards.
CACAATCACGGCAAAAGCTTTCACAGTGTTCAACTGTTCTAAAATTATTCGGCGAATGCTCTCCCGGTCCGGAAGCAGTCGGATCCCACAGAAACTGCTGGCAAACTCCTGTAATGGCATTATACCACCAGCGAGGTTCTGTTGGATTCGGACCAGTGGCTGTGGGCTGAACACAGGTAAACGCTGGAAATTATTGATGTGAGGGGAAAATAGGAATAAACCTCTATTGGGGCAACAGATACCGTCAGCTTTGTCTGAATACCCGGATGATGTGAGGTCGAGGGCAGAGACAAATTCAACACAGTCATAGAGATCGGCAATGAACGATCCATCCGAAGGAAAGGTGCAAGCGATAGAACCGTCTCCCAGCTGAAGAAATTCATATTTATCCGTGCGCGCCATCAAGCATCATCTTTTTTTTCTGTTTTCTTTCCCATTCTATTCCATTTTGCCCCTTTGTTGTGTTTTATGTTTTGTAATTCTTTGAGTATGCCACATGTATGTGCCTGTTACGTGTGAACTATTAGATACAATAGGCAGAGAGAAAAATCAGCGTAACATAGATCCGAAAATGTTGAAGAAAAATACAGCGGTAAACTAACATCATTTTCGCCTTGTTGCGTGAGGATACTTTGAGTATTGCATAAAACAGGTCCGGGTCCTCCATTTTGTTTAGGATGTTTTGGATCAGAAAGTGCTGAAGTATAACCAGCGCCTTCTGGAAGTGGGCAAGTGATAGCTAGCGTATTTCCATTGGCATCTAATACATCAAGACATACATGACCGTCTCGGGTAGCTCGCTCAACCTAAATGTATTTGTTCTTCGTTTTTTATTCTTTTCATGCTCAGTGTCACCTTATTTTCACCACATCGGCATGTTCCAACACCTGATGATGTGTCGCAAAATGCATCTGGCCATACCGATGAACATTGTTCATTATAAACACAACCAGGTTGACCGGGATCAATTTCTAGAATTTACACGTGAGATTGTTTTTCATTCAGCAGAACTCACTTTGATAGCAATAGGATTCCGCCGCAATGTAGGTTGTTAGGCATGAGCACAGCCCTGCGTTACAAAACATTCCCGTCAGACAGTCTGTGTTGAAAGCACAAGCATCTCCGACTCGCCCACTACCAGTTTGTCGTTCGGGTCTTCCATTTTTGTGTCCATACACTATTCCTAAAACGGCATCGTAGATCAGCGTTCAACACCCTTCTTATTCACAATGCATGTGTAATTTCTGCGCTGATATTTCCTCTTATCAGGCAAAAGCTGCCGGCCACGCCTATTAATCCGTTGTCATAGAGATACTCTTCGAGTATTCTGTGGGTGCTCCCCGACGGCGTTGTTATCGAACCATCGCAAACGTGGCACAATGTTTGACCCGGTGAGTCCTTTAGGGGGTGTTACTCTTGCAATTATTAGACTAATTAATCTGTTCTAATCGTAAACTGTTATTGAGTCACATGTATGTCTTCTAATTCGCTTTTTTAGATGATTTTAGCCGAAAACAATTTTTGGATAGAATTTCTGACTACGGTGGCAAGTCTGCGTAATGGTCTATTGCCCTCCGGTCGATTTCAAATTGCTTTTCCAGAATATTCGCTTCTCATTCATCGCGCTTAGCAAATTTCACGTTTTTGCTACTCATAGTTTTTCCTAAGCGAAAAAGCGGACCAGTTATGTAAAAGCACCTGCAATGCTTTTGTGAAAGGCTTACTGACAATTGATTTAGTGCTAAATTAATACGTTTAATTCCTTGTTTTTGTTTTGTTGTCTATATCTTATCTTCTGGTTTTTGCTTAGATATTGCTCAACAGCAAGATTTAAAACTTTGGAATAGAAAGATGTAAAATTTCCAAAAGGTTTATTTCAAATTATTCATGTGGATATTCCTTCAACTGTAAACTTTTTGCACAATGTAAATTAAATTACCTGCTATGAACAGGAATATAGTGATGGACGACATTAGGCGAATGGTCCCCCGAGGGCGGCGCCGTTGACAGCCGCGACAGCACACGGAAGTCGCTTCTGTCAAAGTAGAATACACATACAGGCACGCGAATGTAGCTTCGCGAGTTTAGAACACTTGGGAGGATATTGGGGATTTGCTTTTTATCGTGTATTTTGTTTCCCCTTTTTTACACAATTATATCATGGATTTTCAGAAAACGCTGCGCTTGGTTCCATCATGGCTTATAATTATACCGGTTTCTCTACAGTAAGTCAAGTAATGATGTTTATTAGTGTTTCAGGCTGATATTTACAACAGTGTAATCAACGATGTTATTAACGGAGTAAAAGAAGCCTTTCTAGATGAAGATATTGATTTAGATGTTCTACAAAACATTCGAAAGGTTTGATTTTCATGATATTATAGTTATATATAATTTAGGAATGGATTGATAAGGTTGAAGCATCTGGGTGTGTGGATAGAAAGCCCAATAAACCTCATGTAATTCCTCCGCCAATGAGACATCTTGCTCCTGTAGGAAGAGTTGCAATTCAAGGCGGTGTTCCAAGGACTTTTCAGGTTTTTAAAAATTTTGTATAACTGTATGTCATTATCCAGATGCAAGGCGGTCATCAGCAGCAATATCTCCAACCTTTCGGTGATGGAGCTCAACTGATTCCTGTACAATATGTCGGTTTCCACTGAATTCAGCCATAGCGTGACTTTCAGGTGAACTCAAATCAAGGACAACAGCCACTTTTAATTTTGCAAAATGCACCAATGTATGTTGCACCTCAACCCCAGCAACCTAAATTTATTCAAACAGGTGAAAATTTCTGTTATGCTAATCTAATAGAACTTTACAGCTGAAGGAATAGTGGAATTACAACCTCTAGAGCAGCAAGCAGATATACGTGCCATACCACATTCTTCAATGTATCAGCTGGATGGTAACAATGACAGAAAGGTCGATGAGGTACTCCTTTTTTAAATCACAACAGCTTGCGTTCCAGGAAATAGTACCAAAAGCACCAAAGAAGCCAAAAGTTACACAAAAAGACGCCACAAAAGCTTTACGTCGCCTGATGAATGCTGTGCAGTTGGATGGAAATGGTGCTGGAATGTCAGATTCTTCGAGTGAAGACGAAGATTTCGACCCACTTCGCCGTTTAGTTGACAAAATTGGTCATGATGAGCATGAGGAGGAGCAGGTAAGCAAAAGCAAATATCTATTTTGTTTTCACAGGCGATAGAAGAAGAGCCGCCCTTAAATTCTGATGACGATGAAGATGGTGAAAATCTGGATCATGTTTTCGAAACAGATAATATTATCATGTGTCAATTTGAGAAGGTTTGTTTGGATGCTACTTCACTAATATTTCTTATAGGTGAACCGCACTCGCACCAAATGGAAGCTGAATCTTAAAGATGGAATCATGCACATTAACAACCGTGATCATTGCTTCACCAAAGCTGTAGGCGAAGCTACTTTTTGATTTACTGTACTTTGTCATTTTACACTACGATCTTTATTATTATACGGCTAGTAAGTTCGATCTCTCCGGTTTTTCAGTTACAATAAACAATTGTTTTAAGTTATTTTGAATGTTTTCATGTATTGCGGTTTATCCGTGCTATGCCTTTATGTTTATCCATGTTCTGAATAGGTGTTGTAAAGTATTTTTATAACAGGGTTGCACGAGCAGCTCTGCACGAGAAAATTTGGGAGCTCGGCTGAACTCGCCGTGAAGCTCGGCTCTATCGAGCTGAGCTTTGAAGAAATGCGGGCCGCAATATTGAGTAATATTGTTACAACGTTTTATAATTCAGTTTTCGTGTGCCTAATAATACGTTGGGGATATTGTTCTTTAGCAGCAGATTCGGTTGTCAACAAACACCATATAATCGCAAGGGTAATTGATATAAAAAACACTGCGTTGTCCCTCCAGCTCGGCTCGATTTTTTGCAGGGGGCGTGCCTCAGCTCAAGCTCGTGCAACCCTACTGTATTACCTTCCAGTACTTTCTGTGAAGAATGTGTGAGAACATTCTATTTAGCAAGTTACAAGACTCTTAGCTTTAATCGCGTTTAATTTATTACCTTTTTTTAGCAATTATGACTGCTGTCGACATTACTCCGAAGCAAGACGGAGGAGTATTGAAACTTATCAAAAAAGAAGGTCAAGGAACTGCTCGCCCATCCGCTGGAACTACTGTAAGGGTATGTGTTTTTCTCAAATTATATTTATCAAGGAGTAACTAGGTTCACTATGTTGGAACTTTGGAAAACGGAAATCAATTCGACTCGAGCCGAGACCGCGACCAGGAATTTAAATTTCTCTTAGGACGCGAACAAGTCATCAAGGGCTGGGATATTGGAGTTGCCACTATGCGCCAAGGAGAATTAGCTGAATTTATCGTTCGCTCTGATTATGCCTACGGAGAAGCAGGAAGTCCTCCTAGGATTCCTGGTGGAGCTACACTAAATTTTGAGGTTTGTTGCTACTACGTCTACAAATAATCTATTTATGGTTGTAGGTGGAGCTTATTAGCTGGGAAGCGGAAGATATTTCTCCGGAACGAGACGGTTCAATCTGCCGGACGGTCATCCAAGAAGGAGAGAAACTAGCTAACCCCAACGAAACTAGCACCGTACAAGTTCACGTAGTCGGAAAACATAGCGGCCGAGTCTTTTTTGACAAGGACCTCTCTTATACACTTGGAGAATGTTCTGAGGTTTGGTAATTTTATGTACAGCGTTTTATCGGATTTTAGGTCGGCCTTCCCGAGGGAGTTGATCGTGCCCTTCGTCGCTTTTGCCGAGGCGAAAAATCGGTTGTTGATTTGAAAGGCACGCGATTCACCTATGGAGAGAAGCCGCCGGCACAGTACAATCTTCCTCCAAATGCTCCTCTTCAATTTACGATGTTCCTCAAGGATTTCGAAAAAGTACCGGCTACCTGGGAAATGACCAGTGTGGAAAAGCTAGATGCTGCCAAAGCCGCTAAGGAGCAGGGTACAACTTTCTTGCAGCAGAATAAGTTCAAACTTTCCTTTGATAAGTACAAGCGGATTGAACAATTATTGGAATACGAAAAAAGTATGGACCCTGAACAGAAGAAGGAACGAGATACCTTAATCCTTGCTGCGTACCTTAATATGGCACTTGTCGCTTCCAAAATGGATGAAAATCTTAACTGCATCAAATACTGTGACAAGGTATGCTTATTTTGTTTTATTAATTTAAAATTTCAGGCACTTGAATGTGATCCCAAAAACGTCAAAGCTCTCTTCCGTAAGGCCTCCGCCAAGCTAGCTTCTAGCGATATCAAAGAAGCTAAACAACTGTTTGAGAAGGTCATCGAGATTGATAGCGGCAACAAGGCTGCTCAACAGCAGATTCTTCTGTGTAAGCAGAAAATGAAAGAAATCGAAGAAGCTGATAAGCGCCGTTACAAGAAACTTTTTGCGAAAATTCATCAAGAGGAAGAAGAGGAGGTCCGCTTTTTAACTTTCTTTCTCTCAAAATTGTTATTTTTAGAAAATGGAAGTCGGCGACACGGTTCATGATGATGCAATTCCTTCTACCTCTACTGCTCCAGCCGAACTTGAATCGACAGCCTAAGTCAATGGAATAATTTGTTCTACTTGAATATGGTCTCTATTGTGATTGTTTTTTTTCCAAATACATTTTATTTTATCAGAACCTCTTTTTATCCTCTGCAAATTGCGTTCTCCAATGAAAAGAGAAAGATGTTTTATGGAAACACAGAATGTTAAAGCAAAAATTGGTTTGCCATTACAAGTCAAATTACAGGGGGAAAGCTAGAGTAGCTTGCCCACTTTCATTCAACATACTAACCTTTCTTGCTTGCGGCTGATGCCTGTTCTTCTCTACCTGATCATTCTCGTCTCGATAGCTGTGGGCGCGTACTTTTTGCACAAGCAGCGCGGATGTGCTCTATTTGTGTGCTCAAAGAAATCAGAGACTAATGTGGCTACCGCACCACGTACGGCTAACCTTCCAACGGAAAATTCTTCCGTTCGCAAGAGAGCTGTTGCTACCGAATCGGATGTTGCCACAGCTAATGCTGCTGTAACTGCGCTGAAGACGGCAGTGCCCCCTAACAGTGATAACTCTAAAGGCTCTGATTATCTCGATCCCAATGCACCCCCGTCAGCCAATTCCGACGCAACTGCCGATGGAAAGCCGATCGATGCCGTCGTCGGTGGAGTAGATCCACTGGCCTCTGTGAAAGACACTATTGCCGATGCTCCTGTTACTGCTGTTGCAGCTTCTTCTTCTTCTGGGGGCAGTCTTCCAGGTACCACGTCTTCCGAGGGCAGCCTTCCAACTGCCACCTCTTCTGGTGTCAGTGTGGATAAGAAGAAAAAGAATAAGAAGTCCAAGAAGAATAAGACGAAGGACGGCAAGACCAAGAGTGGAAAAAAATCGAAGAAATCCAAGAACAGCAAGCCGAAGATGGTGAAGCAAGAGACATAGATTGCCAGCCAGTAGATAATGTCGGCAGACCGAATAAAGACTAGAAGTCTAGCTTGTTTGTTTTCTTTTTCTTGCTGTATTGCTTCATTTCCTAAAAATCATCTAAAGTAATTATAATAATTGACGAGTAGAAGAGAATTTATAAGAGATTCATTTTTGGTGTTGGTAATTATTATTTTCTTCTTTTTCTAATAATCACAACGTGTGGCACAACTCGAAAGTCATCGGAGAGAACTGATTTGCGTAATAAACAACAAGAAGAAACAAATAAAATTCTATCTATGTAAATTAGAGTAGCAAACATTGAGCAAATAGTGTAAAAATTTGGGAGAACGGCAGAAATGAGAGCGAGACACGTTTACAAGAGAGGTTCGAATAGTCATGGAATGAAAATTATTAATTTAGATATTTCAGAAATTGATAAAGTTAGAGATATGGATGGAAAAGATCACTTGCACAAAGGAAATACCCATAAAATGACAAGGAGAGTCGGGAAGACTAGCGGAGCATTGGATCCCACTCGTCGGCCTCGTGTTTCAACTGGGCGCGGTGGAGACTCGGCCCGGCGGGCTTATTTCGTTTGAAGAAGCCACACCTCCAGAGGATGAGAATTAAAATGAGGAGGATTAGCAGGCCAATGGCCACCGAGATGGCTATCAGCCACCAGGAGACTTTACGCGATTCACCTGGAATTTCTTATTTGGGGAGGGGAAAGAAGGGGAGGATTACCAATCTGTGGCCTGTCCGGATAGGCGACGGTCGTCACAGAGGCCTCGTTGTTCGAAGGATCGTCTTCTATCCCCTGGCTGGCGTCGAGTTCTATCCTCCCGGTGGAGATCAGCTCCACGTATTCGATATCATAATAGTCCTAGAGAAATTTTGACTGGATAGGGAGGGCATGGGCATACCTCGACGAATGTGGAATTCCAGAGACGAGCACGGAAATCAATCACCGGAGCTGCGTTGGCATCGAGGAAGTCAAAGTGGCAGGTGACGGTGAAGCAGTTGGCAGTCTTATCCGAACATCTCTGAAAAAGGATTGATTGGAATTGAGAAGGACCAGTGGCCATGAGAAGCCGGCCACCCGTGTGAGGATAGACGCCTCGCCCAGGACGAGGGAGACGGTGGAGGAGGACGGCGAGCCATCCAGCAGAAAGATAAAGATTCCCATATTTTTAGCCCGGGAGGACGTTACATGGCTTCGTGTCTCGTTTTCTCTGCGTTTTATGATTACAGATTCAATTTATCAAAAGAAACTTGAAGGAACGAAGCCTATCCTCTGCGGGGCCATCCTAAACGCAGCGATGTTCCTCCCAGTGAGAGGACGAGGCGGTTACGGTGGGGGGATTGAAGGGGAGAGGAGGAGGCAGAGGCCATTAGCAGTCAACTGCCGTGGCTCAAAAATCCCGGCCCCAACCCTCGGGGGCAGCCACCTCTTGGAAAGACTAGAGTGCTATAGTCTGTTTCAAATGGAAATGCTTTTTCGCGCGCTGTGCAGACCTTCAAATTTTTCGAGTTCGATTTCTCACAAAATTTCCAATATTTGGATTTGGCATAGATTTCGTCCATTTTTCTATTTTTTGGGTAGATAATAATTCAAGTAGGCAAATGCGATGATAAAAATAATGAAAACATGTGTGAAATTCGCATAAAAATGCATGCAAAACTGTTGAGTTGGACCATCTAGACGGCAAAATGCCCGATCTGCCACTTATTTAACCTTTAAAAAAAGGAGTGGCCGAGACATTTCAATTTGAAACAGACTATAGTGGCCCACGACCCCGAACCAGCTTTAGTCCAATCAACGCCAAATGACTTACAATAGTGACGACGTCGACGAACTGCCCGTTCTCCTCCTTCTTCTTCGGCGATATCCGGCCGGAGAAGAAGCCAGCACTCTGTATCTCCTCCGGACCCTTTGTCTTCACCTCCGCGTCCCTTCTCATCCTCCTGGTTGGCTTCCTCTCCGTCTCGTGTGTCGTATAGATCGTGTTCTTCTTGATATGTTCCACCGGGTTGATATTCTCCAGTGGCCTGTCCACCGAGCATTTTCGGATCTCAGTCGTCCCGTCGTTGTTGTACATCGTCACCGTAGGAGTGTCCAGCAGGTAGAGGGCGTATTTGCCCCGGCCGAAGCGGGAATAGATCTGCGAGGGCCAGTCGAATTTGGCCACCACGTTGCGGACAGTCCACGGGCCGAAGTTGTGGAGGGTGTAGTTGTGCCGGACCATGACGCCGATGTCCTCCTCGAGGTCCATCGACGAGGCGCCCTTCACCTCCCCGCCGAACCAGATGGTCTTCGGGTCGCTGGTCCCGATCAGCGCGAGTTCTGCCTTCTTGATTATCTGGACACTCTCCTCCCAGGTGTTGTCCTTCTCCTCCAATTCGATAGATGTCGAGTTTAGGACGGCTTTGAACTCCAGCGGGCGGCCGATGCCCTCTGTCCGGCCTCGAACAAGGCGGAAGCGAATGTCGAAGTTGTGCTCGGCTCCGGAGTCCATCGGGTTGCCGAGGTAGACTATCAGCTGGTTCTTGCCGATCGTCTCCAAACTCAGACGGGGCTTTCTTCCTGAAAATGCGAGAATTAGCCTTTTAAAGGCACTAGGGTTGTGAGATGAGGAGCTGGTACGGGTCGGCGCGGGCAGACGCATTTTCCCTACCTTCTAGCCCATCTCAAATAGAATTCTTAACAGAGTTTTATGCAGGAGTCCATATACAGGAGATAGCACATGTTCTGCTGCTTAGAATGGCAGCCAAAACCCTTTTATGAGATAAGCCACTGGTGCCGAGCCCCCCCCCCCCCCCGTCTGCCTGCGCCTGCCCGCCTTTCCCAGAGAAGCCTGCCTCACCTGTGAGTGTCGGAAGTTCCAGTTCCTCCGGGTCATACTGTAAGTAGAGAGTAGCCTGATATGCCTTCTCCTTCTTATTCTTGACCGTGAAGGCAATATCCAGATGGTCCTTGTCGCCGACGTTCATCACGTAGCCTTTATCCGTCTTGGGGACACCGGAGAAGGCCGCCGTCAGGGAGAGATCCGTCTGACAGACCTGAAAGAATAGGTTCTTCTTCTGCTGTCGGATTACGGTACCTGATCATCTCCACAGCGAGTATTAAAAGGAACAGTGAACTCATAGACCGCTCCGTATTTATTCAACACGGGGTACTGTGCCAGGTCCACCAGCTTCTGTCCCTCTGTCGGCATCGTCGGCTTGCGTTCTCCCTTGATCCGGACACTGAATCGGAATTTCAACGGATTGATCCAGTCGCTAGATTGGTCGCTCTAAAATAACCAAGTAATTTTAAAATTCGGGAAGGGATTACAGGGATGTAGGCCTTCTGAGGGTAGGAGAGCTTCCTCTTGTGGAGATCGCGCCCACATGGCCAGGTGAAGTTGTAAGAGTGGTTTCCCTCCAGCAGGGCACGCGGGGCGACGGCCTTCGACGCCGGGATGACTTCCAACTGGCAGGTGAGAACATCCTGGGTGAAGTCTACCAGGTCCTTGGCCCCGCTGCCTTCGAGGGCGATGTCTAATTTCATTTCAAAACTGAATTTCTCTATTCCAAGAGGAGGATAAATAACCCTACCAGGTATTGGCTCCTCGGGGACAGTTCTTGCCCTTCTCGATGTCGATATACTTGCTCTGGGTACTATGGGAGCCGGTGATTTTGACGACGGGTCGGGCACGGAGAATGACGGCCGCGTCACGGGCCACTGCTCCTACAACCAGGTCCGGATAGCCGTTGCCATCGAGATCTGCTCCTCCCGAGAGCGAAAAGCCGAAGGATTTCATCGGGTTGCCGGGGAACTGGGGCAGATCTTTACCGGTGATAACCTGAAAATTAAACGAAGAGTTAGAGAACAGAATTATAAAAGGCAGAGGACAGTGTCCTTCGTCTGACCGCCCGCGTCCTGGCGGCAGACGGCCTTCAAGAGCACCGTGAGCAGTTTCTCACCCGCTACCCTATAAAATCTTACCTGTGCCGGTTTCTTCCTGAATTCCTTTGGTCCCTTGGCTCCCAAAAAGATATAGACTGCTCCGGCTCCGCTGGCCGCGTAGGGTGCGCCAACGGCGAAGTCTTGGTACCCCGTCGGATCGCCATCCAGATTGCCCAATGGAGTGATAGCCAATCCGAACTGGGAGAAATGTCCCGGCCCTTTCAGTACAACGGGAGGATGGAACACTTGCTTGGATTCTCTCTGAAAATGGAGGAGGAGTCAATAAAGGAGAGGAGACAACTCACATGTCCTCGTCTGGTTCCCTGGGAGAAGTAGACGTAGACAATGCCACCGAAGTGGCCGTCCCCATCGGCTCGGTGTTCAAATGGTGCCCCAATGACGAGGTCGTCGAAGCCGTCGTTGTTAATATCCAGCACGGCTAGGGAGTAGCCAAAGGCTGAGCCCATCTGCGTCCCGTTGAGGACGAAGCGATCTTCGGTGAGGGAGATGTGATCCCCGGCGTCCATTGTAAACGGCAGGAAGAGGACTGCCCCGTGTTGGCCACTTCTCGTCGCCCCGGAGACGACTGTCTGCGAGCCGTCGGTCTCGTGCCAGAAGCCGAATTTCCCAATAGCCACCGAGTATCCCAGGTAGTCGTGGGAGGTGAGCAGCGACCGTATCCCGTTGTCCTGATGGCCCATGGTGTACTTCTCCTGGCTGTTTCCGAAGAGGCCGCCTTCGGAGATCCGGGCAAAGACACCGCCTGTCCATTTCATAGCTCCGATTACTCCGGTCACGAAGGAGTTCTTCGTCAGGGCCACGGAGACGCCCTCCATGCAGGCACCGTACGCATTGTGACGTTCTCCTTTGGGCAGAGAACTTCGCTGCATGCAGGTGGAGTGCATCGCTGGAAAGGGAGGGGATTAGAGGTACTGTAAGGGGTCTCAAGTTCGGATAGAGGTCCCACATCGACTATAGGACAAATTAGTCCTTTAATCAAAGGCTGGCTTCGCCTCAGGACCGATCATCTACAGTATCCCCTCACGAAAGAAGAGAAGAACTTACAGCGGAAGGTCAAGTCCGTATTCAACTCATAACAAGATCCTTGGACGTAGGCACTGGTGTTGTGGAAACGGAGAAGAGGAGCACAGACCTGGAAATAAAGTTACTGTACATTGATTCTTATTTGAAAACGGGGACGGTCCTCTGAAAAGAGATGAACTAACCACAGCTGTCCCTCCGGGAATCCCTTGAGAGGCGACGGCCGCTCCCAGCAGCTCACCGTCCTTCCCCAGGGGATGGATCTGCTTGCCCTGGACGTTGGTCAGATCCGGAGCCCGTCCATAGCCAGCCGAATCTTCATATTCCGCTTTAATCAGTTGGCAACCCGTCCGTGCCGAGGTCAGAGGACAGGAGAAGAGAGCACCCGCACGATGTGTACCCGTTTGACCCGACTCGGCTCGGGGAGCACCTATGAGAATTCTGAAAGGAGAAGGTTCAGTAAAGATAAGGGGAGAGGGACTTACGAAGCAGTTTGACCGTTGAAATGTTGAGCAACTGAATAACCGAAATAGGTATTGTTCTGGCCTAATTTATACAAGGGAGAATAGACATCTAGATTGAAGGAGACGACACTGCCGAGCAGGAGGTATAAGAGGAGACAAAAATACATTCTACTACCTTCGCAGACGCATGGAAAATACTGAAATGGAGAGAGTTTATAATATATTGAGGAGGAATTGGAGGAGGAGAAGGAAAAGAGTGGGAAAGAGTGAGCAGTCGTCAAGTTTTGGAGGCAGGGATGAGTAAGGGGACGGCGGGAGGACGGGGGAGGATGGGAGGAAGGGCAGAGAGTCGGCCAGCCCTTCTTTGCCACTGAGACATACTTCTGACATACTGAAGAAGACTTTGCTCTTGGCTGGCTGTTCCAGTTGGCTCAATGTAAAGTGAGATGTGGGGCACTGGTTTCCAAAAGGGGAGAAAGGCTCTCTTCTCTCCTCGTCCTCCCGCTACATTGACAAGGAGATGGCGGCTAGAAGTCACAGGGAGGAAATGGTGGGAGGAGGGGTAGTTTATTATTAATAGGTTCTATGACCAAGGGCTAGAAATCAAAACAAAGATTACGAATCATCCATGAATGAGAGAAAGAGAGGGAACGGGGGTGGGTAGTGAAGGTTCTGTTCTAACGTCTAGACAAAACCATGCCCCGGACTCCTAGAGCTCCGAGGAGCCGGGAGGAGAGTCGGCTTTCAGAGGTATAATACTTTGGTTGATACTTTTGTTTGAAAGAACAGGGTCTTGATCGAGTAGATCTTGCAACAGAAGTCAATCATAAGGGTCAATAAGTCACTAGATGGAAGTACCTCCTTGAAGAGAGCCGACCTATCGATAAGACGTCTCCTCCTCTCTTCTATTGACTCCGGGATTAGGCAAAGGTAGACAAAAAAGGAGGGAAGGGGAAGAGGCATTCTTGGGTTCAAAGCTATGTTTCTCAAAAAGTATTGCAACACATTTCGGGCCAAGTCAAAGGCGAAAAGCCAGTCATCAGGACGGATGCGTCAGGGCTTCGGACTGGCGGGATGAGTAAGGGCCGACCCCGCCAAACTTTACAGGAAGCTTTAGTTACAATTTTAGGGGAGTCTATTTAAAGAAGAAGAGGAGAGAATAAACAAGGGGAAGAAGAAAAAAGCAGAAGCAAATGGTTCAGCTGTCAGCCGCATAGATAAGGGAGGATGGGGGGACGAGAGAGGAGGAGTGGGAAGATGACTCATACAGGGCACTGTGGGCACAGTGTTTTGAGAAAAAAGAGGAGAAGATCCGCTTGTGAAATATATGCTGAAATACAGTTCTACCCGTTTTTCAGAAAAAGTCTATGAGGGGGACTGGTATCAGGGGTTAGGAAGGCCGGCAACGCCTACCACAGGGGTGGCTAGCTGCTAGCCTTCCGGCCACGGAATTTTCCTGAATATTTTTACTAAATAAAAAGCCAGGCGGTACTGCCCATTAAATTGTTGTTTAGGCTAATTTAATGGTGATTGGACCCCTCGCGCCAACGATAGTGATGTGATGACTATCGCGCGGGGGGCTGTGTGGCTAAAAAAGATTTACGGTCCTCTGTGTCTAACTTTTGGAGTGGAGGTCATCCCCGTCCCCTCTCCGCTTTCTTGTTAGAAGAAAGGAGAGAGAGACGCCATAAAACGGCCGGCGAGGAGAGAGATTCCTGAACTTTTACTGGGTGGCCGAGGGAATGGGGGAAATTGAATGATGGGGCTAAAGTGAGCGGAGCGCCTTGAAAACGGCCTGCAAACGACTGGACTCCATAATACTTTTGGCTATTTTAAATGAGGAGGAAGAGATTAAAATGAAGAATAACGGGAGGATACCGAGCCGATATGGGAAAAGGTGCGAAATGATGGCCTCATTCCGAGACGGGGAGGTTGACAGCTGGGCTGGTGGGGGGAGTAGAGGCGCCAAAATTAGCCACCCCTCCATTAATTATTTTTAATGGGGAATTTCAGCAAATAGGAAAGGAAGAGAGGGGGGAGGAAATGGCTCCAGGGCGAAGAGAGAGAGAAAGATCAACTACTGGCAGCTGGAAGTCATGGCCGATGGAGGTGGAAGACAGTGAACAATCAGAACTTGTGAATGCCGAACCTTTAGGGGTGGTCGAATTCTACCTGTCTAGAGTGTGTCCTCCTCCCCGAGTCACAGCTGGTGGGAATACTCGAATTTGGCGCATTCCCAGCTATGAAACAGGACATGTCTGGGAATTTGACTGTAGACTGGCTGGAGGAGAAGGGGAAAGGCTTCTTTTACCGTAGAATAATGGGAGAAAGAAACCATAAAAAGGGTGGAAGAAAGGGGAGGATAGAACAAAAGGGGGGAACAGCTCTAGGTCAGGCTGACTGGGACAGTGTTTACCCAGGAGGGGGACGAGGAAGGGCATTCCTTTTAAATGGAAGAGAAACGGGAAAAGAGAGGGGAAAAAGGGCAGAGAAGAGAGTGGTAAAAGGCCGCAATAGGGGTCAGATTGAAATCTGAAACCCCCCGGTGCAAAATGTTGTGTAAACCGGCAGTGATTGCCCCCATTGGCAGGGGGCCCTCGGGGGGTGCCGTGTCCCTAAATAATAATAACAACCCGCTCCTTATTATGGCGGCCGTTTTTGTAACAATCAGTGGTCGGGATGCCCCCTCCCATGGTCAAAGGAGTAATGTGTGGGGGGAGATAGAGAGTGCGCGAGAGGACAGCCTCATCAGCGGAGAAGAAGAGACAGTCCAGCGGTACAGATCGGAAAATCGATTGCGGTGAACATCTGCATCCGGCCGCAGCAGCAGCAGCCCCCCTTTGACATGATACATACTATTAGCGGCGGGACAGAACGGGCCGGGACGGGAGAGAGGAGCGCAGAGGGCGCGCCCTCTCTCGGACGGTCACTTCTCTCTCGTCCCGGCGCTTACTGTTTACACGTAAACGCGTCGCGACCGCAACGCAAGAGGAGCTAACCATTTTTGGGGTTAAGGAGGACAGCGAGCCAGCTGGTCACACCCCGATGCTGGCTGCTTATACCATTCTCTACTGGGCAAACAATCCTCCCGGCCTCTTTTTCTCTCCATCTAGGCCGAAAAGAGCTTCGTTTCCAGTCTCTACGCCTTGTAGACGAGACTCAGCTCCTCCTCCTCTTCTCATCCTCCCGTGCTAAATTAGACCTTTTAAAAGGCGAGTACTCATTGTTTTGTATCTCTTTTGTACGTTTCGAGCCTCTGGAATCTAAAAATCAAGAAAATTTGAACATTTCCCACCTATTTTCCTACTGAACTTTAAATTTGAATTAATACGCTAGCGGCCACGAGCATTCTTATCCGTTCCGCTCACTTTAAATCTCAAGAAGAATGTTTAAAGCGTTGGATTGGTTTCTATCTTGGGATTGTACTAACTGTGGCCATTTTAGCTAAAGCCGTGCAAAAAGTTGAGGCCGGGTCTTTTAGAGACCAATGCGGAAATGTTCCTCCCGTTATTGGGCCCTTGACCAGTCTCAAGCAGGAACTCAATTGCCTTTATAGGCGAAAACATGGGAAGACGATAGCAAATTTGGTGGTCTCCCCAGAAATATACTTTCCCCCAAATTTCTAGACTTTCCCTGGCCATCACAAGGTGCACACCTGTTAATTGACGATAATGAGCATTTCCGATGGCTTTCTGAACCGGAAAAGAATAGAAGGAGTCCAGGATTATGGCCAAAGAGAGAGAGAGAAAAGAGATCTCTGAAAATAAGGTCTAGTATATTTGCTGGAAGGGGGACAACACGACTGCCTGGCAATGGTGGTGACTGGCCTTACGTGACAAGGTGTAAGAAAACTCATGCAAGAAAAAATAGGGGGGACCCGTCTGTCTCGTACTTAAAAATACAATAGAAATATCATGAGAGGAGGACAAGGAAATAGACAGTGGCAACTGGTTTGGAAGGGGGTGCTGGTCAGGGGGTGAATAAAAACGGGAACGGAAGCAGGGTTTGACCCGCATTGCCTGTCCTCCTCCCTCTCTGCCAGCCGGTGGCGTTCGCTTTAACGAGAGGGGACAGAGGGTGACAGCAGCAGCTCGGACGAGGGGGTATTGTTTGCCCAAACACATGTAGTAGCCCCCTCCGCTAGCTGGCTGGCCCTCTCGTAGCGGGTTCAAGCATTTGAGGGGGATCTGCTGGTAGTGGCGACGAGGGGGTCAATAGGTGGCAGCAGCAGCAGCAATCTGGCAGCAGACGGCGAACGTTTTCGGGGAAGTGGGCGACAAAGGGTTGATTGCGGAGAGGGGACGGGGCACCGGCTTAGATGGGGGCATTCATCAGATGGAATTGTGGATGGGAAGAGGAACGGAGCCTAAAGGAAACAGGGGATCAGGTCAGCCCGAATCATCTTCGCCCGTAAAGATGGAAGGATACTAGCCTGACTCGCTTTTGGTAAGAAGAAATGTTTATGCCGAGACTCCATGAGTGTGGAGGAGCCGGGCAGACTCGTGTCCGAGGCGCTTCTCGATCAAAAATGGAACTGGAAGGGAAAGGACAATGGATAATGAAAGGAATAGTAGTTTTTCAGCTACAGTACACTCTACTGTAATTTCTCCGGCTATTTTTTTCCCAATCGGAACATCTGGCTCAGTGGCACCTGCGTTCATCGTCCTGCTCCCTGTGGCCAAGTGCCTGACATCATCATCCGCCGTCCTCCCGCTCTGCTTCTTCATTTTTTTTTCGCAATCCCTGTGGAACCCGCATGAATTTAACACTGATGATTGGGGGTGATGGGCTGAGGAAACGCTTCCGGAAATGGAAGAAGGGCTCTAGAGGTAATTTTAGTCGGCAACCCGCCACCGGGACAGTTGAAACAGTTCAAGGACAGATTCATGAACCAGCGCAGCAGGCAGCCTATGAAGCACCCGAATATCCTTGCCGACTACCCGGAGGATATCAAGAGCAGACATCGAACAACAAAGAATGCCAAGAAGTATGTTTATTAGAGTGTTAAACTGTCGCACTATCCGACGGTAGAAGTGGAGTGACCGGCTCGACTGGCGTCTTCCTCGTCTCCTTCTCCGGCACCTGTCGGCTGTTCGCAAAGCAGCAGGGACAGCAGACCTCCCCCACAGAGAAGAACAACAGCCAGATCAAGCCAACCACTGGCGTTATTAATGCAAAAAATACGAAGGAGCCATATTCGACGGACGAGCTCCTCTCCTCCTCCTTGGCTCTGAAACACGGTTCTATTTCTCGCGGGGGACGAGTGGCCAACCTCTTCTCCGCCTCGTTCTTTCCTTTTTCAGCCAGCAGAAAGGCCGAGATCGCGTCGCGATGTTTCCCTTCTCCAACATCAAAAATCAGCTCCTCCGAGTCCTTTGACATATCTCGAGTGACTCTGTCGAAGACTCTAGTCGTCTCTGTGGTGGCTCCAGCGGTGGTCGTGCTCCCGGTAGACTGGCTGGCTGTTCCGGTCGGCGTCGGTGCTGCGTCGTCACGTCGCTGTCTTGCCACTCCTCGATCCCACCAATCTCCGAGATCTCTCCCAGCTACCGGCAAAATGAGCAACGACCCGATCAGTAGAATCTTCATAGTCTGAATGGGAAGAGATGAAAAAAAAACCTGTTCTCGTCTCTTTGCCATTCCCTCCCTGGGAAAGGACCATGCTCGGCTGTTTTTCTATGGAATTGATAGAAGACCACCGAGGAACTTATAGGGCAACAATTCCAGAGGTTACGGTAGTAATCATCGGCAGACTCTGAAAAAAATATATGTACCGTATTCTGTATACAGTAATTTTCAAATGTCACGGAGAAGAACAGTTACAGGCTGAAAATACAGAGGAGTCACCGCCGTCATCCACTGTCTCTATAGGGATGCCCCTCTTTCCTGGCTTATTATCCCCTGTTCCAATTCCTCCTCCTGCTTCTTCCCCATCATGTCCAGTCCCCCTCGTTAACGTGTCTGCCTCACGCAACATGCAACAAGGATGTTCTCTGATAAGTCGTCTCACTGGCGGTCGTCCCAGCAACCGGGGCGGCATCTTCCTCCCCCGCCTGATTACACACACTCCCTCTCTCCCCCCTTGTCCACCTTTTTATCTTCTTCCCTTCTATCCCTGTCTATCCAGCTGTTATGATTCTGAGAGAGAGAGAATAAGAGCCACCGAAAAAGATGGCACAAGTCAATGGAGCCGGGCCACCGCCACTCAGCCCGAATAAGGCAGCCGAGCCGATTCCTACCCCGTCGGCCTCGGTGGCTACTCAACATGCACGGAGTTTTATCAGTCGGGTGAGTTTGTCCTTCTGTCCATCTCCTCCTGTTTAAACAATTAGCAGTCATCCCAAGGGAAATAGGGGATAGGTAAACATGGAAGATAATTATTATCAAAGGGAGCCGGAACCTTCTACATCGATTTGCTCTCAATAAACTGATTATTTCCTCTAATTTATAGTTAAAACTAGTATGCCTCCGGCGGCCTTTGGTCGCGTTTGGGTTAAAAAATTTGATGGTTGAGAAAGAGTTGACAGTCGAAAAAGGTCAAACTTTCTGCTTCTCTCCCATTTGACCTGTCAATCTGAACAAACGACAGGTCTTACAGACAGACAGACACACAGAGATCTGCCTATTATTAGGGTAGGATTATCTAATCCCTTACAATTAAAGTGTTATGGTGTTTTCTGTCTGTTTGTTTGTTTGTTTGTTTGTTTGTCCGGTGGGAAAGTGTCCGACGGTAAAGGGATAAAAAATGTCTTAATCCCGGAGGCCGCCGCAGGCGGTCGTCGGCGGCGAAAGAGCAGAAAGGTCGCCACAGGTCGAAGCGGATAACTTTGACAGATAGACGACAGCCGAAGGCCCGCTGGTCTACATTAAAATCTGATGAAGTTCGTAAAATTCTACAAGTTTAATGAGTATTTGTCTCCTTTTTTTCCTATGGCCGCCTTCTTCTGTTGTAGAGTTACGGTAGCGCGCCTCATGCAAGTTTTATTGCTTACAAATGGTCTCTTTTGTTTTTTTAATGGATAATCAGCTATTATATATAGACTTTTTCCTCTTTAAAACATTTTATATAAGATTATAATTACCGTTTTTATCACTGTGCGCTCTCCTCCTAATGTTGTTCGAATCTTCCTGGCTGTCCTCCTATTTAGCCCAAATCGGGTCAAGTGAAGGGGACAGAAGTGGAATGTTCCCATTTTTTAATCAAGTATTTGCTCTTTATAATAACTTTTCCTCTTTCTCCCGCATTGGTAGAGAGTAATTGCAACAGAGAGAGAAGAAATGGATCCTAATTACAGGATACATAGGGCGTAAATGACCCCCGGATCTCGGGTCGTTTCCTTGTTGGCTCTATTCATATAGACCAAGGGAGGGGACGTTCACTTTGAGATAATGGAAGAGGGGGGTGCAGTCTTTCTGTGAGATTAGAACTTATGGTGTCATCCTCATTTCCGAAAGGTTTCCGTGTCAGCTGAACCGGGGATGATATACCGGCCAATGGGGTTAGGCGACCAGGCACCAGGGAGATGTCGGGTAGGAACGAGGAACTATTTTCTGATCCTTGAAAATATGGTGTGCCCCCGAGAATAAGGAATTCCTGGCCAAAGGCGAGACCTCCAGCAGTGGGCGACCGGAAGCCATCCTCCCCCGCGGGGATTTTCTCGTTAGGCTTCTTGTTTCTGATTATGCAAAGCTTATTTCGATTGTTATCCTTGTTTTTATCAGCTGGAATAGCGAATCGCCTGGTTGCGAAATGGAGATAATAAGGTGCCACGGCTTGTCCGTCCTTCTATAGCCAAAATCCAATAGTCCTTTTGGGAGAGTACCAACCTCTGGGATATTGAGCGCTTGCGGAGGTTTATTTCTGTATTAAAAACCATCAAAAGGCTCGAATATCCCCATGACGTCTAGCCTCACCTCCTTCGTATTCAAGGGCATCAGATTTAGAGCCTGGCGCTCCAATTAGCCAAATGGACTCGTTCGCACGTAGAATCGTGCTGATCTTCTGGGCGGCTCAGTCAATCCTTTTCAGCTGCTTCGTCGTCCTAATCGGGTCTCGGACGCCACGTACGCGGCGACGATAGCTGTCCCCTCCGGTGCCCTGGATCAGAACAAGGCTGTTGTACCAACGACATCGAATGGATCACAGGAGACAACACAGCAAGAGAAAACAGGTCGCTCTCTTTCTTTTCTAGTTATCATAAGCCGATGGTGGGATGGGGGGACCTTCGCAGCCATCCTCCTCCCTCCATCTTCTGTGCCGGGGGCATTCTTACGGTAAACGGACAACCGTAATCTGGCTGTCGGCATTGGCCGCATAAACGATACCCGTTTTATTCGGCCATCATCCCTACATGGTCCCAGGCTCGCTCAATCCCCCAGCTCAATTCGTCCCCTGGCCTCCACCTTTTGAGAGAGGGCCACCCTGTTTATTTTCCTCATCTTGTCCCTTCGCCATATGCCCTCCCTGTTCGAGAAGGAATTCTCAAATTTAGGCTGGTTGACAAGGTTAAAGAAGTTCAAAAGGGAGTATGTCTTCGACCCCTCAAAGGACCAACTCTACCGGTGGACAATTATGGTCGGTTTATTCTCCACCTACAGTATCAAGGAGCCTGTTCCAGGTCTCTATCGCGTATGTCTACAATCTGACCGTAATCATCGCCCGGCAGGTGTTTGCTGATCTCATTGGTCCGATTGGCTTGTATCGATGTTACCCCAAAAATGCCTCGGATCTCGTTACAGTACCCGCCTATTGTGACACCAACCCGGATTTGAGGAAAGACATGACGGTAAGGTGACACCTATCACATACTCTCTCTTTTCTTGACGGGACCCCGAGTTACGGTAGATGTTCGAAAACAAGAAATGACTTTAGAAAATGCCGTTTATGGAATATGACTCGGATAATGGGTGGAGTGAATACTACTGGCTGAGGATCAGCTGGCTAACGGTCGACATCTTTATGGACGTCATCTATCTCCTGGATATTTGGGTCCGTACTCATACAGGTATCCTCACCTTTTATTTAAATTAAGACATTAATTAAGGTTTCTTGGAGCAAGGTCTAGTCGTTACGGATATTCAAAAAATCACAAAGTTGTACAAATCTGGAAGACAATACAAACTGGATGTCTTGTCCATAATACCGTTGGACTATGTGATAGGTCAGTGTTGGGGCTCGCAGGAGAACTTGCTGTAGAGGTGTACTTATGAAAAATATATAGCTGAATAGAGAATTAAAAACTGTACTAGAAAATGTTATTTTTGTATTCCTACAGTAACCTAGAGAGTCCTGACGCGGTGCGGAAGACGGCGGTACACTGGCATCTTCCGCGAGACAGCAGGGCTCGCCGAATTATTGTATTTAATTAAAATATAACGGTTTCTAGTACAGCTTTTTATATTCTTTCCAGTGGTAATGGTCACAGTTAGGGGTGACTTGACTCCTCGAAGATATGACCCAATTCAGGCTGGCCCTTGCCCATCATCCCTTATCTGCCAATAATCCGCCTGAATCGTCTTCTCCGTGTCAACCGGATCAATGACTTCATGGAGAGAACAGAGACGCGGAGCAGTATGCCAAATGCCTTCCGTGTTCTTTGTGTCGTCTGCTATATCATCGTCATCATCCACTGGAATGCCTGTTTCTATTTCTGGATATCGGAAGCCATCGGCCTGGGCAGTGACGGCTGGGTATACGGCAACTTGAACAAGCAGAGCTTACCCGAGTCAGTTCCTCCCTTTTCATTGTATCAATAATTTAAAGAGGAGTGAGTGACACTCTGCTCCGTCGCTACATCTACAGTTTCTACTGGTCTACCCTGATCTTGACAACCATTGGAGAGGTCCCCGGCCCCGTGAGGAATATTGAATTCCTCTTCGTTACCCTCGATCTCATGTGCGGTGTCTTGATATTCGCTACAATCGTCGGTAACGTCGGCAGCATGATCTCCAACATGAGCGCCGCGAGGACCGAATTCCAGAACAAAATGGACGGCATAAAGCAATACATGGAATTGAGGAAAGTCAGCAAACAGGTACGTGGCTTATCAAGGGCATACAGAATGGGACGACCTCACCCTTTCTCACTTGGACACAAATATGTGTTGGCCCGAGTTAGACCATGTCTACCCGCGTCTGCCAGTTCAAAGCCCTGTCCTCCCTAGTCTTATCCACCCAGCCCCCATGAGTTGTGTCCTCCTCCTCCTATAGGCCGTGAATAGGATCTATTTTCAGTTAGAAGAACGAGTAATCAAATGGTTTGACTACCTCTGGGCCAATAAACAGTCCCTTTCCGATCAGCAGGTCCTAAAGGTAGGAGCCATCCTTCCAGGAAATGAAATGGGAGTTTCTTCCAGGTCCTGCCAGACAAATTGCAAGCAGAGATCGCCATGCAAGTCCATTTCGAGACGTTGAGGAAAGTCCGAATTTTTCAAGATTGTGAAGCCGGCCTGCTGGCGGAAATGGTCTTGAAACTACAGCTACAGGTAGGCAGAGGGTACAGTCTCCTCCTGAGGGGAGACGTTACCGTAACCTTGACCATTGACTTTTCATTGGCTACAGAGTCCATTCCTCGCCGTTTAGGTCTTCTCCCCCGGTGACTACATCTGTCGAAAGGGTGACATCGGTCGGGAGATGTATATCGTCAAACGGGGAAAGCTCCAAGTCTGCGGGGAGGACGATGGCCGCGGCAATATCCCCGTCTTCGCCACCCTGGCAGAGGGTGCCGTTTTTGGAGAACTGAGCATTTTGAACATTGCTGGTTTGTCACCGATTGATACACGACTAGCCGCTTTTTCCAGGTAGCAAGAATGGTAATCGTCGCTCGGCCAATGTCCGCTCCGTCGGATACACCGATCTCTTTGTCCTGAACAAGAACGACTTGCACAATGTATTAAGAGAGTACCCCGAGGCCAAGAAGATGTTACTGGCTAAGGTTCGGTTACTGTAGCCTCTTCTTGGAAAATACAGTAATTTTAGGGAAGAGAAATGCTTCGGAAAGATGGATTGATCGATGAAAACGCGCCGGAGGAGCAGAAAACGGCGGAGGAGATGGCCGACATTCTGAACAATCAAGTCAGGGCTCTGCAGACGAGGTTGCGATGACTTTTTGACCTTGTCCAGAAAATAAACAAGACGCTTATACTTCAGATTCAAGACCACTCCATATCAGGAGTGCAGGCTAACTGTAACTCGCCCCCTTTTCAGGATGGCCCGCCTGATAGCCGAGCACACGAGTACTGAGTCAAAACTCACCCAGAGAATAGAATTCCTCGAAGGGAAACTCTCCAAGTTGGTCTCCTTCTTATCCTCCTCAGCCTTCCTTTTCAGATATCGAACCATGGCCAGGCGGCAGAAGAGTCTCCACGTGACGAGGTCTGTCGACTTAGTTTGAGAGGGTCATCGCTATGTGCCTTATACAATTCACTGCTCAATTCTTCCCCTATTTAATCAACAAATGAAGATACTTTAACTGAAACGCGTATCATATTTACCCGTCCAGTTATTTGGAGAGCGGGAGATGGCCACTGTCGAGACCGGCCGTCCAAGAAAGAGACGACAGCTGGCCGTCTCGTATTTTTATTTCTTATTTTGGATCGTCTTTCGGAGGCGCCATGATCATGTTCTTCTTGTAGTCCTCGGTGAACTTGGCGAAGTGCAAGGCGCCAGCCTTGTCCAACAGCTCCGTGTGGAACCAGTACTGGAGCAAGACCATGTGGCAGAAGCAGTACTGAAAATAGACAGAGTAAGACGGGGGGTTACGGCAGAGGGCAGACCTGATCGGGCGTCTGGATGGAGTTGCCTCGCTGGGAGCGGATCTCCTTCAGGATCGGGGCCAGGCTGTCGACCGGCAGGCCGAGCTGGACCATTTCCAGGACGTACTGGATCATGACGACGACGCCAGTCCGGCCGACGCCTGAAATTTGAAGATTAGTTAGAGAGAAGAGGCTAAAGCATACCAGCAGAGCAGTGGACGACGATGGGCGTCTTGGTGGTGGAGATCTTCTGGAGGAGCTCGACGACGGCGAGATCGGCCGGGGGCACTTCGCGGTCCGGCCAGTAAACCCAGTGGTAATGTTTAAGCCTCTGGCTCTTGCCGTCGTGTTCTACTCTCAGCGACGTCTCGCGAATCTCTGTCGGGGTGGACGACTTGAAGTCCAACCACTTCTGATCGAGGCACTGGACCGCGTACTCGTCGAACTTGATCTCCTCGTTGGCCTCCGTCGGGAAGTACTCGCTCCACTTCTTCCTTTCCTTCTCGGACATGCTCACCAGCATGATGATGTTCTGCACTCCTTCCTGCAGGATCATGGCCCAAAAGTCGGCGATCGTCGCCTCCAGCGGCGCCTGGGTGCAGATGAACCGCTTCTCACTCATCGGAGTCTTCACATAATTTGCGTGGATGTAATCGTTGTCCCCGTAGTCCTTCAGCTTCACTCGATGAGCATCCAGGCAACCGACATCCTTGTAGCGGTTCTTGTTCTTCGTGTTGTTCTGGTAGAATACTTTCGTCTTGTCCGGTTCCAGGACCTTCCGCGGCATGGCCATGAACTCATCCCGAAGCGGCTTACATCCCTTCTCCATCGTCCTCAGGGCAAATTTGAAGATGGCCCTTTTCGGTTCCAATGGCCGCGGACCCATCATGGGCCCGCTTTTGCTGCCGGGATCCGGCGTCGAACCGTCCTCTTCCTTCCTTCCGTCCGCGTCCGAAAAGCGCCTCTGCAGGTGGGCGAACTTCTTCTTCGCTGAAAACAAAAAATTGTTAACATAGACTGTATGTGAAACCCTCTACTAACTAATATGTAGCGCCATATTTCAGAAACATTGGAGCGAAACGGCGCGCGAAGTAAAAGACACGGTTATTCTGGCCGACAGTCCCATGGTTGGAATGGGGCTTGCTAATCAGCTCATGCTCGGGCATTTTAACTTTTCCATGTGCGGTTGATTCTATTTCCTTGTTACCATAGTCTCTTTGGTCTATATTCGCCCATGGATTAGACGCCCATGCCTGTAAAAAATGAGCAGAGTACGCGCACAATGCGCAAACAAACAATAAAAAAACAGCAACTCACTCGTTGGCAACATGACCAGAGGGAGAAGAGTGGCTACAATGACCAAATCTCCACTTCTGGCTGTATTTATACGGTCTGCGGTCATCTCCTGCCCGAACTAGTCCCCAGCTTCTGATCTTTTTCCGGTTTAATCCCTTTTGGGCCCCTATAAAAGGACCACCATTGTCAGAAGCCATTTCATTTCCACGCGATGAAGCAGAGTGGACTGTGCCGTGGCCGAAAGCAGAGAAAGAAGAAGAAGGAGGACGGTGGAGGAGGCGGGCCGCCGACGGACAAGAGCAGCAAAGAGGGACCGAAGAAGAGCGGTGAGACGACGGAGCCGGAGCAGGCGACGCCGACGGAACAGGGATCGAGCAAGTCGAGGATGGGAAGTTCGATAAAGGCGAAGAAGAAGTCGGTGAACAAGAAGAGAGGAGGATGGAAGACGAAGAGCCCGGAGGTGGTGAAGGAGTCGAGCAAGGAGAAGAGTGTGAAGAGCAGGAAGAAGAAGAAGGAGAAGAAGCAGTCCGACGAGAACGGCCAACTCCACCCGGCCTGTAGCCAGTTGCCGCCCGAGCCGCCACGAGAGCCGGCCAGTCTCAAGGGTCAAGGGGTTATTTTTGTGTTGGTGTGTTCATTATACTGAAGGCCCTGTAGCGGCCAGCGTCTTTTACCTATATTTCCAGGTCAAAAAATAGCCTCCTCCAAATGGAATAATTTCCCTTTCCAAATATTGACGGTGTGTTCCAAAAAAGAACGGCTGTCCCCGTTGTCCGTCTGTTGTTTTATGGAAATGAGCCCGTCCTCTGGGAGTATAAAATCACCCACCGGCACAGAGCCACCATCCCCCATTCAAAATGAAGCGTCTCCTCCTCTCTATCCTCCTCTTCTCCGTCGTCCTGGCTTCTACTGGAATAGTCTCGGAGAATCCTGAAGGAGGACCAGCCGCCGTCGTCCCCGAGGATGGCCACCCTGCCGAGATATCGTCTGCCCTGATGGCCCACGTCGAGGAGAATGGACTGGACCGGGTGATGAGAGTCAAGAGATACTGTGGCTGTTGTGGAGGTATCTCCCCTTCGATCTGTTCCCTTCAATTATTACAGGCTGCTGTGGCTGTGGCTGTATGTGTGCCAGTATGCCCCCGGCCACTGGCTGCCCCTGCATGGGATGCTGTGGATAACCTAGTCCTCCCCGTTTTTCAATAAACTTATTTATTTTACTTTTCATTTTATCTCAGTATTCACTTGGTAACTGCTCCCAATGACTTTCCCGTTCAGTTCTCACACCGGATAGTTGTTCTCGTAACAAATGTCCGAGTTCTCTCAAAAATATTTTTTTCAGAATGGAACGGTGCTCATTTTCTCCTCGATGCACTCTCTGGCGA
The DNA here is from genome assembly GCA_932521035.1 of Oscheius dolichura. Taxonomy (NCBI): domain Eukaryota; kingdom Metazoa; phylum Nematoda; class Chromadorea; order Rhabditida; family Rhabditidae; genus Oscheius; species Oscheius dolichura. The sequence goes on along the minus strand of OW051494.1, from coordinate 2,274,860 downwards.
GTAGCTGGCTCTATTAACGGGTTGCGCAGCCATCCTCCGATTTCCGATGCCAGAAATAGAAGAAGAAGCTCTATCGGATGAAGAACATAATTAAATAATACATGTAAAGGTTTTTGAATATAAATTTTTAGCATATTTTTTGAATTTCTGCATTACGTGAATGCTTCAACTGTAGAGAAAGCATATTTCGTCAACATTTTGCTTGTTAGTTATTTCCAGCTTCTAACTTAAAGTTCAGAAGATACAGCATACAAATGCAAGTTTCATGGTAAACACAATTACAAAACTGTATATTCATTCCTCCGGTATATTTACAAAGATGGTTCAATAACCATTTGGCGTTATTTTCCCAGGCCGGCGACTCAATACAGGACTGGCAATACATTGAGGCGACGAAATCCTCCAGTCGGCGTTGCTGCTGATTGCCGCGCCCATCTTCTGGTCGTGATCGAGTGAGTTGTCGAGAACTGTGTAGGCAGTGGTTCCAGCTAGACTCATAAAGTGGATCAGAACGCCACCGTCGAATAACTGAAATCATTTACTTAGAGTTTCCAAGATGAAATTTACTCACGTGGACGTATTTGTTGAGCTGTTTTTGCAGCGCCTGGTATTGTTTTTTTCCATGAAATAGCTCTTGGGGGGGGGGGGGGGGGGGGGGGGGGGGCGACAGTCCGGATCAAATCCACATAGCGGACCTGTTCTTCAAGTCTCACCAGCTTTGGGTGGAGGATGCTGTACAGTCCCTGTACATCATACGATGCGTTTAAAACGACACCGATTGCCTGAAAATAATTTTTTTAGAGGCGCTGATTTCACGCAGCATATAGTCCATTTCAAACGCAGAGGTATCGAAAATCGAATTAGTTAAAGGTTTAATCGATCTAGATCCATCTAGATGGTCCAACCTCAAACTTTTGCATGCATTTTTATGCGAATTTCACAGGAATTACTCTAAGCCCGCGAATTATTTTTCCATTTGAAACAGACTATAGTAAGTCGTCTTCTACTACAGAGCTTGTCTCATTAATTTTTTAACGATACCTCGAGGCTTCAGTGAGTCCTATTGAATTTTTATCTCTTTTTAGGGGTTGCAGCGGTAAAGCAGAGTTTAATAAATGCCTTACCCGTCGTACAGCAGGATGAACCACGGGAGCGGCAGGTGCCGGAGAGATCGCCGTCGTCGGCGACTGGACTGGAGACACAGCCGTCATGGTCAAATCAACTCGAGAGAGGACGGTCGGGATATCCGGGGACAGAGCTGTCGACAGCTCCGATTCCTCACCCCCATCAAGTTCGTAGACGGCTTCTCGGCGCTTGCCGTAGAAGTATGGCTCCTGAAAAGCAGAAATTAATTAGGAAGGACCCCAACAAGGTAATCAAGGGAATTCCCCAATCGTCAAGCTTACGGTTGACCAGTTTTAACGGAAAAAGAAAGCGACCTGGGGCTATTTTTTGTAAAATAAAGTTAACAACGGTCAAAAACAGTTTTTCGCTTTCCAAAAAGTTGAAATAGTACGAAATCGAGTTATTTTTTGACTAGAAATAGCAGTACTCAACGACCCGTGCCGAGCTGCGTCCCAAAAAGGAGTGTTGAAACCAATGCGGCGCCTTTTTTCTACCATCTTTCTTTTTTAGATCGCTTTTAACCATCAACCCGGTTGTATCACCGCCAGCACAAGGAGCGCCTGTCTCTAGTAAACTGTAAAGAAAAAGAGCCAATCTCTCAAAAAAGCAGCAATCTACCAGTTGAACCCATTGAGGCCAGTCGGTGGCTCGAGCCTTTTTCAAACGCGCTCTTTTTTTCTATTGGCTTGGCACTAGCTTGTAAGCAACGGCGCGGCCGTCAAGAAGGTCAGTTTCTATCAGTTCTACCCCAAAATAATAAGTGCAACAAACCTCTGTAGGAGAAGGGGTAGAAGAACGGCGAAGAAGATCATCCGCCGGACGAAGAAATTCACTAAGGAATGAATTATTCAAACAGAAGCGGCCCTTTTCGTTGTTGACCGGTTTGGTCAGGTATAGCGTCGGACATCTGTCTAGTCCATGTCGAAACGGGGTTGTGCGTATACAAAAAAGGACATAGATTTTTTCGTTTTTGAACTTCGAGATCCAGAATGAGGAGGCTTTGAAGCCAGCAGCATATCCCTTCTCTTGGTTGATGAGGATGGCGGCACGCTGGAGATCGTCGTCGTGGACAACGATTTCTTCCGTCAGCTTGGCCAGCAGGGTTGCACGATGCATCGAATAGAAATTCACTATCGGGCTCGATAGTGCTCGATGGTACTAAGGCCCGCTGGTAGCGCTTTTATAAAGAGTAAATTATAAAAAGCCGTCCCCTTTTTTCCTCTTCCCGTCTCCCCGGTGGAATCATCGAGTCTAATTGAACTTCGCCATGCGGACCCTGCGTCAACAGGATTCACTGAGTAATCCCAAGTGCAAATGGGGGCGTCCACAGGCGTGGGGGAACAAAAAACTGTACGAAACAGTTCTTTGAAACCGTTGGGTCTGGCTTCATTTGAGAGAAAGACGAGGAATAGACGTTTGTTTCGAATTTCTAGTCTTGTACCGTTTATAAAATGCTTTAGTGTTAGGGACACCTCCTTTCCGTCTTCCTCTAGACTCCATTCTTCACTGTAAAAGCCTTCTGAGAAGACAAAAATCCTCCTCTCCTCCCGGAAAAGAAGAATTACGGGGTGCAACCATGCGAGGAGCAAAAGCAAACTTCTCGCTTTCGAGACTGCTACAATCCCTCCTCTCATATTCTTCTGTCTTATTATTATTACGAGATTCTTGTTTAGAACTTCTTACACTCGGAGGAAAGGGGAATGAATCATAAGAGCATTCGAATTCCAGACGCCTGCTTGGCTACCATTGCGAAATTGTCTCCCTTCCACACCTGCTCATAAACTTCTACTATTTCCGTTTCCTAATTTAAATTTATGGTAGAAATATTCATTTTGGTCAGTGGATCCCATAGTGAAGGTTTTAATTCACATTGAACGTGGAACTTCCTTCAGAAACTGTCTGCCTGTGGTGGAAGGGCGCACCTCCCATTTACTAGGCGTCCTCCCAGGGGTTTCTCCTAGAGCACCCATAAAACAGCCCAGAAGTCTATAAACAGCATTGAAAGTCGGTTGTTTTAAACCTTTCATCATGTTCTTTTCCCCTTTTCTTAAAGTTTTGATGGTGGAGATATGTATCAAGATGGGTGGGGCGAGGAGAGGGAAAACAGCGGGGCCCTTTCATGTGTTGCGCTTCTTCTTACGAAACAGCTACGCGATACTCACTTTTCTTCCTTTCCCTCCTCCTCTTGCTTCTTCTAGATCTTGTCATCCCAACCATTCCTTCAAATTAAACTATTTCAATGTTTATGTCTAGCTTCCTCTTCCGCTCATCTCAATAGTCTACAGCTTGGCGAAAGAGGCTCCCAGGAATGGCCTGGCCCCCTCCTTCAGCCGACCAGCAACGGGAAGTTGCACCCGGGAGGCCCCCCTCTCGAGTCCCTCCACGTTCGAGTGGCCCGCCACCGGCTACTGTTGACAGTCTTGATTGTCGCAGTCGCATGTTCAGCAGCTGCATTAGCGCGCCTGGACGTAAAGCTTCCCTCGACGATGGATTATCCCATTTTCATAGGTTAGTTATTTACTCCCTACTAGTTATTTTCTAACCTTTTCTCTATCCTTTTTCGTAGAAAACTAGGAAAAAATACTTCAAACTGAAGCAAATAATGGAATGTGTTCCCGGGGTTTTCGTCTCTTTTTTATCATAGCGGGATGAGACTTGGGCAAACAGAAAAGCGTGGAAGACGGGCTGGACACAATAACATTTTCAAGTGTACCGAAGGATCTATCATATTTTTATCCGGGAGGGGAAGGTGTCCCTGGAAGTAATTTGAACGAGTAGAGAAAGGGCAGGGCGAGGACAGGACAGGACACTTGACTCTCGGGAGTCGAACACGACTTTTGGACCCCGACGCTTCCCTCTTAAACTACTGGAACGGCATTCGTTTATAAAAGGCTAGTGTTTAGAACAGGGCGCCTTTCTTTAAATAATCAAGGTGAAGAGCACCTACAGTAATCCCTGGAGGATCTGCCCCCCTGCCCCATGGTGAAACGCAGGAAGCTTTCTAGCCATGTAGATCTCCTAGTTGGTCCAGATCCATCCGTGCCCACGTGTCAAGCTACAAAACCCTAGGTGCTTGAATTTGAGACCCTAGACTTGGCCCAGGATTCGGGCCACCGGGTCACCCTAGGCCTATTCTGTCCTCCTTCGTTGCCGCGGGCCAATCAGACTTTCCTGTCCTCTCAAAGTGAAAAATTCAGGAAATTCATGAAAAAAGCAATCTTTTTGATAAAAATGACATTGATTTACATGGGAAAATGCCCTAAACTTGACTCTGCCGGGTGGCTGGAATCATTTATTACACCTAGTTAATCGGGGGACGAGCAATAAATCAGAGTGGACACAGGGATCTCGCATATACAATTTACTGGATTTTAGGCGATATTCTGAGCGAGGGCCGTCGTCTCTGAGGTCGGCTCAACGGACATCTTCAGGTAGATAAGCATCTCCCCTTTGGATCAGTTGGCCGTTTCAGATCGCGCTGTCCTCCTGCCGCCGAGGAGGCCGGACGGCGGCCGACGACGGCTGGACGAGTGGATCAATCATTTGGTAACGGATGGTAAGGGTTTGTTTTAATTGGTCCCGAGAAGAAAATGTTGTTAACGTTTATGAGCCGTTTGGCAAAATTTACGCGGAGCAAATTGAACAGCAGCCCCGGGGGTTACAGCAGAGAGGCGAGCCAGAGGGCCACGCGGCCCGGTCACTTCCCGTCCCGGCTGTAACAACTGCACTGGTCCCCTTCGTCTCTCTGTAACTCCCCTAATCGCCCTTTTCCCCTTCTACCCCCACCCGAAAGATGCCTATATTCTCATGGAAAACTCGACTTTTGGGACGAAAAACACCCGAACCCGAACGAGCTGTACATATTGTTAATAACACGGCGCCACCAGCAGCTGGACCCCCTCCTCCGGCACAGAGAAACGTCCGATTCCAACAAGAGCCGGACTTTAGTAATGACTACGGAGAGGCACGGCTGATCGGATCCATTGGACCTGCTCCCGTTGGTAGGGATTTCTGTCTAGCTACCGTAATTTCCGTAGATGGAGGCCTCCTCCTCCCCTTTGACCACTAGAGCTAGATTTTTATCAAACAGATCGGCCAAATGCCCTCTGAGACAGGTTGACCTCTCCTGTAACCTTTTATAAGATTTTGTAGCTTGAAAATCAGTTCCCCGTAGCCTTTCAATGGCTCTAAGCCCATCAAAGGCTCCCGGTATTGGTCGCCTTCACTATAGACACCAAAACGTTCGGTCCCGGGGTTATGCTTCTGGTACGACGGTCTAAATGGAATGGGGTTTCCTAATTTTGGGAAGAACAATAGCTGATAATTTCAGGCAACTCCGTCCGACTGACGACTTCTTTACCACACGAACAAGCATGGCGGCAGAACGAGGTAAGTGCAATCCTCCTCCTCTCTTCTCCCAGTCGCCATATCCGGCCCGGGGAACTAATGGCCACGGTGTACGATGGCTGACAGTAGGGTGTCCTTGATAATAAAGTATATGGCCCAAGTCCTACGGAATGCCTCCCTTCTCCGTGGCCTCCTGGTCTTCCCCAAAGAACTTCCAAGCAGGGCAGATGGGATAGAGTCAGCCATAGAGCCAGTCTTTCTCACTCTTAGGCTGTTGAAGAACCTGTGCCCTGTAGATTTTACATGGGAGAGGCATTCAGCCGGCTACCAGCAGTCTTACAGAGCTACCAACCCCGAGACTACCCTGTCTGCCCTTCACCCTCATCCTCCTCCGCCTCTTCCACCTATCCTCCCTTCTCTATACACAGCTTGCTCAATATTGTTTTGACTCACCGATTGACACCTTGTTTTTCCTTAATTTCCGTAGTATAAAATGAGAATGTTTGTTCGTAGTGACCTCCTGTTCTTCTCCCCTGCCCGGTCTCTTTTTTACAAAGCATCAATCCCAAGCCAGGGGAGAGCAGGAATTCCACCGCCGCTGTTCTCGCCTCCCTCTGTTCTCATTTGATTGAATTACAACCTTCCGAGATTCAAAGATTAGCACCCCTTGGGTCATATTTCAAAGTCAGAAAATGGTGTGAGTTTTACAGATTCGAGTGGCGCCGCTGGCTCGACAAGACGATGACGACCCGCCGAGGCCGGGACTCCGTGTCCCCCCGAATAGAAGAAACGAAATGATGGTGGGTTTCGTCTTCTTTTGACCTAAACCCAGAGGTGTTTCTTGGTTGATCAGCAGTTCTTCGATTTCCATCCTCCCGTCCTTTTTTATTTGCCCAAACTGTCAATATGACCGGTTAGATGGGGTGGGTAGATCTGGCCGCTCGTCCTCCCCGCGTCTGCCCGTCACGACCCATGGAAATTGCCTCTTCCACCATATTTTGAACCTATATTCTGTGGTTTATATGACCCTTAAAAAGCCCTTCTGTTTTCCCTTCGTGGATCTCAAACCGTTTCCACACAAGAAGCGTGGCCCTGTCCAGCCAATTTTGTGCCCAGCACCGCTGTCTCTGAATGATTTCTGTTGCTGGAAGGGAGTTCATAAGGTAGATTGATCAATTTCAACTGTTTAAAAAAAGTACAGTATCCCATAAACAAATCTAGCCTCCAATTAAGGAATATATACAGAGCGAAAGGGTCCATAGAAAGCGGCAGGTCCACTCCATCAGTATTTCGCCAAAACCCCCCAGCCCGGCACCTCTTTAACCTCTTTTTACTATATCTACAGCCCCAATTATTTGTCTAAAAGTGGCCAAATATCATTGAAGTCAATCTACAAACATAGTCCGCTGATCTCCCCATCCTCCGCGCCACAAAGGCCGATGACCACCCTAGGGGAGAGGACCGCCAGCCATGTTACAGTATGCCCAACAAACTTTCTTGTTTCAGAATGTGTACTCCGACTCCCCACGACGAAATGAATATGGCGGTGGCCCATCTGTGTATGTCGAGCCACCCAATGTAAAGTGAGTCGTCCTCCTCCCAACCTACTCATCCCCCCTCTTCCAGTGATGGCTCCCGTCTCCATAAAATGAATGTAGTCTTTCTACAGGCTCACGACGAGGTCAAGAGAGCTATCCTCCCTCCAGATATTCAGACCCTCTACCAGGTGGGAGGCACCCGCTCGGGAGTCTAGAACGAGGTTCAGGTGAAGATGGCCTTCGTCCGCGCCTTTCCCAATATCAACCGGCACTTCATCGACCAGCCACAGGTCAAGATTTATATCCAGGAACCGTCGAAGAGTCAACTTTTCTATGAATTAGAAGACCCGAGGTCTGTTTTTTGCATTAATTCCCTCTAGAAATGGAGGCATTTCTAGGGACATCACGGACAAGTCCGTCCTCCGCCTGCGAGACCACTCCGGCTCCGTCTCCCCCATGCCATTCGCTGCCCCGGGGACGGATTACCACTCGGAAAACGAGATCGACGACGATAGGAGGATGAGGTTGTTTCTGTCCTTTTCGTTTGTACAAAAATATTTTTTAAGGTTAGCAGCCAGGCCGGCCTCCGCGATGGCCGAGTTCATCCCCCAGAAGCCGCCGAGGAGGAGGGCATTCGAAGACGAGTCCAGCCAGAGCAGCGGCACGAGGAGTGGATCGGTCACACCCGTCAATAACGATCGGGAATCTAAGTGAGCAGGGAATTCTATTAGTTGCTAGAAGCGTGGCTCGATAGCAGAGTTGCCGAAGGGGACGACGGACGCCGACTGGGCCACGGGGCCGGGAAGACATGGTATCCCTCCCCCCTCCCCTCATCCCCCTCCCATACCCTGCGTTTCTGAGGATAAGCCCTTCTCATATCGAAAACGTAACAACTCCGACACTTGGTTCTTAAAATTTTAGTGACGGGAACTTCCTTAGGAACTGGGGATGATCAGCGGTGGACGGCCGAACCCGGCCATGAACCCGGCCTCTTGACCCCCTATCCAAAACATGACCTCAGTTCTCTATGTCCCTCTCCATCTTCGTTTGCTTAGTAATTTTCTGCTCCAAAAGAGAGTTCAGTCAGTGAAATGACCCGTATGGTAATTCCTGTGTAGTTAGTGACGAGTCCCTTTCTCCCCCCTAACCGCGCCCTTATCCCCGCTCCTTTCCCGCAGTTCATTATGAGCTCCTGCTTCCCGAAAAGGTCTAATTCTTATAGTTCCCTGTGAGTTAGAACGGATTGGAAGAAGAATTATAATTTCAGAGAGCGAATGGAGACGATGGAGAGACAGCTGGCGGGGCTGTCCAGCCTCGTCCATTCGGCCCTGGTCAGCAAGGGGATGAACGAGCGGACCCAGCGAGACATGGCCCATCTTCGCCGCGAGATCCTGGCCCTTCACGAATCGCCCCGGGAATCCTCCGAGGAGCCACAGAGCCTGCCGGAGAGCCTGTCCAGCCATGCCCAGCACCAGCTCCACGGGCTGTCGCAATCCGTCCAACAAGCAAAAAGCGATGCCCGCCAGCTGAGACGAATGGCACAGGTTTGGAAGGGAATTGGGAATATTGGGAGGATAAAAATTTCAGATCAATGCTCAGACGGCCCGAAGTCTGCTGCGCGAAGCAGGGGATCAGATTGCCCGGATTGTCATCTCCCATCATCAGGGCGCCGGATCCGCCAATTTCTCCCAGAAGAATGGCGGAGGACCGGACAGGGAACTACAGGAACTGGAAGAAATCCACGCCTCGAAGGTTTCCACTCTTCTGAACAGTTTAACGTAAGATTTATCTTATTTTAAACAAAAACACATGTTTAGAAACCTGGAAAATGAAGTAGAAGCCGTTAGAAGCGGTGTACTAAATAGTAACAAGAAGTTAAAAATGACAGAAGTCGAGCAGTTGACAATCAGACTGGCCAGATTGGGAGGAGAGGCGGCCGCTCTGAAAGGTGAGGCGCTCGCACCCGTAAAATCTCGGCAGTTGCCTCGCCTGCCTCCTTGCGCTTTCCACGACCAAATTAGCTTTGCGCAGAGGCGATAACGTGACCCGTGAAGCTTTGCTGAGGTGCGTTTATTGCTGGTTGAAAACTTTTCCCAATTACCCGCACTTCCCCCTGAAACATGGGTGGAAGATGCAATTTTTGCAAGCCCCAAGGGGGCAACAAATCACTGAAAAAAGAAAGATTTTAGAATCGTTCGGTCCACTACAAGCAAAAATAGAAGAAACAGTCAAAAGCTACATGGAAAAGGTTCTTCGGGAAGAGAAAATGATAAAAGAGCAAACTTCTGCCGTTGATCAAAGCCTCCGAAGATGTAAAGCACTCGCCAACATTATGGTGACAATGAAGAAATTGGCCATGGTCCAGGACCCGGCTCTACAGAAAATAGTCAATGCCGAAAAGAACAACGGCCCAATGCAACAATCCAGCATGGATATTCCGTCTTCTCCATCAGTCGATCCTGCTGCAGAACGACCAGCAGTCTATGTTCCCACACCTCCTCCAAAAGCAATGGCTATCCCGCCACCTGCCCCTCCAGCTATGGTGGCATCTGCTCCCGTTCCCACTTTATCGAATGGTGATAGCGAATTTACTCCGCCTGTGCCACCAATTCCTTCGAATTACAATTTTCCTCTATCAGGGCTCGATGGCGTTTTGGAAGAGGTAAGAAATATGAATGCAAAATTTAAAAAATCACTGCAGGTTGGAAGACCTGGAATGCCACCTCGTCCACCTAGCAGGTTTTCCGTACCAGATGTTAGACAGAAATTCACTAAGCCTCCAGAGCTACCTGAACAGTTGAAAAGTATCATTGAAGACGCGATAAAAGCGCCATCAACCCCTACCCCTGAGCGAGACGTAATTACTGAAAGGCGGTAAGCAATTCACATGTTGCAAATGGAATGCTAATGTTCAGGCAGGAACTGGAGCAGCGACAAGAAAGACTTGTGGAAAAACAGCGGCAACTCCGAAATCAGTTTCTGCAACTTCAGCAATACAGCTCAAATCCCTCATCACAATAAATTATAAGATATTTTAATAAATGTGTTTTTAAGATAAACTGATGCAGATACTTACATTTTAACAATGGAATAACAAACAACAGCTATAATCTAGAAATCCTATAAAATAACAAAGGAAATTATCACCAACTGTGACCGAAATATTAGAACTTCTGAGGAGCGCCCGTGACAAGAATTGTATCAAGGTCTTTGAGGCCACGTTCAAACTGGTCAAGTTCTTTTTGCATTTGTTTCTTCTTAAATACGCTATAATAATTGACACCTAAAAATGGTTACAAAAATATTGGGATAGCTACTTACCATTAAAAGAGAAATAGATTTTGAATAATTCAAAACCTGCACCCGCAGCAAATCCAAGTCCGAAAACGCCCTCGTAGCGGTTGATAACAAAACCGAGAAATCTTGAGAATTTCATCTGAAAATTATCGCAGTAATGCAAAACATGAATTACAAATGGCTTCAATTTTTACACCATTTAATTGTGGAACCATGCAAATTTTAAAAATTATCCTCACTATTTTTTTTACCAATTTGGTGAGATAAAAATCGTATACAATGCTGTCCTTTTTGCAATAGCAACAACCAAACTTACTTTAGATTTACTTTGAATCCGGCTTTATCAGCTTCAATAAGTTCTCTTTCTAATTGTTCCCGCTCTTCTTGGCGTAAAGGTCGCACGTATTTATAATATATTCCTGTATTCACTAAGCAATAAGAAGTACTAAATAGGATAAATCCGAGTATTGAGCGTACAAATGCTAAAACATTAAAATAATGAAACAGAGCAAATGGCTTACTTTTATGTGCAATATCTAATCGCCTGTTAGTGAAAATTCGACGATAAAGGGGTCGTCGATCTTCACGTCTTTTTGCAGCCCAGTTTGGGGCTGTAAAGAACATGAAATTACCTGAAAGAAAGTATATAGTAAAAAATTGGAAGAGAGGATAATTAGGAGCATATACTAAGAGTGATAAGAAACAGCTAGTAATATCAAAAAGGGTTTGCTTAGCTCGAATATTCTGCTGCACATTGTGAGCACACAGCAAATGCAATTACATTTTACGGTGAAAGGTGACGTTTTTAAGCTTATTTTGTGAGAGAACATTCATTTTCAGTATGAACATTGCACAGGCAGCATTTGTGTATACAATTGGTATATACTTTTCGTGAAATAACTATTTCAGAAGGTAGAGGGAGTAAGAAACAAAGCAAAAGAGAACTCAATTTGCTGCTTGCTTGCGGCTGCTCCTGGTGACGCGCAAAATGCCGGCCACAGTATCAATTTGAAAATCCCCGGTCCTGTCGCGCCGTGGCAACGTTTTTCGGGCTGCTTCCATCCTTGAAAGTTCGCTTCGCGTTCATTATGAACATGATTTTTATGTGAATTGTACTTGCGTGTCATTTCTTCTCTCGAAATAACCAACTAAACATTTTTAGCAGACATGACTGAAGCACTTCTCTCCTCATTATTTACACATGTGGACGATTTGAGAGTAACGGAGCCGGAATATTTTATGCCGAATACTCATGAAATAAAAGTGCCAAAAGCTGAGGTCTTACCTGTGAGTTTTCTTTAGATTATTTACACCTGGGATATCGTGAAGCACCTAATAATTTATTAGAATAGGGCTTTCATAAATATAACAAGGGAAGAACCGGAGTTTGAAATTGGCGGTTCTACAATAAGATGTTCGCTGTTTCAATTCAAGGCTTTCCCAGTAGATGAGCTTTCTTGTTCACTAAGATTAGGGCTGCCTGTTATTTTGACGTTCTGCGTGCTTTTATCAGTTCAGTATCACACCAAACATCTCTTGGTGGAACGCCGATCGTATTCCCTCCGGTGTATTCTTTAGAGTTCCCTTTTAAAGTAATACCAAACAAGAAAATATCAACATTATTCACCCACAGTTCAGCGATGTTTGTGAACGCGTGAAATTTTTTTGTCTGTTCTTTGAGCTCGTAAATAATCGAAAACGCGAGACCTCTGCATTATCACTACGGTCGACCTTTCACCGACCTTCACCCCCCGCGTTCCACGTGCGTTGAACAGATTTTATTTAGCAAATGATTTCTAAGAGCCTGTGGCACTGACTCGTTTTATCTAGATTTTATAGAAAAATCCTGTTATGATTCTCGATGAAGGAGTCAAAAAAATCTACGGTAAATCGCCAACATACACATCTACTGTCGAAGGTCCTTTGCAGGTTATCATTTTGATTTGAGTTAATAATATTTTGTTTAGTCACAGGAGTTCACTTGCATATGTGCTATTCAAGGACTAGATGCATCTGGTAAAGGAAAAACAAAAAAGAGCGCAAAGCAAGCTGCATCTGCCGCCGTTCTGAAGCTACTTATCAGAAGAAATCTATCTTATGCGAAGGATATGGGAATACCTTACAGCTCATTAACCGAAGCCGATGCATTCCTGTCAGTTCCTTGCATGTGTTGAATATTTTTATTGTTTTTAGAGATGCTAGTCTTGAGCAAGTCACTGAAACAAAAGTTTGCGCTACAGAAAGCGAAGCTTCTGATTTTGAACGGGGTAAAAATTATGTTGGACTGGTTCAAGAATTGTTAGTTCTTCGCTGTTCATAAAGCAGAGATTTTTAGACTTCAAAAACACGGAGGTTCGGCAGTTTACGAAGACCGTGAAGAAGGATCTGGCCCAGATCTTATGTTTATTGTTACGTGTACAGTGAGTTTATCAAGTTTTGTTGAACTTTTTAATTTCAGGTTGGAAAAGTTTCGTTTGAAGGAAGAGGAAAGAAGAAAAGGGACGCACGCGCATATGCAGCACATTTAATGGCAAAACATTTGGAAACGAGCCTCGGAAATATTGACAAAGATTTCGACGAGTTCGTAATTGATGGTTTGTTTTCAACCGCGTCGTAACGGATCTGTTTTAGAAAAAATAGAAAACGACGATGAAAAACCTGCTCGACCTTCTACTATTAATCCTGGGCAGTCAATGGAAGCCATTCTCAACGATAAAAGCAAATTCACTTCGTATACAATTAATTATAGAGCCTTGGAAATGAATTGCAGTTTTGGTCAGTATCACATAATTTCTTATTAGTTCCAATCCGTTTCAGGTCTTTCACAATGCTTACTTACAATTGAATTAACCAGAGTCGGTGAAAAGGAGCCGTCAGTCCGCGTTTTTCCTGGAGCAGGCGTCAATAATGAAGAAGCCGAAAAACAAGCAGCGTTAAATGCTTTGTTGTTCTTGGAAACGTGTTAATTTATTTGTGCTTTCATTTTTTCTGTATATGTGTATCATTCTACCGGTCCATACTTGATCTCATGTATTTCTAAATATATGTTTATCATTTCGTTTGATTTTTACTCAATATTTTGTGGTGTGTTCCATTTCTACCTTACTTTTCGTAACCATATTTCATGTTGCTATTGCTTACTTTTTAGGGTCACCCTAGGATGTCTCTGTCCGCCAACATTCTACGTCGAACTTCATCCCTCCTTACGAAGGTATTTGTTTTGTAAAAGCAGCTGACCAGCTATTGCAGAGTGTCGCAGTCCCTGCTTCAGCAGGACTGTCCACCCAGGCCGACCAATCCACAAATCTTAAAGAGGTTCTTGCCAAGAAAATTCCAGCACACAATGCCAAAGTCAAAGAGTTCCGTGCTCAGCACAGCGCCACCGTCGTCCAGCAAGTTACCATTGACATGGTATAATTGCTGTCGTTTTTTGGTCTTATTTTTTGTCTAGATTTACGGAGGAATGCGTTCCATGAAAGGCATGGTTACCGAAACTTCAGTATTGGACCCGGAGGAGGGAATTCGATTCCGCGGATATTCCATTCCTGAATGCCAAAAACTACTTCCTAAGGCTTCTGGTGGAGAAGAGCCGATTCCCGAAGGAATATGGTGGCTCCTTTGTACTGGTGATATACCTACTGATAAGCAGGTGCATTTGTTTTAAATTTTACAACGATGCCATATGATTTAGACCGCCGCCATAACGAAAGAATGGAATGCTAGAGCCGATCTGCCAGCTCATGTTGCGCGCATGCTTGACAACTTTCCAGACAACCTCCATCCAATGGCACAATTTGTCGCTGCTATTGCCGCCTTGAACAACGAAAGCAAGTTTGCCGCAGCCTATGGCCGTGGGGTGTCCAAGAGTGCATACTGGGAATATGCTTATGAGGTAAAGCAAATTTAGCATTAAACATTTAATGGTTTTTAGGATTCTATGGATCTCCTAGCCAAGCTTCCTACTGTTGCTGCTATGATCTACCGCAATTTATATCGCGACGGGTCGGCTGTAGGAGTTATTGATCCTAAGAAGGATTGGTCCGCAAACTTCTGTTCTATGCTTGGCTACGACGACCCTCTTTTTGCTGAATTGATGCGTCTCTATCTCGTAATCCACTCTGATCACGAAGGAGGAAATGTTTCTGCTCACACCTCCCACCTTGTTGGATCAGCTCTCTCTGATCCCTACCTTTCCTTCTCAGCCGCTATGGCTGGCCTTGCTGGACCACTGCACGGTTTGGCTAATCAAGAAGTACTTGTGTTCTTGAACAAAATCGTCAGTGAAGTTGGATTTAACTACTCGGAAGAGCAGTTGAAGGAATGGGTATGGAAACACCTCAAGAGCGGGCAGGTACCTTTTTCAGTTATAGAATAAGTAAAATAAATATTGTAGGTTGTTCCTGGATATGGGCATGCTGTCCTTCGTAAGACCGACCCTCGTTACGAGTGCCAGCGTGAGTTCGCTTTGAAACATCTGCCTAAGGATGACCTCTTCCGACTCGTCTCTACGCTCTACAAAATTACACCAAATATTCTTCTTGAACAGGGCAAGGTATGCTTGTCTTTGTTTCACTTTCTATTTCTCGTTTTCAGGCTAAGAACCCCTGGCCCAATGTTGATGCTCACTCTGGTGTCCTTCTTCAGTATTTCGGAATGACAGAAATGTCATTCTACACTGTTCTTTTCGGAGTATCTCGTGCTCTTGGCTGCCTCTCTCAGCTTATCTGGGCCCGTGGCATGGGCCTTCCTCTCGAGCGTCCTAAATCCCATTCGACTGAGGGCCTAATTAAGTTGGCTGCTGCTGCCAAGAAGTAAACTGACAATTGACTAGAATAATAGCGCTCTATATATGGTTAGTATAATGATTCTCGATTGTACAGTTTAATTGTTAATGTGATAAAAGGTCTGACCTGCGTGAAAGTTATATTAGTGACTATAAAATATTTCATCCTCCATGTTTCTTTTCAATACGGCCTTTCCTACAGTTGAACACTTTGGTGATGTATAGACTGGAATAGGTCACCCCTCTGCACCTGGTGTACCCTGCCTATGAATGAAACAAAGAACGGCCAAACGTGTAATGAACGCTCGGACGTTCTTTGAGAAGATTCCGATACAACAGGAGAATAGAGAAACTCTTTTCCTATTTTGTCAGTAACATGATGTATAAATACCGCCTACCAACTGCACAAGATGGCATGTTAGCTTTTATCATCGACGTGTCAACAACTTGTTCCTGCTTACTGACCATGAGGAAGAAGTCAATATCTTACCCCCTTCACTCCCAAATATAGAAAAAAAAACACAGAAGTAAATATAAAATTCATTAGAACCGTAACAAACAACAACTAGTCAACCTATCAAACACAACAAACTTGAGATTCAGTGGAACACACCAAGGAGATCCTGCTCGCGGAAAATCGTGTATTCCTTTTCTTCGACCACGACTTTAGTTCCTCCATACTCGGGAAGCAGCACGCGATCACCAGCTTTGACAGAAATCGGTATCAGCTCTCCTTTTTCGTTACGAGCTCCAGGTCCGACAGATACAATAGTAGCCTCTAGAACCTGCAAAAAACAAATAAAAAAAAAACTACCAAAAAAAACTGAAACTACCCTTTAGCTCTCAATTTAATTTGAAGTTAGAGAAGGAGGAAAGAACGAAAGCAAAAAAAGCAAAGTAACCAACCTTTCCTTGTGCCTTTTCGGGAAGCATGATTCCTCCTTTCGTCTTCGTTTCTGCAGCAATGCGCTCAACGAGGACACGGTCATGGAGAGGCTTGAAAGATTTCAGCAAATCAGAGGCCTGAAAATTTATTTTTACACAAGAAATAAAGCACAACATCTAGCTGTAGTTCGTCGCTGCGTTTGACTAATTTTTCGAAAATGCGATGGATTTCAATAAATTGGTATACATATCTACTATTTTTTTAGAAACAAATTAATAGAAAACTTACAGCAGCTCGACGAAGAGCAGAGAAGAACATGGTAAAGGTAGATTTGAACGTCTGATGCAACAGATGCGCCAAGGACTCTCGCACCCTAATTCTGGCCTAGTGGGAGGAGCGAGGCCTGTTTCCGCCAATCACCTTGCAATTCAGGAAACTTCGCCTGCGTCCCTCCGCGGCGCTCCGCCCCTTTTTGTTTGCGCCGAATGTTCTAGACTGGCCCCGAGCTAGTCTTTCGGGTTCATTTTTGCATCAAGGAGTACTCTCTTTACGTCGTCCCACTTGCTTCTTGTCGGGCTCTTCTCTATGGAAAATTAATGCCCTATATACGTTTGCTTATTGATATATACAACTACTTATATTAATGTTTTTCTTCCAGACACTATGCTGCGCGCTAGCCGATCCGCACTTAGAACTGCTGCCCGATCCTATGCTAAGGATGTCAAATTCGGCGCCGAGGGACGTAAAGCAGTGCTTGTAGGAGTTGATCTCCTTGCTGATGCTGTGTCTGTTACTATGGGTCCCAAGGTAAGCTATTCTTGTCGGCATCTCTACTACGTTATTTGTTTAGGGCAGAAATGTCATCATCGAGCAGTCGTGGGGCAGCCCTAAGATTACCAAGGACGGAGTTACTGTAGCTAAATCCATTGATCTAAAGGATAAGTACCATAATATGGGTGCTAAACTTATCCAGGTTTGTTTGGTCACAGGGAATATATTATTTCGGAGTTTTTAGGATGTTGCCAACAAAGCTAACGAAGAGGCCGGAGATGGAACCACATGTGCCACCGTTTTAGCCCGTTCCATTGCTAAAGAAGGCTTCGAGAACATCAGCAAAGGAGCCAATGCCGTTGAAATTCGGCGAGGAGTGATGGTCGCTGTGGAGCGTATCACCGCTGAGCTCAAAAACCTCAGCAAACAAGTGACCACTCCTGAAGAGATCGCCCAAGTCGCCACTATCTCTGCTAACGGCGATAAGGCAATCGGCGGTTTAATATCTGACGCCATGAAGAAGGTCGGAAGGAAGGGTGTCATCACTGTAAAAGATGGGAAAACTCTAAATGATGAGCTCGAACTAATTGAAGGAATGAAATTCGACCGTGGATATATTTCTCCTTATTTTATAAATACGGCAAAGGGAGCAAAGGTAATGTGTTAAGAGTAATATTTTAACATTTGTTTTAGGTTGAATTTGAAAAGGCTCTAGTTCTCTTGAGCGAGAAGAAGATCAGTCAGGTTCAAGATATTGTACCTGCTTTGGAACTGGCTAATAAATTCAGAAAGCCACTTGTCATTATCGCTGAAGATGTTGATGGCGAGGCCCTCACTACTTTGGTTCTGAACAGACTGAAGGTTACCTGATATATCCACTTGCAATTATAGCTAAATTTCTAGGTTGGCCTTCAAGTTGCTGCTGTCAAGGCTCCTGGTTTTGGCGACAACCGTAAGAACACCCTCAAAGATATGGCTGTTGCTACTGGAGGAACCGTCTTTGGAGACGACTCGAACCTCATTAAGCTTGAGGACATTCAGGCTTCTGATTTCGGAGAGGTCGAAGAAGTTACTATCACCAAGGATGATTGCCTCATGCTCCGCGGAAAGGGAGAAGTCGGTGACATTGAGAAACGAGTGGAACAAATTAACGACGAAATTGAGCAATCTACTAGTGAGTATGAAAAGGTATATTACTAATTGCTATTGTTATTAGTTGTGCTCTTTTAGGAGAAACTCCAAGAGCGTTTGGCCAAGCTCTCTAATGGAGTTGCAGTTCTTAAAATCGGAGGAGCCTCTGAGGTTGAAGTCAGTGAGAAGAAAGATCGTGTCACTGATGCCCTTTGTGCCACTCGCGCCGCTATTGAGGAGGGTATCGTCCCTGGAGGTGGAGTTGCTCTTCTCCGCGCTCTCAAAACCCTTGATAGCTTCAAGGTATTTTTTATACCGTTTTACAAATTGTTTCTATTAGGCTCCCAACGACGACCAACAGGTTGGAGTCAACATTGTAAAGAAGGCCATTAGACAACCCATTTCGACCATCGTTAGAAATGCTGGATTGGAACCATCTTCCATTGTCGAGAAAGTGAGACCAATAAAATATATTTTAATTTGTTGAATTGATATTTGCAGGTTCTTATCAACGATAACGTTGCGTTCGGTTATGATGCTCTTAATGATAAATTTGTAAATATGTTTGAGGCTGGAATTATTGACCCGACTAAGGTACTTTGCTTTTTTTATTGTATCTATTTTATCGCTTTAGGTTGTCAGAACCGCTCTCCAAGATGCCGCTGGTGTTGCTTCACTTCTTGCCACTACCGAATGTGTTGTAACTGAAATCCCTAAGGAAGAGCCTGCTGGACCCCCAATGGGAGGAGGAATGGGTGGTATGGGAGGAATGGGCGGTGGCATGTTCTAAACACGAGTATTTGCCTAAAAAATCGTTGTACCACTTTTGATACTCATTGTTTTTTTAGGTTTTTAGTTTTGTTTAGTCTGTTATTGTTTGCTAGTTCATTGTTTTGATTGTTAATATTTTATTGCCCAAATATACAAAACCTCTTTCACGACTGGTAGATCAAAACTTTTCCTTCACCGTGGGATATTATGGGAGGGCCGAACTTCTTCTCTGCCTGCTTCAAAAAGGCGGAGACCATCGTTTTCACCACTAAAAGGATCTTTTCTTACTCGGAAGTTTGACTCACCTTGATTGAAGAATAGATGGGCCATCCTTGAATGCAACGCTGACCGAAATTCAAAAGCCAAATCATAGTGTAGAGTGCACGTATGATTGTTACCCTTCAAACCTTCACCAAAGAGGAAAGTGGTTTCCAATTTACGGAAAAGATTGTCTTCGATGCATACTGACTGAAATGGTGTATTCTGCTTATTTTTGAATGATCTTGATTGGAGGTAAAAACTTGTTGAAAACATGAATTTACAGATTGCGCCAGCAAAGTTTGTTAACATTCTCATCATTCCTTCTGTCTGCACGTCCCTTGGAAGCTCGTTATGGATATTATCAATGTGAACGAGGCTAATCAGGAGAAGCCAAACCAAGATGTTCTACTGGGAACAAATGGAGAAAAAATCTTCTTTCACGAAGAAAATGGTTAGCTTTTTTTATATAATTTGTCAAGATCATTACTCTAGCTTATGATGACTTTTACCCGAATGGCAAATCATTTGACGAGGTTGCTGGCGAGGGTAAAGCGATCCGCTTCAGCTATGCGGCAAGATTTCATCGCGACGGAATCAAACATTTGGCTGAGACGAGCTATGAGCAGGCGCCGAGGATCACTTCCAACTATATGATGCTCCATCAACAGCACGTTGTCTGGATTTATGCGCCATCTGTGCAACTGATCAAAAAGGATCACTGTCAGCTGATTGTCGAGAGCATGGGACCGTCGCTCCGGCCCAAAGGGCCGACGCCTAGTGGAGGTTCGTGTTTGCTGTTTATTTTTTGTGTTAAAAGCTGTTTATACTGTTTATATTCTTTTTGGTTCATAATAAAATCATTTTCAGGCTACAGTAACAATCTGCCGACTCGTCAAACGGCTCCCAAGGTTGAGATTGCCTGTGCCGTTGTGCTCAGCGACGGGACCCTTCGCCCGATTCAAATGAGCAAAGAGGGTGAAAATTTCAAATCGACGAGTCCTTTCTCCTTGTCTCTGCTGCAAAATGAGGACTCAGCCGAGACGACGACTAAAATCCAGATCGAAGTGACCATTCCCAAGGATTACTTCACGCTGAATACATTGATGGACACGAATTTGGAGAAGCCGTCGATTATCCCGGAAGCTCAGCGGCTGTTGGAGCTTGTTTTGAAGGGAGAAAAATCACCCGGCTGGGATTGGATCATCACCGTCGGCGGGGAACAGTCGAAAGAATTTTTCGTCCATGGACCTGTCTTGGCTCATAGTAGTCCTCTTTTAGAGGTGAGAAAAACTAGACATTTTTCTGTATTCTTTTTAAAAAGAAGATATCACAGGCCAACAGTTTGACATATAATTCCAAAACAAACTAAGAGAGACCGTCGTCTATCCTTTGCGTGAATAATTCTTTTTTTTACAGGCAGCCATGTCGACGCACAGCAGTTCAACGGGAAAGGACAATCAAATTCTGATGGTATCGCATGAGAATCGCTTCATTTTGCCCCAAGTCCATGCCGAGGATATGCCTGCCATCCTGAGCTACTTCTACCTGCGCTCATTTGCAGTCCTTCCCCACTACAAGGCCTTCGCCCGGGTGGGGCGTGCCCTCTGTACTCTGCTGCCCAAATACGCAATTGGCAATATGTTCGCCTATTGGGAAGATGCCATCGTGAGGCAGGTGATGACGGTGGATCGCGACGACTATAAGCAGGCACTGCCGCTGCTGGCTCGCCACTTGGTCTCGCTCTATTCCGCTCCGTATGGATCGATGCCCGCGGCTAAGAAGGTTCTCATCAGTACATTGGCTGATGTCTGGCACATGGCAGAAACCAAGATCGGAGCAAACGAGTTGGGAAAATTCGTCGACAGCCAGGACGACTTCAAGCTCGACGTGCTGAAGCATGCCCAGGAGGCTGTCTACCGCTTCATTTTGGCTGCCGGCTCCGTAAAGAAGGAATTTGTTTGAGGATATTTCTCTTATTTTGTTTTCATAATAAATTTTGTTTTTTACTCGTTGTATTATTTTGGAACTTACATGGACAACAGCTGGTTTGATGAAAGTCACCCGGCTGACGTAGGTCTCGATGAGTGGAGGGAAGCCAATTTCGAGCTCGGCTTCCATTGAATACTGATGTTCTGTTATTACTTCAGATTTTCGACACCAGGGAACGAATTGTTTATAGTTGGCAACATCTTCCACTACGGAGAACATTTGATCTCGTGAGAAACTGAAATCTGAACGATAAATTTCTTGATTTCTATATTTTAGGTTTTTCCTATGGTGTTTTCTTCTAATCGTGGCGTATTTTATTGGTGGGAAAGATAATAGAGACGATATGCCATAGGAGCCTGAAGAAAATTAAGGAAAACTTACCCAATAATTCGTTGTTCAGAATATCGCATTTCCTTTGCTCGTAGCCTCGAAGTAGAGAGGTGCCGACAGTTCGGAAAAAACCTTCCTACCCGTAGCATATTATGCTTCTAATATTTGGTTAGGTCTGAGAGAAGAAAGATGAGTTAGAATAAGAATCAGAGGGAAGATAGTGGGAGAAGACGAGACTTCTCCAAACGATTCATCGACTCGGAAATCACTCCATGATGCTGTTTATTTGGTCAATTTTATACAAAATCTCATCTGTAGGGGATAAACGACAATTTGTAGACAGAATGGGATGGATATTTACAGTTTAAATACCCCTTTCAGACTAATCAGTCCATGTTCTGGAGTGAGACTGATCTGGAGGATAGTCGTCCTCATGGGGAATGGCAATCATGTCACAAATATCGGCAAGAGTCGTATTGTCGTAGATTATTCTGAAAAGAAGAAGCTCTCTTTCGATCTGTTTGTTCAAATGGCTTGGTACATAAACTGTCAGTTTCCATTATCTAAAACTTACTCTGGTTCCTGCTCATCTTCTACATCAGCTTCGAACCTGTGTGCCTCAAGGCGAATGGCAGCCGGTGCAAATGGCGACATTACAGGTTCCCGCTGTTCCAAGCATTGGATATTATGGTCGGAAGCTATTGTTCGATGTCGCGAAGTCAAATGGGCTACTTTTCCCTAAAAGAATTAATTTTGGATGTATAGGGAAGGAATAAGACTTTAGCCGAATTCAACTGTAGACCGCAGACGAAGCAGGTCGTCCCCGATGTTTGATGGGAGACATCAGAGTGAGCATACGACATATGGAATGCTAAGACCTGAAAATATGAGGCGATTCTTTCTTTGTCAGGGGGTTTCTCCACCTCGACATCGTGAAAAGCTCGGCCACACATGGGAACATCACAATTTAAATTGTGGATATTACAAGGGGTTCGGTTTTTCACAAGGCGTAGCTTGATGGCGCGAGCTGATGAAGCACTGCCCATTACCGACTCCGTCTGATTTTCAGTTGTGGCTTGAAACGGTCTCTATAATTAACTTGCAGAAAAAAGCTTGCTCAACCTACACTTTGATTTGTCCCGTATTTCGCAGCCAAGGCTTCGACATACACTTCATCCCCGAATGTCAGCTTTGGAGGACGTTCATCCTAAATAAGGGCTGTTTTGTACTGTCTTGCAGATAAACTCACATCTTCTTCTTCAACTAGAAGTCGTCGTTTGCCTTTTCTATCCGGCTTTGTATAAGAAACTGAAAATAACATTTGCCTATTCCCCATAAATTCGCTTCAGTTTCACTCGGAATGCTACCATCCTACACGACAATTATGGGTTTATCTCTTTCGCGAAAATGTAATGATTCGTCGGAGTATTACTCACTGTCAACAATCATTTACCTTGTGGCAAAACGCGGGTTGATCTTGATGTTGAATAGTAATGTGCAGGTCCATCTGGGGATGCTGTGAGGTCTTCTTCGAGTAACGAGGAGCACGATGGACGGGCCATTGTCAAACGGCTTCAATGACCCCTCTTGTCAATAAAAGCGATAGAAAGCGAGGATTCCACCGCTATGAGAATATTATTACGCTTTAGAAAGTGAGATCTTTATACACGCAAACAATCACAGGCTTGTCATATGCTTTATGTTTCCATTTTGTCTTTATCTCCTTCCACAGGAGGGAAATGGTTTTCTCGTAATTTGGCCAAATCGGAGTGAAGAGCAAATTCGGCAGTTTGAGCCAATTCTATATTTTGCTGTGCCGCAAATGTTGATCCTAAAAGCAAAAACTTCAATAATCAATCAAATAAATCTAGCCTTGATGTGCCGATCCAACACATACGTTTTGTAAATAGGCCATTTGTTCCGAAAGAGTTTTATTAATGAAGTTGAGCCTAGTTTTAAATTGGGTTGAAGCTTCATCTACTTTATTCTGCAAATAGACTGTTACAAAAAGAATATATGGGCATTACTTTAGCGGGTTGTTTCTCTTTAGACAATTCCGAAACACATGATTGAGAAAGTTGAAGTAAATCTCTGATAGTTTTCTCCACTTCTTCTATCTCTTTTAGCCGGTTTATCATATCTTTTGATCCCTGCGGTCCACCAGCTGGAGTTGTCATGGCTAGAACGAATAACGGTACTAAAGTATTCTAGGGTGCCCCCAGCCAAAAAACCTTTTTTTGGAAAAAAAACGAGTATTCTCGTCTAGGTGTATTTGAGTGTGTTGACCATATTTTTGATGATACAAAGGGCTCATCTCCCCTTACAACCACTCAAAAGTTTTTTTTTCACGGCTGTTTTCACATGGTTTTAAAAAATTTACTATTGAGCGGATATAAGGGGAAAGGAGCCTTGTTAGGCATCAACAAAAACATGAACAGCTCACTAAAATACATCGGACCCCCTAGAGTGCAGTAGTAACCAAATAACCAAACTTTCAAATGATTTCAAACATTTAATGCAATGAAACAGTAAAGAGAAGAATCATAAATAAATCAATTTTTATTATAAATGTTTACATAAAACGTATTTGCACAAAAAAATGAGCAAGTGCACAATGATATCACATACAATTCACTAACTCTGATAGTTGAAGGCATCATGCACACGGAGCGACTAGGGTATGATAGATAAATATGACATTATGGTTATCGTCGTTAAGACGGATCCATATACAATGGCAACATCTTAATAGGCACGATTTCGTGGCTGTGGTGGCGGTGGCAAATTTTGAATTGGAGTAAACGAAAACCTAAAAAAACTTTGTGGGTCATGAAAAAAGTAAACCTGTCCAATGGGTTACTCATTCTTCCATTATTACCAAAATTTGAAACAGGAGGCATTGCGGATTGTGGAATCGTCGAATGAATCACTTTTGAAGCTATCCTCGGAGGTGGCGGTGGAGGAGGTGGCTCATTGTGCCTCTCTAATCGAGAATGCACACCAGGAGGAGCTGGTGGAGGCGGCGGAGCCGCTCTTTCTTCTCTATGCTAAAGAAAGGAAAATGAAGAGTCGAACTCTTTGCAACTAACAGGTATTGCCGATGGAGGAGGTGGAGGCGGCGCCGAAGGACGTGAGGGTGGTGGAACAGTCGGCCGTGAAATAGGTTTCACGCTAGGTGGGGGATTCGTAGAAATATCCTAGCAAAAAGTTTAAAATTATGGAAAGAATATAAACCTCTAAACTGTTTCTTCTGCCCATCCCAATCCTGTCCGCCTGTGAGCTTACTGAATCACTTCGTGGTGGACGCATCGTTTTAAAATTTTCTCGACTTGTTGGTGTTGAAGCCTATAAAGCAAGTAATAGTTGTCTATTAAAACTTTTTATGTATCTTAATGTATAAAAAATAAAGAAAAAGAGCTTACATTAGGTTTGTTGTATGCAGAAGGTGGTGGAGGAGCAGCCGATGGTTTTGTCGAGCCGGATGGCGGCTTCGGTCCATTGTTAAAGGACTGCACCGGTTTAATTCCAATCTTATCTGCAATTTATGGAAATTTTGAGTTTGCAATACTTAAACTAACTTGGTGAAGATACAGCAACTGAAGGAGGTGAATCTTCTACACGAGAAGGCATTACCGACCCTAACTTCTTCTTATTGTCGCTGGGTTTCGAAGGCAATCCGTTTGCAAACAGTCCACCAGCACCACTAGGACGCATTACTGTGGATGACGAAAAAGCTGAAAATATTGATGAGCAAATTCAAATGAACATGGAATGAAACGGGGAAAAGGTCTTCGATTCATTTCTAAATCAATACATTTTTCAGGGAGCCTTTATATTAGGCTAGCATAAGCTATATTCTATTGTTCTTTTAACTACAAAGCAAATCGAACAAACTTTTTTTGTTTGTTATATTAACTATCTCATCCCTATTTTAGCAGCAGGCGCTTTTGATTTCAAAAAAGTGAAGAGAAAAAATTCGTTCGGATCTTTTAATAATGTCAGAACGCTAACAAAAACTCCAGGACATTAAAGCTTGTCAGTGTTTTATATAGTAGAGCTGTATCACTCGCAAATTATTATAGTTCGCGTTGAAACAAGCAGGCTTCCAAAAATATTACTCCACGGGTGAGTCAGCAGGAAACTATGCCTAGAGCGGCAATGCAACAGGTGCCCGATATCCTTTCTGACTTCTGCTGGGCTTATTTTGTGAAGGTATCTTTGATTTTTCTATTTGAGTTACAGATCATTGCTTGTTGTGTTGTAAAAATTGAATGGAAACTGGGCGTCTTGTGCAAATCATTTTTTCCAGAAGCCTCATTTGGTCTGGAACTTTTGACTACATTATGCCTTTCAGGAGTTTTTCCCTTTGTTGAAATCAAAAAGCTATGCTGCTAAAAAGGGAAGCGTGGCAACCCTCAATAAAGCAAGCAAAAAATTTGCTTGAATTGATTTGTAATGTAAAGAACCAAAACAACACCGCATTACTTAGCTGCCAGCCTAATATAATACTTCCTGTAAGTACAATAAAAGCTTTAAAAAAACGCTAACCATGATTTACATTTGATGAAGAAGATTCAGAATTACCACTACCAGCTGCTGTCGATTTCGGCCCTCCTCCTATTTGCACTCCAGATCTATCCTTTATTTCAGTAGGAGCTACTTTTTTGAGGCGCGCTCCTTTCTAAATGCATTTTCATTATCACAAAAAATAGAAAAAATCTTACATGGATGTCCGACAATAGGTCTTTGGTCAACCCTTTTGCCGGTCCTGGAGCTGAAATCAGCCCAGGAGGTGGTGGTGGCGGCGGAGGTGGTGGAGGAGGCATATTCGTAAATGAACTCCTAAATGTTGACGTACTACAATGTAAAAATGAGATAAATTGAGACAGCAAGGGAATAATACGTTGTGGTTGACTCATTACAAGCCCTCGGCATAAGGGGAGGGTCACAAATTCGGAGAACATATCGCGGTGGGACACGGGCCCAATATTTTTGAATTTACATATCCGCGGGCAATACAATTCAATTTTGCTGCTGTATGGAGTGCAGTTTCAACTAATTGCCCTTGCTTTTTCTTGTTTCTTTAGCCTCGTCACTTCATTTCTCACCAACATAAACATTCCACAATATAACTATTTAGCATATGTCGCGGAGCCTTGGCCACAACGACTTAGTAAGGCTATTTGGAGGAAAGCCTGTTCAAGTTCCGCCAGATGCTATTGAAAATAACGGTATTATTTATTTTTTTTTATTAGCTACGATTTTTCAGAAGAGGAAAACTATTATAAAGCTTCGAACAAATCCCTAGTCACTAAAAATGCAGCGCTAAAAGTGAGTTTTTTATTGCTTATAACTGTTGTTTAGTCGGAAATATTTAAACTAAAAAATATGATTAACGATCTTCGAGGAGAAATATTGGAAAAGGATTGTAAAATTGCTCTGCTAGAAAGTGAGATGAACGAAGAAAAAATAGATCTCCTTGTCGCTGAACGTTTTCAAGTAAGTTCTTATTCTTAATAAATTCAGAAATTATATTGTAGAAAAAAATGGCACATATGAACTCAATTACCGAACGTACAATTCTCGGTTTGAGCAAAGCGGCTGAAGAATACAGAACAATATTTCTCGACATGAAATCCAGGTGCGTTTTTGCTTCATGATCTTGAGTCTTAGACAATTTCTCCCCATATTTTTATTATTCTGAATCTGCCCTATTCAGGCAAGAATTTCCTTAATTTTTTAGCAGGCATCCATTATTAATACCATTTTTAGCGTGGATGCTAAACCGATTGTACCACCATCTCTGCCATTACCCCTCCAGCGAAAACCCCCAGCATCTCATAAGAAGTCGGGACCTTCGCAAACAAAATCAGCTCTCGAGAAAAGTCAGTTATTTTTTTTTACCATTTCATTTCTAAGGGTTCAGTACAAGAGTCGCCGCTTATTAAAACTCGGGCGCTTCAGTCGACCTCGGAAGACAGCCCACCTAATTGCATGAATATCACAATCAGAAGGACTCCAAAACCGTCGAGAGAAACCACTGAAAGCGAAGACACTCCAGGTATGTTACGTGTGTTTTTATAGTAACTCTTATAGTAAACAAAATACAAGCTACTCCTAAAGCTCGTATACGCTCAACACCAACACGCCCTATTCCACAACAAATAGAAACGGATACGGTATGTGCTTTTTCTTTTGCTTTGCGAGTTGAGCTTTGATTCATTTTATTGCCAATCTTTAGGTCCGGCGGAAGCGGGCAGCCGCAGCCAAGATTACATCATACGTAGAGCCGAGGTTGGGCACTAAAATGCGGCGACCTGGAAGATACGACGAACCGACTCCATATGTTTCAACAGATTTCATTTTTCACAATTGATTCTTCATATCAAACATTTAATGTATATTTTTTAAAAATAAAGTTTGCATCAACTTATTCTTTTTTGTTGCTATGAAGTGTGACTAACTTTTGCATACTTTATATATAAGAGCTTTAGGTACTTGTTTATTTTTGGGATGACACCAGCTTCTGACCCGTGCCTATCCTGAAAATAGACGAGTATCAGAGTTTTAGTGGCACATATTCACTTCTTACTTTTCTGGTTTTATAGATCGTGATGGGAAATTGCGTTGGAGTTGTGCGGAAGAAGAAAAAATCAGGCAGTAGAGAAACATCACTAGTAGAACTTCATGGTTAGCAATTTTGAAATGGTCAACTGTTCAATTTAGGTCAACCCAGAGTCAGCCAGTGGCTCGAATCATCAGACTTCAGTTCAATACCTGATTTGGAACATTTTGGAGAGCCAGCAGCAATCATGACAGAAGAGGATATGTGTAGACCAAGTACAAGCCAATTACCAGTGGTACGTTCGCACTATATGGTTAAGGCGGTTATTTAGGTTCAAGATGGCTACTCTACCGCTCCTGAAGATTTGTCAGAAGAAGAAGAAGAAGAGAAAAACGCACCAGAAGCATCGGTTGGTTTAATTAATTTAACTTGAATAACACATTTTAGATTGCCGATAAAGACAGCCGTCTCAGTAGTGAATATCTAACATCTGATGAGCAGGAAGCAGTCCGGAGAGCGGATATATTAGACAAATTTGATGATCCATATTGGAAAGTTCTTATGGATACACTAAACAAAACAATAGAACATGATAGTACGCCAATCGTATGTTTTATTTTATATAAATTTTTTGACTTTATTCTTTAGACAATAAATATGGACGACCAACCAATATGTGCGTTACCAACTCCACTGCGCAAGGTTCGTTGTGTTCATTTTAATCATTATTAAATATTTTAGAATATGTTTTCGCCAACGATAGTCGAAGCGCTCGCAGATGAAAAAGGAAGAGTTAAACGGAAACGAATGACTCGTTTTCTTGAATTACGACAAGAAGCAATACAGCCCGTCTAATAGTCATTATGTTATATCTCGTCGCATTCCCAAAGGACCACCTGCTTCCCTGCTTTTGCATATTTTGTCTTATATTATTATATTCTTATTCGTGTACTGTCATATCTCTTCTCGTATAAATGAGATTTCTGGAACAGTCGTCTCCCCCTCGTCCTCCTCCAGTTGAAACAGTCGTCTCCCCCTCGTCCTCCTCCAGTTGAAACAGTCATCTCCCCATCAGGACTGTTACTGCCGGGTTGGGATGATGCGAGCGATTCCAGAAAAACCTTGCTGGTTCGCTCCCCGCCGTGGTCACAGATTTTTGCTTTTTTTGAAAATCTGCATTTTGGACTTTATTCGACTCAAATTCGTTGGTATACTGCAACTAGTATCCTTGGTGAAATTCTCCTAAAAAACGGTCTAGGCTGTCACATCAGCAAAAAATGTGCTACCCTCTTTTTGGGTCTGCGCATTTTGCCCAACATTTCCCCGCTAAATATCAATGGCCGTATTCATGAGGAACTAAATTCATGAGGACTTCTCTCTGTAAATGGGATGGTTTATTCAAGTAACAATGAGAAATTTCAGCGAAAAGGGTAAAGGGAAAGGGGGGTTATTCTTCTCTTGGCTCTTCTTGATAGATTTGCCCAATGAATTGGACAATATTACAGAATTTCTCTTTGATTTCTTCTAAAAATTCGCATTCCTTTACAGATTCGTAAAATGAGGAATAATCCCATGGTGTTGAGGGATAAATACTTTCAATCAAGTCGATTAGCAGAGATATTAGGTACTCTTTTGAGAGCACTTTCTGTACAGTATGCGTCACCAAAGCGAACCAGTCGATGAGACTCCATCTGTGCCTAGTTACGGTGATCATTTGCCATTCCTCTGGACTATCGCTTAGCTCAAGGAGCCAAATATCGTGCTTTACATCCTGAAAAACACGGCCCACTCTTCTAGTATGTTTTCTTCGATATATGGTCCACGCCGGAAAAAGGTATATGCGAACATAGCAGGGGGGACTTCTCCTCTGTTATTCCAGCTCTGGTTTCTTAATTAAAAGGCGAGAAGCAAACTACCTTTATTACGCTTTTCAAGACATTATGTACCTCCAGAAATTCGGAACTCATCACTTTCAGAAAAATGGTTCCTTTCTTATTTGCTGCCATTTGAATTGCAGATATATTGACGTCGCGAATAACAAGGGAAAGATTATCCACCTTCTGTAAGGAAGTTCCAGCTGCTTGAAAGAGTTTCAGATATTAATCGATCGGTTATGGTGTGTAAAAGGGTATATAAGAATATGAGACGTTATAAGTAGGGACCGCAAAGTGAAAATTAGATATCACGGCAGCCCATAGATTTTGGAGTCATTCAATAGATCTTTTTGTAACTTACACTTTGGTTTTTTTTTGATTTCTTTACTCTAAAAACCAAAGTGTGAATGCTAGCACCGAAGGAGCTAGCATTCATTAAGCTGTTTATAAGCGGCGTTCTCATTTAGCGTCCTTATACTGTCGCTTTCTACACAGATGAATAATACACATGAAGAGACGTTTGCATCAACCAGTATGGTAGAATCAATGGGAAAGTATGGCAGAATAACGGCGGAAGTATTGTCTTGACGAAACAGTCGTCTTCCCCTCGCTCTCCTCCAGTTGAAACAGTCGTCTCCCCCTCGCCCTCCTTTTTCCTAACAGTTACTATAGCTGGCCCCAAAATATGCATTTCAATCCATTCTCCAGAACATGGGCCACCAGGGCAGGGCATCCTCGGGGTTGACGGCGGCTGCCCCCATCTCTATTCCGACATAAGGAGCGATCCTCTAGAAGACAGAAGACATCCGATGTAAGCATATCTTTTATCTGCCACCAACATCTGTCTTTTTCAGCTTGGAATATCTTTGATCGATATGATGGCTTTGAAGAGTTCTACTCGAACTCTTACGAACACGTGTGGAGGAATGTGATTGTAAATCAAGAAAACAAAGCCAGGATCAGTATCATCATTATGAAAGCGCTGGACGACGTCACGATCATCGCCGGCAAGAAGAGCCTCGCCGATTTGGAATGTTCCTTCCATGTCCAGCAGAGGGCATTGCGCCGGGGTCGGCCGTGGGATGAAAACTACGAGCAGATCGAATACGTGGCCTATTGGTGGAAGATGGAAACGGCGGTGGAAGGAGGCGGCGAAGACGAGGCAGCTGCCGACAGAGACCCGGTCATCGAGGGACTGGCCGAAGATTAAAAGACTTTTCAATGCTATTTCTTGTAGTTGGGTGGCAACAAATGTCGCGAATAAAAATGTTCCCCATTGTGTGTTTTATTCTTTTTCTCTGTTCAATATCTTGTTTTTCCATAAGAGTCGCCGAAAAAGTGTCGTCCAGACGAGCTAAAAACAAAAGGATGTGGGAGAAACAGTTCACCAGGAATGTAGACATTTTAATTCGAGTGTTACTCGTCTTGTTGGAGGTTTTGGGCGGAGCAGGAGCTCTGGAAGACATCGGCCCGACGGCGGCCACTGTCCTCCAAAAGATCCAGCCTCCCTCATCCTCGTCTTCCTCGGTCTTCCTCTTCTTCTTCGTGGCTTGACCAAAGACATCTTTTCATCAAAAAGCGGTCAAAAGCGAACACGAAAGCTGGTCAGCCGACGGTATTCTGACAGGCCGAACCGGTCAAACCCCGCGTCTGTCCCGGTCGACTTTGGTCATTCTGGTCATTCTGGGCATTCATTCCAAGCCACACCAGAGCCAGGAGATGGTGGCTCACGAAGTTCTACTGAAGAAGATGCTGCGTGTCCTGTGGGAGCAAGGAAGCCCGTCGACTGCCGAGGAACGGACGAAATTCAACTGCCAATTCTACAGGGACCACGGCGTGGCCTCGACGGACGGCCGCACGACTTCGGCCATCTCCAAGTTCCACAGATGCGTCAGGGTGAGCTCTTCTTTTTTCTTATTCACTTGTGCGCTATGTTGACTGCGTTTTTCGATTCCTCCAAACTGGGATAGGGTCTTCGTTTGAAGCTGATCGGGTGGGAGTTATGGCTTCGCGGTTTGAAAAAAAGAGTTGGCAGAAGAAGAAGTTGGCGTCAACCGAAATTAGCTGGCTTGGCGGCGGAAAATGGCGAGCAGCCGTCCGTGGAAAGCAAAATGAAAGTGGCCAGCCGTGATTCTAACGTTTGGCGACCCAATTGGGCATTGCTCTTAGTTCACGTGGCTTGGAACTTGGCTGAGGTTGAAGATTCAGCCACACAGTGCTCATCCTTCATGTGTCTCTGGGTTTTTTTTCCCTAGGATGGGAGGCAGGCACAGAAGCTTTGAATTGAAGTTGTAGTTCCATCTTTTAATTCTGCTCATTTTTAGGAGAATAAGATGCCTCCCTTCGTGAAGGCCGACCCCGAATTGAAGAAGATGTTCCGTGAGGCGGCCACACCCAAGAACAGGGGCTGGAGGATCCCCGCTGTTGTGGATCGGCCGGCGACCGAAGTGGACGAGGACCGAGAGATGAGAGAGGAGGAACTGGACGAGCTGCTGGCCGAGGAGAGGCAGAAGAAATTGGAGGAGCAGCTGGCAGAGGAGACGGCCGAGAAGGACAGCCTGGCCAAGGAGTGCCTCTACCTGAAGGCGAGCCTCAAGGTGAGGGAGGAGGAGCTGCAGAAGAAGACGGCGGCCACCTGGGGCCTGGAGAAGGACGCCCTCCTCCAGACGAGGAGGACGGAACAGGCGGAGAGGGACGTGCTCCTGCTGAAGACACAGCTCCGCCACCAGGAACACGCGATCCGGATGATGGAGAGTGCCATCCGCGACAAGGACGACGTCATCGCCATGCAGAAGGAACTCCTCAGCCGCGAGCCGCCGAAGAATCTCCAGGAGGGGGCTCACAAGCCCCAGATCGTCCCCAAGGCGGCGCCCGACAGCCCGCTCCTTCCTCCCGCCTGGTGCTGGATGTAAGGAGAAGATGAAGAACCGCCAACTTTCCTTTTTTTAAATTTAGATTATAATAAAGTGTTGTTGTTTTATCCTCGCGTTATTCTTGTCTGTTCGGGGTTTGTTTCTCGATGGTTTTGGCGGTTTCCAGCAGATTTGACTTGTCGGCCCACCAGGCAGTTGCCCAATGAAGAGGGGATCACGAAAATTGGAACGAACTGGGAGAAGGGATCAAGAAGGCTCTGAGGATACCGAAAAGAGAAAAGAAAGCAGCTCGCGGGTATAGTAATAAGGTGGCCGCAAGGAGTGACCCGATGGCGCCCATCACATCTTGCCGTATCCTTACAGAAGAACAGCTGTAAATGTGGAACGGGTTCATTTACACATAAATAGAGGGAGATCAACGAGAGTGTACCGTATTTTGAACATTGGAGGCCTTCTTCAAACGCCAGTCGATCCGAAGCCTCCAGCTCCGCGGCCAGTCTCTTCCAGTGACTTGACCTCGACGTATTCACAGTGAGCAATCTTCTCACAGATGAATTGGGCAATTCTTTCGCCTTCTTTAACCTAAATATTTGATTTAAAGGAGGGATTCTCAGACTGGTCTTACCTGGAAGTCTTGTGTTCCGAAATTGAAGAGGAGGACCTTCAACTCGCCGCGGTAGTCGCTGTCCACGACTCCAGCTCCTACGTCGATGAAATTCTTGGCAGCCAGTCCTGTAATCGAGGGTCTTTTTGGAGAAAAGGGGATGGTTACCGGAACGGGGGGCGACTCTTCCATAATAGCCGAAAGGGAGCTCTACTTGGAGGCCAGTGGCAATACAAGCCTTTCCTGGAAAAAGAGTCATGCTCATTTCAAAGGAAAGATCAATAAAAGTGGCGGCTTACCTCCAGCAGGGACGACGCATTCCTCCGCGCTGTAGAGGTCTGCCCCGGCGGCGGCAGCGGACCCGTAGGTGGGCATGTGAGCCTTCTCGGATAATTTGACGAATCTCACAGTTAGACGTTGCTGCTGAAAGGTGGGATATGTTGACATAGCAGGGGGAGGATGGCCGCGGATCAATGGCAGGAGGGGACAAACCTCGACAACAGCGGCATTCTCCTTGTTTTCGACGGCGACAGCTGGGGTAGCGTCAGTGGCGGTAGCGGCGACCATTTCTAGAAATAAATTAAGGAATTCTGCACTGGAGAAGTCGGTTAATGGAAGAGGAGACAACAGGACGAATGAAGGAAAGCGGGCAGAGCGAATTGAAAGCAACAATTTAGCGCCAAATGGTGCCATACGCAAAAGTACGTCAGACAACAATAAAACACAGCTGGCGCGTGTCTTTTCGCCTGTAACACCTTGTTTTCCCCTCTAAAATTATGCGTTTCCTGAAGGAGATGGCTTCTTATCCGACGTATGATGTAGACGAATTATTCATTCCCCATTGGAAATGCTCGGCCAAGACGAAGAAGGAAGCTCCAGTTGATGATATTCCTCCTTTTCCATTGGCCGTTATTCAATCTCGGCCTCTTCTGAAGATTCTTAAAAAGGTATGACTCTTGTTTGACTAGGGGAAACTCTTTTCAGTTGGATCTCTTCGATTTCCACCAGATTTATGGAACCAGCCGTTGGGTAAAGGAATTTATTGATGAGAACCGGGTCGCCCTGGTCAAAGACTGCCCAATGGACATGGAACTGGTCATCTCAGAGGTAATAGCAAATAAATATAGAAATTATTACGGCAAGGACGGATAGAAGTCATTAGAACCAGCGGCCGAGACTCTACGCCCCTGATCGGCCAATGTTTCTAAAAATTAGGGGTTTACCTCTGGATTTCTTCCGTTTTCAGCTTATCGGAAAGTCGGACGAGGATCTAGTCTTTCATCTCTGCAAAGATTATCAATATCTCCATCTCCAAACCATCATCTTCTCCCAATGCCGCTTTACTTCCCAATACGAGGTTTGTTTTCCTCTAAAATGGTGCTCTATTGTAATTTTTGAAGGAAATGATCTCCCGGCTGTTTAATATCTTCAATAAACATCATATTACCGCCAGGGGATTGCACATCGGAGAGTGTGGCTCCCACCCGGAGGCAATTAAATTACTGAAACTGAAGAAGTATTCCTGGGTCGCGCCGAAGACAACAGAATGGACACCCGTTGTATTCCCCTATAAAATGGTAGAAAAAAAGACTAGGGAACAGTATAGAGAAGAGTTCAGAACAAACTATCGATGGGTAATCTGGCTCTAGGTATTTTTGATTACTGTGTGAGGAATTATATCGAGAAGACGTCATTTCTTGGTCTGAGGATGAATTTCGAGGAACACCCGCCGGCTGAGAGGCTCTTAGAATGGATGGAGTTCACTATCAAGGTAAGAGCCAGCTCTTTTTTTGACTAAAAAATGGTCGGCACACACCCAAATAGGTGATTTAACCCTGTGAAACTCCCTTATCTTTGTCCGACGGGTTTCCAATGGCCCGGTCTGCCTGCTCAAGGCGCGGGATCCCGCTCTGCCTTCAGTTTGAAGGCTTCAGGGTGGCTGGGGCAGTCTAGGGAGGATGCGGGGCACCGTACCGTATTATCTCTTTAGAAATACCCGATTCTATAAAGAGGTTACTCTCTCTTTCTCTCTCTCTCTTTCTAAATTTCTACTGGCAAGCTATTGGTTGTGGAAATATGCTCGGCAATTGAGTCGTCGGCCACGTGCCAGCCGAGATTTGTATTCAGCGGCCGTGAGAATACAGAGATATCATTATCTCTTGGGCACACTGCTCTAGTAGAGGGGAAAGACAGGTCTCGGGGGAAAGGCCTTCAGATATTCGCCACAATAGCCATTCTTCCTCCCGTTCCCCCGTAAAACTGACTTTTCAGACCTTGAGCAAGCTCAAGTCCGAGCGCCTCGTCTGCCTTACCGGTATGTTCCTGCCGATGCAAACAAGAGTGGAGAAAGTCTTCCCCAGCGGATTGTTCCACTTTCAGGACAGGCTAACCCAAAGATATTTCCTGATTACCACGGCGGATGAAGGGGTGGTCGCCTCAATTATGGATATCGGCCCTCCTAACATCATCAGCCACTTCTATGCACAATATGTCGTTTCTTTGAAGGAATTTGTGAAGTTTTATGATAATATTCAACATATCAGAAGATTTGACGAGGAAGACAGGAAAATTATTGAACTCGTCCGGTTGAGATACTTCCGTGACACGGCCTAATCACTTCTATACGTTTCCTTTTCTCCCTTTTCGGGTCCTCTGCTTTATTCAACTGTTTTTATTAATTCTATACGTGTATTTGGGCATTCCTTAATAAAAATCTGTACGGAAATATATATGTGAACAATGAGGATAACTGTCATTTGTACTGCTACAGTATCTAAAAATGCAAATTTATCCCTAATTACGGGCCAGTTCCCCAATTCTCATCAGCTAGGTTGCCCGCACCCGTAAAATCTCGGCAACTGGATCTAATGATATCCGCCGCACTACCGTATACTACAGAACCTGGAGATTTTGGAAGAAATTGTCTCTAAAAGGCATTTTTAAACCGTATTCTTCTATTTTTAAGAATGGATCTGATAAAATATGAAGAAACAGCTGCCCAATTGAGAACTCGTATAGCCGAACTAGAGAATACCGTAAGACTGCAAGCTCTAGAAATACAGGAACTGAACAAACGTGTCGAACGGAGAAAAAAGTTTGTTTATTATCCCTTCCCAGCCAATTTTGTGAAATTTAGAGGCTATGTGATCAATCCAAGTACTCCTTTTCCCCTGTTGAATGTAACCCAAGTGGATTTGAGGAAGGTCTTGAATAAAGTTGGTTATTTCCTCTCTGCTGACTATTGAACCATTCCAGCTTACTCCAATTGGATATACGAGGCTTTTTCAAGCGAATAAGGAGATGTACAACGTGGTGGAAGAGGTACATTCTTCGCTGCATAAGAAGGCTGGAAAGGATATCACCTTCAAAGCCATTACGGTACAGTAACTTCTTGAAGGGAGCGGACAGGAGCTCTGTGACACTTTGATAGCATCCGGGTAGCTCTTGCTGGGCCTTGGAACCCCCAGAGATGATTTGCACATTCCTGGAAGTCTTCCCAAGTCCCCATCTTCTGAAAGAGTTTTCCGGGAGATCCATAGGGCATACCAAGCGGTCTCGAAGCGATCGATCGCTGCCCATTCTATGTTTCCCCTGCGAGACTTCGTTGAGAGCCAATAGAGTGCTTGTTAGAACCATAACAACTCTAGCAGACCTAATATGACTCCGCTTGTTACAGCACAAAAGCAAAGTCTTTTGGAAAGTGGACGACCAACTCATTTCTACTGAAGCGGAGGAGCAGTTCAGAGATGGGTTCTGCAAGAACAGGAGTTCTTTTCATTTCCGCA
This sequence comes from Oscheius dolichura, assembly GCA_932521035.1. NCBI lineage: Eukaryota > Metazoa > Nematoda > Chromadorea > Rhabditida > Rhabditidae > Oscheius > Oscheius dolichura. The sequence goes on along the minus strand of OW051494.1, from coordinate 2,237,930 downwards.
ATATCATCTTTGTTGGGAGTGAGACTAGTCAAGTACCCTTCGAGCAGGTATCGTTCCCTTCCCTATTAATCACCAAGGACTTTTACAGCTCATAGAATCGGCCCAGATGATTGCTCGTTGCTTGGGATACTGTAACATTACCTGTGACACATTGAACACTAACAGAATAGCCCCGTTACAAGAGATGTTCGACGCTTTGAAGCCGAACTATTACAGAGGGAATGGAACAGTTTCTGGGTGCCTGTTCTTCGATAATTTGAGCGTCAAAGGAGTGGAGGTCGGTTCTTTGTTCTGTTTGGCCTGTCTATCATTTTTGTTCTTTCAGCATCTCTCCCTAGGACATTTCCTGGCTCCCGAAGATGTCTACGCTGCGTTGGACGAAAAAGTCTTTGAAGACTGCCACGATATCCACATCGAATTGACCAAGGCCACAACGGAAGAGACTCTCCGAAGAGTCTGCCACTTTATGCAGGTCCGTCGACTTTATTTCCCTTTCTACAGTAATCTACGTAAGCTACAGAGACTTCAAAAGAGCAAAAAGCCGAAAAGCCTCCGAGGAATTGGACAGTACCCAGCCAATTTGGATGTGGCCGGCTGCTTCCCGAATACGGTAGCTTTCTCGTCTTCCAAGGACAACGACCGCGTCTGGACGTGGTTCTTCCTGCTCCGAGCTGAACCAGGAGCCGTCGTCATGTGTCTGTCTTACGGGTCCTCACCTTTCCTTCAATTAATTTGTAAATATTGTAAAACTTGGGAAGATTTCTCGACACATTTCCGAGGCAAGACGAATTACAGAGAAGAAGACATCAAAAGGCAGTTCTTTGTATGATATTTGATGTTTAGATAAATTTTGTGGACACTGTAAGGTTTTCTTTGGCTTCTCTGGCCTCTCCCAGTGAGGGAATTTCCCCCTGCACCCGTAGCATCTCGGCAGGCAGGCGACGGGCGAGGCCAGCATAGGAGGTCCGGAGCGAGTGGGTTATCTGTCAAATCCCCCATTCGCACTCACTCGACTACCTATTCCTTTCCCAATTTTCAAGAGATACTATTGTTCTCCTTTGGGAAACTCGATAGGTCTTCCGGTCGAAAATGGTCAGATCGGGGGATATCGCTTTTGCCGCCACACCCGTAAATTTGCGGCAGCTGTCGGGATAAGCATTCGGCTAAATTTCTTTTGAAGATAATGTACCGGTTCCCGAGTGATTCATCCCAGTGCCCCCCGAGGCGACCACCTCCTCGTGGTGGGGGGCGGGCAGGGACCAGAGAAATCTGGTCCCTGGCGAAGAGTCGCCAATATTTTTTGGAAACCTCTCTCCAAAAGGAGAGAGGAACAAATCGGAAAGACACTTTCCAAGGTATAGGAAAAGAGCTTCTACCAAAAAATATATTTTCTCATTCAAATAGGAAATTATTCAGGAGAGCATTAGGCAGGAGGTTCCTTTCCCCATTTCAAGTTTCATTTCTGCTAGGATCCGATCAAATGGCTCAACATCTTCCCTTTAGCCAATACGACAAATTCTCCTTGTTTTGTTTGTCTACCATACCTCATCCTTCTTATTCAAAAGTCCTTTTTCCAGTTATTAGTGTTGATCTGTAGCTTCTCGTCGTCTTCTTGTGTCAATTTCCACGTCGACCACAATGCCGTGTGGTTCGTCCTCATTGTTGTGACTGTTCATCTAGCCGACTCGAATAGTTTTCTATATTTTACGTTATGGTTGCCACGGTGAGCATCTTCGTCTCCTGATGTCGGCCTTCTTCATCCATCGACGTTATTCCTCAAATGATTTCACCGTCATCTACACCGTGCTTGTGATCCTCGTGATCCAGCACTTCCTCATCCAATGCCATAGAGGGGGAGCCGGTCTCATTGTCATCATTGGTGGCGACTCTTCCGGCCGCAGTTTTGACCCCACCACCTTTCAACTGTCACAGGGGCTGGAGTTGCCGGTGACGGAGCCAGGCGATGGACTGCGTCGGGCACAACTCTCCCAAAGGAATCCTTACGGCTCTGGAGTCGTCCGAGCTCTCATTTTCATTTTATTTTACCAGTAGAAATCCCTTGTCTTGTCTTCTCCTTCATTCAACTCGTCTTTCTTTCCAACAGTCGGTCGGAATGATGTCCGGCCGTCCTCCCTGGTGTCACTGTGACAAATATGGCATGTCCATGGTGATTCTTCTCCTCATTTTCGAGTATTTCCAAAATTCCCCTCCTCCCTCTCTCTTAAAATCTCCTTCTTCCAGTACTGGACCCTGTTCGGCAGCTGGCTGATGGTCTTCCTGCTCGGCGTCCACTTCACTTGGGGTGGCCATGCTGCCTGGTTCGTGATCTGTTCCATCATGTGTGCCATTTTCTCTACCGCCAGTATCGTCCGGCTTTCCTGACCCGTGCCGGTTGTTTCCTTCTCCAATTCGTCTGTCTCTGCGTGTGGATGTCTTATACCGGGACCAGTGTCGGGCAGATCTTTCATATGATCTCCTGGACCGTTTGTGAGTGCTCTGTCTCTTTTCTACTCGTATTTTCAATGGAGATAACGGTCGTCGTCGCGGAGTACTTCCTTGTCACCTATTCCCGAGGGCAATCTGGCCTGCTAACTGTTGTTCAAGATACAGATACCGAAGTAAACACCCACAATCCCTTATTTCCTTGTATTCTTTAGAGACGATCAATTTGTCTTCTGCCCTTTTCAATGGCTGCCCTCATATTTTGACTCACTGATAATGGACGGAAGGGCGAGCGAGAGAGAGAGCGGGGGAGAGATAAGTCAACCAGACGGCTGCCCCCCGCTTCCGAAATGGCCGTCCTCTTCCCATCATTTCGGCCACTTTTCACACGTCTCTCTGTGAGTATATCGGAAGAGGGAAGGATGGGGGGGGGGGGGGGGGGCGTCAGGTCAAAGAACAAAGTCGAGGAGCAAACAAGGCCTTCCACAGAGCGGGAGGGGCGTGTGTGTGAAGATTCCCACCACAAACCGGGCGTATCACTCCTCTTCTTTTTATAGAAACAAGGGTGGCGGAGATCATGTCTATGCCCCTGTCTCTCCCTACTCATGGCTACGGTGGCCTCGTCTTCCGGGAGGCGTCCTCTCCACTCCCGGTCGCGTGATTCTCTTCCCTATTTTCCACCTCCCCCCATCCTATTTCCTTCCCTGTAGAGAAGAGAGAGACAGCGGGCTGTTCTCTCTCTCTCTCTGTCTCTCATTTCCCACTCTACTAACCGACCCCCCCCCCCCCCCCCCCAACCGACCCTCTCGCCTCCATTCTCTATGTGTCTATGGCCAGGCCAGTCAGCCGGCCGGCCAGCGACACCCCCGCTGCGATGCTGCGCTCCTCTCCTCCCCACCCCCCGCCGCCCGCTGCTGTCTCTCTCTCTCTCTCGGTCGGTCGCTCAAAACGCGCCCCTTTTATCCTGTCCTTTCGCTTTTCTTCCCCCTCCAAAATACTTTTCGCGTTGCTTTCCTCCCAACTCTTCTCATCCTTCCTAGCTGTCCTCCTCCTTCTAACCCCACTATCTTCCTCTTTATAGAATGTGCCGATACGTTGTCAATTGGCGGCTGTTGGGAGTCTTCACCAAATGGGAGGATGTGGCTAAACTAGTCAGGCAAGGGACTTGTTCCAAGAGGAAGACGGACGAACTATTGACAGGAACTAAAATCACTTATCGGTACGTTGTCCTATCTTTTTTGTTCTCTCTCTGCCCCCGTTGAAATGGAAGCCCCCATTTCCTCCCTTTCTCTCTCTCTCTCCCTAGGTCGGGGGATAGAACGGCGAGAGGGGGGATCCATTGAGCCGCAGGGAGAGGGGGGCTGGCCGTCGTCTCGTCTCTGTTGCTTGAGAGACCTCTTGCGCATTGCGGGGGCACTCTCCCCTCCCCAGTTCTTTTTCCTTCGAGAGAGGGAGAGGAGGGGGAGCCGGCTCTTTTTGTGTGTCACACATTGATTTTTCCCCTTTTTAAAGAGGACAAGTGAGGGTCAAAAATTGATTGGATAAAAAGGAGGAGGGTGACTCCCATTCTCCCCCCGCACCGGGTCAGAAACCGATCTCCCCCATCCTCTCCAGAGAATAAAGACCATTTCAGTTGTAATTCATGGAAGAAGACCCGCTGTCCCTATCAGATGTACTCCCTGACAACGTCGGATGGCCAGATCTTCCTGTACGAAGGAGGACAACACGACCACACCGGAGTCCGAATCCCCAACCTGCCCACAATGGCTCCTTCCGTTGAATTGGATCTCCAGAGCATGTTGAAACAGGCTCTTCCAAGTTGGTCTAGCTTTGCTTTAGAGGAGGAGACTGTTGTTTTCAGATGCCGCCAGTTTAATCGGTCCTTCTACCAGTAATTCGGCAGCTGTTCCCATTCCCGGCCAGCCGCTAGAGGAAGGCTCTGTAAGTCATATTTTATTCAGTTTATTTTAATTTTAACGGGGTTACGGTACTTTTTACCTCGTCCCGGATTTCTATCCCTAAACTGCCAACTTTTGTTCGGGGGGATTTGGGGTTTAGTCACTTTCCCGGGAGATAATATCACCTGTCTACCCTACTGTAATATTCCTTATGACCTGTTCCCTAATTTTCTATTCTTTCCCTTCTAGAATTTGTATTTGTGAAGACGTAGGGCAGTACTGTATCCAAATCCCCTATTTATTCTCTGTTGTTGCCTGTTTCCGAGAACGGGGGTTTGTTTTCTTCCCCCTGATCCTGACGTGAGCTAGAAGGGGCAAGGGCAGGGGATTGTCCTCTCGTACGTGACATTTCAAGCCGCCATATCACATATCAATGAAGCTTCTGGGGGGCCCATTTCCTCCTCCTCCTCTTCCCGGCTAAAAACGGAATTCCAAGGGGGTGGAGGATGAGGGGCTCTTCCCATGGGAACCGTCTTGTTTACCCCGGCATCCTCCTGTGTTTTGCTCTCTTCTCTTTGTTTTTCCTTTACCTCCCGTACAATTTGATCGGCAATTATGCCCTCACCCCGCCATTTCCTGGGGACTGATAAACGCCTTCCCATAATATAAGGGCTAGAGCACCTGGTTGTCTGCCTCCTGGCCCTATTCACTTCTTATTTTCAGTTCAACATAGCCGATCTTCTGATGTCTCCGGAAAAGCAAGGCCACCTGGCCAATATGCCCAAACAAGAGATCCTGAACCAGAACAGTCTGATGATGAGGGCCCTCCTGCCACAGCCGGGCGGCCAGCTGGCCTTCTCCCCTCCAGAGATGAAGCTAGTCAAGCGATCCGATGAATTGCAAGAGGTAGATATTCTTACGTGAATGTCCCCCAGCCACCGCTTATTCTTATTCTCTCTACTCTATACTCTCCCCCCATAACTCCCCCCTCAACGGAAAATAAAAATCAACAAATTTCAATTGCTCTAGTCTGTCCGACTACTCTGTCTGTCTATCTATGTCAATATAAGAGATTCTTCTGAATATTTCGAAATAATCCGTGACACTTCAGATCGCGACTACCTGTGGTCTGGGCTTCCACAAGTCCAAGGACAGTTTTGACATTGCGTTTAGCAAGGCTGACCTGGTGAGAATTTTCACCCTTTTTTCATCTTGAGTTCGTTTTTTCACTGCTAACAAAATGGGAGACTAACACACACAAAAAGGGGAAGGGAAATGGGGACTAGGGGGTCGAAATAGTCATAAATAGCCCAACGCGCCGAATCAAGTAGTCTATGGGGGAGCCTGGTCTTCATGGACTCGTAGACATGAGTCGTAGCCAGGCAAAAGCCGTCTATATGACCAGTAGAGCTCCCAAAAGCGTCTTGTGTAGAGTACACCGACTCTTACGAGTGTACTCAACAGATTTAATGGTTATTCTCCAGTTTCACGGTCGGTATGCCTTCAAAGAAATGTTTGAGAGGTTCCAGAGTCTTTCTGGGAGCTCAGGCAACCGTATCATGGATATATCCACAGTATACGCCCCTACGGTCACTGAAAGTTTTCTAGGAGTAATTCGGGACCCCAGAATCACAGTGGTCTTTTCAACTAACTATACGGTCCATACTCCTAGGTTACATTCGAGAATTTCCTCGTAAAGCAGAGGAAAAGGGCAAAATAACAACACATCACCCACGGGAAAAGGGCAGGAGGCGAATGACGCCACTGGAGTGAAACTGTTGTCGACATTGCCTTTAGCGCATTGCACTTGTATGGATAACTTATTTCTCCGAAGAGCAACGAAGGTATAAACATCGTCTGGTAGCTGTATTTATTTAATATCCTGGGGGCCTACACAGGATAGGCCCTATCTATAAAAACACCTATAAACCCTCTACAGGATCCCTTCATTCCAAAAGTATGATCGACTTGTCAAAATATTGCTCCTTGCCGGGTAGAGGCGCGTCAATTTTGAGAAGACCTCAATTTTCCAGTCTGCGCCCCACTACCCTGCCATAAAAACGCCATTCTCCGTAGAAATATCCCCTAAAAACTAAATTTCTTCCAGAAAAAGTTCCTAAACATCCAAGAGAGCAAGGACTCCATCGTGGTGTCTGTCAACGAAGGCGAGGAGCAGAAGTACTCGGTGAGCCATGTGATCGACGACTGGGACAAGATCTGCTGTACAATTCGGTCGCTCTGCGCTGCCCTGTGATCTCACCCCGACTTTTATTGGATTCTAATAATTTTAAATGAAAGAAATATATAGGATATACACTTGTCATACATACGAGCTTGACCGATACAACAACCAGGAGAATAAATTATTCGACAGGGAGAAGTGTAATGCCGGGAGGGGAGAGGCAGGCGGTGCCTTGTTAACCTTCAGTGGCCTCGGGTGCCCTTTTGACTGTTTCTGCCTCTTCCTCTCCTCTTCTTTTTCGGATTCCCGCCACATGGAAGCTCTCCTTCCCCTCCAAATGCCGCGAAGAAGAACATCCTTTTAATTCATTCAAGCAAACTTTTAACCTCCAATTAACTCTAAACGAACTAACTCTTATAATGCCCAGAGGAAATCATTCTCTGCCTTAATTTTGCTTTCTCTTTTATGGCATCTTATTGTCCCCTCTGTCCTGTTCCGTTGCCTGCCTCGCACATCCTCCCACATTTTTTTAGCAGTTTCTCTCCCTTCTTCTTGGAGAGCAAGACCAATAGGAGGCAACAGAACAAAGTCTTCCAGTGAGATAAGCCCTTCCCTCTTTGATCATTTTGGTAATGAAAGCTGTAATACCGGAAGAAATTACCAGAACTAGGAATGTTACATTCATCTTAGACCAGAGCCTTTAGAAGCAAAACAAATAGAGGGATTCTTAGACCTATTGGCAGTGGTTTGCTCCCCAGATTGGGTCTATACAAGTAGTGGGGCATGTTTCCATTTCTTTTTCGGGTGCATTCCTAAAATTTCAGCCCAACGTGGTAACCACCCAATTGGCTGCAGTCATTTCAAACCGGAGCGACTGGAAATAAATTGTCCACAACAATAGCTGCGACAGTTTCGCATATTGTACGGCTATCATACACTTTTAACGCTGTTTTGTAATTTGTAGATGCCCTGTTGGATTACGTCGAGAGGGCAAGATGCCTGAAGCCGACACACCTGGGGGTGGTGGTCGACACCGGCGAGAACATCACTAGAGCCGTTCTCCTGAAGGCGTTGTCCCGCTGCCTGGGACAATTCTTTATTCGCTGTCTGCTCTACACCTTCCGGTTAGTTTTCACCATTTTTTAATAGAAATTTTGATCTTTCTTTTCCAATAAATCGGATAGTAACAAAGATCTCTTTCTGCTATTTTAACCCGATCAAAAGGGGCTATCCTATCTGCTCCTTTGTTTTTGAGACGTACACTTTCCCACATAGGTTGTCTTCCCTGGAAGATCGCTTGCTAACCGTGTTCTTCCTCTTCCAATTGTCGACTTTTTGTCACATGTTCCTCCCAGACAGAAAGCGCCTGTGTCTAAAAGAGTACAGACCAACAGAGTCCACGGAGACCGCATACCACCTCCTCCCCCCGCTGGCCTTACCGATTTGATCCCAATGTCCTACACCGTTTTTTTCAGAGCCTTCAAATTTGTCCGTATCGAAGAAAACGGAACTTGCCGGTACACACTGGATGTGGAAAGTATTCGAAGGCTTTCAAACGGACGGAACTCTCCTGGCCCAAGTTCTTCTCGCCGTCGCTGTCTCCAGCAGGTCCAGTATGGAAAATGCTGCTCTGCCTTGCCCTCAATCCTCTACTGCCAGTGTTGTGCCTTCAAAAGCGGATCCAGCTTCCAATAGGTCGTCTTCCCTGGAAACAGAGCCAATCCAAACAATCAACACGGAACAGCCGGTTCAAAACCGTGCTTTCGGCTTTTTCTCCTCTCCAACCAGCTCTATGCCAAGTTTTACCAGCTCGCTCCAATCTCAGCCAGCTCCCGGAGCAATTCCAACTGCCAAACTAGCGCCGTCCTTGGAGCCGGCCCCATCCTCCAGTGCGCCGACTATAGTTAACAGGTATTCCTTTTCCTTCATCTATAACAAAATCATTCAGAGTGGATGGCGTGCCGCTTCTGATCTCACAGGAAACTCCAGTGGCTAGACCGAGCCGACTGGATAACCCTCATCCTGTCTGCAGTTTCCCTCCCGTTGGCCTGCCTATCGACTTTTCCCGGCCTCCTCCTCCATTTGTAGCTCAGACCAGACCGTCTCCAACCTATGTGCCAGTTGCAACTGTCCCTGTGCCGCCGATCCAAATTCCTCTTGTGCCGCCGATCCAAATTCCTCTTGTGCCGCCTCCTCATCTTCAACTGGCACCGCTGCTTGGTCGCGGACTAGCAGGCCCCAGTTCCTCTAATATAATAAATATGTTAATAATAAACTTTCAGTTATTAAAAAGCCGTCATTTGGTGAATATGATGCGCTTTCGAAGCGGTTGAACTAGTGCGTCGCTTCGAAAAGTGTGGTTGCTTTCGATAAGCCCTCTCCATTCCCTGCTCCAATCATAGTCGATAAAGCTTTCTTCCCCCCTTTTTTCTCCCTTGTTCTCTATTTTTAATACTATTAAAATGATTCAGATATAGTAAAAATGGCGCCAAGTCGAGATATCCTGGACATTTTACCCTCCACAAGTGAAGAACAAGTCCTCCGACGGGTAAGTCCTCCCTTTTTCCTGTTTCCTTCATTTTTTCCCTTTTCAGATAAATGAACTGGTTCCCAAGAAATTATTTCACCCCATCCCGACTTTCAATGAAACAAAATTGGGGCTTTTCGTTCATTTTGATAAGAAGAAGAATATCTCGTCGGTAGAGGGATTGCGACAAATGTTGGGAAGTACTATCTACAATCACGTGAGTTTTGAGTCAAACTTTGAACAGAGCAGAGGCTATTTGTCCAAAAATTAGGGGTAAAATTCTATAAATTGGTTTTCCAGATCGGTGATCATCCCCTCCGAGAGCACATCCAAACCAACTTGGCCGATTATCAGAACTCCTTCAGTTTGAATAGAATAGCCAAGAGAATTGAGAAAATCCTGCCCCAGAATTATAAGTAGGCGTTTCTTTTTTATTATTTTAAGAATATATTTATTTCAGATCCGAGCCGTTGAGAAGAGAACAACTGGAAAAGGTGTTAGAAATTATGGGGGAGTTATGCATTCCCGACTGGGCCTACACAAGGAACGGGGTATGTCTCTTCGTATTTCTTTTGTTTTATACTTTTTACTCTATAAAATGGCTATAAAAGTTGCTACAGTATATACAAATTATCGACTATAACCTAATATATTTTATATATTTTAGCCAAACGCCGTGACACACGAGCTGGCCTCCGCGATTACGGTCAGGAAAGAGTGGGAAGCCGTCGTCACCGGAAAGAACCACTACTGCTACTTTGTATACGGTACCGTCAGCCGCATTACTTCTAAAGTTGACTGCTAACTTTTAGATGCGATGGAGAAGTACGTCGAGAAGAGAGCTACTAAAAATCACCGGATACTCGACGTTGTCCCGGACTATGGCACCAACATCAACAGGACGATAGCTCTCAGAGCGCTGTCTCGCTGCCTTGGGTCGTTCTTCATACGGTGCCTAGTGTATGCCTTCCGGTTAGTTTCTTTACTAATCCTTTGAACCATCTAGGGATAGGCAATGAGCCATGGCCGGGAAGGGACGGCCAGCACCAGGGAATACCCAGTATCAGTTCCTAGATAACAGGGTCAGAGCAGGGCAGTGACCGGAATGATAGTGTTTTGCATTGACACGGAACGTCTTCGGGGATTATGAGAGGGGAGGGGGCGATCCACACGTTCCCAGGTAAAGTTTATCCTATAAGACGTGCCGATGACCCATCGCCTTCCCTTTGGTCATCGCCCCCCGCTGACTAGGTTTTTTTATCTCACCCCGGCCGCCCCTTTCCCGCTTGGATTAGTCGGATATCCATTTCCCGAGCCGCTCTACCCCTTTTTCTATTTTCTATCATAAAATTGTTTGACTGCTTGAGGGCTTGAAATGGCTTGTAGTCCACTAGCCGCCCCTTGTATTCCTCTATTTGATTCACAATACCACTAATTCTTTTCTAGGTGCTTCACAACTACTGTCCCATTAGACGAGAACACTTGTCTCTATTCTATTGATATGACTCGTCTCCGAGGTTGTGCAAAAGATGGCTCAAATCAAGGAAAATCAGCTGGTCAATGCCCTGCTCAACAGTCTACGAGCAACTGTGTGCCTTCCCGACCAGGAGCAATTCCCAGCAGAACATCATCACTGGAAGGAGAACAAACCCCGCCGCCATTTACTCGAGCAACCCAGCGAGATCGGCCATCACCTCAACCAGGAGCTGTAGTCAACCGGCAGAAGGCCTTCAGCATGGACGGACCGCTACCGCCCCCACCACCTCCTCCCACTGGCGTGCCACTCCGTTTTCCACCTTCGTCCGCCGCTCCTAATTTTATTCCGAATTCACCGACGGTGTCTTCTCCTCGTCTACTTCAAAATAGACCAGGGCCTAATGGTCTACAGTATCAGAGTCCTGTGGCTGGCGGCCTGCCACCCCTCTTTCCAAGCCCACCAAGTGGTCGAGGAACCGTCAGGAAGAGTCCCTCAAATATGGATGGAGAACCACCCCAGAAGGTAATTCTTTTTCTTTAAAGTCAAAATCGTCCTTTTCAGAAAAAATTCGACGAAGCAGCGATACAACGAGCTGGACGACAGTGTGAGCAGGACGAGCACACCACCTGGCTGGTGGAACAGAATAAGGCCAAGACAGAAGAGATTTCCCGATTGAATAAGACCCTACAAAAGAAGGCGGGAGAACAGAAGGATATGAAGAATCAAAAAGAGAAGGTCGATGCTCAAGTGAAGGAGCTGATGGCGAAGATGGCTGCAATGGAAGAGGTACAGCAGAGAAGGGAGGCGACCTACCAGAAGCAGATCCAAATATTGGAGGAAAAAGCTCAACAGGACGTGGAAAAAGCTCAGCAGGATAAGGAAAAAATTCAGGTGGGTACAATAGGGTAAACTGGGGGCAATATGGGTAGCCTCGGGTAGTTTGGGTGAAAGGAAAGGGAGATTCTCGAAAAATTGGATAACTTGAATACGATCTATGTTTCAGAGACTGGAGAATGTGCTCTCAGCAGCCGGAAACCAAGCTGACGCCGAAGTTATTCGAGGCTGGGAGAAAAAGTGCAACATGCTCAACAAACAACTGGCCCAGAAGACAATTGAGATTCTCTCACTCGGCCAGCAGAAGGAAGCCATCCTCAACGATTTGAAGCAACTCGGCCTGCGATACCAGGACGGCCCGAATAGGGAGAGACAGCAACTGAACAAAATCGAGGAATTGAAAAAGACTATTGAAGAATTGACACAGAACAATCAGGGAGGGAAGAAAGTGGAAGAATTGGAGAGAAAGATTGCGGAGTTGGAATACAATAACCGGGAGCAGGTAGGGATTTGAAGTCACTCGGGTTTTAATGTTAATTTTATAGATTGATCAATATGACAGCCTGGAGAAGCAGCTACAAGTCAAGGAGAAGCAGATGATCCAGGAGATGAAGGCGACCAACGAGCAGAGGAGGCAGTGCAAAGAGGAAAGGGAGGAGAAAGAGGAGATGACACAGCGACTGAGGGAGAGACACCGACAGGCGGAGAAGGCCGAAGCCGAGCTGAAGAAGCAGATAGACGACTTGACGAAGGAATTAGAAACAACGAAGCAAGAGGTGGGTCTTACAGTTCATTTCAAACACTAGGGGAGAGAATTCCCTGGAAAATAGAATCATCCCTGCTCGATTGTCATAGTATTATTTCGCTGCCTCTTTACGGGTTCTGACAATCTTTCCGTTTTTAGAAAAACGCCGAAAAGATTGATCTAGACGTTGCCTTGAAACAAATAGAAGAAGAACACGAGCGGGCCAATCAATTGGAAAGGAAGGAGAAGGAATTGATGACGAGAGTACAAGTTCTGGAAAAATATTTGGCTGCAGAGAAGAAAAAGGTAATTTTGGTCGTTTATCTATAGTAAAAGTTCTTATTTCTAGCAAACAGGCTTCTCGGAGTGTTCGCAACGTGTCACTGACGAATTGGAAAAGATCAGGAAGGAAAGAGACGAACTGAAGACGACCAGCGGAAAAGATAAAGAGATAATAACCCGAATGGAAAGGGAACTGGAAGAGAAGCGGGAGGATCTCAAGAAGACGGAAACAGTCTTTGAAGAGCTGCACAGTTTCTGCGCAGAGAGGGAACAGAAAATCGAAGAATTGACCAAAGACCTGGAAGAGGTCAAGAAACAACAAGAAACGAAAGAGAGGAAGACGGCTGCTGACCATAAGAAGAAACTGCAAGAGACAGAGAATAATGTAAGTTTAGGGGAGAATGAACGGGAACTGAACGGCTACACAGCAGGAGAACTTGTTTGCAGTTGAGCGGGTGGTGTTCCCTTCGTTCTCTCATGATTTACCGTTTAACAAAAGAGAATTTTCAGAAGAAACAAGAGCTAGAAGCAGCTGCGACAATGCTGAAGGCAGTGGAGAGAGAGGCAGCCGCCCTGTTCCAGAAGTGTCAGGCCGCTGAAGCTGAAAAGATGGCCGAGTTAAAGAAGAAGGAAGACGAACTGAAGAAGATGAAAGACCACCTGGGGGAGATCAAGAATAGAGCTGAAGTGGAGAAAAACGCTCTTCTGAAGAAACAGGAAGGAGAGTTGGCCAAGTTGAACAGTGAGCGCCTGGAGGAGAAGGCCGAACTACGTAAGAAGCTGGAAGATTTCAAAGATTCGGTGAGGGAGAGGATAAAGACTCTCACAGAAAAGATCGACCCTCTGGAACGGGAACTGAAAGAAGAAAGAGAGAAAAACGCCAAGGAGCAGGAAGCGAAGGCCTCATTGATCGAAGAGGTAGAGAAATTGAGGAGGGATCTCCAAGGGAAGGAGGAGATTTTCCTAACAAAAGTACAGAAGAATTTCGAAGATTTGAAGAAGAACCTCTGCAAAATGTTCCCATCCCCGCAATAGTCCGAATTCTCCCATTTCCGTTGAGGATATTTAGTTATTTTTGTAGGATTTTCTGTTATTTACCCGTGTCTGTACATACGACCACAATAATACTGCCTAGTCTATCCACTGCCGCCTACCATTGCCCAAAAAAACGGTGCGCTTTATATGAGCATTTGGCAATATACACTTGATCTTATTGTATATAGCAATATTGAAAATCATATATAGAGTATATTAATGTTAATAAATAATAGCTAATTATTGTATAGTAAGGAAAAAGGAAAGAAGGACGGGGAGCCAGCAAATGTGCAAGCGCCACGTGTGAGAGAGAGGAAAGCGTGGGACCGTTGCCAAGAACTAGTATTGACCCAGTTTTCCTTTTAAAAAACTTGGTGAAAAGCGCTATTCGAGGATATTCCTACGAAATCGTTTGCTATCATAGCTAGTCCCCCCATCCGTTAACCTCCTTATCGGCGGCTTGTCGGCCGTTGGACTGTTCCCCTTGACAGTGCCGCCCTTCCTTATCCTGAAATAATGGTTAAGAAAGGAACAGGACACGAAAAATAGATACAAAAGAAAGTGATCATCCAGTGTTTGTATATATATCTTGTATGCCCTCATCGTCCCGTGGGTTATTCCCCTCCTCCCCCGTCCTCCCACCTCTAGTCTCCCGGTCAGTTGGTCACTTCCATTTTTCATCCCATCCGGCCCATGTGTATCCATTATTTCCGAATTAGATGAGCCTATAAGATGTTACACCTCGCTGTGGATCATCTAAGGCCACAATGAGAGAGTGTCGCGTAGCTATTACTCAACCAGGCAGACGTACGCACGCGTCCCGCCCTCTGCCAGTCACCAGTGTCTCTTTCTCTCCCCCTTTGGAGAGATCCCTTCCGTTCCTCTCGTTATCTAATCAGGCATAAACTTTTATCAGCTATTTCTAGCTACTCCTATTCCGCATTTTCTTCCTCTTCCTTTTAAAAAAAAAAACTTGCGCGGAGCGGCTTTATACGCCTTTCCGGGCGTTAGATCGCGATAAACCTAATTCGTTCGAATATTTAGCCACCTTTTTGCTAGCCTCCGTTTTAAACCTCCCCGTTCATTGTTTATATTTCTCCAATAAGCGGGGGTGTAATTTACTCATTTGATTCTCTGTTGTCCTCTGACCCGTCCTGCCCAATAATTGTCCCTATAATTTAACCAAAATAACCCTACACGCACTATAAATCTTCCCACAAAGGACACTTTTCCTTGTGTGGAGGCCACCTTGTAGGAGAGGAAAACATGAGGAAAGATCTAATCCCTCCTGGTCAATATTTTAGACGACAATAGTCGAGTTGGGGATAAACAGTAGGAGACCTACTGGCAACTGGCACTATTTGCCAGGCAGATAGCTCGACCGTAAATAACCTCTGACTAATTTGTTTCCCCTCATTATCCTGGTTGATAACAATCTCTGCCCTTTTTGCTAACAACCTTCGCTATAACTTGGCGGCGGGTTTTTAAACGAGCCTCAATTTAGGCAGGCCTCCAAGAGACTCGGTCCTCGACGAGTCCGCTTCCCTGCACCCGTAAAGTCTCGGCAAGTCAAAGATATAAAGAGATCACAGTTTTGTAACAGTTTTGAATAAAGATGAACCTCCTGCCGAGGCTTTACGGGTGCAGGAGATTGGACAATCGAGGCGAGCTCTACAAGAGGGGAAATGCTCAGCTTCTTTTGGATAGTTTTCCACTTATTTCAAAAGTGATCTCCGGTGTAAATTCCACACCTATACTGTACAGGTGAACCTCCCACGGCTAACGTCTTTCCAATAGCCGAAAAGTGTTGATCCTCCGACGCAGATGGCATTCTCAGCTGCCTGTCTCCTGCCACCCAATGGGTATACACTCTCCGTAAAGCGTGCCTTTGTTTCCGCCAGGTCTTAAGCCGCCTGTTGATCGTTTACGCAATTAGGAGGGTGTCGGTATGGCTTACGCAACCATGCCATTGCGTCGCTACAAAAACGCATGTTACACTTGTCCTCCCCTTTTTCCTCTTATTCATCTTCCCACCGGAAATATATAATTATATCTTTCTTCATCTCTTCTCCTTTCTTTTTTCTGCATTAAATAAAAGACTTCAGAGTCTCTATAATGGATATATTAGATCTCCTGCCCAGTACAAGCGAGGAAACTGTCCTCCGCCGGGTAAGCACCCCCCGTTCCCTTTTATTTTCATTGTCTCTTTCTTTCAGGCGAATAATCTTCTGCCAACGCCTATTGTCTACAGTATCCCGTCGTACAATCAATTAAGAAATAGCAATTTCCACCTTTGGGACAGAAATACGAAGATCTCTTCAGCCGAAGGATTGCGCGGAATGTTGGGAAGGGATATCTATAACTACGTGAGTTTCTTTTCCTTAGAAAATACGAAGAATTCTCCTCTTTTCCAGATTGACCAACATCCTATCCGTGCCTATATTCAACAAAAATTGGAATTATATCAAAGCTCGTTCAGTTTGACCACAATAGCTAAGCAGATTGTGAAACGACTGCCTGGCGACTACGAGTAGGCTTTTCTTTATTGTATTTTGAGGAACAGTTCATTTCAGACCAGAGCCTTTGGAACCACATCAGATTGTGGAATGTTTTGAGCTATTGGCACCCACCTGCATTCCTGAATGGGCTTACAAAAGGAAGGAGGTACGCTGCTTCTCTGTTTTTTTTTTTCTTTTTAAGCTCGTTGCTTTTTAAGCTTGCTCATCAGATCGAGCTCTACCTACAAGACCTTGTACTCAGTTTTCTTACAACTCAATAAATTTTGGATTTATCCGCCATGAAACCCCAATCAAAGCCAATTACGGTCAAACGGGGGTATTTCGGGGAGCTCCTTTGTAAGGTTTTTACGGGGAGATTCCTGATGGGCCATGTAGAACAGGCTTATAGAAGTATTTCTACACAAAAACATTTAAAAGAATATGGTTATTCCAAGCGCGAGAGAGTCGAGAAAAGAGGTTTCCAAACTTTTGGTCCGCTATTTTCCAAAAAAACTTTATAAAATTCTCAAGTTTGAGTTTTTGTAAAAATGGGTATTACCATCGTGTTTCTCGTCTATTTCTACCCATTATAGCAAGTTTCTAGAAAATCAGACGCTGTTATGGGTGAGCTAGCCCAAAATATCAAAAGTTTCCAAACTTTTGGTCGCCACTGTACGTATTAAAGAATATCTCCTGATTTGAGAAATGCCAATCTTAACCTAATATTTCAGTCCATCCCAGAAGAAGAAGACAAACCCCGATGGTGTCACTCAAGAGATCTGGCCTCTTCAATCGTGGCCGAGGATGATTGGAAGAATATGATAGACAACAGGACATGTGACTTCTTCACCTTCGGTACGGTTTATCTCGCTTTTTCTCAAGATTTCCATCGTTTAGATGCTTTACTGAAATATGTCGAGGAAGCAAAGAGCAAGAGGAAGACCAAGTTCGATGTTGACT
Organism: Oscheius dolichura; assembly: GCA_932521035.1. Taxonomy (NCBI): domain Eukaryota; kingdom Metazoa; phylum Nematoda; class Chromadorea; order Rhabditida; family Rhabditidae; genus Oscheius; species Oscheius dolichura. The sequence continues at coordinate 2,221,050 of OW051494.1, read as the reverse complement.
ATGACACCGGCGAGAATATCACCAAGGCTGTCCTGCTCAAGGCTCTGTCCCGCTGCCTGGGTCAATTCCTCATTCGGTCTCTGCTCTACGTCTTCCGGTAGGCTTCCTCCTCATATATACTGATCATTTTCCTACGAAAATCTTCCGCTCTCCCTCCCCTTTTTCATATTTTGTCTAGCGCAATGACTCATCTCCCTAGGTCGGAATTAATGGTTTGGATCGGTCTCACCTGTCCTTGTCTCTATACACAGTCTAAATAAAAGATCCCCTCCCCCGACCGAAAGAGGAGGTGATGACCCTTATCGCCTTATTATCTTCCGTTTGCTCGGGAACCGCCTATTCCGCTATCCTTTTGATCGTTGTCCTGTTACCAATGGGGGTGAGTTAGCCGTCATGCCATGGGGATCGATCCCTTTACCGTCGACAGTTTCCCATCCATTCGAGGGACTATCCTGCCGCGTCGCCCTCGGGGAAAACGCTGTCAAATGTTGCATACTGTTTCCGTGGAACACTTTCCTATAAAAGCAGTCGGAGCAATGCGTTTCCTTTGAAATTCCCGACGAATCCTCGTCGCTATTCAATGTCGCTGGATTCCTCTCTTTCATAAGAAATTTATTACGGGAAAAACCAATAGGAATTCTCCCCTGTCATCTTCTTTTCCCCTTCCATTTATTGGGGAAAAGAATGGAGGAATATCATCCTCTCTCCATCAATTTGGATCAACTAACGTACTCATTTGCATTTCCAGAACGTTCACGACCGAACAGCAAGTTGTCGAGGAAGGCAGGACCGTCTCCCGGTATACCCTGGATATAAAGAAGCTGCGGAAGCGAGCGAACGAGCACTCCTCTCCTCAAGCCGTCGCCGTGTTGAGTTCTCCTCAAGCACCAACCAGAAGCCGGCTGAGCACCTCAAGTGTCGAAGGAGAATCAGCTTTTCTTTCTCACCATATCACTATGAGTAATGGGTCGACGCTCGCCCCCGAGCTACCCAGAAGATCGTCTTCCCGTGAAGTCAGTAGGGAATCTTCGTCTACCCCGAAGGATGCGAGAGAAGTCAAGCCTTCCATTCAACCGGCACCTGTGACGAAGACGGCCAGCATGGATGCTAAACCATCACTAGTACCGTCTCATCGGCCGGCAGCTGTTGTCAACCGAGGGAAGGCCTTCAGTGTGGATGCCAAGCCACCAATGTCAACGTTGTCTAATCAAGCACCTTCTCCATCAAAGCCAAACTTTCTGAATGCCCCACATTACCACCCGAACGGCTCTGGAGTAGGAACTGGATGGTTTTCTTCGCCTCCTCCTCAAACCCTGCCTCTTCATGCTAATTCCCCTTCGCAACATGGCTTCCTCTCTCCGGAAAAGGCTTCCACGACGGCCAATCTGCCCCCTCCTGGTGCTGCCACAACTGGACCCGTTCGATTCAGTGGAGAGCCTCCCAGAAAGGTAACATTTTGTCATTTCTATTTTATGAACCATCTCATCTTCAGAGGAAGATTGTGATCGAGCCGGTGATGGAGAACATCAGCTCGACCTGGTTTCTACAAGAAACGTTGAGATTAAAGAACCTTGTTCATGTCGGAACAGATGAAAACTTGAGGCAGAAAGAGCAGATAACCAGACTGGAGAAACTAGCGGAAAATGCAATAGTACGAATTCAGGTTAGTGACTTTCTTTGGTTGCCATGAAATGGGCAAAATTAGACGGGTGGGAGCAATTGAAGCCAGTTAGACGTGGGCAGACAGTACAGCGGGGAAAGCAGGAGAAAAGGAGGCCGTATGTAGTCCGAAATGGCACTGTTATGGGCATTTTACGATGTCTGGGGAATACAAATGGGGTTTTGAATATTAAAATGGAAATTCCTGGTTGGAAAGGAGCGCATAAGGCTCGCTATGGGGTCTGCTCTGCCGCCTTATGCATTTTATCCCAAAAATCTCCTTTTTAAAGTCGTGGTCGACAATAATAGACAGAGCAGTAGTGGGGGAGGGGTGCCAGAAGTAAACTCATTAAAACTCCTTATTTCAGGAGCTACAGAACTCTTTGGCTACGGCTAGCAACACTAGCCAAGAGGCCACTGCGGACTGGGAGGAGAGATACCATATGGCAGAGGATCTATTGGCCGAGAAGACGATTGAGAATCAGAAGCTGGAAAGAGAGAAAGAAGAGCTCCGCGAGGAAATGGCAACTCTTCGTGATGATCACAGGGAACGATTGCTGAATGAGAAGGCACAACAGAAAGCAGCGATGGACAAATTGGAACGGGATATCATGGAATTGCAAAACAAACTGGATGAGGCTGGCAAAACGGTAATTCGAATCATTCTTTCTGTGAACAAAGTCGTTTTAAGGCAGGAAAATCTTTTCTGGCTCTTCAAAGTGTCGCTACGGAATTGAATAATAGAACAACAGAAAGGGACGAATTGAAAGAGATCAATGGGAAAGAAAAGGAGAAATTGGGCCTGTTGCAAGTGGAATTGAACGGGAAGAAGGACAAACTGGCCGCGACTGAAACTGCCGTTAAAATGTGGCACCATTCCTGCCAGGAGAAGGAGAAGGCAATTGACGAGATGAGAGGACGAATTAACAGATTGAAGGCGACGGAGGCAGCTAGGAAACAACGGGAAAAGGAAGAGTGGAAGATTGTAGAAGAACTGGAAAAAAAGAAGCGACTGTTGGCTGAACAGATTGTGAGTTTTTATTTTTGTATTCTTTTCAAAAGAGAAATTCAAGCAATCGAATGAAGCAGAAGCTATCGCCGCTCAAATAAAGAAATTGGAAAAGGAGAGGGACGATGAGGCGCGGGAGAGAGGACTCCTCTACAAGAAGTGGCAAGTATCTGAAGCTAGAAGAAGAAAGAAGGAATTGGAGCTGGAGGAGATTCAACGAACCCAGTCGACTGCTGTGGGTCAGGTGGATCAGATGGAGGCGGCTAAAAAGGAAAAGGAGGAGCTCGTGAGGCGGCATAGAGAAGAACTGGAACGGATGAGCAATGAACGCGGGCAGATGGTCGAGCCGAGAGTTTTTGAAGAGCTACAAGGAAGATGTGAGGAGATGGAACGGGAGATCGAGATGTTGAAAGAGCAGCTGCAGAATTTGGAAGCAGAGAAAAATCAGATGGAGGAGCAGGAAAAGAAGAAGATGGCAGAGCTTGAACAGAAAGTACAGGAGGCAGAGAGAGCGGTTAGTTTTTGTTGGAAGGATTTCAAATAACTGGGGCATCTTGATTTGGGCAGTAGAGGCTGTGAGAGGGATGCGGTAGGAAATAGGCGGAGATTACAGGGCCAGGAAACTGGTTTTGTACCAAATGCATAGGCAAAATATGGGGAAAGGATGGGGAAAACACCGCCATTGTGGCGGGGCGCTTAAAATAAAATGGTCAAATAGTGAGAAAAGCTGTGATAACACCTGTTGTGCTGAGCCAACAACACGTTGACTTTACTGACTCAGCCAATTACCCTTCTTCAACTATTCTTCAAGGAGAAGAGGATAGAAAAGAGAGGAAATTGTGGAGACTTTTGATACGAAAAATAACGAAAACGGGAGAATTCACCACCATGGGAAAGCCGGTGCCGCCAAGCGGGCGGCGCTGGCGACCTTGGCTCCCCCGAAAGTGTTTGCCTAGTGTCTAGTTGGGGCGTGTTTATTTTAATTTATTTCAGTGTACTGTTTTTAAAAGAGGATTTCCAGAAGCGACAGGAACTGGGGGCACTGGCGGCCAGGATGACGGCAGCTGAATTAGAGAGGGGCAATTTGAAACTGCTCCAGAACGGTGAAACTGAAAAGATGGCAGAGCTGTTGAAGGTCAAGGAAGACGAGTTGAAAGCAGTTAGAGCGGAGCTGCTGGCCATGGAACAGAAGAGGAACAAGGAGAGCCGGGAGAAGGCTGCTCTTCATGTCCGGTCTGAAGCCACTATAGCTGGAAAGACGGCGGAGCTGAGGGCGAGGGAGGAAGAACTGGGGAGGCTCAAGGCGAACGCTGCCCAACTGGAGAATACCATCCGACTGACGCAGATGGCCGCCCACCAGGAGAGGCAGAGACACGAGGACGAGATGGCCAGGCGGATAGCTATGGAGGCCGATCTGCGAGAGAGGATCGAAGCTTATCATGAACGGATGACAACGGAGAATGAGGATCTTGAGAAGGAGAACAGCCAATTGAAGGGGGCACTGGTTGAAGAAAAGGAACAACACGCCCGAGTGCGGGGAGAGAAGGCCAGATACGTCGTGGAGAACGAGCAACTGACCAAGGACCTTAAAATGAAGGAAGACGCCTTAGCAGTTCTATGGAAGTCGGCCGACGACTCGAAGATGATGGTCCACCGCCACAAATAGATGGATTTCCATGTTTAATAAGAGTTATGGCCTCTATTTTTCTTTACTTTTAATTATTCTATACAAATTCTGTACAAATTATACCAGTTATAATGCCTTCTTCAGTGCCCTTCCCATTCCCTTATCAATTTATACTATTACCAAAAGTGGGAAGCTTTATATAGTGCGTGATATGTTTTTATCCGTGATCTGACTGTATATACCGGATATTGTGAATTTTATTCTAATCAGAGTATATATATATATATATATATATATTAATAAAAGCTATTTATACCTTTAAAAGCGGGTGAAAAGCGCTTGCTTCTGCTTGTACCGCCTTGTTGCGTCGCTTCGTGCCTATTACACCATTTGAACTGTTCACTGCTTATCCTCGGCAAAGCTTGGCTTTATCTTCTCCTCTGTTCTTCTTTTATTCATTTCCCAATAGAAATTAGATAGTAAAAAAATAGCAATTAATCGAGATATTATGAACATGGTGCCTTCTACGAGTGAAGACGCCATCCTTCGCCGGGTAAGTCCCCCTTTCCCGGGTTATTTCAATTCTTTGTTTCTTTCAGGCAAATAAGCTGCTTCCAAGCTCACTATTCTATCCAATTCCTTCGTTTAAAGGATTCAAAATGGGCTCCTTTTCTCATTTTTATGAGGGGAAGAAAGTGTCCTCGGTGGAGGGACTCCGGGAAATGTTGGGAAGTCTCCTTTACGATCACGTGAGTTGCAATTCCAGCTTTTAGCGGGTCAGAGGCTTTTTGTCCAAAAATTATAATCGAAATTGAGTCGAACATGGCCCCAGATGCTATGGCCCTGACCCGCGGTGCCAATTCTATAAATTGGGTAGAAATCGACTGATTTTCCAGATCGATAACCATCCCATCCGCGAGTATCTTCAAACAAACCTGGAGGAATATCAGAGCACCTTCAGTTTGAACAAAATAGCCCAGAAGATCCAAGAGCTACTGCCGAAAACCTATGTGTACGTGCATCTTCGTGTATATTTTAAAATAAAGAACATTTCAGAGCGGCTCCCTTAGGAAAAGAGAAGATTCAAGCGTTGTTGGAAGCTATGGGAGAGATGTGCATCCCCGATTGGGTCTACGCACGGGCTGAGGTATGTTTCCTCGTCTTGTTTTATATGAAAATAGACGTGATTATCTTCTTAAAAAGCTAAAAATGGTACCACTGAGAGATTCCTTCAAGGAAAAGCTATTCCTGAAGGATGGGAAGCGAATTTGGGCTTTCTAGCGGAAATACTGGCGAAATGGCTGCCTTCCCTCTAGAAAAACAGGGCCTGGAAAAGAAAACGTCTACAAAAATAACTCCAGGACCTAAAAATAACAACGAGAAATGATAACGAACGCCTATAACCTTATCTTCCAGCCGGACACCGTGGCAATGCAATTGGCCTCAGCGATAACGGCCGGAAACGGGTGGGGAACGGTCATTGTCACTACTCGCTGTGATTATTTCCCATACGGTACTGGTTATTATTATATTTTAAAGTATTCTTCTAAATTTTAGAGGCTTTGAAGAAGTACGTCAAGAAGGCAAAGAGTCAGAAGCCGACCCATCTCGGGGTGGTGGTCGACACCGGCGAGAATATCACCAGGGCCGTCCTCCTGAAGGCACTTTCCCGCTGCTTGGGACAATTCTTCATCCGGTGTCTGCTATATGCCTTCCGGTTAGTTTCCTCCCAGTTTCCATTCAATTTCCCCCCTGGCTCAGTATCTCATATTGTTTTTCTAGGAACTTCACCACTTCCCACCCTGATCAGGACGGCAATTGCTGCTATTCCATTAATATGCAACTGCTTCAGTTTTATGCCAAGGAGATCTCTGCTCCATTGAATTCTACGACTACTTCTCTCCCTGCTCCCGTCGTCAGTCGAGTAGACCCTCCGATTAGCCACGGAAAGGTAGGGCTCTCTCTTCCCTTTCATTCTTATTTTTGTTACTTTCCAGGCGGGTATGCTTGTTATCAAGCCGCTCTCCGGCTGGATTCCCCTGCCATCTAGGAGCAACGTTGTTTCATCACAAGCCGAAGTAGCTCCGGAGAGATCGTATCCAATGGAAGTGGAGCCAGCAGCTTCTCCTTCAGAGGACAAGCCGGCTCCTAAACCAAAAGCCGTCAGTATGGACGAAGCGCCTCCTCCAGCAGCAGTTCCTCTCAGTATCTCTATCGGCTATCCTCCCTCGCCTCATAATCCAAATCTCATCCAACTGACTCCGGATGTTTCGTTTTCTTCTTTTCCTCAGAATGGACCGTCTCCAAACAATTCATATGACTTGCCGTCCCTGGATCAGCCTTCCCCAGCGAATAATATGATCTTTCGCTTCCACACTGGCAATGGATCTCCTAGATTCGTTAGATTAAACACGGAAGGAGAGCCGCCAAAGAAGGTAATTTTGTCAACTTTCCTTTGAAACTAATATGAAATTCCAGAGAAAAGCCGAAGACGTGACCATGGAGGATGCCTACCAAAGCTGGGAACAGACGGCCGACAGAAAGATGGAGGAGAACACCCGATTGCAGTATAATCTGAACGATCGAACAAGGGAGAATTTGAAATTGATGGAGATGAACCGATCCTTATTGGAGGAAAAGACCATATTGACAGAGAAGATTCGAGAACTTACCGATGAGAACATCCGGTTGAAAAAGCTGGAAGGAGGGGTGAAGATCGAGGGGGATCAGTTGAAGGAGAATGAAGAGAGGATGGAGGCGATGAAAGCGGAGATGGAGAAGAAGGAGACGGATTATAAGAAAGAAATCAAGCTCTTGGAAGGGGAGATCAAGGAGAAACAACAGGTGGGTACTGGAAAAGGAATAGTTGGAGAGAAGACGGCAGGCCTTTTGTACTTGAACAGCCATTTTATGGGGGTTTAAAACACGAAAGCAAATCAAATAAATTGAACAAAATAGTAATTTCAGAAGCTGAACAGAGCCCTCTCGACGGCGGGAAGCAACAAGCAGGCCGATATCTGGGAGAAGGAATACTACGCCTCCCAGAGAGAGCTGATACTGAAAAAGGCTGACTACTACAACCTTGAAGAGGAGAAGAACGATCTCCTCAAAGCAAAGGAAGAGCTCCATAGGAAGTCCCAAGAAATGGCCGAGAGGGAGAAGATCCAGCTGGTGGAGATCGAGAAGTTGAAGCAAGAAATAGAAGAAATGAAGGAGAAGTTCAGTGAGGCACAGGATAGGATAGTCGGATTGGAACAGCAGCGGGTAGGAATGTTGTGTTTATTTTTAATTCGAATATTTTGAAGGAGGAACAAAATGAGAACATGGAGAAGCAGCAGAAGCAGCTTCTCAAGCACACGGAACTGAAGAAGTGCTACGCTGAGATGGATAAGGAGAAGCAGAAGGTGGAGGAGGCATTGGTAGGGAGAGAACAACTGGCCCAGGAGGTGGAAGCCGAGCTGAAGGACAAGATAGCCAATTTGGAGAAGGAATTGAAGGTGGCAAAAGAAGAGGTGGGTCTAGCTATCTGCTATACAATAAAGGAAAAGATTTTAGAGAGACGTCGCCGTGAAAGAGAAGGAGGACGGGCAGGCTCATCAAATGGCTCAATTGAAAGAAGAGAAGGCTCAACTACTCGCGAGGATAGAAACCTTGAAAAATGAAGTAAAAGAAGAAAAGAAAAAGGTAATCCCAGCCATCTTCTGCTAGTATAAATCCCCCCTTTTCCAGCAAGAAGCTTCCGCCTTGGCTCTCAAACGAACCGCTGCGAGATGGGAACTGATCAAAAAGGAAAGAGACGACCTGAAGGCGGCCAATGGCAAAGAGAGGGAGGAGATCAACCGTTTGGTGAGGGAACTGGATCAAGTGAGGAAGGACCTCAAGAAGACTGAAAAAATCTTCGGAGAACTGAAACAGAGCTGGAAAAGGAAGGAGACAAAGATTTTTGAGTTGACGGAACGGGTGGATACCCTCGAGGAAGCGAAGAAGCAGCTGGAAGAGAAGGAGAAGAGGATGACGGCCGAATTGGAGAAGAAAGAACGGGAGCTGCAAGAGGAGAAGGACAACCACACTCAAGAGAAGGCCCAGTGGATTCTTGAGTCCGAAAAGAAGAGACAGGAGGAGCTCGAAGAGAAGAGGAACATTTTCTTGGATTCAATGAAGGACTTTGAAAATTTGAAGGAGAACATCAGCAAAATGTTCACACCTCCAAAATAGTGACCATGTTCCATGTTATAGGAGTATCTTTTTAGTTTATTTTGTTATGTTTATTCCCCTATTTATATTTATTATAGTCGCTATCTTGCCTAGCTTATTCTCACCCCTTGCCATTCACTTATGACCAAGTTGTTGCCAAAGAAACGGTGCCCAGTAACGTTTATCCCCGATCTCTTTGTTGATCTTACAATATACAGGGTTAATGCATAATAAATTATCGGTTATGGATTTATAGGGGGAGGGAGGACGAGATCAGAGAGACCGCCGGGAGCCTTTGGGTGTCAGGCGGCTGGCCGGTTGCCAATGAGGGGGCCTCGATTCCATGAAGATAGTCATCTTTCTGGGATCTCACAGTGGGGTGGACAGCACAGAAATACTTACTATTTGAACATAATAGAAGTAGAATCGCCCCATTTTTGTACATATCATACCATTATCATTCTTTCATTGCCTTTGCCATTTCACTTGCCCCATTATTGTTGCCAAAAAACGGAGTTATTCATAAGAAATAAAGAATATACGATCTAGACTCTTTTCTCTCTCTATCTTGGTTTGTTTTACTTTTTAGAGGAGTAGTTGAAAGGGGTGGGAAGACGTGGCACACAGCGATGACGCGATGCCCTCAGTCACCTTCTGTAGATGGCGGCTTCCACCCATCTTTTGAAATTCAAACATATTTTAAATATATAGTCTGTATTCCAATTTTCTAGATGAGAGTGATTAATTGGGTTGTAAAATGAGAATGCAGAGAAGAGGAACGGCCTGGGCGTGGGGTGAAGATTAGCGGCGGGGGCATTTTTGACACGCTATAAAGGAACAGCTGATCCGCCCGGCCAAAAGCATAGCGGCGGTTTCTTATCGCCACAATATTACCATGTGGTCCATGTGGCTGCGCTTTCTCACCCCTTATTGTCCTCTTTGCACTCGGGGGGAGGATGAATTTGGCGCCGTCGCGATCGATCGCTTTTCCTCAGCTTACTGTTCAGTTTTCGGGTGCCGAACAGGGGGGCATTCCGTTTCTTTCCTCTACCTTTCTTCTTCTTTTTGTTTTCCATATAAATAACCGGGGGGAATGCTGCCAAATGATGGGAACTATTATAGAAGAGAGGGCGATTTTGCGGAGATTAGACAACAGTAATTTACCCACTGGTTCAGCCGTCGCTTTAAATTGCTGGCCATCTTTTCAATAAGCCTGATAAGCCAAAAATCCTATCCTAATAATAGGCAGATCTCTGTGTGTCTGTCTGTCTGTCTGTAAGACCTGTCGTTTGTTCGGATTGACAGGTCAAACGGGAGAGAAGCAGAAAGTTTCGACCGTTTGACCTTTTCCGACGGTCAAATTTTCAATTCAAACACGGCCAATGGCCGCCGGGGAAATTCTAGTGTTTGTAAAATAAGGAAGATATGTCAACATTTGAGTCAAAAGAAAATTGAAAGCGTTTGGAATGCAAAGGTCAAAGGGGCGCGGGCTGCCGGCCCGCGGTGTCTCACGCCACCCACAGTGCCCTCTTCCCCTTATATTTTCTTATAAATTTGTCCAAATAATGCTCGCTTTCTTGTAGATCTTTCACTTTCGTATATACGAAGATCTACCGTTCAGCATGGGATGGCCCCCCGCGTCTGCCTTCCGTCGCGTTCGCCCTGAGCCAGATGGTACTACTCCCCAGCAGGCTTCTGGATTCTCTACGACAAGTCCTGCGTCTTCCCCACCAGAGCCAATCCCCGACAGAGCTCCTTCCTTGGAAGAAGGGCAGGTGGCTTTTTCGCCTTTTGGGTCTCCCCCGGTTGAGAGGCCTCCTTGTCAATCGGTGGCCGACGTGGATGAAAGAACAATTATGGAAGGAGAACCGGCTCAAAAGGTAGGTTCTTTTATCTACCTTCATTTTAAAGGACCGTCCCATTTTCAGAGGAGATTTGACCATGGAGAGATTCTGGAGAGACTGATAGATGAGAACCGCAAACTGAACGGCATCATTACTGACGGAAGAAAGGAGAACTTGGGACTGAATGATCTCCTTCACGCGAGGACCCATGAGAACATCCGCTTCAGAGAGAGGGTTCAATTCCTGGAGAGGGAGAACAGCACATTGAAGACTACCATCGACGTGATGAAGATCAATCAGAAGGCTATCGAAAAGGAGAAAGAAAAAGCCGAGGCTGAGTTGAAGGAGCTCGAGGAGAAGATGGCGACGATGGAGGCGGAGATGGAGAAGAAGGAGGAGGACTACAAGGAGCAGATCAGACTGAAGGAAGAGGAGATCAAGGAGAAGGTGGGTACTTCCCTTCCAAAGAACTCTAACAAGCCTTTTATTTTCAGAGAGACGTCGATAAACTGGATGCCCCCCTAAAACAAAAAAGAGACAAACGAAGCCGATTGGAAGAGAAGGAAGACAAGCTGCTTGCGAGATTAGAAGCGGTAGAAAACGACTTGGTAACAGAGAAAAAGAAGGTAATTTTAGCCGTTTACTTCTAGTATATGTTCTGTTTTAAGAGACAAAGGTACTGCAAGGATCTTCGAGATGTCACAAAGGAAAGAGATGACCTGAAAGCTATGTATGAAGAAGGACAGGAGAAACTGAACAAGAAGAGGGAAACCATCAAGGAAAGTGAAGCGGTCATTGAGAAACTCTACGGAAGCTGTCAAGAGAAGGCGAAGACGATTGGGGAACAGAGAGAACGGATTGAAAAGATGGAAACAGCTAGGAAAGAACAAAACGAGAAGGAGTGGAAGCTAATTGGAACCTGTGAGAAGATTATCGAGGAGACTATTAAAAGGGTTAGTTTTCTATTTTGATATATTGGGAGTAGTGGGGAAGAGGAGGAGGTTCGGGTATCTGGAATGGGGAGGAATGGATGGTGGGGGATGGAGAGAGGGAGGTGTAGGAGTGATAGACAGAAAATGATTACCATTTCACCTAATAAAAGCAGCCTTTTAGAACGAGAACGAGAAGGCCGCCCAAGTGGAGTACCAGCAGCTACAAGAAGAGTTAGCCAGATGGCCGGAGGCGGAGGCCAGCCTGCGAAAAGAGATCGAACAGCTGAAAGAAGAGAAAAAGAATCTCGAGAATCAAAACACCCAGTTCAAAGAAGAATTGCAAGAGAAAATGGAAGAGCATCTCCAGCGGCTGAATGATATCCAAGCTAGGGAGCTGGCCGCCCAAGAGGAGAAACAGAGAGATGAAGAGAAGATGAAGAGGCAGCTAGAGATGGAGACCGACCTGCGAAAGGAGATCGGACAGCTTCAAGAAGCGAAAAAGAATCTCGAAGAGGCGAACAGACAGCTGAAAGAGAAACTGCGAGAAGACGAGGAGATGCATGCCCAACAGGTGAATTTGATTGAAATTTACTCAAATAAACATAACATTTTAGAAAGAGAACGAGCTGGCCGCGACCGTGAAAGAGAAGGAAGACGGAGAAGCTCAGCTGGCTCAATTGAAGGAAGAGGAGGCTCAATTGCGCTCGAAGATAGAATCCTTGAAAAAGGACTTGAACGTGGAAAAGGAAAAGGTAATCTCAGCCATTCTTATAAAACACAAGTCTACATTTTCAGAATAGACGTTCTCTTCACCGTATGAAACATGAAGTGGATCGGGTTAACAAGGTGAACGATGGATTGAAGACGGTGAACGAGGAGGAAAAGAAAAGAATAGCCCGGTTGGAGGAGGAGTTGAAAGAAAAGGGAGAAGAACTCGAGACGGCTAAAACGAGCTTGAGGGAGCTGGAAGTTGGCTGCGAAGAGAAGAAGAAGATGGCCGAAGAGCTGGCAGAGAGATTAGAAGCCATGGAAGCAACAGGGAAACCGCACGACGAATTGGAGAAGCAGATGGCTGCACTGGTTGAGAAACTCCAGGAGGTAGGGTTTTATAATACGAAGGAATGTTTAATGGGGGGTTCTCGGTTAAAATATCGTTTGTAAAAGAATATTTTCAGAAATCGAAAGAGTTAGAAGCTGCCGTCGCTAGGATAGGCGCGTTGGAAAAGGAGAGTGCCGCCCTGCTCGAGAGCTACGAAGCCGCAGACGCTGAGAAGATAGCAGAGCTGAAAAGAAAGAGCAATGCAATGGAAAGGATCAGAAGGAATGCTGCCAGGAGAGTGACAGACAGTCAGATGAAGGAGAGGGCCGCCCAAGAGGAGAGCCAGCAGCTCCGGGATCAGATGGCCTGGCGAGAAAATGTGGAAGCAGACCTGCGAACGAAGATTCACGTCTACCATGAAGTTATGACGAAAGAGAAGGAAGATCTCAAAGAGGAGAACACCAGATTGAAGTGGATGTTACAAGTCAGAGAGAGAAGAGACGGTCAGATGGTGTGAGAAGCACAGATCCCCCTTTGTTTGTAGATTTGTATGCTCGTTTCCTCCCTCCCTCGTCTCCAGAGTTGTATATTATTGCAGAAATGTTGACTGTTTCATATTCCACTGCCCCATCATTTCTCTTACCTTTACATGATGATACGTTTTTCAGTTCAAGGGGGCCTATGATATCCGGGTAGTAAATAGACAGTAAAATCATCCGACTCAAAGATGAAGGGATAAAGCTTCTCGGCTCTACATCAACAAAAGATATATTCGCGTACCACTGCTCTTTGTCTACCCTGTCGAGCATTGCCCCCATTCCATTTGGGAGGAGTTGAGTTTATTACCAAGACATCTTGATCGGTTTACCCACCTTACTGGCCCCTTCTCGAGCGGTCAACAGTGTAGCTTCTGCCTCTCTTTTCTTCCCCCCTTCCTTTTTCTATTATATATCCCAGTGAAAACGGTAAATAGTGTTCCACTAGAACACTTTCCCATAAAAGAAGGCGGGCACACGTGTTTATATTAACTGGCTGTCTGGTATTGACCATTTTCCAATGTCTATTTGTAATTCCTCTCTTTCGGCAAGAAGTCGGCTATGTCCGCCATGATCCCTCTTCCGATTCCCTGGCGATTTGACCCAGTAATTTACCTTTTGTAGAGCCTGACAGACGTCAGCCAACAGTGTTGGGGAGAAAGCTACCGAAGCGGAGCATACTCGCTTCAAAAAAAAGTGACGGAGGACGCTGCCAAGGAGTTGAAGGAGCCTCATTAAGGAAAGAGACCAGCTGGAGAGACAATGGATAAAGAAGCATGAAGATTTTAAAGTGATCGAGAAGGAGAAAGGTCGGGTGGAGGAAGAGCTAGCTGAAGAAAGGAAGCAACATGCTCAAGTTCAGGAAGAGAAGGCCCAACTGATGAAGAATTTCGACAATATGAAGAAAGAATTCGAGGGGAAGAATGCAGCTTGGACAAATGTTATGAAGGGCTTTGATGAGTTCCAGAAGATGGCCAAGGATTGCTACGATTTCGAGATGACATTTTGTATATTTTACAGCTTTTTTATTCATTTTTGTCACTATTTTTATAAATAAATTATATGTAGAGAAACCCAGCTATTCGTTGAACATGGAAGAATGGGGAAAGTAATACTCCGTTCTCAAAAGACAGCGGCTGGGAAGTAAGGGCTCTAAAGACTGGCTGTGGCATAATCCTCGAGGGTGGCTTTTCAAACAGGGAGGATTGGTTATAAGCTCGGCAAATCATCATTGAACACTCCGGGTGCCTTATCGAATTTTCCTGAACTGTCCGTCACGAGGCCATAGACACTATTCATATCAGTTTCCCCCCATGGCCGTGTCTTTCCCAGACCTTTGCCAGTCCTGTATTATCGTGTCCTAGCTCCTTCTAGCCGGTAGATCAGCATCTTGTCTTTCCATCTCCAGCTGTTTTCCGAGTCGGTTGATGTTGGCTCCGTGGCTGATCTATTTGGTGGCAGCGGCTGTCGCGTTGGCAGGATTCCTGGCCGCCTTCCGAAGCTTCGACGCCATCGACGACATGATTGAAGATATCCGCAACCCAGCGGACGCCTGTAAATCTCTCAACTCTGTTAGTTTCTATTCCAATTCTATCTATTCTCTGTCAATTTGTCAGATGGTCCCCTACAGGTTGGCCTTCCAACTGGCCCTGACCCTCATCTTCATCTGGCAGCCGCTCGCGTACTTCTGCAATTTGGCGATGCTCTTCTGCGATCTGTGGCAGATGGCCCGCCGGGGCGGCCGACTTACCGACTGGACACTGTACGACCCGAAACGTATACAAAAAAATGATCGAGCCGATTGGATTTGGTACGTCCAAATGAGCAAGTGCATCTTCTATGCACTGTCCGTCTTGATTTACTCTGTAATGGCCGTATTGGAACTTTTCTACTTCTCTTCCCAGAGAAAATAATGAATCAGTTATTTTTTGGCTTCTATTGTTAAACTGGATAGCCTCCATTCTTCGCCTAAACTGGCAGAAAATTCTATCGAGATCCGTCGTCTCCTATCCTCTGGCGAGTTACTGTAGCCACTCTCGTCGTCTGCTTTCTTCCCCTTCCAATGGATGGCCTTCGACTTACGATAGCTCTTCAGAAGAGGTTGAAGGCTCTCTAGTACAAGTTAAAACATATCTTTGAAACGGGGATGATATTGCATAAAATGTGGACAAGGAGGAAGAGAACAGGCCATGAGCACCAGGCGCCGCTACAGTACTAGGGCCGGCACCGCTCTATTTATTCCTCGGACAGAGAATTACAGTATCTGTTCATTTGCGCTACTTTCTGCCCTGTTGTACAATGATACAGTACAGTAGCGATGGTACTGTAGAAGACACGGGAAAGGCCTGCCCCGAGGTTAGGGAGCCGTGCCTGACCAATACTGAAGGAGCAGCGGATTGAATCGAGAAGACGACAGTACTACTAGATTTTCTGTCCGTACGGTGAAAAGCGGTCGTTATAATCGGCTACAGTATCCCCGTCCATAATTGGCCCAAGGACTCCCCCCGTCCGGCGGCGTCGCAAAGGCGCCTGGCTCAAAATGTGGCCAGGAGAGGACAGCCGGGCCCAATTTGAATCATTTCCTTCCATTCTTGTTCGCTTTCTTCGAGGTTTCCTGTAGGGGAGAGGCAGCCGCCGGCGACTGGGAGTGCGACTGCTGCTTCCGATGGCCGAAGATGGCTTTGAAGTATTCCATAGCGGCCAGTTGCTGGTGGCGCTCAAAACAGAAGTGACGAAAGCGAAGATTTCGCGAAGATGTGGAAAAATCCGGTCGAGTGGCAGGTAACCGGACAAGACGGCAGATAGACAGACGTAAACGTGTTGAATAGGGTCGCTTCGACAACAGTAAGCACAAAAAAGACAGAAGCGAAAAGAGAAGCGGCCAAATGAACTAGAATTGAGCCGGAGAAGAAGGCGATTAACAATTGTAAGCCGAGTGGAAGGCGGAAAAGGGAGACTCTGGAGAATCTAAGGAGGGAGAATCTTCCCGGCGGAGTATGCCCAGTCTCCCTCCTCCCGTGATTTCATGGGAAGATCGTCAGAGAAAACTGGCATCATTTGAAGGGCTCAACATTTCCTAATAAAGGAGTGGACAGTTAAAAGGGGTTCTTCGGGAGTTCAAGAGATTTCTCCAGTCTCCGGTGGGTTGATGATCGCCGCCTCGCGAGCTATTTGAATCATCGGGGCGGTTTCCGTCTGGAAGACCGCGTCTTTGAAGGAGACCCAGTATTCTGGGATTTTTAAGCTATGTTTCACTGCAGCAATCCGTCTAGAAGATTCTCCATGAGTCCGCTCAAGTGGCCGGCTCATATTCTCCAGTGAAAGTTCCCGCCAAGCGGGCCATGTGAGTTGTTGACGCCCGTATCGCTTCCCTTCGTGTCCCTACAAAAATTGACTGCTAATCCATCCGCTTTCAACAGTTTCCTGTAATTGTCCATTGCCATCTGCCTTCAAGTCGGTCGATGCTTGCTATAATTTTCGCTTTGGGAGAATTTCTCGCAATGGCAGGAACCGCGCTCTTCTGCTATGCCTACAATACCATCGACGACTATGTGGTCGACCATATCAACTCCCGGGAGGCTTGTAAAGTTCTCAACTCTGTTAGTTTTTGTTTCTTTTCCTCCCAATAAAAGTTTATTTCCAGATTGTCCCTTACCATTTGGCCATCCAGCTGATTCTGACCCTCGTCCTCCTCTGGCACCCCTACCTGTTCTTCTGGAATTTGGCGATGCTCCTCTTCGATCTGTGGCAGATGGCTCGACGAGGAAGTGGACTACCCTGGGGGACACTCTACGACCCGTTCCGCATCTTGGGAAAGCGTCAATCCGACTGGATTGGGAATGTCTGC
Source organism: Oscheius dolichura (assembly GCA_932521035.1). NCBI lineage: Eukaryota > Metazoa > Nematoda > Chromadorea > Rhabditida > Rhabditidae > Oscheius > Oscheius dolichura. The sequence continues at coordinate 2,204,363 of OW051494.1, read as the reverse complement.
ATCGTCAAAATGACCTTCTACGGGTTGTCAGCGTGGGCCTACTGTCTCCTGGCCTTCTCTGACCTTTACTACGGACCTTCCCAGAACAAGTAATGAATCTGTTTTTTTTTTCATTCTTTTGCGCTCGTTCTTCCTTCCTTTTCCATGACCTGGCGAGTTGCCTCGATGTCCTTCTGGGGCTTGGCAATCTTCTTGAGGTTTTTCATCCCCTCTTCTACCGTATCCATCGCCTTCTTGGCTCTCTTTGCCATATTTGAGGAGCTACAAGGTAGCTGCCAGAGGGAGAAGAGCAGAAGAAGGTTGACGAGTTGACGGACCAGCTGGAAAATCTGGAAGCGGCAAGGAAACAGCTGGATGAGTTGGAGAAGAGGATGATTGCAGACCATAGTGCTCCATCGGTGTATGACGGAGGAATGGAAGATCTCAAGGAGGAAGACAACAAATTGAAAAGGATGCTGCAAGAGGAGAGGGTTTCAACGGCTACAAAAGAATCCATTAAGATGACGGAGTTCGAGGCGAAACAGAAGATTGGTGGAAGATTGGCGGTCTTTATCCGCCCTGGATTATTGCGTCTTTTCACACTTGGGGGCCCAAGCTTGTGGCGGGCCAATGCAATCGCTGGTTGGAACAGACCCCACTCTCCTGCTTGTCTCTTTTTCTCTCCCCTTGACAGCAGCCATAGCTGGCAGGGTCCCCTTTGGCCAGCTAACATCCTCCCCCGACTCCTTGACCAATTTGACCTGGTAATGTATTCCGTGCTTGTAGAGCATCCACCGCCAAACGTCTAACAATATGGAACATCTCCCTACTCCAGCTAGTCCCAGGGGACTGCCCGCGGGCATTCGTCACAAAACCTGGTTGTATAACCTTTTTATTCATTCTGTTCATGTTTTCTCAAGAATGAGAACCAGGGGGGTTAAATCTTTTCAAAATTCATTCCTTTCTCTAAAATATTGCTGTTTCTGGAGAGTAACAGTCATTTAAACGGATTCCTTTCTGTATTAAGGCGTTCTTTATGCCGAATACCGATAACAAACTGTCTTATTCCTTCTGTAACTTTCTCCTCCCATAAAATCTCTTTTGCCACCGCTCAGTGGTTCGCGGAGGCGTTCCCTTTAAAAAAAAGTCAGGCCAGATGTGCGGAAGAACTCTTGCCTGGCAGGATAGTTTCTCAAAGACAGCATTTCGTAGAACAATGCACCAGTTGCTGGTTTGAGGACCAATATTCTGTTTTGGGAGAAAAAGATGCTCTCTGGCGAGTTCGTTGGACGAAAGTCCCCGGATAGAACCAATGATTGGGAAATAATTACGGTAGTGCGCAAATAACAGGAAGGTTGTAAGCGGTTTTTGTTATCTACTATCAAAATAACATTTTAAAACCTTGTCAAGTCTGTTATCAATTTCGTTTCTGCTCGGTACAGTTTGAATTAATCGCGATATGGAAAAAACGAGTGAACGAATATTCTGACTACTGGTCAGAGTACTCTAGTGCTTTCTGCGCTGGCCGCTTCTCTCACCTCTTGGAGAGGTGGGGATGACGAATCGAGTGGAAAGGGGGAAATAGGAAATACCCAAGGTGAGCGGTGCCCCCCCCCCCCCGCGGGCATTCGTCCCCGGAGTCCTTCTCTCCCCTCCTCAGTTCTTCGAAATCCAATCGTTCTATGATTCTTTTGGTCATTATTTTCATGTGACTGTACAATGAATACAGCTCGGAAAACGTTTGTATTAGTTAAAACTGGAAAGTGTGGGCGGGTTTTGGGAAAACTAACAAAAAATGAAAGGCCGTTCGTAGAGAAGAAAATAAGGCCTTGTAATGGACAATCAGAGACAAGAAAGATAATAAGTGGCAAGAGAATGTTTAGAAATATTTTATTTTGCCATTTTTGGTTTTAGGAAGGCAGCTGCTCGTTAGCCGACCCGGCGGGATACGAAGGATTCACGATACGAAGGCAGCGCCGCCTCAGCCTCAGCCATCACCACGGGGGCCGCGTCCGCCTTTCCCATCTGCTCGGCCAACATCTCCGCGGCACTCTTCTTCTTTCCTTTGCAGGTGGCCGGCCGGTTGGGTGCGTCGACCGTCTCAAAGTCCGTGTGGGTCTCTTCAATATCGTTGGGCTTCTTCTTTGGATGTTTCACTTTCTTCTCCTCGTTCTTTTTCGGTTCGGCTTCCTTCTTCACGTCATCCGCCGGCAGGATAGTGGATATTATTGCCTGCTGCTTATGGAGAATCTCCTCGACGCTCTTCTTCCTTCCCTTTGCCACTGCCGGCCGGCTGGGCACTGCCACCTCCTCAAACTCGGTCATCGGCTCTTCCCCGCCCTTGGGCTCCTTCTTGAGCGCGTCCTCCTCATCCGGGTTGCTCTTTACCCGATGCTCGGCAGGCAATTCTTCGGCGCTCTTTCTCTTTTCCATGGCCGGGAAATCCTTCTGGGGCTCGGCAATCTCTTCTTCATCTCCTCTTCCGCACTGTCCGTCGTCTTCTTGACTCTTTCCTTCCTGTCCTCTTCTCGAGAAGAAGACTTCCTCGCTCCTTCCGTGGTCAGGTCATCTGAGACGGTCTTGTTCACGTCCGGCACACTGCCGATGAGACGCTGCCGGCTGCGACGTCTCCTGACCAGCACTCCTCGAAAGGACGTCCTCCTCGGAGCGTTTGCCTTCGGATTCGGACTCGGCGTCAAGCGCTCCTTCGAGCGTTCCTGTTTCGGCAGAGGATAGGCCGGAGAGGCCGGTACGGGAGGATGAGGAGGAGGAGCAGGTGGCGGTGGTGGTGGATGTGGTTGTGATGGCTGCTTTCGATGGACAAACATGGCTTTGAAATACTCCATTGAAGCAACCGGTAGCTGCTGGAGTTCAGAGCAAAAGTGATGGGAGAAAGGATTAGGAGGTCGGGTAGTAACCAGAAAAAACAAAGGAGCAGATTTACCACAACCTGCCGCCTCTTCCACCCTCTCCACTTTGGCATCCCCACTTTGTTCAGTGATCAATCCTTCCACGCGCTTCTGTCTGTCCCTTTTAAAGGAACAGTCTGGTCGGGGGTCAAGCTACGGTAGTACGTAGCGCGCGCTGCGTATTTTTTGATATTTAGTGAACCAGCTCCAAATTTCAATTCCTTTTATGTTGCTCTTTTTACATATTTCCTGCAATGCAATATATTCGACTGCCTACCAGAAGAATAAACAGCAAAAAAAATTGAAGAAATGTGAAAATAACGAGAAAATGATCAAAAACGAAAATAATACTTTGAAATTCAAATGCAGTTTGGGCGGGACGTGGGCGCACTTGGGCGCACTCTTTCCCCCGACCGGACTGTTCCTTTAACCCGTTGTGCCCATATTTAAAAGCTCACATGATCGCCAGACTAGGATTGGTAGTATCGTAGAGGACGCAGCTGTATCCACTAGTTGTTAGCCGGCCATGAACCACCTCCTCCGCAGCTTTGTTCTTTGCCCATCAATCAAAAAAAGAGCTTGTACATCCAATCATAAGCCCGATTCTTCTCCCACACTATATTAAGCCTGTGTAAATATTACAACCCATAAAAGGGAAGTGGCTCACAAAAAATGACAACAAGCATGCGTTTCCTCTCCCTATTCATCCTCTCCCTGGCTCTTTCCTTCTCCGCCGTCAATGGTCAGTTGAATTCCTGTGGAATTGCCGGGCGAGTTGGCTGCATCGCTTCTTGTGCTGTTCAGGTTTATCTTTTCCCAGACTTTGTATAATTTAAACTGGTTTCAGAATTGTGCTACTGGGTATTGTAAAGGCAAATCGTCGAGACAGACATGCGTTTGTTCTCGATGTGCCAAAGGACCCGTTAACATTCCAATTAAAGGATGAAAATCGAAAATGTCTCTCTGTAAATAAAGATCTTCCTTCGTTAAAAAAGTCTGTGAACTAGGTTGCGGGCCATTGATTACTGTAGCTATGTGTCAAAAACGTCGGGATTGCTTTTTGTCCAAGAGGAGACTGATTCTTGTCCAGTCCCCTTTCATTCTTGTCCAGCCAGTCTCTTTCCTAGCCATCCTCCGTGCTTGCTGGAAAAGGCCGTACTTACAGGCAATCCGAAAGAATTATCTACTTTGTTGTAATCAACACGCTTCAGATGCGAGAATTCTTCCGGCAGCGCCGGAGCCAATTTCACAAATTTTCCAATGTGCTTCTTATCGTTTAGTCGAAGTACATGAAAATCTCCCAAAGGACATGCTTCCGACAAGATTTCTGGGTGAAGCAGAGGTCTTTCTCTGAAAATCAACAAATTATTATTAAAAAATGGCTTACTTGAAGGATGTCGAGGCTACATCTTCGGGATCAAGTTTTAGAACTTTTGTTGGTGGAGCAGCAACGTCTAAATCGACTACGTTAACGTAACGTTAACGCGTTCGCAAAAAAACGAAATTATGAGTTTATAGATGATCCCGAACCGATCAAAGTACGTGGATGCAGAAAAATTCGGGCAAGTTCTTGAAACGGTTTTGCTACGTTTCCTAGAATCCCCGTTTCGCTTTCGGTCTTCATTTTCTTTCTCTTGTATTTTATGCGAAAATACAAATTTATTTTGCTATTATTCCTTCTTTTCAGCTTTGCAATGACTTCCACAGTAAATTATTTGGATCCGTATTTCAATTGGGAACTTTTTGACAACGTGGGATTAACGGTAGGTCTTTCAAATGTATATCTAATTTAAGTTTTCCAGCTAGAAAAATCGGACATTATTTTTAAAATTAAGGAGTAGTAAGTTCATTCTGTGATTGCAGTATTGTGTATTTCAGCCTGAATGAGCCCAGGCCACGGATGGAATTAACCAACGGTCATTTTTTGCATAACAAAAAGGCACTTAGTCAAGCATTTAACCGTCTGCAGGATAGTACTGCACTTAATCATTACCGCCATAGGCCATCTCGAGAGAACACCCGCAAATTGTTCGAAAATTTAGGACTCTATGTATGACATTTGTTCATATTGGTGGAATCATCATTTTAGTATAACGCGGCTCTTAATATCACTGGAACCCCATTTTCTGAACTTTGGCTAAATCGAGCTGAAATAAAAGTTTGTCCTATTTTGAAATTTATTATGTATTTTAGATTACACCGTCCGATGTCATGTGGGCTTTGAGAAAATGTACGTTTTTATTTTCATATCATGCCCTATCCTCTACGTTTGCTTTGTGAGCTTCATTTACCTTTTTTAGGATTGACGAGACTGGACAAGAGATCCACAAAGAAGCTATTGTTATTGATGACACTATGGATATCCTAGTTCATAGAGACAGTTTAAACGATTATATGAACGATCCGTGTAGTAGAACTGAAAGTAACCTTAAAACTGATTATTACATTATTGTAAGTTTTTTTTTTCAAGTTAACCACATTCTTTTTCAGTACCAAAAAGAATATACGAATAAAGAAAATTGTTGAAACGTTGTTCTCTCGGCTCGTTCCAATTCTTGTGCAAATGAAGGACGTTCCTGGAATTTAGAAGTTAGTTTGATTTATTTGCTTTACCTACAATTTAGATTGTTCCAGTTCCTCTAATAAAACCTAAAACGCTTAGACAATCTATTTGGGATCTGAAATACTGGCCAACGGCTTTTCACCCTAATAAGGTTGGATATATATGGTTTTTATATACTTTTATTAGTAGAAGACAGAAGTCCTGCTGAATGATCAATATTTTAATGAAGAAATAGCAGCAACATGTTTTTATGGGGTCAAAAGGCTCTCAACATTGTATTGTTGTTCGGGTACTTACTTTCTAGTTTTTTAATTTTAATTTTCAGAAAGGGGAATGTCTGACTGAAGGAAGTAGTTCAACACGTCTACTTGGCCATCCAGTCATGGAAATGATCGAGAATTTAGCACGGAAAGGAGGAAAAGGATCCGAATATTTAACCACAGATTGGGATGTTTTCTTGGTTGAATCATGTGCTATATGAACCATTACTCGTTTTATAAATTGTTGCTTACTCAGTCATTTCTGTCTATTTTGACGTTTCCCTAGATACTTCACGAGGACGTTTCTTTCGACCTTGTATGCAACAAAACATGGTGAAAACGGTATATCCATCTCAAATAATGCTTGAAATATGGGTTTTGGTGCTATTTCGCTCATTAGTCCCCTATAGTATTAGACTACACCGCTATGAGTAAGACCCGCACATAATATTGCGGGCGTGATAAGAATCTAGTCTGATACGTCTTACCTTTACAATATGATTTGAGCTTCGTTATTTCTTTGCATTTTCTCCGTTTTGCGACGCAATTTGTGACGCAATTACGCCGTTTTGCGACGCAATTTTTCATCCACATCCTCTGACCTAGTTTTACGCTTTTCTTCTTTCCCTTCCCACTGTATACTTAATCCACGTGTCTTTGCCCAAATCAGTTTTAGCTAGTTCTCTTGCGTGGCATCGTCTAATTATAAAGGTATGAGAAACTATCGGGAAAAAAGGGGAAGCCGTGTCGACACATCTCGACCAACACAATTTTCAAAAATGTGTCTCCCCTTTGAACAGAGAAGTTATCCGCGCCGTCCTATGGAGTTTTCCAGTCTCCCAGAGAGATATCAAAGTGAGATCATTCAGAGGGTCGGTTCTTTATGTTCCATGCAATATTTTCCATTCAGCAGCCTGCACTGACCATCGTCAAAATGGCTTTCACATCAAACTTATGTCTGAAAGCAGTTGAAAGGACCCTTTCTCAAATACCCGATGTTGTCTTGCTAAAGAAGGTTGTCAAATTCTTTCAAGAGGTATTCACTTTCTTGCATTGCAATCGATATTATATTAGGGTACGCTGAACGTGTTGTCACTTTGTCACTTTGCGTATAACTTTTTTCGGACTCGACGAATTGCGATAATTCTGTTTGTATGTAGCTATCGGTCCCTAGAAAATTCGCGCAAAAGATTAGGTTGCTAGCTTGAATCTCCGAGGCGTGACACCTCCCCGAAGGCAGTCATCGCGCGCCTCCAAAACGGGATCTCGCCAAAACGCAGCGACACAGTGAACGACCACTTTCGTATTTTGCGAAAATACGCTTTATAGAAAACGGAAAGTAGGGTCAAACCAGGGTCGTTCGACACAGTTTTTTACGCTGATTCCGATGGCGCTTTCAGTTTTTTTCAAAAGTGCTAATTTCACTATTTGTCATTTTGGTCATTTGTGTGCACTACAGTAACCCTCATAGGTCCCTGACAGGACCACGTTTCTGTTTTGCGACATTACTTTTCAGAGAAAAGGGGAAATGGGCTGAAACCTAGTTCATTCGATTCAGTTTTTTACGCTGATTCTGATGATGTGCTTCGTTTTTTCTGAAAAGGCCGATTTCGCCGCCCCATTTTTCTCTGCTACCGTAACCCGCCTAGGTCCCTAGGTGTTCCTTTAAGGGCCGCTAAAGCGAACGAGAGCCGAAAGAACCTCTTCAGAATTATCCCGAAAATCAAAGTGCCATAAGCAGTTTAATGATCCGATGTAGACGAAGAACAAAGAGCGAAGAGCATTATTACCCCAGTATGCAATATGGATCGATGAGAAAGTTTTATTTACATACAATGGAAAGATACGAAGACAGAAATAGCCATTTTTCTTATTTATTGTCTGATGAACTGAAAAGCGAAATACGCCACAGATTGGACCATCTCCGGAGGTAGGGAGAGAGTCAAGAGTAGCGTTGAATTTCCTTCAGCGTAACGAAGAAATACATAATTGAGCAGAAATGGGAGCTACAGAACTCGAGAGGACCCGCCGCAATTGATGTCAACCCTCTCCCGGAACATCTGATAACTGAAATTATCAAAAAGGTTACTGTATTTTACAGAAAAAGATAAAAGCCCCGTTTCAGTCGTCATTTGCCGTCTTGACTCGCCTGTGGAGATCTTGCAAGCGAATTGAGAACGTCGTGCTCAACTACACGACCCACACCTCAAAGATCTCCTTGTACTTTATGCTTCCCAATGGTGCTCCAATATTTAAACCGATGCCGATGCGCATTCAGCGGAAGATACTCTGGGATAAGTGTATATTAGAGGTGAGAACTGATGGTCAGTTTAAACGGACAGCAAGGTTTTGAATTTGCTGGAGCGCGCCATTGTTAAACATCGTGCACTATTTTGCGTGCTATCTTCTCGAAAACGATACATGTTTATCATTTGTTCTGTATTGCAATCGACTAATTAGCCGCTAACGAACATTTTGATAAATGAACGAAGATACAAGTCGCCAGGGATCAAAAGATATCAGACTTGTTTTGAGGCGTAATTAGAATTTGCTGGGGGTTTTTTATTAAATTCAAAACCTGCGCTACTGTCCCATACAGCTCTGAAAAGCAGGAGGGCCCGTCACGTCAGCTGATTTGGCTGGTGTTTAGGTAGTGTCATGGTAGTAGTGTAGAAAAGATAAGAAAAAGATGTTCTCCAATCTGCGGTTCCAACAACTCCACCTTGTCTTCGAATTTCAGGCGGTGATTGAATGTTTGGCCTATTCTGACGATCGAATCGCTTTGCTTCGAGATGCCAATGCACAAATGGAGATAAAACAATTCGTGAAGGACAAAAAGACGTTAGACATCTTTTGGAGTCATCGTAAGAAGCCGACAAAGGCCGATTGGAAATTTTGGGGGCACTGCCCCGTGAAGTCGCCGTTTCGCTGCACCTATATCAATACCCGGGAGCATCTCTTCAAGAAATCCGTTACAGAATAACATCTTCTCTTTGTGGCTCTATTCAGGAAAAGGGGTCCGATGAATAGTGAAAATGGAATCACCGTTGTCATTTTCTTATGTTTTTTGTACAAAATAAAGATCTTTGAAAGGTGTCTTTCTATTCGAGAAAAATGAAGAAAGTTTCATTCATGCGCAGATTCACGCGCCGCTGTAATTTTGACCCGACCAACAACCTTAGGGATGACTACTACAGCCCGAGGATAGCACCATGCCGGTGAAAACTCTGAAAAACTCAGACTCGCCGTCCCTCACAGATCACAGAAGATCAAACCGGAGGGCAGCTTTCAGGCATCGGATCGGCCACAGTTATGACGAATTATCTGTTATCCGTTTATCCGGACCACAAATCCATTATCCGCCTATCCCTGTTCTCAAGGGCTTTCCTTCCCCATCACCGACGACATAGGACTGATGGCTCTACTCGGTGGCAATAGACCAGGGAACTCGGTAAGGCATCAAGGGATCTTTTAAGCAAATTGGGAGAAAAGTCATCTCTTTGGGGCTCATTTTCGATCACTCATAGAGTTTCTAGAAGATCCAATTCCGTTTGGACCGAAAGAAATACAGGGAAGACTTCGGGGGACGGTATTGTACCTCGGAACCTCTTCTACGCGGCTCTCGCGAAGCATACAAACATATACAATCTGCTCGATTTGATTATATAGGATCTGGTGTCTCGTATCCAGTAGGAGATGCCCCCTGTTTTTCCAAATCTTGTTCAGAGAGGCAGCGCGGTCCCTGTGCTTCGTGGATTAGAGAATGCGCCGGAAATCAAAGTAGCCAAAATTAGATGCGATACATTAGGAGGCTATCCTCATGGCGGCATCGGCGGAGTGGGACTTTTAATATTCACTAAAGCGTTTCACCCAAGTCAAGTTTACTGTTGCGAACCGCATAGGAACTCGAGACCGAGCTACAACGACGGTGGCGCGGGGTGCCGGCTACAATGGCGGGAACAAATTCACAGGCCGGCTAATGTCATATCTATTGGCAAACATCTCCTTGGCCGTCTAGAAGTTAGTAGAGCTCAAGAACGAACCCAAACAACCAAGAAAAGCCCTCTTTTGGGGTTGAAAACGCTATTCGGCCACAGATGCACGCCTTCTAAGTGCTGTAGCATTTTATTATCACCACTTTTTGGTCAATTTTATTGATGTCCCTAGGTCAGAAAAAGCAGGGGAACCTCGCCATAGTCTCAACAAAGTGTCGCGAAGAACAAAGTTTTGTTCTAGCCTCGATTTTTTGCGAAAAAACATCATTTTTTGCATAAATCCGGCGATTTTTCCACTAAAATTGATTCAAATCGGGAAAATTCTTCCTAAGACAAAACGAAAAAGCTATAAAAATATATAGGTTCAACCGAAAATAAAAAAAGATAATTTTTTGAAGTCAAACATTTCAAATGTGAAATTTGCGCGCCAAACTTGTATTTTCAGAATTTTTGACTATGATATTCGTTATCAGCACAAAATTCTGGTTCGGATAGAATAAGTCTCGAACGATTCTGAGATCCACCGCCGGACTCGATATCTCGAGGCTGCTCGAGTCTTACGGAGACTGACTCTTAACAGGACGTATTTATACTTATTTAACAGACTGTAGAAGGTCCCTGACTAGTTTATTCCCCATTTTTTAGCCTTACGTATGTATCTTGGACTCCATTAGCATCATTATAACGCCTATTTGTGCCATTCTTACGGCACGCATCAGCCCGGAAAATGGTTACGCAAGCCGCGTCTCAATTAACCGGGCGGGGGATTAGCCGGAGCTGGATTACTGTAACTTATACACAAGAGTGTCGTATAATTTAAACAAAGAGAATTGACCTCGAGACTTCTTATCCCCCTCCGTATTACAGTAATTACCGTAATTATTCCAAGGGAGAGCTTTTCAAATGGGGGTAGAGGAGTTTAAACAGGTGAGTCCATCTGTCTCCTCCCGTGTCCATCTGTCAGATCTCATCTTTCTCACGGGGCACAAGATGACAGTCACAAAACATGTCGTCAGGTAGAATTAATGACTTTGGTAGAGCGAGATCTGCCCGGTTGATAGGGCTCGCTGGCAAGGGAAGGAGAGGGTCCAGCTGGCCACTGCCCTCCCACCGTCAATCCAGTTTTTAAGGTAAGGCCACCTGGAGCCCTGGAGAGAGACGGGTAAAGTGAGTTATGTATGTATTGAGGGTCGCGGTGAGAGTTGGTTGCGCAACTGCCGGCGGACAACTGCCACTCATGGCAAACAGACTCTCGGTAGGGGGGAGACAGCAGCAGAAGGCATCTGGTGGCATATCCTCGAGTGGGTAATTACATCCTAACGGACGGGTGTGACAGCAGGTCTGGGACGATGCTCAACAGTGCACTTCTTCGCCTGGGAACAGCTTTGAACCGAGTGGGAGAGAAAGAGGCCTTCGGCTGGCGGCGGGACAGGAGGAGAAGTTACCGGGAGGACGGCATTCTGGCGAAACTAAAAACTGAAACTCCCTGGTAAGTCAACGGGATTCTATTTGCCTCCGAGGCGTTACTGGGTACCAGAAGCCAAAAATTGTCAAATAGACACAGTTAGACAGCAATTCAGCTGTGCTTTGCCTTGGTTCTTCCCGTTCTTCCCAGAGAAAGATAGTGGCTGTCTAACGTGTGGCTTTGAATCTCCTAGAAGGTTTCCTACTATCTGTTGATGGAAGAAGAGTTCCTAAAGTAGAAGATCATCATGGAGACACAGTTAGACAGCCACTTTGTTGTGGTTTTACCCGCCGTGGCTCTCCAGGCACCAGTTACTCGGCTAAAAGACCATTGAAGAGCAAAATCGCCCGTCCTCTTGAAATCTGAATGGTTCGCCGGCAATGTATTCATTGGTCTGTCCTCTCATTATGCATGGCGATGTCCCGCCATTCATATTTCAAACCATACCACCCGCCCTCCCCGTTCCGAGCTTTCCCATCGCGTATTTCATTATTGTGGCCGGGAGTCATGCCCCGTTTTCATTGCCACCTGACACAAGCTCTCCCTCTCGCCCTTCCTCAGCCAACAATAGCTATAAATTGTCTAGCTATAATTTATTTCTACGGGAATTTGCCCCTGGTTGACCCAGGGGGAGTCCCGCTGTCTTCCCGATTGACATCGTCTCAATAACTGGGCCACGCCCCCCTATTTACATTCAAAAAAAGATATTACTACTATTTTTTCACTTCTCTAACTGTCTAACTGTGGCACTCTCTGTGTAATTGTCTAACTGTCGCTTTTCTGGGTCAATTTTCCACAAAAGGGAATAGGAGGCTGCGAAATTGTGGCTCTCCGAGTTGCAGACAAAGAGACACAGTTAGCTGTCTAACTGTGTCTCCCTTCCCTGAGTTTCGGACGCCACAGTTCCGCAACAGTCCGATCTCTCCCCGGCCTGGCTATCTGCCCCCCGTGAAAGATTCAAAAGTAGTCGAAGAAGATAAGCAGTCAAGGTTGACTGAGTTCTGTCTCCGCCACCCCCCTCCCCCCTTTTTTCTGCTTCAAGGCCATTGCGCTCCATCGGGTCTGCCATTGTCTGGCGCTCTCTGCCCCCAGCCGGTTCTCTCACCTCACGCCTATTCAAATTCGCATTTGGCCAACCTTACCTCCCCTTGATAGAAGGCAACGGCCACCGGCCGGAACACCTGTCCTTCTAAATAGCCCCTATTGGGATTAACACTTGAGTTCTATTGTTTTATACGGATTCGTTCTTGCCCTCTGGGATTATTCGAGGGACACATGGGCGGATGCTCCTCCTTTTCCTTGAAAATGGCTTCAAATCTCTATTTTCTATGGAATTGTGCTTTCTTCTCTTTGTTTTTAATTGAAATAACCTTTTTATATCGATAATCTTGCTGTAAATGGCCCGAAAAAGCCACAGCGCTGTCTAACTGTGATCCAATTCGTGAAATCCTTAATGCAGTGGAATTCGAAGCGTTTCTTCCCGTCTGTCGGTTGATTTGTCCTTCCTGGTCGATCCCCCTCCCGTTCCGCTTTTATTCCCAGTCTAATCCCATCAGTATGTTGTCCACTCGACTGAATAGCCCCCTCGCCGCCCGTGGCTCACACTTCTCCTCGTCCTTGACACCATCATCCTCCCCTGTCTGATGATTTTCCGTCAAAACTTTTTCTACCCCGTCTTTTCCTCTCCACCCATTCAAATTCTTCTCGAGTGTTAATTGAACCACACGAAACGAGAACCTAATCCTCCCAGAGAGAGACGGGCTTAACTCGCTTCCCTCTCCCCCCGTGGCCGTCCAGGTCACTCAGCTGTTTGTCCCCCCGCGTGGCTGGGAAACAACTGACCAAACACAGACGACGGAGGACACCACTTGCCAATTGTCATATTTGCTTTTCTCCCTGTTTTTACGAGGCTCTTCACCCCCGTGGGAAGGAGGTGACAGATCCGGGGGCTAGCTAGCACCACGGGGTTCAAGTCCTCCCCTCTTCCATTCCCCATTTTTTGGGGGCAAAGAGGGGGAGATCCTTGACAATCCTGACCAGTTCCTTCTACCTCCCATGAGCCTCATAAACTACCCTCTTGGAGTCCTCTTCTCTGCCCATAAACCCAGCTGGAGTCGACTCCGGAGGTCACCTGCCAATCGTCTGTTTCAATAGTCGCGCCCCTCATTCAAACCTCCTCTTTCCATTAATTTATACAATATATTTTCCCCTTTAAAGGCCAAAGATTCCCATCGTTTAATACGTAGAAGGGGTTAATTTCCTCCCATGACCTCCCATGGCCGGGGAGGACAAGGTGGCACCTGGCTTCTGCCCTGCCAGGCTACAAACGACGCGTTCTCACGGCTAATTATGGCCGGGAACAAAAATGTAAACGCATTATAAGGTCTAATTATTGATTTTCCTACTTGATTTTGATTTTCTTCCCTCCGCTCCCAAAGTGGCTCTCCTCTGCACCTGTTGCCCGGCCTGCGCATGGCAGTCTCCCCCACAGCTGGGGGCTGTAAACGCCATATTTTTGAGTTATCCTTCATCTCTCTCGCCCCTTATTCCTCTTTTTCCCCCCTCCCCTTAAATTCCTTGTTTCTTTGTCAGGTGTTCCGTAAAAATTCAAATTGCGCGTCGGGTTGACAGCCGGCCGGCAGATGTCTCGTCGTCTACTGTGGGTCGTCCAGGGGACCCGAATCATTTGTTTCCCTCGGCTAATTACTGTCCTCCCCGAGTGTGGCACACTTCTGTTCGGTTAGTACACTTCGCTCTACAGAGAAAGGCCAGCGAGCAGTTAGTCATTCTCAGTCATCCCTAGCCAGACCTTTAAGTGGCTTAAGGTCAGAGAGTCCCCCCAAACCAAACACGGGGTTGCTTTATTTGAAGACTAGCTCACCCCACGGAACGCCCGGTGATTATCCCGCTAAGCCGCCAGCGTTACAAAGCTCAGATTATTGTCGACGTTCTACGTGGGGCGAGAGGGCCGTATTCCCTCTGGTTACGATGGGATCCTCTCCTCCTCATGGAGGATGCGGGCACGGGGTACACATTCCTTTCTCCCTAGCTGGTCTCCTCCCCTTCCTCTGATCTTGCCCTGCCCTCAAAAGTCTGGAGGACTGTTTGGACTGTTAATGGCTCCTCCGGGCAGGCCAAGGGCAGGATCCATGTCCTTGTAATATCCTTCCCGAATAGATGCCTTCTGTGGGCATGTCGGGAGGGGATAAGTCCCGGCTGCTCCCCTCTTCTGACGCAACACCCAGTGCAACCACACTCGTTGACCTCAATGAGGTCCTTTCTGGGTTTACCTCTCTGATTGAGGTCATTCGTTATCCTATCTCTCAGGCACACACACACACAGAGACTTGTCATACCCGGTTAAGCGTGACTGAGCGGAGAAATGAGGCAGGAAATCCGGCGATCCGAAAAAAAATAGAGGAGTTATGTTTGTTCGTGGCCTGGTCATCATCTTCCACATTCCTAGTATCAATTCAAACCTCCTGCTTCTCTTTAAATTGAATTATATAAAGCGGGTTCGTGAAGTGAAAACGCCGGCAGAATTATTTGAAAACAGCTGAATTATGTGAGAATCAGCGCCATGACCAGTCCCCCGGGAGGATGAACCCTTCTTCCTCTCGGCTCAGCGGCTCAGAGAACCTCTTTTTTGAGTCATCCAAGCAGCCAAGATCTTCTTTAACAAAAACATATTCAATTATCGCCTCTATCTTCTCCAAACATCCTCCCTCTCCTCTCGTCCCTCCCGGGGTTATGCTCCCCAGAAAAGTACACATAGCGGATAGAGAGAGATTTGTATAGCCGCCTAATTGCTGGATATCCATAGATGCATAGCGCGTTTCTTGTTACAGCCCCCCTTTCCCTTGATTACCATCGTTTGTAGCAACTGGGGGGACTTGTTTGCTGCTGCTGCCATTCGCGCTCTCTCTCTCTCTCACTTAAAAAAGTGCATAGGGACGAGGGGGGACAGTCATCCCCCTTGTCGTCTAGACCATTAGACATTTTTATCCCCTTGCCCTTCCCCTGTCCGTGTCATCTCCATTTTAATAGAGGATAGGGGGCAGGAGAACGTGGAGCAGACTGCCACCAGCACCACGTAGAACGCGCCACTCTGCCCCCTCTCGGGGCACATGGCGGTGACAACCATTCGTCATAATTTCCGATTGTATCATGGTTTTTTGTTGCGCAGCAGCTGCCCCCCTGCCCCTAACTGTATACACCCCCGTCTCCCCTCTCTCCCCTTGTCCCACAGCTGCAAAAGCCGTGTTGGACAGCTGTATTTTTAACGACTCATCTCTCAATTAATCTTGATGTTATTCGCTTTCCCCTTTGACAGCCAAATATAACTATTTTTCAGAGAATAGAATTAGATGAATAATAATAGTTTCGCTTATGGACAGCCGGCAACAGCAGGACCTAATCAAAATGTTAATAACTTCTACTATGACCAGAAGCCATCCACCTCCGGCATGCAATATTCGACGATGCCTATGTAAGTTCTCTTCTCTATTTTTGGAGGGGGAGGGGGAGAGATAGAGATGACTGGATTATCATCGCTCTCTGCTAATGGGATTGATGGAGGATGACCCCGTCGGGTGGAAAGTGTCACTCGGGGTGAGAGATTATAGCCGGGCATATCTCATCCATCCCATGGAGATGTAATTGACCGGCACACGGGGACACACTGTTCTCAGGGCACTGTCCGCTCGAGCCGATCTATTGAAGGGGGCAATCTAGACAATTTGAAGCCGTAAGACCTAATTTCCTCCTCATTTGGCGGGGTCACCCTATGAGAGAGATCCTTGTAGCCTCTTCCAGGAGCTAATGTAGCCTCCCAAAACTCCATAGGAACTTCATGAGACTCCCAGACAGTCTCCTGAAACCCTCTCCAGTGTTTTTGTTCCAAAAATAGTGACCAAGAGGTTCCAAACGGGGATGGCTTCCAGAGGGACAGGGCGGGCAGGCTCCCACGCGCCGGTTCGGGTCAGCCCGGCTCTTTGAGAACGGTTGTCACTCTGTCCACACGTTTTTGCTGTTTTTCCAAGCGCGATGGGTCTTACGGTAGCAGAATAACTGTGGAAATTAGAAGTACTGGGGTCATCTTGATGTTAGAGCGTTCCTCTGGTAGGATCACTTTTTTCACCAGATATGATATCCCCGTGTTTGGAGCAGAGATCCAACCAGTATTGAGCGTATTTCTCTACGCACCGGAGGACCGGCTACCAGATACAGTTTTGAAATCATCTATTCAGCCGTTCCCAACAGTGTATAGGTGCGCAAATAGTATAGAATGGAAGCGACCCCGCTGTTCCCCTTTTGATGAGTCAATTGTGAGCGAAAATGAGTAACTGTATCGCGTTCAAAAAAGATCACACGGTGTCGGTGGCTATTAAAAGAAGACGAAAAGACCAAGAACCACGGGAAGTCTCCATTTCCAGGCAGCCTCTCAATCCCCACAATCAGATGCCCCGAAATGCTCACCTGATGAATGTCCAGCGGCAGGTCAACCTCGAACACTGGCTAGGATCCAATCCCGTCTTTAACTGGCAGCCCAATGGCTACAATACCCCCTCACCGGTAAATTCCGTTCCCTTTCTTTTCAACTGTTCAAATCTTCAGGCCCCGTCGGTGATGTCCCGTTCCTCGGCTCAATCCGTTGGTTCGGCGATGTCCCGTTTCAGTCAACTGACTATAAATACAAATCTGACGGTGTATTCTCAAATGCCGCATAATTACTCGATGAATAATTGCTACCAGTCGGGGACGGAGAACATGTATCCACCGGGTGGCTGGAATCAGAAAGACGTCGATGGATGGATTGTGGATATGATACGGGTGCTGGACAGTACACCCCTGTGGAAATTTGGAAACAAGGAACTCGTGAGTCATATAATAAACTACCTATTTTGGGTCTAGTCCATGTCGCACGCCTGTTATCCTCTACAGTAACCGCGCGCCAATCAAATGCCTCTAGTGTTATCTCCTTATCATTCTCCTCTTTCAGGCATATGTTGGAAATATGATTCAATTCCTGACCAAACCCCGAACCCAGCAGGCAAAGAATCTCCCGGCCGCCATCAACTGTGTCGATGACAAGCGCTACATCCAACTGCTTACTGCCATGTTCCGGTCGATTGTTTTCATCGAAGAGAACCAAAATGAAATGGATCCTAATCAACTGAAGATCTGGGTGAGTCTATCTACCCCCTGGATTATTTACAAACCAAAAATTTACAGAACCAAGTGGTCAATAAGCTTCTCAAATACATCACCATGTTGTACACCCTGGATCTTCGTTTTGAACAGCAGGTGGAGGAGGTAAAAGTGCCACTGCCTGATGGAAGCACGAGGAAACCCCTCTGGGTATTAGCTACTCTATTAATGTAAGGAAGGTTTAACCATAGAGAGATTGGATTTCTTTAGACCTGATCGAGAATACACCTACTATGCTGTGACACTATTCAACAGTTTGCTGAAACATGGAGATCTGAAGAGAAGACAGGAGAAGATTCGACAAGTTTCCAGGTAAATATCATCTTATTGTGCTTTTTTCTGACGTCTCCTGCTACCGTAACGTATAACCGGGGACAGTGCCAGGGCAGGATCGCCTGCCCACTTCTTTTTGGCTCCCACTACAAAGATCTTCATAGGGTCCATGTCAGGCTTGCCACAGGAATTTGGGGTTGTTATCCAGGATATTTGACCATTTTGGATAAAACCCGGCCGGGTCCAGGTTTCGGGGTCTTGAACCTGTTGTACCCCACCCCTCCGGCAGCTGGACGCTGGTTTAATCTGGCACATGGGTCCGACCCGATACCTGCCTAGTGGCTCTCGCCCGTCCTAAAGGCCCATCGCCTGCCTTCCCCTCCAACCCCGTCCCTTAGCTTGTTTACACTATAAATATAACTCGTCTCTCTATACTAATTTCAATTATTTCAGAGAAATCCCTGCTGCCATTCCCGGTCTAGTCCGAATCGTCATCCCCTTCAACGAATATATGAATCACCTGGAGCGACAACTGGCTCTAGACACCTTGGGAGTCTTTATGCGGAGAAAAGAACTTATGAAAAAGGTCCTGGAGACTCTAAATTTCTCGGAGATGCTGAGGCGATATTTCAAACCGGATGGGGACGAAGGGGTAAGTAAACTTTTTCTCTTATTGAAATATGTGGCTGAATTCCAGGTACTCCATAGGATCCCAACGTTCTTGTGCAAGTTCTCCTGCCTCCAGAGGCGGCCCGTCGCTCGGGAAGAGTTCAAAGAGTTGAGGGAGCTTTTCTTCCAACAATTTACAGCGGCTAATGGATATACGGTTAGGTTTTATGGATTACTGTACTGCAATTCTTTCGGGACTAAAATTTTGAGCTTGCTCTGCCGGCATCTAGGAGAATTTGACCTAATCCTCCCCGTTTTCAGTACATCTGCGAGATGTTGGTCCACGGTTCGCCTCGAGTCCTGACGGCTTGTTTACAATTCCTCGGCAGTCATGAAGATGCCCGAATCCGGAAAATTAGCTGCATCACCCAGTTGGTAGTCGCCGTTTTGAAGCTCGTCGGCAGTTCCGAGGTCCAAATCACCCAGCCGGCCCTCCAATTCCTACTCAATGCGGTGGCTAACGATCAGCAGGTCAAGGTAGGACCCCTCTCGATTAAATTTAGTCATTTTCCCCTTATAGCAAGCCGTGACTCGAGCAAACGGCGTCGAGATTCTGTTGGCCGCCCTTCGCCAGCACTACCAGTCATTTGACTCGAAAATCACCGCGGACTATTTGAGAACAGCCGAGAAGGAGATCCGAACCCACGGAATTAAGATCCTGAACACTCTTGTGCGATCCTACGACCATCAGGCCTCAGCCAGCGAGAATCCCGACCGCCTGCTGGCTATCCAAGACGCCTTCAAGTTTCCCGAACTCCCCGAGCTGATTTGTAACTGGACGAATGTTGAACTGGACGACAGCCGGCTGGAGATCATCCGCTTCTCTCGCAACATCCTGGAAAATGTCACCAATTCCCAGTTGGTCGAGCCGATTCTGACGAAGACCTTCGTCCTGGACGACAAATCCGAACAAACATCTATGGTTCAAACATTCGCGAGACTCTTCGTTACCTACTTTATCTACCACGTAGGCTCTTATTTTTAACGGGGGAGACTCTCAATTTTTAGGATCAGATTCTCCTCCAGCTAAGGGAACCAAAAAGAGGCACGGAGAGGCAACATCTGATCTATACGTCGGTACATGAGCTGTCTCAACTCATTGTGGCCATTTGTGCCCATGAGGCGCCCAAGAAGACTATTGCCGAATTGTTTGGGTGAGTTGGAATTAATTTGGGCTGGTAAGGGAGTTTCAAAGAAAGCAGCGTGGTAGCTTTATTGAAAAATCGAAACGAGCTCATTCTGTGGGTACATTTGGATTAAAGGGGCGGGTAGAATTCTAACAATGATATAGGAATACGACATGGGGGAACACAGACCCAGATGGGATAAATTACTGGCGGTGGTCTCGTGGAAGAATCCTTAATAATCACCGCGTCAGTAAGTCCAGGAAAACAGCACTCTGGGAGACAGCATAGTAATTCAGCCTTACGGTATAACTGGCGGTCTGTCGTGAAGAAGAAGATGAAGGGAATATAGGTTTATTAGAGAAAAGGAGAAAAATATTGATATTGACAGGGGAGAGAATCCTATATGGCAAAGAAGCCCCTGAGTCGTCCCGGGGATCCCTTTTATGGACCGCGGACAGGGAGGCGGAATATGACTAACTCAATATGATGTGCATGGGAAAGGGGAGAACAATTGGATAGACGTAAACAAAATAGGAATGTATTGGGAGAGAAAGAAGAGAAATTCGTAAAACACTCTCATTTGAGATACGGTCCACAATATTTCTCACGGTTGAAATAGAAGAGTAGTCTCCTTTTCTGGAAAGTGTCGTTTTTACGACAAAGAGAAAAGAACTTACCGTTTCCTCGGGTTCAGAAAGGTCGGGTGGCCTCCATTCGTGCGCACACCAATACAGAGCCTGCTCCCTTCCCCTGTGTGTTCTCTAAGAATTTTATGGGTTTCTAGGGTGAAAGAAGCAAAAATACTCACCCTGGGGCCGTTGTCAGTCTTTGTTTTTCGCAATTTTCGAAGCTTTGAGCTCATATATGGAGCTAAAAAATTCAAACTATTAGAATTTTAAAGAAAAATGAAGGGTAGAGGGGGAAAGTAGCAAAACGACAACGTCGTATGGAATGAAAGAAATAAAGGAAGACTGATGTTGTCGGCGGAAAGACCGGGGTGATTCAGCGTCAAAGACATAACTATGCTTCAAGTCTTCCATTTCTATTGATAGAGAATTCCGCGATCCTAGTCAGATTAATGTAGTTTTTTGATAACCGGTAGATAGTGTTATAAACGAGTGGGTCACTCAATTACAGTACAATAGTGGAGTCCCTGTACAGGTCCTCTAGTTTTTCGGACCCGGTCCCGTAGATAGTGTTATAAACGAGTGGGTTACTCAATTACAGTAGTATAGTTATGGGCCCGTTTCGGGCCCGTCGGGCCGGGTAGATAGTGTTATAAACGAGTGGGTCACTCAATTACAGTGTGGCAGCAGGCATCCATTGGCTTCCTGCCTTATAAAATTAGGAAGCAATTAAGAAATGAGTCTATTTCAGGCGAACAAACATTGAAGAGAGCTTGATGCGTCTGTTCCACGCCACACAAGACACTAATCTCCACATGAAGCTGTTGATCCTGATGTGTAGCATCACCCGCAATAGGGCCGACCCCATCCTGTCGCTGCTCCCTTCCCGGTGGGCACAGTTCCCCCACTTCAACCATATCATGATGTTCTATCAACAACACGGTGAGCCTTTTATTCTTTATAGTGTTAACAAGATTTCTTTCCAGCTCAGACCCAGGAAATGGCCCAGCACCTGTTACAGTACCCCAAACCGTCATAATCCCTCCCCTAGGTACAAATTCTTTTCTTAGTTGTTTACCCCCTTCATATATCTATAAAATCAATGTTTTCTGCTCATAATGACATAATATTTCCATGAGGATCTCCTAGCCGGGTCTCGTCTCGCTCCCTCTTTCTTCACACCCTCTGTGATTGTTTCCTTCTGCACTTTTTCTCCCTACCGGTGCATATTTCTCCTTTTTGGGTACTGTATTTCCCTCATATAATATTTCATATTGTTGTTTCCCCAAATTGTCAGTGAATAAATTAGATATCCCGAACTGTTTTGTGGTATTTTTGGTTCTTTGAAGAGTCATTTTGAAGGCGGCGTGTCATACCTAGTTTCAAATTAAAAAGATTAAACTATGTATTCGTGTAGATCATACTATAACGAACATTTTGAGCTATAATTTTCTCAAATAAGATGGCAAATCGGGTCTACTGGGATGAAATCCGCACCCTATAGGTACAGTACTCAATCCGCTTCAGTTTCTTCCTTTTCCGGAACAAATACAGTTTCTTCTCCGCTGACTACAAACAAAGCAATGAGATATCTTTGTCTAGGGAATATACAATATCCTGTGTGTATATGTTACGGTAATTGCCCTCCTGCTCGGGTGGCTAACTCAGTCGCGCCTTGCGTCACCAGTTTCCGGACTACTGGTTGGGGAACAGATACACTGGGAGGAGGAGATCGAGATAAATAGAACTGTTTCTGGGGATCTGCCAAAGAAGGAAGATAGATCGTAGTGCTTAAAGAATCCGCCAGAAAAGAGCAGAAAGAACCATGGTATCAAAGAGCTCTCGAGAAACCTGACCCCTGGCGAACAACCGTCTATTTTTTGGAAAATCTCTCCAACAAGAGAGGTAACCAACCTAGACACCTGGTAAGTTTCCTTCTCCCCAAAAAAAGAAGTCCCCTCGTCTGATTTCTATCCCAAAATGTTCTCCATCCACTGAATAACAAGAGCCACAAAAGGAGACGACGACGTGTTCAAGGGCCCTCTCCGGCCATTGTCCTCCCCGCTTATCCACCTTTCCCGAATAATAAACTTCTTGAATTCGGCCGTTCGTCTGTTTATTGTTCTCCGGGGGTTATTTCTAGAAACTCCCCCAATCCCCGCTTCCTTCTGCCGTTAATCTCAGGTCATTATTTTTGAAGTTTCCGTGACAAAACGACCCGGCAGCGGAGGTGATCCTTTCTAATTCGTCACGGCGAGTGACGGAAAGAAATGTCCATCAAATGGCGGCAGGGCGCGACGGAAGTCAGCCAGCTTATATTAGAGAGGGGATGACGTCGGGTTACGGTACTTGTCGTCCTCTTCTTCCTCCCCTGAAACAGGAAATAATAGCCGTTTACGGACTACAGTATCCCCTGGAATAGAACGGAAAAAACTGATGACGCCCCCCAGAGGAAATAGGAAAAATTTCGCCTCCTCTCCCCCCAAAAACAAGGCAGTTATTGCCGGCTAATATCGGCAGATGTTGCCAGTTTTAAATGTCACCACCCCCGGGAAGATAAAAATTGATGTCCAGCAATGGTAGCGGGAGGTGCTGGAGAGAAATTGAAACATTTATGAGAGGCGAATGGGTTGGACGCTTTTGGACGACGGCTTGGAATGTTTGTTGTTTCGTCTCGATCGCGGGATTCCCGTGGCTCAAGGAAACTCTAGGGTCTATAGGGCCTGGAAAGACTTCTCGAGATTTTCTTGTGATTACTGTAACCAGCCCGAGCCTGTAATCATAGGAACCTTCTTTCCAAGACCCGCAATACCAGAGGTTGAAACATAAGTTTCTAGCCCTCTAGAGAGCTCTTCTCCCCCTTCTCCTGGTTACTGTAACCCATGTCTGCTATGCAAAAAGTTTACCCTGCTATTATTCCCCCGGTCTCCCCAACTTCGGATATAATCTATCTCCTCCGCCCTTTATGGCCCTCTATAATTTGTTGACTGTATTCTCCTCGACTTCCTTTTTGTCCGGCTTCTTTATATTTTCCCCTTCATGGCTGTATCGTCTATATTCTCCATATAACTAGCAGGACGACAGGACCAGTGAGTAAAATCTCTACGAAACTTCCTGACGTCTTCCCTTTCCCTTTTCTGCTTCAAATTGTCACTTACGTTGTTGCCCTCTGCCTCTCCCCCGCTCGCTGTCACCGGTCCATCTCGTAAGGAGGATCTTTTAAGTTTAAACGATGGGAGGTTAAAAATTGACTTTAAGCTTTGGATAGCTAAAAATGGGGGGTATAGGAATAGTTACGATGTCCTCCAGTCATCCTCCGCCTTCCAGAGACTTGTGGTCGGAGCAGGGGCGGTCCTGTCCCAGTTAAACATGTTTATGAGACAGTTTCGATCCCTCTTTTTAATAATATGGTTATTTTTAACCTAACATTACTTTAACTTTAAAAGTTGGCCTTGTCACTTCAAAATTAGCTAAAGTTTGAAGGGGCAAGGGACCCTCTGTGACAGATAGACGTCATTAGTGGGAGGAGGAGTCGTCTTCGAGGCTAAAGCTTCGGAATTTTTGAAGTTTCAACGCTATTCTCTACTTTTTAAGGTCTATAAAAGTGAGTAGAGTAGAGGAAATCTTATAAAAAGTTATCTTTGGGAAAAGCTGTCCTCCCTCTCTTCCGCGACCACCCCGGCCTATGGCCGGCAATTATCCAAACACAAATTACACACACACGCCTTGTGTAATAAATTATTTGCTGCTTTCGTACTTCCTTTCAAAGGGTCCCCCCACCCGTTTTGTCCCCCCTTTCTATTCTTTTCTTTTCTCCGAAGTGGTGGTGGCCACCCGAAAAATTATCTCGTTTTGACTTATTTTCCCTCCCTGCCTGCCTGTCCCCTTTTCAAAGCAGCTGAAAAGAACAGCAGCCACCGTTAGTTCTCGCGCTTGAATTGTTATTTTTCATTAAAAGGAGATGTTGTGCCTCAACTTTTTGACTTTTCTTTTCTTCTAGTCCACTTGTCCTTACAATTCTCCCCTATTAGACCTTTCTTTATCTCTAGGAAAAGCGAGCAGCTGGAAAAGGATATCCTGGTGCTTTCTAGGGGACAAATATCAGGTGTTCTCTCTTCGTGTTCTTGTGCAATCTTCCTTGAAATTTGGCCCGTGGTTACAACCAAACGGCATATAAACCCAGACTAGAGCTATCCCTACTGTTCCCGAACCTTGAGGTTGGAGCCAACACGCTGGGAGGAGATTCAGGTTAAAGGCGTATAGGGAGTAGAGAAATTCGTCTAGAGCCAACAAATTAGGGATATGATTTTCTGGCTCATGTGAACAGGTATTCATAGCCTTTTCTAACTTACCCGTCGTTTGATTTGCTCCCCTAGGGGCTAACCCAAGGGAGATCTTCCCTGTTCTGTTCCTTTCCAATTCCAACTCTCTCTACCCCAGTCACCCCTCTGTATAGTCAAAATTAGGCTTGACTTGTCCCATCCTTCCCGGATGCCCTAGGAAAGATCAAGTCAACAAGTGTTTTGGGTCAACATTAGTTGTGGGTGGCTAAAAAAGGAGCATATTGTCTAGTCTAGTCTACGTAAGAGAGATTCGCCTTTTTCCCAGGAAGGCATTGGGTTCCTGTTACCCGGATGCCATCAAAACGAATCTATCATTTGTTCCGGATAACCTATAGCCAATTTTTGGCTAGGTAAACCACCAAAGAAGGGTGGCGAAAAGAAGTTCCTTTGATCGAATCCTGGTAGAAGTGCGGATTCACTTGATTCCATGCCTTTCTCCCCCTACCACCCGCCGCGGTGTCCCCCAGTCACCCGCCACGGTCTCCCCAGCCGTCCTCCGCTTCCAGCTGCTTGCTGTTACCCAGTCCCAATGCAAAACAACCGGATTTTAGAAAGGGATAAATTATGTTTCTGTAAGAAAAACTAATTCGTCACTCTTTAGTGACTAAAGACAGCTGAAAAAAATTGTTGACCCGGCCCAGTGAGAGTATTGTTTACCGCTGATCCCGGGATGGCGTGTCTCTTCTGTCATTTCCAGTTCCTTTTTTCCATATACGTGTGCTAATTCTCCCCACCTACATTCTGATGATTCTATCCGAACCGGAGTTCATCTCACTTACGCCAAGATCTATGTAGAGTAGGTGAATTTTCATAATCAACCCCGACAGAGTCCTCTGCTTGACGTAGAGATGGTGCAACCCTTCCTCCTTCCTAATATGAGGAGGAGGGAATATTTCTCCCCTCATTTTTCATGCTTTCCCACTGTGGGGAAAAGGGATGAATATCACATAAATTGGGCCCTTGCTCCCCGGTCGGGAGAGCTTCCAGTTCAGAGGCCACACCGGGGGCCATTATCCAAATCACCCCGCCGGCTCCAGGTGATCTTTTTCCTCTTCTCGTTTTCTCTGCAAAAAGCCAGGAATCCTCTGCTCTTCTCCCGTGATCCGTCCTCTCAGCCTAATGAGAAGGTCCAGTCTGATGTCAGTCTAACTCGATCGCAGCCATCGAAAATGTAAAATTGAAGTGCAGCCCGGCGATTAATTGTGCCACTATAAAAGAGACGGCTCCCGTCTCGTGTCCTTGGGGTCGGCCCAGAGCTTCTGTTGTCCCCCTTCTCTCTTCCAGAAATCAGTATCATCTCATCCAGGTCTTCGTCTTCATAACAGACCCTTTCCCCCTTTCTTTGTAAGTCGGCAGGGGTCGAGATTAGAGGAGGGGGCGGTGCCTTTGCTGTGTGCTCTACTCATTTTCATATTTTCCACCCAGAGGAGGAGCAGATTACGTTTTGTTTTGAACTGTTCCCGGGGAGAGGGAGAGATTCCTTTTCTTTTCTCATCTTTTGTTCCAAAAAGGGAAGGGGCCCCTTCCTCTTCGACTCCCCCACAAGTTTTCGCTGTTTGTTTAGACTTTTGAAGATTAAGGTCAATCCAACTCTCGGGGGTACGGAGACCACAATTTTGCTTCCTTTCTATGGCTAATTCCTCATTCATCTTAATCGAAACAATTTGGTCACTGTTGTCCTTTCCCACCCAAAACCTGATAAACTTCGATCAGGAGAGGCTAGGAACCAAGAAGCCGGTTCTTTCCCGATTTTCTGATATTTCCTCCTTGCCCAGCTCTATTTTCTTTATAAAAACCTCATTCTCCATGTTTTGACCACCAGAAATTTGCTCCTTTGTCTCCGAGAACTCTGATCCAGACCGTCTCCCTTCAACCTGCCTAATGACGCCGTTCCCCCGGGGTCTTGTTAGTCTGCTTCACGTTTTCCTTCCCGTCTTTGTTATCTTCTCCCTCTTTTCTCTCATATCTAGCTCAAATATAAAGCATCTCCCTTTCCCAGATGTTCTTCTCTCTGCGCTCCATCTGCCTGGCTCTTTTGGTCATCCTCGCGGCTGCCGTCTCGGTCAACGCCAGAGCAGCTCACTATGGTAGCCATCTTCCCTTTATTTCCAGTATAATATAAGGTATTCTAGACCTGGAAGGCATCCCAATGGGAGAATATCGTCTCGAGCCGTTTGGGGAATACCTCGTCCCCCAGAAGCGAGTCCCCTCCGCTGGTGATATGATGGTCCGGTTCGGGAAGAGGGCCGCCTAAGCTCTACCCACCCCAGGACAACAAGAAGAGACGACAAAGACACAAACAATCAGAGAAATATCCTCCACGCGCCGTTATAAATTGTTAATAAAGCTATGCTTTAAAGTCTATCAGAAGGAAAAGGCGATAATTTATTTGATCCCGTTGAGGTTCCGGAAACCCTAATCCCCGTATCACAATAAATGGCAAGGCAAGGGCGAGGCACTCAGATTACTGTAGCTGCTCTCCTCTTCTTAAAGTGTACTCCAGACGTCTTTTGAGAGATCCGGACTCAGATTGGGAGCGTAGCGGGGCTCCGGCATCCAGCTACCCAAATCGCCAACAAACCGCTCATTATCCGATTGTTTCAAGCCACAGGGACGACGGAATTCGTTGCCGACTTCGTGGATCCATTTGTTGGAAACCCATTTGACTCCAACCAAAACAGGGCAGGCGGCGTGGCGGGTAAACGGGTTGCCGTCTCCCTGGCGGTAGAGATTGTACCAGAAGAGGGCGTCATTCTGAAATGGGGGCAGTTATTCTCTCTGATCCTGGTTCTACCTTATTCGGCATGATAGTTGACTTGGCGTCGGTGAATACGGTAGCTCCGCCGAAGATGGGCTGGGACATCTGGAAAGGTACTCATTTTTAAGCCAAATCTCCCATTGATTCAGTAAAATGTCTCCCCAACTTACGTAAAAGAGCATGGTCGCAATTCTGTTGCCCGTTCCGAGAGCCTCGAAAGACTTGGTCTCCTCCTTTCTGGCGTGGTCAAAGTGTGGATCATAGTGTCCTCCGATACCGTAGTTGGCAATCTGAAACATTTCTCTCGGCTTTTCAGGGAATCATGGGTAATGGACAGGACTAGGTGGTTGGGAGGAATTCAGGGAAATTTGGGAAATGGAGACGGATTATGAGAACATCTAGGCTAACTTAGGGAGGAAGGTCTTGTGGTGATAGAGCGCTAGCGCTACCAAGCCCGTTATCTTAATGATTCCAACTGTACCCGGACTCGGGAGGAATCCATAAAGGGTGGAACTGATCAAAAATGGTCGAAACGTCATGGAAAATTCCCTCGGAATCGCGGAAGAGGCCCGCTATTGAGCCCGAGAGTCGTTGGAACACGCCCGAGACATTTTCAAACGAGAGGCTCCACAAAAGGGATTAACTGTATCTGGTCAGCTCACAAAATTGACCAGATCTGACCAAAAAAGTCTTCTGGTAAAGTTTGGTTGGGTTGTCCAGCCATTCCTTTGTCTTTCCCCTGCCTGTGCGGTCCAATGGGCAAGGAAGGTGTCCGCGCAGTCAAGTTGCGCATCACCGACATTGTCTGTGACCAGTTTATGGTGACTTTCCTGGCTTTCTCCTTTATAAATTGAAGTTTTAAGGTTTGTCGAAAGTTGGGAGAAGGCGGATGCGGTGTAATCTACGAAGTCTTCAACCTCTCGAAGCCCGGAGAGTACGCGGCGTGCAAGGCGGAATTAAGCGGACGAAACACCGAAGACGAGATACTGAAACTGGAAGGCCGTGTAATGAGGACACTGAATACCACCGGGGCCAAGCACATCCCCCTCCTCGTCAAGGAAGGCACCGAGCGCAACTACAACTACCTCGTCATGAGCCTGTTGGGACCGTCGCTGAGTGACCTGAGGA
Organism: Oscheius dolichura; assembly: GCA_932521035.1. Lineage (NCBI taxonomy): Eukaryota > Metazoa > Nematoda > Chromadorea > Rhabditida > Rhabditidae > Oscheius > Oscheius dolichura. Next base: position 2,176,058 of record OW051494.1, on the reverse strand, counting down.
AGCAGGCACCCGACAACAAGTTCACCCTCTTCACCTGCATGGCTGTTACCATACAGGCGAGTCTCGAGCCTAACTATTCTTCCTGGCTGTGTAACTGTGGCGCTTTGACGATCTAACTGTGGCCGTTGAGGCTGCTTCAAAGTGCAGTAACCCGTGATTATGGCTACTCAATTGTCAAACTGTAGTTTGATTGTGTAACGGTAACCGGCAGCCTGGATGATCCGAGAAAATCTAAAATCCAGCACCGGTCGAGCCGGGTCGTGTGGTCAAAATTCTTGCTTCGCTTTCGCTTATCGCTAGTGAACTTTCCTAGAGAATATAGCCGGCTTTCTATTCTCTCTGAAGCTCTGTTGAAAATACCGGCAGCCCACCCTGAAAGATGCTGCTCGGCCGCCTTTCCAATTTTTTCCCCCTTCCCGTGTGCCGTTTTATCTTAAGAAGTAGCCTTCGGGATGCTCCTGACTGCTCAAATGCCCATGGGAAGCTGTGATCGGCCTCTTAGCGAAGAGAATTGAACCATGAGAAACTTCAAAATATGGGGTCTGGATGAGAAATCCCGGTCGGGAGCGCAGCCCTTTTCAACTATCTAACTGCGGCTATTCGGTGGACTAATTGTGGCTTCAAGCTGCTGATACTTTATTAATTTCCTCATTTTCAGGCAATCGACGCGATCAAGGAGGTTCACGACATCGGCTACATCCACCGGGATATCAAGCCGTCCAATTTTACCATTGGTCTGATGGGCAGCAGCCGGGAGAGACTGGTCTATCTGGTGGATTTTGGACTGGCTCGCAGCTACTTGGCCACGCAGGACGGGAAGATGCAGCTGCGAAAGAAGCGGAAGACGGTTCCCTTTCGGGGGACAGTTCGCTATTGCTCGTTGAATGTGCACTCGCAGGAGGAGCAGGGCCGACACGACGACCTCTGGAGCCTGATCTATATGCTGATGGAAATGTACCTGGGCAATCTGCCGTGGACTAACTACGACCGGGAGAAGACGGAACGCTGTAAGATCGACACGGAACACGAGCTGGTACAGAAGTGTCCGAAGGAGATCGACACGATCGTTGGCCACTTGAAGAACTTAAACTACGCCTCCATTCCGAACTACGCCATGATGAGAGCCCTCTTCTGCCGGGTCATTGTCCACAGCTGTCCCGGCGGCGGGAAGACGAGCAAGTTGGACTGGGAGAGGGGCGGCCACCTGGAGAAGGCCCTCCGCCGGCAGTCGCTGCTCCAGAGGGAGGGGAACAGCCAGCAGGGACCCACTCTGGACCAGATCCTGCAGCTGAATCGGGCCGTAGACATGAAGAGCACCGAGACGATCCCCCTCATCCCGCTGACCAAGGAGTACAATAATATGACGCATTCGTCTATCGACGACACCATTGAATCGCCGCCCAAGGGGAAAGAGGAGAAGAAGGAGGAGGTGGCGGCGGCACGGCAGGCCACGTCCACGGGGCCGATGTCCGGCAAGTACGCCTACAACCGCGGCAAGAGCAAGATGTGAGGACAGAAGACACGAAGAGCTGCACAAACTGGGAACTAATAAAAATTCTAGCTATTCTTTGTGTTGTTTCTCTTATTTTTCACTCTTTATCGTGGATAATCTTCTAGGCAAAGGATGGCACCGACCGGGGATTGGCAGGAGAGGATGAAACCATTGGAAATGCTCCTAGCTTCTTCCAAATACTGCTTGTTGTTCAAAAAAATCTCCAGGAGACGAATTGCCGTGCCTTTCCCAGAAAGTGAGTCGTATTTTCAATAAAATGGGCAAGATAGGATGTCAAATTGGGAAAAAGAATCAAAGGATAAACCACTGGCAGGAAATGCCCCTATTTTAGTTCTAGGTAGAGATTACCCCTTGGATTCAAGGGCAGTGTCCACAAAACTGTCCTTGGCCTGCCACCCCTGTGGCAGCACGGGGAGAAGGCCGTGTAGTGGACAAAATGGGTAAAATAAATAAAGATGAGGATTGAAAGAAGGTCACGAGTTGTTTTTCACGAAAATTTGATAAAAGGAGCCAATAGAGGACAGCAAAAAGTTGTTTTGAATTCAAGGCTCCTGAGTTTGAAGTGTTCTATGACCGTTACCCTTATTCATAATAAATTTTCCCAAGGATACACGTCCATTAGTACAGATTTGGAGTTTTTCATGTACCCAGGGGTTTAATTTTGGGTAAATATCAAGTAGAAGAGGCATATACAGCCTTGGGATTTCAAATCACCGACCTGAAGCTCTTCCGCCGTTTCCATCTCCAAATTGGTCATCATATCAATTCGTTTATTCACGGTGTGAACGACCTCGTCTTCCCAATCTTTCAACCAGGCACTGAAATATATCAATCCTCTTCATAAATTCAAGGAAAATGCCCACCTCTTACTGATTCTATAGGTAGCTGTGACGAGTTTCCCCGAGGCCGCGTCGTGGACCGTCGCTCTGGCGAGTTTCGGCCGGGCCAGTTCTTGAATCTGCTCTATTTCATCGTCACTTATAATATTTTTGAAGAGCACAGCTAGGGGATTGAATCTCTTGATTTCGACCTTTAAAAATTGAAAAATATGGAAGAAAGAAGAGGGATTCTCACCTTGAAGGGAGCATAGACAAGGAAGGGGCGATCTCTCTTGTAGTAGCAGTAAAGTTGGGACTTTTCCTTCTCACTGACGGGTACTTCCCCACGGCAGAGGGCCTCGTACATGGTCCTTTCCTTATTCCCGATGGCACTTTCCGGTCGACGGTTGTCAATAGACCCGAGGGATCGTCTCATCTCACTCTTCCGGACTCCTTCTCCCTCCAACAAATCTTCATACCATTTGATATTGCCCTTAGCACGACTATGGGCGGGATCTGGATCAAAAATAAAAAGAAAATAAAGAAATACTCACTCAATTTGTAGAGTTGTTCAGTCCATTTCAGAGCGTGTTTCAGGTTTCCCTGTTTGTAGAGAGAAAAGGCCAGGAACTCGATGGCGTCTTCTTTATTGGCCGTGGCGGCTTCTCCTTCCTTCTCGACCAGTCTCAGAGCCTCTTCCATCCACATTATCGTGTGATAATAGTCTTCGTCGTTGTAGGCGGCTCTTCCGATCTCGAAACAGTCATGGGCTGAAAAGAAATGGTGAATTCTCCAATAGGATGAGCCCGTCCCCGAATTAACCCCAATCCGGTCGGAAGAAAAGGTCCCAAAGTAAGCCGGTTACCCCATCCTACCACCTTTGGGTCTCCCTGCCAACTTCTACAAGAAAAAATGAGCATCTATAGAATCGAAAATGTGAAATTTCCACTGCTGCGGGGTTCTCCCACGGATCACACTTATAAGACAAGAATTACTGGTCCTAAAGACCAAGTGCGGCCCTTATCTAGGCCCCGGGACCGGTTTTCCCTTCCTTACTACAAATCTGTCCACTTCCGTCACAAAAAATGAGCACAAGGTTGTACCAAAGGGGATGAAAACGATCAAATATCCATTCTTTCCACCTTACCAGTTTCTGGTTCAAAAAAGTGGTAAAACTCACAATCGAAGGTGTAATTCCCCTGCTGTTTGTATATCCTTCCCTCGGCCAGGTCCCGAGGATCCAGCCGGTAGGTGTCCTGAAGACGGAGAAGACCATTAGCCGCTCCGGTGAGATCCTCCTCCGTTGGGTACTTCAATCCCTCGTAGTTGGCCGAATTCAGCTGATCCAGCAATTCTCTAGCCTCGTTTGTCTTCATCTGTTTTTCGATATTCTTCCAGTCGGAAATCTTCCGTTTTATCATAAGAAACGCGTTGATTGGGTTGGCAATATCCGTGACCCCGGTGTCTTTCTGCTTCTCGTTGTCCTCCTGGTATTTGTCTGCCATTCTAAAAGCCCCGAATAAAAAAAAGACAAAAGTGTAAATTGACTTACTCCTTCAGTTTAGTTAGCCTCGCCTCTTCATTGGCTATATATTTCATCAGAAGATCGGGAATGGCTCGCTCCGAGTCTAAAAGACCCTGCATGTCGGCTACGGAGGTGAATAAGTCGGCCGAGATCAAAGGCAGCAGCGCGAAGAGCGCCAACCACCAAGTCATTATTACCTGGAAAGGAAGGGGGATCATTAGGATGGGGAGAAGAAAGGAGAGACGGGAAGAACGCCAATTTGGAAGAGGAAAAGATTCCCGACCACGTTACGAGAGCATTACACTATGGTCCTGCGGCAGAGGTACTGAATAATGGTCGAGGGACGGCTTTGCAAAGGATTTTCCCGTATTTCGGAGCCAGAATACCTCAAAAGAGGCCAGGAATAACATAAAATCAGTAGAAATTGAAGCATTTTCTTGTTAGATCGGCTTCCGGCCGAATTTCTTTGATTTACGGAGGTTTCAGTAGTTTTTAGCTGTTTTTAGGGGGAAAACAAGGATCGACACGGAGATATTAGGCTAATTAGAGAAGAAACCAACATAAAAAGATATAAGAGGTGCTAATTACGGTCTATAATTAGCCAGAGAGAACGGAGAGCGGTTCAATGGAGCCGATGAGAGATGTTTTCGGGGCCGTGGCCGGCGGAGGAGAGACACTGACCATCGCCAGCAGCAGCCACCACTTCGATCGATTTGGCGAGACTACGGATGACCTCCTTAGACTCGGGATCAGGGCCCTCCGACGGCTAATACTACTAGTTATCCTCTTGTTCTGATGGAGATTGTAAGCTATTCTACCGCAATTGGGAGAGAAGCCGAGGGGGGAAGGGTAAATAGGGAGGGATACTGTTGAACAAACAGTCCTCTCTGTTATTTTTCTTCTCTTTTATAGTTTTATAGAGAAACCTGGCTACTTGTAATAATTTACTAGAAAAAACCGGGACAAAGAGTAGGAAGAGGAGGTATTTTTGGGAGAGAAAGAGGGAGATTTCCAACAGGAACAACAAAACACAGGAACTACTGGGTTCTATTACATTTTTGGGACTATTCTATAGGGAGAATAGTGAAATAATGGATTCTGGAAGCGGATAATCTCGAAGAGGAGTAATTTCTAGTAATTTCTTGGGAGGCAGTGTTGGTTTAGATGTGTAATGTGGTGCAAAAGGTCGTGCCACACGTGGAGGGGCCAGCCGGTCATAAACTATCGGGACGCTCGGAGAGGGAAATGGGATATGCTTATATAGAGGGAAGGAAACACCGGTTACGGCTGGAAGGGAGGAGTATTTCAACACACTTTTAGGGAAGGGGAACGCGACTGGAGGGGGATATATACTGGATCGGGAGAGAATATTTCACAATACAAGGAAAGAGATAGGAAGACGGGGGTACACAAGAAGGGGATAGTAAGATCTAGACGATAGGCTCCTCATCTTTGACCTCTTCCTTCACAGGGGTAGACAACTTGTTGATCTCATTTTGAAGGCAGGATACCCTAAATGTTTGGGAATATTAAAAAAGGAGGAATATGGAACATACAAGAGATTGCTCAATTCAATTCCTGCATCTCCCTCGAAGAGACTGTGGAGGGCCGGATTGTCCGCGGCATTGGCGATGATCCTCCAGCTTTTCTTGATATTGGTCGGGGTCGGTTTCTCGATATATTCCAGCTGGAAAACAGGCATAAGTTATAGTAGGGAACGGGGGATAACCCAAGAAACATACCTCCTTCAACTCCTCGAGGGTGCATTCCCACTTCTTATCATAAGCCTTTGAGATCTTCTCATCGAGGAAGAAGTGAGTCTGAATTTGTTTTATTCCTCTTCGATACATCCCGCCTTACATAGGGCTTCTTCTGCTTCATTTCCTCCCAGATGTAGTTATCCGTCTGATTGAGAAGAAGCGACAAGAGACGGGTTAAATTTATATAACGCATTATGACGTTGTCCTCGTCGGTATTGTTGGGAAATTTTTGGAAGAGGAGAGATTCATTTCGCAGCCTGAAAGGATACAGTCTGCCTTCATATAGGCGGTTGCTTCTCGAAGTGGGGAAGAAATTATAGGGAGACTACGGTAGTCCATTGCCCAAGGGAAGATTCTACGGGGTTTGTTACTTTTCCCACGATAAATTGAATTTTCTTGGAGTTTCGAAATAAGAATACTGTAAGAATGTTCAAAACAAAATGCAGAATGAGCTATGGCCACGGTATTTCCCTTGGGAACGTCTACTGTAACGCATACATGGGCAAACGTATCCTCCGTCTAAGTTTGTGGGCTACAGATTTTGTGTTGGGGCGGTTGAGCTGTGACTGGGTTTATTAGAATCGTCTTGACGTGTGCTCCAACTAGGTCTCTGAATTTTTGAAATCGCCCAAGAAATGACCGAGATACGGACACAAACACCCGTCCGTCTACCCCCAAAATCGGGCGCGACGGAAATTGAGCGTTTGCCCGTGTATGCTGTAAAGGAAAAATGAAACCTACTGAATCAAGGAGTCCCACTGCTGGTCGTCTAGAGCTTCTCCATTTGTCCAGTTCCTTTCCAGGTAGTCTTGGATGAAGCTCTTTCTCTTTTCCCGCAAAGCTTCCTGCAACCTTTGGTTGTGAAATACCCCCTTGCTCACCCTCAGTCTGACGAGGATCGCATCATGCAGCGTACAGCCTCTGCGCCCGATGTCTTGGTCAAGTTTGTGGGCAAAGTCCCGGACTTTTGGGAAATCGTCGTCTTGCTCGCACAGTTTGTAGAGGCTGAAGAATAGAACAAACGGAAATGGTATTAGGGAAATGTAGACTCACTCCAGCATATCCTTGATCAAGGCGGAAGAACGTCTGGTAGCGGTGGGCCGGGTTCCAAAGGAGACGTACGTCTTCCTATCAATCTCGACGATTTTATCGGCGACAGTAGCCATTTGAATACTTTGTCAGAGACCGTTTAGAGATATAAATACTCTGGAAATAGTTTTCACTGTAGATTAGAGAAGCTAGCGGAGGATAATACAAATCTAGAGTAAATAACACTACACGATTGGGAAAGAATAGAGCACGCAGGCTAAAGGCAAAAGAGGAGTGACAATTATTACAACGAGCCTCCGGTGGTGCAATAGAGACAAATTGAAAACGATGAGACCCTTTTAGCGCTGAATCAGGCCCCGCCACGAGGAGGATGACAAGACAACGGTGGGAACGGCTGTCACTACCGGTGAGCCATGGCAATACCTCTTAAAATTAGTGTTCTATCAGCTGGATATTGCGAAAGACAACATTACACAAATTTATCAAAATACAATAATCTTATAAAGAACATAATGGTCAGATCTCCGGCTTCTCTTCCTTCGCTTCGGCGCCTGCATTCTCTTCTTCGTTCTTCCCTTCATTATCGCCGTCTTTTTCCTCTTTGATCTCCTTCTCGGTGTCTTCTGCCTGTTCTTCTTTGATTTCTCTCTTTACTGGATCAATTTGAAGGGCTTGAAGTTCTTTCTGAACTTTGGCATCCTCCTTGTCAATTAAATGTTGCTCTATGATCAGGGCACTATAATTTTCGATTAGTACTTGAAAGGTAAAGTGATACATACAACTCCTTGCTGTATTTTTCTGGCTCCTTGGTGTCCTTGAAAAGGGCTTCCAAATGTGTACAGCCAGATGTTTTGGCTATGTTCAACCAACCGTCTCTTACTGTAGGATACCCTTCCATCTGAATAAAAGGAATTTCCTGCAAAGAGAGTCATTTGTGTACCTTTAGGAGATCTTCAAATGTCATTTTCTCCAGGTAGATATTCTTTTTAGCTATGATTTCGTTATACTAGAATGAGCTTTTCATGAAAGTTAGCAGGAGAAACTTACATATCGAGGTGGAGTTTCACATATTTCCTTCCAGATATGTTCATCGTTTTTAGAAATTTTCAGCGAATAATAGCGAGTTATATTGTACATTCTCTTGACGACATTGTCCTTGCGTACTGTATCCTCTATTGATCCAGTGCGAGCCATGGCATATTTAAATGAATCAAGGCATAATCTAAAACAGAAGGATTCCTTGATGTCTCCACACATGGAAATGCAAAAGTTTGCAAAACATACTCGGTCAATTGCTCCAAAACTGCTTGAGGATGGGGGAGCAATAACTTTTCTATCTCGGTTTTACGGGCCTTACCCAGTTTAACCTAAAACATACAGGCGAGAAATACCACTCACTCACCCGCACGTTCTTCAGTATTGTGCATGATAAAAGGGATTTTGTTCTGCCATGGTGAATATCTATTTCTTTCGCTATACTTCTAAATTTTTTCAAAGCAGTAAGATCTTTACATATTTTGTATAATCTATAAATTAGAAAATGTGATAAGCGATAGGAAATAATGAACTCAGTAATTGCGATATTCAAGTCATCTGGGTAAGACTCCGTCTTATACGTATACTGGTTATCAGGCGTAATGTACTTGGTCTTGATCTCCTCTATTTTTTGATCTACAAGTTCTTGATCTGCAGTTTTTTGATCTACAGCCATCGGAGCGCTGAAAAGGAGTTGTGAAGCGTAAGGGATCGGGAAGAAGTGTCGGAAAGGGGCGTTTCACTCATGTTATCTTGTCAAATTAGAGATGTTTGGCACATTGAACTGCTTTGAAAAGTCATATAGCGAAATACCTACTAAACAACTGCTTAGAAAACCAAAAAGAGCACTGGAAAGGTTGCAAATCAGGAAAAATGGGTCGGGAAATGTTTAGATGGATTACTGAAAGATAGCATCCAATAGAAAAACTATAAGATTTTAGGGGAGATAGGTGTTGTGCAGATGAGGCATACCCTGAGAAAATTCGAGACCCCGCGGCTCGAAATTTCGCAACGTCGAGGCATTTGCCTCGAGACCTTTGACTCCGCCCTTTAAATTTCGTACCTTTTCTGACTTCTGTAGAACCGGCACGTTATTCATCTCGACGAATTCGCCTCCTGTTAAAATCGTATTTCCATTTGAAAGTGAATATATTTAGCAGAATTGAGGAATTGAATGGAAGGGAGTATGTGATCTGGAAGCATTCTTGCCTTGAAATTGGCGAAACAGCTGAGCTGCATAGATGTGATCCCGAAGTCATTCTCCCCGTTTAACGAGGTACTTCCAGATGTGCTGTGATCCACAGATGCGCTCCTCTTCGCCTCACTGCCAGAAATCAAAGGTATTTGCAACTTTCTTCATGTATTTTTTCGTTTATTCTTCCAGATGTAGTATTTTTATACCCCTAAGCTGGGACAAATGTTGCGCGATGGTTACGTCAATGTATCCTATATGGGGTCATCCCGGCTGGCGGCAAGAATAGTCGCGGACTTTCAAGTTCTCTGGAAGAGACGAGCTTAACCGGTACGGCTTGGGGGTGTGGGAGCTGTCGCTTTCTTGAATAAACACACCCACCCATGCTTCCTTCTATTCTGCCCCTAGTTTTATGGATTATTTCTATTGAAGCCCGGGGAGGAAAGTGCCGTGACAAAGATATGAATTGCGCCGTTTGGGTAAGGACAGTGTTCTTTCTCCGGGAAGGGGTTCAGTCTTAGGTGGCCACGGACCAGGATCAATGTGAGACGGCTCAGCTGGTTCAGAAGAGTTGTGACAGGAGCTGTGGAGCCTGTGGAGAGCCCGTTGAGCCGCGTAGGTTGACTTTTCTACCATATTTTGGCTTTTTTCCTTGGTTTCACCCAAATGGCACTTATTTTTTGACCCACAGAGTATTTTACACTGTGGGTTGAGGTATACAGTTGGTGATTTCGGGTGTGAACATCCACAAGTACCCTAATATTCAATATCAGGCAGTTATGGCGAATATGCGGTGGAACGTAAGCTCTGTTTGCATTATGTTTGATCTTTAGCTACCGTAACCTATTAAACTTTGTAAATTTATATAACAGATGGTATTAACTAGTCTAGAAGACAGTTTGCCAGCTCCTAGAAGGCCGGGGGGATCTCCCACAAGCCCTCATTCTGTCGGCCCCGCAGCCACTCGTCCGTTATGCTTATCACCAGCTTCAGTTTCTCTCCACTCTATTTAAATTATTTGTTATAATTCCCTAATTATTACCATCGATTTTTCCAGAGTTTGATGTCCGTCGAATTCCCAAAGAATTGGCGCCGGTGGCATGGCTTGTCGGCCGATGGCGATCAGGTAAAAAAAGCAGCTTGCGCGCGCGCTGACCTTGACGAATCTCTTGTTCCTTTTTCCAGAATTCGGCGGAAAAGCCTTCTTCCCCACCATTCCCAAGTTCACCTACGGGGAGCAGATCAATTTCGAGATTGTTCAGAACTCCACCAAGCCGTCGTTGAATTACACGTCAGTTTATAGAAGAAGAAACAATAGGACTGGGTGGGGGAAGGGTCATTTGGCCGGAGATTTTATGACCATCCCGCTGAAAAATGCTGGATAAGGGGGAAAGTTCCGGTGTTTGATCCGATAGAAAGGAAGATCAGTTTGATAGTTACTGGAAAAAAAAGCAAAATTCCAAGTTTAAAGGACTGTCAGAGGGCTGGGACAGCTTCGGGAGCAATGACTCCATATTCTAGACCGTTTCTAACAGAAATTTCCATTTTTAGAGCGTTCGCCTGGGATATAAACATGCCGGACGGAGATCCCACTGAAATCCACAGCGAGAACGGCTACCTCTCCCTGGAAAAAGACGGGACCGTGACCCTAACCACGGCCATGAGTAACGGCTTCATGACCGTGGAAGAAGGCGACGTTGGCCAGAACCAGATCAAATTCAGTCTAGAACGGATTGGAAGGATCAGTTTTTCACACGATTCGGCCGTTAGATCGGTAGATATTTATCGAAAATTGAGAAATAAGGAGAATTATTCAGATGTACAGGGATTGGACCCTGCTAGACGAGAGACGACTGGAGGCGCGGCTGTTGATGACCACGACATTCATTAGGAGGCTCATGGAACATACGGCAGTCATCTACGAGAAGATATATCCTTGATCTCTTTGGAAAATAAATATAAAGATATTTTCGGGGTCATGCTGGAAAACCGACCGTTACGAGGAAAAACCCATCATGATTCCCAAAATCCCGCCATAAACGGTGGTAGAATAAGAATGGGCATAAGTTTACGTTGTCCTGAGTCCAGTTTTCCATTTATCAGCTGAATTCGTGACCCCGTCGTAGCCACCATGAGGAATTGCTCTCAAAAGCACACATTTATCAAGGTAGTTGCTGATATTTGCTACCCGTTGGTGTTTGCTCAAACTAGAAGAAAGATAAGCTTCAAAAGAACGCACAAGCTGGCAAATTCTGTGATTCACTAGCCAAATACATTTTTTAAAGCCAAAAACAGCCGCTAAATGGCCGTTACAAGAGATAAACGAGCTTGAAATGTGACTAATTCACCGGCGGAAGTTAGCTCTCTATCATGAAGGAGAGGGGGGAGGCAGGCGTTATCTTTCTCTGTTTTATGAAGAGCATTCTGTTGACGGGGACAGCCCCGAGGGCATAAACACCACGCTATCCCATTCCCTCCCCCATTTCGTCAGTTTTTTCGGTAGGTAAAGGTAATATACAGGCCAGTGACCTAGCAGAGGTTACTGTAACGTCTCCTCACCAATTTTGGGTTGTTCGGGTCAAAATTAGAAGCTATTTTGGAGGTCAACAGTTCGAAGTCCACAAAGAACTTTATGATGAATTGGATTATTTTGCAGGAAGAAGCTAGAAAATCAAAGAAGCTGATAAAAAGAGCCGTGATTCACTAGCCAAACACATTTTTTGGATGACAACGGCGACGAAATGAAACGAAATGGGCATGTTGAAAGAGATAAACTGTCACACACTGGAAAGAAACATCCGAGATACATTCGGGTTGAATTTCTTGAGGAGGAAATTGCCCCCAGTCTTCGGAGTCTGACATTTTACCCTTATCTGCCCCACTGTTCTTTGAAGGCTTCTGATATCAACACCCCCAAAAATTAAACATCACCTGGGTTGCATTCTAGCTCCTTTTTTCCCTTTATCTTCTGGGAGTAACAAGAATCAGGCTGCTTTTTACATATTCCGGATTAAAACGAAAAATCACTCATAAATCGACTTGATTTAGGCCATTTCAACGGGGTCTCCGGGTTTGGAGGCGAATCTTTTAGAAAATAACACCTGGCCACTCTCTGTTTGCGACAGGTTGTAAACATTCCGATGACTTCAGAATCATTCCCCGTCCATTTTCTCACTGGGAGCAGACTCCGTACTGGGAGCAGGCTCCGTGATAAGAGGGCCCGCACTACTGTTGTCTTTCGCTCTCGAACACGAAGGACACAAAATGGTCCGGACTACTTCAATCAGTCGTAAGTTCTATATTCAATTGATTGAAACTTCTGTTAAAGATGAGATTCCAACAATATCCGGAGGTGAGATCACCATCCTCCAGAAGGAAGATGACATTTATGAACTGGGTCACGGCGGCAGCGCCACTGTTTGTAAAATCAGACTGAATGGAAAAATAGCCGCCTTGAAGCAATTTCGTTTTAAAGGAAACCAGCTGGACAAAGTATGGCCGACAAATCGTAAGGATCTTGCAAAATATCGAAAGAGAGAGGCCTCCCCATTTCAGCGATGTTCCACGAGGCGGAAGTAATAATGCGACTGCAGCACCCGAATATTATAAGATTACTGGGAATCTCCTTTGACCATCGGGGACTGGTATTGGAATATTGTGAAGGAGGGACGCTGAGGAAGCTGTTGAAGCATATTGACAAGACCGGAACACCGGTCTCCGTTAGGTCTTATGTGGATTGGGCACTGCAGATAGCCACCGCGATGGAATTCATTATCAGTCAGGGAGATCTTCACCGAGACTTGAAATCTACCAATATTCTGATAAAAGAACCCGTCTGCTACTGTGAAAAGGGAAGGCATTATGAGGTGAGACAGTGAATTGAGCGACTTAAGCTTCCACCCTGCCCCTTGTAATCGTGTCCTCTTTGCTATTTTAATCAGACTCAAAAGAGCCATCACCGTCTATATTTAAATCAGGGATTTCAAAGGAGGTGACCGACCAGCAAAGGGGGCGCGGAATCCTAGAGAGCTGCCAAAGCCGACGCTGACTCCTGTATGATCGTGCCTGTTAAAATGGGACAGCGGCGAGAATATGAAGACAAAGACGAGTAATTAACTACCTTGAAATTATAGAACAGTAGCTGTAACGGCAAGACGGCCCGCTCTAAACTGACGCTAAAACTGGCGGACTTCGGAATTGCCATGAAACTTGATGATAAGAACCCGGAACAGTAGGCTCTCCTCGGGGAAATAATCATATCTCTGATTATAGAGGAGCGAAAGGAACGTACCTGTGGATGGCTCCCGAGGTGTATCGCAGTCAAAAATATTCACAAGCTTCTGATGTTTGGAGTTTTGGGGTAGTTTTATGGGAGATTCTTACCCAAAAAGAGCCATATTCCGACAGGAGGCCGGATGTCGCTGCTTATTGGGTAAGGAAACTATAAGAAGGGGGAGGCCGGTTGATTTGTAGGTGAGTAGAAGAGGCTGTATGTTGACAACGGATCAGGAGACAACTCCCCTCAAATGGCAGGACATAATGAGAAGATGTGCAGAGGTAAGGGAGAATAGAAGGCGGGGGAACAGAAAGGAAGAAGTGGGGCGGTTATCGCAGAGGGATGACTGTAGAGGATGACTTGAGGCACTAGAATAGAGCTGGGAAACGTGGCCATGAATTACAAGGTCTTGAAGGGATTTCCTTTTCAGCTGGTTCCTGAAGACCGTCCTACCTTCTCGGAGATCAGGAAGTACTTCGCCCAATACCAGAAACAAATTGAAGACAAGGCGAAATGGGAGTCGGAAGAGCGCAGCCTCCTAGAGACAAGGAGGAAAGCAGTAACATTCATGGAGAACTCCGAACAGGATCCACACGTCTATGTCTCTATCCACGATTCTATCTGCAACAATCATCTGGTAAGGGGAAAGGGAGTACTGTAATTCTGTTAATTTTAAGGAACACGTGCCCTTACCAATCTCCCTGTCTACAATGCCAAAAGGACCAAGGAGGACAGGAAGCCGGCCGAAAGTCAGCCCACCCTCTCGGGTGGAACATCGGTTGAGCGTTACTGCGCTTAGAGATGGACTGATAAAGATTTCCTGTGAGTTTCTTTAGCATCCTTACTAGTTAATGAACTTCCAAATTAGCCTATTTTCTTTAAAAGATGCTATAGTAGGCTCTCATTGGCTGTGATAAGAGGTGAAGACGAGTGACCGGCGTTTTAGCCACATACAGTGCCCCTTCACTTTTTTTTGAAAGACTGCTTCGCTGTAGGACCTCTGGCTGTTCTAAAACTTCACCTACTCACTGTTGAATTCTCTTTGACACCTCATAAAATCTCAAAGACAGGACCATTTCCAGTGCCTGCCGAAAAAGAGAAGCGGAAAATCCGTCACCTCGAGAAGAAGGCCTCTCTGCCTATTATACCTCCTCTGGGGGTTCAAGAAGAAAACTTGTATGAGAGAAGCAGAAGTCATGAAGGTAATTGGCCCTTGTTTTCTAAAATTAATTTATTTCTTTCGTGTTCAGCTCTCCTCCAGCGAACTTGGACAGCATCGTCTCCTAGTCCAGTTCCCAGCCCGAGACGACGTAATTTCCTCAATTTTTCAAGGGTAAGCAATTCCAAAAATTATCATAAAAGGTAGGAAATTTAGAGTGCCAGCACTAGTAGTGATTTACACGAGAATTGGGAGATTACCCCTCCGACCAGTCCAACAAGGACGACGAGTTCCCCATTCTTGGTAAGGAGACCATATTAGGTAGAACTCCCCTTCATTTTCAGCTACCCCTTCCTGAAGATGAAACTCCTATCCTTCATCCGGTGGGAGGGCCTTCTTCCCCACGGATGACTTCCAGAGAGGAGCAGAATAGACCAAGGCATCTGGGAATACCCGGCCCCTGCCATCAGAGACAGGGTTCCGGGACACGGTCGCCTATTTGTTTACGGAGATATAGGTAAACTCTGTCTTTCTCAGCTTATACAGATGGTACAATTCAGTTCTGAGGAATTGAGTTCATATTCGGACGACGACCCGCCATCCTTCCTTGCTCCCCCGCTGCCAATCCTCCGGGATGAGCAAGAGCCACCCTATTTCCCAGCACCGCGACTGCTTGAGGCCCCCTTGAAATGGGCTCCACCCCTTCCTCCGAAAACAGAAGTTCCTTCACCACGGACAGTGACAAGAGGAAATACTAACGGATGGGTACGACCCCCGCAGTCTTTCAAACAACCGACGGGGAGGATCACGCACGGTAGAAGTCGAAGAACAATCGAATAAGGGTTACATTTTATGGGAGGGTGGAGATATTGTACATATTGAACATATTCTATGTAAAACCATTAGTTCAGTCCCACGCTGTGAAACTGTTCGGGTTCGATCAATTGGCAAAAACCTAGCCGGTGCAACGGAAAGAGGCGGAAAGGCCCGGGCATCTGGTCCAGGGGCCAGGTGTCTCTCTCCCTGTTTGGTCTAGATCACGGACCTGTTCAGTCTTTTAATTATATTTCCAGGTCAAAAAATAGCCTCCTCCAAATGGAATAATTTCCCTTTCCAAATATTGACCGTGTGTTCCAAAAAAGAACGGCTGTCCCCGTTGTCCGTCTGTTGTTTTATGGAAATGAGCCCGTCCTCTGGGAGTATAAAATCACCCACCGGCACAGAGCCACCATCCCCCATTCAAAATGAAGCGTCTCCTCCTCTCTATCCTCCTCTTCTCCGTCGTCCTGGCTTCTACTGGAATAGTCTCGGAGAATCCTGAAGGAGGACCAGCCGCCGTCGTCCCCGAGGATGGCCACCCTGCTGAGATATCGTCTGCCCTGATGGCCCACGTCGAGGAGAATGGACTGGACCGGGTGATGAGAGTCAAGAGATACTGTGGCTGTTGTGGAGGTATCTCCCCTTCGATCTGTTCCCTTCAATTATTCCAGGCTGCTGTGGCTGTGGCTGTATGTGTGCCAGTATGCCCCCGGCCACTGGCTGCCCCTGCATGGGATGCTGCGGATAATCTCGTCCTCCTCTCTCTTTCAATAAACTTATTTATTCACTGTTTGTACCCTTTATTTTCAATTGGTTACAGTAATCTTCACCGAGCCTTCTCCTTTTGTCACATAGAACGTGTTCAAATTGCCCGTTACATGGAGCGGGAGCTGGTTCTGATAGAGGCGGGTGGCATTCGAATGGTCGCCGACGACTCCTCCCGCCAGATAGGTGATATAGGCCGGATTGCTCGCATCGAAGTTATTATTGGTGGTGATTGCTCTGACGTCGAAGGGAGTCGACCCATTCTTGGCTCCGACAATAGTTACCACGCCGTCCATTCCCTGGTCTGGGGAGTCATTCAACATCCAGTAGGTGCCCGTCTCTCCTCGTTGATTTAATGGGACATACGAGGTAGAGGGGGACACGAGCTTGACGTAGTCTGAAATTTTGGCCTTTTCTATCTGGAAATAATGGAGTCTTACTGATGTAGTCGTTGAAGACAAGGGCACCTGTCAGGGCGACTGGCTTCTCCGCGATGTAGACGGAGACACTGCCGTTGTAAGGGTTCATGAAGGGCCAATAGGTTATGTCATACATCCTGAAACCATAACAGCCCTTTAAATTAAAGGAGATCGGTGGGAATAAGGAGGAGCCCCCCTCCTTGGCGCCTTCCCTTATCTCATCGCACTTATCCTCAAAATAGAGGGCAAAACTTACGAGTTGACGTATCTCCCATCCATATAGACCCAAATATTCCAGAGTTCCAATTCCTCAGCTCCTCTTTCTCCAAGATAAGCAGCTTGAACGTAGCCCTGGAAGAAGACGATATCTATATCGGCCAATCTGGGCTCAAACGAGCTGGCTTCCAATCATACGCCATTTCAGGTGGGGCCCACAGGGTCCTTTCCAGTATGCCAGACCCCGTCTTGGGCATCCCAACTAACCATATTACTGTCCGTCTTGAGATTATAGGTGGCCCCCTCTTGGAAATCCTCAAAATAGACGAGCCCTGTCGGCTTGTTCAGCCCCGTTGACAACGTCTGCTGGACATTCTTCCCCAAATTATCTGAATTTCTCCGTTAAAAATCCGTTGGAAAGTGAAAAATACTTGGAAAAAGCTGTATCTGGATTTCGATTTGCATTTTCGAGGGGTTAAATAGATCCAAGAAGACGTCGATATAAAACGGTATGGGGTAGCTGGCATTCGAAATGAACGTCGAGGTCTCCGTGCTAAAAGAGTCTTTGGATCATGTATTCCAGGAGGAGGTTACCCTTGACTCCGGGAGGCGATTGGATACCGTATGGTGACACTGTCATAGCTATCCATATCAATGGCTTTTAGATACATTTTAGCGTAGGTGCCGGGAGGAAATTGGATCTGGAAGAAGGTGGATGAGGAAGGGGAGATGTACGGGCACTTACAAACCAGCCACAGTTCTGGGCCGTGGACAAGGGAAAGCCCCAAGTTCCTGTGACGTTTATTGTTCCACATTCTATAAAAATGGAGATTTATTATATAGTTCCCGATCTTTTGGAGGCTACCATAACCCTTCCCGTACCTTCTGGACTTTGCTCGGGACTCAGTGGCCCCCATCCTAGCCTACTTATGGCACATTGTATGCTCCGGGCCAGGCCGGGCCGACCAGTGGTCGTGTGCACACAAAACTGCCCTTCCCTTGGAGTATTTTACTCTGCGAATTAGTCCATGGGGCAGGCCACGGGTAGCTTCGTGTACACGGCAAAGGTGGCCTTCCAATTTTTGCCCTGCCCCTTGGGCGAACGTTCAAGCACACCGCATCCAAAAACTCACCCAATCGAATAATTCGACCTTGCTTATTTTTTTAATATCTATCTTGTTCAGAATTTTATGGCGGACAAGCTGGTATAGGTTACATTCCATAAGAACAAGAAATTGCTGAAACAGAACCCAAAATAGAGTTTTTGAGGTAAACATAGTGTTTCTATCGATAACTCAGCAATTTCTTATTCTTATGGAATATAACCTATATCAGCTTGCCCGCCATAAAATTCTGAACAAGATAGACATTAAAAAAAATAAGCAAGATCGAATTATTCGAGCGCGGCGAGCATTTGGTGAGTTTTTGGGTGCGGTGTGCTTGAACGTTGCCCTGCCCCTTGCCCTGCCCCTCTCCCCGGGTAGTTTCGTGTTCACGACCACAGGTCGGCATGAAAAGGGGGAAAACGTATAGATCTCCCCTTATCTATTTCGAAAAGTTTCGTCCCCTCCCTTCCAGGAATCCCCAAAGGAATATGGCTACTTACCATAGGCATGGACGCTGCTGGAAGCCAAAGCGAAAAGGAAGAGGAGAAGAAGAGCCATGCTGCAGACAACTGGAAGGAGATAAAATTCAGATCAATTTCTAGCCTGCTCTTATCAGGCTCTAGAAGTTCGAAAGGATTTATAGGGAGGTTCTTTAGGAACTGATTGTAGAAGTGGCGTATTATCAGGAGGACGTGACGATAAGGGGCTATGATCTTGTGAATGGTCTCAGGTAGGGCAGAGAAATCAATGATAACATGGATTAGAGCTAGAAATGGAGGGGAAATGGTGGTGGAGGACGGCTTTATCCAGTCCTGGGTCGCCTTGGACTCTGGGAGGGTTAACTTGTGATAAAGGCCCAGGAACACCTGTTCGCCAAATTTATCCGTAAGCCTTTTCTATTCATTCCTAAAGATGACAGCAATAAAGAAAGGAATTCCCCCTCTTTCAGAGTGAAATAGTCTATTGAATATATGTCGTGTATTTTCCGAAGGCAGAGCATTCCATCCGTCTGCCAATCCGATAGAAAGCATAAAGAAAGACCTCCCCATTGAAGAAATGAGACGAGAGAATCCCGAGGAATCAGCACAACCGTAGAAGAAGACGAAAAGTGAAAGATTGCTGTTACCAAAAGATGCGGGCCTGTGTCTGCATCATCCCGCCCTTCCCTCGAAACAATATCAAATCCGTTTGTTAAAAAGAAGAATCTCAATAAAAAGGGTGATTTGGGAGGGTCTACAAAAAGGGAACATTAGGGAAGAACCAAATCGCTGGCCTACCAAACGTTGATAAAGGAGTGTTACGTAACGCTTCCTGAGACCAATCTCGAACAATCTCTCTAATTTGGGAATACTATGCTGTCCAAGGAATGAAGACATCATTAAACAATTCCAAACATTTATTTATGGTTTCAAAAACAAACTGAAAGAAACAAATTCAAAAAAACATCACTTGCGATTCTTCACAGTTTCGTCAGGCTTATTTTCTTGTTCTTCCACAGCTTTCAAGAAGTTTTCAAACTGCAACTGAGTTATTGCCAAAAACAAAAATTAATTTACCCATTTCACAATTTTCGAAAGATATTTTTCATGTTCTTCTATTTTGCCATTCAGTAGAGCCATGTAAGGCAGTTCAAACTCCCTGTAGCCTCTCTTTTCGTAATGCTTCAAGACTTCTTCTTCTTTCATTCTTGGATCGGTGAAGATTTCTTTATATTTTCCAATTTTTGCGCTGAACCGAAATTGAGATAAAGAAAAGGCACTTACAATTGAATAAATGAAGTTATCTTGTCAGCGGTTGGCATTGATTTGTTTGCAAATGAGTCTCGCTAAAGTTAATATTATTACGGTTGACCACAACGTACAAAATCTTTTGATGAAATCCAGTAAGCTAAACGTATCGAGTTGATGTAGAGGTATCTCCTTCATAGTTTTCTCATCAGGTAGATTTCCAAGCACGGGAACACTGGCAGATTTATATGTACCCTGAAAATCACCTTTTAGCAATTGAAACCAAATGTTGGAAAAGCAGTACTGAAACGAGTAACTAACAGGGACAGATTGTTTTCTGTTAACTTCAGAGAAACTTTCTTCTGCAGCACGTTTCCTCGACTTTTCCGTAGTCTTCAAAGACGCAGATTCGCCTTCCTCTTCTCGTTCACCCTCTTCTTGAGTAGCAGACATCTGGAGAGCTGGAAATCTTGACGGGACTCTGAAACAGAAAAGAATGACAGGTGATATTTTGAGTCGGTAAAACAAAAAGAACGGATAGACAAAGAAGTAGACTGTCTCTCCTAAATCCTAAAAACAGAAATTTTGTACTGAGTCGCGCTGACAGGTTCCTGCCTACAGTTTTCATACCTGCTCTGTGGTGGGTTGTTTCTCCGATTTGACGCCCACAACACGTCGAAAATTATAAAATGAGAAAACAGAACAAACACAAATTGAACGAGGAGAGAAAAAATACGAAGAACGAATGACCGCCGGAGAAAATTGAAGGATCGCGTTACGCAAGGCACGAATAATGCAAAAACACGACGACCCTGGGGATTGAACTCAGGAGGAGGGCCGGACTCGTAAATAAAAGTAAAAATCAAGCCACCGCGGGGGTAGAACCCAGGAGCATTGCTGGATCGACAGTCTCGCCTTCATCGCACTTGGCCAAAGGGGAAATAAGCCTGCGGGAAGAGAGTTTTTCTCACGAATTCTTTCCACCTGTTGTTTTCTCAATTCCCTATACATTTCGACGTGCTCTTCATCCCTACGCTGTTCTTTTTCTAATTTATAAAAGCCAAGAGCAGTAAAACTAGGAGCAGTCAAGTAAACGGTGTAGCTGAGCCGGCCGAGCGGCTGCCAGATGGGGGTGCTCCATGAACGGGGCCACCGGTCCTCCGTAGCCGTACTGATTGGCCATCACCACCCAGACAATGACAACGGCCCAGCCGATCCTCCCACCGACATTATACAGCCCTCTGACCCCTCTGGTCCAGTTTGTTTCCAGGGCTAGGTAGTCATGAGGCCCGTAGAGGATAGCGAGAACCAGGGCTAGGCTAGGAGAGGAATCAGCTGGAGAGGATAGTTTAGAGGGGAGGAGGCTGCCTACCCAATGGATTTTGGTCTTCTATCTTCTCTCTCTTCTTCAGTTATATCTTCAGTTGCTGAAATTTCTGTCCTGCCCATGGTGAGACTTTTCTATTTCAAATTGATATATTGTAATATGCAGGGAGGTGTTGATAAAGAAGTCAAGAAATCTACTAAGAGCAGGATGGATATGCCTGCTAGTGAACCTGAACAAACACCTAAACCGAGAAGATCAAATAGGCGATCGGGAGCTGCTTCAATTTCTACAGTACTCATGGTGAGATCTTTCTTGTTTGATTCAGTGTTCTATAATTTGTAGAAATCTACAGATGAAGTCAAGGAACCCACGATGAGCAAGATTGGCTTGCTTGCAATTGACACTGAACAAGAAGATTCAACTAAAAAATCGGAAATATCTTCAGTTGCTGAAATTTCTGGCCTGCCCATGGTGAGACTTCTCTCTTTCGAATTGATATACTGCAAAAGTGGTAATTGTTTGGGCCCTAATGGATGGAAAAAATGTCAAACATGGCTGCCACATGTATTTTTTTGTAAATTAGTAATCATATATCGTTTCAGTATGCTCGTGAAGTCCCTCTTGTAGTATTCGCTGATCCCCGTTATAATGGCTGGGGCGTAAGAGCTTTGACAGATATTCCAAAAGGGCGAATAATTTCTGAATATCTCGGACATGTAAATTAGTTTACTTTGAACTGATCAACCTTTACGTTTCACTGGCATCGGAACTTAAAAAAACGGATTACACCTATCAAATGACAACTTATGGTGGAATTGTGATTGATAGCAAATATAAGGGGTGCTGCCTCTCGCTAACACATCACTCTTAGATTTCAGATGTGAAAGCCGATTTTTTGGACATACTTGCGCAAATGCTAATTTGGTCGTGGTGGTTGTATTCGTTCGAGGATCCCCAATGGAACACCAGTTTCGGCATTGTTTTGTTACTTTACGTGACATCAAAGCAGGTTTGAGACGATACTTTGTTTTCGACGATACTGGAACATTCAGGAGAAGACCTGACGCTTGACTATCATCCAGATAATTTAAAACCTCGAAAAGGATATGGAAGGTGCCAGTATGTTGTATTACCACAAATATTTGTTACTATTTTTCAGATGTGGTACCGCTCAATGCCGAAAATGGCTTTAAACATATTTAGTTACATATTACTGTTTTCACGTTTTACCTGCATTAATTTATACTATTATTCTGTCAAATGCTATCTTACAATAAACTTTTTTTACTTTCTACTTCTGTATTTTTAATGGTGAAACCCTTTGACATATTTTCTGTGGAACTTCCAGGTTTCTTATTGCTCTCAAGCGCCGTTCATTTTTGTTGTACAATTTTTATTCTAGGATAATGTCGGATATCACATCTCCACCAACTACTGAAGCCACGATGGAAGGCAATATGGTTGTGTCATTCATTCACTTTCTGCGTGAAAAAATGTCTGTTCAGCGTAATCCTGAGTTAGCTCAATCTATCGAGGGTTAGTTTCTTTTGGTGTAATTTTACTTTTTTTACAGTAGCCATCAGCTGTCTTGAGCATGCCTTCGGTTTGAGTGATGCTAGCTACGCTTTTCAAGCTACAAAGCCACTGTTGGAACTTTTTGCAGCTGAAGAAGTGGCGCAGGTTTCCAGAAAAAAAAAATTTTTTACTTATTTATGCATTTTTAGGGAGAAACTCAACTCCGCGCTTCAATTGAGGATCTTGCTGAGGCTAATAAACTAAAGGAAGAAGGAAATGAACTGATGAAGGATGGCCATTTTCACGACGCTATTGAAAAATATAACAAAGCTGTTAAGCTTCACAAAGATCCTGTATATTTTTGCAACAGGTTCAATAATGTAGAATATGTGCTTATAATTACTTTTAGAGCTGCCGCCTACTGTCGCTTAGAGTATTATTCGCTAGCTGTTCAAGACTGTCGGACTGCGCTAGCCTTCGATCCTAATTACGGTAAAGCCTACGGACGTCTAGGGTATACTCTGTTCGTGTCTCTTCATTTGTTCTTATAGATTAGCGTTATCTTGCCAGAATCGGTATCAAGAGGCCGTACAAGCATACAAAAAGGCAGTTGAGCTGGATCCGCATCAGGAAAGCTACAAAAATAACTTGAAGATCGCCGAAGATAAGCTTCGAGAAACTTCTCCTAGAAATGCTGCTCAGGTAAAAATTGTTGTAGTAGAGTTGTTGGTTTATAGGTGAATTACTATTTTGAGTTGGCTTCGAGAGTTATTTTTCTATTCTTGACTAAATGATTCATTAATATGCTTTCAGGAGGGAAGCTTTCCTACTTCTTTGGATGAAGGTAATCAAATGAACCCCTTTGCTTCTATGATGGGAAACCCACAAATGATGGAAATGGCTTCGACTTTGATGAACAATCCCAACGTTCAAAATATGATGAGCGAAATGATGAATAGCGAGGGACGATTTGGTAATTTTCTTGAGATGGGCCAGCAGGTATGCGTTTATTTCGTTAATTCGTGATAGTAAGATTCTAGCTTGCTGCGCAGATGCACAATGCCAATCCGGATTTAGTGAACAGTCTTCGAAGACAATTTGAACGTCGCCATTCCGAAGGAGATGACCAGAATCCTCCTCGAAATGATTAGTGGTTTCGTTTTGTTTTCAGTATTACGTGAATTAAACGTTTTTGTTCCATTGAATAATAAATATATTTTACTACTTTTCTCTATGGTTGTAGTTGCGCTGAATGTTGCTGTCCACAAATCGACGAGCGCATTTTATTGTAAAAACGAAGAAGAAAAAGACTACGAACCTGTCCACAAATCGACGAGCGCATTTTATTGTAAAAATGAAGAAGAAAAAGACTACGAACCACGAGATCTCGTCTCGGGGTCAAAATGGGCCGTCTCGAGCTCGTCTCGGTTTTCGAGACGGCCCTTCCCATCGTCTCGAACTCGCCTCGATTTCGAGACGGAGATAGCCAAAATTCGAGCGAGACGACTGCCTTTCCTGGAGGCCGATTTGGTATTTTTTTAAACAAATTTTAGATCAGGGGGCCACTTTTTGATGATTTTTTCCCCTTCAATTGCGAAATATAAGCCTTACAATTGTTTCGCGATGGAATATTGAATATACAAAAGCTTTTCTGCAGCTCATTTGGCCTGCCTCTTACCTGCGACTACTATAAGTACCTAATCTGACCGCTAACGCTGTCATTTATTGAAAAAGTTCTGCTTTATGTTTGCCAAAATGTTCGAAATTCATTCAACATTGAGTTTGAAGTGGATAGCCGCCGTTGATATGACATTAGACGGCGAATACATTGAAATCTAACTCCTAAAAATACATTACTTGCCGTTTTTTACGGTTCAATTTTTTCTCAGGGCCTTCAAAGACCATGAAAACGCCTTGAATCAAAAAACAAAAAAATTTGACAACCGCGGGAACCGAACCAGCACCTTTTGGATTGAAATTTTCGTCTCGTCTCGAACTCGTCTCGACCTTGAAAACCCCCCGTCTCGTGCAGCCCTGCTACGAACTCTGGATATAAAAGATCAGCAGCAGAGGAGTTCTCATAGAAAACAAGCCGAGGGAATAAACATGGAGCATGACGCGATATCAACCAAGGTAAAAGTCGCGGATAATGTTTGGAGATGCCCAGCTGTGAAAATGAATGAAAAAATTAAAAAAAAGGAGAAGAAAGAGCGAGCAAAATTTGATGCAAAGTGGAGCGAGGGAAAGAGAAGTGAAGAGAGGAAAGGAAGGAATACGAGAAGGAGAGTAGAGAGAAAGAGAAAAAGAAAGGATGAAAAGGAGATAGAAAATGTAGCAAGAGAAAGGAGTAGAAAAGGAACAAGATTTCCTTTTGATTTTTTTTTGAAGTTTCATGAACCACCTACTTCTATTCTTTTTCTTTGCTATACAACGGGCCGTAGTCTACGGCTTCTCCCCATAGTCGCATCCATGGCCTGGCCACTACCTGCCGCCTCACATTTCTATTCTTGGAGGATGATGAGAAAGCGACGAGAAGCACGTTGACTATACAAAAACAACTAATTGGCAAATTTGTTTATTGTATTCCCAGAATATTGGCATCTAAAGTGCTGGCTGGTCTCCTCACTCGCTGTCGTTGTTCTCGTCCTCCTTGGAGAGCTGATTGAAGACGTCGCTCAGCGTGGCCTGGGACAGGGAATAGTCCTCCAATTTGATCTTTTGCTTTATCTAAAAAGACTTCACAATTCCTTTTATTCTCCATAGAGTAACCTTATTTACAGCTTTGAGGATGCTTCCAATGGAGATGTCGCCTTTTTTGATCTTGTAGAGCAGGGTGAGGCAGTGGGCCGCTTCCAGGCCGGCCGTCGGCAGCACCTCCGCGACCAGCTCCAGCACCCGGTCCAACTGCTGCTCGTATCCTTCACTTGAGGCCAGCTTCAGTGTCAGCGAATAGCCTTCTCCGAATCGGTTCTTCAAATACTGCTTACTGCCCAAGCATCGGATATGGCCGCGGTCCATTATGGCTATCCTCGTGCACAGGGCCTCGCACTCTTCCATCGAGTGAGACGTAATCACCACGGCTTTTCCATCCTGTCTCAGTTTGTCGATTACCCGCCACAGGAATTGCTGACTGCCGGGATCCATTCCTGCTGATGGCTCATCCTACAAAATACAGAGATCCTCAATCTCCCCGGCAATATTGGACGGGTGGCCACGCGGCCGTACCCCTACCACCTCGGCAGCCAGCTGTCTCTTTACCCAAAGCTGTTACAGTACAATTCCTCCAGCTGCCGAGACGCTACGGGTGCAGCCAGACTAACCAATAAAATGAGAGACGGCTGACTGATGAGAGCAATGGCCACGGAGAGCTTTCGCTTATTTCCTCCGGACAACGAGGCCGTCAGCGTCGTGGCATACGGCCGCAGGTGCAGCGCTCTCAGAAGCTGCTCCGCCAAGCCGGCAATCTCCTTGGCCGGAATTGACCGTATCCTCGCGTAGAGGACGAGATTCTCCCTCGTCGTCAAGTGCACATTCAGCGCGTCGAATTGAGGACAGTAGCCGACTTGGCTAAATGCTTCTGTTCCTCCTCTCTCCACTCTGAAATTGGAATATTACTGTAGGCGAGGACAACGGCTCACGTCTTGCCGCTGATGACGACAGTTCCTCCACTGGCATAAATATTTCCGGTGAGGATATTGAAGCAGGTCGTCTTGCCGGCTCCATTCAGTCCCAGCAGTCCAAAACATTCCCCGGCCTCCACGGCAAACGTGACTCCCTTCACTACCAGGCCTGCCCCTCCGTAGCGCTTGATCAGGTCCTTGACCACCAGCGGCGGGCAGTCGGCTCTCTCGTCGATGTCCTCCACCCGCTCTTCCTCCTCGACCACATCCGCGTCTACCGTAATCTCCTCCGCGTCGCGTTCCTTATTAGCTGTCCGAGCTTCAAATTTCTGGCAGAAGGAGAATGTGCCGTGTTCGAGGAATATCAAAGCAATGGCCGCAACAACAATATGACCGGCTAGGAAGACCACGTGGATTCCCATCAGATCCCACTGGAGATCGTGGGGAACGGGGACAGAGTCGACCAGATCCAGACGATGGTTCTCTTCTTAAAAATTGGAATATTTAGCGGATGCAAGTCACAGGGAGAGGGTGCCCAGGCCTGCTCGCCCTGGGCCAGGCCAAGACTGGGAGGCTCGTCTCCGTGGCGGCTTTATGGTAGACAATGCGAGCCCTGGATGGCCTGGAAAGAATAAAAACTGACTCAAGAACATCTGGCCACGGAAGCGAATCAAATAGCTGACAGAGCCTCGAAATATGGCCAAGCCGACATTATACTGGGGCAGGAAGAGGAAAACAATTGCACAAATCTTATGAATCAGTTCCATTGTGGGACCCTAAAAGAGGGCTTATTAGTCTGATTAATAGAAAAGAACTGACAATATCGACCATCGATTCCAATAACATAATCGTGAGGGACGACACGGCTCCGGCGAAGAATGTCAACACGGAGGTTAGGACAAAGGCCAACGAGGAAACGGTAAAGTGACGCTGGATGATGTAGGCCCAGAGGACGGCACAGTAGCCATACATGGAGAAGACGAGCAGGAAGGAGAAGAGCGTCTCCCAGCTGTGGCAGAACTCCTTGACTCCGAAGGCCAGGTAGACGGAGAGGAGGAGGACGACCGAGAGCAGGTAGATGGCCATGTCGAAGGCATACGTCGTCAGCCAGTAGGTACGCTTCGAGAGGCCCGAGACCAGCAGCATGTGGTAGCTGCCACTTGTTCTCTCTTCTACTGAAAAGGAAAACATAATGAATAATGGGGATCGTCCAATTTTAGCCGTTTGGGAGGCGCGGCGCCACCAATGTCACTATATCTCGGCTATGTCTGGACCAATTTTGGAGATTTAAAAAGCAACCGGTAGAATTTTCCATGGCACAATTTACAGGACCCGTTTCAAAATGGCACTCTCAGCTGCTTCAATACAAACGTCGGTATAAGGCAGCGGAATTGATTTTCTGTGAAATTGGCATTACCACAATATTTATCAAGCTGTTAGGTTTCGAAACTGGGCCTATAAAATTGACCCTGGAGACTTGTGCAAGTAGATTTTGAAATCTCCGTAAATGGTCCAGAAATCGTCGAGATATAGCCGCGTCCACAGGGCAACGCCTGCTTGCCCCCAAACCAGTGAGCCCCGGGCGTATTCCTATGGTTATGGCTTAATACACGTTTGTTATGTATACAACACAAACCTAAGAATGTGGAGAATCCGGCAGAGACAGTACATAGAGCCAGCATAATGAGTATAATGCGGAACATGACGACCCGGCTGGTGTTCAGCTCATCGAGGGCCTCTCCTGCCGTCTGGTTCATTGGCTGTGTTACGGTTAAGATGCCATATTTTGTCCGGTCTTTTCCATCCACATACGAGCGAAGTAGGGCATTGCTCAGGGCATTTTGATAGATCGGCAGCGAGGGGTAGAACTTGTTGTTGAACCAGATCTTGGCGTTGTCTTGACTGTCCAGCCGGGAGAGGATGCCATCCATCACTTGATAGAATGTCAATCCTCGTGTGAATTGGCTCGTCGGTACCGGAGCGGCCGTCACATTATTCCTGTCCAACGCATCGGCCAGCCATTGCCAGCCGCCTCTCGTCTTCTGCACCTCCGCGGCCGAGAAGGCCCTCACATTCCCGTGTGCCAGAGAGAAGCCGCCAAAGAATTTCACAGACTGCGTTGAATAATTCCATGCCTTGTACGTGGTCAAAGCCAACTGGCTCAGATTGACGCCGGCCATATTCCAGACCCGGTCGGATGTCCTCAAGACGACGTGCGGCCGTTTCCAGAAGGGAAAATGGGAGGCGGTGCAGTTCCACATGCTCGACTTGCACTCACAGCGAGGCAGCTCCTCGTCTCGGGGCAGCGACGTGTTCCATGCGCCTTTTGGCTTCTTCCAGCAGCTCAAGTCATAACTCTTATGGACAAACCTAAAAGAATACCGTATTCCCATCATTTTTTAAGCCAGTCAACTAACCATTTTGGGGCATTCTCCGTACACATTCCTCCCAATCCGGGCTCACCGATCAGCGACTTCAAAACGGAGCTGGTTAGCCGAGTTGGCGGCTGCTGGTCAGACATCAGACGGATAAATGAATCCGGCTGATTTCCACCCAATTTACTCAGCAGCGGCAGTGCCGGCCCCGCGTAGATAGTCTCCTCCAATGTCTCCAAAGAAAAATAGGCATAGGTTTCAGAAGACAGAATCAAGACCAGCGGTAACATTATCTGTAGTTCATAGATTTAAAAATTCGATAGAAAATAGACCTGAAAGAAGATCAGCCGCCCATTTCTGGCCATATAGCGCTGCTTGACGGAGAGCAGTGCCCAAATATGAGTCCAAATTCTGCAGAATCCTGTCAGCGGCTTGGGCAGGTCGAAGCTATAGGCTCGGCGGCTCGTCGACGTCTCCGACTGCGAGTGGCTGCTGTCGGCCTCCCGCTTCTTCTTCTCTCCTGTGTCTTCCTTCTTCCTACTGCAACACTGATACCAGCGCTTCTTCTTCGTCACTTTATATTCTGACTTCGGGGTCAGGGAGATAAAGATCTGAAGAAGAAATGTGGTTACTATAATCCAAAAGATAATATGGAAAGCCCTTGTCTACAAAAAAATACTCAGCCAGCATCTCTAACCTTTTGGAAACGGTGGGAGGATGAGCCGGGTAGCGCGAAGAAGGCAAGGAGGATGAGTCAAGTGGGTCGGAGGAGCCAAGGAGGATGAATAGGGTGGGAGAAGAGGGCAGGGAGTACGAGCCGGGAGGGGTGGAGCCGACAAGGAGGACGAGCCAAATGGGAAAAGGATACGGGGAAGATGACTCGGCTGGATTGGAGGGACAGGGAGGATGAGTGGGATGACAAGGTGGCGAGGATGAATCGGAAACAACAGGTTTTACCCGTGGAGGATCGCAACGGGCCCGGTTAGAGCTGCCCCAAGCCAACTATGGTTAGAAAACTTTTGAATGACCCAGAAATGAGGGAAGACGCCCGATTTTTGAAATGCTCCGTACCTCTTGCAGGGATGGAGCCGTAATTCCATAGTCCTCAAACTTCAAGTCGGCGATATTTCCCTCAAACCAGGTGAAGAAGATCTCCAGATCTTGGCTGTCCACAGCCACGGGAATATTGAAGACAATCTCGGTGTCTGTCTGATCCCTGAGCTTGATGTTGCCAGCCAGCGGACTCATCTTCTCAATCTGGTCGATGACCTCCTCATAGGTGTCCGCCTTGTCCGTCTTACAGGCCGTCAGCTGCATGTGCTTGCCCAGCTTCCTCTTCAGAAAGACCGGCGATCCACAGCTGATCAGGTGGCCTTCCGAGAGCACGGCAACCCGATCCGACAGCACGTCGGCCTCGTCCATATGATGGGTCGAGAGCAGAATGGTCCGGCCTTTTTTACACTCGTGCAGGAGGGTCCAGATATCTTTGCGGTTGTTCACATCCACGCCGGCCGTCGGCTCATCCAGTATGACAAACTTTGAGCCGCCAATTAGGGCAATTCCAATCGAGAGGCGTCGCTTTTGGCCGCCGGACAGTGTTCCAACAAGACTTCCAGCCTGAAAATGGAGGAGGTATGTTTCATATTCCAAAAAGCTAACCTTTTCTGTGAGATTTATAGACTCGAGAATCTCGTTGACCTCCGCGTACAGCTCCCTGTAGGGGGTGCCCTTGAGCGCGGCAAAGAATCTCAACTGTTCGTGTACCGTCAGCAGGGGGAAGAGGACATTCTGCTGTGGGCAGAAGCCGAGCACATGGCGGACGCTGCCCAAATCGTGGCGAAGATCTCTTCCGTAGATGGTGGCCGTCCCGGAACTCGGCTTATACAGTCCGCAGAGGATGGACATGACCGTGCTCTTCCCTGCTCCGTTGTGACCCAGCAGGGCGGTGATCTGATCCTCATAGAGCTGCAGCTTCAGCCCGTCCAAGGCTACCGTACCATCGTCGTAAACTTTTGCCAACTTTTCAATGGAAACTGTCCTGTTGAGAGACGACGCAATGAATGTCTCAAATTGATCAGAATCTTCTAAAAGGGGAAGGCTCATACAAGGAAAAATAAGTATTGGTACCGTCAGAATTAGGCCCATCGGAGGTGGCCATCGCCTCGGCAGCATCCTTCTTACACGCCGACGACGGACACCAATAGCTCTTGGTCACGGGAAAATACCACGGCTGGGCTACGCCAAATGTTCCCGGAAAGATGGCACTCGTATACCAGGCCAAGACGAAGAAGATGACGGCATCCACCAGCATAGCAGCAAAGCATTCCCAGAGGGCAATTTCCAGATGCGTATCGGTCAACTCGAAGAAATTCTGCCAATTGACTCCGCCATTGTTATTGACTTGGCCAATTAGCCAGCCGGAATAGATCAGGGCCGACTGGGGAAGGAGCAGGGTGCAGAGGGTGAAGGCTCGACTACGGGTATGCGGCGTATAGATGGCCGGGAACATGAAGATGAAGACGATTACTGTAGACATCCCGGTGGCCTTGTTGGCATTCGAAAACCACGTGCTCAGGAACAATGAGAGACCAATACAGCTGCTGAAAAGATTCGATTATTTTCCTCTTCTTGTACTGGTTTTATTTTCCCCGGTTGGGGGAGCGCCTCTCCTGGCAACTTGCTACGGGTGCTGGCCACCATTGCCCCCCTTGAAATTGTAGAAAGAAACTTACAAAGCGTAGAGAGACAGCCAAACGGCCACCAGATAAATGTCGGCATGTTGAAGGACCATTCCAAATTTGACCAAGACCGATATCCCGGCTACAGTAACCAGATTCAGCGTGTAGGCAACCAGAGCCCATGAGATGAAATGAACCGAGTCGCCGAGTCCCATAATTCGCATTTGTTCCTTGAGCTTCTGCTCCTTTTCCAGGACAATATTCTTGACCAGTAGAGCAGACGGAACAATGTAGGAGAGGATTATACACAGGTGGAGAAAGTTCTGGATGTGGAAGCTGTCCTTGATGAAGCAGGGAGTCGGGTACTGCTGGACATAGGCGCCGAGATCCGGCGTCTCTCCTGTCATCTCGGTGATTAGAGTGCGGTCAATCATCTCTGAAAAAAAGGCAGAATTAGGCATAGCCTTTAGGCGTAGAAGATTGGCGGTGAAAAGTTTAAATCACCAAAAATGACCAAGATATAGGCGCAAAACGGGCGTGGCCGGGCAATCCAGCTAGGGTTGGGCGGGACGGGGGGTTTTGAACAAGGGACGAGAGCGGGAGGAGATAGCCATGGCCTAGGAAGTCGGGACGAGACAGCTATGACCCATCGTCCCTGTCTTCTTGACCAAAAACCTGGACGGGATCGAGAGAGGACGTGGTGGTTTCTTCCGAAAGGCGGCCGGGAAAGGATGGTTTCGGGAGCCGCCTATCAATGCCTCTTGGCCGATCCCTCCTCTTCCTATTATCTTTCCATTTGATCTCTTACCTTGTAAAAATGAGAATCCAAACGTGTAGTACTTCAAGTCGACCAGCGGCCTGTCTCTCTTCTCCATGTTCCACGGCAACTGTAGCCATAGGTCGTTATCATCAACCATCTTCGCATAGTGTCGAATCTTATACGAGACGTACGGGGCCAGTTCGTTCTTGTCACTGTTATTGAATACCAGTCCCGAGAAGTAGAGAGACTCCTCCTGGAGGCAGATGGCCGTGTCCTCCATCTCGGCCTCGCTGGCCACAAATCGGAATCGGTCCGTCAGGAAGCAGTCCTCCACGTCGGGCGGCAGCAGCGCGGCCAGCCGATTCAACAGGGCCGACGGCGACTGGGGATCACTCGGCGCCCGGAAGACTCTCTCCAACAGTGGTTTAAATGTCATCATCTCGGCCGGCAGCATCCTCTTCATCACAGAATTCGTCTCGGCCAACTTCAGAAAGACTTGGACATTGGCGGCCAGCTGGGACGAGTTCAGTCTCTCCTGCAGTGCGATGCTCGCGTTGGCATAATGAGGCAGGGTGCGGAGGAGGATCTCAAACATCTTGAAAGGACGCTCCAAATCGGCCACCAGTCGTCGAGTTATCACAGAGTCCGGCGCCACGAGGATGTAGCCTTTGAGGAGGGCCTTCGCCATTCCGCCCATAATTGGCCGATTCAGCATGGAACAGCTACTCTCTGTAAATGGAGATCTATAGGATCTCTACAGTATATTCAATACCCCATGCCGCTCGGACCAAATGGCCTGCTGTCCAGGCCCGCAAGAGAGATTCTACCGTAATCCGAAAGCTTACCGACAAACGTCAACGGGCCACAGGTCCTGTTCTTCTGTTTCGCCTTCTGCTCAACTCGGACACTATTCAAAAAGCTGTACAGCTCTCGAAGGCGTCGATTAGTCGGCGTATCGGCAATTCTGTGTTTTTTTCCACCCGTGTCCGCCATCAGATTTGCCAGATTGTCGTCGCCCATCACGGCCGTCTTCAGATCGATCTCATCGCCGTTTAGAATCGACAGTAGATACACAATTGGCTGATCTTTTAGCCACTTTTGTCGGTCTTGTAGTTTTTGCATCAGCTGGAGAAGTTTCTGAAAAAAGGAGGCATTGGCAATGGAAGGGATACGCGAGATATAGCCAGATTAGTGGCGCGGTGCCCTCCGGCCGCCCAAAAATGGACAACGTGTTGAATTTCCGTAGTCTCAATTGAAATGGACAAACTCACCACCAAATAGCTAATTTTCTTGACTTTCTTGGTGACTGCCGGTATCCAGGTGAGAGTCCTCCGACTGGGAGAGATATTACAGAGGGAGCGGAAGTCCGTCGGCGGCATGCCGTGCCCCGGCTCCAGGGTAAATGCCTTCTCAAATTCCTGGCGATTACATAGGATTGAAAGATGTAGAGTACACTGGGAAACCATCCACATGTTGGTCCTGATACAATCCGATATATTATAGGTATAGTCAATCTAAACGAGCGAATTATTGGAGAGCCGGGGAGGGCGGGACTTACCATACTGAATAAGAGTTGCGGTTTGACGGAAGCTGCGGCGAGTGAAGTTGACGCATTGGTGGTCATATTAAACGTGGAGAAAAACGCGGCCAAATCCTCTTTTGACATGTTTAGAGACTAAATAATTGGTATATTAGAAATTGGAATGGAAGAGGGCAGACCTTGGTGAGTGGCTCCGGCTTCATCAGGTTGAGCTCGGCCACGCTGCTGATGGCTTCCGAAATCAGGACAAGGAACTCGTCAAATGCTGCAGGATCCTCTCCAATTGCCTTCAACTGTACCGAGAAGCTGTGCAGAATGTCAACCAGCCTAAAATGAATTGATTGGATTGGAGAAAGTGGTACAGAACTGCGCGTCTGCCAGTCTTCTGCCTGCTGTCCTCCTCGCTGGCAGACGGCTGGCAGACAGAGCTGGGAGGAGGGGACAGCACGCAGAAGACTGGCAGATGAAAAGAAACACCCGTAAGAGCTCAGCAGCAGATATATCCCACTTTCAATTGATTTATTTCTTATTCCCACCGAGGAGGTACGGGTGCGGGCGCCGGCCATAGTCAAATTCCCCGATTGCGCCCTTTTTCTGGTTATATTTTGACCATTTCGGGACCATTTTTGAAGATTTAAAAACCTGCTTGTACAGAGCTTCAAGGTCAAGAAGTTTGACCTGATTTTACAAGCTAACAAGTTGAAACACATTTTAACATTGTCAATTTCTCGAAAAACCGGTATTGCTGCATCTGGCCGCTTTTCAAAATTACTTTTTCTAGCAATTTCAAATTGAAACTTGGTCTGTGTTTTCGTTTTGGAACCCTCAAAACCAGGCACCGTGTTCCAACAAATAACCTACAAAGAGGTGCCAGCAGTAGACGAGCCATTATTCAATAGAATGTCGTCTCCCGTCGACGGAATTGGCCGGCATCTATTCATCATCGAAGTGGCCATGGTGTTGATAAACGGGAGAAGACCGGCTGACGGCAGACTCTTTGCATCGTAGTGACAGGTAGGTGACTCCTCGGTAAAGTTGTTCAGTCGAATTAGAGCCAGGAGAACGAAGAGCACGAGGGGAAGGAGGAGCTCGACGCTGAGCCAGAACTTCTGTCTCCACTTGGTGAGAATTGTCTTCCATAGAAGGTAACACAACTGGCGCCAGAAGCCAATCATTCCTGGAAGCGGTTGTTGTATCCAAAAGAAGGAGAGACGACATACCGAAAGCAGTGGGAACAAGCGGGCAACTGGATGGGGAATGGAAGACCGAATTCGACTCAAATGGACAGAAAGAGGTCGACGGACGGTTTATGACACGAAAAAGCAGCGCCTTTGAAGATTGCAGGACGAGAAGGTGGCAGGCAAGAGCATCGCGGTTTTGTCGGCACTTCGGCTGTCCCCCTGTCCCTCCTGGGAATCCTCATTGGCTGCCTCTCGTTCTTTGTAAGGGCGGCCGTGCCAGACGCATCCTCTCTGCTCACAGTCTCATGGCCTGTAGCCGGCATGTTGTCTGCCGATTGGAGAAAGAGAACATTCTCTCCAGGTTGCCATATCCATTCATTTCCGTTGGCCAGAGGTAGAACATTCGAGAGGATGACAGAGTAGCATGATAGGCTAATCTGGCCGAGGCGGGCTTCTCGTCCTCCCCCGAGCCAGGTTGCTGTGCCCGCTATAAACAGACTCCTTCCACGATGACTAGACCGCGCAACTATTCAGAACTTTACCAGTTGTAATTTATTAGTGATCGTATTTATTTTCATATGATGTTTCGGGCGTTTTATCGTCCTTGTCTAGTTATCAGATGATGTAGACGATAGGGAGAGCCGTCTTCTGGACGCCTTCGGCCAGGAGCAGCTGCCCATCGAAGTCCGCCGTCTCCGCCTCGACGTCCGTCCACACCACCTCCACGCAATCCGCCTCCTGGCCGGACCTGTTCTCTCCGTCAAACTCTTCGGCAAATGCCAGAGTGATCCTCGTCGTAATTCCCGGCCTGATGATTCCAGAGGTCGGCTTGGCTTCAACGAGTCCATCGGGGCTGCTCTTCACCGACCAGGCGGCTCGCTTCACTCCGACGTTCTTGATCAGCAGCTCGTAGGTAGTGGCCACGTCGACGGGGCTGTCGATGGCCAGGAGCTCTTGGGGAGTCGTCTCGAGCTGGGACAGACGTTCTCCCTCCTTCTTCTCGTGGGCCATCGGGTGGGAGGACACTTGGCTCGTCCTCTTGTCTACCGGCTGGGCAATGGCCGTGGGAGCCAGCGGCTTCACAGGAGGTTCCAGCTGTGGGCCGGCGAAAGAGGGCCTGATCGAGTATCCTTTGACAATTTTCTCCTTCCAGTCGGCCTCCCAGCTCCAGCTGTCCTTCTCCAAGTGGACGGTCCTCTCCACGACGAGTGTATTTCCCTCGAAGTTTGCCGCCTCGTCCATGTAGAAGGGCCGCGACTCCAGGGGCATCACAACAGGCTCCGTCTTCATTTCCTGTCGACTGCTAGACTTGTCCCGACCGCCCAGGAAGATGACGAACTTTTCTCTCCAGGAGATGGACGTCGGACTCCGATTGACATTGATGATGTCCTCCATGGCCAGATTGCCCGACTCGTCGCCGAATTGAACGGGGCAGATCTCGTCCGTCTTGTGGCAGCAGAAGACGTCGGTCGTGCTGGCGAGGCTCATCTCCGTGACGCGTCGAAGGAATACCATGTTGGCAGAGGTGGCGACCGTGACTTGCATCAGTTCCATTTCGTCTTCTTTCTCGCTGAAGTTATGCAAGTAGACGCCTCTTCCCGCCGCAAGGTTATCTACTTGTCCCTTCATCTGTTCCTCTGTTATTCCTTTGGGAGTGATGAGCAGCCGGCTGTCGACGACCACCCGGTCTGCCTTGTTGTAGAACAGCGTCACCGTCTTCATATACAGATCTTCTTCGACTACCAGCTGATCCTTTGTCACATTGTCTTCAGCCGATACAATAGAAGCCATCATATCTTCTATACCGAAACGACGGCTGCCGGCAATGACCTCGCCGCCACGACATCGCCACTTGTATGGAGCTTTTTGCTCCTTGGCTTCTTCCTTCTTCTGCCTCTGAAAACAACAAAAGTAACAGAAAAATTAGGACAATCCGTACCATACCGCCGGCTAAAAGCAGCCCAGATGTAAAAATGACCAAAATTGCGGATTAGGAAACTCCAGCGACTAAATATAACCTTTCTGACAGGTATTTGACCTCTACTTCCGCTTCCCCCACCTGCTTGTGTTTATTTACTTTTAAGCTTTTCTTAAATGCTTCTTATTCTTAGTGGAACAAGTATGCCTCCGGCCGTCTTCGACGGCGCTGGGGTGAACAACTCGGTCGAAAACAGTCGACAGCGCCGGCTCCCCTTTCACAAAGAGCTGTTCTAGTTATTTTCTTGTCAAACAAGATTTGGTAGTCGGATCGATGGACAGCTGCTCCTGGTCGAAGACATCCAGAAGACGGTTCTCCCCATCGTCTACAATCATTTTCGCTCTTTTTTTCCATAATTTCTTGCATTTCTTTATATCAAAATGACTAGATTTGCCCAGTTTTATTGTGAGGGGCGCCTTGCCCGGCACTGTTTTGTGTTGGCGGAGGCTTCGAGTTAAAGTCTTTCTCGTGCCGTTGGTTGAGGACGACTGTTATCGTCGCGGTTGTCCTCCTTCCCCCTCCTTTCTCCATTTATGAGCCCTCTCCCCACCCTGTCTCCTCTCGAGGCGACACGGTGGTGGGCTCCTCAGAACCGGGCCTCTCTTCCCTAGCCCATCTCCACTTCCCTCTTCAAAACAACACATCATGGCACTCACACCCCTCACTGCTGGCTGTCTCCTCTGCATCTCTGCCAGGCCGCGCTGAGTACATAGCGGAGAAATCTTCCAATGCGAGAGGCGGCACCCATGGCTCAGTCGGTAACAGGTGCAACCGCAGGCCCCCGCAATGCGGTAGGATGGAGGTTCGACTTCGGGTGCCGTCTAGCATCTTTGCTATTTTTTGTTTTACTTATTTTTTGGTTTTCACAATCGCACATTTTGCCAACCTCTCCATGAAGTTCATCTTCTTGTCGTCGCCTTTCATCAACGGATGCATCTGATGTCCAAAGACATATTCTTCGTACGGGCAGAACATCGGATAGCAAGGAGAGGTGGCCTTGGGATCCCAGGCCAACAGCGGCAATATGGGGTTGGTCCCTCTTTTCGGATATATAATTAGTCCCGGCAATTTTATGTCCTGTTCCACAGAGGACTGGAAAAACAAAGCCACATGATCGCCTCCTTGGATAACCTGTAAAGCGGAGAAATCTTCCAATGCGAGAGGCGGCACCCATGGCTCAGTCGGTAGCAGTGGCCCCCGCAATGCGGTAGGATGGTGTTCGACTTCGGGTGCCGTCTAGCATTTTTGCTATTTTTTGTTTTACTTATTTTTTGGTTTTCTC
This sequence comes from Oscheius dolichura, assembly GCA_932521035.1. Lineage (NCBI taxonomy): Eukaryota > Metazoa > Nematoda > Chromadorea > Rhabditida > Rhabditidae > Oscheius > Oscheius dolichura. The sequence continues at coordinate 2,138,422 of OW051494.1, read as the reverse complement.
AATCGCACATAGCCAAGAAATTGAAAATAAAAGAGTTGTTAGTTTTTAAATTTTGTTTATTATTAAATGACATATTAAATTCATTGACAACTGACAAGATAACAGGAGATGGAATGCCTGCTCACATCAATTGTGCTGCAGAAGGATGCAATTCTGATGGATCTCTTTGTTGTTGCCAAGGAGACATGTGCAACTCTTGTAGTGGAATGGTCATTCTGATGCCTCTGGTTACTCTGGTTGCTGCTAAGATGTTCTTGTAATCCAACTCGTCAATAACAACAGCGCCGGCTTTGAGTTTCAGCTCGTGGCGCGGATAACCCGACAGAGTGGCGAGGTGATAAGTCTCCGGATCCAGATGCTGTAGACCGTGTTTTGGGTCATACTCGTCGACTGATGTAAACACGCGTTCCTCTGAATTTAATAAATCTCCCGTCCCTTTCCAACGATTGAAACCTAAAATACCTATGATTTTTCGGGGGCGTTTATCCATTTTAGAGGAAGGTTATCTGCACAACAATCGCCGTATGAAAAGACACCTGAACCAAAACATAAAAAAGTGCAGTGGTTTGATTCTTCAAATTATCGTTCCCTTTTTGTACATTCCTCCCCTTTCCCCATTATCGCCCTCTTTTTGTCCACTCCTGTCAAACCACAGGCTTTCTTGAGTTTCTCTTTTTAAGATAGTGATTGGATGATTGTGTTCTTTTTTAGTGTTCCTTTGTTTTTCTTGGCTTCTTCTCTTCTTCTTGTTTCGTCTTCCATTCGTTGTCTCTTGATTACCCATGTGGGAAGACCGGCCTTCTAGTTGTCTTCGTCATAGTAGAAGCCATTGCCCATAATCCAAGTGGAATAGCTTGTGGCTTGTTTCGATCTTGGTCAATTCAAACGGGTCCAGCAAAAGGAAGCACATGTGAAACGACTATTCTCTTCACATTTTTTTATCTATATGATTAGAAAAAATTGAATTGAGCTTTAGTATCTAAATTTGTAGAAACTGTCATCGAACAATGGAAGAGATGAGAGAGAAAAGTCAAAAAATTGAACTGCGCGGCAGCATGAGGCATATTTTTTCTCGCTTTGTCTTCATTCCCACTCGCCTTTGCTGTTCTTTTTGACGTTGTTGATGTTGCTGATATTTGCTGTGTTATTGTATTCGCTTCTTATTCTATATCGTCTATTTCATGAACATAGTATTTTATTTTAGCTCACGCGATTATGTCTACACTTGAAGAAGAGCCGATGCTGTTATCTTTGGATACAGAGAACGTCAGTTAGACATTTATTGTAGTATTGAATAAGTTATTTTTAGTTGCCTTTTGAGCATAATCCATCGCTTCAAGTAGTCTGTGCTCAAACAGTCATTCTTGAAAAGGATACTAACGATAACGCTGTAGAGGTGAAATGCGACACCGACGATGAACTTGTCAGCAATGAAATGAAAGATCTCTCAGTAACGTCAGTGCCTGGAAATGAGCAAGCTGTTAACAAGGAAATCCCGGACGAAGATAAAGTTATTATTCGTAATAGTCCAGATAGCAGCATCCTAGCTGGTGAGAAGAAAGATATCCAGGATAACCCTGCGGATATTACGGTGAAGGGTGAGGATGAAGAAGATTCGCCTAAAAAGGAAAAACGCTCCAAGAGAGGAGGATGGAGGTATTTAGATGATGATGAAGAGCAACTCGGTATGTTTCGTTGCTTTGCATAAATTTTAACATTTGTTATTATTCAGGCCTTCTTGAACAGCCTGTCATCATTGAAGGAAAGCGTCGTCGCAGTACTGTGGCTCGTTTATTAATCGCAACACCTGCAGCCACTAAGGCCATATTCACTAAAGGACTTGGAACTCCTTTATCTGAGGAGTCGCATTGTATGCATTTCGTTGTAAATAAAAAGTAATTACATTCAGTCACATCGGTTGTTATGAAACATATTGCTGAAGAGTTGAGACCGCTTCATCGACTTCTCTATGGGAGTCCTGGAAAACTCACAACTATCAAGAGAGACGTGAAAAGATTTAACGGGTATTTATTCTTCTTCAATAGAAATATTTATGACATCTAGATTTTCCTTTGCTAAGAATAGCGCCGAGTATGAAAAGCGACATAAAATGATTCTCAACTTGAAAACAAAGGAATATGCGCTAATTCAAAATGCATTCCGTCAGTTCTACTGGCCAAAAGACCAAAAGGATAAGAAAGATTATGTAAGTTCAATATTTTTTTTTCTATTTGGTCATTGTTGTGATTATTGTGGTAAGCATTTAGGCGACACACTTGTTGGATATTCTTATGACTCCTCCTAAAATTGGCAGCCAGGATTTCAAGACTCCCAAGAGAGGCTCTTCTAAAACTCCAATCTCCACACACTCGAGAAAGCGACAGTCATCTGGTTCAGCAGAGCCTGAAGCTAAAAGATCAAAGAAGTCCAAGAAGGTTCGCTATTTTTTCTTCGACAATTTTTTATTGTAATTTTAAAGATTTTTAATTTGGAAGCTAAATTAATTTTAGAACACCAAACATGATAAATCTGAGAAAGATGGTCACCGTATTGGTGACGATGCGGATGTGGACACTTCACAGGGTTCTCAACAAACTGCTGAAGATAATTCCGATGACGAAAACGATGGTCCAAGTAGAGAGGAATTGAAGCTTGCTTGTAGCAATATCATCAAGGATGCTGACCTCAATAAGGTTTGTTGAATATGTTACCAGTAATTTGTTTATTTAAAGACTACTACTAAGCATGTCATCGAGGCCGTAGCTTTAATCTACCCTGATATGAATGTTGAGAAGAAGCGTGCCGAGATAAAAGGAATAGTCAAGGAGTTGGTCATGAACCTTATTGAGCCCAGCGAATCGTCTTCATAACATCTCACCTCTACTTAATACTTTGTTTTATTTTGCCAATATTTGTTTATGTAATTTTACGCATGCATGTCTTGCCTTTTGTGTCATTCCATATTTCTGATAATAAACATACGCTGATTTCTCAACTTGTTATCGGTCAATCAAGAACGGAGTTTCCATCGAATTCTGTTCGTAACAATTTATTTAAATCGTTCTGTTGTAATCAAAAGCTACGCGCGCTGGAGGAGGAAGACGGCATCGTCGACTCCTGTTCCCCCCTTGTCACAGGACTCCTTCTTCCTTTTTAGGTTACTTTTTTAGTAGTATCTTTCTACGAACACTTGACCTCTGGAAGGAGGGGATAGGAGGTAGAAGACTGGCAGACGAATGTGGGAGGAGGGGACAGCAGGTAGAAGAGGGATCATGGTGGAGGAGGCCGACTTCCGTTCCCTTCTACAGACGCTCGTTGGCTTGCATATCTTCAAAGGGGCTACCATCTGTGGGTAGAGGATGGGAAGACGACTGTTTCAACAGATTACTCTCCAAAAGAATTTTTCAGAAGGAAGTCGACAACGAGAGTGGATCGTCTGGAATCAGCAAAGCAGCATCTGCGACTGTGTATAAAGGCTCCTTTGGCTGGCCAACTGTCGTTGTGTAATATTCAAAAAAGGCGCCACGTCCATAATCAGTCAAAGGGAGTAAAATTTCAGAAAAGAGTCGATAAAAGCGATGTCAACCGGGTCAAAACCTGATAATAACCGCCATCAGGGGTGGTCTAAACTCGTCAACTGTATAATCTTCCCAAATGGCCAACTGGCTCATTATCACTTTCTGCAGCTGTTGGGAATGGCCGATTTCAAACTTACCATCGAACCAGCAGAAAAAGTCGTTTTCTCCGGAAAACTTGGCGCCGAGGCTGCCACAATTCCCGTCAAGCTCACCAATCCTACAAAGGAACGCGTCGTCTTCAAGGTACGGACCTTCTTCCTCATGCGCCCTATGCACGTTGGCCTCCCTTTGCTGCCCTCTACTTCCCAGTGCGGACAGAATACGTTTTACCATCAGTGGTAGCACTGTACGTCAACTTGCCCCCTTGGCTAAAACTTGACTGCGGCTGGCATTTATCTATCGCGAATGGGCGCGGCAGATACGGTACTTTTGGGCTCCGCGCCGCTTCGGCTGGCCGTCAGTTCGCCCGCAGTACACTGCAGCCGCTGTCAAGTATTCGGTGTATTTTGACTACCGTTTCAAGCACGACCGCTTCATGTTTTGGTGGCAATCCAACGGTTTTAACCGCGGTTATCATATCGGCAGACGGCCGGCATTTTGACGGCCAACGCGTCCAATGACCGGAATGCCATTTTCCAAGCGGCCAACGCGTTGAGCGGCCTGCCGACACGGGAATGAATTTCTTTTCGGTGACTGTAAGAAATCAAACAGCTGGGTAAGAAGCCACCAAAGGTCCCAACCGGCAGCAAAAGCAAAGGCGGCGGTGTTCTGTGGCAGGCTTGGGCGGACGCCTTCGGTTCGGGTATCGTCTCTGTCCCATGGGGGACTGGGAAATGTGTTGCCTTTATGATAAATAATGAATTTCTTTTTCAGGTAAAGTGCACTTCGAATGAGATGTTCCGCATCCGTCCACCCGTTGGCGAGGTGAAGCCGAGCGAGACTACGACCGTTAGCCTGATCTTCAACGAGGGCAAGCCCGTTCCGGACAACGGCAAACACTACTTCGCCTTCTACTACATCAAGGAGGACAAGAAGATGGCCCGAGCTGCCTGGTCTGAACACAAGGGCGAGCCGGAGGGAACGAAGAAGCTCTTTATCGACTTCAAGAAGGAGGGCGGCGACGAGAAGAAGGAGGACAAGAAGGAGGAGAAGAAGGAGGAGAAGAAGGAGGAGAAGAAGGAGGAGAAGAAGGAGGAGAAGAAGGAGGACAAGAAGGATGAGAAGAAGGGCGAGAAGAAGGATGCGGATAAGAAGGAGGAAGAGAAGAAGGAGGAGGACGACGACGACAAGAAGTGAACGCGGAACCCGCCCCGGCTCAAACTTGCCCAAAAGAAATAAACGGCTGTGAACCGTAATCAGTTGGGGGACAAGCCGCTTCCAAAATAAATTGGGTTACCCCAATGTGGTTGTTACTTTCTCGTGGTGTCGAAGGGAGTCCTCTCGCCGTTGAACTCTTCTTTCTCTCGATTCAGTCCTCCGTGCTGTCCTTCATGTTGTTCTCCTTTGCCGTAGCTCTTCTTGGGCATCGTCGTTGCAGAACCGGCCGCCATCGGAGATCTGGCCAATAATTGAAGGGTGCCTTCTGCCCTGAAGCAGTCCACAAGCAAGATGACCAAAGGGCTTCAACGAGCCGGCCCCCATCCTGTACCCGTACCACCTCAACTGAACCTTTTACTCAGTCAAATTGGAGACAGTATCCGGTTTATGCAGTTTTGTAAAAATCTACGGGGTCGCGCGTCCATACTCTGACAATCGACGCGGCCCGGTGATCAAGGAATACACGACACTGCCCCTGGATCAGAGGTCAAAGAAGTCAGTCACACTGGTGGAGGACAGCTCTACCTGCGGGTGGAGGATGGGGAGACTGCCGTTTCAACTAGTGGAGGACGATGGGGAGACGACTATTTCAGCTGAGGGTGACAGTCAGTGGGTGCTGTTGGTCCCGTAGATTCTCGGGCCGAGCCGGGGTTGGCAGTCAAAGGAAGAACGCTTGGAGTCCTCCCAGAGGATGGCCGTCTGCCCTATCACTGTTCTCCTCCTCCTCTCGAGAAGAAGAGGATCATCGACGAAACAAATGACGGTCAGGGTTCTTCTCCCCAGCATCTCCTTTTCTCTCTTACGCATTCCCAATAATTAGGAGGACTATTGGTGCTTTATAGGAGTCAGATGTCCTAAAGGGACTTCGACCTGGGTAGGAAATACTGTCCTCCCCTATGTGCCCTCCATCCTCCCGTCGACAGGACATCCCCGTCATCCCCCTGACTGGAACCGACTTGTGTCCCCCTGTCCCCGTCGGCCTCCCCGAGCTCGTCCATCTCCTTTTCTGGCTTAATTGCGTGTCTCCCACGTTTTTTCTCATCTCGGCGGTAGATCGTTCTCTTTCTCGCGTTTTGTCGGCCGCAGACGGGAAGACATTCCTCTTTCAGCCGGGGGTGACAGCCGTGAACCTCTCTCTCTGTCTCTCTCCCGGTCGCTCTCCCACCGTATCTCCCCCTCTCCGTTTTATCCCCTCATTTGTATACGAACGGAACCTGACAGAACAGATGCCAACGGCGCCGAGAAGTCGCCATCGCCGCCGACTTCCGTCCGAGAGCTGAAGGACGCCGTCAGCCGGCCGTAAATCAGCGATTATACTTGTACGGACACGAGGCACACATTGATCGCACTTATTTTTCTTTTCACTGACTACTTCTTCTTCTCGGAGGCGATTACGATTACTTGGCACTTTCGCTTTTTCTCCTCATTTTAACTAATTACAGTATCCATAAGCGAGAAAGAGGAGACCGTTCCGGGTGGAAGAAATGCAGCCTTTTCCCCCCAATTTACTTTATTTTCCAGTATTTTCCACTGGTTTCTACCGGGTTCTTCATCCCTCCATGAATGTTGTAAGCCGTTTGTCTTACAATATTGGGGGCTATCCAGGGTTGAACAGGGTCCTGAATCTCAATCCGAGCCCTGTCCTGCCCAGCCCGTTGTCCCCCACCTAATCCTCCGGCCAGGAAATCGAAATTCGGGTCCAGAATCCTCGATCCTTAGCTCCTGAAACCCTTTCCAGTGGAATTGGGCTCCAGGCTGGTTCCTAGAGGTTATCTTTCGCATAGAAATGGGTTTCTGAATGGATTCCATAGACCACAGAAGATGAGTTACAAGGGAACGCTCCTAGGATTACGGCGAGATGGCTAGGTGAGGGGGAATTCCAGCTGAAGCCTGTCCGGACTCCGAATAGTAGTGAAAAATGAGAGAAAGGGAGTCAGATTTTTAAAATTGAGCCAAATTATTGCATGTACTTCCTCTTTTAAACTTTTGAAGAGTCTAAAATTGCCGTTAGAACGGTAAGGGGAAGAGAGTTAACCAAAGGGAATGACTCAATATCTAATGCCACTGACCGTGAATGAATAGGGAGAGACCTTGCCACCTTCTCCCCTAAAAAAGTTTCAATGGAATTTGTTTTGCTGTTCCTTGTGACAATAACATAGAGGAAGAGTCGTCTTCTCCACCATTTCTTGTCCTTGAAACGTCTCCTCTCCTCATAATTCATTCTCAGCTGTCTAACTGTGGCTGTTGTTTACAGTCGGAGACGGCAGTGTTTACTAAAAGAAAACGAGAAGAGAGAGAAGCGAAGAGAGTAGAAAAAAGATGACTAGCAGTTGATAGTAGGGGCAATATTTCGTGGCAGACCCCTGCCGCCGCTCTTTATGACCATTTTAAAGTTAGAGACGCCGCGCCCCGCGTAAATCACTCGAACGAGGAATTAAACGGGCCATCAAGTAGCCGCCAACCACTATGAGCAGTTTGGGGCCGAGTCCTGCTAAAGAGATAACAACCACGAAAAGAACTAATTGCCATGGGCAGGCAATCTTTTCCGAATTTCATTGGGATTCCCGCCGCAGCCAGGCCGCCACAGTTAGACAGCTCGGAGGCATTGTGGACTGTAGCGCATCCTGTAGCTTTTCCTGCTGTCTAACTGTCTAACTGTCTTGCCTTTTCCCAACTCTACATGCTGTCCACAGCCTGCTCAAATCTGCCACCGTACTCCTGTCCATTTCCTGTCTGCCACCCTCTACCGGGTGGCCAGTCCCCCGCCACGTCGTTCCTTCCATTTTTTTTTCTAGTTATAAAAGTGTCCCTTCCCAGTTGGCCCCTCCCTTTCTTCTCTTCTTTTTCCCTCTCCGAAATTAGCCCCGAGTGTGTGCCACCACCTAATCAGGGTCGGGCTGTGCCGAGTAGTTCAGCCGGCGGCGTCTTTCATCTTTTGCCTCGTTTGAATTTTGGGCCTATAGGTGGCCCATATCCGGCTAATTAACGGCTCCTTTTATGCTAAACAATTCAAATTTTTAGTGGGCAGAGTGAGTTGTTTCTGGACCTAGAATCAGTCAATTGGCCGGGAGCAGTAGTACAGTCCTCTAGGTCAGCGGAGCGCGCCGTACTGTAATATTCAAATCATTTTAAGTCTCAATTTTCCGGGGCCTTCCGAGTTTTATTTATATTGTCGAGTCATAATCGTCCCCCAAAATTTAACACCCCCAATTGACGTCGGCTCGTCATCCTCCCGATCCCTGGGGCCCGCGTCGTCCTCCCGTCCTCCTCGCGTCCTTCAGGCCATCTGCGTGTTCCTTTTGGGAGGGATGCTTCCGCCACTTTTACGACTTCTTTTTATAGCTAACCACATCATAATTACGAGCCGCTGCGCAACTGTTGCTGGCTGTTCGGGGAGGACAATTGCCCATATTGGCACCTGGGCGTAGCCTATCTCGTCCTCCTCTTTGAATGGGGAGGAGAGGCTCATCACTCGACGACGACGAGGACGGTTTACGATGAGCGTGGTGGCTATAAATCAAGGAGTGAAAGGGAGGCGCACGGTAATTAAAAAACTGGGGAAAACATGAGGCTTATGGCTGGGGTTAATTGGGGTCAGAGAGACGGTAAAAATATCAAGGAGCAGTCAAAGATAGGAGCAGAAGGTCCGGACAATCATCCACTCGAGGAAGAATCCTACGGAAACCGTCGTGAAGGTGAAAAATACCAATTTTAACCACTGGAGTATGGGTTACGGACCATTTTTGTCATTTCGGATTGTAGAGAAGAAAAAGCTGGATTTGTTTCGATCTTACGGTAGATTTGTAGTTCTGGACGTCCTTTTCGGCTATTCCTTCGCTTCAGGCTCAAAATCCATGGAAACTCGGCTATTGTTGAAGGGTGCCTAGTCTTTTTATTGTTCTGAAGATGGTGGAATACTCGAAAAGTGGCTAAAGTTGTTGATCGTCCCGTATCTACGTTCCCAATGGATCCAAGACTAGAGGCGGCGGGGTTGTCGCTGGATTCATGGGAAAAGTCCCTTATTTGAGCCAATCACTTCTTCTAATTTGTTTGCTATAGAAATTACAGTAATCCACTCGTCTTTCTATTCAACTTATACGGTGATTTCGGCTGAGGCACTGATGATTGCGAGCTTACTCCGCAGGGGGATCCATTCTCAGTTAATTGCCGTTTAATATACAAATGGATACGGTACTCTAAATCCTTCAGTGGCTAGAAAAGTATACAATTTTAGTCTAAAATACTTTCGTTTCGATGTTTCTCACCTGGCACTCATCCATCATTGTCGGCCATCTCCTCGCCCGATTGGTCTCCTGTCAATTAGTCGTCCCCCTCTTCCTTCTACCGTATATCCTCTCTCTAAAACCGAGAGATATCTCTCCATTTTTTCCTCCCTGCTTCACCTGCTCCCCTGCCTTCCCCCCTCTGATTTATCGTCTTCTGACTCGAACAGGTTCATCGGGTTGCCTTTCATCTTGCCGCCACCTCGGGGCCAGGAGCCTCTTGGTCCGGAGGAGGCTCCACTGCCTACTTTTCCTCGTCCTCTTCTTTTTCTCTTCCCCCTCCCCCTCCCTTGAGAAAAGGGGGTCACAGCTGGTAGTGTTCCATTTCTTCTCATCGTCCAGTCGTTTTTTCTGGTCATTAGCAGGAGACCTCCCTCCTCGCCGCGTCCGTACGAACACATCTGGACACGGTTTTGGCATAAATCAAAACGGACGGCCACGAAACTCAGCGCCAATTGAAATTAAGAAAAAGTGTGGGCTGATTTAAAGGGGACAGACAATTAACCGACATTTCATCAAGTACAAGGTAGCCGCATTCCACCGGACATAGAGAGGCTCCCCTTTGAACCTGGCGCCTATTCCGAGGGGGTTACGGTAGCCTTACTTCTATATTTTAAAGTATCTGCCCCCCCTGGCCATCACCACCCGGTTTAATGATGTCCGCAACATGGTTTAGCTACTGATTTACGGGAAATTAACGACGCCAAATGATGACCACTGTCACCACGGCCGGCAGCCAGCAGCAACACCCATAGAACTTTTAGTGGCCCATTTCGACAGGAGGCAACGAGGGGATGCAGACAGGAAATGGGGGCTGTAACTTTGCGAAAATGATAGACAACTGTCACTAAACATGCTTGTTATGGGGCAGTTAACAAGATTTAGCGACTGGAGGGGGACAGTTGTGGACAGACAGCGAACTTTGTCTGGGAACTCTCTTGTCTTCGCTGGGTCCCCTCCGGGTTATTCTTCCTCATAGAACTTGTCATTGAGCAGGTGCCTAAAAGGGATTAGGTTAGTTTTGTAGATCTCCTTGTGACGGTCATTTTGAGCTATAGAACTTGTAGAATAACCTCTGCCTGGGATACCCAGAAGGCGCCAATAGGGAGGATGAGGCGCCTTTTCCAGGAAAATAGGTGAAAACGGCCACCAACTCGGAGAAAGGTGTGAAAACCGTAAAAAGTTCTGGCTGACGACTGTGTGCCCGGTGATTCTGGCCGTTTGTCTGTGGCCCGTTCGTGTACTGCGTGTCCATAAATCTCAGCCGCGCCCCCCATGACTCAGTGGCGTCTTTGCTCCCGCCGCCTCCGAGACTTCGAACACCTTCAAGTGGCAGAGGGGGATCTCCATCTTCTCATCCCGCCTATTTCCTCTAAAAAGTAAAGAAAGAGACGAGTTGCGATCGGGTTGGAATGTCCTCCGAATGCTAATGTTTACGGCATGACGGCGCCTGCTGTCCACCACGCGTGTTAGACCCAAACTTCTCCCCTAGATCCTCCTCCTCCTCCTACCGGAAAGGCGACCACCATCTCTTTCCAGCTGTGGTGGGGGTGACCGGGGGGTATTTTCTTCTTCTCCGGGATAGCTGTTTTTTGCTGTCTTGGGAAGAGCGCACTGTGTGCGCGAGAGGATCACCCCCCCCCCCCCCCCCCCTTCCCGGTGTCTTTGAAACAACAGCTGATTTCGACGGGGTGGGAGCTCTCGCTCTTTTTCTACCAAATTTTCTCATTTTTGTATTCTCACTATACAAATTCTGGCCAATAATTAACAGTTTCCCATCGACTGGCACTCCATTTCCATCCCTTTTTAACCTTCAGTCCTAATAACAGGGGAGGATGGCCGCCTGCCTGTCCCTCCCGTCGTCCTCCTCCCCTTTTTGGACTTGATCTCTTTAAAAATACAGATTCTATTAAATTAAACTATAAACAATAGCTTCCTACCGTTTAATACTCACTTTCCCCTATATTTTGATCTCCAGCCCTAGAAATCAAAGGAATAACCGATTGGGCGCCTGTTTAGGCCTTTTCCCCCTCGTCGGCGCCAGTTTTCCTTAATTTTTCAGGATTTTTAGCTGCGTAGCTAATAAAACACGCAGGTATGAAGTATTTAATCGATTTATCTTAAAGATAACGCTCTTGTTTATTAAAATTCTTGGGCGTCCCTCCGTCTGCCGGTGGCCTAGCATTCCAATCATAACGGATTCTGTTACCTTTGGACTGTTCTCTACTCTTCTCCCGGTCTTTTCCTGGTTATTTAGCCCGTTAATTGCATTAAGAACGCCTCGTTTTTTTTGTGTCTGGTAATTTCCGTTGTCGAAAAGTGGAAGCGAACCCCGGCTGATAACCTTCATGGCTGATTTACGAGCCCAATTGGTGACTTTGTCGGTGGTGTGGGTTACATTACACCCGTCTGTCGCTTGTTATTTATTCTTCTTCTTCGTCTCTTTTCTCCCTATTTCCCCCCTCTTTTCCCCTTTCTTTAAATAGAGAATTCCCGCTCTTTTCCCTGAAAAGGACACCTGCACAATTTCTTGTGATCCGTTCTTCCTCGAGTGCAAAACAGCCCGCTCTTCCCTTCCCTCCTCCGTGCCAGACCCCGCTCCTCGCCCAGCTTGGCAGGGGCCTTTGTTTCCCTTTCTCTGCTGAAATTATCAACTTCTTCTTTTTCCCCTTTCTTATAGAAGTCTTAGAATATGGAGAGGAGGAGATGGAGTGACGGAGGGGGCGGCTCACTTTCCCACAATATATGACAGTCCACCACGCAGCAGGCGGACTTTTAATAGTTAGGAGACTTGCCCCCATTTGCATCTCATTACAGACTCTGTTTTCTCACTTTGCTTTAAAATTTTGACTATTCTGCACTCTTCTTTCATTTCTTTTTTGAAAAATTTGGTTGAAACAGAGAACGAGAGCTGCTCCCGGCTCCAAACTCCTCTTTTCCTCCTTATTAGCTCTTTCAAAAGTCAATCTGATTTGGCTCTCCTGTAAAACTTTTAGTCATACTTCAAAGCCCAAAATCTTTGAGCCAAAAAACTCCAAAATTCCTTTAAAAATGGTGACTTTCCGCCTTTTTTCACTGCAAGCCTCATTGTTATTCAGCGTCCCTTTTGGTAGACTTGCTTCAGAACAGGCTGCAACTGATCTGGCCCACTATTTTAGATCATTTCTCCTTTTTCAAGAGGATTATCCTTCAAAATTTGAAAATTGTGCCCAAATTCAAACTACGCAACGTTCGTTTTGTACTCTGCCCAGGAGATTCCGGGCACAGAGCCATCCTCCACCTAGGTCAGGCCCGTTCTATTTATTCGCTACTCCGGAATGCCGGCCTTATTTGAGCCACAAATCCTGTCCTTCGTTTTCTGAATGATTAGAACTCAATTCCATAAGCCATACGCGCCTGTCCTCCTCCAATCGCTCATCCTCCCCTCGTTGGATTCCTTGCTCTTCTCCTCTATCCTCCCTCTCCCCCAGTTCCACCCACAAGTCTCTCGTCACTGTGTTGTGATGGTCCTGTCCTCCCCGCCTGTCTGCCCGTCACCCAACCAGCCGGCCAGGTGCGTCTATGTATGTGGCTGGCTCCCGTAGCGCGTCGTTCCTTTCTCATTCAAATGGGGCATCAGCCAGCCGTGTCGGCCCCATGGTCACATCGGGTCTGAATCGTAAACTACCGTATATGGATCAATACCGTATCATCATCTGCCTGTCATCATCATCATTTTAGTTCGACTTTAAAAAAAGAAACAAGCGAGCATCTGGAGCCAGGAGATGTTTTTTCTCCTGGACTGGGTGGAAACTAGCCGGCCAGGCCACACGTGCTGTTGTGATTTACGGGGGCGCAGGTGCAAAAAAAGGACTAGAGCAACCAGCCAGCTCCTGATCAGATACACATTGGCCGAGGACTTCCGACCCCCGGGGACTATATATCTCACCTTTACGACTTATGAGACAACTTACACCCCGGGATTGAGCTCGAGGGGCTTTGAACTCGGCCGACAGCCCCGAGGTGACACCTGTCTACCGGCAGGGGGAGGGCAGGGTACAGGGAGGATGCCTTTTTTTCTGTTTGACATGATTTCTATGCCTTTAATTACCGTATACGTACAAAAAAAAGTAGAAAGACAAACATTTGACGGCCGGGTTCTTGAAGCGACTTGTTAGTCCTTCGATGAGTCATGGACGGGTAAAGGAGATGGGAAGGGATCTGTCCTGGGGTTCCCAGCTTTGGTTCAATTCACCGCATCCGTATAATCTCGGCAGAACGTCCTCCTTTATTCAAAAGTTCCCGTAGTCCACCATATTTCTTTTTCCGAGGCTCTAGAGGTGCCGGGCGATGGATAAGGGACAACTGGCCAGGATGACCGGGATTCTGTCCTGATTGAAGCAAAACAAAGGAAGCGAATAAATTACCATATCCAGAAACAGGAAGACGACATTTTGAGCTACATTTTGAACCCAAATTTGAAGTGGTACGTCGCCCATCTCCAAAAGGGCAGGCTAAAGCCATCGAATGCCCCTTATTCGGCGAAAGCGGCTCCTTTTTCGTTATTTTGGTCATTTACAAAGGGTTACTTCATTTCTTCTCTAACTGTGAAGTAAAGTACCGTATTCCGCTATAAAATGAGGTGTAAATTCTGTTTTCCCAGAGTCAGACCACCCAAAAAAAAAAGTTGGAATAAGCGTAAACCTCGCCCTGAAGGCATTGAGCGTCTGCGTGTGTGTGTTATTCCGCGCAGTAATGGCCCCATTACAACCCAGTTTGTTTAAGAAATGTGACTTTTCTCCCCCTCGTAGATGCCCACGTCGTCCGGCCTAGTACCCTGTAATCGGCCCAATCAGATGGGTCCCGGCCAGATGGCTCTCTCCCCGTCCTCCCTGCTCTGCCACGGCTAATGTCCGTCTCCTTCTGTCATGTTTTATGAGGTGTAGTCTTGAAGAAGGGCCGCGGGAGCAGGAATTCTCAGAATTTTGAATGGCTTACTGGGTTTTGAAGGGATTTTAAAGGACTGAAACATTGTGTCCACCTCTTTTTTTAATTCCAGACTTTTACAAACGGGTTACTGTAGTTTTTAAAGCAGAATTTGAGCCTGCTCCATACATCAACAGAGAGGTGCCAAATTAACCGTAATTCTGTCCTCCCTGAATCGTTTTGTCCCATTTTTTCTGTTCGAGACCTTTAAACATGGCGTACTGTATCTCCCTGCTTTATTTTGAACCCTGGGTCATGTTTACTTTCCCTAAAAATGAGTCAAAATGAAGCCTACCGTAATATTGGTCCCCCCTTGACCGTGCCACCTCGTTTTTTCTCTTCCCTTTTCTTCCTCCAGTTGCGTCTTTTTGTGCCGCTCCTTTGTCCTTCTATGCATTTCTAATCGGGACAGAACACGTTGCCTCTCTGCCGCTCCTCTCTTTCTTGTCCTTTTCTTCCTTTGACTACCGTAGTCCTCCCCAGTGTCGGGTTGAGGAGGAGGCGGTTGGAAATCAATGCGTCTTCGGCTGTCCTCTCCTTCCTCCTCTTCCGCTTCTCATCTCTTTGAAATAGAAACAGACGAGAGAGATTTTGAAGTCATTATGGTGGGAAGAAGCGACAAAAGAAGAGAAGAGCCGGGATTAATTCAAAAGAGGAGCTGGGGGTTACGGTACCGGAAGCGGGGCGACACGCTTCCCTGGTGGCTTTCTTTTTCTCCGTGATAACCTTGAAAGATTGAGGAGGAAAAAAGAGACAGGGGAGGTACAGTAATCTTTAGAAAAGGGGGATGGGTGAGTCAATTTGTTCGGGAACGAGTCAGACATTCCTCCATTCTTGGCATTTTTGTAGTGGAGAACAAAAGGGAAAGTAGAGGATTACGGTAGAGAGATTGGGGCCAAAAAGAGGGATCTCCCCGTCATCCAAGTTCACCAAAAGAGGGTTGCCTTCCTAACCTTCTCTTCTCTCAATTTTGGACCGTTTTCATATTCTCGCTTCAAATATTTACTAATCTGGGTTACTGTAGAAGTAAAGATCATATGAACTTTGATCAAAAGAGAGGGAAATATCGAAAACCCTCCTGATTTAGAGGAAATCCCTGACTGCGTGGCCTTTGCGTTTATGCTGAAGCCAATCGCTGTGGGACCAGGGCTATTTTGTACAGTTTTTTGTACTGATTCTTACGCAGCCCTTCGAGCTTAATTTTAAGGTAGCAGACGGGTGCAACCTCTTCTATTGAGTTAGAAGACGTCGATTGGCTAAAGAATTAGAGCAGAGGATATGAAATTTGGTGAAAAGGGGGAGAGGACTGGGAAAGTGAAGAATGATATCCAGGACCAGCAGTAGTAGTCACCAGGCGAACAGCCATGGCAATGCCTGGCGACGACTCGGACTGGCGAGAGTCATTCGTCACCGGAAGGTGTGAATCGAGGTCAGCCGGCATCCTCTCTCCTGCCGGTGGAGGGAGTAGAGGAGAGAGAGGCTCTATCCAGGCGAGAGAGGCAGCAGGTGAGGTGGTGGCTGGGGGCAGGTCGTCCATCTTCTGCCTCGATGTCATTTAGATAACTCATAATGTGTTCGCGTGGCGCCTTTCAAGCCAGCCGACCACCGTACTTTCCCCCGTTCATTTCTTCTCCTCTTCTGCTGGCCGCCTTTTTTGCTCTCTGTCTGTCTCTCTCTCCGGGTCCGGATTCATCTAATCCCCTCCTCTGCCACACGTCGCTTTGACTTTTTCTTTTCGTCGCGAGAATCCAACCGTCGGCCGACTTCAAAGCCCCTCTACCGTATCCTCCCTGCAGCTAGGGGAGGCGGCTGTCGCTCTCTCTCCCAATGTGTGTGTGCCAGCCAGCTGGCTCCCTCTCCCCTTATATCATCTCTAGTACTTCTCAATATCTCCTTGAAAATCCAGAATTAGCAGTAGAGCAAGTTTACTCGAACGATTAGCCGTGGGGCGCGACCTCCCGCAATGAATCCATGAAATGAGCTCATTTTGTCACTTTTACTACGCCGTCCTCTCCGAAACAACAAACAGCACATTTCGGGGTGTTTCGAATGGGTCTCGATGATGATTATCTCCCCCATTCTCCCTCCTCCTCCCCTCATTCCACCCGAAAAGAATGGACCCTCTAATGAGATCGTTTGAGATCACGACGAGGATTTGCACCTAGCCATTTTGCAGCCGGATTATGTGACAGGTAAATGGCTACATATATTTATTTGCTTCCTCTTCTCTTTATCTCACTTTCCGCTAATTTCTTAAACTTTGATTAATCTGGAGATACAACTCATCTTTCCTACTGTAGCTCATCCTCCCGTCGTCCCCAGTCTCCCCCCTTTCCTCCAGTAAAGCCATCCTTTTTGAATCCTAATTATTTTGGAGATTACTGTACTTTTCCATTCTTCAAATAGATCATCCTTTTATTGACCATTCACTTGGAGGAGAACGGCTCCTTTCCAGTGATTTTGAGTAGGTTCAAGCCTTGATCGTCAGGGCGGAGGACGGCCTGGAAATGCCCAAGCTCCCTGTTGAATGCCCTGTTGGAAGTCCCCTATGGTGTTTTCCATATTCCCTTATTCTAGTACCGGTTAAAAGGGTAGGAGAAGGTGGCTTGGCTCCTCTTTTGAACTCCCTAATCCCAGTCCCAGTACCTTTTCGTTTCGGCCTCCAATCTCCTGAGCAGGAGCCTTTTTTCGATTACTTTCCCTCTTGTTATATTGTGGTTCCTGTCTCCTTTCCATTTTTGTCCGCTCAATTCCTAACAATAATGAATTTCCCAATTGTACAAGCCCCTTCCCTTTAAATATTCTAGTTCAATGGCTCTGGTCATTGGGAGGATGAGTCAGAAGAGGGTTCAAAAGGAATCCCGGTCCTTTCTGGACTCCATTTCGATCTCTTCCTAGAGATTCATCCATGTTACGGCTCCAAACCTGGTCAGCCCCTGTCCTCTTCCCCTTCCCCAGTCAGTTATTCCCCCCAGTAGTTTTCCCAGCTATTTGCGAGTAGACTCTCCACTCGTTCTTTCCCGCTCCTCGTCGTCTCGTATATTTCCCCCATTTCCAATCACCTTTCCCCAATAACGAGGCATTTTCCAATTATAATCGCCGGGGTGACTACTATCGCCAGCCAGAAGTAATCCGCCTCCAATAAAACATAACTTATGTCACCACAAGTCCCTTTTTTCCTCGTCCGCCAGTCCCTTATAGAATCTAAAATTACTCGCAGTCTCCCTCCTCGTCACATAGTTCAAATGTAGTCATAAAGGCTTGTTGAACTTTCTTATCAGCACATCGCCATCTGGCAGCCGGATTACGGTAGAGAAACATGAACGCCGTTCTGGCGGGGTTTAGCAGACACATTTTTTTAAACTTTTCTCTCTGGGTGGTCCCTGGGTACGGTAGCAAGGATTCTACAACGAAAAAAGGAAGGGAGAGATTGTACGGGAGCCGACGGACCGAATTCGGCCAAAGGAAAATAGAGAGGAGGATGTCCCTCGTCCGGTCCCCGTATCATTTCAAAAGGCCAGCCTGTTCATTTTTCGTCACCCCCTGCTCCTGCCCCCCTTCCCTTGTTCGTCACTTCCTCAGACCACCCTGGGGACTGTGTTTGCCTTCCCTGTTACACGGCACTTTTTCCCCGGGGGGAAGAGGCCAACAATGCGTCTCCTCTCCAAACAGAGAGCGAGAGAGAGCTTCTGTGAAAAAGCTGCCTTATGGGCATTTTACCAGCCGGGGTGACAGCTTAAAAAGTGGAGGAGAGGAACAAAAAGTGGAGGAGGGAAATACCAGGGAAGGGGAGGGATTCATGGAGGAGAAGTAGAAAGATGGCCTCTGTACTGCTGGTGGCGGCCAGGCTGAGCCGGGAGGACGGCGTTTTCTCTATATTCTTTAATTGTTTACCTTCTACTACCTTCTCACACGTTCCCTACTCCATTTGGGAGTATCTAATCGGCAATTTGTATCCGTATTTTTGAAATTTCGAGGATCTCTCCGGCGCGCCTACTTGAACCCCCCTGTAGAGGGGAAGAAACGGTCCAAGTCTGATTTTCCTCTATTTTCAGCCTTGAAACAATGTTACTTTTGAACTGCTCCATTTCATTTCTATATATCCTCTTTTTTCCGTCCCCCCTGCCCGCGCCCCGTGTCCCCCCATTGGCGGCCTACTAATGACATTGCCTCCCTCGGCTATCGGTTAACAACAACGACGACTATGAGGACGAGGACGAGGAGGACGATGAATTGCCCAGTTTGCAGCACTTTTGAGACAGAGCTTCAAATGGGCTCTCCTCATTTTAAGGACTGGGAGTGGAAGAGATAGTAATTAGAGTGGGAGGAGAGGGAGGACAGCGGCCGGCTAATTATTCAAAAGACATGGGAAAATTGGTATTTTTCGGGAGGAGAGAAATGACCGGCAGCCGGAGAGGCACCGCTTCACTTCTCGTAAATCTTATGAGAATGGGACAGAGAAATATTGAAATTTGACGATGGGATAACATTAACTTTAAAGGGCTATCAGAATTCTCGAACTGGAGCAGTTTTACTCCTAATCGGGGCAAAATAGCCAGTAATCAGGCTCCACGGCCTTTGACTCCCTCCGGGACTGTTCTTACCTTTTTCTTCAATTTTTTTGCTTCATGGCTAATCATTTTAACGTACTGTACCGGAATATCATTGAATTGGTGTAGAATTTTGGGTAAAATTGCCAAAAATTGAGCCGTAACCCTGCTCCAAAGCTACGGGCTATCGAAACCTCGCTCCAAAGCTTGAATCTCATCCTCCCAGCTATTTTTCCCGTTTTTTTTCTGCTCTCCGGCTAATTTTTTCCGTTCCCTTTCTTTTTCCTTGTTTACAAAGTGTTCCCTCTCTTTTTTTGCCCCCAGTCCATGCATATCGCCCCCCTCGTCCCGGCCACAGTGTCACCACCGGCACCATCTGCTCCTGGCCGTCTCTCCCCCGCCTCCTCCTCTGCCTTCTCTCCAGCTCTCCCCTGACGGCTCCGCCCCGTCTCCCCGTCAATTCGAATGATCGTAAAGCGTCCCCGCGCAACTCATTACCTCATCCTCACCTGTGTCTTCCCACTTTTTTCTGGATTATAGCAGTCCCCAGGGCAGGAGGCCGTCCCCCTCCTGCCCCTGTTCTTATCTCTAGCTGTTTTTAATCGCCTCCCAGCTAAAAATGGTTCAACTTTTCAGCCAATCCGACTCCGCGGCCACGCCCCCCAGAGGAGCGAGAGGATACTGTAGGTGTCCTGCCCCGGGCGCCCTCGCAGTCGCCGATGAACCCGCTCTCGTCTGTCGGTTTTGATTTTGCCGCGTCTGGTAGTCAGCCAGAAGCCACGAACGATCATCTACAGGTTGGTGGGGGACCGGGGGGATGGGGGCCCATCAACTGGCCACTTTCCAGGGCGGGACCGGGGAGGGGAGGGTAAACGATGCCGAGGGCTCATCATGGGCCACTTTATTGGAATGGAATGACCCCCAATGTCTTACGAGACACAGTCCAGTGGAAACAGAGAGACATACGAGCCTATTCATCATCATCACAAGTGGCCCGAAGGCGGTTTTTACCAGCTTTTTTAGTCGGGAGGTGGAGGAGCCGCGCCTTTCGGGATATCTAGCCATTTCACTCATTTCTTCTCAATTTCAAATTACTTTCATTTGCTCCATACCTTTATGATTTTCTCCTCTTTATTCTCTTCAAAAAATATATGGAAAAAATACAGTATTCCCTTCAAAATTCATGAAACAAGGGCGGGATTCCAAATTTGATAGAGATTTGCCTTTTCCTTCGTTTTGACTCCATTTCTCCCAAATTTCCTGTAGTCTGACTCTGTATTAACCCGTAAATTGTGTCTACTTTAATCTAGATAGGGAAAAAATACAGTATCCAGAGCAAAAGTTTTGAGAAAAGGCGGCATTTCAAATTTAGGCGGCGGCCAACAAAACAAGTCAAGGAACGGCCATTTCTCTCTATTTTACGGCATTTTAGTTAATTTTTTTACTGACTATCAAATATACGTTCCTTTCAATAATTTAAAGGACAATATTTAAAGAACTGGGCACTGAAATCGGAGAAATGGCCTCCTCTTCCCTATAGAGCTCGAATCTGGCCATATTCCGAGGCTCCTGGCCATTTCCTTCAGATTTTGTCCTCCGGAGGCGTCACAGTGTCTACCCTCCTTTCTTTCTTTCGTTCTTCCCTTCCCTTCCCCTCGTCTGCCATGTCGATGTCGGCGGCGGGTGGTTTCTGCCTGTCGCCCTCCCCCGGCCGGTCGCCTAATTGCGTCCGCAAATTGCACGGTTTTTGCCGGTTTGGCGGTTTCGTTGTTTTTCCCCGGGGGGACTGATTGTAGGGGGAAGTGTATATACAGGGCAGGGCAGGAAATAGAGTCACCCGTCTCATTTTCATTTTCAGAGGTTAGCCGCCATGGCACAGGGGGTCGGCAAGGAGGACAGCGACACGCCGGCCGCCTCCACCGACGCTCTTCCCTACCCTGGTAAGTTGCTCTTTTCTACTAGAAATGGGTCCCGAAAAGAAGGTGCCTGCCTCATTTTTACTAAATATTACTATAAGAAGGGCATTTTTATGAAGGAAAAGGTTACAAAAGTCTCTTATGCTGCCTGGAAGAATTCCTTCGAAAACGCCGGGAAAAGAGGCCAATTCCAAAAATGCCACAGATCTCCCCAATCCTGAGATCATTCTTCTCAAGTTTTGGTCTCTTTTTTCGCTGATTTTGACACTTTCCATGCACTTCGAGTCGCGTAACGTGCCACTAAACGGCGCGCAGCAATCACCACTTGACATGCAGCTGTCAGGTGGCCGGGGAGGACTTGGACCAGACATGGATTTCTGCCTTTTTCCCGTCTTTTTCTCTAGTTCAAAAAGTCAAAAAATAGGCTTTTCAGTGTCGGCCGCCGGAGCAGCCGCCTACATGCCGGGATATCCGGCCTGGCCCAATTATTACCAGCAGTTTGGACAGCCACTGGGCACGCCGTTTGGGGCCTGGCCATCGCAGCCCTATGCTATGCCACACTGGCCGAATTATGGTGAGTATCCTTATCTACTATCCAAGAGTGTTTATTTCCTTTCCTTCCTATATGTATATAAAATGATGAGAAAGACGGGGGCGGACAACTATAAGTGCCCGCACCTTCGGTTTCCCCCCGGGTGGACTGGCCTGGTTTCTGTTCTTGTTCATACGATTTTTAATACTTCAAGGGATGGAGGAGACAGCTAGAATGGTTAGAAATCTCTTTATTTATTAGAATAATCACTTTTTGGGCGATTTATGCGAAAATTTTAAGCAAAAAGCTTTTATTCCCTTGGTTGCGGCCAGCGCGCCTGCACTCGTAAAAGCTCGGCAGCAGGTAGACCTGAAGAAAACGGAGCGATGACTAAAAGTCGTTTCGCTGCCGAGATCTTACGGGTGCAGGCACACGAACCTGCCCGCTGTTTATAAAGCGTAAACCCGGGATCTCACCCCATTTTCTTCCATTTTTTGAGCAAAATGAAGATAAAAACGGCTCCTCCGCCTCTTTTCCGTTAAAATTAGTCCATTAGACCTCCTCTTAATGTTAAAAATATGAAAAAATCTCGATTTTTGTGGTATTCTCCCCTGGGGGGACGAGGTTGTGGGTGCTTATCCGCTTTCGATGTCGTTTCGTGTCCTCCCTCATCGTGTCCCTGTGCCTGTCCGTCCCCCATCCTCCTATCCCTCTCTTCTCTATTTTTTGTGATTGTGAGTCGATGATTTGCAGCTGCGTCGAAGAAAGGCCGCCAGACGTACCAGCGATATCAGACCTCGGTCCTGGAGCAGAAATTCCAACAGAGCAGCTACGTCTCGAAGAAGCAGAGGGAAGAACTCCGACTGCAGACGAATCTGACCGATCGGCAGATCAAAATCTGGTTTCAAAATCGACGGATGAAGGCGAAGAAGGAGAAGCAGAGGATAGATGACCACACGGAGCACGCGCCGCTCCTGCCGGCCAATCCTCC
The DNA here is from genome assembly GCA_932521035.1 of Oscheius dolichura. Classification (NCBI taxonomy): domain Eukaryota; kingdom Metazoa; phylum Nematoda; class Chromadorea; order Rhabditida; family Rhabditidae; genus Oscheius; species Oscheius dolichura. The sequence goes on along the minus strand of OW051494.1, from coordinate 2,116,290 downwards.
GAAACTGGACGAGGAAGAGAAGAAGTGGCTTTCGGCGCAGGCCGGCTGGCCGTCGGCCACCACCGCCACTCCTCACCCGTACTATTGTCCTCCGCCGCCACCATGAGTAGAGCTCTCTCACGCCACGGGTCAATTATCTGTTTTTCTCTCTTCCTCCCTTCCATTTATTGTTTATTCCCTTAATCTTATTCCCCTCCTCCTTATCAATTATCCTCCCCTTCCCCCGTTCATATATAGTCATCAGACACCCATTGTATCCATTCTCATATATATCCAGTCGTCCTCCCCGTCTCCTCCCGGATATGAATATGCAATGCAGAGTTTCGTGTGTTCTTCTTTTTTTCTTTTTGTTTTTGACTAACGAGTAGTAGTACCGGCTATATTATAATACCCACACATCTCGTCTCTCCTCCTTGCATGTGAACGGCGGCTATCGGGATCGTTGTAGGACTTGGAAAGGGGAGGGAGAGGACAGCTGAAGGGGGAAATTGATAGAGAAGATAGAAAAGAGGATGGAGAATACTGTAAGGACCGGGGCAGTCAGGAAATTTAGAGGGAGAATCAAATTGGCAGCCGCCACGCGCTTGAGGCAGCTCGCGGATTACCTTCCATAAATTCTGGGCACTGTTTTTTTCTTATTAAACCGGCAAATTGATTGAAACGGTCGAAAAGAGGGGAGGAAGAGAGAGAATTCCGAGTTTGGCTAATTTGTTTGAGAAAAATCGATTCTCCCCCCGCCGCGTACAGGTGACCCCCCTGCCGCCAGCCTTTCGCAGCCTTCTGAGCAATTTTGAGCTGGAAAAGAGGTTGCCAGGACGATAAAAAGACTCCTACTAGGTTCTTGAACACTAGAAGAAGGCTACCAACTTTGCAATTTTTGTTTAAAATAGGAATTTTCCCATTAGGAGACAGGGACAGCCCGCGATTGCTTTCCAGCCACCATGATGGCGCGTCTGGGGTTATTATTCGATCTTTAGGCCATTTGGAACAGCCGAAAACTTATATAGGCGACTCCTCTTGGAGTGTTCATCCAATTTTACCCAGTTATAACTTTCAAAGATGAAATTATTGCCGCCAAACTTGGAAAATAGGAACAGGACACAGTTCCCAATCTTCTACGAAGATTATTGGCTAAATTTAGAGAAAATGACTGTGTAACTCTTCATTTTAGTTCAGTATAGTACTCTTCCAGCCCTCTAAATATCCTAAACTCTGTCCTTTTCTAGATTCCCTGACCACAATCCAAGTAAATGGCCAGCTAGGTGAGCTTATATCCTCTGTTAGTCACTTGAGTTGCGTCCTCCTTCAGTTTTGGTCGGCTTTTCCTTATTTTTCCTCGTTTCCGGTCTCTTTTCTCTCCCCAAAACGTAGAATATGGTGTTCCCATGTCAGAAATAGTGCTGATGGGTGGTTCTTCAGTAGTGGAAGTGTGTAAGAAGCGCGGCCGGCAGACGTATACCCGGCAGCAGACACTGGAGCTGGAGAAGGAGTTCCACTACAACAAGTACCTGACTAGGAGGTGGGGATTACTGTAGCCTTTCACTTATTAAATAAGTTATTTTTCAGGCGACGAGTCGAACTGAATCGAGCCCTCGGTCTCTCCGAGCGCCAGATCAAAATATGGTTTCAAAATCGACGGATGAAATTGAAAAAGGAGGTGAAGCACAAGGAGCACCGCGATTAAACTCATGATCTCTCCCATTTTAATGTTCAAAATCTCAGTTCTCGATGGCAATAAATTGTGTATTCGAATCACTCTGATCACTGGGTTACTGTAGACTGGAGGAGACGCGTGGCGGCTCTCCTTTGTCTGTCGCCGGTGGTAAGACACGACGGGGACAAAAACGTCTCGTTTGAATTTGGCGCGGCGTCTTCTTTAGCGGGAGGAAGGGAGAGGAGCTGGCGGCACCTGCAACGACCTCTCTTCAATTAGCCGAATGGGACAAGTGTGTGTGTGGGCAGGGAAGAGGAAAAAAGAGCGGGAGAGGGACAGGGGGGAAAGGAAGAAGTCTATAGAGGAAACTTTGAACCATAGCTAGGGAGAAGGAGGACGGGAGAGATCTTTTGTCGGTCAAGAAAACGTCACGGAGAAAGGATTCTGAACTGAAAAAGGAAGTAGAGCTCGCGTCATACGTATGGTGGGTGTGGCCCGACCGGGGCGAGCCGAGACGAGAGGATGGGAAGGGACGGGACGGGAGGACTGGGCCAACTGACGGGACGAGAGGATAGGCCCCCAGGCTTGAGGCTTCAGAACTGGGTAACCCCGGGAAATTTTTTACGCTTTCTGAGAAAGTTGTTGAAAATCTTTGAAAATGACTGGATCTCCTAGTCCTGAAGGCAAAGGCCTGGCCTTCAGGCTCTCGTCCCCGGCTCTTTGGACTGCCAACGGATGTCTGCCGTTGCCGTCTTTTTCTTATAAACTTCCAAGGATTCTGACTAAACCCGGCCGATATTATGAAACTGTAGTCAATCGTGATCAGAGCCAGCTTGGAAAAAAGCGACGGGAGAATGCTGGGCCCGAAAAAAGAGGCGAACAATGACTGTTTTCCATGGAGGGAACGGCAATAAAAGGTGTCTAGTCATGGAGAAGAGCAAATATCGGAGGGAGAGAAGAAGAGAGCCATTTTAGAGGGGTTGTGGACACCGGGGGACTGGGAAGGATCATATTCCAGGAGAATTGTTTGAAGGGTAATGGAAATTGGAATAAACTGGTTTTTGAGCTATTTTTTCTCTGGATTACGGTAAATTTTCGGACTACGGTTTCCTGGCAGTCCTTTAAAGGGTCGGGAAGAAGTTATACCCCAATTTAAACCAAGATATAGCCACCCCGACCCCTCGTCCTCCGGCGCCGCTGTCCTACGGTAGGCTAATACTCCTCGCGGCGGGGCCGGAAGCTGCAGCACACGGGGGGAAATGAGCTCAGGAAGGAAACAAGCCGCCCGACTACGGTAACTGTTGTTGTCTGATCCCCTCCGGTTATTACTTTCCTCTCCCAGTTTTAAATAATTCTTCCCGCCAATCGGAACAGACTACTGCCTGGTCGATGAGGGAAGAGCGTCATCTGGAGGTCGATCTCATTAATTCGTATGGTTATGGGTTTTCACCAAGGGGGCCAAGGCGGGGAGAACGAGAGAGAGAGAGAGTGAATGAGGTTGAGACTTCGATTTTTTGAACACCGGATGCCAGGCAGCTTTCTGGCAGCCAGCCACAGTTAGACAGCCAGAAGGAGTAAGGAAAAGGTTTCAGGAGTCCGCCACCGGGAATAGAGTACTGTAGCCTCAATTTTCACTAATTTTTCTATTAGAAAAGGAGGAAAATTAGATATTTGAGCTCTATAGAAAGATAAAAATGAAGCTGCCACAGTTAGACAGACCGAGGATGCCGGGAAGCCAATGGAGAGGAGCATCGCGCCGGAAATCGCGCTGGGTACTGGAACCTCAATTGAAGCTCGATTTGCTCTAAAAAATTGAAGAATTAGTCCTTTAAAGTCTGTAGAATTATACATAAAAGTTACAGTATCCCTCTTCTAATGAGCCACAGTTAGACAGGGAGACGCTCCGCGGCGCCTGAGACTGGGAGATCCGGGTTACGGTACTTCTTGGCTATTGGAAGGGTAAGATATCAAGCTCTTTGATCATTCAGAAGAAATATGTGGCAACATCAGTCGTGTCTACAGTATCCTCCCGGCGCGTTTCTCGCAAATTCCCTGGGCGCCACTTGGTCTAGCTGGCTTCCATTCATATTGTAATCTTCCCGCTCTCCCTGCCTCTCCCCGAAACTGTGAATTAAGAGAGAGAGAGAGACGTCCTTCAGCTGGGGAGAGAGACAGAAGAGACTACGGTAGCTCGGAATGAGAGGTCGAAGGGAACGAGAGAGGGGCAGGATCGATTCTTTGCCTTTCCGACGCGTGCCACACGAGAGACTACTTCGGGGCCGACAGAGAGGGGCCCGACCGAACGGCGCCGATGCACTCTAATTTCAGGGAATAGGTGGAAGAAGACAAGGGGGCAGGGGACTGACTGGAGCTGACTGAATGACTGGAGGGGAGGTGGTCCCGAGAATGTGGCAATCAGGCAGAGAGACCGACCGGGAGTGATGATGATGAATGTGATGGCTTCGGGGCTGGAGGAGACCTCATGGCGCCAGAAAATGGGCACTATTAGAGGGGGAAGAGAAGGCTAATAACTGGGGGTAATGGGCATTTCTAGGGGGAGGAGGACACTCTATTCTGGAAGGAGGAAGAGGGCGAGAAGGAGGGCATTGTATTCTGGGAAAGGAGACAGTTGGAGGGAGGAAGACTGGAAACCGCAAGATAGCAGGGCCGAGAGAAGGAATACCTGCACCCGTAAAGTCTCGTCAACCGTCTGCCGGTTATACCAATAGAAGCGGTTTGCCCACCATAAATATTCTAATTACCCCCTTTTATGTAAATATTCCCCCTTTCCCGAAGTAGGAAGTAGGACTTGCTTTCATGTCATCAGGCGTCTGGAAAGAAGGCGGCCAGCGGTCTACTGGTATAAAAGGCATCTGTATTTCTGGATACAATGCTCGAAATAAGAGGTAACCATTGAAAGGAATGAGGCATACTGTAAGTCCAGCCGCTCTTCCAATTATTGTCGAAGATCAGTTAATTCTATCAAGTAATTCGTCGCCAATCTCTTGCAAAGGGTTCTTTATACCACAAGTATGCCTCCGGCCGTCTTTGACGGCGCTGGGGTGACCAACTTGATCGAAAAACAGTCGACGAAAAACAGTCGACTCCCCCTTCCCAAAGAGCTGTTCTAGTTATTTTCTTGTCGAGTAAGCTTTGACAGTCGGATAAAACCTGATAGTCGAAACTTTCTGCTTCTCTCACTTTCGACCGGTCAATCCGTACAGACGACAGGCCATACAGACAGACAGACACACAGACATCTCCCCATTATTAGGGTAGGATAGAGTACTGTAGTACCAGAGATAGAAGCCCAAAATCTCTTTCCAGGTCACCAAAGGAAGCTAAAAGGCTCTACAAGTTCCTATCTCCCAATTGACTGAACAGGTAGTTTTCTCTGTTCCTCTCACTCTCCTCCCCGTTTTCCAGTCAAAATCCATTGAACCAAACCCGTTTCCGGCATCGATTTGGCCTTATGTTACGGGATGACTTTTTGTCATTAGCATAATTTTGGCCCATCGTGATCAATCCAAACGGGTTTCCCTTCCTCTCTCTCCCTGTCCCTCCCAGAGGGACTTCTCCATGTCCAAAAATAGGGGGAGCTGGGTATACGGTGGCTCTCTTGAGACGGGGAGAGAACGGCCATTAACCAGCGGCCACATTACTGCCTGATTTCACGGAATATTAATTGGCTCTCTCTCGTGGGTTGCTGGCCGAGACGACGACGGATTACGGTAGCAGCAGCTCGACTGGCAATGCAAATCCTTGGGGGATAGATGAAAAGCAGGGAAGCAATGTAAACAACATTGAGACAGAGAGAAAGGGGACTGGAAAATTATAAAAACCTGAGAAAAATAGGAAAAAGGAAGCAAACATTAGACTTCTCCCTTCAATTTAACTCATTATTTGCTAAAAACTTATTTTACCCCCGGTTAGGCTAAAACAATTCAGTCAAATATTCTATAGAAGAATTTCTGCAATGTCTCCTTCAATAATTTTAAGAGATACCATGGCTAAAATAAGCAAAAAGCACTAAATTAGAATGAAAACTAGCTCTAGAATAGAGCCAAGGAAAGACAAAAGAAGTGGTAGTGTGTTTTGTGGAGGTGGAGAGACGTCTGCCCAGCTATCCGATCCCATTCCATCCATCCCCTTTATGGTATGGTTATTGTATGCCACCGGGCCTATATCGCCTCCAGAACACTGGGGCTCAAGGGCGTGCTGCCCCCGTGAGGAGATCGTAAACAGCTGCTGGCCCCTTGCATTTGGGATGACATCTTTTCCACTTTTCGATTCCTGTCTATCTGATGAAATTTTAGAGTTCAACTGTTCAAACTAACCTGTAATATATCACCTTTTTTGCGTCATATTCTTTGATTTTCGACGCTCTTACGGCACTGTCACCGGTTATACTGATCGACCAAGGTCATACTTTACAGGAAATAGAAAAAAAGAAGTGTCATTGTGGCGAAACATTGAACCTTTAGCCCAGAATACAAGCTTCAATTTTGTAGTTGCTACTCATGAATTCGTCGTTCATTCGATGCTTCTTCCTTGATTACAGACAAGCCGACGTGTAAAACGTTCTCCTTATCGTTTAGGTCTTCTGAATTCATAAATCCATGAACTAAACGGAGTTACTGTCGAAATGAAAACAAGAATAAAACAAGCTGTAATAATAGCACCAAATAAACATAAGTATCATAAAGGGAAACAAAACTAAAACTGTGATGTTAAATGAAAGGCAAAGGTAAGCATCTCCGAATTTTGCATTCCAGAAGTGTTCAAAAAATTATTCCACGCAGGCTCACATAAAGGTGAGAAGTGTCTCCAGCTATACAGTTCGGCCATAGATACAGTCTGAAATAATAAATCTGTCAATAAGAAGCAAAACAAACTCCTGGCGTTTCAACAGATTCTTCTGGAACATCTGGTGTTTCTGGAATTTCCGTCGACTCGTTTGGAACATTTAATAAATTTTCATCAGCATCACTATCAAATATGTCCGGAGATTCAGCACCAGTATCGAGATCTGCAATATCCAAATCCAAATAATTATTGAATGAAAACGAACCAGTTGGTTCCTCTTCTGTTTCAGCTGGAAGTTGACCATTTCCTTGACAGGAACATTCGAGAAGATCGTGAGTATTGCAGTTACTATCCGAAACTGTGAAGATATCCATCAGATCTTCATCAGAAAACTTTACATTATCTACAAATCATTTTGAAAAGTTTATTTTTTTCTTTACTAGTTGCGTCAAAGGCAGCACCAAGCATACTCGATAAGCCCGTCTTTTTAACTTGTCGCTGTAACATTTTCTCGTCTATAGAACCCTGAAGAATCTTATGAACAAATGAAGAAACCATACCGCTGTACATAAACGATAAATATGACAAGGTCTTTTCTGACCATCTCGCCAAATTCTTCCCATTGCTTGAAGATCAGATGCTGGATTCCAATCAGAATCAAAAAGAATTAAACGAGAGGCCGCTATTAAATTTAAACCAACACCACCTGAAATATATTTATTTAAAAAAAGGAATGGAAACTACCTGCTTTGGTACTCAATAAAAACACATTATTGGCATTTTTCTCATTGTTAAATTTATCTACAAGCGTTTGTCTTTGTTTAACGACGACAGATCCATCCAGCCGCAATGTATGAAAACCTATACCGCCACATATCTGACTAATCATATCAAGTGTCTAAATATTTATTCAATTATAAAAATAGAAGCCACTGACCTTTGTAAAATTAGAAACAACAACGGTACATTCTCCTAATATACGAAATGACGCCAACATATCCGATAACACTTTCAATTTGCCTGAAAAAAATTGGCATACAGAATAATAATGTGTTTCAAAAAATATACCTGAATCTCTAAGTACGGGTGGTTTTTCACCAAACTCCTTTGGAAATGCGGATAATAAGGCATTTACGGAAGGATTCTAAAAAATAAAACTAATGGGACTAACCAAACAAAACCTCTGCGGCTTTGTCCGCCAGTTTTTTCCACAACAAAGCCGGATGATTTGACAATTTTCTCATATAGTCAATAACAATCAGCGGTTCTCCTGTCATATAATCGCATAACTTCGAAGAAATGGCCTTTTGGACAGGCATTGCTTTACAAAAAATTACGTATTCATCTAGAATCATTCAATAATTACACAGAATAACAAACGCACGTTTCGGTGGCAGATTACTTCTATTTACTTCACCCGTTCTTCGAAGAATGGTTTCATCAATTAAATCGCTCATAGGCTTCTGAAATATTAAATTCTAAAGCATCCTTGTATAGCAAAAATAACATCTAATCAAATAAGTGAAAGTGATTTACACTATTTTCTGTACATTCCTTCCTAAATTCTGCAATAGCTCCAAATGCTCCCGGGCGAACAAAATCCAACAGAGAATAAAATTCGTCAATATCGTTTTGGACTGGAGTTCCGGTAAGTAAAAGTCGTCGCGATATAGGCACATTTGCCAACTGCAATAATTTAATACTGCAAAAAACAAAACAAACCGTATTTCTAATTTTACTGGTCATACTTTTGAGGCGATGCCCCTCATCACAAACGATAACATCAAATTCAATTTGAAACAATTTTTCTCGTGTCCTAAATATTATAGAAGTAATGAATAAAATAAATAAAAAAATATACCTTAACGCCATATCATAACTAATTAGTAAAAATGGAGAGTATTTGAACGCTGCTGAATACGTTCTTACATCAGCCAAACTCTTCACGGCTATTACCTTGAATCTGTATGAAAAATTAAAAGAGGTAAGCATACAGGTAATCTATGTGTTCCAAACCATTTTTTAAATTCTGCTTTCCAATTATTTACTAAAGACGATGGAACAACCAATAAGCATTTACGAATAGACGTAGTAGGTGGTAGCTAAATCTTAATTGATAAATAAAGTCGAAGAAAAATAACCTTATTACCCATCATGGAGTAGATGGAGGCTAATGTTTGTACACTTTTTCCTAAGCCCATTTCATCCGCTAGAATTATACCACCAGGGGCATTCTAAATACTATCTATTCGGATAAACTATAGACTTGCTAGAAGTTTGCGATAAATAAATTCAACTCCTTCCTTTTGATGTTGGCGCAGATGTTTTATAAAGAACGGAGCAATGACAGGCGAATTGTCTTTTGGTTGTTCACCAACAGGTGCTTCAGATTTTTTGTCAGATCCTGAGGAAGAAGTTCGTAAAGGGCATACAAATCCTTTAGAAAATCGTTTCGTCTCAGGTTTTTCATCCTAAATACTAGAGTGAATGCAAAAACAATGTAAACAAATACCGGATTTTCTGCAGGCCTCTTTAAAGATTGTTTTGGTTTTTCCATAAAATTTAAAGGCGAGAATGGTTTACTGGAAGACGGCTTTCTAACAGATTTCGAAGAGCCTAAAACAATAATTTCAAATATATTTATAACGCACTAGGTTCAATTGGGTCTTGAATTTCTACTTCTAAACCACCCATTTTAATAACAAATCCGCTAACAAGTTCTTCCATTCTTTTTATACCTGTGGATCTTTAAAAAATTGCATCATAAAAAACGAAAACATACTTTGAAATAACCGTAGCTTCATCGTCACTTTTCAGTACTGTGTATTTCTTGTAGCATATTAGAATACCATCGCCTTCCCATTTTTTATGCTTCCTCGTTGAAACTTTAGCATATAGGGCAGAAAAACGAGCTATCTCTTCACCTGCAATATGTATTAAGTTATTGTTAACTGTACCAGGCAACCATTAGATTCTTTAGATTCCTTTGAAGGTGAATAATCTGCACTTGGATAAACACGCATAGCTTCAATGTAATCTAAATCTATACTTATTTATAAAATATAAATATATATATATAAAAAGAAAATATAAGCAGAAAACAATTGAAAATAAACAAATAAAAGCATTCTGTGCGGTTTGAAATGAACCGTTTGGCGCGACCTTTTCGGCCGCCAGTCGACAGCCAGGTATCAATTATAGGTAGTTCTCAAGAAAATCGTGTAGCAAAATACAACTAAGGAAAATAGAGCTCTTATTTCCGGTTCTCTTATGTGTTTTGATCGGTACTACGGTTAACGAGCGCTGATTTCGGCACACCGATTATCCTATCTGCCGATTTCAATCCCCTCTTACTTCCGCACCGTGGGCAGACTCAGATGAACCGTTTCACTCGATCACTGATGTTTCAGGACGATCAAAGGGGAACGCCGCCCAGTGCTTGCCTCGTTAACCGTATAGTAAATTTACATCAAATAAGCGTAGATCTTGTCGGCACAATTATATCGACTGATAAATATTCAATCCCGCCGTGAAGAGCTAATCAATAAACAAAGTAATACAGGTAATAGTTTAACGCATAAACGTTTTGCAAAACACCAGAATATAATTTTAGTCTTTATTCGTAAAATTATATAAAAAAAGATAGAAAACATACAACAAGGAAAATATGGGTAATTTATGAGGAAGACGAACTGGAAGATTCCGGTTCCTATAAGAAAGGCAATTAGTGTTGCAATATATAGAAACTATACCGATTTAATTTTAATCTTGCGTTGTCGAGGTAGATCTTCATCATCAGAAAGCAACTAAAACATGATATATAATTAGAAATGTTATAGAACTCATACCTTTCTACTTTTCGAACTAGTTGGCGCATACTCATCTGATGACGAGCTGACACTTGATAAGTCACTTGATTCTGAACTAGAATCGGGTTCTTCTATTTCCTCATATTGCTGCCCGGCTATGTATTCGTCCTTAGTCTTCTTAGCCGGCTCCACTTTAGCAACCTCATTTGGTTTTTCTTCTTCAACTTCTTTTTCTTTCTTCGTCAGCAATCCTTGCATCCTGTTTGTCATCTCAGCAACTTCATTTGCAGTTGGTGCTCGATGTCGCATGCGTAATACACCCGATTTCTAGAACAACAAGTTAGCAAGGCAAGTGAAACACCTTCTTCCTTTCCGCAGGATTGCGCACTCTTGAAAGAACAATTTTGTTTTCTTCCAGGGGGCCGTAAGCAACAGCTTCACCTGGTATAACACGGAAATAAAATTCCTAAAATGACAATTTGTATGAAATAACACCGACGATTACTTCAGGACTGCCTCTAAGAACATGGTTATACTCTCTGTCCAATGTATATTTATACCTAGAATTATGTTTGCACAGTAGTTAGTCTGACTAACTCAGTTTTGAAATCTTCTTCTTCACCATCTTTTTTCGCTACATCGATTAATTTGCCTATTGTTTCAACTGTAGGTATGAAGTGTCCACATGAATCTCCCGTATTTCTGTAATGATAAAAAAATGAGGAAAAACGATAACTAACATTATTTGACTCAGTTTTAAAGCATCGTGTTTCAGTCCTTCGGGCATACCAGATGGATCAGGATAAGTTGCAAACTCTGCGTTCACCAGTGCATAGCCAAGATACTAAAAACGAAACACATAAAATATAGAACAGAAAATTTGATCTAACTTCAAAATCTGGTAAAACGGGCAATTCTTCGACAGCATAAACTCCCTTCTTTGCATAATGTTCCTTACAAGGTATTTTGACCTAAAACATTGATTTTTGCGCTGCATATACTGGCAGCATACATCTTCGAATGTTTTTTGGATGGCTTCTATTTGCATTTCCCGTGTTTGATACAACTGCATTTCACCTTTCTTTTCTAGATTGTAGCCGATCTTCGTTTCAATTCTACTAAACACATACAATTGGTACAAGATTTAAAAAGTTAGAGAACCTTACGACAGGCCTTGATACTGAAGCTGGAGTGCGAGACTGCCTTGGTGGCCACATTTTACTTTTCATGAAAGATACGGGAGTAGCATGAGTTTCCGATCTGCGCTAATTTATGCCACAATGATGCTTATGAAAAACCTGGTCTTTTCTCTGAATTGATGATATTCATCTTCTAAAAGTAGTACATCTTTCCAGTGTGGCTGTAAAACAGATATCAAAGTTATGATTCAATAGCTACCTCAATTTTGCAAGGCTCTTCATCTTTTCCTCCATTATAAACTTTTGGGTCAATAAGTTCTACATTAACTCCTGCATCATATTCGGCTAATACAGGGCGCTTCTGGCGTTTTATGAACTGGTTATTGGTGTAATCAACAAACCTACAATTTTATTAGATCATATCATTCAGCAACTTACTTGCTCATATCCCTCTTCATCAATATAAATTTTGGAGGGTAAGGCAAATCCGGAAGCGTATTAGTAAATTTTACATTAGCAATATAATTTCTACGGATGTCTCTAAACAACAATTTACAAAATTTACCTAAAATGCCTACACTCTTTTATATTCAGCAGCGTCGTCTGAACTGTTTCTGTTGTTGTACATAACTAATCTTCCTAAAAAACGAAAATTATAAATTCTAATGTAACACGCATGAAATCAATCAGAACTAGAGCAACACGTACAAAGCAGCCGGGTGACATACAAAAAGAAGAACATTTCATTTTAACGTGCACCCGGGAACGCTCGCACTATAAAATTGGCCCTCGTTCCCTTCCGGCCATTTTATCCTCTACTCTTTTCTTCAGCATGAGTGTTGCAGTTCTTCTTTGTAATTTTGTTCAACAGATCCATGGAGAACAGATCAGTTCATTGCTGGCACAATCAAATACACACAAACTTCTTGAAAAAAGTTCTTCCATCGAAATTGTGTTTTTCACATTGCTGTCCTTTCTTGTACTTTTAGCTTCTTTTTTTACTTATTTCTAGAACAGGAGCTTTTTTATTTGCATGTACAAGTAATGTAATTGATGTTATTCGATCTCTTCCAATTATAGTGCTAACATTTATGTATCGCCAGTCTCTTCGGATAATGTTCGCCTTCACTTCTCAAATTTTTGCCTTTATATACAAGAAGCAAGCTGTTCTGCCGCTGTTCTGAAAACCACATGAAATAGAAACTATTCCATCTCGTCCACTTCAAAGGAAAAGGGAAATACAAGAAGAAGAAAAGAACAAAGTGAATTATAATTTTTTTATTGGTTAGCATCTGTACTGCTTGGTCCCGTTTTTGTGTTTGATGAGTTCTTGTATCTCTTGGCTCTTCTGTCTCACTGCTTTCCAGTGACTTGTTTGATCGTCGTGCGGATAATATCAGCAGCTTGTTCAACCTGAAAACATGATAATTTTCTTCCTGTTTCGCAATGGAAAGCAATAACAGGCCACACGTGGACCTGCTGCGTCAACGAAACCCTTCCACATTCCTTGAAGCGTCAACGGGAACCGGTTTTATGGTGCCATTTGCAGCAGAAAATGAACACAAAAGTCAAGGCTGTGTAAACAGAAGAGATGACAGCTAACTGTCGAACTGTGATCTCTTCAATTGTCTACTTTGGATGAAGAATACGAAAGATCAAGGATTTTGCTGTCTAATTGTGGCTGTGCAACGTACCTGTTCTTGGTTGATGCAAAGCGGCGGGGCGAAGCGGATGATGTCGCCGTGGGTATTCTTGGCCAGGAGGCCATTCTCCGCCAACCTCAGGCACACTTGCCAGGCATCGACGCCTAAAAATCATTCGTTCTTTTTATAATTCCAGTAAAAATTCACTCTTGTCAATGACGATGGCACAGAAGAGGCCGCGTCCCCTGACGGTGGAGACAACATCCTTGGGAAGTTCACGAAGCCGGCTCATGAGGAGCTCCCCCATCCGGGCCGAGTTCTCGACGAGGCCATCCTCCTGAAGAACTTCCAAGGCGGCGATGGCAATCCGGGCGCCGAGAGGATTTCCACCATAGGTGGAACCATGCTGGCCGGGCTTGATGTTCATCATCACTTCATCGTCACACAAAACGGCAGAAACCTGAAAATTGGGGCAAAATTAGTCGTCTAGGGCTTTGGCGGTCCGGCGCGCTCGCACCCGTAAACTCTCGGCAGCGCGCCCGAATAACCTGCCGCGGGAAGGGTTTTGCATTGTCTTCGGGACTTCTACCGAATTAAAGGTACAACCTTTAGCCAGCCTTCGCAAGAAGTGTTGGAAATAATTTTTGGCTTGCCTGGTTGGGGGTTACCAACCGGGCGAAAAGAACAACAAACTCACAGGGTACATTCCTCCGGAAAGTGCTTTTCCAAGGATGACAATATCCGGGCGGACTCCTTCATGGTAGTGGGCCAACATCTTTCCAGTTCGGCCCAGTCCCGTCTGAACCTCGTCCGTGATAAAGAGCACATTGTGCTTCTTGCACAGCTCGGCGGCTCCCTTGAGGTAGCCGGGAGAGGGCAGCACGACGCCGGCTTCGCCCTGGATCGGCTCGACCATGAAGGCGGCCGTGTTCGGGTCGGAGATGGCCTTCTCCAGGGCCACGAGGTCGTCGTAGGGAATGGTTTGGAAGCCGGGCACGAAGGGGCCGAATCGGGCATAGCTGTCCGGGTCGGTGGAGGCCGAGATGGCCGCGATCGAGCGGCCCCAGAAGTTATTGTCGGCGAAGACGACTTTGGCCTTGTTGTCCGGCACCTTCTTTACGTCGTAGGCCCAGCGGCGGGCCAGCTTCACCGCCGACTCGCACGCCTCCACGCCCGTGTTCATCGGCAGCACCTTGTCGTACTTCAGCAGCCCGGTGATGTATTCCTCGAATTCTCCCAGGACGTCGTTGTAGAAGGCCCGCGAGGTCAGGGTCATCACCTCGGCCTGCTCTTGCATTACCTGGAAAAATACAAAGATTACTGTAGTTGGTTCTAAAAAAAGAGAAAAAATGGGATTCTCAACGGCTCGGGGTCCAATTTGGAGCAACGGGCGGTCCCGGCTGATTAAATGCTCGTTTTTTGAAATTTCAAGCCGTTGGCAACCCCATCCAGCCACGTATTAATGTAGTAAGCGTACCTTAACAAGTTTCGGATGGCAGTGTCCCTGGTTGACGGCGGAGTAGGCCGAGAGAAAGTCGAAATATTGGTTGCCCTCGACGTCCCAGACATGGACACCCTTTCCACGGGCCAGCGCAACCGGTACGGGCTTGTAGTTGTGGCAGCCGAACTTCTTCTCCCTCTCGAAGATTTGCTGCGAGCTCAGCGGCTTGACTGCCGTGTTACGAGCGAATCCAGAGGCGAGTCGGGCAGCGGACTTGGACAACATCTTCCTGAAGAGACCGGCTTCCACGGGAGTTGGAAATGAGAATGAAAGAAAGCGAAGAAGAGACCACGTGGGGAGATGAAGTGACAGGAAACGGGATTATCAGCTGGGAGGAGAACTCTTCCTTTTCGTTCTTTATGTCCCGCTCTTGCGAGGGGATTCCAAAAAATAATTACTACTCATAAGCGTCCACTTGCACGGAAATCTTTAGTAAAAGGCGAAAGATTTTCACGGTGGAATGCAAGAGGACCAGAGGTGCTGCCGTATCGGGCGCGGCGGGTGCCATAGCGCGCTGCTGCCGACTATTTACAGGTGCAGCCGCGCGCGCCGAGCAGGAGAATCTCTTCGCAACGAAGGCTATTCCTCCCGTTTTTAGCCCAAAAGAACACGGACAAAAAGGAAAATGTGTGATGTCTGACGTTGAAAGAGACTCTTTTATCGCCCTCTTCTCCGAAACTGATAAGACCGAGAGGCGAAATGATCTGTAACCGGGGTTTCATGGAAATGGATCACGAGAGAGACCGATTCACAGGTTTTTGGTGGGAAGTGTAACAAAATCGAGTGAGGCAGATAAGGAGCAGGAGGAGATGGGTTTTATTAGAAAGTTGGATGGAAATGGAATGAACTCCCACTGGAAGCTCCTATGTGGATATGGGGATAGAATTCGGGAACCTGGTAGATTCTTTGGAGAGGATTGGGAGCCTCCTTTCCAGTGAATCTCTCCAGAATTTCCAAGGGGAGTTCTGACTCTGTAAACGCCCCCAGGAGGACTTTTTCTAGGTTCAAACAGTTCTAGAAAGTTTACCAAGAGCCCAGAAAGATCCTATTTCCTCCCTGGAATATTCAGAACGGTATTTTGGATAAATCTACAAATCTCGATCGAAAGAATTAAAGAGGAAAAAAAGACAAGCCAAGGGGTTACAAACTGATCCAGGAAGAGGAAAGAAGGGTCTTGGCAGCTCTAGAAGGACTTCAGATGTAGTAGCCCACGATAGGAGAGATATTGACTGCGTAAATCGTTGGATACTCAGCCAGGAGCCTGCCAAGACGGTCCTCCTGCTCCTGGATCTGTTCAAGACCCAGCGAAAAGGCGGGAAGATCGAGAGACAAACGCCACGGCGAGCTGCAGCTGCTGCAATCAGACAGACACTCGTAATTGTCCCCCCGGTCCCCCGTCCCTTTATCAGAAAAGAAGTCCCGCCCCCTCTCCCCCCATTCCCGAAAGATAAACTGGCTGATAGGGGGATGGAGTCGGGGAACAATAAAGGTCATGGAACTGGGCGAGACGGACGGGACGGGGACGGGGGGCACGGGGCACGTGGCTGGTGATTTTCGAAGATTATCTATTGATTTGAGGGGGGAGGCGGCGGGAACGGGAACGGGAGGGGGAGGGGGAACGGGGCAGACAGGAGCGAGGGAGTAAACAGATAAGGACCGAGGAAATTATTGGGAGGAGGAGACGGCTGGAAGATTTTTTTGAGAGAAAAAGACAGGGAAAAGATCATTTTTAAGGAAAAGAGCCGTAATTTCTCGGGTTTGAAGGCATAAAAGGCCGAGCGACGGAATTTCGCCTTCCAAAACCCGTAAAATCTCGGCTCAGATCATTTCTAGGTCTTGAAATGATACCGTATCTATATGCTCATTCAGCTGCCGAGGTTTTACGGGTGCTGGCCTTGCTCCAAAGGGAGTGGAGACTGAAAATTCGCCAATTGAAGGGGCAAAAGGCTAGTTGGGCTGAATTCCGGGCTTCGGAACCCGTAGAATATCGGCAGGAGATTCTTTTGACTTCAAAGTAGCCATATGTTCAAGGTGTATGTACTGCCGAGGTCATACGGGTGGAATTAGCTCAACGGAGCTGGAAATATTAGATGGAATGGGTTTTTTTTTTCTAAGGAAAGGACAGTAAATGGCTACATTGACATTCTCCTGGACCAATCTCGGCAGGAGGATCCTTTACCTCTAAAGCAAACGTACTTTCAATATTTTTGTCCTGCCGAGGTTTTACGGGTGCAGGTAAGCGGTAGAGTTGTAAATGGGGTTATGACTTTCCTGTTTTGAAGACCTGAAGACACAAAGATCAAACTTTCGAATTCCCCTCAACCACCGATAAAATCTAACCTATCAACACCTGAGAACAGCATCGACAATCAGATATCGTACCAGTTTTTCGGCCAAGAGAAGGAGGAAAGGGTAATAAAATGGACGAGGGGGTAGATGAAGTCCAGAGAGGCTCTAAAAACAGGGAAGAAACGGGGGGAGGAGATAAGATAACGACCCGAAAAGAACCCAGCTGGCATCCATCCCCCTCTGGGCAAAAAAGTAGGACAAAAGTGACAAAAGACGTGGAAAAGGTGGCTGCCCCCCACCAGATATTTGTTCCGGGAGGTCAATTCCGACCTGAACAACATTCACCATCACCCCCCTCCCCCCCCCCCCCCCCCCCCCCCCCCCAAAAAAAAAATGCCGTGACGGGTTGAATAACGATGAAAAGAAGAGTAAAATTGAAAGGGGACTGATGCATGGATACGGGCCAATGAGCGGGAGACTCGGAAAAGTTCATCTGTTCATTGGAATTCTATCCAAATTTCGTGTTTTCCTTCTTTTTCCCTCAATTTTTTGACTGTTCCTGCACCCGTAAAGTCTCGGCAGCTATAGGTATTGACCTCTCGAGTTCTGGCTTCAGAGGTGGCTTGTTTGTTGAAACAAAGCTCAAGCTAAAGGTACTCCTTTAGTCTGAACCTTCGAAAGAAGTGTTTAGGAAAATTTTTGGACAAGCCTAGTTGGGGTTACCAACTGGGCGGCAAATGGTAGTGAAAAGATGAAATACAGTCAAAACTTCATTTATCCTCCTAAAAGATGTTTTTCAATTCATTTTCTTCGCTTTCAATGGCTCAGTCTCAAAAGTGGAATCATCATTTCTCATTCCAAGCGTTGGAAGTAATCTATCACGGCCAGATGGCAACTTTGCCAGTCCGCTCGGCGACTTTCGCTTCGGCTGCCGAGATTCTACGGGTGCGGGCGCGCTGGTCGGTGACTGCGGTTGCTCCCGTTCAGAGAGGTCTTCTTCGGATTTTTAGCTTATTTTTTGTGGTTTTTCGATTGGGATCAGTTCACAACGACCCCAATGACTGTGTGAAACCCTATAGAACCATACAATTTGTTTTTATATAAAATTTTAAAAGGAAGAAACAGATTTTTGAACATTTCCAGGGCACACCCACGTTGTCTTCCTCGCTTGACAGGGCGACAGAGGGAAACAATCGTCTGATAAATTTTAAATTTTCCCGGATATAAAAGCCGAGGGCAACGTCTTCTAATACATCAAATTTTATGAGACGTCGTCTATTAACCGGGGGCAACAACCGGCCGTCCGGCTGGCTCGAATCGCGTCCTTTTCTTCTCTTCTTCTATCAAATTAATCGAGACTACCGTAATCTCCCCCTTCCTCTTCCCGTTCTTAATCATTTCCGGCTAAAACCCCCCTCCCAAATGAGCCTGCCCCATGCAATTCGGCCGTCTGTTCCGTCTCCGCCGGTATGGCTCCCGGCCACGCCATTTCTCATCGGTCCCCTCCCTCCCCCGTTCTTTTTACACTTCCTCCCAGTCCACATGATCCTTTTCCTCATTTACCCCGTTCGGAGAAAAAATTTTGATCTAATTAGAGCAGTTATTTCTTTTGCTCCTTTTTTAATTCCGTCGCCGGCTAGCTGCCCACCATCTTGGACTTTTCTCTCCCTTTTCCAGGGAAAAGAAACGTTTTTTCCTGCTTGAGCTGTCTAACTGTGGCTTTAGAGCGCCCTATGCAGCCCTCCCTGCACCCGTAAAATCTCGGCAGAAGGTTTTTCGTTATTCCAAACCTGGGCAATCTTATTTTTTCTGTACTGCCGAGGCGCTACGGGGGAGGAAAAAAGGAAACGAAGTTCATTAGTCCATTGCCCTGAAATTTTTGACTTTTAGGAATAAATATAGCGGAATCTTTCCTTGTGAGACCTTTTACAATCTAGCCATGGATTACTGTAAGCATAAAACCCCGGAAAACTGGAGACAAAATCGATCTAAACTGACTAACGCGGGCCCTCGGCTGCGGAGCTGTCTAACTGTGGCTCACTCTTTTCTCCCCCATTCCTCATTCAAAAACTGTCTTCACGCACAAGTTTCCCACATTTTTTAAGGTTTGAGTTCTCTCACAAGATATGAAGAGGGGGGGGGGGGGGGGGGGGGGGGGGAGGGATATTCCTCGAAAAGAAGGACGGAACTCGACTGGCCAACCCGCGCGAGATGGGAATGGTCCCGCCGCCGCAGCCCTGGTGACGCAGATAACTTGCAGATTATTCATAATATTCGAGATCTTTGTCCCTCGATAATTGAATCGGGTTGAAAGAAGGAGAAAAAATGAGTTTTAACCTAATTTTTGGAACAAAGAAAAAAATAAGAAAAGGGCTGCGCCCGCACCCATAGAATCTCGGCAGCGCGCCGCAATGGAAGCTTGGCTAAAAGGGCGCAAAGCTGCCAAGATTTTACGGGTGCGGAAGCACCGGAAAATCCCATCAAATAAGGAAGGAGAATTAGAGGAATGTGGCCAGTGCCTTGCCGTTCCTGGTCCCCTTCTTGTCATTTAAAAAGCCATTTCTCACGACGAGACATACACACGAACAGGGCCCAATGGCATTTATCCTCTGCCTCCTTTCATAGCCATCCGGCTCTCTCTCTGTTTTTTACAAATGGACCCCCCGCTTGACTTCAGTGCTATTCCTCTCCAGGAATGTCAAAACACTAAATTATGCCGGCAATTTCTTTTGGGAAAATAATGTGTGAAGGTGGCGGAAACGCTAGCGGTTATTGAGGATTGTTGTCAGGCTGTCGGGCTATTCCTTGGGATCGTTTCCTCTTTTCTACACACAGTAACCAGCATTCCCCCGGGGGGCGCCCGCACCCGTAGAATGTCGGCAGCACGCCGCATTGGAAGCTTGGCAAAAGGCCGCAGAGCTGCCGAGATTTCACGGGTGTGGGCGCAGCCACTTTTGTGACATTGTTCAGTATCTTTTTTGGTAAATTTTTATACGTGCTTTATATCTACGGGTTAAAATTTATACACCATTCGACTCGTCTCCATCTTCCCTATCCGCATATCATTATTAGAAATACTGAACATAAGTTTTAAACCCGTCATTTATCGTTTTCCCCTTCTGACTTCAATTCTTTCCGCTTTTCCTATTGAAAGCTGGTTTAGACGTCGGACAACCATATTTCTTTATTTTCTAACGGTGTTATTCAGATCGGGAAGGCTAAGACGAGTCGATTGATATATTTATTTATGGAAAAATATTGTAATTTCACAAAGAAAATTAGTAAAAGTTGCGCGCTAAACCGCCAGACCCCCGTTTCTTGAACAGAGCCCAGATTTTTGTCTTTTTAACCGTCTTTCTTCTATTTTTTTGCCATTTTTTATGATTATTATATAATCAACCTTCTTTTCTTGCATAAAAGTCAAGAATCTCCCTATTTGATGGCTGTTATTAGCCCCCTTCTCCCACTCCCACTTTGCCCCCTTTATTCAATTCTTCCCCTCTCCAATCTCTCCTTCTCTATGATAATTTATTCTATCTCCCACTCCCAAACATTCTTCTCCCCCTCCCAGCCACCACGTCAACCTCCGTCTCCACTTGTTAATTCCCAGAAATTAGGTAGGGCTTAGTGTGCCCCTTCTCCAGATTTTTACCCACCCCTCAATGGAAATGAAAGGGAGCAGAAGATAACCATGCTTACAATTAATTCCAATGAGAGCGTCAGCTGTCCCCGTCTCTCTCCTTCTCTTATTAATTAGCAGGTCTCTTATTAAAATGTGAAAGAGCAGAAAAAGATCAGTAAGAAGCGCTACAATTCTTATAGTGAACTAGACTAAATGCACCGGCTCATGGATAAAACAGAGGAAAGAAGGAAACGAGGAGGGGCATGTCCGCAAGTGGAATATCTCGGTTATTTCTGCACTATTCTTGACAAACTAAAAACTCAAATGGATAGGAGGATCTGAGCTATCTCTCAGCTAAATTTCAGCCCGATCCGATGTGTGAAAATTCAGCAGAAACTCAAATGTGCTAAAAATCTTGAATTATACGGAATGTTTCAACATTTGAGCTTCTCCTGAATTTTTCACACATAGGATTGGGCTGACATTTGACGGCGCGATAGCCCAGATCCTCTTCTCCATCTGTGTTTTTGATTTGTCGAGAATAGTGCAGAAATAACCGAGATATTCCACTTGCGTGCCGGGCCGTGAGAAATGCCATGTATGCTCGCCTGCGCGCCTGCACCCGTAAAAGATTGTTATGTAAGGTTACTGTAATATAGACAACTTTGTTCGAAATTCTATTATTTTATTGTTTCCGCCTATTTCAAGTCGATGTCACCACAGTTAGACAGCTTGAAGGTAGTGAAGAGCTACAGTTAGACAGCCGTATCTGCTCTAGAATGGAGTTTTTCCCATTTTCGAGTCAATTTCTTGGAAAATCTGCAACAATTTCCGTTCATTAGTCTCCTCCGTACTCTCCTGTGCCATTCATCCTCGTGAATCGGGAAGACAACAAGAAATAGACCATTGGGGGCCTTTTTCTCTGACTTTTGAGCTCTCCCTCCCTTCTAATTATTCCCCAACAAAAACTCTTCAAATAAATAAAATAATGGCCGCCACAGCCCCGGCCATTTGCTTCGCTAAAACATTCCCTTCCCGCCGCCGCCGCCATAATAATTTTGGTTCCTCTTCCTCTTTGCAATTAGAAATGGGAGAAGGAGGAGGAGGAGAAGAGACTTGTGAGAGTAATCATACTTTCGGGAGGGTGGAAGTTTTGATTATTCTCATCCTGTCGCCCTCCCCCTCCCCCGTGAGCCATGAGACCGATGGTCTCGCTCCGAAGAGCCGCCGCTGTCTAACTGTGGCTCTTCTCTGCTCTCAAGCTGTCTAACTGTGATGATATCGACTTTTGGGTAAGTTATCTCGTCTCTACCACTGGATTCGGAGAATCCTGCATCCGTAAAATCTCGGCAGTTGGGAGAACTAGTAGTCGCGTATCCAGTCCCTTCAGCTGCCGAGATTTTACGGGTGCGGGAGCCGGGGGAGACGATCATTTAGGTCCGGGAGCATTTCCCAGGAGCAGGCATTGAATTTTTCATAGGAATCTCGCGTATCCATCTGGGAAGGGCCACCCCATCCAGTTCCCTCCTTGTCTTTCCCATCAATCCTCCACCTGGAGCAGGAATAGAAATATATCCCACTATTATAATTAGATTTTTGACCGTGAACTGAAAATCCGATCGCCTCGGCCCCCGTCACGAAGCCTATCCAATTAGTGTGAAAAGGCGAGGACGGGCTCAGGAATCGTCTTCCACGCTCTGCTCCACTGGTCACTTTTGCTTTCTTTTTTTCCGGCCGAAAATAGCCCGAAACTGGCCGGAGAGGGCGCGCCGGCTGCACCCGTAAAGTCTCGGCAGCCGCGCGCCAACCAAGGCGTGCGATAAAGCGCATATTTCCGATCTTTGGTAGTACTCAGATCGATGATTTTTTTCTACAATTGATTGCTTGACAATAGCAATATTGATACGGCACGGATAAGAGTAAATGAAAAGAAGAAGAAAGCGCGGAATATGTCTATTTGTTGGTAGAGAATACGAGAGGAAATGAGATTTGGGAACGTCCTTCTGTTGACGTTATTCCCTTCGAAAAGGACTGCCGGTTATTACTTCTTTGTTTTTCATCATCATCGGGTAACAACCCTCCAGTGCATGCATTTTGAACACCTTGGCTCCCAACCTTTTCCTCGTTTGTCAATTCCCCCCGTATTCTTCCTGCTCTTGTTTTCATCCTCGGCGGATTCCCTTCCCGTTTAGGCAGGGAATATGCTCTTTCTAGTCTAAATAAACTGACACCCGAGGAGGAACCTTCAAAACAGCCTCCCCCCTCCTCTTGACCAGTCTGGAGAGAACGATAATTCCAGCCAAAATAATAGCAATTCCTGTTTTTCGCTCTCTCTTTATATATGGAAATTGACCGTTTTTTGATGATTTTTTCCTAGGGAGACCATTGAAAAGTGCCTATTTCTCCTCCAATAGGCAGAATTATGAAGAATTCATTTGTTTTCAAGTCGTCTTTTTTTGCAACGGAATGACTACCGTGACACCCGTAAAGACTCGGCAGCTGGCGAGTGAGTCTAGGTGCCACACGGACAAGGAGTCAACTTAACTGACTGGGTGGTTCAACGCGACCAAGAAGGCGTAGACACCATGGCGAGGCTGTTCCATTGCACAATGGGAGCGGCTAACCCGTGCGGCAGTTCCGAGTTGGAATTAGCCTACAGTTAAATTTTTGCGTTTTTGCGAGGGGCAGCGTTCGCGCTGCCCGGACAATCTCTTCCTCCATTTTTCGCCTCTCTAGTATTGTTGGACTCTCGCTTTTCTCATTAGCCTTCGATAATCGGGAAGGGATTACCACAACCATGAACCGCAGCGTTGATGAAGTACTAAGACCTCCTAATACCTAGCGGATGCGTGCATTCTCCTCATTTTCCTTCTTCTCATATGACGTTACGTTTCTCGCCTCCTCCTTCTCCATTTTTTATTGTTCACATTTTATTTTCACTCTTCTCCGTTTATTGTCTCCTCTCTTTCTTCTTCTCTCTCCCTCTTCATCGAAGTTGAAAATAGTGAAACCGGGGGTGAAAATGCAGATGAAGAAAACAGTTAGACGTTGAGCATTGAGCTCTTATATGCGAGAAACAATTTCTTAGAAATATTTAGCCTGCGATAGGTTATTCTTTAGTAGCCAGTACTTTTGATCTCTTCTTTATTTTCCAATATCTTCATTTTGTTGATTTTATATCATTTAGAACTAGAAAACAATTGCTAAAGTAACAGAAAGGATTAATCATCAAGAAGAGAAGGTTCAATTTTTGTTTGAAGTGTAAATATTTAGATACTGTCTATTTATTATGACAATCCAAGTTTTGATGCCTTGAGAGTATGGAAACGACCGTGTTTATGCAGTGCTTCATCCTCTTGTCCTTTAGGAATTGAGAAAGAGCTAAATTTCAACTAGAAACTAACACAAACCACAGAAATATCAGATTTTCTAATTCGTTCAGCAATTTTTGATCATTTAACCATCAGGCAAACTATAATTGAAGCCATCTATTAGATATTTTATGCAGCGGAATCTCATAAGGCTGAAAATAGTCGGCTGGCTAAAGAAAGAACCTAAAAAAGACAGCCGGTGAGAAAATCTAGATGATAAATGACTAATGATGGAAATTACACAGCAGTAGCAACTATTTTAGCCCATTCCTGTTCCCCTGCCATTGTTATCATATACTTCCCTTTTCCTGAACGCTGTAAAATTTCTGTTCCGTCTTCCAGCCCACTAAAAGAAACGTTTTCCTGAACGCTGTAAAATTCCTGTTCCGTCTTCCAGCCCACTAAAAGAAACGTCAACATTCATACTTGGCTGTGTGCGAGAGAGGGGGATGCAAATGATTCAGGAGAATAATTAACTAGACAGATTATGATAATTGTGGTTGTCTCGAAGAAATAGGGCAAGAGTGAGATAGTTACATCCTCCTACGGGCTACTGGGAAACATTACGAGATCTCCTTTACTTCCTTCTAGGAAAGGAATCATTCTCTTTATGAAATAACTCTTCTTACCATTCTTTTTCTGTTGTTTCCCAGCTATTCTTACAATAAAACAATAAGAGCAACCTTTTCTTTAGTTAGGCAGCTTATCTTCCTTCCTTTTCTAATTGAAGAGTTTCGTTTTCAGCAGTACTTGAACCTATCGATGAACGACACAGCAGCATTAGAGAATCTAATACCTCCTACACATTATGATCTGGTTTGCTACCCATCTGCCTGAAAGAAAAATAAAATATTCAGAATAATTACACATCGATAACAGATGTCCTCCCTCCACCGAATCATGAAGATCTGCATGTGGTTATTATGGCCGTCAGCTATTTGTTATTGTTTCTTCTAGGTGAGTTTATTCCCTGAAATATCTGAAATGATTGCAATTATGACATTGAAAGAAAGCGAAATCGACTCCAATCAGAGAATCTCTATTGTTCCAAAGCCGAAGAAGAATATTTCAGGAACTTGTGGAAATGTAGCAGTTCTGACAACAATATACCACGTAATTCGATCGAGCAAAGCCACCCTCGATAATACCCTCCTCTATGTTATTGTCCTCTCTTGTGTTGACTTCGGAGTCTGCCTCAGTCTACCCTTCACCGTAATTGACCAGGTATCTACCCCAAAAAAATATAGAAAACACAGGAAAATATCAGATTCTTGGTTTTTGGATGTTTGGAGTTATTCCCTGCAAGCTGCATGCAGTGTTTGAAAATTTTGGGAAAATTCTCTCTGCTTTGATACTGACAGCTATGTCTTTCGACCGATATGCGGGTGTTTGCCATCCTCAGAAGAAATATTTAAGGAGTCGGAAGATAGCCATAGGAATCCTTGTTGGTGAGTGACTTGCCCAGAAAAAAAACAAAGAAAATGTTCCAGGACTTGCTGCTTATGCTCTGATCACCCTCTGCCCCCTTCTGTGGTCATTTACAGCCAGAGAAATTGTTCTCTTCGCTCGAGAAACCGGTCCCGGAAGACTAACAAGAATGAAAATTGAAAAATGCACTGTGGATATTGATAGCTCAATGTTCACGGCGTTTACGGTCTATCAATTTGTCCTCTGCTACTGTACACCTCTTGTTCTGATAGCCTTCTTCTATACAGCACTTTTAACAAAATTAAGACAACATGCGAGAGCATTTAAAGTAAGTAAAACGAGCTAACCTATAAAAACTGGGGTTATTTTAGGGGTCTCATATCCCGTTGATGCGTATTTCTCTGTATACCCTAGCCGTCGCTTGCTTTTACTTCCTCTGTTGGACTCCGTTTTGGATGGCGACGGTCTTTGCTGTCTATTTGGAGAACACGGGTAAGATCATCATTTCTTTCTTCTCCCCACCAAGCCTTCCAATTAATTGTGGAGCACAGCAAAGCTTGATGCCACTGCTAACTAGAAATGCCAAGGGATGTTTTGATGACGCGAGAAAGAGAAATTGGTCTATGAAGTTTATATATCGCAGTTGGGCACTCACAGAAATAACATCGGTTACCTATAAAACAAAATATACAATCAAAAATTAAAGATTAGGAAAATGCCAGCCTATCATTTCTTGCCAAGAAGGAGCTTGTTGTAATTTCTTGAGCACGGCGACGGTTCCTGGCTCAGTGGTAGGCTAAAGAGCAAATTTATTAAATTAAAAATTCCAAACCTTTTCTTCATTGTAATAAGTGCAGTCGTCGTCATGTCGATAACCCGGATAAAGCGCATCAAAAAAGAATGTTCCATCTTCCAAAGCCAGAATCTCGTGAATATTGCCTAAATGCTTTTCGTAATGGAAAATGAAAAGAAACGGCGTACCTTTGTTTGGTGAAAGCTCTAGACAACCAGTACTTGTGGTTGCCGTTACTTCTCCCTCATATCGACATTTTAGTTCTTGTTTCAATTGATTTTCCGGAAGTGTAGTAAAACTCCTAACCTTAAAAATGGAAAATTACCCGGAATAAATAGAAAAAAAACCTTCATAGAGCCTCGAATACATTTTATAAATCCTCGAATGTTTGGATGATCATGTAGAGCCATTCGATCGCCGGCTCTGCGAAATCCAAAAGCGTTGACATTTATTTTTCCTTTCGTAAGCATAATATCGGCAACCAGGATAGGACATACGGATTTCTGACAATCAGAAATTGTTGGAAGATGTTCTAAAAGAATAAAATACATGAGAATTTGCTTAAATCTTCCCTAAATTGTCTATGGTAACTTTTCCTATGTGCTCTCTCACTTGTCTTATAGCTGATTCTTCGCCTTTTAACACCGCTGAACTGAGGCTTTCCAACTGTAATAATACTGGCGCTAATTCTTGAATAAATCTTCCTTGATTTACTATATTTAGCATTCTGAAACATTAATTTACACAATTGAAAAAATAGAAATAAATAGTAGAAGGTAAATAGGTATAAACCAGGAGAGCGATTGAAAAATTATTAATAAAATATATTTAATCGCAATTGCTTCAGATAATACAGATGGTGTGGTTCCTCCAATTTTTGTGTACATTATGTATTTCATCCATGCCCTTCCGTTTACCAATTCTGCTATAAATTGGATTCTATATGGTATGTCTTCCATATTTTAGATGTAAAGCCATATTTTTAGGAGCATTAAATGGCCAACTGCAGCAACGTTATCGCTCTACAAGTAACGGGCGGCATAAAAAAACCCAAAATTCAAAAGCAACTATCAAGATGAACGGCTCGCAAACAGTGTTAGCAGAAACAGCACCGAGCGCGTTCTTCGGAGATGAACAGATTGATGTGAAGCTGTTAGGCAATACAGAGTCAACATTTTTGTAAACTATTGTGATTCCTGTAGAGTTACGGGTTAAACGATAAATATAACAAAAATTTATGGAAAAAAATCTACATCACATACCCGCTTGAGGATTGTAAATAAATACATAACCTATTCAAATACTAATTGATTTATCTTTCGACGTTTCGTTACTGGTGTACCACAATCCATGTGGGTCGAATCCGCATCACGAAACGTATCACTTGAAAGTTTAACCTGCACAAAAAAGCAATAAACCAAGAAAAAAAAATCGAACCTGTCCTAGAATATCTAATTTATCTTGAAGCATAGGCCAAATTTGATCATCAGCTGTGTTTCTAGCAATGAGATATTGTACAAAAACAGAATCTCTTTGGCCAACACGATGTGCGCGATCTTCTGCCTAAAACAAACGTAATGTTTAATATTAGCCATACCTGCATAAGTGTTCCAGGATTCCAGTGTAGCTCAGCAAAAATGACAACTGAAGCGGCAGTCAATGTTATTCCTACACCTGCAGCCGTTACTGAAAGGATAGCTACTACCACATCTGGATTTGTCTAAAATATCATCTGTAGTGGAAATGCTAATTAAATTACTTGGAACTCTTCACACAATGGTCCTCTATCTTTAGCCGACGTTTTTCCGTCAATCCTTATAGATCGAAGTTTTCTTTTGTTGACTTCTACTTGAATAGTATCCAGGACAATCTGATGGTGCGCAAAAATAAGTACTTTCCTTGGTGTGGCTTCTGCATGGAAATAATTATCCAAGATATGCTCACAGACGGCACCAGCTTTGACAATTCCTGTAGCATTATAATATTCCATTAAAGATTCGTTGCTCTGAGAATAAAACATTTTTAAATAAAAATACTTACAGCTGAAGCTCCATTATTTGATGCTTCAAAGGCTGCCTTAGCTTTTTGAAGACTATCCATACGAGAATCAATAGCACTTCCGGACAGATAAACAATTTCTCTTCTTTTTTCTGGTAATTCAGTAAGAACTTCGTTTTTCAGACGACGAATCATAATTCTTCGTTTAAGAATTGCTGTCAATTCTTCACTATTTGTAGATCCCT
The DNA here is from genome assembly GCA_932521035.1 of Oscheius dolichura. Classification (NCBI taxonomy): domain Eukaryota; kingdom Metazoa; phylum Nematoda; class Chromadorea; order Rhabditida; family Rhabditidae; genus Oscheius; species Oscheius dolichura. The sequence continues at coordinate 2,087,992 of OW051494.1, read as the reverse complement.
TTGCTTCAAAACAAAATCTACCCTGCTTTCCATCACAATAGCGTATACCAAAAGTCTAAATGAAAAAATATATGAACTAATGTCAGTTTCTCTTTACCTGGAAATTTGTAAATAAGCGATCATTGATTATACGAATTTGGGAAAACAATTCAGCAGGACGTGAGAGAGCAGGCGTTCCCGACAGCATAATGACACGGGTTGCTTTTTTAGCTAATGATATAGCAGCTTTTGTTCTTTTCGCCTTCATATCTTTTAACATATGGCATTCATCCTAAAAGCGATAAAATGGTAACGTTAAATTACTTACTTACCAAAATAAGCACACTATATTGTTTGTTTTCCAGTTCCTTTAATTTTAAGCTCATCAAATCATAAGACATAATAACAACTGTGTTTGAGGTTCGAGCATCTGGCATGGGATCCGAAGCTTTTTCCACTGTATAAATGCGTTGGATATGTGGTAAGAAGGTATTCAGTTGATGTTTCCACGCTGCTTTTACTGATGATGGACAGACAATCATCAGAGGCCATTCATTTCTGAAGGAGAAAAATTAAACTAAACCTTACAAGGGAAGGATACATACTCGCGGAGACTTATTGAAATTTTTTGACGTAGTTTTGTAGAGAATTTTATGGCGATGAAAACATATTTTTGGGATTTTGCTCTAATGCCCCCGTTGTGGAGGAAAATGCAAAATAAGATAACGTTGGAAAAGAATTTTGGACTTGTCTATTTTCCATTCTTCAACAAAAAATGTAAAGCGGTGGCTGAGTGGATAGTGCACTTGCCCACTAAACTTTTGTCTTTTTTTCAGCTTGGGTTCGATTCTTCCATGGACAAACATCATTTTTGTAATTTTTTGGGGGCGTTTGAATCTATTTTCGACTCCGTCCCTCTTTACGTGCCGTAAAAAAGATTTAGGTGTTTTCATACCCTTCTGCGGTGAAATTTGGATCATTCTCCTCTCCAACGTGATTTTGAGAGTTACAGAGGGATCAACCGATATCAATCACCCTCAAAAAATTACAAAAACGATGTTTGTCCATGGAAGAATCGAACCCAAGCTGAAAAAAAGACGAAAGTTTAGTGGGCGAGTGCACTCAGCCATCGCTTTACATTTTTACTTGAAGAATGGAAAATAGACAAGTCCAAAATTCTTTTGCAATGCAATTTTATTTTGCATTTTCCTCCACAACGGGGGCATTAGAGCAAAATCCCGAAAATATGTCTTGATCGCCATAAAATTCTCTACAAAACTACGTCAAAAAAATTCAATAAATCTTCGCGAGTATGTATCCTACTCTTGTTAAATAACTTTGCTCACCTGTAATAACGAGCAGCAGCCAGAGCCTGTATTGATTTACCCAATCCCATTTCATCAGCAATCATTGCACGTCCAGCTCGTGCAATGGTAAATCTACAAAATATTAGAAAACGAACACTATACATTTACCTAACACCCGCTCTTTGATAAGGGAAAAGATGTGCAACAATTGGGCCATCAATAACTGTTGAAAGATCATCTGGCACTGGTTCGGGATGAAAATTTGACATCATTTGAAGAACATTTTCTGGTAGTTGTTCTACCTTCACATCACATTCCTAGAAACTGTTTTCAGGATAGAATATAATGGCTTCTAATATAATTGCAACTGTTCAACATTTGGAGCCACTTATTTTTCACTGCCCCTAAGGGGCTTAGAAATATCCTATTTCTTCCATCCCGCCAGTTTGATTGCTGAATAGACAACAAGAAAATATTTTTTTTAATATAATAAGCAAAATGAGACCGATGGTGAACGGTGCCCCTAATATTGAATAGTTCCGAAAATAACGTTGCTTACTTTCACCGCTTTCAAAACATTAGCCGCTTCACGGGCATCTTCTATTCCAATACTCCAGGCACGGGTTTGTTCATCAAACCATCTACTTTTTACTGTTTTCAGTGCATTACAAATTCCTTGATGAAATGGATGAAATGTAACCTGAAAAATGTGTTTGTTACAAGGGTGTATTCTCCAAATAGCTAAAAGGTGGAGCGAGCGATGTGGTAAAATCCAACATAATTCACAGCCAAACATCTGAATTCCAACAAGAAAAACACAATTTACCTTGATTCTATCTTCACTCATAAGTTTAAAAGTTGCCTGTACTTGAGATTTAGGCATTTGAGCCATTGCAGGAGGACGGTATAAATGTTTAGCTGCTGCAGCTGTCGGCGACTTTGATGTAATCTATAATGCTCATAACCACTGAAGCAAATCTAATATACCTGATTACTTTTTGGTCCGAACAAAGGGAAATTATCATGGTTGATAGGCTGCAATTTTGGGTTGTGTACAATAGATGAAGATTTTTGTTGTTGCTGTTGTGGTAATGAAACTGGTTGTTGAACAGACGGCAATTGCTGAGGTGCAGCTGCCTTTTGAGGAGCCTAAAATTAAATAAGTACGAAATGATATTATCAAACCACGCTTGTAGAAACTGCAGTTACACATGCTGCAGAAGGTTTCACATTGGGATTTGGCGGAGGTGCAGAAAACTGTGGTAACGTTTTTGGCAAAAAAGATAAAGCTGGTCGGCTGCTTAAACATATGATCTAAACTTTGCTGTCACTGAAGCGCAAAACAAGTGATCTACATCTTGAGTTGCTGAAGGTTTCGGGTTTATCCAATTTTGTGTTTGTTTGTGTTGAAGTCCATTCTGTGTTTGTGTAGGTTGAAGGCCATTCTGGGTTTGTGTGGGTAGAAATCCATTCTGTGTTTGTGTAGGTTGAAGGCCATTCTGGGTTTGTGTGGGTAGAAATCCATTCTGTGTTTGTGTGGCTTGATATCCACCGTTCTGAAAATTCACATATATGGAAACATTGTAATCCAAACCTCTGCTTGTTCCTTTGCAATTCTTTCAGCTCTGCGACGTAGAGCTTCTTCTTTATTTTTCGCTATCCTTGCCCTTTGCTCATCTGTCAAAGTTGAAGTGGACATAACCTGAAAGAATAAAGAAAGTTACATCGTTGTTTTTACACACATCACACCGAGAGAGGAAGAAAAAAAGGAAGGCCGATTTCAAAATCCCCAAGCTAGTAAAGTCGCGCGAAATCAAATTTGAAAATCGTCGCCTCCTATTTACTTAGTTCACTTCTGTTTCTTTTTCTGCTATTTCAATCGTTCTCTTTTTTAGATATGACCTCAAACCCACTAGAAAGCCCCTTAATTTTATGGGTGAAGCATCCTGACTCGTACGTCAGAAGTATTCAACACTTTATTTGGAGGATAAAATCGGCGGAGAAATTTGGAGAAAACTTACGAGGTTTGTATTCTATCTGTTTTTCTGTAAAGCTCATTGCAGGGTTTCCTGATGGTGGAGGTGAACTGACGGAGATTCAATGGGGCACAATACTAAAGATGAGACCGACGGCAATTGAAATTAATAACTCTAGAAATCCATTCAAAGAATTTATACAAGCTCTGAACCTTATCGAAGAGCAACAAGTAAGCCAGATTTACGTTTAAATTATTGTTTTCAGCTAAACGACTTTTTGAGTAAATTATCAATAATATCAGTCAACATGTGTGATATCTCCGCATCGGACTTATTAGCCTTCCTCTCCAAAATAAGCTTGCTGGAAGCATTTTCTTATTCGGAAATTGTCTTTAGCCAATCCGATTGGCTATCAGTTAGTTATTTTAATTGTGTTAATTAAGGTTTTCAGATAGCAAATGAGTTATCAAGATTAAATGTTAGAGCATTAGATATTTCCTCTAATGTATTGAATTCGCTGCTAGCAAAATTGGACATAGAACTGGTTAAACTATCAGGTTCTCCAGGAGTCGATATAACAGCCTTACAGGTAATACTAGTTTACACTCGAATTACTGTTTTGTAGGAATGCTCAACTGAATTTGTAACAGTTAAAACTCTTATCGCGTCAGAATTAAATTTTGTATCAGAAAACGATGCCGAAAACTGTTTAAGCGTTCTTCCTTCCAAGTTAGTTTATTTTCAATGTATAATATAATTATATCTAAGATTTCCAAAGCTGTCTACACTTATTTGGGACTGGAATATGGTTGATCCAGCTGTTATTTTTGACCAAAGGACGAAAAATATAATATCTCGACTAATTGAAATATATAAGTAAGTTGTTGCTTCATTACGTTCATCTTTAGATAAATGAAGATCTTTAAATCTTGGAATGTTAGCCATTATTGCTTATACACCATGTGGAGATACCAAGCAAGCTACTGGTGAAATTGCTCGGCTGTTTAGTGAAGCAAATCTGTATTCTGTCGACATTCACCGATTTTGTTCAAAAGGAGTTGAATTAGTAAGATTTTTATGTTCCTTATACATAATTCTGCAGGAAACACCGAACTTTACACTGATATTAGCAGGAAATGACGTACATCAACGTCAAATCGTCGAGGAAATTGTGGCTAAAAATCGTAATTCCATCCCCAATATAAGGCTTGTTTAATGCACTACATTTTTAGCATGATTTATTGCTTTAGACACTTACTACCCCTTTTATCGCCGGGTTCAGCAATACCTAGTGGGCCGCCTACTGTCGTCGATTTTGGTGGATTTGATGGTGGAAACATCAAGAAAACCTTCGAAAACAAGAAATGGGGAGAGGAACTTGAATTTTAAAATTGTTAGTTTTTTTGTTGATTTTTTTTGTTATTTTGTTACAGGTAAATAGTAAATTTTTATTGCCGAGAAAGCTCACTTATTACACAACTCTTAAAAGTTTTCCATCCCCAAGCTTTTTCCAGGCGACCCTAAATTCTCGTTATCATTGGGTAGAAATCTTCGTTACCTTTAGTCCTCTGTGCAATCTATCATTCATTACGGCTAAAAACTCCGAATAGCTCAGAGTGCCGTCATCATTGGAGTCAAATATTCTAAATATCATGTTGAGAATGTTATCATCCAACTCTTGGCCTAAAATACCAACAAATAATGACCAAAATCGAAGAGCTACCTATTGTACATTGAACAGCTCTTCTAAATTCTGGCTTAGTCACAGGGATATCAGCGTTTGTGTACAGCCTCACGGCAGTTTGAAATTCCCCCAAATTATTTAAAAATGCTGAAAATAATGCCCACTGCTGCAAAGTTACACCCTAAAAGAGTTTTTTGCTCAGAATATAGGGGAAGTACGCACTGTATCCTCTGTTTCAGTCCTTTCTTGCATTCTTTGGATGTAGGTATGATAATCATCTTTATTTACTATTGTGTATCTAAAATTACATATTTTTTTTAGAATTTTTTAGCCAAAACTTGCCTCAGAATAAGTCTCGCAAAATCTACTGGCGAGATCGCAGCTTTTCCACGAGCAAATTCATAAAATTCGATTTCCATAAGCTCATCTTGCAGATTTTGATAGAATTTCTCGAAATTTGCAAAGGATAACTGGTTGTCACCCCTTAGTCCAAATAAATGCATAAGCAGAGTTGTATTTTGCTTGCGAACTTCCTCTTCCGATTTCTAAACTCTCTTTAAACAATTTTTAGAAAGCTACAGTATTTGACTGGATAATTTTTAAACAGTCAAAAACTTTTGAATGGGAAAGGCAAAGAACGCAAACTGACTAGTACGAGTCTGGATCCCAGAAGGGGTTGATTTTTGGCGAACATTTTAGAGATCTGTAAAGTTTTCATGTCGTTTCCGTTTAAATTAGGCAAACACAAAAAAAAACTATACTGACAAACACGAGAACAAAATTAAGCAGCGTAGCATTTATGTCAGATTTCACGTCCTCCGCTCCCCCATCAAGGGTAGATGAACCAAAAGGTGTCTCACAGTAAATATCAGGGAATATCGATCAGACCCGGTGAAGACCCGTGTATTTAGGCGAGAGACAGCAAAATGAAAATCGGAGGCATCCAATTGACAAGACTGAAAGGGAGGGTATCTATTCCACGAACGTATGGGGGGAAACTTACATTATCCTCTTTGGAGCTGGAGTTTTCGTTAAATTTTCTTGTGGAACGAAGGGAGGACGTCAAACTACGGATCTAAAAAGCGGAAGCATGCACGGCCAAAATAAAACAGACGACGGACGAACTCAAATAGTACAAAAATATGGACAGGAAAAACTAAAAACTAGAGGAAAGGGTAGCAGGAAAACTTACGAGGAGGAATTCCTCCTTGTCGATGCTGTTATTATTATCGTCGTCAAACATCAAAAAGGCGATTCTGAAGGCGGATTTTGATTCTAAATTATAAAATCATGATTTTTCGATAAGATTATTCACTGGTCAATAGGGTAAGCAGGAAAATATATTCAGAGTAGGAGATAATTCCTTTTTGATCCAAATCTCGAAAAAGATGATTGCTTCCAGTTCTAAAGGGCGGAGTATTTCTTAGCATTTTATTCAGCTCTTTTTCTTTGATCACCCGGCGATATACACGTTCTAAATTGGCCGAATTCCACAGTAAGAAGGAAAAGGAACCTCTGGGAGCGTCCAAAGTCAATGAGTCTATGAAATCCATCGGACTCATGTAAATGACGTCATCGTATTCGATAGAGGCAAATTGAAGAAACCGCAACTCTCTTTTCGTCAATTTATGGTCGGTCATAACTTGGAGTTCTTCTTCTTTTGACCGATCTGAACATCGGTATTCTTTTATTTTCTTGTAGAATCTCACCAAATATTCCTTCCGCTCTAATTTCTCTGGAGAGCAATCCATAGGCAAGAATGCCTCCCGTCAGTGTCGCTGCTGTGCTAACAGAAGGGAAGTGAAGCTCCTGTGATGCTCGTAGCAATATCCGACCGCCAGCTTTTAGTCGTACAAAGAAACGAGGAAAACGGGAATTCATTCGGCTGGAGGCGAGGAAACAAGGAAGAACAGCTGCCAAAGGGGAGAAGCTGTAAACAACGGAGCATTTTAGAACATCTTATGAGCAAATAAGAGGGTCTGGGGTGAAGAGGAACCAAAAAGACGGCACCGGATCCCTTGTAAGGAGGCAGCGTCGCCATTTCTCGGCCGATATTGCCGTCAAGATGGGAAACCTTCGATCCACCACCAGCCAGGGCTGTCACCTCCATTTTCCATAGGGCAGAAATACGGCAATTGGTGACTTTGAACGGAGGACAGGCTTTTTGGCGAAAGAAAAGCTCCTTGGGAAGGTAAACTCAGTTTCAGAGGTTTATTTCAGGAAAGAAGGAGAATGTCTTTATTTTTAATATTAAGAATTCAGGTACGGATGATAAGAATCGTCTGCAGATGAGGTATCTAGAAGAATCAATATTTCAGCAAAATTTGGATAAGTAAATATAACAATGAAGAGAAGAGATCAACGAGAATACCCCCTAAACGTTTCTTGGAGAATCATCGCGCATAAAATCAGAGTCAGTCTGAAAATTGAGGGGTTTTTTTGTATATTTTGGGGAGATTTCTTACATCAATCAGGCGATAGCATCCCGTAATTGTCATGTGATGGAATTTTGCAAACTTATCCTCAGGAATTCCATTGTAGACAGCCGTTATTTCTTTGATTGCTTCTTCCTAGAGCTTTCATTTGATTTATAAAGGGAAAATATACTTTGCTGATGTTACGGATGCTTCTGTGATTGTGGAACGAGATTCGCAAATGAGGCTGGCTTGAATCGGGCGAGCGTCTTCTCGTATTTTCCGAAATTCCATTAGAAATTGTAGCTGTGAAGCTAAAAAATCTTGTAATTGAGGGGAAAAACGTTACTTGGCTGCCGGATACGTCATTTGTGCGTTGGACAGGTCCTTTGTGATCTTTGGAGGACGGCCTCTTTTTCGAGAAATTTCAAATTTAGAAGATGTTGCTCTACAGAATGTTATAATTCTCAAAGGAAGAAAATACTCTACCGTGGAACATTTGGGGAAGGAGAAAATCGAAGAGGGCTTACAACTACTTTTCCAGATACTCTTGATATCTTCTCTCCTGGCTGTGACTTTCTACTGAATAAAAAAAGGATATTTTTACAGAAATTCGGATATAGCTTACGGCCGTCCTCGTATGCTCTTTCCTGGTGATTTATGTAGTATTTCCTTGGTATTAGCCTTCTTTGTACTTCTGGAATGGACAAAGAATCTTTAATTCAGGAAAGGAAGACTCACCCAAGAGGACGTCCTCTTTTTCTCTTTGGTGGATCCGGAGTTTGCGGTTCTTCTTCCTGATGCTTTCTAAGAAAACATCTATGCATCCATCATATGGAAAACCTACCCGGAAGAATTCTGTTGCTTGTTTCCTTTCGGCTCGACTGCATCTTCAATCGGATACTTTCGAGGACGACCTCTGCCTCGTTTCTGACTTCTATAAAATATCTTTATGAAATAAAAAAAAATTCTCCTTCTCCTTGGCAGCTAAAAAGAATACATTTCATAAATCACAAAATAGAAAAAAAAATCTACATACTTGTATTCATTGATTTCTTCGGCCGGTTGAGAATATTTTCTTGGGCGGCCTCTTCCTCTCTTCTCTGGTAATGCGGTTAGATCCATTTTCTGAAACTGAAAGGTAAAAAGGTAAAGACAATTTTTAAACATATAGGGGAATTATTGTGATCGAAAAAAAGGAAACAGGAGGGGCCGATTCAAATGAAACAATATTTATTGTAGAAATTCATTTTCATGCCTTTCTAAAATAAAATTTCTGTTTATTTCAGACGAAACAAAGATGAATAATATCGATGATTTTGCTAATGTAATTTTATCCATTGGAAAGAGAGATGATTTCTCCAGCAAAAGGGGTAAAATAAATTATATCCGTCAGAATCAACTCATTTCTCGGGTCCGCACTTTTTTTGCGGACGGCCAATAGATTGCCTAAGAAAGCTAGCTTTGTCTGCTTGATTTATAGTGTAAAAAGATTCTAAAAATAGGAAAGATCATTAGAAAGGAGACTAAAGAAAAGAAATATACAAACATCACAAAAGACGAATGTCAACTTCAATTTTAGAGTGTAGTCATGGAAAACAATAACAACAGAATATTCAGAGAGAAACATACTTTGTGAAAAGACAACATATCAGGTAAGGAAATAAATGAAACATGGATTCCGGCCATAATACTCGAATCTAGTAATATAAGCGAAGAAATGAAGCGAGCTAGGCGATACAGATTGTGAACTCGCGTGTGGAATAATAATATGAGAATTGGGTGGATATGTTCCTGGCCGACCACATGTTTACCTGTACGCGTGCATCAGGACACCCCGAGGGCCCGAGCAGATATATTTCTTGTTTTGTATGACCGCGGTCTGTTTCTCGTTGAGCTACAAACCAATAACTACTTCGAAAGGTCCCCGGAACCTAGTTTTCTGTCACAAGGATAGAGTTCACCTCATTTTTCGCCTTATAACGCAATTTTGAACTAAAATCTAGTCTATTTTATCCCAGGATATAAGAAGATATCCGTTCGTAGGCAACCCCAGACAACAATGTGGCTTACAAAAGAAAGAAAAGGCTCCTTCGCCATCCTTCAGACCTGCTTAGGACTTTTAACAACAAAATCTTTCTTGGATCGCTTTTATTTTGAGTGGAGAATAGTTCTGGGATTTTGGTTTGAATCTGCTGCATGGAGCGATCTCCAAAGGATAAAGACTGGAGGGAAAATACACCAACGAAGGGCAATCCAACAACAACCAGGTTTGACGGGGCTTTGACCTCGTTCAATTAGGGCCCCCGCAAAGAGCAACAGTTCAGTTGCAGTCCCTTTTATTTCCTCCCAAAGAATCTATTTGCCCCTTTGAAAATATTCTCGGCTGTAGGCTTTGAAGTAGAAGAGAACTCGGCGTATTTTTAAACCTTTTGTGTTGCCAGAGATCATACATGATGTTGTTGATGTTCAAGCTACCTTCTTGCCTATCACTTTGGCTAAGAAAGTGTTTCCATCTGGGTTTGGCCTATAAATGGCAGAGCTGTACGCACAAACGTGATCTGACTGGCTCTGCTTACTTTTAGCCGGTCGATGGAAGACTAAGTCCATCTGACTCATTCACGTTTGCAATGAAAAATCGCGAGCAGGCCGGATCGGCCCCGGGTTTTATGTCACGTATAGCTAAACAAGCTCTTCAAGACCGATCGGATCATTTGCATCAAAGAACGTTCCTTCAAGGTGTGCCCGCATGCTCACAAAATCTAGTCTATTTTATCCCAGGTGTACTGATACACTCGTGCATCAGGGCCGTCCCATACTGGGGGTGTCCTGATGCACGCGCCGGTGTCCTCATGCACGCGTGCATCAGTATACCGAGCCGTCTCCAACAACAGTCATCGATGGAGATCTGCCGGGTGCGGGTACACGAGGCGCTTATCCGCCAGACGAGACGATGGAGGAGAAGACAGGGGACGCACTCTCGCCTGCTGTTTCAAAACACGACAATAAAAGAAGGTAAGCAGAAGAAAACGAGAAGAAACACAAACTAAGCCACCAAATAAATAAAAAACAATGAATTAGCTACGCGGAAAAGTGTTTGACACACTACCGCCTCCTTTATTACAGGTCTACTTGGGAGCGAAGTAGGCAGATGTAGCTCCTCCGCCGGCGCCTCCGCTTCCAGCACCCATGTAGACGGACTGGCCGGGGATTCCACCAGCAGGGGCTCCTCCAGTTTTGGGGACACCGCCACCTGTAGCGCCTCCAGGGGCTCCGAAGTAGCAGGACGTGGCTCCGCTTCCACCACCGCCGGTAACACCGAAGTAGGCCGACTGGCCTCCTCCTCCTCCTCCTCCACCAGCTCCAGCAGGGGCTCCACCACCATATCCTCCAGTAGGAGCTCCGCCACCAAATCCTCCAGCACCACCAGCAGCAGAGGGGGCGCCTCCGACTGCGGTCATCGTTGAACTTCCTCCTCCGATCGGGGCACCGACAGCAGTCATCGTGGAACGGCCTCCAGGTGCTCCTCCAACGGCAGTCATGGTGGACGATCCTCCGATGGGGGCGCCGACAGCAGTCATGGTAGAACGTCCTCCGGGCGCGGCTCCAACAGCGGTCATGGTAGAAGATCCGCCCACAGGGGCTCCACCAACAGCGGTCATAGTTGAAGATCCTCCAATCGGGGCGCCTACAGCGGTCATCGTGGACTGGCCTCCAGGTGCTCCTCCGACAGCAGTCATAGTAGACGATCCACCCACAGGGGCTCCACCAACAGCGGTCATCGTCGAGCTTCCGCCCACAGGGGCTCCTCCGACGGCAGTCATAGTGGATGATCCTCCTCCGATGGGTGCGCCACCAACAGCAGTCATTGTAGAAGATCCGCCACCAGGAGCGCCGCCTACAGCCGTCATCGTTGAGCGTCCTCCAGCAGGGGCTCCGCCAACCGCGGTCATCGTCGAAGATCCTCCGCCAGTGGGTGCGGGTGCGGGAGGCGCAGAGCCGCCGGACGATACGGGCGTTGCGCCAACTCCGAAGTAGGCACTCTGGCCAGCGCCGGCACCGCCTGAAACACACGGAAGTTAGTCACGAAAGCAAAGAAAATGAAGAAACACAAATATACACGAAAGTTAAACAAATAAAATCACCTTGGGTAACGCCGAAGTAGGCGCTAGTGGCGCCCGCACCGCCAGTCGGAGCCAGCGCACCTCCAGCCGTCTTTCCGCCGCCACCTGCCGGGCCTCCACCAACGCCGAAATAGGCACTTTGCGCGGGTGCGGCTCCGCCACCGACTCCGAAGTAAGCAGAAGTCATAATGAGTTTATGACTTTCGGACGGCTAATGGCCGGTATATATAGGAAATTTTCACCCAAAAATGGGTATGCTAATGAAGGTTTAAACGAGCTAGGTCAGTTATTTCACGAATTTTGACCGTAAATGGACAGCCTCTGGGACGAAGGAGATCTGACTTCTTCAGGCCAGAAACCTTGAAAGACAGGGGCTCGTGCTCTGAGGAGGACAAACCTAGGTGGGAGGCAGAGGACGGTTTCATATGATGGCAGGATAAGAATAGGGGCAGAGACTTCTCTGCCGGCCAAAACTGTTCGGGGCCTTCTTACTAGATTTATATATTAATGCTCGATATTTTACAGACTAGATAGTTGGGAGGACAGCCGCAGCGATGGTCATTCCACTGTCCTCTAAAGGCCTACAGGTTGAATTGTAAGGGGGCATGTGGTCGGCCAGGAGCATATCCACATAACTCTCATCTTCCGGCCGTTATCCGGTGTCCGGAGATCCAGGGATGGATAAAATCAACCTGTAAAGTGAACATCCTCGAAGGATACGGAGAAATACCGGTGTGCCGTCGTATTTTTCAAAATGGTTCCTTGGCCAGTTCTCCTTATCATTCTGAAAACCCATCCCCTCGCCTCGTCGTCCACCGTGTGTTTCTTGTCAGTACTCTGCAGGCCGATTATCATTCTGAAAACCTTGGTGATGTATGGCGAGAATAAAACAGACGAGTACAACTGACATCTCATCCACTTCCGAGGCTAAACTGGCACACGGCTGTAAACGAAGATAGGGGACACCGAGGCCTGCCCGGGGGATAAGGGTCACCGAACTGTATTTCTGGCTATCCGTCTTTATAAACATTAGTGAAAGTAGCGCAATCGATTCATCTAAAAATTATGGCTTCTGTTCTTGCTCTGGACCGCCCATTTTTATGGAGATTTCCTTATCCTTCACCATCTCATTGGCTATTTGTCTCTCGCCCTCTGACGTTCAATTAAAACCAGCCAACGGTTATCGACTGCCTTATCCGCGGCAACGGCAGCAGCAGACGGCTCAGCCAGACCAATGAAGAATTTCGCAGGAAGATGCTTTCTCCAAGAAAGGAAACCTATCATTATGAGGTAGGCAAGGGGTAAACACTAATTCTCAAAGTATACAACGCTTTTATTATTCTGAAAGTGCACAAAAAATTATGCTTACTTGCAACGAAACCCAGAAAATTCGTTACTTACGCCATCAGGCACGTTTCCCTGTATGGCTGGGGTGTATCCTCATTTGCTTTGTCGCAGCACGTTCACTTCTATATCGCCGATTGTTCCCGTAAAAAAGCGTTGTTAGATCGACTATCCCAGTTCGAAAGTGCGTTTTTATTTGAAAAAAATACCCTTCTGAAGCTTCCGAAAGCTGTTTTGCAACGAACCAGAAGAGAGAAAAGGGGGAAGTGTCTGAAACTTTTGAATGATACACTTTTGAGTGATGCACTCGTTTATATTGATGAATCTAATTTTCTATTCCAACAGCTACTTCCTATTCCTTTTTTCACTCTACCCCCTTGTGCTACGCTCAATTGATGTCCCTTTGTGTCAGATGTACGCTTTTCTGCCCACTGCTTTATCGGCTACAATTTGAACGAGCATCACACAATACGCCAACCTTTTTCATTGACCCTCCACCCGAGACCCCGCTGCGAGGCAGCCCGCCGACGACACTGCCGATCAGTCAAATATACTTTCTTCAATTTTTTCTAATTAGCTAATTTCCGTTGATCTTTGCATCTTCCAATGAGATAATGTTGTTTCGGGCAATTTGCCAGTTAGATCGAGTAGGGAATGTTACAACTGCATAGAGAGATATTTCATAGCTAATCGGAGAACGGATGATGTTAATAATATTTATTTTAGAGCTTATTTTAGAAATGAATAGAATGGATTTGATAAAATGAAACTCATAACGGCAAGACCAGATTTCTGGAAGTTTGCATCATGTTTTAATTCTTTCGGAGAGCTCTCATCTTCTTTTCAGCTTTAGCATTGATATTTTTCAAGTGTAACGGATGAGACAGCGACGGTAGATAAAACAGTAGGTCTCTAGCTTTGTAATATTTTGATGTATTTTTTCTTTTTGGCTTCTAGGTAGATACAAATTAGAGAAATGGAAATATTCAAATCTATAATGTTTATATTACATAGGGGCATAAAGAAAAAGGAAATAATAAAAAAGCTAAAATAAATCAAGGGAAGATAAATAGGCGACAATTTTCTAGCTTGTCGGAGCCTATTATATAAGCTGTATTTCTCTATGTAATGCCCGTGCTTTTATATGTCACACCACATTCTTCCTATTCGGTTTGAATCATGCGCATTTCCTTATGCTGTACCTGTTACAATCTCTTAGTGTATCAACTTTTCATATATTTTTAAAAAAAAGTTATTATATTTTTCTTTCAGGCCGTGCGTACTTAAGCCTAGAGTTGTGCCGGAGGCTGTGAGGAATGGCCGAGAGGCAACCTATGCTATCATTTGCGAAGGTAGTCTCGGGACAGATCGAGGGTCTTGTTTCCACTCAGGACTCTACCGATGTACCCGCTCCTTCAGTTTCTACTCAGCATAGAGATCCACCACAAAAAGGCAGAGAGCGAGGAAATCGCCGCCAACACGATCACGATCGACCACATAAAGAAAAAAATTCCAAAAGTGAACATCAAAATAGGAGGAAGCAGCATAGGAAGGACCGTCGTGGTCCGAAAGCAGAAATTCCAAAAGAGGAGATAGTAGCTCCAGTTGAGGAAGAAGTACCTGAGCCTGTGGCTGAACCAGTTGTTCTTGAGCCAGCACCTCTTCCTGCAGAAAATGCCTGGTTCAAAAAGAAAGGTAAACTATGCATTTGTCGCGTATTGCATATCGTTATTTTAGGGGATGCTAATTCTACACAAACAGAACCTATTCCAAATCCCGTTGTAGAGAAACCTCCGCCGCAAAAAATAGCAGTTCAAGAGGTTTGACTGTTCCCTTAATATTTTTAAACCTATTTTATAGGTAAAACATAAAGAACACCCGCCTATTAAAAAGACGGATAGTGATTTGGAAGAGAAGCAGCCGGAAAAGCCAGCTGATTCTGAATGGCCAACGTTATATGCTGCTAAAACTGATGAAGTTCATGTAAATGGTGTTGATAGCTCTAGACAACATTCTCCCCTAGGAGAACACAAGGTGCCTTAAAAGTTTTGCTATATTAAATCTTTTACTTTTTAGGACGATATAGATACTTCTGTCCCTAAAGGAGGAAAAGTAGGAAAGAATAACTGGAAAAAGATTGAAATAGATGTAGACTACGGCAATAAAAATAAAAATTCCCAGAAGGTCAAAGGACGTCATAATGGTATGTTATTTTCTATTGTTCAAGGGTTTAATTACGTTTGTATTTTCTTAAAGGGACTGTCCAGGGTGTTTTCAACTTTGGCCTTATTTTGTATAAAAAATTCACCAGTCGACATGCAAAATTTCTTGAATAAATGCCAGAATAAAGCAGGATTTCCTGTGGATAGGCAGGCTACATTTAGACCGTTAAGTTTCTCTTTAAAAATCCCCATTTTTTCTTCTTTTTTCGCAGGTTTTTTTGCTTGATTATGTTATATACTAGGTCTATTCTAAATAATAACAGTAAAAACTAAAAAAGCTGAAGACAAAAAAATTGAAATTTACTCTGGATGCTCCCTTTTAATTGGTCTTGTAAACTAATAATTTCTTTTTCAGGTACAGATTCACAGGATTATGAGGGCGAAGACGAAACTTTGTAAGTGCTTTTTAATGTTTTGAATACTCCAGAAACTCATAATACCGCAATCAGTTGCGCTAGGTTCATTATCAGTCTAATCGTTTTCTTAACGAAGTATTTATGAGCAATACCTGTATTATTGCTGTGCAACAGTTAAATTGCCACGTTAACGCAACTACTCGTGTTCATCCCCTTTATGGTTTTGCGCCCGATCAACTAATCCGCGTAATCGTGGCATTATTTCGGAAAATGGCTACACCTTTCTCATTTTCATCTAGCGTTATTGTTTATAGGGCCATCTTTTAAGACAATTAGTTATCTTGGAACTCCGTTTAGTGCACAACTGCTGCGATAGGGAGATTGGTGTTTTCTGGGGTTGTCTGCTTCGCTCACTCTCACTGTCTGCGCCTCTGCGGCGGCCTTGCTGACTAACCCGTTATTGGTGGCATTCCCGTCTGCATCGTTCATTTGGCCGCGCTAGCAGTGTTTTCGGGCATAGCTGCTATTGCCTATACTTATGCTATCTTTTTACGTTGATAATTATGTTCTTATACTATTGCTCTTGGTGTTTTCGGCTTATATCTGTTAAACATGATTAACTGTTAACTAATACAAGTTTCTATATTTCAGAACGTACGAGGCTTCGCCGAATGGTATTTACTATCAACAAGGAGCAACACACGGCTGGAAACGAAGCGTAAAAGATTCAGACGAATCACCTGTAAGTCGATGACATTTTATTTGTCTACCATTCAGTTATTTTAAATATTTTTCTCTGGAAATTATAAATAAGTGGTTGCTTTTTTAAAACAACAGTTAATTGCCAAAACATTAATATATATGTTAAAAGATTATTTGATTTTTATAAGCTTTTATGTTACAGACTGCCGTTTCGCCATCTCCTGATTCATCAATGTCGTCTCCCGGTGCTTCCCAAACTGGTAACTCTAAAGGAGGAAAGAAAGGACAGCAATCTCCGCAAAAAGAAGGTTTTCCATAACTGTTATTATAGTAATACTGAGTTTTGATTACAGTAAAGTCACAATCCGCTGGTCCCACTCCATCCGCCAAGTCTTCTGGACAGAAAGGTGATTACTGGACTAAAGGATCGTCTCGTGAAGGGGAGAAACCGAAGGCATACTATCAGCGCAATGATAGACATCAAGCAAGAGGCGGAAATAATCCACATGCTCCACCGAAACTTACACCTGCTCAACGTAAAGCTCGTGGCCCTCTTCCTGACTGGGATGATATTCAGGTTTAAAAATAATAATAAGTGTTGTATATACAATTCTTTTAGGATTTTGAAGAAGGATTTGATTACATGAATTTGATGGATTCACAATATGCGCAATATTATGCCTTAGCGGCAATTCAACCGTTTGAGGGTGTCTCAGCTCTTGATCCTCAAATGGCTAATATGATGATTCAACAGGCTCAACAACACATGGCAGCATTTGGATATAGGTAGGATCGGATGAGAAGTTTATTTATTTAATTAATTTAGACCACCAATGCCGTTACTGCATACACCTGTAGCACCGCCAATAGTTGATACGCGTGAAGCAGTAGTTTCTCCTGTTTCCGGTCTTGTTAGCCCAGCTCAGCTTGTGGCTACTCCAGAAGCTATCAACACAACTATACCATTTGCTCCTATCTATTCTGGCCAACCAACAATGATGCCTCTAAATGATGAAACTCTAAAAGATTACGTGAGGAAGCAAATGTAAGTACTTCATTTTCATTTGCTTAAAATATTTTTAGTGAATATTATTTCTCTGATGATAACTTACAAAAGGACTTCTTCCTTCGACGGAAAATGAATTCGGAAGGATTTTTGCCGATTTCCCTTATTGCCTCTTTTCCTCGTGTTCGTTCACTAACTCAGGATATCATTTTGATTTGTGAAGGTCTTCGTGAAAGCGAAAGGGTTTGTTTGTTAATCTATATTTCATATTCGTAATTATAGGTCGAAATTTCTGAAGATAATGGTATGGTTCGACCACGTGTAAATCCTACTTTGTGGCCATTGGCGCCAACAGTTCATCTTGCCGATGATATTCCTACAACAAGTCAATCAATGTATGGAGTTCCATCCCATTCACCGATCGTTAAAAATGCTCCGGTTAGCTATGCTAAGGTTGAGGCAAAGGCTTTTGCAACTACATCTTCTGCCCCCAAGCAGGTTATTTTGTCCGTGTCAATTTTTTAAAGAATGTTATTTAGGTTGAGAAACCCACCGCTAAGAATCAGTCGGTTCTTCCAGTGAAAGCTGTAATGCCTTCAACCTCTGCCGTGATTCCAGTGATAAATACTCCAAGCGTTTCTGATCAACAAGAAGAAATCTGGGAAGAAGTTAAGCCGAAAAAGAAGGGGAAGGGTCGCAGCATCGAGAAGCAGATTCCCGTTCCTGTTAAAGAGTCCGAGCAGGATCTTGATTTCCAATTTGACAATGAGATGGATTCCAGCTCAAATGCGCAACCAATAACAACTCCTAAACGAGATAACAAACCTCTTCGACCCCACAGGTTAACGTGAGTTTTTTTTTCTGTTGTTATTTTGCCATTTATATTTGTATTGTAGTCGTTACGGTTTCAGTGCGGATGCATCAGAAGAAATTGGCGATGAAGCTGTTATGAATTTAATTATTATGACTCCCCATAAGCGGACGTTAGATCGTACTGGAGATTTTACTACACGCGCTAAGAATCAGGTGGAATTTAATGAAGAGGTATGGTCATTATTCTAGGCATTCGTTGGTTTTCCTTTTAGGTTGAGATTGGTCTACGTCAATATGAGGAAGAATTGTGGAGTGTACCTGTGGAGAAAGAAACTACTGTATGTTTTTACGTTCTGTATAGGTCGCGCCACATTATTGAATCAGCATGTTGTGTTTATATTGTTTCTCCTGATGTGGACACAAAACATTCACTAATCTATCTGCATGGTTGTTGTAATGGTGGTCGTTTAGACGAAGGTAGCTACTGTCAGTCGTGAGCAGTTCGCCCAACTCAAAGGAGAAGGAGTTCCAGTTCTTCCTGAAGGACCCCCACCACAAATTCCCAAGACTACGTTTTCAACACCACCCTCCTCTGTCTGGTCTCAAAAAGCCAAAGAGCGCGCTGCAGCGAATCAAGTGGTTGGTATTCGGTTGATGCTTGTGTTTTACCTTTGTCCAAATTTTTATGTTCTATTATACGTTACTATTTTTAGCCGCGAAGTCCAATGCAACGTCGTGAATCCGCCGAGCAGAAGGTGCATAGGTTTTATCCCGTATCCAAACCCTCTTCAACTATTGATACAAAATCTCCTCGAAAGCAGAAGACCAGGTCAATGCTTCTATTTATTTTTAACGCTATTTATTTAGGCATAGCGCAAATCCTCCACAAGAAATGCCTGTTGCTTGGGTGTTAGGACGTGATGAAGTTGTTCCGCCTGCTCCAGTTGGAGTTGCAGCTAGTAGCAGTCACATTCCATCATCCCATCCTTCTGTATCATTACTGCAAGAAGACAGCTTCCAACAACTCGTTTATTCTACTTGGCGTCAGGAATGTCTTAAACAGCGTAAAAGCCTCGGTTATGATTGCGCTGAGATGAACACCTTATATCGCTTCTGGTCATTTTTCCTACGTGACAACTTCAATAGAAAAATGTATGAGGAATTTCGTCAGCTTGCTATCGAGGACGCTAAAATGGGGTAAGTATTGCATACATGCAGTTACTGTTACAACCTTTAGATTCCGATATGGTATCGAAGCGCTCTTCCGTTTTTACAGTTATGGATTAGAGAAGAAGTTCAGGCCAGAGATTTTCAAGCATTTTATGCATGAAGTGAAAACTGATGTTGAAAATGGCCAGCTTTACGGGTTGGAAAAACTCTTTGTCTTTATGAAAAGGTTTGTTTTCTTGTTTTGTTTTGATGTAATATGTTCTACAGATATAAACATGCCAAGCAGCTTGCTTTGGACCCTTTCTTGGAGAAGAATCTTACTAAGTACAAAAGTACAGATGATTTCTATCTCGTAAGTTCTTCTTTCTATTTTGGCTTTTCCTTCAAAAGAATCGCCTAAAATGTTCTTGCCGACCAACACTGCGCGATTTTTTTATTATTATTTGTTATCTGTTGAATAGAAGTATTATTTTCATGGAAAATTTGCTCCACTCCATTTGAGGGAGTGGAGAATTTTTTTCTTGAAAATATTAGTCTAATTTCAGAACGGCGTGCCTGTGTAATTAACCAACTACAATGTGTTCTTCGAACGCTTTAACATATCTTTATTCTGTTGTTTTTAGTTAAAAATTTAATGTTACATGTTGTTTATTTTTAAACTCTGAATAAATCTGACCTTACGAGTACTGTTCCCATCGAAAAAAGGGCGGATGAATTGACCTTCCGTATTACTTGGAACCGACTTTTTCCGTACCTGGCCGCTGTAGCTTGTTCAATAACTCGGCAGCAAGGAACAACTGTTTCGTAAAATGCGACTGTTGCGTAAAATGCGCCGATAATAGGAATAACTTGTTACTGTGAAACCAGTACATATGCAAAGCTGAAAGAAAATTCAATTTTCAGAAAACTGAAGAGGCGAAGAAAGCAGCTGCGTCACGGAATAAGTAGGTGGCCCCAGTCTTATCCCTATCGCCTTTTCGCCCCAAATCCCTCTACTTCTTCTTGTTCCCATTGGTTGTCCTTTGTTGTTTTGCCTTCAATATGGCGTTGTTATATTCTCTTATTTCCCTAGATCTATATCCTTATAGTCACTGTTATGTAGTTGCACAAGTTGTTTCCTCTCTCACAGAGCAGCATCTTCTTTTCTATCCTTACTGGTTTGATTTAGTCAGTTTGATTTAGCCCAATTTATTATTCCGGTTAGCGTACTCCTATACTTTCAACAAAAAAAAATCATCATAGGTTCTTTCCCTTGATCATAAAAGCCTTCCCAATGTTGTTGGATATCCAAAAAAAACTGATTATCATGACTCACCGAGAGCTCGACGAACCGGCTGCCCCCCTTTCTACCAAAGATCCGTATATGCTTTTTCTTTGCTCAATCTTCTCCCATTGCCTTTCTTTATAGAGAAACAAAAGGTTGAGTAGCTGAAATGGGGAGCCCGGAAAACCATCTTTCTTGTTGATCTTTTGTTTTGCTTCAAAAAAAAAGAATTTATGTCTCAAAAAGTTCTGTATATCTAAATTGCTCTGTATCTTCAATTTTCACTCATTCAGTCCCATATTGAGGCTGGCTATTTTACCTGTTTGCTCAGAAACTATGTTACTACCAATTTACATTTATTCTTTCCCCTTCAATTATATCTTATCGTTCGTTATCGCCTTTAAAAGTTTATAATAGAGAAAATATGTTTTAGTTATCGTTTTTATCGTCTTCTCATGTTGTACTACTGAATTTTAGTTACGATTTATATCTGCCCGTTATATGTGCACAAAAAATCACTCGATTCTTTATTCTTTCCCCTATCTCATCCTCTACTATCCTTATATCGTTTTTGTACTTCACATTACGTTCTCAATGTGTAACTAAGAGTGGGTTCGTTTCTTTAGCGTTTTTTTTTCTATTTTTTTTCACGCGTATATTGGTGCGACACATATAAAACAAAACAAATAAAGAGATCAAAATACTGTGCTATAAATTGTACAAAAATGAAAAGGGCAGAGAGAAAGGTGACGGTCGAAATGGAAATTTATAAAATTTAGTTTTTTGTGGCTCCACAGCTGTATACATAGGCATATGCCTACCAATCCCCAGAGTTCTCGAAAATGCACTATATTGGGCAGAAAAAGAATGAAACCAAGAGTAATGAATGAAAGAAGGAACAGAATCGGATGGAAAAGGAGCTGACTGCAAAATTTGAAGCTGGGTAGGAAACCACCGCAGTTTAGAGCCTTATCGACTCAGCCACCTTGGAGACGGCTATAATTTACCTTTTAAAAGAGTTTGTAACGTTGTAAACAGAATAAAAATTCATAGAATATTAACAAAACTAATTATACAGAAAACAACAACCTATAATTTCCTATTTTTTATCTTCAATTTGTGCATTTGAAGCTTCGAAGTAATGTAACTATTGCGCAAGCGTTGTATGAGTCCATTCATTGTCATTCTAAAAACAGAATTGGAGCTAAAACAAAGAGAAATGTACTTACATAACTGCATCACGATGCTTCTTATCTGTGCCATATACATTGGCAAGCCTTTCATTCCATGCTTTCTTGCTTTCCACCACGCGCTTATAGTGATCATTAACTTCGCGTTCCAGATCATAAAGTGTATCTTCCAACAACTTTCTCTCCCCATCAGCAACTGCATCTTGCGAAGCTCTTGAAGCGGTGGTCTAAATTTTGTACATGAGAATTTTGTGGAAAAACGAAACCAACCAATAATTCCAACTTGCGATTCATTTCCTCCTGTAACTTATTGAAATTTCGCATGCATTCGTTTGATTCGGAAGCTATTAATTCTTTACGGCGTTTAGAAGCAGTATCCAGCTTTAGTGACTCCTTATCATACAGTTCCTTGTATCTACAAATTAAAAAAAATGAGTTTCTGAAATTAACTAACTGCATCTCTAGTTCTTGATATTCTTGAAGAGGAGCATTTAAGCAATTTTGTTCGGCTTTTATCTGTTTGCTTTCTTGGTCTAAAGCTTGCAGCTGCGATTCTTCTGAAAATATGCTTTGAAAAGGAAGCATACGGACCAACTTTGTTGGACCAACTTTAATTGCTCCAGTATGACCGTCTCTGCCTTCTTGTTATTTTCAGCTATAGCTTTACTTTCTAAACATATACGAATAATGCAACGTAACAAACAAACCTCGATCTACTTCGGTTATAAGCAAATTCATCGCAGCGCAGAAGCGATGTACCTCAGGACAAAGATTAGTGCTCATCTGAATGTAAAAACAGTTTTGCACGGCCAAGCAAAAAATTATAAAAGATATGAAAAAGAAAATGGAATTTTACCACTTTTTACAAAAACGGCTGTTACGCGAGGGTACATCGAGGAAACGCAGCCAAAATCTGGGCTGTGAGGTAATCGAGGGTGGGGTATCGCATGGAGCCAAAAACTTTCCCTTATGTATATGATAAAAGTGTATGGGCCTAATTTCAAGTGTCCCTATAATTATGAATAGGACTGTATAGTGCAAATGAAATGCAAAAAATGACAAATTAAGATTTCCAGTAAAAAGGTTTATGAAGCAAATATAATACAAAAGAAGACTACAACTAAATGACAAAGTGCCTACGTATCTAACATACATACTCACGCACTCGCTGCTTTCTTGGTTTCTTTTCACAGGATCGGCTTTCTACAGCTCGAACAGCGGCTGGCCATTCTACTACTCTTTACTGTCGAGGGAGCTGAGTTTCGTCTTCTACAGCAACAGCCAATGACCTCGCTATTGCTCCTTCTTGCCTGAGCTTGATAGGGGTGTCGAGAGCGCGAAGATTATTTAAAAATCTGTCAGGCGTTAAGATGGTATCCGATCCTGAAAATAACTGTTAAGCATATGTATGACTTTGAAATAATGCGGTCAACAATACGAAAACGTACCAATAAAAACCTCCCAAGGTTTTCTCGTTGTTGTAACTTCGTAAGCACTCCTCATTTCTGCGTAGGTCATTCCACCAACAATATAAATAATCAGTCTTGGCTTATCACATAAAATTGGCTGTTGACTCTTGGTGTGGCCCTGCCCATAACGAGCAGAAGTAGCAATTCTAGAAAGTATGAATATCCCTTAAGCAGCAACTAACCCAGATGTAGAAGTATCTCCGGCTTGACGTTTGTTGGTACAGAAAGGAAACTGTATTCTATGAAGTTTTCCATCGATAGCATCCTCCATAATATCTTTTATAACCGGCACCCATCGAGATGTTTGGTATACTTGTTCATTGGTACGTTCTTTTCTTATTGGTTTCCATATTCTTTTTCGGCCATGCTAAAACAATAAGTACATAGAATTATAATAGCCTTACATCTGTCATAATGTTTAATCCAAGTAAGGCGGCGTTTTCGATTGTTCTCATATCGTCGTCAGAAAGACTTGTATGATTTTTCAGCGCAGTTAATGTATCCGATGAAACGCCTAGGAAACAAACTCGGTTAAAAATAAACATAATGAATGCAAACACACCATTTTGACTGAGAATATAGAGCAGCATTAATCGAATGCGGTCTTCCCGCTTGACAGAGGGATCTACTAATTGAGGCGTCATCACTTTCATTAAATCCCTCACTCGCATGCCATTGGCATCGTATTGTGTAGCAAGAATCTAAAAAGAAGCATTTAGAACTTTTATCTGTTCATATATATATATATATACCTGCTCCACTTTACACAGCTTTTCCACACCGCGTTGATAGCGCGTCATACATTCTTCGGCTAAGTGAAAATTAGTGCTGTATTTATTCAGTTCTTGTTGAAATTGTGGCATCCTCTTGATCATCATGCTAAGGTCTTTAATCGAGTCGGTCTCTGCATTGATACCTGCTTTTCGGTCCATGTTTTTAATACATTTACTAATCTAAACAACAATGATAATATAATATTGATATAATCCAAACCTCTTGTGAAACTACTGCAATGTGCTTGTGGCGGTAATTATCCCAAAAATCATCTTTTTCGCCAAGAATAACCGTTTTTTCCTTGCCGCCTGTCATATATTTATAAGTATCTTTTTCGATAGGAAGTAGGTCATAACACATTGCTTGAAATGTAAGCTCATGTAAAAGAGGAGTTACCGCATCAAACCCTCTTTCTGAAAAATAACGAATTTATAAGAAAAAGTGGACAAATTTACCGATAATTATAAGCTGACTCTGTTGCTTTTCGGGGCCTTCTCCCAAAGTAGGATCACTTGCTTTGTATGCATCTAATTTCTCTTTAACAAGATTACTAAGGTCAGAAGTACGATTAAAATCAGAATGATAGCTGAAATCAAATAAAATTAAACAATAACCACTATCCTACCGAATTTGTGGATATTCTCCGAGAGTAGTACAAACTGTGGCTATTTGCTCGGCAATTCTATCTAAATTAGCCGCTAGATATCCTTGTTTCCGAGAATTGTAATAAAGAGAGAATGTTTCAGGACTATCTAAAGTGAAGACCTGAACATGTCATTCGATTAAAAAAAGAAAGCAATTGTTCTTACTTGATCTTCATAAGGAGTGAACGACATATTTATTTCCTTGAAAGTTTTAATGAAACGAGAAGCAGGACTCCTTCCAAGAAAACGGACAAGCTCATCGCTACACGCTTCAGTTAAAAATACATGCGCTGCTTTGTACTGTCTGCCACCTGTGTAATCTTGAATGAGTTTATCAATCTGTAAACATACTATTACAATAATAATGCTAACAAAATACTAAAACTCTTGTCGGTGTTATAATATATATGGCTTCCAAGTTGGGAAGCGGTTCACGGCCTTTGTTGAGATCTTCGACAACTGTTACACCTTCTGAAAATTAACGAAGAATAAAAAAGAAAATAACAATTTTAAAAATAAATATTACCTTCTACAATATCATGCATATTGCAACAAGCTGAAATCATGTGCATGGCGAGATTATCAACAACCAAAACGTTCCAACTTCTATCTGACTGTTTCAGCGGTCTGATTACTTCTGTTATAAGTCCTAAAAACAAATCAAAGCCATATAATTAGTAATTTAGATAACTGTATCCAACAATTTGCTTTAGAGATGTTAGTGCATGGGTTGAAAATAATCTTGATGTCGGATTGCTTCTACTGATTGTTGTCTATAAATAAACGGTTTTATAAAACAATATAAAATAATATTTACCAGTTCGATAGAATTCTTATCAGCCGAAGAGGACATCCTAAAAAATAATGTACAACCAGAGTGGCCAAAAACGATTCAGCGAAATAATAAACCCTAGTTATATCAAAAAAATGCAAGTGATACAAAAGTTTTGCGGGCAAAATTCAAAAATAGACTGGCCAATGTCTTCGGCTTGTTGTAGTCTGATTTGGCATTTCTAGAAATTTGTACCTATACAGACGTAATCAGCATAAAATTCTGAACAGAATAGACCCATTTTCAGCCCTATATATGAAGGTTCGTTTTTTCGGATCTGGGGCCTTGACTAGAGGAAGCCAAAGGCTGGCCAAAGGACGAAAAAATGAATCTTGCTTTATTGTTCTTCAAAGACATGTTTCTAGTTCAGTGTTTGACGTGGAGTTCAACAGTGTAGTTCGTTTTCCAGGAAATTTGACATATCGCGGCAAATTGTACTTCGCATGCCTCGCATGCCGCATGCCGGCAAATTGTATATCACAGACGCACATACACTGTATATTGCATACATTTGCAAAACACATGTTTGTTTTTCACATACGGATCTGGATTTAATTATTCTGGCTGTTTCCATCCATTTCCTTCATGTTTCTATACCAGAAAAATATGAAGAACAACATAGGGTAGGTTTAAAAAAGAAATATCAATAAACGGTTCAGGAAAATAGGATTTCTCAATATGCCTGCCTCTCTGGGCATAGTAGTCACTGAATCTTTATTTTTTGATGATTTTAGCTCTGGTAAACATGTAATTATCATTAATTAGGACTAAAACTTACCCTAGAAGATTGTTTTGAGCAGTAATAACAGCAGCCAGAGTTACAAACAGTTAATGCATATTTATTGAGGGAGAAGCGTATTTCTGCTAATGCCTACGTTTATATCCTTCTAATTGATAGAATATATATTCTATTTAATATATTGGATCATATTTATGTAGAATTATACCTCAGAAAGGTAACAAATAAAAGCAAAAAGGTAAAACAGGCAAAAGAATCGAACCCAAGCTGTAAAGGGTTGTAATCGAGCATCAATCTATTGACCTACCTATGCTTAATTACCCGAGCTTTTTAGAAAATAGACAAAC
The DNA here is from genome assembly GCA_932521035.1 of Oscheius dolichura. Classification (NCBI taxonomy): domain Eukaryota; kingdom Metazoa; phylum Nematoda; class Chromadorea; order Rhabditida; family Rhabditidae; genus Oscheius; species Oscheius dolichura. Next base: position 2,061,636 of record OW051494.1, on the reverse strand, counting down.
AATTTTTTTCATTTCTGCACAACAACTTTTGCCATTCTTTCTCCTACTGCCACCAAATCTACCATTATATTCATTTGTATTGTTATGTTTCTGGGTCAAAAAGTTGTGAGGAAGAAGCCTGTACAGGTTAGAAGGCATGAAATGAAGGAGAACTGAAGTTATACCCATAAGACGAAGTGTGGAGGTAGCGAGCGACACGTTTGGGAGAGATTGACGACATCGAAGACGGGCAGTCGAAAAAACAGGATCATAAGGAAATTTAGAGGATATGTACAATGGGGAAGAAATGGTGGGAGGCTCATCTTTGGACAGTGGGCAAGGCAGCCAGTATCCTCCCCTTCACATCGCTGTCTGCCTGCTGTGTCGTCCGGCGTGCCCATCCTCCCTCGTCTATTCTCCTGTTTCCTTCTTCACCTCTGCAGCCAACATATCTCCTACCAATACCCACGGGAGGCGTTAATACCGACTGTAAAGAGGTCGTCTCCTCCTCTCTTCTAACAAAAGAATATATCCCATGGCTGATGGGGTGATGGCGTTAAAAACGAGCCCCTCAAGCACCATCCCAAGCCTAACTAGTTGCCGCTCGAATTTGACTAGACCAGGAAGGGATAAGCATCGGCGTGGATTGTAGTTCTTCGTCTGTTCTGCTTTGTTGTTTTTTGGTTTACCTGCAGACGACCCTTTTGAGGAAGGAGGACAGTGGGGCGACGACTGTTCTTACCGGAGGAGGACAGTTCTAACTAGCAGGTGCCACTGTCTTTTGTTTGTCCGACTTCAGCGGAATAGAGAGGAGAGACCAAGGCCGAGGTGTCAACTGGAACAGATCGTTTCGCAACTTCCCCTGATAATAGAGCAGTGAGTTCGAGGGTAATCGACAGTTCTATCCCCATAGAACCGACCGGTCATGCGTGGCCTTCATCATCCACATGGTAGAGTACTGTAAGAGGATTGCTGTCAATTGGAGAGCCGCCATCATCTGCTCAAGTTTCAGTGGATTACCTTTCGAAGGCACCCATGGAAAGTAGCCCCCTGAAAAGCTGGGGGAAAAGGCGATTAGACTCTTTTGAAACAAGGAGTCGTTAAAAGTCATCGGACCCCTGTAATCCATGAACCGATCGGGCATGCCCCCTAGTTATCCCCGGTCATGTATCCGGCCAGGGGGGCTGATAAGATCGGCTGTTCTACTTGCCTCTGTGTCAATGTCACCTGCCTTCTTTTGTCTTCTCCTCTCTACCCGACTCCCTGTTGCTATGACAACTGATAACTGCTACTCACTGGCAGGTTTAATTTCTCAAAAGGCAGTCTGAGCCGGTCTAATTGATTCGACTGAGGCTCGCATATTCACAGCTGAATTATTCCTCCTGTTGAAAAGGTAGGCAACATTTTATTCACCCTAAAAATGACTAAAACTCCTTCACAAAATATGTTTGAGAAATTAGGGCAAAATGCTCCAACGGAGGTGGCGCCCCCCTGCTCGCACCCGTAAAATCTCGGCAGCTGGATGACAGGTGATTATATAAGCGCGGCGCGCCAAGTCCACAAATGAGAGGTCCGGCGTAATTGGGTTACCAGATCACAAAAAACATCCAATTACAATTCTCGACCCTCACTTTTTCCTTTTTTTGTTGTTTTGATCAATACAATGCTTACAGTACCCTCTGGAATGAGTTATTCCCTGAGCAGTGACTATTCCTCGTCTTATCGCTCCCCCTCGGAGTCGAATAATAATTATTCATCTGAAATGGATTGTAATGGCCAGGTGAATAGTTGGCAGGAGTGGAAACAAGCCAAGAAGACGCAGTCGTCTGTCGTCTATGTGAATCCGAACTTTATTGACAGTCAGGAACTTTTTGTCATGAATGGAGATGGCCAGCCGACGGCAGTGTCTCCTCTTTTGTCTCCTGCTAGTCCGGATGAAATACGAGCAACGGCTAGAAAAGGTCCCAAGACACCTCCAGAACCGGAAGAGTTTATGGAACCCGGACATACTGAAGTGTACCTGGAGGAGGAGAGCGACGGAGCCGCTGACCCGTCTCCCGAACCGGTGAAAAAGAAAAACGAGCTGATTCGGATAAGTGTCGACGGAGAAGATGAGGTAGAAGAAAAAGAAGCGGGAGAATTGGATCCGGATGAAGAGGAAATGGCCAAAAAGAAGAAAGAAAAGATACAAGTGAGCATTCTCGAATTTGTCACAAATAGACAGTAGAATAAGGTTGTGATTTATAATTATTACTTCAAATTTCAGGAGAGGCTAAAAGAAAAAAAAGCACATAAGGTATCTACAAAAGAATCAGAGCAAAAAGTAATTTGTCCCAATTTTAGAAGCATTATATTTTTAGAAAATCAGTTCCAGAAGTAGAAATAGTAGCTCTTCACGAGAGAAAAAGCGACGTTGCTGTTCACGAAGCAGAGAAAAAACTATGAAGAGAGCTCGCAGTCGAAGCAGAGCAAGAAAACAAAAAAGAAAGAGAAGTCGCTCATCTTCTAGAGATACATTCGATGGAATTTCGTGAGTTTCCAACAAAAAACCCATAAAACAATCTAAACCTTATTTATACACCCCATTACAGCAGTCCTCCTGATTTTTAGGGAACCTACCCATCAAGTTTCTGAAAATATTCGCTGTAATCAGTGTAGCCGCCTGTTTGCCTCGGCACACGATGCCGCTGTTCATGAGATTCGATCTCATGATACTCGTATTCCCTGTGCTATCTGTGCAAAGGTACCCTTTTTCTGTTTTTTATTCAATTCCTTTTCTGCATGCTGTTCCAGTTCTTATAGATTCTATTTCAGCTGAAATATTCTACAGCAAATCAATTGTCCCAAACTCTTTACTATTTGGCAGCATATTGTTGAGAATTTTCCTAATTTATTGGACTCTTCTGATACGTAAAGTAATAGATTAGATAGATCTCTCTCAACCTATCTACATGACTACTATTTTGACTTATCACCAAATACGAACAATCATTTCATTTCTCGATGCTCTCTACCGAGAGAAGATAAGCTCGTCTAGGCTCCATTCTAATGAAAGATCCCATTTTTAAAATTACAAAAAAGTAGCAGAGCTGGGAGTTGTTTTCAAGTAACTAACCTATAGTTTATTTCTGTTCTCACCTTTGCCTACATAAGCAGCACCTTTTATATTCAATTCACCATAGCAACCTTATTGACAAGCGCTGTATTATACATATTCAACGACCAAAAATTCATTTCTATATGCATGATTATGACTAATCGTCTGAAATTATATATTTATCAAACCGTGATAGTCAATAGCTAGTCCTCTTTTGATCCGTGTTCTTCAGAGCAATATTTAGGTTCTTCTTTCACCTGCGAAATTAGTCAACCACACTGAAAAATATCACGCAAATGAAAAAGTTCGATGCCGCTTCTGTGATGAGAAATTCGGTGGCAAGGCGGATTCCCTCTCCAATGCGGAATGGAATGATTTCCGCGAACATATCTTTCGTGTAAATATTCAGGAAAGGAATCAAAGAATGTAGAGGAAAATTTAGGAAGTACTCCGTCGAAAAATAAAGGACTACAACAATCGATGCCCTGATACAGTTGCCCTTCGTGGAGTTGGACGATGCCCCCATGGCCCAGCGATCAAGTGCAGGTGGTCACCTGCTCAGAAAAACAAAACAGAAAACTTATAGAAATTTCCCCAAATGTCCTGGCTCCCGCTGTATTTACAGTCATGGAAGATGCGATTTTGCTGAGACCTGCAGCAATTCTGACTGCCCTTTCGACCATTCCAATCGTCCTCGTGTTTGCATGGCTTGTGTGAAGGATCTCAAAGTAACCCTCATTCAATAAGAAGGGAATGGTAGTTTCAGACTAGAAGGCGAACACGATCTCCACCTAGTCGATCTCGAGATTGATTTTTCAATCATTATAATAAAAAAATAACCAATATTTTTATTGGTAACAACAACAATGTGAAACCTTTATATACCAGATGGAAGGGAAACACAAGTTTTAACATGGTACTAAGATCACTGGTTTCATAATGGAATCACAAGATAAAAATACAAAAGTGCGTCAATGGAGACTAACAGATAGATATTATTACTTTTTAAAAAAAGATACCGGTTACAAGTACCCACTAGTATGTAGGGCGAGATACTTCAGCGAAAGACTTAAGAACGGCGGCGAAGATTGTACGGCTCACTGCGAGTGTTACGAGGAGGGGCAGTATTTCGACGACGACTTGGAGGTGGCGGTGCATTATTTCCGGCTCTTGCTTCTGCTCTCTCCTGTCGAGCTTGTGCCCTTTCCAAACGACTTCTTTCTTGATCCTGATTGCGTCGTTCTCGTTCCTCACGTTGCCTCTGGAGACGACCAGCTCTGCTTGATGGCGGCGATGGTCGTCCGTTTCGACCAAATGGATCGTTTCTAACAATTCGATCGCGCCAATTTTCTTGACCAGGTGGAATTTGAAGTTGGATTGCTAGACCACGGGGTGGTGAACCGCCAAGAAATTCCATATCAAGCAGGTCATCTTGTGGAGTCCTGCGGCGTCCGGCAGCAAGCATGCGCATGAAGGCATTGCCTCTCGTCAGTGCATCACGACGGCTGTTGGCAGCTTGAATTTGTTGAACAATTTCGTCTTGTGAAGAATCGGAATCATCTTGATCAGTCGCCATCATATTATTTATATTGATAAATCTCATTATATTGAAGTGACGACCACCAACTCTTGCTGAAAATAACGGTTTAAATAGGTAATTTAGAATTTAGTAATTAGTAAAGATATTCAGATAAATGTAAACTCACATCTTGGCGCGTCTGCGTCATTAGCGCCCTCTGGAGGCGGCGTAGGCGGTCTTGGAGAAGGTAGATTAAATTTCTCTCTAAGGCGTTTGGCACGATGTTCCCATTCTTTTTCACGAAAACGTCGGGAGATGCTCAAAAGTAATCTGAAAAAAGAATGTAAATATTAGGGACGGCGAGACGGTTCCCCTCCAGGGATCCTATGGTGGCCGCGCGGGGAAGGGAAGAGGACGAATGTACGACGAGGGGGAAGAGTTGCCTGTACGGATCCGAGCAACCCAGGCAGCATGACCTTGCAGAGGCGTACCTCAAACACCTACCCCTGGTAGCCTTCACCAGGCGGAATCGTTATCTGGTCTACTGTTCTTGTAATATAATATGCACCAGCAGCACAACTAGTTAAGAAAAACGTCATTTGGGCATGCTTCAGATTTTAGAGCAATAAGTAAGAAGCGCATCTTTTCGCCGAGGTACCCAGAAGCAAAAGTTAGATAAACCAACCTTCGAAAAATTCGTCCTGCGTTTTGACGTGGTGCATCTTGCAGAAAAAGTTCTGTATTAAAATGACGAATTTGATCCTCGAATTCGTTAGGATTCATTTGATCCATTTCCTCGTCCTCAAGAGCGAAACCCGAGTACTGGTTCTGTTTGGCTTTGGCTCTTTCCAGCAACTTCTCCAAATATTCGAGCTCAATACGATCTTGTTCGTCTTTTGTATCCTCATCACGAGCTCTTTCTGTGAACACAACTTGTTTAACTATAATAAACGCATACCCGGATTGTGTTTCAGGAACTCGTCACAGATTTGCGAAGCAAATAGATCTTTTGTAACTTCCTTCACGAGATATCTACACTTCGGGCAAGTGTAATGGTCATCTAACCAACGATATATACAGCTTGCGCAAAATTTGTGATTGCACGGACTACAGCTGAAACTCAATTTTGATTGAATTAATTAATAACAACAATTAACGTTAAAAATTTGAACATACTTCACTGGTACGTGCATGATGGCCAAGCATACATCACATGTGAGTAAGGTTTCATCGAAATGCCCGACATCCGGTTTAACAAGGTCTTCTTCGACAGGCGGGACTACGTCCATTGCCTCGTCATTCGGTTCTATCTTCATGGGAAGTTGCTTTTCACGAGACTGGAAGCGTATTTTAAAATATGATATGAAATACACATTGGTAACCATTGCTATCTATCCATAATGGTAATTGTAAAACGCACCTTGTTACGCGCCATCCCTAGTTAGTTAAATTGGTTCCTTGTTCGAATAAGCTAACAACTGAAATTTGATCGTAAACAACCAAAACATAATACAAAAAGTCTGGTAGTTGTACGAAAAACATTGTGATGAAATCCGAAAAAGAAACTACACATATTTATATTACCGGTAACTCAGAAATAAACAAGCGTACAATACAATTTTACAATATATGTACAGTTTCGATCAACTTTCCGCGAATATGCTTCCAACAATCGCTTTATGAATTATTTGTTCTTTATCGTCTTCATCTATCATGTTATTTTCCCATTCTCTGAACATATAAAATTAAAAGTTCCTATAAAACTAATACCTTAATTTGAGCAGCATGCTATCGCAAAGGTCCATGATAAATAGCTTTCTTTCTTCCGTGAAATCAGCTCGGCGCTCCTTTGAAAGCTCATAATATGGGTTTTCTTGTGTGGAATAAAAATACTCTAAACTGACATGCTGCACATTTCTCTGAGAAACTTACTATGCTCAGGAAAGTCAAAGGAGTGTGTAGCGATGTAATGCCCTTCCGTAGTCATCTTATGTTGCAACCTATCGTCAAGCTTTTTCTGGAAATATTTCATTAGGTTGTAAAAAGTCACCTACAAATTTTATAGGGGCGCAGTTTTCCGCAACGATGTGTTCATATCGCTGCTCCCGTTCGTGATCTCTGTAAAGAATTAGATATTTCAAAAAGGTGGAAACCTGAATCTGTCTTTGGAAAGGACTAAGCCATCCGTGACCCTAGCTAATTCTAACATTATAAGATCATCTAAGCTGTGATTGGGCACATCTGCAACAATATTGTGCTTGTACAAAACCTGAGATATCCGAACTAAAAAGATGTAGCTACAATAACCTTTAGCATAGATGTTCCAAAGGGAACAACTTTATTCACGAGATATTTCTTCTGTAAAGAGACGACTACTTCAAAATTATGTGCAGTAAGAATACGGATTAGCGAAATGAGGCCGGAAATAGAATACTCGGCTTGATCCTTCGTTGTCCTTTCCTTACTAATCACACATAAATTGATAACAAAATAACAAACTCTCTAGATGTAGAAACAATGATGTTAGCTCCATCCAGAATTACAAGTCTTGGGCATTCGTTGTCATGTTGTGCAAAGAGATTCCGTATGTTGGGGTAGGCAAAGGCTACTTTCGGTACAGCATCCATTCTCTGGAAGAAGATTTACAGTCATATCTGAAGAACATCGGAAAAGCGAAGAATTTCGTCATCTTTTATTTTGTTTTCCAACACATTCTGATTTTTCTAACTACAAATAAAATGCGTCTGCTATTACGGATGTGGTTATTTTTATTTTTACACATGCGTTATTTGCTAACATACAAAATGCCCAGCAGCAATACGTTAGCAAAATAACGATTTTACACTGCATCCGAAGAGGACCGAAACAACGCCTACCCCGATTTAGGCCACTTTTGAAGAGAAAATGAGAAAATGAAAATTGAATCCCGGCAACTCCTCAGAGCGCGGGTCCTGACGCGGAGACGAGTCCACGATCGACTTCTTCCCCCCTCCGCTGGCAATAACCAGCACCATCACGTGTTTCCTTTTCTTATAGAGCCTTCAAATCAATTTGTGTGTCTATACGGCTGCTATTTTTGATAACAATCAGTAACCCCAACAGCAGCGAAAACGCTTCTCCACATCTCAACTCGTAAGTCTTCGAAAATCATCTCTTCTCTTTATTTGAAGTAATTTACTTTTTTTTATAAAAAAGTGCCTTATGTTACAGTACGTTTTTTTGAGTTGGGAAGCGGAGAGTAGGCTCATTCGAACCGATAATTTTTGCTCGCCATCGTTTGCAATCTTAAAAAATTTGGGAGTGAAGGCGTGAGGAGGAATGCAGCCTCAAAGTTTCGAAAAATGGCACAACGTTTTTTGAGCTTGCGAGATGAGACTGGAGTCATTCGATGATGCTTGTCGCCTTCTCCCAGCTGAATCTTTTTTTGAATTCTCAAAGTGCCACAGTGAGGAATCGACAGCACTTTACCAAAGTTAAGCCTTTTCCTATAAGCGGCCTGCCTCGGTCAGCTAGCGGTCAGAATGACCAAGCTTTTGTTTTGTAATTCTGCCTAAAATCACCGGGACGGGGGAAACTCGAACCCGGAGCTTCCGCCAACACAAAACGGGGACGTCGGCCGGCCAAGGCGCCCCTCGCAATAAACTGGGCACTTCTAGTCATCAGATACCTATTAGTATCACAATTTTCAACACAGTTGCTTTATTTTCTACATGTAAAAAGAAGCTGCACAGGTTTTGTATAAAAATAGCAAGATATATGCAAGCAGTATTTCTGAATCGAATTTGAGTAGAAATCAGTTCAATCAATTGCTTCATGAAAAAGTTTTTGGATAGAGTGCTAAAGGAAACAATTTGAACAAAACCATTAGCTGGCACATGTTGTTGTCTACTTTCGGCACCGTAAGTGCCCTTTTGTAATTTGTAAGCTTGCATTTCAATTATTCTTCCCGCAGCACACTTTGATGCTCTCTTTGTAAACCTATGGTCCATACGTCCAGTCCGGCTGTCATCTATCCGGCCAGCCACGGAGCGCTGCTCCCAACACACGTTTCAGGGACCGCTGGCCCCGCGGAGGGCGCAGACAATCCTCTTCCGTCAATAGCAGCGAGCCTGGAGGCTCTTTAGGAAGAGCATTCCCTACCTTCCTTTTTTTTGTTGCTCAAATTGTTTTCCTCGTTTACTACAATTAACCTACCCAATTGCTTGAGGGGCGTGAAAATTTCACACGGTATAATAGCATATACGGTCATGCTCAATCCGTCAAAAATCGATGGATTAATTTGTCTCTTTGTGTGCGTCGTTATTCAAAAGCTATATAGCCTTGAAGCATATGCAAGAAGTATTATGGAAGCCCCAAAGAAAGGAATATCTTCTCCACTTGCTCAATTTGGAATATTTTATGTATTATAGTTGAATTCTATAATCAAAATTTAAATAACAAAACCTTCTATCCAGTATAAACTGCCTGTCTTTCTGTCTCATTGCCTCGATTTCTTCTCCAAACATATTGGATTCAACAAAAAGTGATTTCTCCTTTCAGAAAGCCCAATATCGACTACTCAAAAGTTAGAATGACGTAGTCGGATCACGATGGAACGAGTAGACCAATTTGAATTCACCAATTCACCACAGGGGATCTTGGGGCATGGTGCCTTCGCCATCGTCTACAAGGGTCGCTACATCCAGGCAAGCTTTCCATTTCCAAGAAGGATGAAACAATCCCCTTGCTTATTACCCGTTTGAACTTTAAACTAAAGTCTGAAGCTGTCTGCCTCTGGCTCACGAAATTCAATCCCAGACGAATTGTAATAGAAGTCGGGGGAAAGCTGTCGATTATAGGAGGATATTTCCCTTGACCAATGACGTCTGTTTTCAGGATCCGGCTACTCCAGTTGCAATCAAAAGTATTGCCAAGAAAAATATTCAGAAGTCTAGAAATTTACTAACAAAGGAAATAAAAATCCTCAAGGTAAAAACAGATACCCTCCTCAATATAAAGAATTCCATTTATAGGAATTGAGTGGTCTGAAACATGAAAACCTAGTAGGATTGTTGAAATGTACCGAAACACCTACACATGTCTTCTTGGTTATGGAATTCTGCAATGGAGGCGATTTAGCTGATTACCTAAGCCTGAAAGGTACACTGGATGAAGGAACCATCTATCATTTTATCATTCAAATCGGTGAGCTGAATTCTACGAGAAAAAGAAAACAACCCCTTTTAGCCAAGGCAATGGGTGCCATCAACAGCAAAGGAATAGTCCATCGTGACCTGAAACCCCAAAATATTTTGCTTTGTTATCCTCCAAGGAAAACTCAGCCGCCACCATCTGAAATTGGTAATTTATCCAACCCTCAAAATCAAAAGTAATCATTCCAGTTATCAAACTAGCTGACTTTGGGTTTGCCCGTTTCCTGAGCGACGGTGTTATGGCTGCAACTCTTTGCGGTTCGCCAATGTACATGGCTCCTGAGGTAATTTGTAGCTCTAATAAATAAAAAGTATGATTTTTAGGTAATTATGTCACATCAATACGATGCCAAAGCAGATTTATGGTCAATTGGTACAATATTATTCCAATGTTTGACGGGAAAAGCTCCATTCCAGGTAAAAAATAATAGCAGGGATTTCGGATGAGTAGATAACAATTTGCAGCAGACTAGATCTTGTATACAATAAATAAAATAAATTTATAGGCTCAAACTCCTCCCCAACTCAAGGCCTACTATGAGAAGACCCGAGATTTGAAGCCAAATATCCCGGACTGGTGCTCGGATAATTTGAGAGATCTTCTTATCCGGCTGTTGAAGAGAAATTCCCGTGAAAGGATCTCTTTCGGTTTGTTTATTTCCTCACTTTCTCTAATAACATTTTCATAATTAATATATCAAAAAATTACAGATGACTTCTTCGTACATCCATTCCTCCACACTCCGCCGTTGGCTCATTCCCCATCGAAGAAAATCCTCGAAGCTGCGTCTCCTATGGCTCCACGAAGAATTATTCCTCCCTCCAGCTCGGCACTGCCCGTTCCCAGTCGAGCCAGTTATTTGAGGAAAACAGAAAGTCCACAGCCAAATAGAAGAACAGTGAGTTTTTCATCCAAAAAAAAAGAGAAAAACTCACTTTTTCAGATTATCACCGAATCGCCACAGCCAGCTCGTAGAATTGTTCCTTCTTCCGTTCCAATGAACGAGAGCGGGGATTTTACGTTCCTTCCCCCTCTAAAGGGGGAACGCCAAGATCAAAGTCCCGTCAAGCAGGTAAGATAGAGTTTCCCCATCCAAAAAATAAAAAACTTCCTCTAGGTCCAAGTCCATCAACAAGAACCACCACCCGCCACAGTTACTGCTGCTGTAGCTAATATCAAAGCCGTTCCCGTGCCGAGTCAGCGTATGAATTTCACAAAAATCGAAGAAAGACGCGGTAATTTGTCCCGCGAGCCGACGATTACCACCTCGCCCATGCCGCGACGCACCTCCGACTCGGAATCCCGAATGGCTCCCAGCATTGAGAATATCTCCCTGCCACAGAGTGAGTTCTCTATTTTTATTTTTACTTTAGATCTAATTTAGCACAATTTATTGTACGGGGGGCTGCGAATCGTCGCTCCTTAGCAGAGCAGAAGAGACGAGCTCCATCAGTCACGGCAGAGGAGCCGACTCTCCCTGGACAGGTGCTGGAACCGGTGGCAACTATTCCCAAGTCGGCGACTACCAGCGCTCTGAGGCCGTTACACCAGCTGGATAGTCCGAAAGGGGAGAAAGAATTGGATAATGTCAATTTCTTGAAAGCTGGACCAATGGAGGGAGGATCTCATGAGATGGCAAGGTTTGTTGAGAATTCTGAACTAAAAAAAGAAACCACAAAAGATCTATTTTTAGTGTAACTTAGAGACTGTCTTCTCTAATTCTTCTATTCTTCGACCGAAAATGCTAGATATTTCAGTGATAGCGAAGATGACGAGCCGATGGACAAGCCGCTGAGGATACCGTTCGCCACTCCGAGCAACGAGTCGACCCATTCACAAATAGCCGAAAGCGGAGTGAGCGGAGATGATACCACCTCCTCTATGGATAATAATGCCCCGACTTTCAATGCAGTCGACCAAAAAATGCCTATTATTCCGTCGCGGCTGCCACCATTCCCTCGATTCGACGAGGAAGATGACGATATTGCACCCGGCTTGGAACAGGAGACCGTGCTGCAGGACGAGCATAAACAGGTGCCTAAAACCATCTATTTCTCCTGTAAAAAATACATTTCTTTCATCAAAAATACATTTATTTATTGAAAAATATTCTCAGATCCTGGCCAAGCTCCGTTTCGTGGCTGAATTGGTTGACACCTTGATGCAAGTAGCCGAATCCCATGACAATCCCATCATGGCGGCTATGACCAATCGTAAAGTGAGTTTCCTCCCTTTCCCAGACCATAAAAACGAATAAAATCTTCAGGCAGAAGCACCGTCGGCATATCGCCGTGCTGAGCAATTGGTCGTCTATGTGAGAGCCTTGCACATGCTCTCCAGTGCGCTTCTCTTAGCCCAGAGAAACGTCGCCTCGCGGACATTGCATCCTTCTCCAGCTGTACAGAATGTTTTGAACCTGCTCAATGACAAGTACCATCAGTGTTTGGTGGGTTTTTATGAGGGGGAGATAAAATGCGGCAGGGATCAAAAATCTAATCAGTAGACACGGAGGAACGGCTCCTCACAACTGTCACAGTGTACGGCACTAAATCTTATAGGTGCCAGGAGTAAATTTGTTCTCAGCCGAAGTGGCTAAAGTTGCATTCGTGACAACAAGGGGAAGCTAAATTGAAGAAAAAGAATTAGGGAAATAAATAACTAAAAAACCTCTTGGAAATGTTTGTAGCTCTTCGATATGTTTTTTATCAAATTTTATCCCGTTTTCTTTTGTAGTACCTTCCAAAAGACGACAAATCTAAAAAAAAATGAAGAATATTGCAGAATATTCAGCTAATCGAAGATCACTGCGACCTTTTGTCTCTCCCAGCTGCATTTGTTTCCAAATCCCCGCATAATCCCATTCCATTTTATCGTTTGCGACGCGAAATGACTAGGGACCTTGTGGAAGACCTTGGGAACAAAAAACCAAACAAATGGACCTCGCTTCTGCTCATCTTGATTATTTATTAACTTTTTTTCGCTCTATGGAATAGAAAAATTTATAATTAGCAGCCATTACTCAAAAAGATGTGTTTTCGAAAAAAAAGCATTTGCGTCATCCATTGCACGTCGTTCAGATGACGCCAGACTCTCTGGGGAGCAAACGGCAGCCGCGGGAATGGATGAGGGGGCCAATTGTGGCAAAAATTCCAATTTTGGGGAAAAACAAGGAAAAGATCGTTTTCAGGTTCGATCCCAAGAATTAGCTTCATTAGGTCTTCCTGGCCAGGATCCAGCTATGGCAGTGATTTCAGCTGAAAGAATAATGTACAAACATGCTATTGACCTTTGTCAAGCGGCTGCGTTGGATGAATTATTCGGAAATCCCCAACTATGTAGCCAAAGGTTGGTTCAATCCCTTTAAAAAAGTTAGAAAAAATTGGCTTGATTGCTTTTGGCAGAAAACCGGCTCCTTTTACGCCACCAGCTGTGGTTAAGCTTCTTTTGGCTCGCGGAAGTGTTGTGCAAACAAAAAAGGGAGACCTCAGAAAAGCTAGAAAAGCATCAGTTGCCGTTTGAAAATCGAGGGGCCTATTCATGAACAACTGAAAAAAAATGAAGGAACAAAACTGGCCTTTTAGGTATCAAACAGCATATATGATGCTCCACACATTATCGGAACAAGTTCACACTGAGCAGGATAAGGCTGTTCTCTCGAGATATAAAACGGCTGTTGAAAAACGCCTTCGCATCTTGGAAAGGCAAGGATATGTGACGGCCGTCAACACCAATTGAACCCTTTTGCGTGTATTTACTTCCCGTTTACTCCCCCTTCTCGGCATACCCTTTGAATATTTTCAGTCTTGCCCAGAATCTCTGAACCTTTCCTTTTTTCCCCATCCAAGTGTAGTCCAACCGTAACATTTTGGTGCTCTCAGAGTTTTAGCTGTACATAACCCCGGAAAATCTGGTTTTCTTCTTTCCACCCCATCTCTAGTCGTTGTGAAAATGGTAATGATGAGACACACAAATGACAAATAAATATTTACACTTACTTTTACACGTTTGCATCACAGTAAGACATCTAGAAGAGTAAGTAAAAAAGTAAGAAATGGGGAAGTGGCACAAGAGACACAGCAGAAGAAGTATTTGAGCAGAATAAAAGATTTTGAAAACCCTAACATAATTTGGGGAAATAAGAGATCACTGGAGGCAATATAAACTGAATTTTAAATGATGTCGTCTTCGGAGTCATCTTCATCGTCGACGAGAATTCGTGACTCTAGCAGAGAGTAACGTACATCGCGAGCCCATCGACCAAAGTTTACGCCATCTCCGAGGCTGAAATACGGGCTGATTGACAGCAGGCAGTCGGATCGGTGTGGGATGAGGTAGAGGTTGTGCAAGCCATCGGGTGGTAGGACGCATCGCTTCTGATTCGGAACACACAACCCGAGCCGTAGCTGAAAACATAACAAAAGTTTCTTTGTGATAGTTTTTCATTTCGGGCGGAATGCTCCGGCGCAAGCGATAGGGTTGAGACAAAGGGAAAACAGAAAAGCGTAGAAGCTGGGCAATCATTGAAACAGAAAGCAGTATGCATTAAAAGATGGCTTGCAGGAAAATGGCTTATATAAATTAGCATGAGAATTGTGCGTATTACAGAGGAAAAATGTAGAAGAAATACATACCTTGAATAAATCGGCAAAAACCACAACTTCCAATCTGGGCCAAATATTTCTCTATAATTTGCTCGAACTCCATGATCGAACGCATTTTTATCAGACTGTCCACCTTCTAACATAGTAGCACGGAATGATTCTGAAATACAACGGACTACAATAGGAATAGAAGTAAAACCAACCGACGGTGGAGCGATTTTTCGAAGTGAGGTAGAGATGATAAAAGAATAGACACGAGAGGGAAATGGCAAACATTCCTGAGATGAAAATCATGAAAATTATGTGGAATTGCCCTGCCTAAAAAGTATTACGATCATACAAATCTTAGTGACCGCTTACATAGAATGTTCCTCCAAAATGCTTCCAAAACATGATAAAATATGGTAAATCCGTAAAAAATACATAGGCGCAAAATAATAATCCGTACCTAAAATAATGTGAGTGATAGAGCAAATACGAATTACCCGAGGAATAGTAAGAAAAACTTGTAATTGTGCCAATTAACGCAAGTGTTCACCCATGGACAGTGATGATCAAATTTTCTAAAAATAAATATCCATTGTGATGTGTGTAAATTAGAATGTAACAAAAGAAGTAAACTTACAATACACACTGACTGCATATTGAGCAGTGATGAGCTCTATCCGGTTTGATACATTGACACTTATCGCAGAAGCGTATCGCTGAAAATTAAAAATAGATAAACACAGGAAAATTGAGAGAATTATATAGCAAATCTCAAAAATTTAGTGAAATTAGCATAAATTGGCGCATATCAAAGCGAAAAGCGCCTTAGTAATTGACGCACCCGTGGCCTAAAGGAGAAGGCGCCGGCCTCCGGAACCGGACATGCGGGTTCGAGTCCCGCCGGGTGTTAAACAGTTTTGCTTTTATTATTTGTAATGTTTTAATCTAGATTCGTTTCATCTGCCATTACTTGTTCTTGTCATCTTCTCGTTTCTTTATTTGTTAATTACTTTTTCTTTCTTTTCTATATATTGCAGCACAAATAATTGACTTAGTTACACATATTGGCTCACTGGATATAATAGCTTTTCTAAGCTGTAAGCACGGTAAGTTTTTTTTCATGTCAGCAGTATTTTATGAGCATTTTATCTAAATTTTCCGATGTGTCTTACCTCCATCAAATGAACGGGTGCGAATAGTCAATTGATTTTGCTCTGCATATCGTTGTAGTATGCCATCACATAGCTTATGATCATCTTTAGCTGTTAGTAGTTCCTCGAACACGTCGGATGGTACAAAATACTAGAAATTAAATATGAAAATATTCAACACTGTGAATTACAGCGTCCGGTGGTTTGTGTAATTGGGCAACTACTGTTTTGTAGTATGACCAAAGGAAGAGTAGTAAGAATATATGGAAAAATACAATATATATAACCCGTGCTACCACATTTGTAACCGTATCTAAATGAATAGCATTCAAATAGAAAAATAGAATGAATTACTGATGCAAAGTTGATACACATAAGCATAATATCCCCAAGTCACTGCGCACACAAGAAGTACAACTGGAAGCCACCTCACTACCTATAAATAAAATCAGATTACTAATTCCATAAACAATGAATCATACCTCAATACATAGGTTAACACATTGCCGGCATTGCCCCATCAAACCACTAGCGTTTCTCCTCCCTGTAAAAGTTAATTTTGAAGAGAAAAAGAAAAGAAGTGTGAATGCAACGGAGAAAATGACCCGATAATGACTAATCGCAGGATGTCGCCGGCGACAGGCACGTCCAGTCAAAAATAACCTCTACGTATGTATGACGCCTGGATCCATGTCGAGGCACAGCGAGAAAGTTATCATTCCACCTGGGTAAGAAAAGTAACAAGTGAGACAAATGCCCGTGGAATGGCATAAATTTGCGCAACTGGGCACAATCCTATTAGGTCGATCACTCTGCCGTTGCTAGGTGGAAATAGCAGCATGTACATATTTGAGACTAAATGAGAACAGCAAAATAGAAAAATTCACGCGTTGTCCACTTTATCTCGTGATCTTGGACCTCACACAGCCGATATTGATGGACTTTCCACTCAATTTGAAGCTTCTCAACAAGAGCAACAATTATAATAACTAAACGGATAAAAAAATGAGAAAGAAAAATGTGGGAAAACAAGGCTATTGCGCACATATTTATGCATGGTTCTACGTGTCGCTCTAGAGGTCGTCGAAGTTCATCTGTTCTTTAGCGTGCGATTTACGCTCTACCTTCCGGAGATCGTCCTCGTCGTCCACATCGCTGCCGATGACCGTTATCACAGAAGCCGATGCCATTCGTACCTGAAAAATATCGCTGTAAACTCAATTGTTGCCATCTTTGTTTATAGAAAACCGGCTGATAAATAATGCTAGTCCAATGGAGAAAGAGCTCGAATGAGTTGGGGGCCACGTCTATTCAGTAGCAGACCATGTCATTTCATGAAAAACTCTGAAAAGACGCAGCTCACAGAATCAGTAGAACTCTTTCTCTATTGGACCAGCATTGCTCACTAGAGCCGAAAAACCAATATCAACTAATACAATATTAGACCTGAAAATAATATAAAGAAAAACAAGGACATACCTTTCTTTCAGGCTCTTCCATAGTGGTCGTTGTAGTGGCAGGTGTGTTAGTAAGATCCGCTGTCAGACAGCTCTTCGGTTTAATCTTTTTGAAGACCAGGCTATGCATAGCAGAGGCTTCCATGCCAATTTTGATGGCATCAGCACCCATCTCAATTTCGGCATCAGACTGAGGCAACATCATTTTGTAGACCACTGCATATTGAGTAATTCTCAGGGGCGATGTGGGCCTCTCGATCACAACAGAAAATTTGCCATCCTTGAAGAACTTTTGTGAAAAACTCTTGAGAAAATTGATATCAGCAAAAGGAATTGGCTCTCCATCAACATCCAACAGAGCATCTCCAATGGCAAAGTGTTGAGCGGCAATGCTGCCGGCTTCGACCGTCACAATGTGAGCTTTCGTCTTCAGCAGGGAAAGAGTAAAACCCAGCGTGGCTTTGGCCTGCTTGCCAGTATTGACACAGTTCACAAGAAAATAGGCAAAGCCTTCCAGCCGACTAGCTTTAATTTTTGCCATACGTTCAGGCGGCACGGGAACTGCGTGTTTACGCCTCTCAACGACCATCTTCACGGGAGCTGCAGGATTAGGCGTCAAAGCACTACAGGCCTCCGTTGCCGATTTTGGGATAATTCCATTGATGCTGATAATACGGTCGCCCATTATGAGTTCGCTGGTACATTTTACATAGGTCATATTGATAATGTACAGCTCCGGATTGATTTCCCATGCTGGATTCTCCTGAAAAAAAAATATTTGACCGGCGGCCGGATTGTTCGCCAGCCAAAGCGGGGTGCTGCCGAAAACGCGTGTATATTGTTGCTGGACCTGCTGACGACCGAGTATACTCGATAGAATTTTGGAGTTGAAGAAGCAGGATGATAAGAAGAATAAGCCGCAGTGAACAATATTAGAAAATTGGGTAGACTCCTTATCATCTTGCTTCTTCAACTACAAAATTCTATCTACAACGCGGCAACTGCAAGCAAAATACATGTTTTCGGAAAGACAATAGTGTTCTACCCGTTTCAAAAGTTACAATTAGAGCTGGAAATCGGTGTAAAAAGTTATATAAATTTTAGCAAATTTGGATAATTTGGCATAATGCAAACAAGCAGAAACAACTAATTTCTTCAATGTACTCATGTTGTCATTGTTTAGAGCACAAAATAACAAGGTTACATGAAAAATCTTCGAAACGGTCGTCAACAGATCCTGAAAATAAGAAAACAAAGAAAACTTACGTTAGGCCTGAAGGTGAGCGTCACGGCCACTTGCTTGGTAGGAATACCCGGCGGGCAAGGCTTGATGAAATCGTCCTTTATCTTGACTTTTTGCTCAAGTTTTGCAGCAGCCATTCTCCGCCAAGTAGAAACGACAGAATAGCGTCTGTTCTAATTTTTACAGCATGACCAGCACTAGACAGGATAATTGACAAGAAATAACTTGACCTGATATTTAGCGAAATTTAACACACAAAAAAGTATCGTGTATTTTCTAATTACTGAATGTCGAGGGTGGTTGCATCTGCTTTTCTGATCTCCCGTCGCAGTGCATCGCTACCGCCCCCGACAAAACTGACTTCTACTAACCTTCCCTTGGCCGGCAGCCGTTCGCATCCGGCTCTTCTCGGCCAACAAACGGCTGACCTCCCCTCGCGTGGAAGACCTCTCACCCGTGGCCACCGCAGTCCTCGCCGTAGCTCCGTCGACGGAACGACTCATGCCGTGTCCATCCAGACGACGGAAGTCCTCGAGGAACAGGACCGGGCCTACGTCGAGCTGCGTGAGACGCCCGAAGACAGTAAACGCGAGTGGAACAAACGCATGCCAGCCGACCATCTGGTCGTGTACACCGACGGCAGCTACAAGAACCAGGCATCCGGATTTGGAATCTACATGGGGCCGGATCACGAACTGAACCGCTCGGTCAAAGTCACCGATCCCCCTCACAACTCACAGCGGCCAGAGATCTTGGCCATCATCCTGGCCTTGAAGAATATCCTCACCTGGCCGCAGTACAGCAACCAGCCAGTCATTGTCCGTACGGATGCTCTTTTTGCTGTCCAGGCCATCAGCGGCATCGCCTCCCTGCCCACCTATAACAATGAGATTGAAGAAATTCGTACCTTGAGCAGCCAGATTGACGGATCCGTCGATTTTGAGCATGTCTACGCTCATGACGGTGATCCTGGAAACGAGGCGGTAATTAATCTGAAAAATAAAAATATATATATTTAGGCCGACGAATTGGCTCGGCAAGCGGTTGTGGGAACGGCTCGGGGACGGAGGAGCCGCTCCCGGAAGAGGGATCGCAGTCGGGAACGAGGACGCAGCCGCTCAAGGGATAATAACAAAGAACATATCCGCACTCACAGCACTAACATCCCGGGATGCAGTTCCGCTGCCTAGAGCAACAGAAACTCCATACCCTCGATACACGTAAAAAATATAGAAAAGAACAACTACTTTTTTTTTGTTGTGTTTCTCATTCAACTTTGAGAATTCTCCTTATGGTTTCGACGGCACAAAGAACATACAAGGGAGCATGAAAAAAATAGATGTTTATTATAAATACTACAAATTAAATTACTTTGTACTTAAAAGACGTTTCTTTCTCTGTAAATGTTCTTCTGCCTCTACTAGATCGACCATTTCGTTAGCAGCCAATTCGGCAGTTAGTTCATCAACTCGTTCGCTCATTGGGCGTGCTCCCTTAGGAAGATACTTCATGGAAGAATCAAATGTTACACTAACTTCTGGAGGACATTCATCTAAAACTTGAAATATTTGACAGTAACTAATCAAACTGACAACCATATAATGAAATGGAAGGGAAATAGAATCCTCGATAAATATCTTCAAACGCTACTCCACATGATTTTCCATTTACAAAATATTCAATCTGAAAGAATTATAAGAAAAGGAATTATCTTACTCTACTACCATGAAGATATGGCTTAGACTTTAATTTATTATCCTCTGCTGCATAGCCTTTCGTAGTGTGTTTAAAATAACGATAGTCTAGGCCTTCTACGGAATATATCTGTAAAAGCACGATTAAAAATCTTAAAAAACAGAACCTTATTAGTTTCAGCAGTATATGTTGATGGAGCTCTATCCTCTTTGGGAAGATGTATTAACACACCTACAACGTCTTTCCTCTAAAAAAACAGCAACTTCAACGAAGTAGCTAAAAACCAACCTTGAATCCTGGTGGATAATACGTTCTACCCACTGCATTATGAAATTTTGTTCCTTTCTTTGAACGCACACAGTAGCTAAGCCTCGAATATCCTAGAGCACAATCAAGGGGAGCTGAAAAGAAAATTGAACAAAATTTTAACCGTACCATCAAGCTGACTCCATCCTATCCTTACACATGCTTTCGGCGAGCACTGCTCTATAATAGCCTAGATTGAAATGAATCCAACTCGATCATCCACTATACCTCAAAATACCAAGTTCCATGTGACACGCTATGTGTCGCCCGTATCATCTTGTATCCTTCACATCCTATAACTCGCAGCCTGTCTGTACTAACTATTAACTAAAAAACACATAATGTGAGATGTACCACCTACCTCGCTTGCTTTATCATGTAATGAGAGTGAGACGCTATTTGGAACAGCCTGGCGAAATCGAAAGCTGTGGTATACATCTTGTTCATCCATTATCCTGATCAGATTATTAAGAATATTGAAAAGGCGAACTAACTTTATTTTTTTACAGTGAGGATCATATTCGGCGGCAAAATATTTATGATAGTCGCTGTTTAGTGGCACTTGATCAAATGGACATGGAGGTATGATTGCGTCGCCAGTTGGTATATCAACGCTAAAAAATTTTGAACAGGGTCAAAAGTCTACCATACTATTTCTTTCTGGTTCTGCGCCGAGGTATAACTGTTGTCTCAGAAGTGGTCTCTTCTTTCTAAAGACAAATTGTAATTTAAAAAACTTTTACGATTAAATGCCAGGCAGAATATTTTGCTATGTCGTATAAAGGAATGCCTAGGGCGAAGCTTGTAGTAAAACTTGGGTTGACCTAAACGAATTGTTTAAAAAATATCAACAATCTTACTATGAAGACTTGAGGATAATCCTTGATAATTTTTTTTACATCATCATGTATCTTTTCGAAATCTTTTTTATATCTTCTTGACAGGTGCCAGTATTCATGAAGGTATTTAGCAACATGATGAATTCTGAGAAGATTAGCATAATGATTATTAATTGGGCTTACGTAAGAAATATGGTTCCCGGCTTTGGAACGAACTGCTTCTTTATTAAACCAGATTTAGACATTTCTGCTACACGTGCAATCGTCATTTGTGCCATATAACATGTAAGTAAATTGAGAAATGCTACAAATTGTAAAAAATAAGAATCACAGAAGGGGCTAACCGGGTCTTTTATATTTGAAAGTTTCGCTCTCCTTATCACTACAGTTCTCGCATACGAAGAGATAACTAGTATTGAAGGCGACTTTTTTGCTGCAACATTACGTGGTTAATATGAAAGAATGACTTACTACTGAACATTCCGAATTGTTTTGAGGCACCTCGCATGGAAATAAACGTCACATTTGTTGCATAACAGTTCAGATTCAAAGAGATTGCGAGGCTTCCGGCTGAAAATAAACTGCAGCTCTACATAAAATGAAAAAGAAACGTACCAGTAGCAAGATGGACTATCTACTATGTCTTCTGCTGATATTGACGAGCTGCTACTTTGGGCAGCAGTGCCCACCTCCATTTTCCTGCAAAATAAGAATATTACAATATAAAAAAGGAAAAATGAACAGCGCTTATATAAAAAAACACGTGGTGAACAAAAACACAAGGCAAAATAAAGAGGATGAACGAGTGCAAGATGTTTAGCACAGCTCGCATCGTTGTCTACATTACGCCGTTGGCTGATAATCGTGAAGGTGCACGATCTCCCTATTTGTCTGTTGTTTTTTTATGTTTCTGTTGGTTTGTATTGGTTATGTTTCACACCGATTTTTTTTTCACTATATAAAATTTGTATTTCAGAATATGTTTAGAACCACAGGAGAGAGCTTGAAAAAGAAATGTTTGGATACAGGTATGTTCTGCATATAGGGTGGGCCAAAATTATGGAAACCAGCTGCGCGCAAAGATTTATTGTCTTCCCCGAACTGCAACTATCAGGGTGCGCGATAAGTAATGTTATCTTGGATTTTCTTTGCTCTCCGTTGATCATTTTGGAAGATCTCTTTTCTTGAAGATAATAAACGGTCTGAAAAAAATTATCCACTAATTTTCAGAGCTGGTCGATTAGTGGAATAACCAGCCGCGACGCCCCCCATCGGGGGGCTGCGCTGGACGTGTGAATCCCCTTTCCCGGCGTCTCCCCTCTCCCCGTCCAGTCAGTCCCTTCCACTCGTCCCCTTCTCCCCCGTCCAGTCCCAGCCGTTCTTTCCCCAACCCTCTGGGCAGTCTCCTCCCGTCCTCTGAATATCAGTCCCTTGCGCGCGTTCTCTTCTCAGCTTCCCCCGAGCAGTCCCTTCCGCTCTTCCCCCTCTACCCGTTCGGCCCCTTCTCTCACAATTCCTTGCCATATCTCCCAGTCCCCCTCTAGCCTCTTCTTCTGCGCCCCTCTCTCCTCTAGATCTACTTTGAGTGCTTCCCTCCCTCTCTCCGCTCATTGTTTCCCACATCCCTGTATTCCTTTGGTTATACTTGCCAAAGAGGTATCACTTATGAGAACTGTGGTTCATCCCTTTCTCCATTCTCGTGTGTTCCTCAATGCCCGTGACTTTCGAGTATCTTTCACTCCGCGTTCACCGCACTGTCATGCTCCCACCCATGTTATCAATCAACAAAAATGCTAAACAGAAAACAAAAGACATTGGTCGATGAAGGGACCGAACGCTCGACCTCTAGATTGGGGTACCACCACGAACGGGTCCCGCAGCGAAAAATACTTCAGTGGCCGTATTCAATCAACCACCCGGGCGCGCCCGGGTAGGGATTTTGTTCTCAATTTTCTACCCGGGAGCCTCCCAGGTGGGCCCTACTCTGGTTGCTGCTAAGATGTTCTTGTAATCCAACTCGTCATAAATATTTTTTCTCTTATCGTATTTGGCAAAGTGTCTCTCATGAAAACACCACGGAAATTTTTGATTTCGAGTACACTTACAAGCTCTTCGAGGTCAAGATTGGTTAATAGCTTCAGGTATTTTCGGAGACTAAAAGTAGTCATTTAATAATAAACAAAATTTAAAAACTAACAACTCTTTTATTTTCAATTTCTTGGCTATGTGCGATTGTGAAAACCAAAAAATAAGTAAAACAAAAAATAGCAAAAATGCTAGACAGCACCCGAAGTCGAACTCTCATCCTACCGCATTGCGGGTTGCATGTGCTACCGACTGAGCCATGGGTAGCGACTCCCGCATTTTTTGCTAAGCTCTGGCGCGTAACAGTGACGAATCGACAGCACTTTACCAAAGTTAAGCCCTTTTTCCATAGCCAGCCGGGTTTGGTCAGCCGGCGGTCAAACATGGTTTCGCTTTTCGTTTTGTCAAAGCCTGGGATTTCGACGGGGCACGGGGAGATTCTAACGCGGAGCCTAGACCCACGCCTACAACCCCCGCGTCAGCGGCCGCCGGCCGCCGTAGGCGCGGGGTGAGACTGGAACGCGAGCCTAGGCTCTTGCCCGCGAGCATAACTGGGTCAACCTAGTCACTTGGCTATAAAAAAAGGCGATCCGGTTGATTGGAATCTATGTAGGAGTAAACTGGTGAACATTTTTCACCTACTAGTGAGAGGAAGTGAGTAGGAATTCTTCGCTATCTTACAATATCTTGTTAGCTTTGACCCTCTCTCCAGCATTTTAGCCCAGGAAGGACTACGAAGTTGCGTTAACGTCAAAGATGGAGAGTGCATAACAGAGAGAGGTTCCGACTATTGGTGAAGAACGTTTGTCTATATTTATTCATGAGCGGTAGTTTATCGCAGATCACTCATCCACGCGAGAAAGGGAATTATTTGTCAGAGGAGGTAAGCGAATGGCTTTCTGAGCAACCTCAGAGGTCTTCGTTGCGGAAGAAATCTTCGATGTGACGGGCGTACTTGTTACCTCGAAATCGACATTTAGTTGACCTCGGAAGACAGCTGAAAAAGTATTATTAAAATCTCATTCGTCTCTTACTCTCCTGCCCATTTTATTGGAATAACAAATGGACATCCTTCTTTCTTCTCTTGTCTTTACTGTGGAACCCCTTCTAATGGATATTCCTTCACTATTGCTTTTCTACGCCATTCTCACCAAATCCCCGAAGAAGATGAAATGTGTTAGCCCATTTCTTTTAAAAATGCTGGTAATTCTATAGGCATTTCGAAAACTTTTAAGATCTCTGATACGATTCTAGCGCATAGTCTCATCTGGGGGTTTTGCTATGATATCCAGAAGTCATATTTTCCACTACCATTATTGAAAGCGAATAGCGTTTACAATTGCCTTGGAGAGCCCGGTGGACTAATCGCATTATATATATTTTTGGCTGCTAATCTCGTTTCACTATTGGCTGTATTTCAAGAATGTGTTGTGCGCTATGGTATTACTTATAAAATCAATTTCATCTTAAAATTAAGCCACGGTATACCGTAAGCCCTTTATTTTTCCTTTTAATCCTTTCTACAGATTTATCCTATTGCAATTTATTGAACTTGCCATCATATCGGTTGCTTTTGCTGTGGTTACAATTCTACTCTTTGAAGGAAAACAAGTATGATTTATTGCTAAACAAGTATGCCTCCGGCGGACTTGGGATTAAAAATTAGCCGGTCAGGAAATTTCAGCAGCCGCGTAATATCTGACGGTCGAATTTTTCGTGTGTTTGGAAAATGGAAAATCTGGGAATAAAGTACAAAAGGGCCCCGAAGCGCAGTACTTTTTCGATTGAAACGGACTGTGTAAAACCGGTACGTAATGTGAAACTTCAGGGATTACACCAGTTTGTCACGCGACATAATGCCAGCCATCTCCTCGAAAACTTCGACGTGGAACATGATGCTTTCGTTTTTTTTCGTCCAGATAATTCTTACTTCTGGTTTTTGAGTAAGTTTATATTTATCGTTGACGATGAAAATTTCAGTACTTCCATTGGTATCTTGTGCATTTATTTTTCCTCTTTCACTGGCCGCACTAACATATCTGACTCATCGCAAAATTATGAAGGAATCTAGACTCATGTCAAAGGAGAACTATTCTTTACAAACACGGCTGACAACTATGCTTCTTACCCAGGTTAAACTTTTTTCCCAATAAGCGTTTAAACTCATATTTTCAGACACTTCTACCAATAATTATGACGGATCTTCCAATCGCGTGGTTCGGTATTGCAATGGTACTTGTATTTTCTTCGAATGAGGTCGATTCTACAATGTACGATCATCCAAATTTGGGGTTTACCTATTTTGTAATCCCCATAGCACTCTATCCCTTATTTAATACGCTAGCTACAATTATGATCATCAAGCCGTATAGAACGGCCATCTTTGAATTGATTTCATCCGTCTGTAGATGTTTTAAAAGGAAACGGCCTTCCACCGTGAAGGGGCCCGAGCTGGCTTTTAAATCCATTCGTTTACCTCCTCTTACGAAAAGTAACATTTGTCGTGTTTATGAATAATATGGAATAAATTACTTTTCTTCAATAAACTTTTACGAACATGTCGCTTTATTGTCTCTTCACTAAAAATCGGAATTACCCATACAATGCATTCGAAGTTAGTGTCGACCTGCTTCCTATTGGCTGGAAATGCCGCAGAAGTGTAATTAGTATTCACCACTGGAGCACTACCAAGTAACAGAATATAAATTGACTTAACTCGCACCTAACAGATGAAATACGTACGCCGGCCCAGCACCAGCTACTCCTGCTTGTGTCTCGCTCCTTCGCTGCCAGCAGAACAAAAAATTATAGCCGTGTTCTTCTTGTTTCATCATATCTACTCCTGATGTTTGGATCATTTTAGTGGAGACCACGTATATGGATCAGGTTAGAATACCCCAACCCAATAATCCTATTTATTTTTTTTCCCGGCTGCTCATGTGATAGGTTTCCGAAGGAGCACTCAAAGGACTTTGTGAAAGAATGGCTCCGATACTACTTCGACAGGAAGGCGGCCCCTTACGACACCTCCAATCTCTATGAATGCATTAGAAACAATCAGAACAGTTACATGCAGATTAAGACGCATATGGAAGAGATTTGGTTGACTCGGCACTCTCCTGCCCCACTCCCTCTTCAGGTTCGGCCGAATGAAACCATAACCGAACCCCACATTCCGCCTATGGGTATTGGGAAACTCCTTATGCGCGAATGTGGAAACTGTATTATAATATTCATTATCATTATTTCGTTCGGGGCAATCCTGTTTGTCACTCATGCAGTTTTTTCCCACCATGGCATGTCTCCCACAGAAGAGCTTTAATTAAATATTCAGGTTTGGCCGAATAAAATCTTTTATTGTCAGTGAGAATAAAGTCGTTTACTGTCACAATGGTGAGAATACACCACAATCAGATTGAAATGTGGAATTAGCGGCCGACTGCCCATTTGCTCATTGTATTGTGCCGACTGCCCAATTGCTTGTTGTATCGACATAAACATAACATTATACCATTATGGTATATATTATTTCCATACATGGCTCATTTGGGCCCGCAGGCCCGGCCCCGGTTGGCTTTCAGCGCGCCAGGCGCGGGTTCGATCCCCACGGAGACCAAACTTTTTGCTTTTTTTTATAACTCGGCCATTTATGCGCCATTTTTTGGAGATTTAAAGACGGGGATGTAGCGCACATCAAGGGCTATCTAACGAATCATAGAATAGCATAAAACCTATAAACAGAAAAGCCTGTGTGACCACAAGCGTTGAAACAGAAGAACCTTTTGTGCACGTTTGCCCTTATACAGGATTTACTGCTGAAGCTTTTCGACTACAAGTCACTCTGCGAGGTAGCCCTTGATGTGCGCTACATCCCCGTCTTTAAATCTCCAAAAAATGGCCCATAAATGGCCGAGTTATAAAAAAAGCAAAAAGTTTGGTCTCCGTGGGGATCGAACCCGCGCCTGGCGCGCTGAAAGCCAACCGGGGCCGGGCCTGCGGGCCCAAATGAGCCATGTATGGAAATAATATATACCGTAATGGTATAATGTTATGTTTATGTCGATACAACAAGCAATTGGGCAGTCGGCACAATACAGGAAACTCAAAATTGAATTTTTTAAAGGAAAAGTCATTCGACTTTTGGGCTATAAAACGATATTTCTAGGTCGAATCTAGGTCGAGCATTTTCCCGTCTAGATGGTCCAACCTCAAAGTTTGGCATGCATTTTTATGCGGATTTTACATATGTTGTCATCGTTTTTATTACTGCTTTTGCTTATTCGTAGTATAAGCTACCCAAAAAACATAAAAATAGCTGGAATCAATGTCAAATCCAATTATCGAAAAATTTGCAAGAAATTGAACTTGAAAAATTTGAAGGTCTCAACCGCGCGGGAAAAGTTTTTCCATTTGAAACAGACTATATGATTATTTCTGCAATAAGCTAATGAATGAGCTCGTAAAAATAGCAATTATGTCAACTAACGATACGAAGGCCTCCACGGCAGTTCATTCCAACAATATTTTTATACGGTTTATATGATTTTACTTTTATACTGCTCTTTTAATTTCATCTATCGTAGTATATGTGTTGAATTTAGGAAATGTTTGGAGCCATTGGAGATACTTCGAAAAAGCTATGTTTAGATACTGGTATGTTCCTTAAATGACGAGTGTATAATGCCGCATGCTTTCATTTGTAACAAACTGAACCCAGCATTTATTCAATTATTTAGGAAATAGACTGTTGTTCGACAGTGCAGCCGCTAATTCCACATCTGGTCTTTTTGGAAGCAAGCCGGCTGCGAGTACAACTTCAATTTTTGGATCTTCAAGTAAACTGCTTGAAAGATAAATTGATTCATATTTGTAGCTGGTAATACTGCAGCAACTAATACGTCGTTTAACGTATTTGGAAGCCAGCCGACTGCGACTACTGCTCCACTTTTTGGATCTTCAGGTAAAATGCTTGGATGCAGATTTGATTCATATTTGTAGCTGGTAATACTGCAACAGCAAACTCGTCACCTACTATTCTTGGAGGTAAACGGACTGCAGCAACACCACTTTTTGGATCTTCAGGTAAAACATTTCAAATTAGTTTCCAAGTAGGAATATTTTTAGATAGTACATCACAGAATTCCAATGGAAATCTAGCAGCGAACTCCACTGCAGCGTCTTCAATAACTACGACTGCTTCCCCATTGACCGCTACAACTACTGCTCCATCGACTGATACAACTACTGCTCCATCGACTGATACAACTACTGCTCCATCGACTGTTACAACTACTGCTCCATCGACTGTTACGTCCACCTTTGGAAGTGGTGCATCAGTACTTGGAAGTAGGCTATCTGCTCCAACTGCTCCAAGCGTCACAGTTCCTAACATACCCAAACTCGATGTAACCAATGCTATTTCATTTGGAGAGCTTGAGAAGGTAGTAGTTTACATGAAACGGAAATTAAAACGATTTCAGGTCGTCAATAATCTTATTATGGATGTTTTATCGCATGAGAAAATCTTCCTCAATCAAGCATTAGAAGTCAATTCATATGATCGAGAAATTCGCGACAATCAAAATAAGGTTAGTTTGAATCTTTTTATGAAATTTTTCTTTCAGTTAGTTGCTGCTGATAAAGAGGTCACAGCTTTGGAAGAATCTCGCGATCGTCTTTTACATAATCTGAATTTTATTGATATGCAACAGAAAGGTTAGTTTTTTTTCTGTGTATATTATTTGAACCGTTCAGAACTGGAGGAACTCGTTGTTGGCCTAGAGAAAAAGCTGAGTCTTCCTGATTGGACCGACTGCACGGATCCATTTCCCCTTGATTTTGGATATGCTGTTTCAGCTGATCAGCAGCGTACAAATATGTAAGTAGTTTATAGGATACAGTTGAACGTTATTTCAGTATGAAGCTTCTTACATCTGTTGATGCTCAAATCAAAGAAGCCGACGACGATCTCAATGAAGTTAGCGAACAGCTCACGACATTGTCTGCAGCCAAGGATTCCGCAAACGGAGATATCAATAGTGCAGCTCAGCAGATTCAAAAGGTGTTGAGTAAACAGCTGGAGAACATCATGTGGATCGACAGGAAGACAGGTAAAGAAGCTTATTGATCCATACTTTGTTTTTCAGAAGAAATCACACAAAAAGTTTCGAAATTGTCCAACACCTTCGCGTCTATGCCAGATGCATAATTCTCACCATGTTTATGATCTTGTCAAGTTATTTGTTATTTTTTCCCTAAACGTAGCAATAAAACTTTCTGTATTATTTATTGTGGTTATTACTTTGGTAATTATCTATTGAATACCTGTTGTCTTTGAAACCGCTGCATGGTTTGCAAATATTTGTAGAGCGAGCGTATAGTTGCTCTGACCACGATTTCGGCGGTAAAGACTTATTTGTGCCCGTTCCCATTTTATAATTTATTTTCAGAATTTTGTAATACACGTTTCAGATTAATGATATGACTGCCCCCATATTTGAATTTGGAAATAATTTAACAAATGACGATGATGTGGAGCACAGAGGAGCTTATTTTTTACTTCATTCAAATTTGAAGAGTTAGTTTACATAAGTTTTTTTGTATATCAGTTTTATAGTATTTTCTAAAGCTATTCACGCACTAGCCAGGTTAGGTTCAGACCTTTATCTAGAACCTTCTGTACATGGGGTTTGTTTTATTATTTCAACGCAGTTCTTTTCTTTTCAGCTATCCTTGAAGTCATTCAACAAAAATAAAAGTGCTTATGGAATATTTTTACTTTCAAATGATTTCTTCTCTGAAGTTGACTATTCTCCGTTAGCTAAAGCTACTAACAATATAACACTATGCAGAATTTCAATGAAAGTAAGAATTGGTTTTCCTTTTATATTTGATCTTTAGTGTGCGCTCTCTATTTTCAAAGGAATTCAATTTTTGGATAAGAATTTCATGTCTTTTAAAATGTGGATAGATCCCAGAGCCGATACATTAATAGTAGAGATAGTTCATGCATACGGTTAGTTATTTTTTACTGTTTCATCTTGCTTGTTCAATTCAGATCTTGCTAGAACGCTGGAAATACACGTCATGGAAAATAGAGCAGCCTTCAAAACAACAGTGGATAAGAATAAGCTAGCTAACGTTACGATTGCTTCAGCAGAGTAAGCTTGATTTAGACCATAAAACTTTTGTACAGTACATTTATGTCACTTTTAACTTTAATGCGTAGCCAGAGTGAAGAATTAATAATTACATCAAAAGAAGAAGAGTTTACGTTCAAAAATTATTGCTCTAAAGATAATCGTAAGTGGTTTATATAATTCTTTACAATTTCATTAAGAAGATAACTCGGATAAAATAGTAAAAACTCAAGCCCATGTACGACTTGAGGATCTGTCTAAACATGATGTAAGACGTGCTACTGAGGTTACCTTCTCTATTAGAGATTTTATGGTATTGCTGTGGTGGTTTCACAATTTCCTTTATTTCCAGGCAGTCTTGTCATTTGCTGCAAATCATCAATCCCCTGTGAGCCTATATTATGACAGTCCAGGAAAGTAGGGAGCATTTTTTTTCTTTACATAAGAGATATTTAAGGCCGTTAGTTATTGCTCTAGAAGGAGATGTTAATTACACGTCTGAATTTATCATTGCAACATTTGAAAACACCTATTCTGAGGCAGATGAAAGTGGCAAGTTAGAAGTGAGAACAATATCTGATAATGGGTAAGCTAATTCATCGTTATTTCTAAAATGTCAAACATAGTTTTTAAATTAAATGTCTTCAGAAGTCGGTCTAGACGATCCGAGACTATTCAGTCGGAGAAACGGAAAGCACCTTCTCAATCCGAAGTGCGATCAGCAACAAAACTTGAGAGCAAGCCGCTTTTACGAAATGAGCACACGAGCAGTATGTGGCAAGCTCCGCAGCCGGTCACTTCTACAGGTGCAATCTTTTTTTTTTAAAATTTGCTTACTTTCATCATCTTTTCACAATGTAATATTTTAGACCCCCCTTCTCGTAATCCATCATTGGAAAATCCGTACCTAACGCCAGTTGACAGTGATCTAATAAATTCGGCTCAGGCAGCGCATTCACAACATGACCCTGTGAATGATGTCGAAATTGTCGAGGATGCACACCCTGTGGAACAACCCTACATGGAAAATGTAAGACGACTCTTTTATCAGTAGGTTTTCTTTTTAGCTTGGATTCAGCTTTTCACAAAGAGTCGATGCAGATGTATGTGAAGAACAGCCTATGCGGTCACCATCTCCGAAGCGTCCAAGAGATACCGAAGTTTGTGTTGCATAATTTTCATATCTATTTCTTTTGCAGTTTCGTCGCTTTTTCTTGAACTTTGGACAAGCAACTCAGCGTCCAAGTCAAGCCTTCCACGACGAATCTATTATGGCGTACGACAGCTCCGATGAAGGTTCATAAAATTGGTCAGAATTTTATTAATAAAGAATGTACATAAATGTTTCGAGAGGCTTGAGAGCGTAGCTAACAGAGCTTCCCATGACTTTTAAGTGCACAAATTTACGCGTATTAAAGCCAAATAACAAAATTATCACCGGAAATCTCCAATTCTATTCGGTGTCACTATTATGAGATGGAAGAGGGCTGTGCTTCCTCGTGGAAGAAGTTCGTGGATAAATGAGAAAGAGTGACAGCTGAACGGCGGAAATAGCCGTAGCAATGTAATTTGGCATCTGTAATTTTTCTTTGACACCTTATGTTTTGAAACTTACTCGTATTACAAAATCGTCCACAATAATTCCATAAAGAAGCCATTGAGCCGAAACCAAGAAACTTGCGATGCACAAAGGAAGCGGCATCGAGTCGGTGCTCTTCGTTCGTACCACTTCACCAACAGAAGCCAATGGAGCACCAATGGTAGCAATATTCAGGATGATGCAGATAGTACCAAGAACATCAATAATCTGTCCGGTATGAAATTTTCCATAATTTACACAGTAGATCATGGAGACAATGACAGCTAACTCAGAGACAATGACTCTCCGGACAAAATTCAATTGCACCTGGAAAGAGAAAGGTAAATTTTAATTATTTTGCCCCTCTCCTTGGGAACCGTTTGTCCCCCGCGTGGATCATTTGCCCTTTCCAGCTGGTCTCTCCTCTCGCGAGTTTTTCTCTCTTCAAACAGCCGCCTAAGCGCGCTCTTTTTTGTGCCATTCAACCCGTGGCCGCTGCGTGTCAGCTGTAGAAAGGAGTACCGCTGTCCTTTTTGTGCACTTCTCGTGCTGCGC
This sequence comes from Oscheius dolichura, assembly GCA_932521035.1. Lineage (NCBI taxonomy): Eukaryota > Metazoa > Nematoda > Chromadorea > Rhabditida > Rhabditidae > Oscheius > Oscheius dolichura. The sequence continues at coordinate 2,029,210 of OW051494.1, read as the reverse complement.
AGTGCCAGGACAAGAGAGCGCCTGGTGTGCCAGAAAAACTTTCCCCAGCTGCAGGCGGCAGTCGACCTTGGTGCCACGATGACGCAGATTGAGTGCGAATTTATATTTAACACGATTTCCCAACTCCCCTTTTTCCTATTTTCCCGCTCGAATGGCCGACAGATCAAGAAACAACCGAGAAAGCGGCAGTGACCCCTGTACCAGGTGGGGCTCCTTCGCCCGACCTTGGCCAAGAGAGAAGGAGTGACGGTTTCCTGATAGGCACTGCAGCACCAGCTCGGTCTCAAAATTCAAGGGCATCTATCCGAAATTAGGAAATGACTCATGCTATCAGAATGGGAAAAGGTCACAAATAAAAATTCAAAGCCTTCCCTTCTACTGGCGAACATTTTTGTACGTTTTTAATCTAATTATTTTAAAATTTTGATGGATAACTCACTCTATTCCTCAGCATACTGTAGTAGTAGGCAAGATACGACGTCTGAAGCGTGAAACCAACGACATTACAAACGATGACGACATTATCCTCCTTAATAAGTCCGTATTGCAACCAAAACGCACAGGAGAGGAAGGCAATCAGGAAAGGAGCTCCCGAAGTGGTATCCGAACTGCCAAGTTGACGGATACGATTGCAGATAGAGATTCCACAGAGGAAAAGCCCAAAAGTAGAGGCTAAAGCCGTCAGGGAAAGATAGGGCAGGATGAATTCACCTATGCCTACATTGTTGTAGCTCATAACCCTAAAAAATAAGAATATATGATGGTATCTTTGTAAAGTGCATTAAAAATGGTAAAAGGGGAACATTTGAGCATTTCTTCATATTTCATTAGCAAAATGACGAAGACATGGACGTAAGCTTGGTCTTTTTGCCGTTGTGCAGTATTCTCCTGCGTAATGGCTTCATAATTCTATTATCTTCGCCCTTTATAAAAAAGGACTGTAGAAAAATTGAAAAAGAATGTTCAATTTCACTTTCTTTGAGAGAAAAATAAGGAAAAACATGGGATAATGCTCTGGCGGGGGGGGGGGGGGGGGGGGGGGGGGGTTTCCTTGCTCGTTGCCACGTGGACACAAACATAGTGAAAAGGATCTACTTTGAATGGTTTTCTTATTTGGATAAGAAAACTATCAAAATGTTAGAGTGTAGAAAACGTCTGCAGCTTGTAAGCAAAAGTAGCTGATCTTCTCGTCCAAATGACTGAATTGAGTCTAGTTAGTCCGAATAGTGCGAAACAGAAATTATCAGTATCCGTGAGTTTTCCTTTATCTCTGAAGAATGATAAGAAAAACTTACAGAGGGCTTGCTGTAGAATTGGACATAATATGATCTGCTATTGAAATTCTAAGTATACCTAGTTTCAAACAGTTACAAACAAGAATTTGACTGGATGAGACCGAGGCAAAGCAAAGTTTTCCAATTTGGATGAAGTGTGAAAAATAGGCAGCTTAGCTCAATTATGGCAAAACACAGTGTTGACGTGGCAGCGGAGCGGGAGGCCTTGTGATCGAGAGTGAAATGAGCATGAATTAGCAAGTGGTTGGTATGATTTCACTTTTCTTTTTAGAGATTATTATAAAAAAATGAGAAATGCATCAATAAATCATAGAAATAAATTTGGAATCAGAAAACTTCAAAAGAGCTTAGGCAAGATATGAAGAAGACAATACAATAAGCATATACAAACAAAGCATTGTGAGGAACAACCCGAGCGTAAGATTACCTCTAAATCCTTCTTAGATAGTTTGTCCTATTAGCAGATAATACAGCAAAACAATGATGGCTGCCGTATGCCCAATATATTCTCGGTTCCAATGCAGGTCACAAATTATCTATATTCTATCCGAGGAGTTACAATTGCATTGCTCTGTGACATGAGCGAGAGGGAAAATCATTTGAAGGAAAGGGAAAGCATTCAGAATGAGTGTACACAGAAATTGGGGCGCGATAACCGTGTCAGCCGGGAAATCCCCATTCGAAATCCCAAGGGTGATTCCATCTTTTCAACTGGTTCGTCTGCTTCCAAGGATTGGAATTCTTCCCTATTCGTGTTATCGTTGATCAAAGAAGAGACATGCTTATAGATTCTGGATCCCCATATTCATTGGACAACAAAGGAAGAACATGAAAAGCAGCTGAATATTTTTATTATTTTTAGCAATTGAGTAATTGTCGTGTATGTTTTTTTTATATTGTTGCATACAAAACACATCTACAAAATAGAGAATAGCCCGCGACCAATAGAAACTCATATTGAGACATGTTTTTGTGTTGAATATACATATACAAGGAGGGGGGTTATTCTCTGAAGGGAGCAAATAATACAACCGAGAGGTATGTAATGATTAGGCTTCGTATGAACAAAAAATACCATATTAGATACGGTATTCTCTTTCTCTCTCTTTATATGTATAAATAATAAGAGACAAATAATTATTAGGGAGTAAAAAAGGAAGAAGGCTAGCGGCCGGGATTGTCTAAAACCGGGAATATGGGGGCGTGGAGAACGGGGATCTTGACTACACTGGTTTGGCTGGGGACTGTATAGGGAGAATAACTAAAAAACAAATAATATATATACAAGGAATGAAGACTAAATTCAGCTGGGATAGGTTTCCCATCTAGATCATATTTTTTATCGGTCTGGGGCGGATTGGCGGCGGCCTCAAGGTGAAGTCCGACTGGACGAGGCGTTCCACTTGGGCGGCTTGGACTTCATCTTCTGGGCCCAGAGTCCAAATAAGCGAACACCAATTGGCAGCTCGTGCACGGCAGGCAGCTAGACGAACAGCTGCTAGAGCCTGACCCATGGCAACGGCTTCTAGAAATGAGGAAAAATTAGCAAAAGACTTCTGCTTTGGCTGGGAGTCGAACTCGGGACTGTTGATTCATAGGCGGGCGCTTTAGCCATTACACCATTGTGTAAAGAGATCACTGGGTTCCGAGGATATATTTAAGTGCCTACCTTTCTCTTCATTGTATCTCATGGTCTCTCCTCTCAACTGTTGGAAAATGGCGGATCGTTCATTAGCTCTACAGTGTTGTAGAACAGTTACCGCCTCCAAAAGTTCTAAAAATCGAATATTTTCTTCATTTTTTCCCATTTCTTACCCTTCAATGTGTGATGTACACTGGGAATGAGTGCCACGCCTCGGAGCTGTTCCATTTTGGTCAAGAGGGTCGAAATCCTGGCGTGTTCCCGGAAGAAGTCGACGATGAGTCTGTCGACCCGGCTCGGGGACATCGGCAGTCGGGGGATGGGCAGGCCGTTGCTGCTGCTGATCTTCTTCCCCAAATTGTGTCGAGCCAGCTCCGCCTCCGTCTGTTTCCGCTCCTTTTCCAGTTGTCTGTACTCCTCGCAACATTCCTCCAGCACCCTCTCCGCCTCCAACTTGGCCGACGATTGTCTCATCAAACTTCGCGGCATCATCAGCATCTCCTGCATGGCTGAAATGTTGTGGTCCTACCACGAAAAGGCCATTCCCGACTTACCCAGCTGGTTGAAGACGTCTCTCTCCTCGCGCCACTGGTCCCTGGCCGGCGCTGGCTCAGGCAGACGGAAGTGCTTATCCTCCGGCAGACCCCACGGCGAGCCGGCCGAGACCGAAGTCGACGGCATTGAATTTAACGGCGAGTAATTACTGCTATTGTTGTTGTTATTGTTGTTATTGTTGTTGTTGTTCTATAAAATGGAAATTATTAACCGGGAAGAGCGGAGAAACCAGCCCCGATAAGATAACAATTTCGAAACTGGATAAAACGGAGCAGGCACTAATAATGGGAAGGGATATTTACTCGAAAATGAATCAGTTAGATGCAGTTTTTCATGCTGATTTCGATTAGCTTTGTCGTTTTTCTCTAGCTTCAAGGATTCCGGAGATATAAGCATTTTAAGCGTCCAGTCCTGTTTCGCCAAGAATATTCTCTCGATTACGGTAAAAACGCCCCTTGTAAGAGAAAGGCACTTTTGGAGTGCCAAACTGGCAAAAAATATCTATTTTTATCAATTTTTCTATAAAAATACAGTACTACCGGAGTGATTGTTTGTTTATATCCAATATAAAATGACGAATAACTCTTATTTTCGGTTTTAAAATTGCCCCGCGGCCGTCGTTATCAGGCGCCTGTAATCCGTGTATTTCCCCCGTCCCGGGTGACTGTTCTCCCGTTTTTGAATTCCTCCACTTCCGCCGCCTTACCTGATTAATCTGTCCTCCGATGTTCATCTTTAACAATTCTTGGAGGAAGCAGAGACTGTTCGGGTCGAACTGCTGTTCGGGCTGTGGCTGTTGTGACGCCGGCGGTTGTGGCTTCTGTGGCTTGACATCGAAAAGGCCGCTACTGTCATAGCCGGCCAGGTCGAAGAGCGACGGAGCATCCCAGGCGGAACTGGCCTTCGGACTTATCTGGTGGTGGGAGGAGGAACTGCTCCGGGCGCTGTCGCCTCCTTCAGAATCACGGGATTCGCGGGATTCTCTCTGAAATATACTCATATTATAAATTTATGATAACTTGTTCTCTTCTGGTGGAGGAGGATATTTCATGGAGAGGGGAAAAAGAGGAGAACAACTGGAACAAGACAAGGTCACAGGGGTCAGGAAGGGCAAAAAGGGTCTGGATGATCTGTCAAGCCTGTTCAGAGAGCAAATTTAGAGTTTAGAGATCGGAATAGTGTAAAAAAGAACACGAGGATCGGGCAAAACCACTGAACTTTGACCGGGAATGAACCCTTGACCGTTGTCTTCGCAATCCGGCGAGTTACCACTGCACCACGATGTGCAACATGGGCACTGGCTTATTAGAACTAGACAATCAAAATGGCCTGCATATATCGAAAAATGACCTCTGCTCCCCATTTGAAGCATTTCCTCCATCTGTTCTCTGTCATTACAGCCAGCCAACAAAAGAAAGAAACGGTATTTAAAATTCCCGCGCCCGAATAGGAACACCTGTTACCGTCAGTCCCCCGGTCTCATTCGTCTTCTTCCGTGTATTACTTCCGTATCGCTGACGGGTGTTTCATTTTTCAACCATCTGTTCCCTTTCCCTTTCCCTTCTCTGTGTATTTTTCCCTTTTCTTTTGCTTTAGAGTCACTCGCCCGCCCGCTCGCTCGCGCCCGCCGTATTGTTTGTAGTTACGTTCCGGGCGGTGCCGGGCTCCATCCCGCCCGCCCCGCCTCGATGTGTCCTTTAATATTTACTTTTGTACTACTCTAGTAACGACGGAGGGAAAGATAAAAAGAAAGACAGTGGGAGAGCAATCAAAACGTTACGGGCTTCATATACAGCCATTTTAGAGCGCCACTAAACATTGCCGGATGGTGCAGTGGTGGAGACGCCGTCACCGGTAGATCATCGCAGGTTCGATCCCCGGCAGTGTACCAAAACATTTTTCCTTATTGAAAATACAGTATTTCTTTTCCCCGCCCGTGAAGAAGGAGTTATTTGGCCCCAGCGAGAGAATTCGACCTGAATACGTGAGGAAGTTCCGGTCGTCGGGGGCGCCGTGAAAAACAAGAGTGACCATTGGTCAGACGGGGGATGTTTATCTGTCCCCCTCTCTCACCAGTAAAAGAGAATGCCGAGGGAAAAGGATATTATTTTGTCAAAAGACTACTACGAGTCGGCCAGCTGTCAACAGAAATTTTATGCAGATTAGACGGGGAGGTAGAGGTAAGCAGGAGCAGGGAGGATAAATATAGGTCAGAAGTCGTCCCCGTATTGTTTTTGGTCTGGGACTAGGAGGGGAAATTGGCGGTAAACAGGCTGATTTTTGAGAAAAAGGAGACTGTGAGTTTCCCTGGCTTACTGTAGACGGGAAATGAAGAAATCGAGAAGCTGCCGACTTTTTACGGGTGCAGCAACAGCTTTTCCGACTCCTTCCTCATTTCTCACTTTCCCTCCTTCCTTCAATTTCTCATCCAAACAATTTCTTCACCTCTTTTTCTCCTCCGAAATGTGTACAATAACTACCATGATTTGAATCGTCTCTGCGTGCTAATTACTCCAAAATGTGTGCTTTCATCTTCCCGCTCGCGACTGAAATTTCAAAACAGAGTGCAACTCTCCCTGGGAGGTATAAACGGGTTTATATTGCCCTCGCCTGGTTGACCTTACGATGTCCTTTCCGTTCGACTTTTTTTTCGAAGAATCAACCACTACAAAAACATGAAGAAGAAGAAGAAATGAAGGACAACGGGGTCGCGAGAGAGGTTCTTCTGCTTTTTTTTACTCCCGGGGAAAGTAGGCCATCGCTGCCCCCCGCGTTCATTATCTTTCGCGAAATTCTCCAAGAGGCAACCTTCAAAAAACCTGCATTCCCGTTTCCCATGAAATTTCGTTCGTTTTTTTTCTGGTCTCATTTTCGTTGACTTATCTCTCAATTTTAGAGGACGAAAACGCTGAGCTTTTTCAACGAATTGTCTGATAACGACGACAAGAAATTGGAATTTACGATATTTCGATTATTTTTAGATATAAACCATTTTGTGAGCAATATTACAAATATTACAAATAGTACAAATAGATAGTGATCCTATTTATTTTCGCAGAATGTTATCCGGCTAAAAAATTGTAAAATTTCTAGAAATAACAGTGGCACGGAGTAAAAACAACATTATCCAGAAGTTACACAGTTTGATAGCGAGAGATGTGGCTTCCTGAAGCCGGAAGTAGCTTTTATCTCTAGGAACTGGCGCCACCCTCGTCATTTTCATCAATTATCCATGTTTATCTTCGTCTCTGTTTATCAGTTCAGCAAAATAACACATGGGAAAGGTTCTTTCAAGACATTTTTCAATTTCTATGTACTTTTCGTCGTTTTTCATCATTTCCTCTTTTTATACTACGTTGTATCAGGAAATGAGATAAAAAAGATGATGGGCGTTCAATGGAGAATACATAAATGGAAAAATAAACAGCAGAAAAGTATAAGGCATTGTAACAGAAGCAGAAAAAGAGCAGAGGCATCTTTCCTCTAATCGAGAGAAGGCGGAAGCCAGCAATGGGCGCGAAACCTGGCCGTTTGAATTAGGAATTTTGAATGGGGAGATTGGAGCTGTGGAATCGGAGAAATGGACTGGTATTTGACTTCAGGAGGTTCTAGAATAATTTCCAACGGAAAAGGGAAGGTTTTTTGAGGATTCCTGATCAAAAAATGGATGAATTTCATGTAAAACAAGTGTTTTAGCTATGGAGGGTCACAATTTGGCTAAAGGTGGAAATCTGACTATTTTTAGAAGTTCAAATGACTTGGAGTCCAAAATATAGTCATTTTTATAATTAAATAAATAAACAGAAGAAGATATTTGGGTGAAATGAGGTGAGGAATTCAAAGAATTTAATTAGCGACTCACCGGATTGGTATTCATCCAGCTCCAGACATTTTGCCATGTGTCTTCGGGCTGCCAGCAGCCGGCAAAAGCGACTTCGCTTAGCTCTCGTGCCCATAGTTCGGTACGTGAATTCTGTTCCTGTTGTCGTCGAGTTGGCTGGTGATGATGCAGTGGATGCTGTCCAATCGGCGTGGCCATTGCTGACGCTGGGCTCATGACAAGGGCTTCTGCCCGCTCAGCCCCTCTCGCGGCCATTTGCAAGGAGAAAGAGGCGGTCCCGTACCAGGGTTCGTGCCGGCCGGCACCAGCCCGTGTGTTCCGCCCCTCCTCGTCGCGCTCTCTCTCGTTCTTTTTCTCTCTCGCTCACAGCAGCGGCGGCGGCCCCCCGACGAACCAAAACCAACCGCGCTCGGCGGTCAATAGCTCGCACGGGGTCTAAAATCAAGGCGGCCGGCGGACACCGGCGCCGACTGGCGCGAACTTTTTTTCCTAGCCCCGAGGTCACACAGGGGGGTCGCGAAAAGAGGGGAGGAAATGAATTAGGCGACTGGCGAGCGGGAAATGGAAAGAAGACACATGATGGGGGAAAAAGACTTGAGAGTCTCTGCTATCTTTCGGAATGGTCTAAAATTTATATAAACTGCAAATTAATAAAACCTGTTAATTATTGGCATGCAATAATTAGAGTTCAATCTGGTGTGATCCTTTATCCAGAAATCATTACTCTTTGACAATATCTGAAATAAAGTTTCAGACCTCATCAGGAACTGATTCCACCATCTTTTTGTGATCCTCGATCCACTAACAATTTCGTTTGCTCTTTTGCTCAACCGTCGATGAACTTCCGCCAACTATTTGCTCCGCACTTGTCAGATTTTCATAGCAAAACTCCTTGCAAATAAATCCAAAATGTTTTTTCCCTTCCTCTTCCCAGACGTTGCGATTAGTGCTTCATCTTGTCTACGTGTCGGCGGGGAAACCCCAGCAGTCATTTTTTACTACACGCGGCTGCGCTTTGGTCATTTGGTGAGAGAACATTTTTTTTCGGGCACCGTCATTTATTTCCGACTTCCGGTGGGAATAATTAGCTTTCCATTACTTTAGAGAGATTTTGATGCCCAGCTGATCAGGCCACTTAGATCTAGGGCGCTTCTTGACGAAAACAAGGGGGGTGAACCTAATTGGTAGCCCAATACCCTCATTTTTCTTGCCGCTCTTCAGAGAAAGAAATAATTTTGTATAATTTATTTTAACATACTATAATATGCTGCTGCAACAAAAAGTAACAAATAAAAATAAACCTAAACAACTGTTTTTCTAATCTCAAGTCACATCTTATTCTCTGCTCCCTTGAAAACAAGCAAACCTCACCGTGTTTTTTGACCTAACAACAAAGTAGCAGTAAACAACTGGGCGGAGTTAAACGACGCGGGAACGAGCCGAAGGCGGAGCCTGGCACCGACTAGCGGCGCTTCCTGCAAAAAGAACATGTAATGCGCGTAAGCTGACCGGGGTCACACGCCACGCAAAAGAACACAATAGTGGCCACTAAGGGGGTCGCCAATCTTTTTGAGGAACAAAAATGGGAAGGGTGATACGGCGACCCCCGGTGACAAAATAAACGGCTTATAGAGCAAAGCACATCAATTCGAAAGTTGAAAGTGTTCTGCAATAATCGAGAAAAAAAACATACCAGATCCATTTGGCACGAGCTCCTGGTTGGTTGACCTTGCTACGTTCTTTTCTTCGGGGATCAAGAGTAAGAAGACCTGCTGAAAATTAATAAAATTAGAAATGACAAGAACTTTTAATAAATCAGCTGACTACCCCTAGCGTTTCTCGTTGTGAAACCAGTTGCAATAGAAAACAGATAGATTTTGAGGGTAATTTAATAATCCAAGGGGGAGATTTCTCCAGATTTCCCTAATTAGGAGTTATGAAATGTGATGAATCATGCTCAAAATGCTGATCCAACGGGATGAATAGACTGCCTTTGACCAATCTGACTCATCCGCTGACCCATAAATCTCATTCCTCTATTGTGACTCAATGGGAAAGTAGCCGTGATGCTAAGGGCTCTGTCAATAAGAACTCACCGGAAGTTAGCGAACACATGAAAAACAACATGACTCGTGATAAGGTTTTTGTTTGAGGTATGACATAGAAAGGAAAACAGGAAAAAGGTGGGAAAACAATTGTGGATTAATTTGTAAGCTGAGCGGAAATCACCGTAAACTTGGCAAAACTTATGTTAATTTATATGTTATTTATTGTTTGCTCTATGAAATTGCCAGCCTCTGAACCGCTTATGCAAAACGATTGAACTGCGCCTTTTTCATGAAGGTCGTTTGGACTACTTTCTGGGAACGAGAAACAACGACAAACAAGAATGAATTTTAACAAGGTAATACTAAAGAAATCAGAGTTTGCACCTACTAATCACAAAAACAAGTGAGCTTATCTTCCAATTTGCAAAACGAGCCTTTTCCGTTATTTTTCCCTAAACGTTTCAGCTCGCATGGAATTAACCCCTGGCTCATCGACATTGGGGGCAAGATTTGCGGAGAATTACACCAAATTCCACAGAAAAGCCGTCTCTGAAGCCATTTTTTACGCGGCGGGGGGTCTAATGGAGTCGCAAAAAAAAAGGCTTTCGGAAAGACGATTGGCCATCTGCTCCTACTTACGGCTCAGAAGCGACCTAAAAAACAGCTTCTCACACGGGACTGAAATTTTCGAGGATAATGGCTTTGAGAATCAATAGTTTAAATTCAAATTTGAAAACATTAGATGTAGAATTACAAAACATACCCAATCGTAGTGGTTCCATAGTTTGTGGATGAAGAGCAGCTATACACAGAGCAGCTCCATGTCTGACAGCACGTGGCAAAGCTGTAGCTCCTCCAGATCCTTTCGATGTAGCCGTAACATCCACTTTTCCCAGTAAATTTGCAACTATCATAGGTGCAAGAAGTATTTCTCTAAAAAATCACACAATTATAACAACCAGCAATGATATGAATTATTTTTTATATTTTCCAAATGTTTCTGTTCCTAATCTCCGCAGTACCAGACAATGTTATCGTTAAACATCTTTTATAACGAATGCATCACGTGTCTTATACGAGTGCCGCCTAGTACCAGGTAATAAATTCGCTTAAATGCACCCTATCATGGGAATATGAGCGATTGTTAAATCGAATAGAAAACCATTATTGCATCAATGAAAGCAAGGGATTTACGGAACATTATCTATTGCTAAAAGAAGCTTTACAAAAATTCAAACGAACCGTGCAATTATATGTCGAAAATCATGCAATGCTTGGCCGTTAATATCAAATTTACCAATTCCAGCATCTGTTACAGTTACTTCTACTGTAGTATCTTTACAATGGGTTCTGAAATCCATTTTGGTCTTAATTTTATTGGTAGGTACCTGACGTGAGCAATGCGTCGATTAGTTTCTCCATCTACTTGTACTTCCGGAATTCGTGGTCCAAAGATATTTGTCTCAGTACTGGATGCTAAGGGTTCTCTAAAATTGTATGCAGAAGTTAATGGAATTGAAAAGCTGTTACCTATACTGATTTATAAATTCAGTTTCAATCGACGAAGCCGGAAGGCTCACTAAATGATCAAAAGCCGTTACGAGATTAATATACTGCAATTTTAAAAATGCCCATCAAATGAACCAGCTTACCATTTCTGTCGAGAATTTTTCTCTTAATTTCTTTTTCATCCTCTCCTCATTTAACCATTGCGTGCCGCTAGTATTACTAAATACTTGGTAAGAAAAACAGTAAAACAGAAATACTATGGTTGATGATCTTGTGTATTTGTCACGCTAGTTGCACTATGATTGTAATACCTAGTTACTGCGGCTGTTTTTATACCAACCTTCTAAAATTGAGCATTAAACTGGAATAAACATCCATAATTTACCGAAAGCAACGAATAAAAATTAGGACTAAGTGTGAAAAAACGACTGCCGATAGGTCGACCTTCATCATCGAAAGAAAAGCGATGGAATCTGAAAACGATGCAATTATTGAAAATAAAAGAACAATCCTTACTTGGGTAAAATCTCATCTGGTGGTCTCATAACAGGGCGAGCGTTAAGATCAAACAGTGAAGAAGGGAACAAATACTTTATTGCTCTGTAATAGTTGAGATACTCGTGATAATCAAATAAAACTCACTCGTCTATATCTTTTTGTGTAAGTGCATTCGGGTCCAGCGACATCATATTAGCCAAATGTCGTTTTCCCAGCTCAAAATCAGCCCTGAAAAAAATATTATAAATATAAAATAAGGGATAAAACGATTACCTTTCCTTATTCATCATAGCTACATGCTCTTTACTTTGCCGAAGATATGTTTCTAATGCTCGTCCTATCTTTTTTAACCTCTTTTCCGGATTTATTTCAGCTTCTGACGAGGAAGCAGCAGCTTCTGTAGACAGCAGTTTGACTGTGCAGTTCCGCAATGTTCTGGATAACATCTAAAAAATGGATACACAAATCAACTTGATAAAACGAAAAGTAAACCGGAGTAGCATACAAATAAATAAAGAATAAAGTGCAACACATGAAATTAAATCTGTATAACAACTCCAAGGCACAGATATACCAAGAAGAACAAATGCTATCACAAAAACACCGGAATGAAATAATTACATTATGAAACACGTTGAGGTTTGGTTCAAAATGCTATGGTAAATTTCTGTAACGATCATGTTTTATACTGGGCACTTAGAGGGAGACACTCGTAATAAATTAAGCTTTCCACCAGTAGAGAAAGAAAAAATGCATTTGAGAAAAGAATGCAATATGTCAAAAATGCATTGCTCAACACAAAATGGATAGCAAATTATAGCAAAATTATAAGGAATGCCCTCATAGAGGGAAGATATGAAATCATAAGGTAAAATAAAATATTCTAGAGTAATTTTAGATATGGACAAGATGAGCAGGCCTGCTAGCCTGCTGAATGTAGTGGACCTGGTTGAGGAAGTTATTCCGGTCGGCTTCAGCTTTGAAGCTGACACAAAAGCCAATGTATTTGTCCGAAAAATTACTATTTTCCGGAACAATAGTAATGTTATAAGTATAGGGAGCCTGAAATCTCGAATAAAACAGACTTCTTTGATGAATCTGTTTGGATGGAACAGTTAGGGAGTTTTTCGGCTCCGGCATAAATTTTTCGACTTGCTGGTGGGTATCAAATGCTGCTGTATAAAATTCACTCTTTTGCTGACTATGAAAGGCAATAGACACGATACAAAATTGATGAAATATGAAAAAAATAACGAGAAAAATAGAGAACTTGAGCAAAAGAAAGCCTATCTAATGTCATCCAACACGGTCATCCAAATTATGACTTGGGAAAGCGCGAGAAAGGTGTTTCTTGGATTTTTTTTACTCTTTCTCCCATATATTTGATCGCTTTTCTTCGTTTTATTCCGACAATTTCACTGGTTTTCCTTCATTTTTATGTACTTTTTCATCATCCTGCACCTGTAGCTTCACACTCCCTAACTGTTCCTCTATTTAACCGACCTTTCTCGAAGTTTCAGCTCCTGTAAACCAAATAGTTTGATCCAACGCCCATTCCTTGCTCTTCTTATCTCCTTTGAAGCTTACAACTTTATCTCCTTCATCAATTTTCAATTCTACCGTTTTAAATGCCCGTCCTCCTGGCTCGGCAATTTTAACTTTGCCACTGAAGCTTGACTGAAATTTCTTTTTTCATTGAAATGACTGGAACTGGGAATTACCAGGTTATCCGGACTCGGAGGGATCGTTGTGTCCGAATTGAAGAGCAGGTATCCATCGTGGCATTTCCAAGGAATCCAGCGATTTATCACCACTTCCGAGAGGCGTTCAGAGTCAAAAAGTCGTCGGGAGAGATCTCCTCCACGGACTTTCTGAATACATTTTGTATGGAGAGGGACCGGGGAGATTTGGAATACTGCAACCGTAAAATGTCGGCAGTGTCTGTTTGGTTTCTCGGAATGCAGTAACCCGAGGAAAAGATAAAATGTAGATAAATCTACCTCATACAGAGCATATTTCCCATCTCCCGAAGCATTGAATCCCCTGGTAGCGATAGCCTGTCGGCAGACTTCTTCCGCCGCCAGCTCCGTCTTCACATTGAAGCAACAGTTTTCCTTCTCCCATTTGTGGATGGGAACGAGGAGTCCGTCGGCACGGACAGCCTTGTGCTGCGGGGACTTGACCTTCTCGGCTTCTTCGATCAACACTTTGCTCAGTTCTTCTCTGCATGTCAGCTGAAACGGATCGGATTTTTATTTATTCCCTTTTGGCTTAAAAGTCTCCCTGGACCGGCCCTTTTCGAAGTCGTCCTGGCAGGCCGACAAGCTGTACAGTAGGCATTTTACCCCCAAAATGCTCGAAATTAGCCAAAAATACGCTAAATTCGACTCTATTGGATCTGTAACAGGGTCTTCAGAACTTCCAACTATATCCAACAAATAACCCTTGATCTTCTCTATAAGATACAGTCAAAAATTCTGTTTTGAATAGCTCCCAGGGCGCCAGAAGACGTCCTCCCGCCACCAGTCTGCCATGGACGCGGCGCGGCCCTTCCTGTCCCTTATCCCAAAAATGGCCCTTACCTCAAATATCTTATCATAGTGACTAATAAGCATGGCGATTACAGCCGTCTGATTGGAATTCTCCGTAAAACAGGGGCCGAGTTCCGACTCCGTGTGAAAGAGAGACGCTCCAAATACGGTAGCCAGGTTCTCGACGCTGGCTCGGTTCTCCGCCGCCCGGGTAGAGACATCGCTAAATTAATCAACTATATGCAATACTCCCCTGAGTATTTACTATAGATGGATGATTAATTTCCGGAGGGTATTGTAGTGGACATGGGACAGCTGCTGGAGGCACTGGCCCATCTCGTGGGACTTTGTGGAAATATCCATAGAACTGGACACTGAAACGGGATTTTTGGATGGGAACGGCATGTTATGGCATACCAATATTGAAGAGAGGAGGATGAACATTATGAGAGATCAGGGGAGTACAGAGACGGCGGAAGAACTGGCGAAGGACATCGGCCACAGCGTAGACTGTCTCGTCCGTGTCGGGCTTCAGATGGACCCCGGGGGCATCTGAACAGAATGGTCGGGGTATTTCCAGGGGGTGTTCAGGAGTGGCGGAAACAGGACGGAATGAAAGTCCGATCACAAAGGCCGGGACGGGATCGGGATTCCCGCCCACCCCTGGCTCAAAGGCTTGCGACGCGGGGCAGAGACATCTGGCTACCTTCAAATGATTCCCAAGTATAATTTTTATCCTTATTCCATTCTCTAGATCAAGAGGTATTGTTACTTTCTACTAGCAGTCCCATCCCTTGGCTCCTTGAGGTACTAGACGGCTTACAAGTTGAAATTATCGGAAAATAGACTGGAATCGAGTTTGCCAGCCGTCTAGCTCTTCAAGGAACCATGGAATTGGATTTTTTGAGGAAAATAGAGATAGCTCTTGATCTGAAGAATGTAATAAACCCAAAAGGTACACATGGAAGGTATAGTAAAGAGTGGAAAAGCCCTGTCCTCCTCGGGCGACGCCTACCCGAAAGTCCGTACCTTTGTTCAATTTGCCGAGAATCTCCTTGGCCTCGGAGATTTTGCCATTCCGGCGATAGATACCTTCGGACGACATACCGTACACCGAAATGAAACGGATACATTTATCGACAATCTGAAGGGAATGATTAGGAAGGGGAGGGAGACAGCCTCTGACTATTGGTACATTGTCTCCGGTGAGGCGGTATTCTTCCAGGGAGGCGGCCGGTCGATTCAAGACTTCTTTGATCACTTCACACCACAGATTTGTACTCCATTCATCGTCACACTCAATGTAGAGGGAACTGAAAGGGCGAGAATTAGGCTGGGAGGTTCAATTTCCAGTGGCCTACTGGGAACAGGGTGCTGAAGGGACAGCGCGGGCACATTGCGGGCCGACGGTCTTTTGAGACCTTTTGGTCCCTTTCAACTGGAATTTTCGATCACATTCTATTCCCTAGAATAAGGGCTACTTTAGGTTTATTGAAGCAGCCTTAATTCAGGCTCTCCCTCAATTCTAGGCGTCATCCAAGCCTAATTCTAGGTGAAATAGTGGGAAGTTGACCGGAAATCGGTTCGTGACCGCCTAGGAAGCAGAGAATCAGATCTTCCCCCTAAACAATGATAGCTCTTAATCTGGAGAATAAAATAGGGGGAAACTTTCTATCTGGGAGGCATTTTGAGACGAGGAAAACCGCTAGGCCGCGCTCGGTTCGCCCTATAATACCCCTGCCTGCTGCCTGCAGACGAGAATGCCATTTCCAGCTCCAGGATCACGATCTTCGGGTTCTTTTAGCATTTTTCTGGCTCTAATTTACACTTTCATCACTGGAAATCAGGGCACCATGGTGATTTTCCAATAAAGGGCTCACGATTTAAAGACTACTGTAAGATTTTCCGCAAAGGCGCGATCCTTGCCGTGGAAATGGAGTCTGGATATGGGACGACCCCCCTTTTCGCTCACGATTTAAAGACTACTGTAATATTTTTTAATTTTCCCTCTAGATTTCAACCAGGAAGCGTGTACAATATTCTACCCGTGATATATCCCTTAAAAATGGCTTACCATCCCTCGAGGACGAGCATAAACGGTCCCCGATGGTCCTTCTTCTTCACGAACTGGTACCATTGGTCCTTTTCTACCTTCTCCTTGATGGATATTATCTAAATTCTCCTATTACCACCCCCAATTAGTCTCACCTTTCTCAGGTCCAATTCATAGATACAGTCCAACGAGTCCAGGATGACATAATGCAGTGTCCGATCAAGGAGTCCTCCAGCTGCCCGTTGCCATCCCGCCGCGGTCCCCTGTCGTAGGAAGAAGGTCCCGCAGGTCGTCATCCCCGTCACGCTGGTCCTGAGAAGATCGTACTGTGTCAGCCAACACTATAAGGATACTGTAGCCGATTTCTAGGATTCAACTGACCTCTGAGAGTAGAATAGACCACGTGTCGTTGGAATCCTCCACACTGAAGATGAGATGCTTCTGATTCTCCAACTCGTTCAATCGAATATGTATCGTGTCCCCGGATCGGCTGATCATTTGGCATCCGATCAGGTGAAACGGGCCGCAGAGGTATTCCGAACTCTAGAATAATGGCAAATTCTAGAATAAATAAAAAGGGCACCTCCTCGTCGTCATGGAATGACAGGTGCATGTTCTTTAGCCGGGCATAGGCGCGCTTCTTTTCCTTCTTGCCGATGTGGATGAGGACGAAGCCGAAAAAGGAGACGGCCACCCCTTCTACCTCTTGTGGCTCATTGTCATCCAGTTCTGAACAGAAATATAAGGGGATATGGTTGGTTCTATTTCGAGGGGTCGATGGCTTCCTGGGCATTCAATCACTTCCAAAGGGTCTTTTGACCAATTTTTGTATTTTTTTTGCCCTCTTTGTAAATGTGATATATATCCCAGTCTGCTTTCTCGTAAGCTTTATAAAAAAAGGCCTCCACAGAAGCTTTTCCCCATCCTCCGCCTCGTCCTCCTCCTTAGGCACCTTCAGGCAGGGCAGAAGGACGCGGATCCCTAGGAAGGGAAGATGGCATTTACAAAGTCAACAATCGTTTAGGATTAAATAATTTGGAAGGAGAACACTGGGAAACATGAAAGAAGCCATTTGAAATTCATTTTCTCAAAGCTGACTAAAGGGAGCCAAGGAGACTAGTGCGCCTGGCAGAGGGCGACTTCGCGGTCTTCACTTGACAGAGGGTGCCACTCTTTGTGGATACAGTCTATATGACTTTTTAACCCAAAGTTCTTATAGAAAAGTCATACCACCCCTTGTTACCCGGCAGGAGGTGAGGAATTTGGAAGGGAGGGGCGCCTCTACGGGGGAGGAGGACCAAAGGAGAGACCCGCGGTCATTTTGAAAATCGCCAAGAAATCAACTGATACAGAATCGTGAAATTACTCCAACTTTGATAAGAAATGCTCCTAGAAAGTCACCAGGGCTTCGACCCCAAGAAAAACCAAAAAGAAGTACTGTAATCGACTGACCTGGAGCCAGAGTGCCGTCGCTCTTCTCCTCCTCCTCCGCATCAATAATCGAATCTATCGAGTCCGGAGTAAACGAATAATGGTCCCTGACAAAATCCATATTTCTTCAAAAGAAAACACCTTATCAATACCTTTTTGGGGGCGGAGTGTAATCATTGAAAGACTTTCTAAGAGAGGTCGACGGCACCGGGGGCAGGGGCTTCAGATCGAGGAGACTCGTCGGTGGGGTCTCATTCCTCGTGTTCACTTTGTTTTCCGAGTCGGCTGCCCGGTCGGCCTCGTCCATCTCGTCCACCTCGCTGGACGGCTTGTCAATACTGGAAAGATGAGGATGTTTAGAAAGGGGGATGAGTCAGCACGACGGCCCGGTGGTAAACAGATACCGACCGGGTGGGAAGAGGTTCAAAAAACCGACAAACAAACGGAAATATAACTGTCCTCCCCACGAATAAGGTGCTAAAAATTAAACGCAGAGCCTCGAAAAGTAGTACAAAACCGTAACAGTGAAAACCTGGACCTCTGGCCGGTTCAAATCGAGGTCCAAACCAAAATGGAGACGCGCCGATCGACCCAGTCACTATTTATCCCGAGAATTCCCATAAATAACCTCAAATTTTATATCATTCGAAAGCTGACAATCTCACAAATCTAGCTATGTAATTTGTAGAATAAAAATCTGCTCTTCTATTAATTCTAGAGCCGTTTCTTTGGTGAGAAGCCAAAGACGATGGAAAACGGCGAATAAAGGCGATTTCCTTGTCTTTTCTCTATTCTTACCGTGTACAGTTGAATTTGTTAGATTCTAAGCTCTTCAATAATATATAATAAAAGGATATTTACTGGGATTTATGGCAAAAAACAGTGGGTGGAACTGCCGCCGATCCCCTAATTTGACTGGCATTCTGATTCCACCTGGTGCGGGACGAGAGGTCGCCGAAATTCTGTTCCAACCACAGAATCACAATCTTGTTTGGTGCAGAAATTAGGTTTTGTCCTTCAGAATAGGCCAAGATTAAGGTAAAGGATCCAAAATTCTACAGGCACATAGAATTGTATTGAAAACTACCGGCTGGCCCCGTAAGGGATCCCCGCCTTCGATTTGTCCCCATTTTTTTGCATACCACCTAGATTTGGTCCCCCGAAAATGGGTCTAAAACGTACGATTCAGCATGTCTCAACTGTGAATAGAATCCCGACTCATTCGAGGTGGAACTTGTCATTTCCCTGTACTTTTGCAGGCTCATATAGGCGGGGTTCTCTATTAAATTGGGCGAGATCTCTTTTCCATTGCTTGTCTTACTGTAATTATTATATCTTGTATTAAAATGTATAAGAGGAATTGGCTCACGTTGTATCGGCCGCCGTATTATTATCGGGAGTGTCCAGTGGGATGACATTGCTCAGTTGCAATTGGAGAGGACGAGGCGGTATAGGCGGCACCGGCTTATCCGCTCGGAATTCTGTTCTTGGAGGGGAGGGAGCTATTCGGGAGGGCTGAAATCGGATTGGAAAATATCTTTACTCTGTTCATAGTGAATTAAATAACAGAAAAAGTAGTAATTCTTTTGGATAAACTTACAGGAGAGGTGCGCATTCCTGGAGGAGAGGCGGATGACGAGGATGGCTCTGTTGTAATGCAATTCTGTAAGGGAAATAATCTTTTCGGCTTATGAAATAAGAGACTACAGTATAATCAATGAAAATATATAGAACAGACCAAGTTTGAATGGTTTAAAATGGTCTAGGACATAACTACCCGCCATTGGGTGGCGGGAAGAGTTTGTACCGAGCCGACGGAGTTTTGACATCTTCTGATGCTTTCCAAGTTCCATTTTTGTCGGCATTACATTCTCCAGATCAGAAACTACTTGTACCTCAATTTGAGACCCAATTCCACGAGATTACGAGGTGGGAGACGGAAGGCGGACCCGATTTGGGTCTATTTTTCCCTATTTTGAGCAAAATTCGGCCCATAAACTGCGTAGAAACCAATAAATCGGGTCCCAAACAGAGTTTTAGATAGTACCTGATCTGGAGAATAAAATTCTATCAAAAATTCTATGCGAGAAGCACCACGAGGTGGCCAAAGGTCGTCTGCCCCCCGGCGTTCCACCATCGTCCCGCGCCAGCCTGTTGCGGGAGACCCAGCGGGATGAATGCCTTGTATGTCTTATTGACTATCTTTCCACTTATAACAACCCCAAATTGTCAATAAGAAACCTACCACATTCCATCCCACAGGAGGTGGAGGTCGTGGAGGAACATTTTCCGTCGGCGATGCTCGAGGCGGCTTCGGTGGAGGGGCTACAAACCGTTCCTCTTTATTTCTACCCTTAATTTCTCTACTTTTAAATGCCAATTCGAGAGAGGGATAGATTCCTCCGGGTTCTGGATCCGGAGATGTGTCTCGCTGTGTGTTATCAGTCTCTACTTCCAACTGGAAATCTCCCAATAAAAATAAACTTCGAAAAAACGAACATGATTAGAAGAGGTGGGTCCGTCTCCATTGGTGGCCAGGTTATTGACCGGCTCAAGCGACTGTTTCCCACAATTGAACCGGGTTCGCGGCTTCGGAACCGGCGTATTCGCTGCTAACGGAGGAATCATCGATATGTCTAGGAGAAAATAAGGAATACTGTAATATAGAGGGCATATATTTGATGGAAATAATAAGAAAAGGCCGAAAATTTGAGGAAATAGAGAAGATTGACGAGAAGAGCCCCGCTAGCCATGACTCAGCGGGGGCATTGCACTACTCGTCGCTGTAAAAACACTCTATGCGTACTCCTTTGATTGGAGAAGGTGGAGGAGGTTGTAAACTATACTATTGTGTACTTATATTTATGGAAAAGAGGTTAAATAGTATTTCTAGCGAATTATACCCTGGATGAAGGTTTCGGCGGGGTGTCTTGGGCAAAAGACTCCGGAGGACGCCTAAAAAGGAATCATCCTCATAACGGAGCCGGCTGTGAGTGGAAAGAACCTCGAAACCGCCTCAAATAGAACCCTTTCAAGAGCCACCACCCAGTTGTTCGGCACAACCTTCAATCTTTCTAATCGCAGCACAGTATTCAGCCCTGCCCAACCACTCTGGGAGCTCAGCCCGGCTCCTGGGGCCAGGGAGAAAGACCACGAGAAGAGGACATTGCAAGAGGGCCGTGTAGTCATGTTTGAAAGCTTACTCATAGAGTTTATGGTTGCAGTTACGGCTACAATCAGTTAAAAAAAGAGAGCTTAACGGCAGACTAATATGACGGTGTCCTACAGTAAGAAAATGCCCCCTCGGCTGGAGACGTAGCCATTTCCCAGTGGAAGGAGCCGAGGGTCGAGAATAGGTCAATTGGCCGTGTTTCTCACACACGCCTGTACGGGACAGCCGGTATCCTGCACCCATAATCTCTCGGCAACAACAAGAAAAAAGGCGATTCTGTTCCTCCCGAGAGGCTGCCGGTGCAGACAGCCTCCAGATGGTATGGGGAGGGAGGACCGCGCGGCAGGGGCCGTTCACTCGAGCCATACCATCTCGGCTTCAAAAATACAAATAAACAAAGAACACAAAGACACCAACAGGGCTTTTACGCCCGCTGGTGTCGGCAGAAAAAAAGGTAAAGTGGACGATCAGGGGGAGAGGACGAGGAGCAGATGATGGCTTCGGGCGGGAGGACTGGGTACTCGTCGTGGAAGATAGGAAGAGCATCCTGAAAAGGGCCTGAATATTATTCCATGGTGACAATTCGGGTTACGTCTTGTTATAAAGAGCTACTACCCTTCCTTCTGCTGTCCTCTACCCAAACAGCCATCGTCCTCCCAAGCGAGGACATCAGAGAGGAGACGACGGGGGAGGGAGAGGCGCTGCTAAGCACAGAAAAGAGACGAGACGAGTACCTGAAAAAGTGACATAAACTACAAAAGGGATCCAATGGAGGGGGTGTGAGGCTATGTCTACGGACCACAGAACGGAATTGAGAGAGGAATTCTGCCTAGCGTGGGCTACGTCGGCCTGGCCAATCGCTGGCAGACCGCAATTCTGGTGCAGGATAGTGTGCAGTAGAGGCTGGTTTTGACCAGTGGATCACATTTGAAAAGACTACAGACCTCCGGCAGGTGGATCCCTTCGCACTGGATAGGCGGCCATTGCTCTCTCCGGGTCGAAGAAGACGAGACAACGAAGAGCCGCCAGGAGGACAGCGGGACAGCGGAAGAGATCCACGAAGAGGCAGACCTGAAAGATCACAATACATATGGGGGAACAGTGAAGAGGAGGATACGGTAATGGAAAGATACGGAAGCATGAAATGCCGGCCTTTCAATGCTGTAAACAGCTCATTCCCCTTCTGCCGGCGGGCATTCCGGCCGCCGTTAATTTCGCCTGGGGCACACTTCAGTCGCTGCCCAATTTGGCCATTTCAACCACGTCTTCTGGTCGTTCCAGTCGCATTAATTTTGTTAGACGACCGGCAATTTGACGCAATCGACCAAAGGAATCCCCGTGGCCATCTTGCACAGCGACCGTCCGGGCAGCGGCCGATACGCCCATGAGCCGCAGAGAGGCTGGCAGACTCGATGGCCAGCTGCCGGGGCGTCCGTCGGCCAAAGCGAGGTCGATTCTATGATACCAACCTTGGTATATTCTGCTTGAATCTTCTGCAGCGTGTCCCTGGTTGGTACGGGCCTTCCACTCGAGCGGCGGCTTCCCCTTTCAGCGCAACAGGTACCGTGCCCCTTCTTCGCGGCCTCATTGGCTGCTTTCATTTCTTCCATTTCTACCAGTTGGGGCCTGTCGCTAAAGCAAAAGAGCCATTAGACCAACTCCAAAGTAGACTCACTGTCCTCCCCCTGCCTCTGCCGCGCCGTTCTCCATCCCTCTTCTCTTCTCCAGTTCCACCAGAGCCACTAGTAGCCAGATCCTGAAAATAACAGAGACAGCAACAAGATTACTAAAAAAGAGAAAAAACTCTAACCAGTTGTTCGGTTTTAGACCAAAAAATCCTCGAGGAGGACGAACTCTTCCAGTCCTCCTTGGCGCCGGGGTCCATCTGTGCTGTTCCAAACACCGCGGTGGACACAGAGGATACCCGGGGCACCGCCAGAGGACCGGGCCGGGACACCTTCTCTAGAGGAGGACAGGTTGCCTTTCGGGGCGGATACCCTACTCGACTGTCCCTGTTGGCCGTCTCGTCTCTACCTCCATTTTGGCCGAAAGAGGCTCCTCGCCATTGGCGTGGGTTCACATTTCTTTTGAAGTAAAATTATACAAAAAAAAGTAAAACATGACCTGCTTTTAGAAGAAGACAGGCGGCCGCTGCCGGGGAAGGGAGACGACTGACGGCGGAGAGGCCGTCTGTCTTGACCGGAACGGGTCGGCGCGTCACTTTTCTTGTCAGCTTGACCAAACGGGGTAAACTTGAATATGGATATTTTGTGGGGAGAAGAGTAAAATTGAAGGTAGGATGGTGAAAGATGGAAGAGGGAGAATGTTTGAGAGCAGGAGACGTTAAGGTTAGCGTGGAAGTGGCTGATGGAGGAGGGATCGAGGCAGAGGAGTTCGACATGGGCGATGGCTCGCCGGGCGGAGCCGAGATGGCGGCGCCATAGCCAGGGAAGAAAGAAGAAGAAAAGCCAGAAGCCATTTTATTACAAGACGCCACAGGCGATTGTATAGTTATATTTATTAGTAATAAAAGGACTTCTGGCTTCTTTTCTTCTTTCTATCCGTGTATGGCTAGATCGCATCGAAAAAGTTCTTGCACTACTAATATCTGCTCAGAGGTTCGGGAAGGAGGTAACGCATTTACGGAAACAAATTTATCTCAAAAGAAAAAAAATATCACGATAGTGGGAAGCTAAAGTTGCTGATGTCTTCTGAAGCCAAAGAGTTGCCCACGGTATTTATTCGTAATTGGCATATCTGTCGCCTTCTGTGGTTCATTTTCTTGCTATGAGCAAAAATTATTTGTTATAAAACGGTCCTACATTTTGAGCAACATACAAAGCTCTTTTCTTAAACTCTGACGCAGGATCCTCAAACTGGGAATAATATTGAAGGGTAGGGCGAACATCATCCACATCAGACAAATGAATGGCTAAAAATAGTAACGATTTTTTTAACAATACTTTTAAGTAGTTCGGCCAGGTCAATTAATGATAAATCATTTAAATTTCCTTTCCACTCTGGTACTAAAAGTAGATTTTCAGGGCATAGGCTTCCTGCAGCGGCGTCGAAATCAATATATATAACTTTGGATAGATCCCGATTTAACTTTGAGAGATCCTACAAAACTAGAAATATTCAACCAATAATTTACCTTTTTATGATGCCCGTCTGAATATTTAGTGCAATCTCGAAATAGTCTAAACATAATGCGATGATTTGGGTCAAAGGCATCAATAACATTCATCATTCCCATAGCAGACTCACTCGTATAGATGACAACCTATCTAAACGTGTTATTTTACCAGTTTGACATACCTCAAAATTGGGATATCCTACGACGTCAAGAAAATACTCTAATCCAGGGCGTTTCATAAACCTAAACATCCTGCTCTATATGATAACTTTCAGTGTACCGATGGCCCGTTTTATATGTCCATTGTGGGCTGACAAGGAAATTCTTCATTTCTAAAACCAGCGTATATTTAGGTTGAAGATACGGTGCTGGTAGTGGATCAGGTAGTAAAACCTCTCTAGCCGGCTCAACAACGTACTAAAATAAATTAAAAATGGTCTGTCATACGTACATCTCTCCATTTCCAAATACTATTGTATATCCTATACACTGGAGCCAACCAAAGCTCAGAATATTGATCCTTGATAATAAGTCCATTTGAATCTCTTTCAGCTCTTCCTGAAGTATGCAAGCAATTATTTGATCAAGACACTTACCATAGTAAAGAGCGAACGAAATAGCTCCGATAGTTATTGTACAAAGTAAAACTAATCCAGCAATTTTTGTGTTCTTCTCCATGCGTTTTCTTCGCTCTTCACGCTCTTGTTCATGATTCTACAATAAAGAGTAATAACAGCAAAACTGCCCTTACATTTTCAGATCCGAGACCGGAGTCATCCTTACTTTGTGTCGTACTACTGAGCTTAGAAATGGATTCTTCTACACTTTTTAATTCATCAGTAATAACTTTTATCGTCTATAACAAATAACCTAATTGCAAGATATCAAACTTGTGTTATTCGCTCTGGTTCTTTTACAAAGACTTCAAAGGCTTGTTTCGGATCAACTGTCAATGACGTAATAGCCTACACAGAGCATTACATTCGTAAGATCAACTAACTTGCACCTCCTTATTTGTAAATGGATGCCTCATTTTACTTGGGGGTATTTGCGAATAGATGGTGTGATTTTGACGTTGACATTTTATGCAAAACCGCAGTGATCCAAGAATACCCGAACCTCCTAATTTCAGCATCTAGAAAACTTGCAGTACTGTAGCACGTAAAAATAAGAATAGAAACACATAGAAAAATGAGTTGAATTGAGCAAACACGGAATGAGCAAAAACCTAGCCGTTCAAGAGAAATTAGGCGCTATTTTCGAGAGTTTGAAATTCAGACCACTGCTTTCTCGTTTTCTCCGATAGAGAACCCCTTCGTTGACCAACACATCGAACACAGAGAATATTTACTAACGTTTATACAAACTTAATAAAATAAACAATCATAATGCAATTTTAACGATGTCCGGGATAATGCACGCGGTTGTTTCCTCTGTATCCTGAGCCGTTGTCATTCATATGCCGCTTTCCGTGGTATCCATGTCCTCTGTAATCATCCCGTCCTCGCCAATAATTGCCACGATTTCCTCGACCACCTCTCCACCCACCACGATTGCTGAAAAAAACTTATAAAAAAGGTACTGAAATACTAACCCTCTGGAATAGTCGTATACTCTCTTTGTACGCGATGCCCATGGGTGAACGATGATAACAGGATCAAATCCTTTGGAAAGTTTCATATACTCGGTGTTATTCTAAATAAACAAGATAAAATATCTTTATAATAATTGTGTAGGTCTCTTGGATGCTAGTCGAACAAATCAATTTTCAATAATGTTGCTACCGCTATGCGTTACTGGTTATCTATCTTCCCAGTTTGCTTCTCTAATGTCTAAAATAAATCGGCAACTTACTTCAGTATATCTGTTAGCAAATAGAATCTCTAATTCGTCGAGATTTGAACAGCTTGCTTTCTCAATATGCGATTGACCTTCTTCTATCTAATGAAAATTCACCGAGTATATAATATACCCTACCTCAAGTTTTATCTGGCTTGTATTGCTTTCTTCTGTTTGTTCTATTTCCTCTTCTAACTATAATTTAACATTATTTGAAAAATAAATGCTCAATGCATACCTTCTTTATGCTGCCATATTCGTTAATATTTTCTTCTTTACTCTCTGTAGTTTTCTCTTCCACTGGTGTTACTTCTGACTCATTCGACATTTATCTAAAATTACTATAAGTTATTTGAACAAACAAGTGTAAAAAATTCGAAGAAAGATGTAGATGAAGATGCACTCAAGCCTCGAAATCGAGCACGCCATATTGCGTAAAGACGGCTGATTCTATTTCTCTAATTTGAAGATCTTCTGATTTGTTTTTCAGACTACTCCGTTATTCAAAGAGCTCTATCTGTTATTTTAACCAGAATATAGGCAAATGGTGTTCCACGCAAGTAGCTAATGCAAAAGCGAGTAGAAAACAGGAATATTGGCATGCGTAAATTATTAGAAGCATTCGGTAGTAGTGATATTAGAAGCATTTTGACGCATTCCACAGTAATGATTACCCTCCAGATAAGCTCCACCCTCTTTGGTTTGTACTCCTCAATATTCGATTATGAAGGAGTTAATTTTGAGGAATAACCGGTGGGCACAATATGTTGTGAAGAGTGTCTCAATTGGTATATTTTTATTAGTAACATTTTATGGTACAGAAAAACAAAATTTGACAAGAATGATCCAACAAAATTTAAAATTGTAAATTGAATGTTACCGCTCGATTCTTCTGCTGTATTCTTTGATTTAGAACAGTAACAAATGACGATATTTCCCCGATGACAAAGCACAAGAAATTTTTCTTCATTTCAGCCGACCGTTTTCCAGAGTGGTCAATGGCGCTAGTAAAGGTATTTATTACTCTGAAAATACGAGAATAAAACGTACGGTAAAATGATTACCTAGTCTGATTATCAATAAATGCGGCATACAAAGAAAGCAATGTCTCCATACTAGTAGGATGTTCCATGATAATGTGAAAAGCCTATAATTTGCAACGAAGATAGTAATTACTCCTCAAATATTCTTTAAAATCTCACTTACTTCGCGTACATATACCCATGTTATGTTATACTTATCCATCCATCGTGGATTCATGAAGAATTTCTTAACAATTTTTTGAACAAATTCGATAGGTAATGTAGAAATTTCCTATAATTCCCCTAAAAAGGCAAAAGAAAAGAAAATACTGGGTATCCATGGTTTATTGCCAGCTCAAAAATTTTTATGCAGTTGCTCAAAAATACTGTAGCCGCTTTTTGCACATCCGAGGAAACCTAAAAACGATCGTTTTATCTATGTGTAGATTTGTGTGAGTAGACTTACTTTTTGCATTGTTAGATAATGCCGTGTTATTAAGTGCCAGCAATTGAGAATAAATCCTTTATCAGCTGCGTTATACGCGTTTTTTGTTGAATTAGATCTGAAAACATTAGAAAAAATATAAAACCTCCTAACTTTAGCCATTCACACTGCATTTTGATAAGCATCTTCCAAAATTCGATAGAACAGCGATTTTTAAATAGTACGCCTTCTTTGAAGGCAGAGACGTTGGGAGAACTGTCAGAAAACGCGTTCTCTGCTCTCTAATATAATAATAAAAATAATAATTTATGCTTTACCTTTCGTTTGCTTGCTATAGACTTCAGTTTTTTCATAGCAGGTCTTTTTCCAGACATGGAAACTGAATGAGCTGCACGCTCCACGTGGCCTTCTTTTTCCCGTGGTCTGAATAAAAGTAAAACTGCCTAGAAAGGCGCACCTTAGCACTTTTAAAAATGCATCTCGGTTCCTTTCATTCATTTTTAGGTTGCGTTTCTTCTCTACACGACGATGTATATCTGGTTTTTCTTGCAAAGATTGCGATATATTCTATAACTCGTGTTAATTGCTATGTAAAAGTATACCTCCGAGTCTTGCGACACATTTTGAATGTCATTATAAGTGTTCTGTGCAGCCAAAGAATAAGAAAGAATGTCTATCCCTGTTGACTCTTAAACTGCCATTTACACGCAAGTCATAAAACCGACCTGAAGAAGATTTGCCTTTACTTTCCTGTTTGAACCGAATAGTAGTTAAGCTGTGAGGTACTCTGAAAAAGCTATATAACAAGTATAAGAAAGAAAACAAACGAAGACTCGTCCAAGCACTCTTCGATGGAATCATTGGGTTCAGCAAGACCTGCGAAATCTTGAGTTTGTGAGTTGTTTAGACGAGCTTCTTCGACATTTTCTTCATCTGCATCGTGGGTGCCATAGATAGAGCTTATTCCGCCATTTATAGCTAGCGTGTATGCAATTGCAAACTTCAAAGCGGGTGGTATTGAATCTGAATAACAGTAATATCCTTCATACTACAGTAAACGATACTTATATCCACGCGTTCGCCGGTATCCCGTGCCGCCATCTTTCTTAAATGCGTTATATCCATAATGCTCTTTAATTTCTGCAACGAGTTTCTTAGATGAAGATATTAGGAAGATTTCTACAACAAAAAGTGTTCTACAATTAAGGTTTGGAAGTTCTCAAATAGTGCTTTTACTTGGCCTCTACAATTAGCTTTAAAAATTTTCTTCTAGAAACGCTATTGTACGGGTGCTAACCAATGGATAAATAAATCATGAATCTACATCAAACAGGCGTGAAAGAGCCAATGCATCTAATGGAGCCCAGTAATTGACAAATCAAGAAGTAAAGAACATATTGGTAAGATAAAAAAAACACATCACAGGCACAGAGAAACAGAGCACAGCGTCATTTGGGTATCGCCAAAGCGCCTGATTTGAATTTGAAATTGAGAATCAGGCAACATTGCCCGCTAAACTCTTAAAGTGTCCCGTAATTGGAAACCGACTATATCGCAACAACCAAGGACTGCCTCTTATTTCAAAAAAAAAACATCCTCCTTCAGAGCCAACTGACAATGTTCGACTGCCACCAAAGATTCGGTCTCTCCACCCATTCGCAATTCCGCTGGTAGCTGGTCGGAGGAGTCCGATATGGGCGATGGCTCGCAGGGCGGAGCCGAAATGCGGCAAGGCCCGTTCGGAGACGATGGGTAAGACGAGAGACTCTTTGTAGAATGTATCTGTCCAATAATCATAGTCCCAGTCCCCGTTCCCCAGCCAGCTTATCATCACGAGCCGCCGCCGCCACCGCCGGTTGACCAGTCCCCCTGGTCAAGGAGTCCCCTTCTAATAACGATGTCAGTTCTCGGCTCCGTAATCTTCCTCATCCTGCTCTTTATCTACTGTTGCTGTTGTTGTGGTTGCTATAGTTGTTGCCGATCTCGCCAGAGTACCGTCGTCATGAGGAGAAGCCCGGAGCCGGTAGTCGTCGTCGCGCCGCCGATGTATATGACCGGTGGGGAGTGTTGTCATTGCTAGGCTAGGAGGGGAAGAAGAGGCCGGACTAGAGAATAAACCACATCCTCATCTGTGATTGAACTGGACTTTCGCCGGCTTTTTCCCCGTTATCCACCATTATCCCCCGAGGGGCGCACACTTCGCACGTCCGAAATGTTTAACCCGGCAATGATACTTCTAGCATATCTTCTTATTTCTACCGTATTCGGATGCATACCAACGGAATCGCGTAAGCATTTGCAGTCAGTCGAATTGAAGCTAATAAGGTAATCTTTATGTTAGTTTTAAGTTCAGCCGAAGACGAGATAGAGACAACCGAGATAATAACAACGCCGACAACAACTAGCAGTACCTCAACAACAACAACTTCTACAACCACGACCACCAGTACCACAACCACAACGACCCTAGCTCGTATGACTTCCTTTTCCCGAAAATGGCAACTTTTATAGCACTGTGCCTTCCAAATTGGGTTTATTTTTCCACGACGGATTCCTGCTACTTTTTGGGGATAAATCTCGGTCTCAATGGCAATGATGCCGAAACATATTGTGTCAACACTTGGGGAGCGACGCTAGCCTCCATTCATAGCAATGCAGAGAATGATTTTATTGTTGGGTTGGCTCCGGAAGAGAATGAAGTGTACGTTTTTTATCAACTCGTGAATACAGTATCCCTAATTTTAGCATGACGATTGGTCTACGGCGGACTGGACCCTGCACCGCTTGTTTTATGAATTATGATGGAACGCCTGTAAGTCAGAAATGATAGAATGAGCAATTATATTTCAGTTGGACTATACTAGATGGGCAACAGGACAGCCGGATAACGCTTTGTCTGGCACGGAATTTTGCGTTTCGATGCTGCTGTCATTTCTCGTATTCCCCTGTTGTAACCGGGGCGAGTGGAATGATCTCCAGTGTAGTCGAATTGCAAAATATCTAGTGTGTAAAATGCCGAGATTATAAAGGAAGGAGGCGGAAATAAAGGCAAAACAAAATTTCTAGGAAAATGATGAAAAAAAAAGGGAAAAAAGAAGAATGTCAAAAGAAACAAAAGCAAAAAGCTTACGACACCCGGGATTCCCAAGCCGTCTCCGATCCAAGTACTAACCGGGCCCAACGTTGCTTGACTTGCCAGATCGGACGGGATGGCATACTTTCAACGTGGTATGGCCGTAAGCGAGGGCAGTTTGTTTTCGCTCGGTGATAAGGCCGCTCTCTTGCGTCTGCCCTCTTTCCCAACAAAACACCTCCTCAAGAATAGATCGGTGGCATCGGTGGCTCAAATAGAAAATGTAATTCCTCTCTCCCTGATTGAAGTGCCCTTATCCAGATAAGAATGCCGTGTAACCATAGAGCATCGCGATAATTGCCACTGCCGCGGTCTTTGTAGAAAATGTGAACGAATATGGCTCATCCACTGATCCAAGCATGCGTCTTCTGGTAATATTAGGTAGTTCGGTGGCAAGTCCTCTCGAATACGCTCTAGTATTTTCTAAACGAATTATTTTCACTATAGACTCCCCTAATAGAAACGCTCAATTTTTGGGCACGCCCGTTTTTGGGCGTATTTTTGGCAAGGTTGTGGTTTGCCCCTCTATCTCGATCACATCTGTGAATATAGGAGGAAATTTAGGTTCGTTAGGACCGTTATGACGTCTTTTCCACGGTGGCCATTGAATTTCGGGCATTGATCCACAAATGATCGAGCTGTAACCCCAAATATGACTGAATCCCCCGTGAGCGACGGTGTCGAGGCCACTTTTGCGTTTGTGGTCACAGCTCGGTTATTTGTGGACCAATTTTGGAAATTCAATGGCGAAAATGGAGAACGCATCGTGATGGTTCTAACGAATCAGAATTTACCCCTGAATTTCCAAAGACTGACCGAGATATAGGGCCAGACCACGCGGCCAAGCGCCCGTCATATCTGCATGCTTATCGTGATCCCCTGTTTTAGGTCATCTTTAAACATCGTCAAAGCCTAGGCTCCAACCCACATCGTCATATTTCCCGAGAATCTCCCGGGTTATGACCATATTGATATTGCTGGACAAAGCTGCTTCCACCAGATGGCCGTAGTTCGAATTTGTGTGGGGAAGATTGAAAATCGATCGAACAAATTGCTGGAAAAAATATAAATCATTGGAGAAATTCAACTGGGGGTAGGAATTACTTTCAAAGTAATTTTTACACAGAGATGGTCAAGTATTCGGTTCAAATTCAGCGGTGAGCGATTGAGATACTTCAAATTCAGAGGAAAATCCATTCGTATCGTCTGTGTGAAGCCAGAGAACAGAAGGTAAACTGAACGACTCGTAAATATTAATTTTATTATAGATTTATTGATTTTCCTCTGAAAAATTAATCTATATCTAGGTCCGGAAAAAGGCCGAGGGGCTTCATCTTTCTGTAGGACACAGTCATGCTATTCTGCCATTACATTTTCCTCTTTGAACTGCTTGTAGCCAAGAGAAAGCTTTTAAGCATGGCTAACAGCTGTCTTCTCGTGTCCTCCTTTCATGACCCTTCTCCCTCTGGCTCTTTTTCAGCCAAATGGAGCTGCCCTTCTCCTTTGCTGCCTCACTTCTCTTATTATTTTTTGATTCCAAGTCTTCAATTCCACCAGAGATGCCAAGAGCCAGGTTCTGAACTCTCTCCCCACCTTCCGGGTGATACAGCTCGTCACCTCCCTCCTATTCTATGAAGAAGAGCAGAGGGTGTCCCCTCCACCCAGATCCGTCTGCCACTCGTCTATCTACTGTCTCCTCTCCGCTAACCTTATGATTCTCCCGAAAAGTGGTCTTTCCTCCGCCTCGTTATCAATCTCTTCCCTGCAAAGGCGGGGCGTCGCCCGTCCATCTCGCCCGGTCTCGTCGTTCGCAATGCGTCTCCTCCTTCCCCTCTTCTGTCTCTTCTTCCTTATTCTCCCCATCCAATCAGAGAGTCTCATGAAGTTCTTGTCCAGTCTCCGCAGTAAGAGCTACAATGCCCGTGACACAGACCTCCAAGTCTTCGTGAAGAACATACCGGACAATGCCGCCCAGAGGGTAAGTGCACCGTTTATTTCGACCGTCTCCCTTTGGTTCCCGTACAAATATCAGGCAGCAAAATATATCACACAAAATAACCGTCAAAATATACAATAAAAATAATCTAATTTCAGGTTCTCAATAACCATATTCGCCGGTGGTGAGGAGGGACTGGACACAGGCGGCCAGCTGGTCGTAGGTCAGCCGACGGAGACGGTGTTCTATAAAAAGTGTGATCTCTTTCTTATTTTCCTTCTAGTTTTAATAAATTCTGGGTCATTTCAACTGTAGCTCTGTATTTTAGATGGGGCCGTTTACAGGAACCGGCCTGCCCGAACTGTCCTCCTGGGGGACGGATGACGGGGAGGAGATCTGTGTATCCTCCTTTGGACAACTAGGATGAAATGGGGAGGACGTGCTCTCCTCTCCCAGCATTCAAACAGGGATATATCTGTTCCTGCCTTCCAAAATGCTCTAGAATGGACCCAGCAGCCCTCAATGAGAGGAGGAGAGAAATGACATGAAGCTAAACTCTGTAGCAGCCCTCCTCGCCGTGCAAGTCTCTGCAAATAAGGGGGAACTTTGTCTTTCCATCTCTCCCTGCGACCTGATGTCTACGTAGTATTGGCGACCAAATTTTTACCAGCGAGAAAAGAAAGAGAAAGCACATAATTGGGTTGAAGGTCGAAGAGATGGCCTGACCGAGTTGACAAAGTGGTAAACAGCTGTAGGGTTAGATGGGAGGAGGGGACAGCAGGGTAGAAGAGTGGCAAGGGGAGATGGGAGGATGGAGACGCCATGGAGGAGACTGGTTGTGCCTCATGATAGCAGTCCCCTTTCATCAAAACCCACCAAATACTGTGGGGATGAAAAGGCAGCTAGCGAAAGGAGATTGGCAGGGACATCCCGTCAACCCCCGATCTCGAGAGCCAACCAATCGTTACCATGACTAAAGCTGACCCTGACAAGTACAGGCTGGAGAGATGGCTGCATCCTCCTCCTCCTCATTCTATGAGACTGGCACTATTCATTTGTTCTGGAGAACTGTCCCTTTAAAAATCCAAAATCTCCCGTTTCTCTTTCCAAAAATGTCCTCGTCTCCCTTCCCCGACACTTTACACCGCGATCAAGAAAGTCATCTGTGCGACGGCCGGGACAATTAGTCGCTGAACTTTGCGTCGTCAGCCGGAAGTCACAAATCGAACAGGCTGGCTATTTTTGGGAGGGGAAAGAACTATTACACCGACGAGAAAGGCATGAACTTTAGAACTTACCAGAAGCCTCTGGATGGCCCATCTCTTCCAGGATCACACTGAAGTCCGCAAAGCCGAGATCCAGTTCAATCTCCTCGGAGGATTCCACTGCCAGCTGGAAAGGAGGACAAATGGCAGGGAAGAGAACCATTTAAACCTTTCTAAAGTGTGTTTTCATCTGTTCCGGGGTAATCTCCTTGGAGAATATCTTCTTTTTGAACTGTTCCACCAGTCGCCGTCGATGGTTGACGGCCTCTCCCCGGGCGGAGGATGTCACAGCGAAGAGTCGCCTCACCTGCTCCAATATTCCCAAAACTGGATCGGCGATGGGTCGAAGAACAGTAGACCTTTAAATTTGCTACTATCTTTTTGTACAGTGACTACCTCAAAGTCAATCCTTCGGACGACCGGACTCTAGGCCCCGAGGCGCTTGAATTCTGTGAGCCGGGGCCAGCTATCCGGGGAAGACTGAAGGTGGACGAGCTGCGAACTGGCTGCTGGCCTGCCGAAAGGGCCTTGATGTCTTTTCCTGGA
The DNA here is from genome assembly GCA_932521035.1 of Oscheius dolichura. Classification (NCBI taxonomy): domain Eukaryota; kingdom Metazoa; phylum Nematoda; class Chromadorea; order Rhabditida; family Rhabditidae; genus Oscheius; species Oscheius dolichura. Next base: position 1,995,313 of record OW051494.1, on the reverse strand, counting down.
CAATTTGAATGTTTAGAGATAATTGAAGCGAATAGGCTTACGGTAGCGTGGCTTGTCGATGCTCTCGGGGCCGGCCACCTTCCGGATGACCTCGCGGACCTTCTCCCTCGGGGTGTTCATGGCAGGCACCGGGCTGAAATAGTCTATTTTTAGAGATCACAGGGCTCGTGATGGCTTTATGACTCGCTTCAAGGAAAGATCGGAGCCCTGGTAGACGGGTTACTGTACCCTGCCGGGTCCCAAGGCGACGGCCAGATGGTTTACTGCCTAAGTAAAGGCCTGTCTTCGATTCCAGACTCCTATTTGGGTAACTATGCTCATCTCTCTCTTTTTAGAGTAGGAATAAGGGACTACAGACACTTACGTGACAACGGTAGCCGGATTATTGTTGTTCTTTTCCTTCTTCCTCGCCTCTGCGTGGATTCTCAGCGCATCGTCGAGGCATTCCAATATCCGGGGGCCAACCAACGGTCCGATACACAATTCAATGATATCCGGACGGTCTTTGGGGTTGACCTGGAGGCAGGATGTCACCACAGAGGTTAGCTCTCTAAATATGGGTACGGTAACCAAAGAGAGGGGGATTACTCGGAGTAGTTGGCAGGAAGTGGTTCGTATTCAGCTTCGACTATCATTTTAGCCAATTTTAGCATATTATTCGACTGGAAAGGCGGTTGGAGGACGATGGACTCGTAGACGACGCAGCCGAGAGACCAGATGTCGGCTTTCTCTCCATACGGCTCGTTTTGTACCACTTCTGGGCTGAAAACGACACCTTCTCTGAGTATTAAATGCCTTTTTCACTGCGTAGGATCTGCTCATCGAGTAATAAAACCCACTAACCAGCTGTAAATGATCGTCCCTGCCGCCGATTTCAAATAATCCGGTCCCTTCTGCCGTGCCAGCCCGAAATCAGCTGAAAATCGGAGTTTAAAGGTCTGTTTCTCTTTTTTTTCCTTACTTATGACCACTCGATCATCCTCCGTCACCATAATATTACTCGGCTTCAGATCTCGATGAATTATGGACTTCTCCTTGTGCAGATACCGTAACCCCAAGAGGAGCTGGATCAAGAAACACCAGACCCTCTCCTCAGGAAACGGGGTCTTTCTCTCTTTAGACGAGGTTATTAGATCCTAAACTTGAGACTTAAAAATATTACAACTGGGAAATTACCTTCAAGGGGACACCCTCGACCAGGTCCATGACAACGTAGAGCCGCCCGTTCTCCTCGAAGATCCGTCGGTAGCGAACGACATTTGGGTGTCGGAGCTGTTGTTTGATGATCTTCACCTCGCTTATGACATCACCGAAACTTTTGTCATTCTCATTGTTGCGCGGTTGAACCATGAAAATCTAAAGCAGACGAGTCAATCCTGTCTCTCGAGGATCACGCGCCAGTCAAGTCTAAAGGCATCCTCCTGTCGAGATTCTACGGGCGGGGAGATCTCCAGAAAACTGACCTCCTTGACGGCGAACAACTTCGGCTGTCCACTGGCACTGGCCGTGATCTTCCTGGCCGTGTAGACGCAGCCAAAGGCGCCTGCTCCCAACTGCTCCAACAGTTCGTATTCCCCTGCCCGGCCGATGGGCCTCCTCCTCTGATTCACCGTCTCCCAGAGGACTTCCACATCTTTCAATGGAGTGTTTTCCAAGTAGTCTTGATACAGGACGAGGACCTTGGCGTAGGATGTCAGATCCTGGACATAGTTCCCCACGTCGACAAAGGCTTCCAGGACATTGGTGGGGAAGACACGCCGGAAGAGAGGACGAAACCGCTCGACGGAGAAGATCAGCCGGAGGACACGGAAAGAGGAACACTAAAAGGAGGAGGCCAATTATTCAAAGCGATATAGTAGTCAAGTCTACCTGTAGTGTGGGAAGGGCAGGGGCATTGGCTACTGTTGGCTGGGTGTACGCGAGGAGGAGGAGCCGGCCGAGGAGGAAGAGGGTGTTGGACTGGACGAGGATCGACTGGAGGGAGTCGGAGACACACAGCTGGGCCAGGATGGCACATTCGGCTGAAAGGAATATGATAATAAGGAGATACCGTAACCACGAAAGAGGAGGAGGCCGCGAGCTTCTTTTTCTCCAAAGACTACGGCATACTACGGGCACAAGCCTGCTTACCTGCCAGCATGGCCACCCAGTCGTTTATCCCGGTCTCCGGCGGCCTACTGGCCATATCAGCCAACAGGAGGCCGACTCCCCCAACCTGGGCCACTTCGTTAGCCGTCTCCGCGTCGTCTGCCAACTGGGCCAGGCACCAAGCCACGTGCCATTTCAGGCGACTATTTCGGATGCTTAATAGACTGAAAAGTATTGAATAAGTGAAAAAGAAGAGGAAAAAGCTGACCCGACTAGGAGAGGCACCCCGTCGTAGATTCGCAACTGTTGCTGGGCCTGCTCCTCCCCGCAGAGGATTCGAAGCAGGCTGGCACAGTGCCTGGAAGAATATCTTCAAAAGGAAAAACAAATCACTACTTTTGAGTCAAAATGTCTCCGTCTGGCAGTAGATGCAAGCAGGCGTCAATGGCCGCCGTCTCGCAAAGATCCTTCCTACAAAAGTCTGACCCATCACAAAGGACGGCCAGGAGTTCTAGGGCCGCCTGGACGACGAGCATGTCATTTGAGTGAAGACAGCGGATGGCGGCGCGTTGTAGCCGGACAGAGGCCAGGTTGTCGGCGTGGATGAAGGCCAGGCGACTGCTCAGATCTGGAACCAACGATAGAACTGAATGGAGGGGGATGCCCCACTGAGCATGAACTTGGCACACAGGATGAAGTCTTCTTCGCTCTCGAGGCAGGAGACGACGTAGTTACAGAACTGAAAAATAGGTACATTCAATTTTTAAAGAGAATATACCGTAAAACTTGTATTACGACCCCAGAGCCCAATCGGAAAATAGAACCACCCCCTGTAATAGAAACCCCCCTTGGAATAATACCCCCTCCCAGCAATTTTTCGGACTGGCTATTTTTGAATCGTTTTTTCATCTTTTTTCTTCTTTTATCCCAAAAGACGTTATTTTCTTGGGATAATCACCACGATATGCTTGTCAATTGATGGAGAAAGATTTCATCAAAAGGTTCCCTCTCGTCTACTTTTTTGAGAATGGCTCGAAATTAAGTTTTTAGACTTTTCAGCAATACTTTCTCGATATGCCGCTGAAAAAAACACTTGGAAGTAGAATGCGCTGTAGTACAGCAGAATAGTGGTGAAAGAAGAAACAAGGGTCCAATGAGTCATTGGCAATGACTTGGTCGGCGCGATCTACCCAGAGTATCTCCTTCTAGAATAGATGTTCCCAGGCATGTTTCATCTGAAAGCTCTTGAACTCGTGAATTCGATGGTGTACAGAAAGAACTAGAGACCCCTGGTACAGTGCTTATTTGCGGCGTACAGCGTTAGTTGACTTATCCAGGATTATTCGCGGATAAACTCAAGCAACTCATCTTATTATATCTTTTCGCTATACCATCGAATTCGCGAGTTCAAGAGCTTCCGAGTCATATGTAACATGCCTGGGAACATCCATTTTGGAAGGAGAAACTCTGGTTAGATCAACCTTTGCAAACCATTGGACCCCTATTCTTTCATTGGGCCCTTGTTTTCCACAGCGGGGAGGGCCAGAATACAGGACAAAACTGGATTTGTTCGCAGTATTTCCGCCTTGAACAGCTTAAAAAGTAGAAAACGGATCGAAGCTTTGGGGAAATATTCGTTGGATAGAGACTAAATATATCACATGAGCTCAATTTGCTATGAAAATGAGTAACGAGTTAAAAAATTGGTGTCAAACGGTGAAAAAATTAGTAAAAATAAAAAAAAAATTCCGTTTTTGCATTTTTGCGAGAATATTTTTGCAAAAATAAATGGAAAAGTTGAACATTTTGCATTTCTGGAGTCGGTGTTCTTGAAAAAAATCTATCCAAGAATAAACCCCCCTCCTGTAATTACCTGAACATATTCGGTGTACTTCCCCCCGTTGTGGAATTCCTCAACGGCCGTGGAATGTCGGAATAACATCCGGCAAAGACGGAGGATTGCCATAAGCCAGCGGCGATTAGGCCGGCCGCTTATCCATTGCCTTTAAAGGACTAGTTCTTATTATTCTTCAGTAAGAAATGTATAGAAGAAGACTCACAGTGAGCAGATACGATTCCCACAGAGGATCTCCGCCACCTTGGCCGCATTCTCTTGCAGCTCGCCCACATCCCCGGAGTCTCTGAGGAGATTTGGTAAAAATCCAAGAAAAAATAGACTTACAGCAATTGTGTTATGAGCTGGACCTCGTTGCGGATGTTTTGTTTCTGTTGTTGGCGTTGGGAAAGGGAATGTAGCAGGCGAGGCAGCGACATTCCACTTTGAAGCCGGCCGGCCACGGGCGGGTTGCCTGGGGCGACACGCGAACTCCGCAGAGCGAGTGCACAAAAAATCGAAACGACGACATATGAAACCAGGTTGCAGAAGGGGACGTAGCGAACACTTAATTTTCAGAATTTCTCGTAAAAAAGAAACATGCCGGCCGGGAGGATACATTGGTCGCCTCGACCTGCCGTCCCCTCCTTTCTTCGGCTAGTCACCTCCTTCCAAATCCGTCTGCCATTCTTCTACCGGCTGTCCCCTCTTCCCAGATTCGTCTGCCACCCTTCTACCTCTTGTCGCCTCCTCCTGGATTCGTCTGAGGAAGACAGAGGACAAATAAATCACAACTTCAGTTCTCCCCTCAATTTCAAGCAACCCCCTTGAGCCCACCAATAAAACAGGTAGGAAATACATACAATTACCGTCAAGAAGGTGAATACGTTCTGGCTTCAAAGGTGAGAAGTAAAAGGTGATGAAGAGTGGAAAGCTGTAAATGAGCACCTACGAGTAGAAGACAGCACGTAATCGATGCTTCGGCATAAAAAATAATGGTTGATATTTGATGAATGGTATTCCTCTGCTTGGTGAAGGCTACTTTTCAGTTGATGCTAATTTACCTCCGTACCAATGAAGCCAAATGTACAAAAAATTTGTTAGAAACATATGAATTTATCAAAAATTTAATTTAACAAAAACAACTGAATTTATTTATGAATTCTTTGTGCTCATCTTGAAACCAAGGATGCATTCTTCTCCACAAGCCGAAACAACCGAGACCTGAAAATTGTTAGGTGTTTCAAATTCAAACTCAACGTACCAAGACGTCGGCTCCTTCAGAGTCGGCCTTTTCGTAGGCTTCACGAATCTGTGCTCCTAGTTCTCCTTCGGGGGCCTTCAGATCATCCTTTTGCTCAAACGTATCAGGATTCATAAGACTGCAGAAATCGTCTTCGATAGCCATGAGCTAAAAAAAAGAAATGAGCACAGAATGATAACTATATACAAGAAATAATTTTAAAAAAGTGTGAAACTATTAAAACGTAGGTGACCGAAACCATCAGGGCCTAATATTTGCGTATCGTCTCACTATTTTTTTATAATTTTCCAAACTCCGCTATTGCATTTTAGTTTTTTAAAAAGCAAAGTGAAACGCCTTCTTATTTTTGGGGCTAAGCTAGAAATCTCGTTGGTAATCGATGGAGTTTAGATAAAGTTGGTGGAGAAAGATCTGAGGGCTACAGAGCTTCTATAAAATGTTCTAAATAAAAAGAATTTCGATGTTGGGAAACTATGAAAACAATGCAAAGACGAGCATAAGAGAAAGGAAATCCACAATCCAAAATTTTCACTTCTGATGCTTTAGGCCACCCAAACTCAATAATTCCGAACATACAATATAGTCTTGCTTTTTGACTATTGGCACATCCATGTTGTGCGTAGAAGGGCAGATGTCCTCAAGCTTCTTGCTGGTGAAGATGTCAATGGCGACAAGGTGGACTTTGGCATGTCCATGCTTGCCAGTCTTCGATGTAGACATCTCAACAATCTGAAATTAAAAAAAAATACATTGAAAATTAAAAATAGAACAACCAACCTTGCATGGGCGCCCCTTGATCATGACATGCTCTCCCTTGCGAAGAGCAGAGCACTGCTTGGGAATGGTAGCGGCAGCTCCTGACTCGGCTGAAGCGAATTGCTCCTCTTCCTCGTGCTCTGCCATATTTTATCTGAAAAAAAGAAAGTTGGCATTAGGAGATGCATAAAAACAGTCTAAGAACACACAAGTAGAAGCGTAATATTGTGACAAACAACTAATTTGCAGCCTTCTAAAGAAAGCAACAGGTGAAAGAAACGGCTAAACGAGCAAGCGAAGTCGAAGAAAAGGCGGCGAATTTATCAAAGGACCGATTTTTAATTCCGGGACGAACTCGTTCAAAAGAGCGAAAGGCGGGAAACGTTTTGCTTATTTTGTTTAAGCTTCGTCGTTTTTCAATTCGTTTGCTTCGTTCACCGTTGTGTTTGTGTTTTCCTGATGCTTCTTCGTTTTATGGATTTTCTGTTTTCAGAACAATGGACAAGAAACCCATAGTGAAGAATGCAGATATGTCGGAAGAACTGCAACAAGAAGCCATAGATTGTGCCAATCGGGCCATTGAAAAGTAAGTGCTAACTGTTTCTAATCTTCTTTTTTCCAGGTATGAAGTTGAAAAAGATATTGCTGCCTTTGTCAAGAAGGAGTTTGACAAAAAGTTCAGCCCTACATGGCATTGCATCTGCGGCCGCAACTTTGGATCGTGAGTTTTTTTGCTTATTTTTTTTTATTTTGCGTTTGTGCATGCTTCTATTGGCTTTTCAAACGTGGTCTTTTTCAGTTATGTCACGCACGAGACGAAGCATTTCATCTATTTTTACATTGGACAGCTCGCATTCTTGCTCTTCAAGTCAGGATAAGAAGATCAAAACTTGCTTCATTGGATGTGATAAATAATAATAAAAATGAGTTACTTTATCTCTTTAAGTTTTGAAACAGTACTCATCTCTCACAAACATCGGTGTTCGGAAGGTTCTGAATTTCGCAGCATGTTGAAGAATTCTATGGACTTCAGAGCGCCTAGTCTGGCAGGATGAATCATATCAAGGGAAGCAGTAAGGAGAGAGAAGTCCGAAGCCAATTTATTACTTGAATTTATCCCTAATCATTTGCTGCTGTTCTTCTTATTCAGCGAGTCGGCCCTCGCCGCCGTCAAAGGAACCTACGACCAGTTACAGTCATAAGCTCAACTAAAGCCCCACGTCCTGGCCCCTATATGCCAATCCTTCGCGATTCATTTAAAACCACCTTTGGCCCAGGACGATTGCCTGCCATGGACATTGTCCCCGATGCCTACTGGCATTAGCCCTCTGAGTCCCTTTACCTGTGCCACTTGGCCTCGGGGGCGCATTTCGAGACTAAAAAGGTCCTAACATAAAACGAGTGCGGTCTCCCCCAAGTCACTTTGATATAAATATGCGGAGCTAATCCTCGAGCCCACCCCGTGCAGGGGCCTTCACCTGGCTAGCCGCCTTCTTCTACCTACCATCCCCTCCTCCCATCTCCCCCTGCCACTCTTCTACCTACCATCCCCTCCTCCCATCTCCCCCTGCCACTCTTCTACCTCCTGCCCCCTCCTCCCATATCTCTCTCCCGTGAAGGCGAGGCGCCAGCTGCTATATGACAAAGCAAGCGAAATAAACAGACAGGATTATCTTCAAAGGACAGTTTACAGAACTTATTCAGGTGGAAATTTCTCAAATCCATTCGGCTGAAAAGAAGAAGCAGTAGTCGTCTCTGATTTCTTATTGATTTTTTATTTTCATTTCTCTCTGGTCAAAGAAGCGGCTTCGCGGGTAAGCCTGCGGATGAAGCATCTTCAGTTCACTCGCCTCACTCTTCTCACTTTTCACTTTGTGCTTCTAATTTTGTGTTTGATTGCTTCTTGTTTTCCAACTTTTAGTAACTGAATATTGCTGCATATTTACATATAGACAACTTACAGTACGAACACAGTAACGATAGTTTGATATGTTTCGTTGTTTTTTATATATTGATTTATTGATATGATAAGCTTGATATGAAGTTATAATTGTTCAACTCTATGTTTGGATGCCATCCGTTTCTTGCTGTTTGTTTCGAATTATACTGGCTTCCGTCTGATATTGTCTAAATCATTCAAATGTTTGCCTTTTGAAAAGCAGAAAACATTAGAAGCGTATTTTTGAAACATGATTGTCACTGCTGTTCTTCACATTCTATGCCTTGCTACTTCTCCAATTTTCATATTTTCTTTTCAGCCTTTTCTGTTCGTAGAGATGTTCATCCGCTCATTACTCATCTGCTCATTCCTGATGGGAACTGTTTTCGCTGCAAATATCGACAAAACGCGAAAAGATTTTGCTGCTTCTGTTCCATCGAAAGACGTCGACATTTCTACCGAAGACAGGGATCAAATTTTGGTGAGTTAATTTTATATTCTTGAACGTTTGTTTGTTTTGGTGTCAATTCTAAAACATTGTAGTTGCAGTTGTATAATATCTGAATCATTAGTGTAATATTTGAACGTTATTTTCAGGAAGACATCGACATCGTAAGGCGCCAGTACCTCGACCTTCGCAACAAATACAACGCCTGGATGGAAGACCCCTACCACAGGAATGTCATAGCACCTGCTGCAATTGGAGCTCTCTCTGCTCTTGTGACGATGATCTTCCTCTGCATTCTTTTCTGCTGGTGCAAGCAAGTTCTCATTTTAACGTGATTATTTTGTTTTTTTCCAGAAGATGCATCTCCAAGCGGATGAGCTATATGAAGCTTAACCAAGAAAAGACTGGATGGTTTGGGCGCCGTAACACCTCCCACGACTCTTAATTACATTGTTTTATCTAATTTGTCAAGTTTTATCCGATTATTAAATGCTTTTTACCTATTGTGTGTTTTTTTATTAAAACTTCTGTTTAGCAACAGCATTTATATTTCGCTTACACTTCATATTTTGTAGGATAGTTGGCGCATTGAAATCGCAACATGATCTAAGTAAAGCGATGCAATACAATCTGGACGAAGTAGTTCGAAATATACGGCTGAAACGACGAATAGAAGCATTGAATCACGGTAGCGCATCCGCATACCGATACAGTTTGTCATAAAGTAATTCTGAAAGTTGAAGACAATGTACAAGTGCTCCGAGTGGAAAACAACGAGGACGAGAAATAAGTTGCTATAGTTACATATGAGGTCATATAGAGACTGCTTCCTAACATGCTCCCGTTGTAACAACTTGCTTCAGGAGTTTTACAACAGCTGTACGGCCATATTCTAACAGTATTTTATTGTATTCTGGTAGTTTTCTTCTATTCTTTACCCTGTCTCTGTCGAAGGTAACTGCTCAGTTTAGGACGTAAATATCGCCTTGAGCCGGTCTCCTAATGAATTTCTTCCGGTTTTTGCCACTTCGGCATCCTGTATTGAGAGTCTCCCAGCTGCTTTGGCAGTTACTCATGTACAATTAAGATTCTGCTTTTACTATAAAGCAAGTGATCAATATGCCAGAAATGCAGTAAAATAATTCGAAGTAATCATCACTAGAGTGAATTTTGCTTCATCGCTATCAATACAAGTTATATAAATAAAAACGAGGATAAAATAACTGATTCATTACTTTTTCTGGAGAGAGACAATGACGATAAGGAGACAGTAACCCAATACAGAGACGAAATAGAAGGCACCCTTGAAGCCTTCAACGTACCAAATCCAATTGACTCGGCTCTGGATCCCTTTAGGGGCGTAAAATTCCCATCCGGTCAGTCGGCCTCCCCGTCGGGCTATTTGCCACAAGTCAAAGAAGAGCACGGCCAAATTTACGATGTACAGGTAAGGCTGCCAGACGAAGATGAGGGTCAGAGCCAGCTGGATGGCCAAGTGCAAGGGAACAGTCTGAAGTAATCACTTTGTGGGGAAGAAAGGAAGAGATTCTACAAAGTTGAGGGCTTTACAGGTGTCCACGGGGTTGCGGAGATCCTCGGCCAAGTCGTCGACGGCTACGAAGGCGTAGATGGTGACGATGGCTCCGGCCAGGGCGAGGAGCACCCCCATCAAGCAGAGCAGCCACAACATTGAGCAACCAAGAATAAAGACGGCAGGCAGGGGACGAATGGATTAAAAAGGTGTTGGTGGCCTGTCAACTAAAACCATTTTCCTGTTCGTTGTTGTGTAACGACCGGGCTGCTCTCTTTAAAACTCGTCAGATGTAATCCCCTGGCCGAATAACGCCCATATCTTGGCCAAAAAAGGAAGACAGGAGATAGAAGACTGGCAGACGGATTCGGAAGGAGGAGACAGGAGGTAGAAGAGTGGTGGAGGGATCTGCGAGGAGTCATGGTCTAATTCCGCACAAACCCCACGAAGAGCCTCCCTTCCAAGCGGCTACACTGTGAATTTCTTTATGGCTCGTCAAATCTGGACTTTCACCTGTATTGAAATGTACGCGGCTATCCGAACGATGAGACATCCGAAGTAGGAAGATATTTTTTCCAGTATCAGTCTCCTTTCAGCCTGGAATATTTATTTGCTAGGTATACTGGATTTGATGAGTATTATTCATCGGATTTATTTGGCTATATCTGGTGTAATGCGAAGATTTGGAATCCTCAAATCGGCCGCCAAATGTCCCTGTGGATTTGGAAGAAAGAAGAAGGGAACTGTATTAGTATTCTGATCGGAAGGGAGAAGTCTACACGCGATTTGGAACATCTCTACAGAAAATACAAGCGTATCTGGATTGCGTTGTTCGATGAATATACGCAGCCAATCGAATACTATGGCGGAAAATGGTGGAAGATGGAGACGGCAGTGGAAGGAGGAGCCGAGGAACACGAGGAGGAGGACGACGAAGAGGACGACAAGGAGGGAGGCAGCCGAGGTGTTGGCCGTGCCGTGCTATTTTATGCTCTGGCTACCATCGCCTCAGCCGCCAAGTCGGCCGGCAACAGGGGCCGTGCCATGCCGCCATCGCCGTCGGCCAAGAAGCAGCGCTGGAATGGATTTTTCTAATAGAATAAATGTTATTCTCTCTGTTTTCTTTATTCTTTTCTAAAAAAAATCCTTGGATCAAGGGCAGTCAGTCGTTGTAAATAGAGCAGAATACTCTGGGGATGGAATAGGCTCTAGTGGCCAAGCCAAGCCTGTCGGGAGGAGGAGACTTCACACGGAGGAGGAGGAAGGCGGCGACGGTGAAAAGAACCGCTTCCAGCTTCAAGTCCTTGTTGCAACATTTTTGGGCATGAATTTCTCACAGCGACCTGTTATTTCGACCGTTCTAGGTCAGAAATGGACGCGATAACTGGTCAAAATCCAGTTATTTCAACTTCCCCACCCTATAAAAGGCCACCTAATCTCTTCATTCTTCATTCTTGCTCCATCTCTCCACCCACCGATGTCAACCGAAGGAGGAAGGAAGTTGTCCGCCGAAGGCGGCGGCGCCAACGTCCAAGACTGGATGGACGATGTGAGTTCATTTATAGAAGAACCGGCGCCTAAAATGCAACACACCCAAGGGTCTTGATGAACTAGATTAACTTTTATGTAAACTCGATGTTTGTTTCCTTCTCCTGTATTGAGCTGTCCCGGGGAAAGCCAACAGAAAGAGGCGCACACTGCCGATATTAGAAGGCCGACGTTCTAGGACCCCTAAAAATTACAGCAGCCCTTGACAAATAGGCTTAAAAGATGCGCCTTTTTCTGCTGATTACGGCACACTATGTTATGTTTCGAGAAAAAGCCGAAATCTGGAGAAAAATGAGTAGAAACATGCCGAATAGCGACCGCGCGCGCCACTTTCGAAATCTAGAAATTTACTTCCGTAAAATGCTCCATTTCCAACTTTTAATCTCCATGTCCGGTCGGTTTCACCTATTTCTTTGACTTTATACAAATAAATTTTTTGTAGGTCTTGAAGCGAATGCAGGGTCTGGTTGGCCGCGCCGACGGCAACATCGCCACGGTGATCAGCCTGCCCGAGGTGATCGCCATCATCCAAACGGTGCAGGTCATCTTCATGGAGGAGTCGAATTTGTGCGAGTGCGAGGCCCCGATCAAAGTCATCGGCGACATCCACGCCCAGTTCCAGGACCTGAACCGGCTCTTCGATCTCATCGGCCGTGTTCCCCAAGAGAGGCTGCTCTTCCTCGGCGACTACGTGGACCGCGGACCGCAGGGCATCGAGGTCCTCGTCCTGCTCTTCTCCCTGAAGATCCGCCACCGTCACCGCATCTATATCCTGCGCGGAAATCACGAGACCCCCTCGGTGAACAAGATCTATGGGTTCTACAACGAATGCGCCATGAAGTACGGCGTCGGCCTGTGGTGGGACTTCCAGGCCTGCTTTAACCGGATCCCCATGGCCGGCCTCGTCTCGAAGAGGATCCTCTGCATGCACGGGGGACTGAGCCCCGAGGTGACCAGCCTCGACGTGATCCGGAACATTGTCCGCCCCTGTGAGCCGCTGGACCGTGGACTGCTCATTGATCTGCTCTGGTCCGATCCGACCAACAAGGGCGACGGATGGTTCCACTCCATCCGAGGTCGGTACTCTTCACTTCTTAGAACTTGTTATTGCTCCAGGAATCAGCTATATGTTCGGCAAGGGCGTCGTCCAGCAGGCGTGTGAGCTGCTCGGCCTCGACCTGATCATCCGCGCCCACCAGGTGGTCCAGGACGGCTACGAGATGATGTCGGGCCGCCGCCTGATCACCGTTTTCTCGGCCCCCAACTATTGTGGACAGTTTACCAACGCGGCCGCCGTGGTCTGCATCGACGGCGACCTGACCATCTCCTTCCAACAGCTGGCCCCGGCCGCCGCCGCCCCCAGCTCGAAGGCCAAGGCAGCTCCGGCCATTGCCGCCGACACGAATGCCAACGAGGCCAAGCAGGACAAGGAATCGATCAAGCCGTTTGCCGGCTTCAAGAGCCAGGCCGCCAGCCCCCGTCAAGCCTAGAAGACTGAGTGATATAGAGTATATAAAACACGCGGCAGCGGCAATAAAAACTGTCTGAGGTCTCATTTCGTAGTCTCTCTTTACTGTCATTTTCTCATGTTTCGTCATCTTTTCTTTGGCACCATCTCGGGCAGGCCTTTGTTTTCTGGTAATTACAGGGCATACTGCCTACACGAATCAAGAACCCAATGGATCGAAGAAACAGAATGAAAAAGAGGTCGGGGAAGAAGAAGGAAGGAGGTGGGCTGTACTAGTCCGAGGAGGAGGACAATAAAGAGGGGGAGAAGAGGACGATTCTCCCGAAAAGTGGTCTCCCAATACGCCTTATAAAAACAGCGGACTTATCCCCGGAGAAAAATTATATCATCGGGTAATTCTTGCAATATTTATGCACTTTTTTATTTGTAGAAGTCATCCACATGGCGTACTTTCTATTGGAGGCTTTACCCATATGGCTACAGATGGTACAGGTTTTTCTAAGCTGTTTCCTAGAATTACAGCCACCATTCTAACTTTAAATGGACAGTTTTATTTTCCATTTCGCCGAGATATTGGCCTCGCATTAGGTTTATTGTTAGATTATATTTTAATGTTAATTATTTTCAGGAGGCGTCGAATCATCTAAAGAATCGTTAACGTATCTGCTTAAAAATCCTGGAAAAGGTTCGTCACATTTTATATGAAAAAATCAACTATTAATTACAGGAAGAGCCATTTGCATTGTGATTGGAGGAGCTACAGAAGCACTTGACGCTCGCCCAAACTGCTATAATGTGAACATTTTATCTCGGAGAGGATTTTGCCGGTACGCTATTGAATATGGAGCTGACCTCGTGCCTATGTACAATTTTGGAGAAAATGATGTATTTGAGCAAATGTATAACCCAAAAGGATCATATTTACGAGACGTCCAGGTATTTTACCTTAGTTCAAAAGATTGGTTTTTAGATAAAAATTAAAAATGCTGTCGGATTTTGTCCGCCTTTATTTTATGGCAGTGGTCTTCTCAATAAATTTTTTGGAATATTGCCACGTAGAAAGCCGATCACATCAGTTATGGGAGCGCCGATTTCGTAAGTTGTTTTCTAATCTTTTTCCAGCAAATCAAAAAGGAAGCAACTCGTTTTTTATCAGAAGGTCAGCCATAATCACAATTGAGCTGTTTGAAAGAAGCGCTCCTGATATTCAGGGGCGCGTCCTCGGTCATCGAGGATGGGTCTGCTTTTTCCCAGAAATCACTTTACCCCCGTTTTTTGTGTGTGCTGTGCTGTCTTGTGTATCTCCTGCTTCAATTACTGCTTATCATTTCTGTTTTTCAGTTCATATCGGAAAGATGTCTCAGTCGACAACAAAATCAACTAAACTTGCTTCCAAAGCAACCAAGAAGTCTGCCATCAGCCGTTCCAAGGACGGTGAGAAGAAACGCAAGCACAAGAAGATTGAATCGTTCTCCATCTACATCTACCGCGTCCTCAGACAGGTAAATTTTTATTGTAATTGCAGTGAAAAGCGATGAAATATCGCATTTGGTATGGAATGTCGACTATTTTGCCAATGTGAGATCCAATAAAATAGTCAAGGATACGGAGTGAATAGAGACAGCGAATGATATGCTGCACGCATGCAGGTGTTATGGCTAGTAATTTTGCCAGTTAAAAAATGTCGAGAAGAGTTGGAACTAGGAGAGTGTTACGTCAAATCCACCTAATGGAATCGCAGATATATGTGCCTTCAAGACTTTCAATGTGATGTTTACTGGAATGCCCGTTTCTATTTTTCAAAAGAAAAGCGTTCTTATTTTATAAAGACGCGTTTGACTTATTTTTTTATTTTCAGGTTCACAAAGAGACTGGCTTGAGTGGTAAGGCGATGTCCATCATGAATTCGTGAGTTTTTTTACGAGCATACTTTAATGGTGTTTTTTTTCTTTCTCGCAAAATCGCTTCTAACAAAATGGTTGGGTAGTGCCGCTAGAATGCATTCATATCTTATTTAATTACTTATGGAAGTATTTAGCTTCGTAACGGACGTCTTCGAACGAATCGCTGGAGAAGCTTCGCGCTTGGCACACATCAACAAGAAGAATACTATCAGCTCTCGGTTAGTTTACTTGCTTTTCCATCTAGCATTTATATTTCAGCGAAATCCAAACAGCTGTGCGTCTTGTCCTTCCTGGAGAACTGGCAAAGCACGCAGTTTCTGAAGGAACCAAAGCAGTTACCAAGTATTCTGCTCAAGTCGCCTCTGCTGCCAAGTAAAACTGCACCTTCTTCTTCAATCAAAACAAAAGTCCTTATAAGGACTAACTTGCATACAATATTATGGTAAATAAATATTTGCTTATTATTTTTTGTACTGTTTTAATTAGTTTTGGCCATTTGGGAAGTACGGACGGCGGGGCTCGTCCTTGTGCAAGACGAAGACTGGCGCATTCCATCCTTTAGAATTTTTGAAACTTCACCTTGTAGCAGAATCGATGTAAACGACGCAGAGTGGAGTAAATTGTAAGTAACCGTGGTAATGGAAGTTTGGGGCATTTCTCTTACTCTTCTTGATCGATATTTCTGGGAAATGTTGTTTTTTATTTTGACTAAAAGAGGAAGAAAGGGAAGGGGAAGAGAAGCGACGAAGAGTGGGGATGAAATGAGAGAGGGAAGGGGACGAAGCGGAGAAGGAGGAGAAAAGGAAAAGAAGCAGATAGAGAGAGAACGAAAGGAGAAAGAGGAGAGAATTAGAAAAGGAATGGATGAATTCCTTTTGATTTTTTTAAAGCTTCACATGAACTTGAGTACTGACGAGTTGTTGGAAGTTCCATTCAGTACCTTATTTGCCATTAGTCGGACCATAGTCACCCGTGGCGATCTGCAAATTATAGCTTTATGCTCGAGCTCGTGAAATTGCTTTGTATAATTGCTATAAGTATAATTAATGGTGACATATTCCGTAAAAATATTACGAATTCGTAGTTAGTTCAGTCCCTGCGGGACCCGCTACCGGAAAAAAAGGCCCCTGACAGTCCCTTTAAGACGAGATTTCTGTAAGACTCGAGCAAAAAAGGGGCGTTTTGGACTTCGGAAAAATTTTATATTCTTGAGACTATGTGCATAGAATACTCGTAGAATGACAAAAACTTTCTCGAACCCATTTGGGTCCCAACACGAAAAGATTGCGAAATATGGAAAATCGAGTTTTGCTCATTCAATGTGGATTATCTCACACCTTTATGGTCAAATCATTTTGTTTTAGGTATCTGCAGATTCGCCACGTCAATATCTACAACTTTGCAATACATTGTTGGTGTTCAAAATCACTAAAAAGTCAAGTTTTCGAAGAATTTCGGTTTGACACTCCAGTATTTTGCCTATTGCTATATGATAAACCACAAAGCCACGCCTAATTCTTTTTTATAAACATTCTACATGTTCTTCTTCATTTATTAAAAAAAGAAAAATGTCAATTATCCATGACCGTATTTTAGAAAAAATGGTTTGAAGATGACATACAATACGCCGTGAGCAAAAGCGCGTTGTACGCATTATGTTTTTACGAGTTTGCGTTCTTTTTCTAGTTTTTAGCTATATTCTGCTACGGCTCGGCCCAGCAATTTGAGGAGAATGTCGCCAAGGCGATACTGAAGACGGGGGCCGGCATCTAAGGCGTCAAGATTAGTGACAGCCGATGGAGGTCATCCTCCTTTGCGACAAACTCGGGGCCAGCTTTTGGGTGTCTATAGCCCTCCTTCTGCCTCTCACGCTGAAAGTCAAGCCGGTCGAGGTCAGCGATCTGTCGATCGGCAGGATGTGATCTCTCGCCAACTGCTCAGAGGATATCTTCACGACGGGAGTCACTCTCAAGATCTGAAAATGGGAGTAGTGTACAGCTACAAGGTGGAGGATCTCGGCACGGACTTCCATACAATCTTTGTATACGGAAAGAGTGGAGTCATCCAGAGGGAGAGAAGCGCCGGATATGTGGATTGTCGAGTCATTGATTGGCATGGAGGGGGAGGAAGACGAGGAAGGGCACGAAGACGACCAAGAAGAAGAACGTCGACAGCAATTTTATCATCTTTCTTGAAATTCATAAAAGTTCGATTTCTTGACTCTTTTATTTTCGAGATTCCATGAATAGGTAATATCCACCCGAAAAAGAGCAGTCCTGGCCGGCCATCTCGTCCTCTCCCGTCCTTCTCTACTGTTGCACCGGGGGAAGACGATCATCAGCGGGAGACGACCCCTCATGGTATGTGACCAGTGATTAACCAAAGAAAAAGAAAAAAACAGTTACAAAAATAAAGATTGGCATAATTATCAAGAATAAATTGTACTTCTATGTGTTCTATCTATTTTGCAAAGGAAAGACAATTTTGAGAAGAATAGGCATAAATGTGTACACCTCCACTTTCGCCAGATATGGGATGGGAAGGTACAAATGGAACCAGAGAATGGAGAAATTGTTTGAAAATACTATTCGAAGTGCGCGCCAAGCGTGTCACGCTGCGAATTGTTGAAGAAAAAATGCAAGAAAAAGGAACGACACCGCAATATTTAAAAATTTGTCTCTCTTGTTTTTGTTTTCTTTGGTTTCTGTTTGCGTGTTTTGTTGATTTTGAACTGCTTTTCTTTTGTTGTATGGTACACAAAATTATCAAGAAATTTGCAGTGAAAGGGGAATGACTCGCCCCAAGGATAACGAAGTCACCACGGTTAACTGGAATGAGAAGATAGCTCTTTCCCAAGTGAGCCCTATTTTTTTAGCATAGTATGTTGTGTTTTACAGGTGTATAGAAAACGAGTGCCGCGTTTTGCAAAAGCAACAGAAGAAGAACGCGAGGAAGAATGGAAAAAATTAGGTATGCACCCTTTTACTGCTCTTCTAAATATGGTGTTGTTTTCAGATGGACGATTCGCTAAGCGACTGATAAAAACATTGATACCATTATTCAAGCTTCCCAAATATAGAAAACGAAGAAAGCAGTCGCAAACGTCTGTGCTGACAATTGGACCGTATAATCCACCAAATATTCGTTTACTATTGTCGAAGTTAGTATTATTATTATGTATCCAATATTTACAGAAATCTGCAAGTGCACAATGCACATCATGACAAAGACCTATTGTTTGAGCCTCGCAACAATGAAATTGCTGTCTTCTGCGATGTAGCTCAACATTGTTCAGATTACTTCTTATCTGACGGTTTTCATTACCGTATTGGCCGCCCATTCCGTATTGGAATTGAATTTGATGATTATGCAGCGATACCAAATACAGTGGCTGATGTTTATAAGTTGCCGTCAAGTTTGAGGCTATTTGCCCACAGTGAGCAAGGAACGGTTAGTTTGCTGATTTCCTATGGCGGTATTCGTAATTTCAGTGTATTTGTGATTGTGAAGACTGTGCTACCAATCCCGAATGTAAATGTGCACGATTATCTACGATAATAAATAAAGGCAACACTCGTCTCAAAGTAATTATCGCACCTATTTAACTGTTCAATTTTAATACAGAATGAAACATTATTCTTGTATGACAGTGTCCATGTTAATTGTGAAGACGTTGATGCCTTAGTAATCGGATGTGGGCAAGCTTGCAAATGTTATCAGCACGGCAAATGTGAAAGAAATGTAGATCTGTTACTTTCAAAGCAACCAAAGTGAAGAAGTTGATTGTTATTTGACAGTAGGTTAAAGTTCAGGTTAGAAGTTTACCGAGAAGATCTGGAAATGAATTTTCGTGTTCGAACCCTTCAAAGTCTTCTTCCAGGTTTTCTGGTGAACTATATTCTATTCTAAATTTTCAGGCGATTTCGTTGCCGAATTTACTGGCCATCTCGAAACGCCTGCTGAAATAATGAATCATCCGAAAGCACCAGACTATGCGTTTCAACTTGTTTTTGAAGACAGTATGCGTGAATTGGTAGGAAAAATGATTAACGGATTACAAGATCATCCAACATATACAGAATTCAAAGATCTTTATAATGTAAGCTTTTATTTGCTATGACTAATGGTTTTTAGGATCTAACATATTACAAGAAAAATGCAAATGTGCCAGAAATTTTCATACAGCCATTCGATTTCGGAAATGTTTCACAATTTATGTCTCATGGCTGTCTGCCCAACTGCCAAGTTGTTAGGTATTCAATGTTGTAATTTGCCCAGGGAGGAAATGTTTACAGAGTAATTGCAAATCACATTTTTCCGCAATTCCATAGACTTCTCCTTTTTGCAGACCATTATATTCAAGCTGGATCAGAAGTAGGATTATTGTTATGTCTTATTTTTTTATCGTCTTATAGCTTTTTATCAATTATGGTGACGCTTACGTGGAGCGACTGCAGTGAGTCAAAATGACAATTTTTGTATTTGTATTGTATTCTTTTAGAGGCAATTGTCGCTGCAAAACCTTACTATGCCCTGATATAAGAAGCAATACTCTTGTTGTTTCTGCAACTAATCCCAAACCAGTAACCAGTAATACATTTAATTCTATATTTAACTTTTGTAGGTTGAAGACTACCTGAAAGACGTAGTATTTCCTATAACAAGGACTGGAGCGATATGGAATGATAAACTACTGGAGATGCATATAATGTTGAATCCTGGTTTTACAAACGGCCAGCACCTGCGGCGCTGTTCTAGGTTTTTTCAATCTTTATTTTTGTTTTACCAATAATTTGAGGCGTATAAAGAATGAACCAACTGCGAAAGCTAAAGAGAATCAAAGAATATATCGTACAGTAACGGAACGTACCCAACAGCTTATCGAGCAGACAGCTTCCTTGATTCGAAAATATCCACAAACCAGCGACTATAGGTGAGAATTATTTTTAACATTGAACTGTTTTCCATAGGCGGGAACAAAAACAGCGAAGTGCTCCCAGAGATGCATTCAGACAAATTAAAATAAAAACGGAACAGCGCGATATCATCGAGGTGCACAGCATTCACGTTATATCATTGTCGCCATCGTCCCACTCCATTTCGTCTTCAGCCAAAAGATCTCCGTTCTGCGTGAAAAATGAGAAAAGAACTGTAGAAGATAAAGAAGACGATGAAACTGTCAGCAATGTTATCCAACAGGAAGCCCATGAGTCAGTGTTAATATAATAAATACATCTGTTGACAATTTAGGCTTTCCTCGCAATCTTCAAGCGTCTCTGGTGATAGAGAAGTATCCTCCGCTAGACCATTAAGAGCTTTGAGAAAACGGCCTGTTGTGTCAAATAAAGACTGCGGTGATTCCCATGAGGATCCAATGCGGAAAAGGTGTGTTTCATTGTTTATGCCATTAAAATAACAAAATATTTTTAATTATAAATTTTACCATTATAGAAAGTGCCCTTTCGATACTTCTAATAAAAACACAAAAGTAAATACAGGATCTGGGAAGTCGAAGTTATCTTTCTCTGTTCACATCTAATACAAAATATTATAGAAAACCCCATATAACGGATGAAGATCGAGAGGGTAATGTTGATGTATCGTCTATTTCTAGTATTGACTCATCTCCAAGGTTTTTTAAAAACATTTGCATAATCTGCTTTAGTCCAAATAATGACGAGAAGAATATAGAAATTGTATGTATACACGATGATAGTGGAGATAAGGAAACGTCAAACAGTGTGGGCTATTATATTCCTGAGATAACCACAAAAGAAGAAAGGTTTTTCACATTTGTTTTATGAGCTTTATTAGTGTGGCTAGCGAAAATGTGGTGGAACAAACTGTCAAAAGACCAAAGAAGAAGCGGAACTCTCGTAAAGCTCTAAAGAATGGTAGGAGTATTAAGCAATCAAGGACCGCGGCACGTAAAGGAGACTACACGGATCAAAAGTTGGTTTTTCTTGTTTGCTAACCTGCTGCCGTTGTGGCACGTGTCATAACGATTCATTTTGTTCGCGTCTATTTTGCTTTATTTGATGAATTTGCTGATTATTGTCCTGTTGCATCCGTGCAAGGAAAGTGTTCTGTACAACCAAAGAAAAATAAAACATGTATTGTACTAATGTCGCTAATTTTCCGTGGGGGACACATCTGGAATCCCACCTCTTGCCATTTTTTAAAATGAGATGCGGTTTTTCCTACATACATTTTTTGTGTCAAATGACTGTAGTAAAACTTTGCTTTTTTTATAGGAAAGTGTTGGAAGCCGTTTTACCGTCAAAACCATTGGATCTGCAGAGTTTCAAAATACCGAAAAAGGCTATGGATCCAGAGTCTAGCGAGCTGCCCTTGGTGGAAGTGCAGGTGAACGAAAGCTTGTTCACACCCGATCCTCTCCCCGTCATGAAGTTAGTTATTTTGAAAACTTATATTTGCATTAGAACACTTCCTCCTCCTCCATTAAACCGTTTCAATGTTTTCCCCGCAGATCTTCAGAGGAGCATTAAGTATATTTTAGTTGTTTCTGTTACAAGTTCTCTTTCAGTGAAATGCACTATTCAGCTCGTAGTAATCACTTGAATGACAACTCCTCTCGTCATTTTACAAGGTGTGCTATTTCTTATTATAAATGTAGTAAATTTAGAAATGCCACTAAAAGGTTAAATAATAGTTTTTTCCCCAATTCCGATAGTTCTCCGCATCAGGATGATTTTTTGTCTCTAACAGTGGAATATTTGCACACCCAAGATAAGTGCTTACCGGAGTTGAAAGAGGAACCCGGCTCATTTAGCATGTAAGTCATTTTTAAAAATTCTTTCAGTATAGGTTTCAGTTCACAAAGTCCTTTACCTATTGGACCGCCACCACAGTATGCTGTAGAACAATTGAAGCCCTTACCGTTAGTTTCATTTGCTATTTCTTTCACCGTTATTCTTTAGAATAGAGGAAGAAGTTAATGATGAACCGGACTCGGAAAAGCAAAAGCTAATTGAAGAAGAAAAAGAAGCGGCAGATCGCGACTACCTTCGTAGAATCGAACAGCAGCGGGAGTTGAATGAAATTATGCACATCAAATTGGAGAAAAAAGAATGTAAAAAGGAAAAAAAGAGGTAATTTTCATGAATACTAACTAATCTGTTTTAGACAACGAAAAGAAAAGAAGGTATTGGAAAAGGAAAGGATGCGATCTAAAAGGCGTAAAAGGAGAAGTAGCTCCTCAAGTGGTAGCAGCACAAGAAGTGTCTTAGTTACCAATCGGCGAGAAGTAGTAAGAAGCCCTTCTGTGGAAATCCTATCAGTAAGGTATTCACTACCGAGACAGCCCTCTGAAACTTCAAGAGAAGGCTCCTGTGTTAGCGCATCGAGTTCGATCGAGTGGCTCGATCCCATTCCCAAGAATATAATTCAAAAGTCGTAATATTGTATATTACATCATAGTTTTCCATATGTTTCCCCTGTATTGCATGGTTGTATCATGTTTACAGTAGTTTTTTACTTACACATATCTCCTTCTTTGATAGACTACCTTTCACTGACTTTATTCTATTTTTAATTTAGAATATAAAATGTATATTGCTTGAAGCATAAATAAATTCTTGTTCGTGAATCATAACTTTTTCATGGCGTTTCCACTTATTGCAAGTATGTGGCAAACAAGTAAATAACTTCGTCGTCACCGGCCAGATGCTCATTTGGTGGCCGTTAATAAAGGTAGATGCTATCTGATCAATTATAAATTTTGCCTCCATGTGAGTGGTTTCCAACATTTTATGATAGTCTCCCAGTTGCTCGAGCACAAAACGTTTGCCTGTCTTCGGAATCAATTTATTAAAAAATGTGATTATAAAAATACAATAGAGTAGAAAAGATTAAAAGAATATAATGGCCACGGCAGCAAGAGAAGGAACAATTCAACCAGAGGAGGAAGGCGAACTGGGATACAAAGGCACCTGCCGTACAACATTTGAACAAGAGATGGGAATCCAAAATATAAACATATCAAATAGAATATATTTTGCTTTTTCTGGATAGGCAGAAGCGCGAGGAGGATAAGGAGATACCCCAAGCTGGCCGTAGAGTCTTTGCGCCTGGTTCACTCGGGAAAAAAACTGGCAATTCTAATAGAGAATGGGAAGGATATATATATATATATATATATATATATATATATATATATAACCGTGTATCTATTTTAGGGGTAATAATAATTATCCTGAATATTGTTCATTTGGCCTCGGGGAAGCTGGGGAATAGGAGACGGCGGGTTCCTCGCATAGGGGAGGTAGACCGTCGGCCGCATCTGGACTCCCGTATACTGCCCCGTCGGATACTGGCAGTGCAACTGAAAATGAAGAACGGGGCTTATTCTAGTCAAAAAAAGAGGGACAAATCAGGAGAACGTCCTCTGGCCTCTAACAGGCAATTTATGAGGAGACTAGGCGATTAAAACTAAGAATAATGGTTACCTGAGGGGCATACATGGGTCCTCCAATCATTCCTCCATTGGGACCGGCATTCATCTGTCCTGGGTTCATCTGCCCTCCAGCCATCGGCATTCCTCCCATCATCCGGCCACCCATATTCATTGGCTGCTGCCCCGTCGGATTTTCTAGATACTGTCCATTCATTGGAGCAGCCATTTGTCGGCCAGCTGGAGGAGCCACTGGAGTTCCGGGAGGCCAGAGCATCGGTGGTCTAGGTGGCCCCATCCTAGCCAAAGGAGGAGGAGGAGCCATTTGTAGAGCTGGCTGATAAGGTCCAGCATACATTGGAGCTGCCATTTGTGGGCCCATCGGAGGCCCGGCCATTGGGGCTACCGGATACGCTCTAGGTGGAGCCAGCCTAGCCAAGGGAAGAGGAGGAGCCATCTGTGGAGCATTTTGTGACGCTGGCTGGTAAGGTCCCACATTCATTGGAACAGCTACTTGGGGTGGATTCATCGGAGCCATCGGTTGTCCATTCGGATCGGGTACAGGTTGTCCAGCCATCTGGCCGCCCATATTCATCGGTGGCCGGCCCATTTGTCCTCCAGGTGCCTCTTGGTACTGTCCACACCTTGGCGCATATTGGCACTGCGGAGCGATCTGTTGCCGGGGAAAGGAGCCTTCTCCAATCATCTGCCCTCCTCGATAAGGTTCATGTCCTCCTCCAATTTCACAAGCCAGGAGACGGCGTAGAGGAACCATCGGCTCCTGATACTGTCCAGGCATCAGCTGATCCATCTGCCCGGGGCCAGGGCCATCCATGACGTCGATCTCCTCTGCCTCCATCTCTACCTGGCCGGCATTGTCATTATCCTGCTGCTGCTCGACGGGAGGAGGGGGATCTGCCGCAGGCTCTGGAGGCACAAGGGCGTCCCTCATCTGCTCGTAGACGCCAACCATCTCCCGATAATGGACCAGCTTCTAAAAGGGAGAACAGAGTTACTATCAGACATGCTACGTATCCTACCTCATATGCTCGTTCTTGTTCTTGGATAGCCCACTGGAGATGGACCGCGATATCACGGACAAAGGCATTGTGCTCGGCGACGGCAGGGGGCAATTGGGCTCGGTTCGGTTGCTGGGCAGGTGCCTGCTCCTCTCCCTGCTCTTCTCCCCCTTCCATCTAGAAGTTTGTAATTTTAAAACCATAGGAAGGGGGGGGGGGGGGGGAATAGCCTACCTCATCGGCCACTGCTTCCTCTTCCATTGCGACGCCTGGGACGGGATCATTGCCAGCGATGGGAGCTGGCTCTGGGGCAGGAGCAGGATTCTGATCAGCCACGTTCTGAAAACCCTCAAAATTAACTGGATTACTGTATTTTTAATTGGAAAGTATGCCCCAGACCCGTTGAATTGATCAGCTATCTTTTAGGAAAGGTGGAGGAGAAGGGAAGGGAAAGGAGGATGGGCAGGAGAAACAGGATGACTTGGTTCTTGGGCAGGCCTACAGCCTTACTGCCCGCGGTCTCTCAATTCATCTTTCTTAATTAATAAACTACAGTAAAATGTGTGGTGCCCGATTTAAAACTATTACAGTATCCCGGCTATCTATCTTCTGTTGCCCAGCCTCCATAAATTCAACATTCAAAACTTCAAAAATTCATGTTAGTCAGTGGCGGGCTCTAAATAGCGGCGGAAGAGTAGCTATAAATAGAAGAAAACAAAGTTTTAGAAGTAGGATTTGTTTCATCAAAATCAGGGGCGAGGTCTTCGAAAAGACCTTGCCTGTCGTTGAAGAGAACGAAAGGCTCCTGGAGATGGAAGCCTCCGGGGAGGCGGAGGATAGTGAACAGCGGGATGAACCTGGGGAGGACGATGGCCATGAGGCGGTACAGGAGGGAGAGGGTAACCATGAGGGGGGATAGGAGGAGCCTGAACATGCGGAGGTACAGGAGGAGGTCGCGGATACTCAACCGGTCGAGCATGTTGAGCCGGCAGCTGTGGAGGTGGAGCAGGACGAGGTGGCTGAGCAGGTCCGCCGGCTCGAGCAGCTGCATATTCTCGGATAAGACGAGGATCATCGTGGCCTTGAGCAGCAGGATGCTCCTCCTGTTCCGGTGTGCCAGCAGCTTCACGAACCGGCTCTTCTTCTTCCTCTGGAGGATCCGGATGTTTTAGCTCTAAATCGGTTCACTATCTTCCTGTCTACAGTAATTCCCACCTGGTCTCATTTCCACAATCCGGTCCACCACATTTTTTACCATAAAGTTCCTTGTCACCGAGGTGGTAGCCCCGTTACAGATGGGGCATTTCTGCTGGTGGCGGAACAGGCGCTTGGTGCAGGCCAGGCACATGCTGTGGCCACAGCTTAGTTGGACCGGGTCACGGACGACGTCGTGGCACAGGCCACATATTAATTCCTGGATCAATCTATTCATCTTTCGATGTTGCTGCTCCAGCTCCTCAATCTTGGCTTGTAGCCGGACGGCGTCATCCTAAAATGGGGATTTTCTCAGATAGTGAGGTCTTCCTACCGGGGAGATGGCCGGCTGGCCAGTTCCTTGGCTGCTCGTGGACGGCTCAGGACTGTTCTGGATCTCCTCCTCTTCCTCCTCCTCCCCTGCCCGCTGTTCGTCTGCCTTCTGGTTCCGTTTTGACGACCGTAATTCTCTTGCTTCTTTATATGTTTTCTTTTTCTTCTTCCATATTTTCAGCCATCCTCTCTCATGGTCGGTCTCGTATTCATTTTGCCTTGTTCGAACCATATTTGCCTAAAAGAGGGGATATTGAATATTTCAGAGGAGAAAGAAGAAAGTGGACGAGAGATCGGTGGCCGTGTACAAGAAACTATCTCCGGGGCAGATGACGCGGCAGGGCAGGCTCGCCCGGGGCAGCTAGGGCAGGCCAAAGGCAGCTTGGGGCACACGGCCACGAAACTACAGTTGTCGACTTGGGCCAAAAATCGAAGGGGGATCAGCTGTTTCGCTGGAGGGAAGAGACAGAGGAGAAATATGGAAATCAGGAACAAGAAGACAAGAAGACATGACCATTGTTCCAGAAGAAACCCCCCCCCCCCCCTGGGTTGGGATAAAGTCTGCTTCGGAGAAGCGCGGATCCCCCCATCAATAAATCTAGCCCTTGTAAATGCTCCCTCGTCAGATCTAATCATAGCCCGACAATGAGGTGTTGTTTACATTTTGACTGACCCCTCTCCTCTCCCTCTCGCTCGGCAGAGCGCAGCCGACTCCGATAGGAATATAGCGCAACTTAACAGCTGTCTGTCTGCCTATACGGGGAGGAGTGACAGGCTCGCGTGTTGGAAGCGTGTGATACTCGGGGAGGATAGACTAAAAACAGTGGAACATGTTTCTCAGATGTGTTTTTACGGATCTCCTCGAAAAAGACGTTATATGAATAGAAATAATCGCTGAACAGGGGATAACTGCACATGAGTTCGGAAAACGGGTCTAGAAGTTATGAAGAGTCATTACGTATCCAAGAAATAGTTTAAAATGGATCTAGAGGTCAGAAACACGCTATACATAGCGACACCCCTTTTGCTAAAAGTGAGAGGATGTTCCAGGAGAGCGGGGAAGGGAGGAGGCAGCCGTATCATGGCCGCGGCGGGACGACTCGACCTGGTAAAGGGCAGGGATACGGGACCAGAAGATAACGAGATATATTTAAACTGTGAACCGCTAGGGGCTTTCTAAACTTGTTAGAACCAGCCACAGGCAAGCGTACAGCTCAAAGAGACTGTAAAATGGGCTTATAGCGGTGATGAGAGGTATGACACACAGTGAATAACAGTGCGACGGACGATAAAGCGTGGGAGTAGCAGATGGGAGGAAGAATGGTACGTAGATGGAAGCGGGAAGAGATGACAAGGATGTTTGTGGTTATTTCGGAGGGGAAGCATTCAAATTTTTGGCGGGTAAACAAGGACCAGGGGAGATGAGAGCGGGAAGTTTCGAAATGGGAGGACGGCACTGGGGAAGGAAGGGTAATAATAGACAAAGAGAAACGCTGCCTGCCCTTTGCTGACAGGCAGAAGGCGACACCAGATGACTGGCGGCCTGGGAAAGGAGGCGGACCTCCCGGATTGCAGGCAGTCAGGCGGCAATTGGGCCGCCGAATAGGCATACGGTAGCTGGCAGGGGAGTTATCAGCTTGCCTTCTATGGGCAATGGCCGTGGCGAGTGTGATAAGGAGAAATGCCCCTCCCCACCCTAGGGATTGATTGAAATTGGAAGGAAACATAGGAAATGATCAAGCCCTGTCGTGTGGGCAGCGCAGCGCGGCCGCGTCGCGGCGATGGAAATGTATTCGACGGCCTCTTGGCTACAAAACGAAGGAATCTCATTAGAAAGGGGACGGAGATGAAGACAGGTAGCTGCCACTTCGAGAGGCTTACTAGGGAGTTTAAATTACTACTGGGGTGGGAGCAAGTTCTAGTAAGGGACACCTGGCAGAGGAGAGGAGGCTTCTTGGGAATGCGTAGAGGAATAGACAATAGGAGATACAAGTGATAAAGCAGACTAAAATGGCTTCTTAGGGGAGGTCAGCTCACTCCAAAATAGGATGCCATCTGAGATAGAGGAAAGGGGAGGACGGCCATAACCCTGCCGCGGCGGAGCGACTCACCCTGGGAAAGGGCACGGGAGGACCGAAATAGTCGAATAGTTTTGAAATCTACGGTGGATGACAGATCCTCCCGAAAGGGTGTCCCTTCCCCACTTCACAAAGGAGGGATACAAGTAGTTTTAAAGGTTTCTGGAAGGAGTTACAGCTGCTGCTCAAATGGAGGGAAGGAGAGGAGTGCTGCTCTGTGTCGAGGATGGCTTGCGAGGCCGGGACCTCCCTGCCTCCACTCTATTTAAATGAGGGAGGACAAATAAATTTATTAGCAAGATATTACTTTACAAAGTAGTTATTTTAATATCAAAATCTTTAGAACAGAAGAGAAGACCACCCGGAGGAGGAGGGAGACACCTTGAGGTCCTCAGGTTGAGGCACCAGTGGAAGGCGAGACGGCTGAACCATTAGCTGCTAGAAAAGACAACAGAAGAGTTACCTGGCCTATTCATTATTGGTCACCTTCTTCGGAAGGGGGTTCTTCCTCTTTCGACCAGAATCAATGCCAACGCTGTTAGGATGCCGAGAAGCCGAGGTGGCCGCGAACAGCTCTTGCGCATGTTTGAGCCGCTGGGCCAGCTCGGCAGGACCCTGAACTTGTTTGTATCTCTAAAAGTGAAAAACCAACCCAAGTGGGATAGAAAGAAGAACACAGCTGGAGAGCATGCATAGCTCCAGCCTTATAGAAGTCCGGGAGACTTGGAAGGGGAGGAGGAAGAGCCGCTTCAAGAGGCGCCGAGGCAGGGGGATCCAAATCCTGGACTGTGATTTGATGAGTTCCCTGGATATTAGCTGTTTTCTACAACCATTTTTTAGGGAGAACGGTCAGAAACAAACCCTGATCTTGCGCTTGTTCTCCAGCCAGGAAGGGCTCTCATGGAACCTGGAACTCGTAACAGTTGAGAGAAAGGGAGGAAAGGCAGCAGACCTCTTCCTCCAGGTCCTGATAGTGCTTTCCGGCACGTTGAAGGCCTTGCCAGCTGTACGATTGCCGACAACGATGGCCACCATGGTAATACGGCGAATTTCTTCAGGAGTATAGGCCTAAACAGGGAAAGATGAGAGTTACATATGATTCCTATAAATTGCGGTGGTCGTAAATACGAGAAGATGAGCCAGGGGTCTCCCATCCGGGCCACCGCGTCTTTCCCAGTGAGGACGCGCAAATAGATAATAAAAGCTAGCTAATTATCAGCGGAGAAGTTCAAGAAAGTCTAAAGCAGTCTTCCCAGTTTCTGATGCTAACGGCCATCGGGGGAAATTACACAGACGATAAGTAAACTAACGCTGTGAGCTCGAGGAGGCTCCTTCTCAGCCATAGCCGCCATTGATCCCTTGGCACAGGTCCTGAAAAGAATAGAGTTACTATACGTATGTTATAGAGCTTGGAATAGGACGAAACAGAGAAAAAAGACAAGATGGCCGAGCCGAGCAGCTGTAGTCTGGCCAGCGGCGGCAATCGGTGGGCGTTAACAGTCTCGCGGGGGCATACAAGCTACTGAATGCTAATGAACATTTTAAACGCTTGTAGAAGGTGTGTTTGCACTCTGTTCCCCTCAAAAAAAATGAACAGAATTGAGTCAAAGTCCTAAAAAGTCGTCCTCCGCCCGTCTGCCCTTTACCCGGCCATCCTCCCACGCTTTATCATCGCCTCCCCTTTTCCGGCCAGAAATGAACAACGGCCGGATGGATGTAGACTGGATACACGGAGACAAAGGAGAGGAGAAGATAAAAGGCCCTATATAGAATAGGGAAGACTGGCTGTGTGTGTGTTTGTGTGTGGGAGACTCTTGTTGGGTAGAGAGAGACCAAATCAATAGGCAATAGGCACATCTTCACAGGGACAAAAAAAGGAACACCGCGTAGATTAAAAGGGGCACGGGAGCGGGGATGAAAAAGAGTGAAGATGGAGGGGAATTTGATAGAACGGAGAGGAGCACCTAATTCTCCTCCCAGGAGAAGAGCAAGCCGTTGGCTGGCTATTCACCAATCTGTGTGGGGAAAAGGAATCAGCTGACTACATGCCCCTATAGAAGATGAAGCCGGCATGATTTTGCTCATGGATTATGTCTACAAATGGATTCCTAAGAGTACAGAACGTTTCCCAGTCCCCTAAAGGGGGGAGAGGACGATGATAAGACAAAAGATTCCCCGATTCCAGTATTGGAAGGACGACTGCTTTATTTGACGGGGCAGAGCAGAAGATAAGCCGATGGCCATCCTTCCCATAGCAAAATGGTGACGAGTCCCACAGAAAAGTGACCTTTACCCGGTCTCTGCTGGTCGCACCTAGCTGTGCCCAGCACCGAGGGATTCCTCATCCGCCAGGTCACTATGCCCTTTCCATAACACTTGAGGGGTTTTGGTTTACACTTGCTTTTTACTCTCGAGGCTGGGGTTGCCTCTTCTACTACGCGAGAGAAGGGACGACAGTTTTAAGGAAGTTAAACAACTTGAAAAACGAAGGAGGGGGCTTTGATGTTGCCTCTTGGCTACAACTAAACAAACACAATGGAAGTAGCTGACGTTCCTAAATACGATATCGAGTCTATTTAGCCATTGTCTCCCGGTCATCGGCTCTTTTTCAGTCTGCTAGGCCGATACCGTATCACGGGGCATCGCTATTATTTGTTCCGGGCGGCTCCAGCCGGAGTACCACCAAGAGCAGTCATCGTCGAAGAGCCGCGGGGGGGGGGGGGGGGTGCGGGAGGCGGAGAGCCATCGAACGAGACGACGGACGAGGATGGACGAGCGCGAACGTCGAAGACAACAGAAAAGAAGATGCATACGAGAAACGAAGTAGAAAGAGGAAGGAAATACGAAACCACCAAATAAATAAAAAACAATGAATTAGCTACGCGGAAAAGTGTTTGACACACTACCGCCTCCTTTATTACAGGTCTACTTGGGAGCGAAGTAGGCAGATGTAGCTCCTCCGCCGGCGCCTCCGCTTCCAGCACCCATGTAGACGGACTGGCCGGGGATTCCACCAGCAGGGGCTCCTCCAGTTTTGGGGACACCGCCACCTGTAGCGCCTCCAGGGGCTCCGAAGTAGCAGGACGTGGCTCCGCTTCCACCACCGCCGGTAACACCGAAGTAGGCCGACTGGCCTCCTCCTCCTCCTCCACCAGCTCCAGCAGGGGCACCACCAAATCCTCCAGAGGGGGCACCACCAAATCCTCCAGAGGGGGCACCACCAAATCCTCCAGAGGGGGCACCACCAAATCCTCCAGAGGGGGCACCACCAAATCCTCCAGGGGGGGCACCACCAAATCCTCCAGAGGGGGCACCACCAAATCCTCCAGAGGGGGCACCACCAAATCCTCCAGAGGGGGCACCACCAAATCCTCCAGGGGGGGCACCACCAAATCCTCCAGAGGGGGCACCACCAAATCCTCCAGAGGGGGCACCACCAAATCCTCCAGAGGGGGCACCACCAAATCCTCCAGGGGGGGCACCACCAAATCCTCCAGAGGGGGCACCACCAAATCCTCCAGAGGGGGCACCACCAAATCCTCCAGAGGGGGCACCACCAAATCCTCCAGAGGGGGCACCACCAGCTCCAGCAGGGGCTCCACCAAATCCTCCAGAGGGGGCACCACCAGCTCCAGAGGGGGCACCACCAAATCCTCCAGAGGGGGCACCACCAAATCCTCCAGAGGGGGCACCACCAGCTCCAGCAGGGGCTCCACCAAATCCTCCAGAGGGGGCACCACCAAATCCTCCAGAGGGGGCGCCTCCGACAGCGGTCATCGTAGAGCGGCCTCCTCCGACGGATCCGACAGCAGTCATGGTCAACTGGCCTCCAGGGGCTTCTCCAACGGCAGTCATGGTGGATGATCCTCCGATGGGGGCGCCGACAGCAGTCATGGTAGAACGTCCTCCGGGCGCGGCTCCAACAGCGGTCATGGTAGAAGATCCGCCCATAGGGGCTCCTCCGACAGCGGTCATAGTTGAAGATCCTCCAATCGGGGCGCCGACAGCGGTCATCGTGGACTGGCCTCCAGGTGCTCCTCCGACAGCAGTCATAGTAGACGATCCACCCGCAGGGGCTATGCTGCAGAAGGGATATGCTGCTGGCTTCAAAGCCTCCTCATCCTGGATCTCGAAGTTCAAAAACGAAAAAATCTATGTCCTTTTTTGTATACGCACAGCCCCGTTTCGACATGGACTAGACAGATGTCCGACGCTATACCTGACCAAACCGGTCAACTACGGAAAGGGCCGCTTCTGTTTGAATAATTCATTCCTTAGTGAATTTCTTCGTCCGGCGGTTGATCTCCTTCGCCGTTCTTCTACCCCTTCTCCTACAGAGGTTTGTTGCACTTATTATTTTGGGGTAGAACTGATAGAAACTAACCTCTTGACGGCCGCGCCGTTGCTTACAAGCTAGTGCCAAGCCAATAGAAAAAAAGAGCGCGTTTGAAAAAGGCTCGAGCCACTGACTGGCCTCAATGGGTTCAACTGGTAGATTGCTGCTTTTTTGAGAGATTGGCTCTTTTTCTTTACAGTTTACTAGAGACAGGCGCTCCTTGTGCTGGCGGTGATACAATGGTTAAAGGAACACCGGCACAGCTTTTCCCGCACTTCGCT
Source organism: Oscheius dolichura (assembly GCA_932521035.1). Classification (NCBI taxonomy): domain Eukaryota; kingdom Metazoa; phylum Nematoda; class Chromadorea; order Rhabditida; family Rhabditidae; genus Oscheius; species Oscheius dolichura. Next base: position 1,962,879 of record OW051494.1, on the reverse strand, counting down.
GAGCGCAGTAGCTTGGGGCGCGTTTGCTTTTCATCGGCCAAAAAAATTGCTTTCCAGTTATTTTTTTCCATATTGTGGCATACGTTTTTTGTAATTTTTACTGTTTTCACTAATTGGAATGTGCTGATCATTTTTTCAAAAAGAAATATTGAAAAATCATACGGGAAACAATTGTTGAAATTGTTTTAAACGGCTCGTCACCGCAACGATTTTCCCGCGCGCGTCTAATTTTTGAACCTGTGCCGGTGTTCCTTTAAAAGCGACCTAAAAAAGAAAAATGATAGAAAAACGCATTGGCTTCAACACTCCAGGCCGGAATTTTGGGAGCTCGGCACGGGTCGTTGAGTACTGCTATTTCTAGTCAAAAAATAACTCGATTTCGTACTATTTCAACTTTTTGGAAAGCGAAAAACTGCTTATGACCGTTGTTAACTGTTTTTTTACAAAAAATAACCCCAGGTCGCTTTCTTTTTCTGTTAAAACTGGTCAAGCCGGGCTCCGGCGTTCAAATTTTTCAAGGAGAGCTACACTATGCAATGACCTACCGTAATCCCTCGAGTGGCTGTTCTCTTTCTGTCGAGAAAGCACCAAATGTTTAAATTTCGATTCATTCGTTCCCCGACAGGGTGATTGCCTTTCTGAGAGGTTTATATTTCCAAAGTGGCTCGATTCAGCCAGCTAGACACCGAGAACAGCTACTCGAGGGATTACAGTGAGCCACTGAACAGAGTAAATATCCTTTCTCGGCGTTGTTAATCGATTATACACTAAAAATTGAGCCTAACAAGCAAAGTCGACAAATTTAAACCCAAAAGAAGCCAGGCAGAGTCGTGTGAAACATAAAAATTGTCAAAAATCTCTTGGAGGGCTGAAGTGCCGCTCTCCCAGTCTAGTTCGTCCAATTCCGCTTTGTATTTCTCTATTTTAACCGAATAATCTTTCGAGAAGACCAAAAGAAGGGGGATAAGCACAGATCGGCTCCTCCTTTACAAGAATCACCATGGTTTTGCCCCTTTGGCTGGCCCTTCTGCCGTTTATCACACAAATAGTTTCTTTTTCAGAGTTCCGATGGATCGTCAAAAACTTGTCGAAGAATTCCCAGCCGGAGATATTGATGGGGTCTCCACGGCCGACGTATGTTCTACTTAAACAGAATTTTTTTTTATTTATGTATGTCTACTGTTACATCAATCATTTCTTTTTCAGTCGATTTCAAGAATCTCGGCTATTGATGATCCGGAGGAGCCAGGCTACGATGCCGGAGACAGGGCAAGAACCGCAACAAACTCTTACTCATCGGACACGGCGTCCTTCATTGTGGGTTTTTTTTTCCTGAATTGAGTCTCCCTTCCAGTTAAAGTAGATTTTTCTGTTTCATTTCCTACAAAAATGGAAAAAAATGAGCTTGACGATTGGGGAATTCCCTTGATTACCTTGTTGGGGTTCTTCCTAATTAATTTCTGCTTTTCAGGAGCCGTACTTCTACGGCAAGCGCCGAGAAGCCGTCTACGCACTTGATGGGGGTGAGGAATCGGAGCTGTCGACAGCTCTGTCCCCGGATATTTCGACTATTCTCTCTGTGGGTGATTTGACCATGACGGCTGTGTCTCCAGTCCAGTCGCCGACGACGGCGATCTCTCCGGCACCTGCCGCTCCCGTGGTTCATCCTGCTGTACGACGGGTAAGGCATTTATTAAACTCTGCTTTACCGCTGCAACCCCTAAAAAGAGATAAAAATTCAATAGAACTCACTGAAGCCTCGAGGTATCGTTAAAAAATTCAATGAGACAAGCTCTGTAGTAGAAGACGACTTACTATAGTCTGCTTCAAATTGAAAAGTAATTCGCGGGCGGCGCAGGCATTCAAATTTTTCGAGTTCAATTTCTTGCACATTTTTCGATCATAGGATTTGACATAAATTCCAACAATTTTTATGTTTTTTGGATAGTTCATCGTCCGAATAAGCAAATGCAATGATAAAAACAACCAAAACATGTGTGAAATTTCCATAAAAATGCATGCAAAAGTTTGAGGTTGGACCATCTAGATGGGAAAATGCCCGATCTAGATCGATTAAACCTTTAACTAATTCGATTTTCGATACCTCTGCGTTTGAAATGGACTATATGCTGCGTGAAATGAGCGCCTCTAAAAAAATTATTTTCAGGCAATCGGTGTCGTTTTAAACGCATCGTATGATGTCCAGGGGCTGTACAGCATCCTTCACCCAAAGCTGGTGAAACTTGAAGAACAGGTCCGCTATGTGGATTTGACCCGGACTGTCGCCCCCCAAGAGCTATTTCAAGGAAAAAAACAATACCAGGCGCTGCAAAAACAGCTCAACAAATACGTCCACGTGAGTAAATTTCTTTTTGGAAACCCTAAGTAAATGATTTCAGTTATTTGACGGTGGCGTTTTGATCAATTTTATGAGTCTAGCTGGGACCACTGCCTACACAGTTCTGGACGACGCACTGGATCACGACCATCGTCGCCATCAAGAAGATGGAGGCAATCCGCAGCAACGCCGACTGGAGGATTTCGTCGCGAGATAAAATGAAAAGTAAAATAAATAAGTTTATTGAAAAACGGGGAGGACTAGGTTATCCACAGCATCCCATGCAGGGGCAGCCAGTGGCCGGGGGCATACTGGCACACATACAGCCACAGCCACAGCAGCCTGTAATAATTGAAGGGAACAGATCGAAGGGGAGATACCTCCACAACAGCCACAGTATCTCTTGACTCTCATCACCCGGTCCAGTCCATTCTCCTCGACGTGGGCCATCAGGGCAGACGATATCTCGGCAGGGTGGCCATCCTCGGGGACGACGGCGGCTGGTCCTCCTTCAGGATTCTCCGAGACTATTCCAGTAGAAGCCAGGACGACGGAGAAGAGGAGGATAGAGAGGAGGAGACGCTTCATTTTGAATGGGGGATGGTGGCTCTGTGCCGGTGGGTGATTTTATACTCCCAGAGGACGGGCTCATTTCCATAAAACAACAGACGGACAACGGGGACAGCCGTTCTTTTTTGGAACACACCGTCAATATTTGGAAAGGGAAATTATTCCATTTGGAGGAGGCTATTTTTTGACCTGGAAATATAATTAAAAGAGTTATCGAAGGGCAAACTCCGGGAGAGACACCGGCAGGTGTCGTCCCGGAGTGGCCGCTACGGTGCCTTCATTAATCTGTAAAATTGCAGGAGAAAATTGCAAGAGTCTCCTTCCCCGTTCTCCCCCTTCTGTGGCATGTACGGCAGTCTCCTTCGCTGTCGGCCACTGTACTGTTCGTAAACTGATATAAAGGAATGAACCCCTTGTTCAGTACAGGCACGTGGGGAGGGGGGACGATACGAAGCCTGTTATTTTTCCTGCTATATCCCCAGCTTGTCTAATCTGGTCCTCCTGTGAAAGAATGTGAAAGACAATCGGAGGAGGTTTTCATAGAGGCTTCAATTTTTGTGAAAATATTAGACCCACCTGTAGATCCTCTCCTACAATACCAGTGTCTACCATAAACCTTTCCCTAGAGAGAGAGAAGCATCGGCCAGAGTCTACGAGGTGGGGACATCTGTGTCAAGAGATGGGTAGAATAACACTACAGGCAGTAGTAATCACAAATTTATTAATCGCCAGTTCTCTCCAAGATGTTCTCAAGATGGCTCTTTATCCTCCCGTAATTGACCTTGTGCTCGGCGCAGTGTTCATAGAGACCGGATCTATCGAACGGCGTCTTGGGCAGGAAATCATTGATCCATTGAGAGACAAAGGATCCAGTGTCTTCTTTCAAGACGCTACACCAAGTACAGTAGTGCTATAATGAGAGGAGTGTCCTGTTTCCCCTCCAAACTGACCGTATTACCGGAAAGACGTTCGGACAGGAAGATGTAGTAATCGGAGATGTCTATCACGAATCCCTGTTCCGAGTCGTCTCCCTGAAAGTGATTGCTCCAACTGCCCCAACAGGTCTATCCAACCAGTCCTCCTCGTCGTATCCTTCATCTTTCCAGGTTCTGTTCTTCTATTTCAGTTTCCAGAAGGAAATGCTCCCTGCTATAAACGGGCAGCTGGAAATACCAAAGCGTCGGGTTGGCCTCTGCCAGCAGGAGCTAAAATCACATACACTAAAAATTGTTGTCCTTAATAAGCCGAAACCGTGGCTACGGTAGGATGTTACCTGAATGAGAGGGGCAGCAGACGGCATCCATCCATCCATTGTCTTCTCTATTATGATAGATCGGTAACGGGAGAGGATTGAAGCATATTCCGTTGGAATTGTGTCACAAAGCTGGACTTGGACCACTTTGCAATCTTGAAAAGGGAATCCTTCTCGCTTATTATTGCAGCGAATGAGAACAACAGCGCAGTGGGCTCTAGTCCAAAATAGAAGGTTCCAGGTCAAAAGAGATGCTTCAGGGGAAGGAAAAACGGAAAAGAGACTCGGTGTCGGATAAAATAAGGGCTCGAGTAAAAGTCCTCTCTATTTTAGTCAGCCTCATGGACGTAACTGGAGTTCCCTGATTGGGGATCCACCGGGAAGAGTAAACCTACCGTAGCGAGAATTCTCAGAACATCAAATGGGAACGGCTCCTGCCTCGGTAGTGTATTGTATGACAAAATGACGATCCAGTGCCATCGAAGCGTATTCTACATCCTTGTCAAGGTCTATATGGATTTCTTTATACAGCTTTTCTCCTACAGCAATCTTCAATCTGTGGGTAGCAGGGTTGGACAATATATCGATATCGAATCTACATTATCGAATGTATATTGAAAAATGCCCGTATCGCACAGCCCTCGTTCTCTGAATAGTTACAGGTCTCTCGCACCTCTGCCTTTCTGATTAGGCTGGGTAAAACATTCCTTGGAGCCCAACCCAAGCCTGACAGGGCCTCACAAGAACGCAACTTAGAAATATATCCTCGTGATCAATTATTCAAACAAGACCGAAAGTTTCTGGATCGTCGTCAAAGTAGGAACCCCTGAAACTACTAAAAATAACGCTGTTTCAGTACCGTTTTTTACTTCTTTACGATTGTGTGCTCCTGTGGGCTTCAAGATGTCTGAAGATTTCTGGAAGCTAACGGCTGTCCGTAGTGCAAGCGGTTATCTAGGTGTTGTTCATAAACACAATAGGCTCCAGGGATACTCTTCGTTTTTGGAAAACCTTTTGATGGCCCCGACGGCGGTGAGACAGTGGATGTTGATCTAGGAATTGATGACAGTTTCGTCGAACGGCTGATACGAGATAAACGAAACTACTCCGCAGAGTACATGAGATGAAAAAAATGATATAAAATAAGACAGTTGCAACTTGCAATGTCGTCTTGTATTGTATTGTAAGGAGGAGGAACAAGTCTACGATCCGATACAAGATAAACAACACAAGATCTCTTTTAGAGAAAACAAGCCGCAGTGTGGCAGGGAAGAGATAAACACAGAGAATGATAGTGGGCAGCTCGCATTGGCCCAATTCATTGAATCATTTTTGGTTCCGCTGATGGTTTTAGTTCTGTAATCCAGCCGTTTTTCAAATTTATCGGGCATGTCGATTCCATTGAAGTGTTCCGATGACTCATATCCTTGCCTTCGAAAAACTAAAAACAGCCAAAATTGCGTGCTAACTGCCTAAAAGTAAAACTCTTTAATTGGCAGCAAATAAAACACTTCTACAAGTATGACAATATGAAAACTAGACAAAATTAAAATCAATACAAATTAAGATGTACGTCCTGCGGAATGTTGTGGAGATGCTTGTGGTCTTCGAAGAGATTCATCAGCGCATCACAGTAACGAATGTGCAGCTCGTCAACTTCTTCCTTTGTGGGATTAGGATTCTTCATTACTCTGTAAATGGATTGGCTGTACATATAAATAGCAAAGAATCACACGACCAAATTAGATTAGAAAACAACTTACGAAATCGGCGCTCCCATAACTGATGTGATCGGCTTTCTACGTGGCAATATTCCAAAAAATTTATTGAGAAGACCACTGCCATAAAATAAAGGCGGACAAAATCCGACAGCATTTTTAATTTTTATCTAAAAACCAATCTTTTGAACTAAGGTAAAATACCTGGACGTCTCGTAAATATGATCCTTTTGGGTTATACATTTGCTCAAATACATCATTTTCTCCAAAATTGTACATAGGCACGAGGTCAGCTCCATATTCAATAGCGTACCGGCAAAATCCTCGCCGAGATAAAATGTTCACATCATAGCAGTTTGGGCGAGCGTCAAGTGCTTCTGTAGCTCCTCCAATCACAATGCAAATGGCTCTTCCTGTAATTAATAGTTGATTTTTATAAAATGTGACGAACCTTTTCCAGGATTGTTAAGCAGATACGTTAACGATTCTTTAGATGATTCGACGCCTCCTGAAAATAATTAACATTAAAATATAATCTAACAATAAACCTAATGCGAGGCCAATATCTCGGCGAAATGGAAAATAAAACTGTCCATTTAAAGTTAGAATGGTGGCTGTAATTCTAGGAAACAGCTTAGAAAAACCTGTACCATCTGTAGCCATATGGGTAAAGCCTCCAATAGAAAGTACGCCATGTGGATGACTTCTACAAATAAAAAAGTGCATAAATATTGCAAGAATTACCCGATGATATAATTTTTCTCCGGAGATAAGTCCGCTGTTTTTATAAGGCGTATTGGGAAATAATCAGCAAATAGTTTCCAAAGAGCAGAGGTTCTATACCATTGCTAAACAAATCAATTAGAAACAAAACAATCGAAATAACATACCCATCCTCCGAAAGAGCCACGACGTGGAGCCGTCCTATTGTACACTGTCCAAGCAATGTAAGCACCCATCAATGGCCAATATCGTGTGTAAAGAATATAAAATGGAAGCTATAAAATAAAATTCAACAAATACAAATGAGAAACACTCACCCATAGACTATATATTGGCAGCAAGACCCAGACAAATACAAAGTGTATCACGGCAGCTACTTGAAGCTGGGGCTTCCAATTAATAGTTGGCATCCTTTCCAGTAGGTGAGATTTGGAGAGCATCTAAAATTCTTGCTGAAATGAAGTGAGGAAGAAGTTTATATAAGAACAGAACGCATGAGCAAAAAACAGGTCCCATTAGTAGAAGCAATGAATGTTTTCGCCGCATTTGTACTTTGATATGTAATTCAACGAGAATCAAACGATTGCAATTATTAGAAATAATAAAACGAATAACCCATTATTTTTCGAGCTCTCACACATTCAGAGGCGTGTATGCAACAACTCTAGGAACGTTTATTCCACGAATTTCCCCATGCTTTTTTTCGCATAACGATAAATCCAAACTCTTCAATGAGGAAAACCAGCCGCCTTGAAATTTCTTTTACTTCTAGTAGCTGCTATTTGAAGACGTTCAAAGAAATAAACGACTGTGGGTGTGCAATAGGGCTAGTCGTCATTCTCGCCGTGAGCTCGACATTCCCATTAAATCAATGCCAATGCTGTTATTTTAAAATACCAATATCGCCGACATTGATAGAAGGACAATGAGTTTTTTAACAGCTAGACATCGATTTTATACAAATGTCAAGCTCATGCCAAGAAATGCCGAGCATGTCGCCCAGCCACATGTTCCATTGGGACGGCCAAGCTCCGGCCACCGATGATTTGAAAACGCGGTATGATGACCGCGGCCATAATTATCAACGGCCGCTTAGTACCACGGCCGAAACAAAAACGACCCGTTTCGGACGAATTTTTCTGCAATTTTGCGTGACGTTGGGGGGGGGGGGGCTCTATTTTCCAAACCTTTTTTTTCGCCGATTTTCTTTCGAATATTAGTGCAGGACACGCCAGGTAACCACTGGGAGCAAAAAAATTGGAAATAACCGGGAGAATCCAATGGAAATGTTTCGGCTCTCGTTCCATCGGCCTCTCCTGTCTCGGCTACTCTCTCGTCGTCGTCCACCGTCCTCTCATCCTTATCGTCCTCCTCCAGGCCGTTGGGACTCTCGCCGGTTCACAAGATGAAGCCGAGGTCCTGGCTGGTCACAAACCGGGAGATCTCCCAGATTCTATCCTGGATCCGAGTCCGCGACCCCCTGACCTGACTGGGCCGCGTGGCCACCGGCCATAAAACAGATAGGACATATAATCTTCATTATCTTCATTACCGGTAACTGTTTTGAGCTGACACTGTACGTACAGGGCATTCCTCTCGTTGTTCTTCACTACAAAGAATAGAGATAATAGGAGATAAATAGGAAGAAAATGGAGACTAGTTGGAGAGTACTTCTGGTGATCCAGAAGCCATCTTTCCGGGAACATTGCATTTCCAACAGCTGGTGTTTCAAGTCGGCGTTGTTCTTTATCTCGTCCTGGAGCTGTCGTTGTACCTGGAATTAGGTTCAATTTTAAGAAAAGGCCAGCAAGACTACCCCGGAAAGGGGCCAGGAAAGGGCGCCGCCTACCTTTGATACATATTCCAGGGCGTCTTCCCACTGCCTGAGCAATTGTTCATTTTGTAATTCAAGTTTTTCTCGTTCAATTGTGATCTGTAATCTCTATTCCTTTCTTTTATAATTTCCTCCGGATTCTTACCTGTTCCAGTCGGTCGCTCAATCTCTCACATTCGGCATCGGAACTGGGATCTGACCTACTCGGCGAGGAGCTGACCAGGTGCCTTTCCAATATTGTTATCTCACTTTCTGTATTGATTGACTCCTGAAAAGTGACTTTATTTATAGAAAAAATGAGGAAATTAGGTCCCAAAGCCTTTGGAGACCCCGAATCCCCCTTTTCGATACTGCAGACCGCCTCCTCTCAGCATTGAGCCGCAATTCGTATCTTGTTGTGGAATAGTTTAGCTAACTGATATTTTAAAGGTCTCTGCCTCATACTACAGTACTTTTTGGAGAAGAAAACCTCTCTAGAAGGCTATAAATACGGTAAAATAACGTTAGAATGCGGTGGTCGTCTCCTGCTCCCTTTAGACGCGTCCACTCGCTTATCGTGTCCAGGATTTTCTTCTTCCCCAGACCTTTCCCAATCCAAAAAGAGATAGTCCCTACCGCATCGAATTTCGTATCGCTCTCCAGCATCCTTATTAGGTGTCCCTGCTCGTAGATGAGCTGTTCCTTCGTCCGGATCTCCTCCTCCAGCTGTTCTATCACATTGTCCCTAATCTTTATCTGAAATATTCTCTATTTCCCCCATATATTTCATAATATCCCTCTCAATTATTGTCCCCCACATCAAATAGACATTGACGTAGCTATGACTTATATCACTTTTTCATCCCGCTCTCTTCTCTTCACTGTGATGCAGGCAGCGGCGCCCAGCTGAGCATACACGATGGAACGAGGCGGCAACGTTCGTCCGAAACAAAGAATTACAGAGGGGATTAGAGACCGGAAGAGACGGGGAAGGGGAGAAAAAAGAGCCAGTTTGTTGTTTCCTCTACTGGAAGGGACTCTTCCCCCCGGCAGATAGAGGTACAGGAGCCCACGATCCCAGGAAAGATGGCTCATTGCAGTTACGCTCCCCCGCTAGTCCCTCCTATTCTAAAATACCCCTTTCTTCCTACTATACTCTGTAGGTCCCTTCTTCCAAATAATTAGGCTACCGTGTATTTGTCCCTTCGAGACCTCAAGGTAAAGGAGAATCAAATCTCCCATGGACTTCCTTTTCCTCCATTTTACTATGGCGTCTGCCCGAAAGGTTTCAAAGAGACAAATTTGCTGTGACCCTGTTTTTTTGGAGAGGACGAAGACTAGCGGTAGACAGGCTTTCAAAAATGAGGCTGAAAGGCTACTTGTAGCCTAGGTACCCGCTCGTCCTTTGTGGACACCTAGAACTGGCCAGAACGTCACTTGGAAAAGATCAGAGGCAGAAAAGTCCAAAGGGAAGAGAATGAAATCGTCTGGCTGGCTCTTCGGGGGAGTTTTACCATTTTTCCCGAAAAACAGGTGGATGATTAGATCCTCGTCCCGGAATCCATTCCACCTGCCTGCTACAGTGCCACATGAAACTAGCCAATGGACCTGCCCAGGCTTTCTGGACCACGGGCAGAGACTGGCCCTCGTGGGGCAGGCAGGGTAAGACGCCGGCCTTGCCCCAGAAGGGCAATTTGCCCCAGGGACAGTTGCTTGCTCTCGGCCACTGCATCCTCCCCTTTTCTCCCTTTTTGGGAGGAGAAATTCCTGTATTTGGCCTGCCAATGGTTCGTCAGGGTCAGTTTTTCTCAAGTTATAGCCCAATTTTGGAAGGCATCGCGTTTCTTATCCACAAAATTCAATCGACCGGCTATTGGTGGCGTCTTCCCCCTTTTCTAGTAATATTCGCCTACCTTTTCAGTAGTATGGGCTAGCTGTGCTTCTAGTGTGACTACTCGTCCCTCGAAATCGTCTGCCGTCATGAAGAGTTAGCCTGGAAGGAGGATTACGGTAGGAGGAGAGAAGATAATGGAGGAAGGGGAAGAAGAGACGATAAAGAGGCCATTTACGAGATAGAAAAAAGGAAGAGGCGAAAGAGTAACGTGCAATGGGGAAGTGGACAAAGCCATGTCCCTGGGCTGACAGCTGTCCCCCCGTTCGACCTGCAACTGTGATGTGAAAGGTAGACGACCAGTGCAAACAAAAACTAGGATCTGGCAGGGGGGAGGATGCCATCGGGACACGGGGAACTTGGAATTTTGAGAAAAAGAAGAGGGAGGATGATCAATTTGAACAAGTATCAATTTGAACAATAATTCAAACCGTTTATTGGAATTTGCACGGCCGCGCGCAGTGGTGCTCCTTCTCGCCTATTTCTCCAAGGAGTTTACACTTTCTAATTTTTAACCACATCTATCTTGTAGCCCAGAAAATTCTCTACCAAATGCTGTAAATTTCATCACAAGAAAATGGGACAAAACACAATAATAAGCGTTTTTATGAGGATGGGGCAAGGCAGTGCCAAAATACAGTCATTTCTATCCATTTTTTGGGGGTTTTTTGGGTTTCTTCTATTCTACAGTAATCTGAGGACGTGGAAAATGAAAAGAACACCATAAAATACATAAAGTGAAGAGGTATATGATCGTCACGGGACTCAAATCCCTTTAGAACACCGAGAGCCAGCTAGATCCGACGTTCTAGCGCGATTGGTCCCATTTGTAACAGAAAAATGCTTCTCGTACAGTGAAAGCTGATGGTAACACGGTCTGCCGATGCTCTCTCCCGCCCGTGTATATGCTGTTGATGTAATCCTGACCCCTGGTCGGCGGGGGGAAATCCAATCTGCGCGAGGAGACGCATGGGAATAGAGAGAGAGACACCTTAGCGGGTGGATGGCCATCCCCCATTGCCTAGTTACGGAGGAGGAAGACGACTACTGGAAAAGGGGAAAAAGAGGAGGAAGGAGGTCGTTCGAGGAGAGGACTCGGGGGAGAGATTGATCACCGGCTGAAACGGGTCACAGCGACATTTTAGGGGGGACATTAATCTCCGGGTTCTTTTCAGGAAGAGGAGGGACATTTGATAAAAAGAATGATAAGAAAGAGTGAAAGGTAACATCTTCTTGTTTGAAAAAGGGAGAATTCTGGGCAAAACGTACCAGTTTCCCCTTGGCTAAATGCCCCTCCTCCCGGCATAATTACAGGGCCAGCTGTTGGAAACCTAGCAACGTAGACAAAAACGATGATCTATGTGAGAAGAGTCAACATTTTGGAGAGGAAGTAAAGGAGTTTCGGAAATTTTTATCAAAAGATGGATGCGGCTCACCTGTACTGACGGGGGGAGGATGGAGAAAAAACACTAACCGATGCACATAAGAAGGGAAATCTTCGAATTTTGATGATCTGGGAGGGTAAAAAGGAAAATTTACGAGGTACTGAGACGAAAAGGGTGGGAATTGGAATGCCAGATGCCTCCGGACAACCAGGGCCTTGTAGGACAGTTGCCGGCCTTTTGATCTCGTTTTTAGGGAAAATATCAGCTGTTTTTGGAATCTTAGGAGTTTAAAGATGAGAGAAATATCCTTTGCTATTCAGAATAATAGAGTTGGACTAGTACAAAATAAAATAACCGATGCGGGTCCTATTTGGAGACGCTCGTCTTGGCTTCGGGCCTTTTGATCGAAATTTTAGTTTTGTTCAGTTTCTCACCATCTTTCCTACAGGAGTGAGCCGACCAGTGGTGTGGCACCGCCACGGGGCCTGCACTATTCAAATCCATCATTTTTCCCATAAGAAGACTTGAATCATAGCAGGAGGATTGATAACAAGCTAGCAGAAAAGGAAAATAATGTGACAAAGGGAATCCTCCGGTTGGAGAAACGAAATCGCTGCATTTTGCAGCGGCAAGGTCAAAAACCACCATGGGCGGGTGAAAACGACCCGGGAACCCAGAAATTCCCGCAGAAGTACTGTATTTTCCAAAAAATAAAGAGGATATCCATTATTTTTCAAGACTTTGAAAAGTAGAACCACGTGGTCGCAAAAGAGCAGGTCCCAGAGAGCCAGTTATGGACAGGATGTCGGCTTGAATGGCCTCTACCCGCTGGCTGTGATTACTGCTTCGAACTGCGACGTATAAATGGACGAGAATGACAAAAAGAAGGGCGAGAGTCTCCTACATTTCAAGGGAAAGAGAACAATTATAGGGCGTTTAGAGAGGGCCTGCCTCCTGCTGACTAATACGGGTCAGAGACGCAAAATGTTGGAATAGCTTTGTGTGGTTGGATGGGGTGGTGGCAGAGGAGAGGAAGCACAATAGGGAGGAGAGCGACACACCGATAGACGAATGCCCCTCGGATGGCTTTTTTTGTAGCTGCTGACGCAGGGAGATGAATATCGGGCAGAGAGAGAACTCTTTCAACACAAGAGATATTTTTAGAGATAAGAGGGAAATTTTAAATTCGCAGAGAGAGTAAGGAAAAGAAGACAGAAGTGACTAGGCTTCAAAGCACACAAAACCATGGAGGGAGAAGTGTCTGTTGACTTTCTCTCACCCGCCGGCTCCGGGTATATTTATTTACTCCGTCAGCAAATTGAAATATCTCTTACCTGGTCAGAGATCTTCGAGTTTAGCTGGTAATAATTATGAGGAAAAAATTTGAGTCTATTTCAAGGAATGACGCCCCTGGAGACGGGAGGATCGAGGAGATCGGCGTTGGAAGAAGGAAATACAATATTCTATATTCTAAAAGGTATATTTCAAAGAAAACATCAAATTATAGAATCAGAAGTGATTTTGCTTCTAGAAAATGCTAAAAACTTGGTCATAAAACAATTTTGAAGGCGGTAGATCTCAAAAGAGGGCCGCGCTGCAGCTGAAGTACTGTGCTCGCAAAAATCTGGCTTTTCTTTTCGAAAATTTCAATGTTCCCATCTATATTATTCCTTATTTTGTAGAGCATTTTATGAGCTACCAGACATTATAAAAATTATCAGAAGATCGTAACTTCGAAGAGAATTATAAGCGTTCTCCCCATGGGCTACAGATTATTCAGTCCATTTTATGAAGAACTGCTCCCATTTTTTTATAAATTCACCTTTCTTTCAAAGTATATTGATCAAATTGTAGCTGATAAAATTCTTTATAAAATTTATGTGGAAGAAAAATATTTTGAAGGAGAAAAACTGAGGTTCAAAGTGTCTGAAATAGTATACTTGTTTATTGCGGTTTCGAGGGGAGGGCGGCGTGTGTGTGTTCTAAAATTGTCCGTCGCTGTGCCTGAATTGACCTGCGTCACTCTTTGAAAGGTGAAAAGGAGAGAGAGGCGACAATAGTTCTGAACTGAAAACATGTGTAGAAACAGTGTTTTTAGTATTTGAAAACTGAGAAGATAAACACAACGGGAAACGGAGGCAGGGGGCAGTCTAACCTTGAAACAGGGAGGGAACTGGGGGAATAGGTAAAAATGGAAGAGGAGGCAATTGTTGTGTTCGGAAGAGGAGGAGCCATTAGTTGAATGGGGGTGCAGATGGGGAGAGTGACAACTGCGCGGGAGGGTATCATTAGTCATAGAGTGGCAGGGGGAGAACGCCAATTGCACCGGGATGACAACAAGGGAGAGCCGACAGTGGCAATCATGGTATCCGACAATTTTAGGATTAGAGGTGTTTTTTAGACAGTAGAAATGGAGGTAAAAATACCTTATGACAACAAAGTAGTCCGTATTGATGAGAGAAAGACAGATGCAGTGATCCTCCTGCCGAAAATCAGTTCCTCCCCGGAACGGTCATCTCGGGCGCCTGTAGTACATTAGACGATTTCTGAGTGCCAGTACAGCACTTGACCATACCAAAAAGGCATCTCATCCTTCCAAGATCCGTTTGCCAGCCAGTACCTTCTGTCGCCTCCCCTTGTGGTTTTGGAGGAAGATTATATCAGGGCCGGACTTCTCATTTCGATTTCATGCAATCTTCAGCAATTCCATGGAGTACCGCCAATAGAACCAGCAGAAAAAATACAATTATTATCAACAAGACGACACACATGATCGCTTCAAAGACGAGAAATAGAAGGTGAAAAAGGGTGAAAAGTTGTGCATGAGCGCCTATGAGTTGAAGAGAACATGACATCGACGCTTCGATAGAAAAAAATAATACACGGCGGTCGCTCCCACATTTTGTTCCCTTTTTTGAAGAATGTTATTCTTATGTTTGGTGAAGACTACTTTTCAGCTGACACTAATTAGCCTCCTCCTTACTGGCACCTATGAAACCCAGGATAGATTTTAAAAAATTATAAAAATGTATAAAAACAACGGAATTTATTTATAAATTCTTCGTGCTCATCTTGAAACCAAGGATGCATTCTTCTCCACAAGCCGAAACAACCGAGACCTGAAAATTGTTAGGTGTTTCAAATTCAAACTCAACGTACCAAGACGTCGGCTCCTTCAGAGTCAGCCTTTTCGTAGGCTTCACGAATCTGTGCTCCTAGTTCTCCTTCGGGGGCCTTCAGATCATCCTTTTGCTCAAACGTATCAGGATTCATAAGACTGCAGAAATCGTCTTCGATAGCCATGAGCTAAAAAGAAATGAAAGTTAATGTTAAAAAAATAAACACAGAATGATGATAACTATATACAGCTAACAACAACAAAAAAGTGTGGAACTATTGAAATGGATGGCGCAAACCGTCCTGGCCAAATGTTCGCGTGTCTCCCTATTTTTTTTGTGATTTTCCATACTCCGCTATTGCATTTTAGTTTTTTAAAAAGCAAAGTGAAACGCCTTCTTATTTTTGGGTCTAAGATAGAAATCTCGTTGGTAATGGATGGAATTTAGATCAAGTTGGTGAGAAAGCTCTCAGGGCTACAGAGCTTCTATAAAATGTTCTAAATAAAAAGAATTTCGATGTTGGGAAACTATGAAAACAATGCAAAGACGAGCATAAGAGAAAGGAAATCCACAATCCAAAATTTTCACTTCTGATGCTTTAGGCCACCCAAACTCAATAATTCCGAACATACAATATAGTCTTGCTTTTTGACTATTGGCACATCCATGTTGTGCGTAGAAGGACAGATGTCCTCAAGCTTCTTGCTGGTGAAGATGTCAATGGCGACAAGGTGGACTTTTGCATGTCCATGCTTGCCAGTCTTCGATGTAGACATCTCAACAATCTGAAATTTAAAAAAAAATACATTGCAAATAAAAAATAGCACAACCAACCTTGCATGGGCGTCCCTTGATCATGACATGCTCTCCCTTGCGAAGGGCAGAGCACTGCTTGGGAATGGTAGCGGCAGCTCCTGACTCGGCTGAAGCGAATTGCTCCTCTTCCTCGTGCTCTGCCATATTTTATCTGAAAAAAAGAAACTTGGTATTAGGAAATGCATAAGAACAGTGTAAGAACACACAAGTAGAAGCGCAATATTGTGACAGACAATGACACCAAATTTGCAGCCTTCTAAAAAAGCAACAGGTGAAGGAAACGGCGAAACGAGCAAGCGAAGTCGAAGAAAAGGCGGCGAATTTATCAAAGGACCGATTTTTCATCCCGGGACGAACTCGTTCAAAAGACCGAAACGCGGGAAACGTTTGCTTATTTTGCTTGAGCTCGTTCTTCAATTCGTTTGCTTCGTTCACCGTTGTGTTTGTAATTTCTTGATGCTTCTTGTCTGCTTCTTCGTTTTATGGATTTTCTGTTTCCAGAACAATGGACAAGAAACCCATAGTGAAGAATGCAGATATGTCGGAAGAACTGCAACAAGAAGCCATAGATTGTGCCAATCGGGCAATTGAAAAGTAAGTGCTAACTGTTTCTAATCTTCTTTTTTCCAGGTATGAAGTTGAAAAAGATATTGCTGCTTTTATCAAGAAGGAGTTTGACAAGAAATTCGGCCCTACATGGCATTGCATCTGTGGCCGCAACTTTGGATCGTGAGTTTTTTTGCTTATTTTTTATGCATTTGCTTCTATTGGCTTTTCATTCGTGTTCTTTTTCAGTTATGTCACGCACGAGGCGAAGCATTTCATCTACTTTTACATTGGACACCTGGCAGTCTTGCTTTTCAAGTCAGGATAAGAAGATCAAAACTTGCTTCATTGGATGTGATAAATAATAATAAAAATAAGTTACTTTCTACTATGTTTTTTTCAGTTCTCATCTAAGAAACATTGCTGTTCGGAAGGTTCTGAATTTCGCAGCATGTTGAAGAATTCTATGGACTTCAGAGCGTCTAGTCTGGCAGGATTAATCATACCAAGGGAAGCAGTAAGGAGAGAGAAGTCCGAAGCCAATTTATTACTTGAATTTATCCCTAATCATTTGCTGCTGTTCTTCTTATTCAGCGAGTCGGCCATCGCCGCCGTCAAAGGAACCTACGACCAGTTACAGCCATAAGCTCAACTAAAGATGCTTGAAAGCTTTCTCTTGGCTACAACCAGTTCAAAGAGGAAAACGTAATGACAGATTAGCATGACTGTGTCCTACAGAAAGATGAAGCCCCTCGGCCTTTTTCCAGACCTAGATATAGATTAATTTTTCAGAGGAAAATCAATAAATCTATAATAAAATTAATATTTACGAGTCGTTCAGTTTATCTTCTGTTCTCTGGCTTCACACAGACAATACGAATGGATTTTCCTCTGAATTTGAAGTATCTCAATCGCTCACCGCTGAATTTGAACCGAATACTTGACCATCTCTGTGTGCAAATTATTTTGAAGGTAATTCCTTCCCCCAGTTGAATTTCTTTAATGATTTATATTTTTCCAGCAATTTGTTCGATCGATTTTCAATCTTCCCCACACAAATTCGAACTACGGCCATCTGGTGGAAGCAGCTTTGTCCAGCAATATAAAAATGGTCATAACCCGGGAGATTCTCGGGAAATATGACGATGTGGGTTGGAGCATAGACTTTGATGATGTTTAAAGATGACTTAAAACAGGGGATCACGATAAGCATGCAGATGTGACGGACGCTTGGGCGCGTGGTCGGGGGTAGTATGTGTATGGCCCTATATCTCGGCCAGTCTTTGGGAATTCAGGGGTAAATTCTGATTCGTTAGAACCATCACGATGTGTTCTCCATTTTCGCCATTGAATTTCCAAAATTGGTCCACAAATGACCCTGCTGTGACCACAAACGCAAAAGTGGCCTCGACACCCACGGGGGATTCCGTCATATTTGGGGTTACAGCTCGGTCATTTGTGCAGCAATTTCCGAAATTCAATGAACAGCGTGGAGAAGACGTCATAACGGTTCTAACGAACCTAAATTTCCCCCTATATTCACAGATGTGATCGAGATAGAGGGGTAAATCCCAACCTTGCCAAAAATACTCCCAAAACCGGGCGTGCCCAAAAATTGAGCGTTTCTATTAGGGGAGTCTATACTGAAAATAATTCGTTTAGAAAATACTAAAGCGTATTCGAGAGGACTTGTCACTGAACTACCTAATATTACCAGAAGACTTTTACTTTTAAATTTCAGATTGTTGAGATGTCTACATCGGCCCCCGAAGGTGAACTAGGAGCACAGATTCGTGAAGCCTACGAAAAGGCCGACTCTGAAGGAGCCGACGTCTTGGTACGTTGGTTTTTAACAAATTTTTTGTACCTTTGGCTTCATTAGTAAGGAGGTAAATTAGCTTCAGCTGAACAGTAGCCTTCACCAAGCAGGAATAACATTCATCCAATATCGGCGAAGAATGTATATGGGAATGACCGCCGATCATTAAGAAATCGAAGGGAGATCTCGAGAACACTCCTCCCTCTTTTTTTTCAGGCCTCTGGGAGGAAGGGAAGAATGGCAGACGGATCTATGAGGAAAGATGTCCTCTGTAAGGACTGGCCACAACTCGCTATTCTCGGCACAATAATGATCAGATTTTTATTCTCCATTTGGTATACAGTAATTTGCGCACATTATTATGCGTCTTCTTTTTTTTTAGAAGGAGGGGAAAACCACAAAAAATACAACGTATTGTCAAATACAAGGCCGCCGCCCAGTGGAGGAGAGGGCAGGAGGGGGCGCCTTATCCCGTATTCTTATAGTAGGGGGAGGATGGGAGGGGGCTGAGCTCGTAATTTGGATTAAAGGACGGGGGCATAAATAGAGAGAGCGGGGGGTGAGTGACTAGTTTGAGCTGGAGAGATGAGCAGGGCGGAGAGGGAGGGGACGGCAAGAGGTGGGGGAAGGCAGACAACTGGCAGGCCGGGAGGAGAGAGAGAGACACAGCTCCTCCTCCTTCTCAGCGAGTACACTTTGTACAATTATCCATCGATTTGTCAAATTGTTCCACTTGTACGGTAGCTGTTTTGACGTTGTACTTGAGCCGGATCATGTCGCGGGCTTCTTGAACTATGGCAAGAGCACGCTCATTGTCATCTGCAAAATATACAAATTAATTAATTTAATAATATAAATTCGACTAAAAATACAGTAATTCCATCAATATCGGGGACGCAAGCGCGCTCTGTAGAGATGCCCCGTCCGACTGTAGACCTCGCCGAATATTCCTCCCTTTTCTCGCTAATTTCAGGATTTTCTCTATTTTTACAGTATGTAGAATTGAATCCAGGACAAAATAACGCTGCTCTATAGCTAAAAAAGGGAGTAAATCGCTCCAAGGCTAAACATCCTCAAAAGACGGTAATGTTCTCTTTTTTTTCTCGTCCAAAAATGGACTAGAAACGAACCTATAGCTAGATGAACAGCCATAGCCGTCTTATCCATATTCAATGACCACAAATGGAGGTCGTGCACCTGGAGGACGCCTTCCAGTGCCATTAGATCATCCCGAACCGCATTGAAGTCCATATGTCTTGGTGTGGCTGAAAAATAGTCTGTGATAAAGAGAAACGACGACGTTTTCTAGTTTCTACCGGGATAGAGAGGACAGAAACAATAATAGAGAGGTTATCTATTTCCACGGATTCGAGAGAGATAAGACACCAACCTTCCATGAGAACATAGAAAATATCGCGGAGAACTGTAATCGTAGTGAAGAGAACAATAATAGAGAAGAAGAATGTACAAATGGGATCAGCTAGTCCCCATCCAGTGAACTGAAAACAGCTTGAATTAGGTGGAGAATCAAAGCAAAATGCATATTCCGGTCCGAGGATTGAACCCTTGACCGATTGCACGACAGTCTAGTACACTAACCACTAGGCTATTGCGGCAATTCACCGCCCAGGTATTTTCAGAATAAAACGCACCTTAATGACTATAGCAGCAATCAGGACTCCAACTGATTGAATTAGATCCCCGATAACATGAATCAGAGCAGCTCGGACATTGACATTTCCTCCAGTTCCACCGTGCGAGTGTCCGTGAGAGCCGCCGCCACCATGGCTATGGGCATGTCCTGCCGAGCCCAAGTGGAGTACAATGGCCATGATGATATTGAATCCGACTCCGGCCCCCGCTGTGATCAGCATAGTATCCGCCTCCACTTCCAGATGGTTGTTGGCAATTCGTTCGATGGCCAACAAGACGAGAATCGTCGTCAGTACCCAGAGAATGATGACAGAGATCAAGGCACCCAACACTTCGGCACGGTCATAGCCATAGGGGAATTTTCGATTGGCTGAAATCGAATAAATTAGTATATTTCTACAGTATCCTTGAATCAACAAGTGAAGAAATTAAAAATGAACGAAAAAAAGCATGAAAAAGCCATGAAATCCAATAGAAACGGATCAGTTTTCCGTGTGCTCGCACCCGTAAAATCTCGGCAGCTGGGCGGTATGGCAAGCGCGCACCGGAAAGCAAAAGAACTCGGAGCTGCCGAGTTTTTATGGGTGCAGGCGCAAGAAAAACCAGCACTTCTTGGTCAGAAAAGATGAACTTACAAGGCCTCCTGGCTGTTCGAATGGCCATAATTGAAATGATAAATGAGAGCAGATCAGAGAGCATATGTCCGGCATCGGTCATAATAGCCAGCGAATCAGCTAGAATTCCACCTAAACAGGGATTGTTCTTCTCTATTCAAAGGCGAATCAACCTGTAAATTCGGCTCCAATAAATACTGCCGATAGCGCTGCTACGGCCCATAGAACTCTCTCGGATCGTCGTGACTGAAAATTGACTGTTTTCTACTATCCAAAAACTTCTTTTTCCCTTTTGCTCATCACATTTTTAGCATAAAATAAAGAAGAAAACTTAAGCACCTTGGCTTCGTCGTCGCTGTGTTTATGCTCATTATGATTGTGATCGTGGGAATCGCCGCCACAACTGGATTTTTCATGATGGTCCATATCTATCACGTGGGATTGGGAATCGATTGACATTATTTTTGCGGATTTGAGAAGGATATGAGACTGTTTTCTTCTGGAAATAGGAGAAATAGATAGAGTAAAGAGAGAGAAAGAAGGAATAGGAGTAGAAGGAAAAAAGCAAAAATGCTCATTCCTGGGGAGGAATCGAACCAGGTAGCTTTGAATCAAGAGGCGGGCGCGCTATTCACTACACCATATGCGCGGGAGGCTGCTAGGAGGTAATGAGGATAATTAGCCGGGGGAGAGGAAGTAAGCCGTCTCTCGGAAGAGTAGCTGTCCCCTTCTTATCCTTTCCCCTTATCTCGCGCCCCGAGAAAGAGAGAGTCGAGAGACTACGTAAAAGATAAAGGAGCCGGGCCAAAATGAGTCAGGTGCGGAGGAAGTGACGTCCGTTCATCTGACCCGTTGTGACATCACAGCCGCCGATCTCTGGGTAGCCAGCTGTCTAACTGTGGCGCACCCGGGGGAGACTGTAGAATGTACCAGAAGGGCGGGCGGACAGATCTTTAAAAGCCCTCCCTCCCGCCGTCTCTATTTGTCGTCACGCTTCCCTGGATCTCTCGGGCTCTTTCAATGGTCAGCCCCCCATTCTTCCTCCCGAAGATCAAACCATGAAGAACGAGCAAGGAATGGCCAAAAAACAAGGAGATGTCAAGGAAAAAAGAAACGGAAAGAACATCACAATATCAATAACAACGAGGGGGACAGGACAGGGCAGACGAGAATTGGCAGGAAAGGGGAAGGGAGAAGTGTGATGAATGTGTAAAAATGACCAGTGGAGACGGGTGAAAACGGGGGAAGAAGCGGGAAATAGCACGTGTGGACGGGGAAGGCGACGCGATAGGGAAGACGAGCCACAGCCAGACAGCCACAGCTGGTATGCGGCTGTATTCCCAAGAGTGGAATCCGGGTTACTGTAACCCTAGATAGCGAGAGCCACAGTTAGACAGTGGAGACGCCACTGGGAGACAAGCCACGTGGCCGAAGATCAAAGAAGACGACGCAGCGAGAGACTGGCTTACAGTAACCCGAGAGAGCAGAAAAACGTGCAAGAGACACAGTTAGACAGTTGGAGAAATACGAAATGAGAAGTGGCTTTGTTGAAGCCTTGTTCGGCGGCTTTTCGGCTGTCTTACTGTGGCTTTCTCTTCTCCACAGTAACCCAAGCGGACTAGGAGCTTATAAATTGGAAGTGACACAGTTAGACAACCGAAAAACCACAGGAATGGCCACAAGTCACGTGCACGAAGGCAGACACAGCGCGCCTCGAAGAGGATCGGCCTACCGTAACCTGGGAGAGCAAGAAAACGTCCAAGAGACACAGTTAGACGGGAGAAAAGCCACGGAAAAGCTACAATTCTGCCAAGAGATGTCCAAAACGAGCGCGCGTCCGCCTGGTTACTGTAGCTTTGTTGGCATCCTGATTTGTGGCTCTTCTTACTGTCTAACTGTGGTTTTTTTTCTTTTCTCTAGTAATAGTAACGCAGTTAGACAGCCAGAGAAAGCGAAAATGTCCCAGGGAATGCCAAACAGCGAGAAGCAGATGGGCTTCTGTGGATTTTTGCCCGTTGTGGCTTTGCTGACTTTTGGTTATGTGAACTGTGGCTCTATTGCTGTCGAAGTGAGCAAAATGAGAGCAAATGATAGACGCCGCAGTTAGACAGCCAACTGTACCACAGGCAGTGCTAGAGATCAAACGTGGTCGAGGAGACACCGGCTGTCTCAGCTGATACCAGGTCAGGGGCATGCTGCGACGGGTTTGAACTTGGTGGCGGGTTATAACTCGCGGTAGAGACTGTTGGAGAGCAGAAAAAAGGTCTAGCAAGAGACACAGTTCACGCAACTGACGAGAAAATGGAGTGCCTTGACTATTTTGACTGTGGCCCGTTTACAAGCTGAAGAGGCGGCCTGGGAAGAGAAATTCGAGTAGAAGACTCAGTTAGACAGCAGAGAGGAGAGATCAGAGGGTTCAAAACCAGAATACCCCCAGAAATCGGGATGTTTTGACCGTGAGGAGGCCACAACACGGCGAGCCTGTTTCCCCAGAGCCCAGACAGCCACAACTGCCGGTCCTCCAAAGGTCATCCGGCCAAAATTACCTTTAAAAATAGCAGGGAAGGGTGTTTACAAGGAGATGGAGCAGAATAAGACCATTCACATGGGCAGGATTAAAAATTGGGAGAAGACAATTCGACGGGGCCGGCACGCGCACCCTCTCCCTCGCTGCAGAAGATCAAAATATCTACACCAGCCTCTAAACTCCGGGCCTTTTAAAGAGAGAATTAAGCGGGGAGGAGGAGGAGTTAAGAGGAGGTACAAACCACAAAGCAACTGTAACATCAGCCCCAAGTGGGGGGAGTTCGAAAGGGGAAAGATGGACGATAACACGAGGAGGAAAGAGGAGACTAAACAGACGAACTACACCAACTGCAAAAATAGGACAGTACGGACAGAAGGAGGAGTAGTATATTATTCGAATTAGATTGAATTAGATGGAAGTGCCTTTCGAATTAGTAGTGTTGTTTTGTTTTGGAGAGGGGAAGAAAGGGATGATGCCATTTTTAACCTTTTGGAGGGCATCTGGCCCAGGAGGAGGAGGAGGACAGGAGAGGGGCTACTCTAGTCCCCGAGAGGACCGCCTAGGGAGGAAGCGATGGCATTTTTAACCTTATGTGGAACTTTAATCAAATCTTCTGGCCCGGGAGGATGAGGTGGACAGGAGAGAGGCTACTCTAGTCTCCGGGAGGACAACCTAGAGAGGACCCCGGCCACTTTGTGAAAGGAATGATGACACTTTTAACCTTTTGGAGGGAATGTTAGCCGGGACTCCTGGTCGGGGAGGACGGGGAGGATGAGGAGGACAGGAGATGAGTTACTCTAGTCCCCGGAAGGACGACCTGGAGAGAGCTCAGACGACTTTATGAGCACCAAATCGGGTGGAGGTCCTTGCAGACGAGGTAAACCACAAGTTTAGCCTGTTTAGGAGTCCTAGTCTGCCGGGGCGACTGCTGGAGACGTCACTCCTCCGAGGACAATTGTTCCCGTGGCGGGTGCACTGTGCCCTCACCCAAGGAGGCAAATTCCAGAACTCTTCTCGTATTTAAATCAATCCTCCCGTGTTTTATAAGTAGTCTACAGAGGTCCAAATATTTCTCAAGAAGAATAGAAAGAGGAAGAGATCAAAAGAATTCACCGTCGGTCTGAACAGAAATCACAAGAACACAATACGTGCGCCTTGAACCCCCACTCATTAACTCGTTTGACTTGTCTTATTAAACGGGGTTCTTCCCTTTTTAAGGAGACTACAATCTACATATTCTATAAAAGGTAATAGAAATTGAGAGGCTTCTTCCCCAGTCAATAATTTCGCCTCGGGACCATCAACCGCTCTTCGGGTCCCTTCTAGCGGGATTTCCTCGTTTCTAGAAGACTTTTTCGTCTCTTCCTCGTTTCAATAGTACTCAACATGTACCTAGAAATGGTGAGGATCTCGTGTGTTGGGTCCAGGAGTGCGTCATAGATGACGTCGCCTCTCCCATATGATCTACAGTAATCCCCCCGTAGCCGACAATAAGAATAGAGGTCAAGAGCTGTCTTCTTATGACAGTGATCTCCTCCTCGCGTCTCCTCTCCGGACAGAAATCACACGAGCACAATACGAGCGGCGCGCGGCCTGTCCCGTCCTCCTCTACTTTTCATCTCGCAGTCTCTTCGCGGCTAATTCTATTGCGCTCGTAGTTTATACCCTTTTTAGACCCAAAAGAGAG
This sequence comes from Oscheius dolichura, assembly GCA_932521035.1. Taxonomy (NCBI): domain Eukaryota; kingdom Metazoa; phylum Nematoda; class Chromadorea; order Rhabditida; family Rhabditidae; genus Oscheius; species Oscheius dolichura. The sequence continues at coordinate 1,938,408 of OW051494.1, read as the reverse complement.
AGAGAGAAAATAGGAGATGCTCTCAGAGATCAGCACCATCAAAAGAGGGGGAAATATTTGAGTTGAAACCATCGTCTTTTTGGTAGCGGTAATGGGAAAAAGAAGGAGGTTATAGGCACCTGTTTATGGCGACGGGGCAGATCAAATATTCCCCCCTTTTGAGGAAGAAGAAGCAATAAATTTACACTCGGGAAAAAGGAAAGGGAGAGGTGATATCACACGGTCCATTTTATTTTATCTTGGCTACTGATAAAAGGGGGGAAACTTCGTGAGGAAGACGATTACGTGGGCAGGAAGAGGAGACACGGAACTACTGTGTGCCAGGCGCGGGAAATGGGGAAAATTTGATATTTTCTGATACTTTATAGTAATTTAGTCTGTGGTATACACTCTGTACGTTATGATAAATAATATAGAATAATGTCTATAAGTCTAGAAAGAAAGATACGGGACGAGCCAGCTGAACTAGGCGGCCTCGCGGCTTTAGAGGTACGGTACAGCGTGCCAGGTGAGTTCTGGACCATTTTTTACTCTTTTTTAATGTTTTATATGGTTTACTGGACCCCAGATTACTATATTATAAGAAGAAATGTTCAAAAATATAGAAACTGGAAGAAAAACGAGGAATAACGCGATATTAGAGGTTTTCCGAGGGTAATTTTGAATTGCGCGCCTAGCCGAGCCCATACTGACGATCCCACTAGGCAATTTTCTCTTTGAAAAAGTTTTTCTGATAGTGTACTGTATTCTAAACCCCTGTAGCTAAAAAATTTTAATTTGTAAGTCGAAAAACGGCGGCATTGCCGTCCTCCCAGAGCATCTCCCTCTCTTCGCTCTTTGTTTAGAAACATTGCCCCCCTGCCCACTTCCCAGCCAACTAGAGAACATCACCCTGAAACAGGATCGTGTATTTCCTTTCTTTCTTGTCAGTGCATCTCTCAAAACAGCAAGTTCAAGTTTCTTTCTTCCCGGGAAGAGGGGGCCTTATTGGGTGGGAGGAGAGGGCAGAGAACCAGAGATTGGCACGGGGAGGAGGAGTAAACCACAAACAAAATGAGGATGCCTAGGAGGATCTACAGTAATCTGGAGGTTCTTGAGACCTTTAAATTATTAAAAAAATAGGAGAAAATGGGTTTAACAATTCTCTGATCAATGAAGTGATTTGATGAAAAGGAGACGACTTTTGGACCCAATAAGACAGCGTCATTTCGCTCTATGACCTCACCATTTTTTAACTTAAATTGTGCTATAAAGGGATCGAAAAGCTGGCAAATCTTCAAAAAGGGGGCTACCCCTCGTGGACTTCTATAGAAATAGGATGGCCTCCATCCGCCGCTCGGGGGGAAACACGCTACTGCACGTGCTTTGACTTTCAGCCGTCTCCCAGTCAACCATATACAAGAGGATTATAACAATCTTTTGCTGGGGATAGATAGAGAGGAGAACTCGTCCGGGGAGGAATTCAATTTTAAAAAGTACAAAAAGTAGGGGGACAATATGGTCAGTTTACAGGGAACAGCGGGAGCGGGGAGGAGAGGAGGAGGGGGTAGTCGCGGCCTTTTCTCCTCGTCTCTCTATACCCCGAGGGTTCTACCAAGAATAAATAACCACAACATTCCAAATAAAGGTCTAAATCAGGTGACAGGAAGTTAGAAAGAATGGAAGCGGTGCAAAAGACTCAAGAAGCAGAAATTGCCCTAGAAGTAAATAAGGGTTCAAAGAGGCGCCTTCCCCTCCAAAATGGGCTCAGCTTCTCGTTTAAATTAAAGGAATTTTAACTGCGTAGATTGTTTGATAGTCAGCCAACAATATGAAAAAGGGGAATAGAAATCAAAAGCAAAAAGTTAAACAGCAAAGGACGGGCCTTCCCGCAACGTGCGCAGACATCATCGGGTCTCCCCCCTCCCCGTAGTAATTAGAGAAAAAACAAAGGAGAAAATGATGTGATTCATAAGGAGGAGAAGACGATTCTCGTGTGTGTCTAAGTTGTTTTAAAGAACAGGCCGTTAGAACTGAACAAGAGTGGAGGATTTATAGACTGGGATATCCATGTTTCGGGGACTACAAACTCCGGGATGGCCAGTACAGGTCCGGAGGTTTTATGATTTCCAAGAAGAAGACCAAATGGGGGATAGAATCCGAGGGAGACCCTGGAAAAGACTAGGTATCCCGGCTTTGTGTCCAAGAGAGGAAATGGTATAGAAAGGCAGACGCCGTTTTGCACTTTTCCAACATTTGGAGGGGGAGATGAAGAAGATGACGAGAAAAGCCGGTTCAAGCATGGATTTGTGACAGATAGCCATAAAGAGTGGGGAGAGAGAGACCAGAGACAGGGGACAGTGAAGGGACAGGGGATATTGAGGGAAGACACCTCCACTTCAGAGGAGGAGGGGAAGTTAGCCGAGAGCCCTTGGGCAGGCCCCCAGGAATTGGCAAAATTCCAGGGCTGGGAAGGAGGACAGCAGCAGCGGCAGTTTGGAACGATTTATCGTAAAAGATTTTTGATGGGGTCCGCCTCTCTGACGGTCGCCTTCCCCGCTGCTGTTGCTGGCTGCTAATTCCAACCCTTCTGTCTATCTCTCGGCCTCGCTCTTACCGGAGGGCGAAAAGCATTGACATCATCGGTGTCGTTGGAGTGTCTCTCGTTAATTCGTTATGGTTCAGAGACACGTGAATCGGGGGACAGAGAAAAAGGAGAGAGAGACGGGCACAGCGGGAGAGTGTGGACAGTTGGAGGAGTATTTATTGGTCTCCCGGTCAAATTGTAACTTCTCGGTTTAATTTTCTTCCACGTTTTTTAATGGAAGCGTCTGGCAACTGGCAGTCACAATTAAAACTGGAAAAAGTGGCATTCTGGTACGAGTTACCGTAATCCAAAGAGGCGCCGAGCCGGGCCGAGCCGTTTCCCACCGTTTCTTTCAAAGAAAATGCCATAAATCGTTGGTGCCTTATTACAGACCCTAAGGAAATCGTTACGGGGCCATAAGGACTACTGTATTTGTCTTAAAGAAAGAAGAATTGTGGCGGGACCCCTTGAATAGATCAAGCTTCCGAACCGTCCTCCTACAGTAGGAAGATGGCTTCAAGAAAGAGAAAGAAAACAAGAAGTGGAGGAAATCCTCACCCTCACTATACCACCATGAGTTTATAAATAGTTTCCAGAGAGAGAAAAGACGATAATTGTCCCCGTCCCAGACCCAGTCAGGCAGCCCTCCGAGGAGTTAAAATGACGTGAGGGGATGACGGTCAGTTGAGTCACTTGGCGCCAATAAAAAAGAGGGAGAGAGAGCGAAATGTAGTCTTTAAAGACGGGGAGAAGAGGATCGACAAAAAAGGGTAAGAAATGGACTGGAGGAGCCATTTTATAGAGAAAAGGACGACGGAGGATGGGGAGGAATACTGATTAGATGACGAGAAACAATGGCACGCAGGGGGATCTGCAGAAGCGACAAAAACAGTGAAATAACGGGGGTTTTCGAAGAAAGGAGAATACTTTAAAGGCTTGTCCCTTATTTTTTAATATAAAATGGAGGGAAAAATACGAAAAAGTAGCCGTAAATGGCATGAAACGGCGATAGGCGCCCTCCCAGGACAAATTAGCAGTGGAGCGTGAAAAACAATTAAATGAAGCACAATAAACTGCTAATTTATTAATTTACTGTCCCTAGAATTATTATATACTTCAGTAGAGTAAAAAATTCTAGCCGGGAGATCGTAAAAAGGGCGAGCAGAGGGTGAGGACAAGGGATAAGGGCGCCCCTTGGGTAACTTGATCCTGGAACGACAAAACGGGGTAAAATTCTGGGATTTTCAACAATTTTAGGGAAGATAGAAGATCAAAGAATGTATAGAAAAGTAGGGGCTATAGGTAAAAATGGTAGAAAGGCTTCTATTCGAACTCGTCCTCCTGTCCCGTCTCCCAACGCGGTCTGCCCTCATCCTCCCGCTATAAATACCCCCGTCCTCCCCGAATAGAAAAGCATGTTTTCTGCTAATAAAATGTTTCTTCCCCCCAAAAAAATCAGTCAAAACCCTCATTTCATCATTTCGGACCGGGAGAAGAGAAGGAGTCAGCGGTATTCAACAAACTGTATTTGTTAGCACGGTGGTAAGTCGGGGCTCCCCCACGTGGGGGTGACGAGGAGGGGCGAAAAGAAGACGGCGGTGACTGTCTCTGTTGCTTATGATACTGTGAGCGGCCACCACCCGTGTGTGTGTTAAAGACAATAATAAATAGACATGGAGAAGGGGGAAAGAGACGGGAATAGCACCTGGAGGAGGAGGCGGCCGGTAGTAGAGGATCCAAGAAGGACACTGGGGATAGAGCGATAATAGAGAAGAAGATGTACTCTTATTTGTTAAAGTAATAACTACAGTAATCCATTATTTAGAGAGCCAAAGTCCTGAATACAAATCCTGGAAGGGCGACTAACCGTCGGGGGAGGAGGATAGTCACTTATAGAGGACAAGGTACCGGAGGAAAGCCTCGACCCTCTAAGGCGGCCCGAGGGGAGCCGATAGGTTCGAGAGGGAATTATGAGTCTTCCAACGATTTCTCTATTCTTATAAAGCAAAAGATACCGTAATCTATTATAAAATTATTCCAAAATTGGGTGAAACTCCCAGGTTGAAGGAGCCTTTTCCCTATCTCCTCCTCCCTTTATACTGTCCCCGCCTTGGAATCTCCCCCCTGCTCTCCATCTCTCTCTCAGAAATCAGCCTCTGCAACCGGAGGTCAACCATAAACTAGAACCTCCACTTTGGCCTTTTCCTACTAGCCGTTTTCTCTGCTGATTTCGGAAAATGTAAGGAGCCCAGTCGTAAATCTAAATAACAAAAGATGGCCGGTGATTGAGATAAGAGAGACCCGGGAGGCGTTATCTCTCTCTTGGGGGAAACTGCTGCGTCAAGTCGGGGGAGACAGAAGGTAGAAACTAGAAGAAATGAATAATCAAAACATCAAGAGACACACAACAAAACATCTGACGGGTTGAGGAGGAGAAGCAGCCTGGGAGGAGAGGGAACATGTTTTACTCCGGGGAAAAGGAAGCTGTCTGGGAGGAGGAATAGGAGGAGGAGGAGGAGACTAATTGGGAAAGGAGACGATGGGGAGAAGGGAGAAAGCAACTAGAAGAAGAGCGAAATTGGGAAAAAAAGACTGGCAGGGAGACAATTTTGACCTGAAAAGGGGCAGGGGTTCAGGTGCACCCGGTTCAAGACGAGCTACATTCGAAATCGGGTCAGAGTGGGACTCTTTTTTTGAAACTGGAGGAGAAAATTCCAAGGAAGACCTAGATTTTTAGAAGATATTCGGGATTTTCGGAGCAGGAGACGGGAGTGTCCTGGTACCGGCAAGGCCAGGTTACTTTGTGTTGCCCGGGGAGGATTCAGAAACGGAAGAGGGTCGCTCGCGAGGCCAAGAGAAGAATTGAACTGCCCCGGCCCAAAACGACATCTAGATTCCTCTTGTAACACCGTGTACCCGCCTTGTTTTGCTCTTCCTTTCCCTCTTTAATCTCACCCCAAAGACAAATAAAAATACCCGCGGTCGGTAGAGTAACAGTCTGGTGGTTACTGTCTGCTGACACAAGTTTAGGACAGTTGCAGCCAAGAATTCTGGAACATACCGGGGGAGAATTGAATTTTGGAAGGCTGCCCCTGTCTCTGTCCCCCTTATGTAGCCAAACATCTCCCCCTCTCCCCTACCAGTCCATAAAAAGGGAAAACAAACGGGCGACAGGTCAATCCACTGGCAATTTGCACCCGCGGTTCGGCACAGCCGGGAGAGACCTCATGCTCTCTGTTTATCTCCCTATGATGATTATGGCCGACAGTTTTTCCTGTTTATTTTCGGGGAAAACAAAGCAATCCAGAGGGGGAAGGCCAGCCCGGGACAGGGACAACTTTTGAACGGTAGCCTTTTGAATTTGCCGAGGATCAAACGAGGCATACCCGATCGGTCGGCTGGAACTAAACCACCCGGGGCTTTTCGAGGGAGACAGATTGATATCACGAGAGGGTCAAAAATAGAAGGAGAAAATGGTTTTTTAAACCGGATAGAAGGTTCATAGATGGGAAGAGGTGACCGCGAGGGAGGAGGAGAGGGAACAGACTCAATATTCAGGGAGACGGGTGTTCGAGGGACGAGGAGACGGGACGACGACAAATTAGATGGTCAACGAGTCACTAGTAAGAGTTGGAAATGAACCAGAAGGGATTACTGTAGACACTGAAGACACTGAAGACAAAAGGTGAGGCACTAGCTGAAGATTTAATAAGATACGCAGCTAAATTATTGCCTCGATTGTGAATATGACGATCTCCGCCGGGGGGAGTGCCCATATATATAAAATAACTATATATTAGCTACGTACATTAAATACTCACCTAAAACAGAAACTTTTCGTTTGATCGGGGATAAAATGCTGTAGGAAGCCAAGGAAGCTAGTCTTATGGGTTTTTTTGAGGTTTGACGCATTTCTTTATGAATTTCTGTCTATTTTTCAGTCAATCGGGTCTTTCTACATATTCTGAGATGTAAAGGGAATAAAAATTGACTATATAAATTGAATATGAAGTGTTACAAATTATAAAACTGGTTAAAAACATCAAATTCCAGGCTATGGCGGGGAGATCCCCCTTTCTAGGCCGCCTTCTGCTCTTGCGGCGTTTATCTCACTTTTCTGGCTTTAAAATGTGCTTAAATTGACTGCGTACATTAAATACTCAGGGAAATACTCAATACTCAGTGTCGAAACCTTGTTAAAATGGGACTAACCTCATAGGAAATGACGGAAAACATGCGGCGTCCTCCCTCCCGGCCGCGTCTGCCCTGCTACTGCTGGGGATTACCTCCTCTACCCACGAGAACCCCCCTGTTGATCCTGTTTTATGCACGTAAAATGCCTACTGCCTCATAATCTCTCTCTCTCTCTCTCTCTCTCTGGTTCCCGGTACTTTGACTACCACTGTCTTGTCTCATTTTGGTCTTGTTTACCGGACATAAAAATGGGAAGATGGGGGAGGACACGCAGTACTCTGTGTAATAAAAGGGAAAGGAACTTTTAGGGATTGTTGTCTATTAAATTGTGGAGAAGAGGTATAGCAGGAATGGTATTGATCATCCCCGGGGAGATGGCCATGAGAGGGACGAGGCTAGCCGGCCGAGGGAGCCGAGGGAGCCGTGGGCCGGGAAGAATCCCGGGATAGGGGGGCCGAGATCCTTGGAACTCTATCAACTTTTACACATATGTAGAGATCATGGATAAGTAGATATAGAGAGGCACCCTAGTCGAGGAACAACTTGGGACGACGGGACGCCTCTGCCACCCGGTTCCTCAAGCCTTGTGGCTCAAGTGATCAAGGGAGGACGGAGAAGACTTCATTTTTTTCGAAGCATATAATACGAGAAGACTACGAGAAGAGCCTAAACTTTGGGGAAAACGGAATCCCGAAGCTACAAAAGGCCGGCATTCCGGATTGTCGGAGCCCAAAACGGAATTCGGCGCGCTCTTGGCGGAGATCGACTCAAAATGTGGAGGCCTGCTCAATTTGAGCCTGCCAGACCATATAGGCCATCTTTTCGAGAGCCTTCTTCCCTTTTCAGTCTAGCTGATGTTCCTATAGAACAGTGGAATCTCTCCAATTTGGGGGGTTATGCCCATCTGTTGTCAGAAATGGCCTTTCCAGAGTGTTAGCCATATTTTCCCCAATTTTTCACTATTTCACGACTTACCAAAGCTTGTGCCCGCTCGTAATTCCTCATTCTTCCTTGTCTATACAGCCAGAAGAGTTAAAAAATAGAGGAAAAAGTAGAGAAGGCCGCAGGAGTAGAGAATAACCACAGCCAGGGACGACGCAGGGGCACAGGGGTCGAGGAATAGGGCGAGAAAGAGTTATTAGCGTCTCCGGCGTATCAATAAATTACACAAAAAGAAGACAACCACCGCCATCTACTAATTGACATCACACACATTTCCTATTACTGACCTCCCACGTCACGCAGCCAAAGACAACGGAGAAGACGACGAAGAGCGGGTTTAGAACCACACACAGTGGACTGACGTGGTGGGGGGAGATCTGATCTGTGCTGCTCACAAAGGTGGTCTTCTCGATTTGCAGAGAACAGAAACGGGAAGGGAACGACGGGGACGAGTTGGGGGGACTGCCAGGGAGGAGAGCCATGCCTACTGGAGAAGTGCCTAGATCAGGGACAGGGCCACCTGCCCCTGGAGACATTGGGGATCTCATAGAAAGACAAGTAGCCGGCCAGCAATGGCCTTCTGGAACAGACCGAGAGCACCTACAGTATCTTCCTTCGATGCCAAGACTGGAAGGAGAGGAGGAAGCCTATGGATACGGTAAAAAGGAAGGTAAAGACTCATAAAATTTGATTTTCTGACTAAAAAACCATTTTTACAGTCGTCCCGGCAGGCCGACTGCCCGTGGCCTGGCAGTGTCCCGATCTCCGAGCAGCTGGCTCTTATCTGGGCTTCAGAGATGCTCTTGCTTGATTCAAGGGGGATTTGATCAAGGGAAGACGGTCTTGTAATGAGTGAAGAGGGATGAACACTTTAACTACCACATCTACAGGAGATCAAAGATAGGGAAGGCCTCCCTACCGTAGTTCTTGAGACAACGTCGGTCAAACGAAAGAAGGGGCCACTGGAAGGCAAGACAGAGGATGATGAGACCGGGAGGGGTGGAAGACGAATTCCATGACGAATTAAAGGAATTTCAGCCATCTAATTACAGTCAAAATATCTGTTATTCCCTCTAGAGACCGAAGCAAGCCAGCGGTGTAAAAATAATTGGAATGGCTTATTACAGTATAGAGAATGGGGAATTCCTACCAGGAAAATGTCCCTCCCTGCTATTTATACTCCCAGTTGAAAAAAAGAGAAGAACAACTGTAATAAACTGGAAAATATTCCAGAAAAATAGAGTGGTAAGAATGTGGAACGACCCTCTTCTCTTCCAAAATTCCTGGAGTTCAAACTGCCGAGACGTTACGGATGCAGCCGGCCATCTACCGTAGATGGCCTCTTCCCCCACCCGCGCCGTGACTTTTGTCCTTTTTCCTTTTCTCTTCTCCTCGAAAACATGCGTACAAACATACACACGACGATGTCTGCCCAGATGAAATGGGGTGTGGAACACGTGGGTCATGATCAAAGTGTCAATGATCGGGAGCGCCCGCTCGCCGAGGTAACCACAGTTGGGGGACCAGTCCGGGAGGAGAGGAGACTATCATTCTCTTCTCCTCTTTGAATGGATAAAAGTAGTCACGGATCATTTTGGTCAATGAAAAAAAGAAAAAGGAGAGATAACGAGAAAAAGCTCAGACTGGAGCCCTAGTGGCTGACACCGAGCTCTGCCACTGTCGTAATGTCATTACGGTAATGACCGTTTTGTGAGGTGAGAACCACTAGGGTTCCTCTGAAATCCGTGCGCCTGCACCCGTAAAATCTCGGCAGGAGTGAGGATAGGAAGAAGCGGTGGCTTTCTAACCAAATGTGCACGCTGCCGAGAATTTACGGGTGCGGGCGCAAGAATGTCTGGGAAGAAAATTCCATCCCTAGATGAGAATCGCATGTTCTCCGCAGTTGAAAATCCGAAATCAAGGTCAAATCTGGGAAGCTTATTTCATCTTCCAGAGAGCAGAATACAATGCTCTGGAGAGAGAACAAGGCTATATATTGGATAATAGGGAAAAGAAACGGGGTGGCGCCCAGTCCAGGGATAACCAGTGGCCCATAGCGGACGATGAGGGACGGGGGGCACAAGAAGGGAGCTTTACCCCTCTTTTTCTTTCAGGGCACCTTGGATATTAGTCCCGGGAGGTCCAGAAAAGTCAATTACCCCCATCTAATTGTCCAGGAACATTTTGGGATACTGTAACCTGTTTGAACAAGGGATGACAACGTCTGGAGCTCCCGAGTATCCCTCAAAACTTTGGAATCGGGTATTTGGAACTGGTCGAAAACACGGTACAGTACCCCTGCTTCAAAGATTAGAGGCTCTAGACAGCCGGAAAGGAGTCTGGACCTGGTTCACCCCGTCCAAGGGGGACGCGAAGGGGAAAGGAGTTCTACAGGTTACAGTATGCCCGCCTCCTTACGAAAGAGCTGACCCAATTTTATGGCCGGATAAAAGCATCAGAGTAGGGTGAATCAAACATTTCCTAACGGAAGAGGGGCTACCTTTATAGGGAAAAGCGATGACAAGGCTCATAAAATGGACAATAGACACCTCTGCTGTGTACAGGGGGAAGAAAGAAGAAGGGGGCTAGTCATCCTCTATACTAGTCATATTGTATTGGCCCCCTTACTCTTCGTTGCGGGACTTCTGAAGAAAATTGGATATTATACAGTAATTTAGAGGAGAAAATTCTGGTCTAGAGGTCTCAAAATAGTGTGAATTGCTCTTGGAAAGGGGCTATAAATGGAGAAGATGGGATCCCCCACTGGGAGCTTCATCTGCCCCTGGGGGTGAGGATTAGCCCCCATCCGAGGGGAACTATTTGAACCAGAGACCAGGTAACCGGAATGGGATCAAGCAGAAGGTTGGAGGAGGAGAGATTAGCCTCGATTTGACGTTTAGAACGGTCGAAATGAACCTCTTGTGAGGAGGGAACCACTAGGGTTCCTCCGAGATTCGCGCATCTGCACCCATATAATCTCGGCAGGAGCGAGGATAGGAAAAAGCGGCGGCTTTCTAACCAAATGCGCGCGCTGTCGAGAATTTACGGGTGTGGATGCAAGGATTTTTGGGAAGAACGAAAGCAAATTGGACTACTTTGGCTGAAAACCACATGTTCTACGCAGTGAAAAAAAGGCAGAGGAGCGGTAGACGATCACTGGGAAGGAGGAGAATCCCCTTTATATAAGCCCTGCGTCAGAAAACACCACCACCCTCGGTCGCGCTTCATTAGCCTCCTGGAAACGTCCGAACTATAATGTTGCCCTTGTGAGGTCAAACATTTCCCCCTCCTTGTCGTCAACAGGCTTGACTTTTCAAAGAAGACCCAGTTCTGAGTCATGCGGAATAGGATCGCAGCTGTGGAGGCTGAAAATAGACGGGAGAGACATAAATCACAGAAATTATACGGTAATAGAGGAAGCTGGGGGTGTTTAGAAGGTCATATCGTATTTCAATATTGCAAATTTAGTCACAAAAAAGATTTAAAGATCATAAAGTGTTTACCGTCGGAAGAGAGGGGAGGGCAAGAGTCTGGTGAGGAGAATTAGGCCCCGATCTCCCTCCAAAACGTCACATGACGTCTAAAAATTCAATCTTTCTATTTCTAATCTCCATTTTTTGTATAATTGGTGTTTTTCTGTTGCTTTCATTGTCTAGAACCTTTAGAACCCCCAGACAATGAAAAAAATCAAGGTTAGTGGCAGAAATATCTTTACAATTACAACACATCCATTGAAGAGCAAAATAAAACGTGTTGCTGGTCTTATATTACCTCAAAAAGGTAAAACATTACATTTTATGGCTATAGGAATACTACAACATCGTGTATTACTTCTTGTACCTCTTCCTTGCTTTATTCTCCTCCTTATAAATGTTACTGTTCCCGTATTGTCTTGGATATTCCATGATACTTATCCTAATTCATCGATAAATTACTGTCACATGTGTCTTTACAAATTCCAAACGATGTAGTTATTTGTTCCGTCTTGAAATTAGTTTGTTATGTGAGTAATTCGGAATTTTCTGTTTTGTTTCTCGATAATCTTCCGTCATAAACCTTCGATCAACAATCGAAATTGTGATTCATAGCGAATGGCCCTGAGAATTGAGGAAGAATGCAAGCAGTGCAATATAATCCACAGCGGCAATCATAAATGGACCGTTTTGAACTGCAGCAATTTTTGAAATATTGTTTTTCTTTTTTTTCTTCAATTGGTTGTATTTTTCTAAAAAAGTTATAATCTTGTTTTATATGGGCATTCAATAAATGGGGTAGAGTGTAAGCTGGTCAAGTGAACTGTATGGTGAGGTCAGAAATACCATTGGTTTCAGTGGTCTAAACAAATAAACACTGCTGTTCATGCCTCTCCCGCTACCGAGAGGATAAGTTTACATTACTTTCACCAAAACAGGCAAGTTCTCTTCGTATCCCCCACATGAAAGACATGACCTTGTTTCATTTATTCCTGTAAGAACAAAGATGCGCACGCGATTTGGCCAGTGGTCAAGGAAAAGAGACGGCCGAGACAGTGACAGATTGCAGGAACCTCTACTGCGAAATGAACACGCGATCGACCAAGGTGATTTTTCTTCTTTTTTTCTAGAGAATTTACTCACCTTCGTGAAAACGGCTCCTTCTTCGATTGACACCTCATCATAGTGACAATGGCCACTGCTGCTGCTCGAGGAGCGTTCGTGCTCTTCTCCGATGGTTGAAGCATCGATTGAAGCAACATCTTCCACTAGGATCCGAGTGTCCCGATCATCGTAGAAACCGCCGTTTGAAGGCATTTTGTCCTGTAAATTTTTTCTAATTATCTAGGAAGCCTGAATGAAAAAATTAGAATGGCATCCTTCTGTCAGCCATTTTGATAAACGATAAGGTAGAGAAAATTCAAGAATTCAGAGCAAGAAGGCATTGTTTGCAACAAACAAAGCAGCTGAATTTGTAAACAAACGAGAGGAAGTAAAGCCTGTGGAATTTGATCAATAATTGTTCGACAATTGCTTGCTTATTTAGGAATACTTGTGGCAGATAAAAGGAAGAATTTCGAATAAGCGACCGTTTTTATCCTTTTGGTGAGGTCTAACGGCTGTTACATAAAAAAAGATCGAAATAATGATCAAAACACCCCCACAATCGATAATTCGTGATTGCTGCAAAATAACGGAGCAGACATGTATGGAATGGCAGTCGATATGACTGTCTCCTATTGTTACATGGTAAAATAAGGGAAAATTAGCAAAGGAGAGGTGGAAGACGGTGAAAAAACAAATGACCTCCAACGCGAGAGTAGGTTGTTCCTTTTCGTCCTCTACTCAATCTCTTTTGTGTAAAAACCATTCGGTTTTCGTAGAAATCTGAGAAACACCCTCGGAAATTGACAAAACAGGAAGACGGTGAAATGAAACGCGTGATTATTTTGTTCTTTTCAGGTGAAAAAACGTTTTTTTGTGGTAAAAGTAGCTGATTAGGCACTGTGAGGCACGAATCTGATGCCTATCAGTTGGCCTTTTTCTTAGATCAATATACGATAAGGCAAAAAAGGAAACGAACGGGGGACAATAGTCTGTTCGTCTAATCGCAATAGTTTATTTATGTGTGAATACGGCTGGCGTTGAGGGGGAAACTACTCATGCGATTATATTGTTTATATGATACGCTGGGGGTGAATAGAACGGGGAGGTCGGAGAAGAAATGACAGATTTCTATAGCAAAGCGCTACAGCGCAGAAAACCTTTTTCAGATACTTCTCAGGAAAAATATACAGTAACGTCTACAATCTGATAAAAATGTAATTATCCTACCAATGAAATCTCCTCCATAGCAAAATTCAACACCATGACTTTAGAAAGGCAGTTGGATTGCAAGAAATATGACAATATGAAGGAAGAAATCAAAAATTTCTATAGGGCCACCTGTCGCCCGAACAATAGAAACCAAACGGCAGACGAAAGTTCACTTTGTATACCATTCCAGGCAAAAGTGGAAACCGTTTCCTTAAGGAATACAGGAAAGGAAAAGAATTCGTAATTCAAATAGTAATTTTTTTATGTGAACAGAACATAAGGAAGAGTCCAACAAGCAACAAGTTAGTGAATTATGGGAGAACTGCCTGAATAAACAAAAAGGTTCTGACCGCGAAGAGTAACAGCGAGTATTCCTGTAAAAAAATTTATTGTGCATAAAACTTCTTGATATGTTTGTGACAAATAGCAACAAGTCGCACAGAATGTGCATGGCACCGTAAAATACTTTTAACAAATCTCTGCATATTATACAATATCACCTACGCTAAAACAGAATTATGTAAGTGAAAGGCTAAAACGTCTAGACGACTAAAAATCGAGTTACTTTGTGAGACAACGATCCGTAGGATAATGCTGGCCATATTCTTCAAGGTGTTCGTCAAGTTCTTGTCGCTGACGACGTAGTTTCTCAGGGAGTTCCCTAGATGTCAGTTTAAAAATCAAAATGTAAAAAAAAACATACTTATAAACTCCTTCGAAGAGATCGTGATAGTGGGATAATTTCTCTTTCTCAGCTTGATTGAACGCAGTAAGCACTCTCTTGCGTACATCCTTTTGCCACTCCTTTTCTTGCTCGTCGTTCCACCAACCTTGTTCCGTAATGTATCTTTTGAATCTTGTGATAGGATGATCTTTATCTCCCCATGTTTGAACTTCTTCTGCTGTTCTGAAAATCGAAATTGACAAAAAAAAAGAATTACTTGCCTGTATGCTGTAGAATCATCGCTGGTTGAATGGTGGCCGAGACGATATGTCATAGCTTCGATCAATACCGGTTTATTTTGAAGAGCTAGTTCACGAGCAGCTTTGGTGGCATTGTAAACGGCGAAAACATCATTTCCATCTACTCTGAAACCATAAATATTGTGATCAACTACAGAAGAAAGTGCCTGATAGTATGTAGACCGTAACCTGGTCCCTTTCCAGCAATTCCGTCACCCGCATATTGCTCGCTTGTAGGAGTACTGATAGCGTATCCATTATTACGGCAGAAGAAAATAATCGGGCAATCCTAAACTTTCAAAGTTGCTATGAAAAAAAAAAACAAAACCAATGTTGCAGCAAAATTGAAAGCCGCGTGAGCATCTCCTTCCGATGCAGCTCCATCTCCGAAATAGACGCAAACAACACGATCGTTATTAGGTAGACGCTTGAAAGCATAAGCAGACCCTACAGCCTGCAAAAAAAATGAAATTACTAGCTAGAAAAACAACAAACTTGAGGCAGTTGTGTGGTTAAAGGACTCGAGATGGTAACAAAATTGTGTTCTGCTGATCCATAATGTACTGGCATTTGTTTACCCTTGCCTAAAAAATATTTCAACGAATCAGCGACTATGATACCGATATCCTTATTGTTTCCATAACACTGATGCATAAATTGATCCAAAGGGAATCCTCTCCACATCAAGACACCAACTTCGCGGTACTGTCCATAGACCAGGTCAGTATTCTTTAGAGCAGCAGCAGAACCAATATGATTACCCTGAAAGTTGCAAAATACGAATAAGGCCGTTTCGACAATAAATACGAGTAAATAAAATTCGTAAAATTGTTGTGCACAAGAGAAATACAAGATGTAAACTACAAGAATGGCTCCACCACCGACTCCGAAGTAAGCAGAAGTCATAAATGAGTTTATGACTTTCGGACGGCTAATGGCCGGTATATATCGGAAATTTTCACCCAAAAATGGGTATGGTAAGGAAGGTTTAAACGAGTTAGGCCAGATTTAGACCGCGGGAAGAAGAAGAAGAAGAAGAAAAAAGAAAAAGAAATTTTAAAAGAAAAATAACCACCTCTTCTCCAAAGTTCGTCATATAGAAAGAGATTCGGCCTTGTCTTTGTGAATCATATAAAATCCTATCCATAATATTCAGCTGAGTCATATCACGGTAAATTTTCAAAGACATCTCCTGAAAATTAACAATTTTCGATATACTGAGCGACGGTCAAAGCGATGGATCAAAAGTAGCAGATTTTAGTTGAAAAGTCATGAACGCCTATAAGAACTGGGGAAAGTGGCCAATAAAGCGTATGTTAATGCATAATCATGAGTTTTCAGTCATTTCACCTTTATCAGTAAATATGTTTCTGAAACATAATAGAATCAAGGATTACCAAGATCTCTACTCATTAAAGGAACCCCCAGGGACCTGCCCCCGAGTGCACCCGTAAGCGTCGGCGCGCATTTGAATTTTGAATTCGTTTACCGTTTTAGCCCATTTCTTCTAATTTTTATATATTTTTCTAGTATTCTATTGATGTGTGTTCATTTATTTATAAAAAACAATATCAAATTGGTCAGGAGAAACTGAAAAATCAGGCTAAAACGGCAGGCGCGTTCAAAATTCAAATGCGCGCCGACGCTTACGGGTGCAGGTCCCTGGGGGTTCCTTTAAACTGAACATACCTTATCGAATTTGGGATCATGTGATTCGTCAATAATTTTTCCTTCAGCATCCGTTACTCTGTAGATGGGAAATGCTGGATGAGTAGATGGATCAACAATATCAAGTTTCTCAGTGAAGGCAGCCTAAAGTAATAATAGAAAAAAAATACAATAGAAGTAAATCTGTGGTAAAAATTATTACTTTTCGGTATCCTAGGTATTTTTGACTAAATTCTTTGAGCCTAAATTCATCGGCCGAATGAGCGAGTTTTCTTCTAGAAGTAGCTACAGCTACATGGCCTGTTCTGCGAAGCACCCGGCTCAACATCTTGCGCAGAAGGCTAAAAGCAATTGAAAACAAGGCAGAAGTAATTAGAGAAATTGGCTTGGGAATCGGCGAACCCATTTGGGGAAGAAGCAATTAGACAGCGTGAGAATGATTTATCACAAAATTTAAACTGGGATATCAACGGGCTCAGAAACGACTATAACTTTTTTAGGTGCACGATCGGCAAAATGGAAAATATCAAAAATAACTTCTATAACAATAAGAACAATAATCATCCATTCAAGAGTGGAAGCATGACGAAGCGCTAGCATGTTGTCCACCATCTTAACAAGTTCTTCACAATAATCCAGGCGATTGTTCAGAACGCTGTAATGAGATTATCTTACGAGACAGTTCGTAGAGATTTAATTGACTGAAGCTGTTCACAGCGTGTATATCTTGGACAAAAAGAGAAGAAAAGCATACTTTAACCGTCTATTCAAAGTGAAATGCCTTGCTGATGCTATATAATATTTTTCTATTTCTTCTCTATTCCAATAGAAATCACTGTTCAAAAGTGTACAGTCTAGATTGATACTATGCCTAAAATAAAAACGTTTCAATATCGTTCAACAAAATACCTCAACGCGGCGAATTCCCCTGACTTGACGAGCGCTTGCTTGCGGTTCCATGGAATCGTCCCCTCCTTCAATTTCTATAATTTGGGGAGCTTCAATTTAAAAATACTAAGCTCACTTTTGCAGACTCTGACAAGGGTTCAGACATTTCGCTTAGCAATGCTTCCCACACGCCAACTTTCACTGGAAAAAAATAGTAAGAGGATACTTTATATATACCTGAAGCTGCAAATCCCTGACTAAACGCAAACCGTTGTAAAATTGAAGACGATAGAGATTTTTTAGTGAGATGTTTCGACCCGTCCAAATAGAATTGATCAGAACGGATGCAGCTAGCTCTATACAGTGAATATATACAGTGATGGAAAAATCGAGATACCCTTCAATATATGTGAAAGGCATTCTGTCTTGTTCATTAAAAACTGTGCTGGAGTCGTAAGGGTTTACTGCAAACCGTTCCAATTTGCGCAGCATATCAACTCGCTAAAATAATATTTCACTGAATTTGAAGATGTAGACAGACCTCGTTAGCTGCAACATTCCAATAAACAATTACTCCATCTGAAAAGAGGAACATATCACTGATTTCATTCGTAACCATGTATTCATTCTTCTTAACCATATATAATGCGTCATCAAATTCTAAATGTTAAGCAATTTTTCGATTTAAAGAAAGAAAACCTTCGTCAATGAAGTTAATGTTGAACATCATATTTAAACTCTGATCAGAAGCCACTCCATGTAGATCAAAAGATTCTGCTACTGATAATGAAACCACTGATTTCTCGGAACTCTAAAAACTTCGTTGCAAAATAATATAAAATTACTTTTGGGGCTACAGCAGATGTAAGAGGTCTCCGTTTTCTAGTCTGAGGCCGTTTTATTTTGTTCATAAGTGATTCAAATTGAGCTGATTTGCTTGTGGCTGGTTTTGCTTCAGAAAAGAGAACCCGGCTCGGAACGGCGAAATTTCTGACGATGGACTAAAATGTAAGAAAAAGGAAAGCGTAGGTCTTTTGCAAAAGTAATAGACTGACACAGTATTTTTTACACAGCGAAATTATAAAAGACATACCTACAAAAGGAAGCTTGGGCTGTTGGCAATCTACGATTAAGAAAGAGTGTGTCCCGTGTGACGTTTTTGAGCATCAAGAAAACCCGTCTTGTTGCCATGATCTAAACGGTCAATTTTTTTAACTCATAAGGACATAGCACAGCACTCAGCAAATAAAACAGGGGTGCTGGAAAAAGAGATTTGACACCCAAAGGCGACCGAGGAAGAGATATTTGACCCTCGGCCAAGTTTTCGCCATGGGGCGAAGACGCGGTAAATACTTTTTCAAATCTCTGCAATATTTCATTTTTTTTCTCTATTTTTCTTTCCATTTTATTTGCTTTTCTCGTCGTTCTTTTTACTTTACGTTACTTCTAGTAAGTTTCTAATAATACTATTTTTGTTGAGGTAGTGATGGTATAAGACTATTTGCAGAGATACTAAAATGACAATAGCCCAAGAAATTAGAAGCAAAATAGAAGCCAACAAAAAACTCTACGCCTCCTTCGGTATCAGCAGCCCCCGTTTAGACAAATGTAAGTGCCGTTATGTATATCAACTTTTCGCAGTAATTGAAGAGCATTTTAAAAATGTCGACGAACTTGTGGATATTATCACATCATGTGAAACAAATGAACAAAAAATTCGCCATGCTGAAACAGATGAAGAAAAGAGCAAAAGTATGGCTATTTTACAGCCTATATTAGAGGTTAAAGATTGCATGTATTTATTAATAAAATTTCAGAAGTTCAATATTCGTACAGAGACTGCGGCTAAAGAGTCATGTGTATCATTTGCCCCTGAAGTTATTGAAAAGGAAGAAATGAACGCAGCCAATAACGGAAATCAAGAGGTAATTCAGTTACGTTTGTGTATTTCTAATGTAGTATAGGGCAATATCTTCACTCTCGTCAACGATCAAGAATATAATGCAGTACCGAAGTATCTCAGAGGACGTATGCTTTTAGGAGACCTTAATTCAGTAATTGCTTCATTTAAACATTATATTTTGTCAGATTATATCTGCTATGGATAACTACATGAATGAGAAATATAAACTTATGAGAAGGCCGTTAAAGGCCCTAAAAGCCGCAGAGAAAAATCGAGTGATTTCATGGAGAGAACAGGTACAATTGTTTCCTATTTGTTTGGAGTTCGTTTCGTTTTTTAGGATGTATCGAAGTGTGACGGTCAAATATGTATGACAGAAGCTGAGCTAAAAGCAGTTTTAGCAGAGAAGTTGAAAGTACAGTTAAAACATGCTCTTCCCGTTCTGCGTCATCTTCACATCACCAAGGAAATTCGTAACAAGCAAACTCTTTTTATTTGCCCATATTTTTAATCCTATTCGTATTGTACATTCTCAATATCAATAAAGTAACAAATGTAATTTTTTTATTTTTCTCTTCCAAGGAAAAGCATGCATAAATTTTATTGTTCCCGCAGATTCCCGTGAAGCTCCTGATGTCATCAGAATTCGACCCGTTCTATGCACCGCTTGTCTTCAATAACAAGTCTAAAAGCTGTAAAGGACGATCCAACTGCACCTCGACCCAGCACGGCGTCTCCTAAAGAATCCAGGTTTTTTGCATTTCTCTTCAGATTTACCTTGATTGACGCACGGGGATAACGATTGCTTCCCCATCCTTTTACGAAAGACATAGATATTGTGCAAAAAGCCCGTCGCATGCCATCAACCGACGATTCTGCTACAGCTTCGGATAGCATCGTCATCTAAGTATTCCTTTTGCTTATTTTTTGTTGTAGATTACCCCGGAAGGAGCAGCAAATCCAGCTACGGCTGCTGCTTGTGCTCTCATAGCATTTGTAGCTGTTTGTGTTCTCGATGCCATCTCACTGTATGCCCACCTCAAGTCGAACACCTGTTATTGTAAATTGCGAGGTTTTATTTTAAATTCACCGTTATTTCTTCATCGCTCATCATAAAACGATGAGCTGATTCGTAGGGGGTCCGGTTGATGTAGTCAAGATAGCCACTTCTTACAAAGACGGGTTTTTGAGATCGAATACGAATAGTAACTTGACCAGTAGACAGATAGCGAAGAATAACCCCATCTCCAATAAAAACTCTAGAAATTCTTCTCTTGCTTGTTATTTTTGGCAGCTTTACCTGCACTTATCGCTAGCGTCTCCTCTATGAACATTTGACAAAGCTCCTAAGCAAAAGCGCCCTGCTCGTAAGCCATGGGGATCCATTCCACCATCTATTGACAATTCCGTAATATCACGATTGACCTAATATAGTAGTTTTTTTAATCTAGCCGGATTACCTTCAATATTTCTCCGACTTGAGTATCTAGCTCATAATATCGTACAGCGCACCAGAAATCCGGCACTATAAAGGGGATACTTATTTCAAAAGGATAGACTTACTCTGGATATTTTGTGGAATTTGGACATTGTTGAGATCAACTGAAAAATGTTTCTTTTCTCTTTTGTAGAAATGAAAACAAACATTGCTGACGTTGATTGCATGAAAAATCGCTGACAAAATTTTCCAATAGCGTTTGATTTGAGGTATTTGGCCATTCACAGAAATTGACAGCCTCTTGCCGACTGGTACTAGTCATTTCAAAATCTTCTGGTGGATCAATCCGTAGACTTTTCATATCTATATCGTTTTGATTTTCTTTTCCTCAGATTTTTACCCAAGGGAGCCATTCCATTGGAAACAACCCGTTCATAATGGTATGGATTGATGCAGATGAAATCCTGATGGTCAGAGGGTATTGAGCAGACTGATAGCTTCACCAGCTCATTTTTGCTAACATTTGGCCACCTCCATATTCTCGCGTAGACGACGTGTGGTACCCCCTTCCGGCCGGCAACTTGCAAGCGGCCATCTAGACTTCGCTGAAATTGTTTGTTGAGACATTTTGATAAAAGAGATAAGCTTCCGGTAAGAGGAATTTGTTATGCCTATTTTGGACGTAGTCTTCTATAAAAACAATGAATTTCGACCGTAAATACAATGAATTATGGCCTCAATAATGAGCAAAACGATCGAAGCACTACAAAATTCACTATTTTTTTGTAAGCTCTTTTTGAAAAGATAAAACACCTATTCTTTAATTTGTAAGCCACAGAAAAGCAAAGTTTACCTGAATAGTTACACACGGCGTTTGTTGCTTCCCACTCGAAGTCACTGCAGTGATCAAGGCATCCAATTCAACTCTTTTGTCTTTTAATTTTTTCACTAGACTTTCAATAGCCTTTCTAACAAATTCAGAATCTTCTCCACCCTGGAATTGACCTTTTTTGTTATTTTAACTACCATTTACCTGCTGGTAGCACTGAAGGACATGACTAATTTGTTGGCAAGAATCCAACGCCGTCGTAGGAGTGGGCTGGGCCCCAAATCGGGATTCTGTAGGCATTGACATGCACAGATTACCATTCTGAACATTACAGTAACCTTCGGGGGATGTTTTCTGGAGATTCTTACATATTGTTGTGGAACGACTTGAAATCCTGTGTAGGTAGGGGGAGGAGCAAATGGCGGTGGCTGATTATATGCACTTTGAAGATCCAATTGAGGGGGAAACATCATCTACACATTTGTGTTTCGTTTCTTTCATCCGGAAGGCTTACTGGTGGGGGAAAACCGTTGTGAAGGTACTGGGGAGGAGGCCCTCCGGCGTCATGGGGAAAGAAATGTTGTGGCATGAAGGAAGCTTCCGATGACATCATAATGAGAGCTAGATTTTATCCAATTATTCCTTCATGATGTTGTAAAAATAGAGAGCAAAAAATGAATACTGGCCAGTGGATAATAGTTGAAGAGATGATGTCACTCTGCGTGAGGTCTAGGGGCAAAAGCAAACGGAAATGAAATCAGCTGACTGAGAGAAGGACAGGAATGAGTGACATGAGATAAGGAGAAATTGAGGGACTGTCCAGCCAAATTTATGGCTATTTTATGCGATTATTCAATGGAAAGTCACTAGCAATGACGGGAATTGGAAGAAACGTGTACACTACAGATATATTGATCAAATACGTGGATTCATAAAGTCTCAGTTTTCAGAATGCCACAACTTTGCTCATTTGTACTTGGAAAAAGCTCTAACTCTAGAATCGTCAACATTTGTACAAAGAAGCTGAGCGAAAAAGAATGATTGAGAAAAGTTTATATAGAAAGATACTTTTTACGCATGAAGGGAATATAAGAAAACTAAGAACGGGCAAAGGAATGCAATGATGGCAGGTTTATCACCTAGTGCTCCAAAAATAGTCTTCTCCCAGTCCGCTACTAGGCAAAAGCGGGGGTTCAAGAGCAAACAACATGAGTCAAACACAAGTGTGGTGGCTTTTCCTTCTTTTTCATTTTTCCTTTCACAATAAAGATAGGAAGAGCAATTTCAATCCAGGTACAGCAGTATTTTGTAGTATACTAATCAATTGATTTTATTTTTTTAAAGAAAAAGAAGAGATGGGGAGGCGTAATGAAGGCGAAGGAGAAATGCGAAAGATGGGAAATGTATCAAATTTGATGATTCGTTTTCGAAGCGGAGTCAGCCATCGAATAGAAGGAGAAACGCACGTTTGGAAAGAAAATGGAAAAGAAAACAGAAGAGGAAAATGATGAGTAAACGAGGAAAAAGGTTTATGTTTTGTGTGAAGCATAGAACAGAAAAGCGCGTGAGAAAGGGCAAAAAGTCACCACTCACAGGGCAGAAAACCTTTCCATGACGAGTGAGAAAAGAGTATTTTGAGGTCTCAACTGATTTGAATGTTTCTTGAGCTTTGTAAAGACTTGGAAAAGAGATCACGGAACATGGCGGCGGGGTTAGTCATTCATAACATAGCTGACCTTTCTGACTTGAGAGTATCACCGAGATGGGGTAATAAAAGGGTCAAAGTAGTCGTTATGAAGCTGTAAAAAGTTCACTTTCTTTGTTTTTTTGCTCGGAAAAGTTGAAAAGAGTATTCTAGAGGCTCAACGGGGAAGTATATTCATTTTTAGGAAATGAGAACTTATAGAAAGCCGACACCACATGATACGCGTTTTCTAGACGGATGAGTTCATATAGATAATGGCTTGAAAGGAGGAAGTAAACAAGAAGGGGGAACCTCATTGGATAATACACCTATAGATGGATATTGAGGATAATTCAAGGGAATTATAGAAGTCTAGACTTATTCGCTGTCGACCAAAAATGAAGAGAGGCTATGCTGCAATTATTAATTCAGAGATCATATATACTTTGAGGAAAAGGAATAAAGCAGCAAGTAAAAACGGCAAAAGGAGTAGGATGATCCTGAGCAAAGAAGAAGAAGAGATGCGAGTGCGATAATTGAAAATGAGGAAAAGGGACGGTGAGAAGTTTACTTTTCTCACTTTGTGTTCATCTTATTTTATCTTTTTATCATGGGAATCGCAGTTGACAAAGAAAATCTGCGAAAATTACCGGAAAAGGACAAGGAAGTCTGGCAGATGAAAGAAAATTCACACGTGATCAGACAGGAAGTTCTCGGAGTGTTCTTTTACCCTTTTCCAGACAGAAAACAACGCCTTGAAAATATAGAGAAAGAGATCAAGTTGATACGCTTCCAAATTATAGTAATTTGTCGGGTTTAATGAAAAAAAGGAAAAATTAGGAAGAATCGTGCCTTGTAGGAAGCCTAGAAAACGTATAGTGTCCTGGTGAAAGTGTACAGATCAAGTTTTTTTCTCAGCTGACTGACTGTTTTTCGAAAAAATGAAGACTCCCGATTTCATCAGGTGGTTTGTGCGTCTTCCCACTCCTATTACGTTTCTTATCAAATTCGAGGAGCTGATGTGCAATTTGACGTCAAAAGATCTGCCCCAAAGGGGAGTGATTGGATTAAAATTCCCAAAAATCAATACTTTCCGGGGAAAAAACTTCTTCAACACAACATTTTTCGAAGATAAGAGAGCCAGATGAACTGATTAGGTGAGTAGTGACGACGATATGAACTACTTATCCCCCACTCAGCAGTTCAGAAAAGCGAAAGTACCGGCAATTTTGACTGCTGCTGGGAGTAGAGGAGGTGGTGGGGGGAGTTGACCGTCTCTCTCATTTCTCTCGCTCTACTCATTGCGTCCCATTGCCGCTGCTAGCAGCCCCGGGAGAGACAAAAGGGTGTATACAGTTCGAAGAGACGCAGAGGTGGGAAAGCTTACGGAGACATTAAGACGTCCACCGAGAGCTGAGAGAAAAGAGGAAAAATCAGTAAGAGATAGTGCTGCGAGAAGTCACGTGAATTACTGAAGCCTCTCTACGTATGCTTATGTGTGAAGAAGTAATTTGGATTCATCGGTCATAAATTTATCCCTAAACCAAATAGTATTACTGTAGCTCTAAAGGAATAAAGTTATTTTAAATGAATCATTATTGGAATGATTATAGCCATAATAAGTCGTGCGAATAAGAACCATCATTGTTTTCAAGTAAAGATGTCGAAATAATATGCGAAATGAGCGCATCTCCGGTCGGCTGCCACTCTCTGCCGAAGGACCAACATCTGGCGCCAGTAAGTCCCATAACCCATGGTTCCAAATGTGCCTCTACTGCCGGAGGACAAGGTCATACCTTATTTCCGCTGAGGCAATCGCCTTTCTTCTAATAAGCCTGAGATTATGATAATATTTACTCTGAAGATACACATAATAACAGACAATAAAAATAACGATAAACAACCGACTTTTTCACTAGAAATCATTGATGATATCAACGGCGAAATGTGGCTCTCTGTGGTTCTTTATTTGAAGGACGACGGAAAGACGTCTCCCTTGGAGGTGAGATCGGACGATGTTTACGCACTGGAGCTAAAAAAAATGAATTTATGATGAGAAATAAACAAACCAGCTTCTGGGCGGACTGATGCTTCTTTTGATTCCAATTTGACATTTTTACCACTGGAGAGGGTTCGAGAAATTTTAACACCGCTGAAAGGTTATTATGAAAAAAAAGAGAACAATCTTACGGTTCTTCCGAGCGATCAACGGTAATTCGTTTCCTTTCTTCTCGAAGCCGCTCCTCTTTCTTCTCTTCTTTGACCTCCTCTTTGGCCCGTGCGTCCTTTTTCTCTTCCTTGTTACTATTATGGCGATCATCTTTCTTTTCATCTCGGCCAAGTTCTTCTTTCTTGTCAATTTTACCCCGTTCGTCTTTCTTCTCATTTTTCTGTTCCAGTCGATCAATTTTCTCATGTTTTTTTTCCTCTTTCTGAATCGTCGCAGTTAGTTCTCGATTGTCGTCTTCTCCAACCTTTGATTCCCTCTTATGAGTCTTCTCCACTTCTTTCCTCTCATGTCTTTGATCTTCTCGTTTATCTTTACGATCTTCTTTCGGAGGAAGCTAAAATGTTTTTATATAAACTTATAACAAAGAAACATACTTCCGGACCAGCTACTTCAGCCTCTTTTATTACTTCTCTTCTCTTTTTGGGTTCGTCTTTTTTCTCATCCTTCAGTTCAGCAGCACGCTCTGCCCTCTTCTCAGCTCGAGTAGCAGCTACTCGATGTGTTTCTCCTTTTACTTCCCGTCGTTCTAATTTGGGCTCATCCTTCTTTCTAAAATGTATCGTAATACAATATTACAAAACAACCAACCTATCGTGCTCTAGCCGTTCATGTTTCCTCTCCTCTGCTTTGTCATCTTTCTTTTCTGTTTTCTTGTCATCTCTCTTTTCGTACTTTCCTTCTCTATGTTCATCGCGGCGCTCTTTCTTTTCTCCATTTTCTTCTCGTTTTCTGGCTCTCGGAGTTCTTTCCACGTTCTTTTCTTTCGAATCTCTACCATTCTGAGACTGTTTTGGCTACGACAGCAAACTTTGAAATAAACAACGTTTGATTTCTTACCTTTTTAGCTGATGGATGTTCTGGAGATACTTCGCCGTCTTCAATACCTTCCCGCTCTTTATCATCCTTAGCAGGGCTAGTAATTTGGTTATTTTCTTTGCCGCTTCCATTGCTCTTTTTTTCTCCGGCGGTTTCACTGGCTTTAGTACGTTCTGCCCTCGGTCTTTTTCTCGGTTCAGAGGAAGGGGTGCTCTAGATATAATTAATATGATGGCTTATAGTAAAATTGATACTTCAGTTTTTCTTTTATCATTCTTTTCTGTTGCAGACGTCCCGTTAGGAGTTACAGGAGGCTTAGATTCGGGCTTAATATATACAGTAAAAAATAAAAATAACACAACCTTTGGTTTTTCCACTTTACCGGAATAAATGCTTCTATCAACCATAGTTTTCTGAATGGATTTCAACCTAGCAGCATAACTGCTCGCTAGAAGAGCAAGATCATCACGTTTTCCCTTTTCGCGTTTTTGAAGCTAAAAATAATTATATTATCAAGGCCAAAAAACATACATCTAATGCAACTTTTTCCATTTGCGAGTGATGGTCAGAGACTATCGGGAAACAAGTAATCATTTTGGCCAAGATTATGAAGCAATTTCTAATTACGACGTAGTCCGACTTAGGGTTTTGAAGAGCAGTGACAAATGATTTACAACTTCGAAGCTAGAATTTTAAAAAAACTTTTTTTAATTTACAGTAAAAAAAATATACCTGCCATTTCCAGGTGAGTGATTTGTAAAGAGAAATTGAAATAGCTTCTTGACTAGATTTAGTTCCTATTTTAAGATGGAACCCTGGATATTGGTAGCATTCCTACAATCGAAATAAAATAACAATTTAAAAAAAACTATTACCTTGTCAAATAGATCCTTGTTCAAGTTCCATTTATTAGCTTGACTAAGAAGTATTTCTAAAAACCGCCCAAAGGCGGTTGCTTCATTTTCAGTAAGACCGGTAATAAATGGTAATAGATCTGCGAATGTCTAAAATGAAAATTGCAAGACGCAAAAAAAATAAAATTCTACCTTGTCAAAGAATATCATCGTTTGGAAATACGTTGTTTTCTGCGAATGCAATAGAAGCACGAGTTTAGCACAAAATATCTGCAAATAATACGTATATATTAACAATGAAACGTACAGCATCAGTTTCAGAAAAAATGGCTCGTTTTAACACGCATGTTGCTAGGAATGGGATAGAAGCAGAGCCTGCAAGCAAAAATTATCAATCGTATAAATGAGAACAAAATTAGTTTACCTTTTTCTAAAAACAATTCCTCTTGTGCTGCATTCAGCCACATCCTGACTCTTTCAACGTGGTCTGTTTGTTTTCTCTGTTCTTCTTTTAGTTTTCCTTCTAGAGTTGCTAAGCGCTCCAAATCCTTGGATTTCTTTGTCTTACTCTAAAAACACAACGTATTATAACATTTAGAATGACAAACTAGTTCGGGATTACTATCTAATTCTTTTGTTTG
This sequence comes from Oscheius dolichura, assembly GCA_932521035.1. Lineage (NCBI taxonomy): Eukaryota > Metazoa > Nematoda > Chromadorea > Rhabditida > Rhabditidae > Oscheius > Oscheius dolichura. The sequence goes on along the minus strand of OW051494.1, from coordinate 1,911,003 downwards.
CCGACGAATAGCTTCAATAGCACGATCGTAAGCACCAGTAGGAACTTCTATATCATAAGAAGAAAGCATCCAAAAAGTAACGAGCATCCTAGATACAGTCTGTTAGAAAGGCAAGACATATTTAACTTACTTCATACCGATAACTTGCACATTTTTTGAATTTTGAAGAGTGTTGACGGTATTCAATTCATTAGCAAATTTTTGGATGACATCGTCCATGGCCGATTTGAAAAATACAAATTTTTGTTGATTGTCCATTCTTTTGTTAGTATCAGTATCAAGAGATCGTCGAGCTTTTTTAGATTCTGTGTAGGCTTCGCTTATCTGTAAATCATATGTTAAAATAATAAATAAAGCTTACTAGATGAGTGAAAAAGGTCCTTGTAAGAAACATTGACACATCGAGTGGAAGACCACATTCCTCCATCAATACAGCTGCACTGGGGATACGTTTGCAATAGTCCTCATATTTAAAGTGCTGCATTAAATATGTTCCAAATTGTACAAGTGTATCTCGGCATTGATCAAGCATTTCACCCACTAATTTCAGCGGTAGATGCATACTTTCTCGATGTATTATAAATTCTCTTTGTTGGGCTATCTAAAACAATGAAAAGGGTAAATTCTAAGAAGCTCGTACCAATACGCAGAGACCAAAAGCAATATCATCTTCCATGAGAGCATCTTTGAGACGATACGATGCTCTTTTATTACGAGCGGTTGAAAAGCCACCAGCCTGTAATAAAAAACCATAAAAAGGATTTTTTTAAACAACCTCTTGGCGAAGAACTTCTCCACCTCTTAACGCTTCCAGCTGCTCTTCTGTAGCGTTAATACTACTTTCAACAGAGGACATATTTTGGATAATTTCGCGAAGAATTAATAAATCAAATCCTTTGTTATTTTTCAGTTGGTTAGCTACGTAATTCAGTATTCCGGCCAATTCAACATTATATTTTTTATAAATAGAGCCGACCTGCAAATTGTTAAAAGTTAAATACAAAAATGGCCAAACCATAGTTCCTAATGCTTGAAGCCACATGCTGAGATTTCCATCCGAAGCTTTCAGTTGCAAACGATCGGGACTAGCTAACTGCTCCATAAGGCAAACTGAATTTGATTTAGGGAGGTTTCCTTTAAGAACTTACAAGAAAGAACGTCAAATTCCAACAATGTCAAATATTTAAGGCTTTCTACTACAGGCCCTATAAAATTGTCGAAAGTTTGTACCTAAACAATTTTATAATATGATAACCAGATTTCTTGCCATGCTTAGCATATAATCTAGTACAGTCATTGGATGCACATGACAAAGTTTGCCAAGTTGTCTTCCCATTATTTTAACCGTTTCTTTGGACAGCCGTTTAAGAACATATTTTGTTCTTCCCAAAACTTTTGCTCTGTTGACGCTGAGCTCAGGGTGTCGTGATGTATGTGTAAACTTCCATCTAAAGAAAATAAATAAGGGCATTTTAGCAACAAATTACCGCCCGTATAGTCGATACCTCTGCTGATAAGGGAGTAATTGTAAAAGATTCCAAATCTCTTCAGAAACAGCAACATTCGGGGAATTAGCTTGCATCGATAAAGAACATAGCAAACACTCGTCCACAATATCCATCATTACATTAGCAACTGAAAACAAATAACATAAGAAAAAAAAACAAAGGAATACTTTTATCATCGGAAGTAGAAGGGGAATTTTTCCTTTCCTCAAAGAATACTGCTAGAAGTCGGATAAATTTAGTTGTAGTTGTTGCATTATATCCAATACGTGGTCCCAAGTACCATAGAATAGGTGCAATCTTCTCTACGACATCCGCCCATGATTCCACTTTTGGTAGCGGCCCATTTTTTGACTTGTTTTCTTCTTTCTTATTAAAAAGTAAAGAAGAACAGCATTTATCGCGATAAAAATCATCAATGGCGTCGTCGATAAGAGCAATTATAGCTCGACATATCCGAGGTCTACAAGAATAAAATATTAATCGATGGAAACCTACCCAGATTGGACGGCATAGAATTCTGGTAGACGATCTATCAAATATTGAGCTAATGACCATTGACCGGTTTCGAGCAAAGCACATACCAAACCAAGTTTCTGATTAACTGAAAGAGTACTTTCCTAAAAATAAAATACATCAAACAGTATTTAGCAAAAACTAGCCTCGCTTAATTCACCCAGAATTCTCTCATCTTCGGCATCTTGAGTATCAGAAACGGCGGCAAACGAAACCCCCACAACACTCTGATTTTCATTGCCTTCTCTATCCATATCCCGATTATTTCTGTTATTCTCCGCAATTTGTGTTGTAATGATGGTTTCAGCTTTTTTAACACGTTGTGCTGCATTACTTGACCTTAGTCGATGAGTATTCTTGATTCCTTCAGCATTTGGTTGCAGCTAAAGTAACAATAAATGACGAGTTCCGTTGTAAAAAGGTACACATGCTGTAATCTTCATAAGATCCAATATTTCCGCTTGAATCAGGCATGCCGTAAGGGTATATAGAGAAAATGGTGTCTTTTTTCCTTCAACCTGGAAATTAAATTATATACATTTAACTAATACGGGGTAAAAACATATACGCCGGGGTGAAAATAGTACTAACCTGATAAAGTGAAAACTGAAAACCAATTAGACCATGAAGATGATCGTTATTAGGAGCCATTTCCTTGACAAGTGCGATGAAATATTCTTTTTGCTTAGGAAGACATTCAAAGCATTGCAGCACTACAGTGAGTACCCTATTAGGATCCAAGTTAAACTGTCCTATAAATTAACGTTAATATTTTCTCTTTATCAAACCTATTAAACATAAAACTCTGCTTTTCATGGCTTCTGGAGTAGTTTCATTTAATCCAACTTCCAGCAATTCAGTAACAAGTTTAGCATAACCCTCGCTTTCTTCTCGAAGTAAATTGAACTTTGTCTGCTTGAAGCTGCAGCAAAATTACTCTTCTTTAGCATTAAAAACATACTAAAGTCTGGTTTTATGGCGAATGAGTGCTTTTTTATGAACATCTTGATTTGATTCTAATTCCAAAGTAAGAACATCTGCCGGAATTATCTAATATTGTCGGGTGGCTGCAATAAATTTAAACAAACGGTGTCTTTCACTCCTTTCACGAGCTCGTTGAAATGTTCTTTCTTTTCATCAGTATCAGTTTCCGATTCAAGAACTACAAGAATATCGAGAAGTCTTGAAGATACTGATATATCATTCGCCTGAAATAAAATAATGAAGAAAAAAATATTCAATTTACTTTCAGCTGTTTTATACGCTCAACACCATCCGTTGGGGTAAGTTTCGCGTCTATAACCTGATTACATACTTGAAATAGCTCTTCCGATTCTGGCATCTGAATGAACCTTAAAAATATAAACCTTAAAAACAGCGTAGAATAAAATATACTAGGGATAGATTTGGAAATATACCAAATAATGTAATCAATTATAACAGAAAATAATACAGATGTCTTTAATGGATCACACAGTAAAACATATTCATAAAATAGACGTTAACATTTAGCTTTATCAATATCTGCCGACAAACTTATCGTTCAAAGATGTTTTACCGTCGCCCATTTGATTATCAGGAGGCATCCATGTTGCATATTGTTCATCTTTGAATTCACATCTAAACCTCGCAAATTGTGACACGAAAAGGTGAAATGACTGACCCGGCTCCATATTCTTCCCATTTTTCCTTTCTTATCCTTGGCTTTCGCTTCTTTTGTGCGACTTCAGGCATTTCTTCTTGTTCCGCAACTCGCTTTCTTTCCATAGCTTCTGGATTCTGTAGCGTTTCGCTTTCTTGAGCTTCAGTCGCTGATTCAGGCGAAGTCTCTTCTAGCGCTTCTTGAGTGTTGACTGGCAATGATGGTTCAAAAGAAGTAGAAGGTTTGCTCACAGCTAAAATTTGTAATTTGTAAAATGTAAAAATGAAAAAGACAAAAAAATAACGGCCCTTACTTTTTTCCGCCACAAGCAGGGCGCTTTTCTTCTTTGAAACATTCTCTTCGCTTCTAATTTCCTTTGTGTCTGTAGAAATCTCTACTTCTCTATCTTCCTTTACTTCTTTAGTGGCTTTAGTAGGAGACAACAAATCAACCTGAGTAATGAATAATTTATAAAATTCAAAACTAACCTTCTCATCGTTTTTAGGAGCAGCCACGTTTGCCTCAACATTGGAAAGTTCCTTCTTGACATTACCAAATTTCATCATTTTTCGAAGAAACGCTTGTTTATTAGCATCTGAAGGCGATAAAAATAATATTATAACAGCGAACAACTTACTTTCTTTTGAGGTTCCCGCTGCTTTTGCATCCGGAAGAGTCACAGGCTTTGTAATTTTCACTAGTTTCTCCAAAGTTTGTGCCTCATGGGTTAAAGTGACCAATTTCTGCCGTAATGTCGATTTATGTATTTTTGTCTGGAAAAAGCATAAACCAGAAAATATATGTAAAACCTGTATGTCGTCTTTTACGGTAATATTTCCTTTCGCAAGTTTGTTAACATACTCATCAACATCGATAGCCTGCCCTAAAAGATCGAGTATTGGAAAAATGTAACAAGCACACCTTCTGCTTTATTACGTCCAAGTTTATCTAATTCCTGTTGAATATCCGCCATCTGCTCGCGTGTAGCCTTCAGTTTCACACTTAACGTTTCATATGTATCCTTTTCATCTGTAGCCTTTCCCATAGCTTTCTGGAATTTGTCTTTATAAATTCAGAAAAGAAATACCTACCATAGTCCACATTTTACGTTTATCTCTTTGGAGTTCAAGTTGTCCTGTTCGATCAAAATATAAATCATCATCTTCGTCATAGTAATCGTTATCCTCCAAGTTCTTCTTCTTCATTCGAACCCGTGAAGATCCGCCTCTGAAAAAAACAACTAGACTAATAATGGCAGTACTTACCTCAAAACACCATGGCGATCTAGGAGTCGGCATGCTTCTAATGCGCACTGAACAGTGGCATCCTTTTTAGAAGTGCTAACAATGGCTTGGGCAGTACAGGCACGATCAACTCCATCCACTTCCACAGGTAGCCTAGAAACTGTTTTTGGAACTTAAAAAAAACGTACTCAATAGAGCATGTCCATTTATGCGTGTGACCAGCGCCAGTTTCCGCATAGGTGAAGTTCATGTCAAATCCAACGCGTTCAAAAAATTTAGCAAGAGCCTTCTTGGGATCGGCATAATAATATGCTTCACCTTCTTCTTCTAAATTACCATCGGCATCAAACTGAAATAAAGGTGGAATTGGGGCAAACAAAAAAAATGGCATACAAGTGATGATCCTCCCATTTCTTCTCCATAATCCATTCCCCAATTGATTCCTTCATCTTCTTTTTCTCGTTCGATTTCTTCTTCCACTTCTTTGCGAGCTGCTGCGGCAAGTTTTACTTTAAATGCCTAAACATGTGTATTTTACCAAAAATATAAATGAAAACTTACTTTCTGCTTTATTTTTTCTCGCATCTCCGTTGGGGAGCAATCCCATTCAGGATCTGTATCTTCTGGAGGACCTATCAAACTGCATATTCGCGTGCTGTCTAAGGTTATTTTCTAGGAGAACAAGAATGAACAAGCTTACTTCCAAATTGAAAAACGAATCCAACTTGAACTCTAATATATTGTTTTGGAGGAAGACGATTTTTGTTCATCTTTGTTCCATGGGTGCTGCCCTAAACAAGCAAAATTAATACATTTGTATGAACCGACCATATCATAAATAAACCAGCCTTTTCCTTTTTTGTCCATTTTATCGTCCCCATACTGAAGTATGCAATGATATCGTGATACAGAAGGATGCTCTGCAAAATTGAAGTCAGCAAACAATAAAAACGTTTCGCTACCCATTATAATATCGCAAATGGGTAATCTTCCTACAACTAAAAATGTTGAATTATTCGGTTGTTCCAGATCTTGCACATTAACAATTGTTCCATTCTTTAGAATCTAAAATACCAAATTAAATGGCATCACGAAAATACAAATACTTCTAATTTATAAGCTAATCCCGGCGCAGGTTCACATGCCCAAGGCGGTGGTGTATATTCTAGTGGCGGAGCATCCGGTACATTTTTTGTTGGCACAGATTCAACGCTTTTCTATAAAATCAAAACATATCATGGCACTTACAATCCCACAAACCTTTACTTGACCTTCAGGTTTTGGAATAGGAGCTGATTCCAGAGTCTGTTCCGCTTTTGCTGGCTTCTCTTTAGGGGATGACTTGAGAAATGCCTTCGCCGTGAGCGGAGGCATTGCCGGTGCCTTGAAACTACCTTCCGGCGACTCATCCATTCTGGAAAAATGGATAGTTTACACAAAAGCAAAGAACAACCGATAGTAAACTTGAGAAAAACAAATATGAAGCGAACGCTCTGCGTTCGAAACGGGAGAATGGGAAATACGCAAAATAGCGTATACGTATACCTAAAATTGAACATTTCAAAATTCTTTTCTTCCCTTCCTCCAAATTTGTTTATCCGTTGACTTTATTTGCCTGTTTGTTTTGGTTGTGTGTGTACAAAAAACGAAACGCGTTTTCGGCGACGTTTGAAAAAAAGGTGACGTCTATCGGAAAATGTCGTTACGTAACTGGCGCGCGGCTTATTCAAACTGGTTTTTTGGCTATTTCTTGTGTTTTTCATTTGTAACTGCCTTTTGTGTGTTTACTGCTGCTCTTTTCTCAGGTTCATCTTGGGTATCACATCGTTATTTTGATCAACTACAGGATAACTTACACATATGATGTCGAATATACGAAGAAGAGTTTCGTCAAGAAACAGAAGATGGCTATTTTCTTCAATTTTTGGAATGTTGCGGTTAGAAACAATTCTATTACTTCTCTGTATAATGTTTTAGGTTATTGGAATATATAAAATGGAAGATATGTGTAAGATGCTGAATTGATCAATGGAATTACCACAGGCAACCTAAAATTGTAATTTTTAATTCCAGGGAAGTTGATCTTCTGACAATCTACATTATCACTAGTGAATAGGAGTCTTTTTTTTCAATTTCGACAGTGCTGCGGTTAGAGACAATTTTATAACTTCTCTGTAGAATATTTTAGAACTTTGGAACATGAAGAATAGAAAACAAATGGAAAATTCCGAAGTTAATCATCAAGACTAGTGAATATTTTATATACCAGGTAACTTCTAGTATTTTATTCCAATTTAAGGAGATATTCTACTATTCTAATAGAAATGGATGGTAAAGGACTGGATTTGCTAGAATTTTCCTTGGATATATTGTTTGCGAACTGGGGGAAAGCCAATTGTGAAAAGGTAGGTTTCTCCGTTAGCATTATTTAGAGAAACGTTTTTCTAAATGATGGTGTGAAATACGAATGAGTCTTGAAGGAAAAAGCTGTTGGAAATTTCGATCCCATCACAAGAAGCTAGCGCTATGTTGTACATTTTTTTACTGGCAACTAGAGCATTCAAGAAATATTCGCCATTTATTTCATCCTATAGTTACAATTTTGCCTTTCATTCAATGTGGAATCATATCCGTAACAGATAAGGAGCTTTTCTTCTAGTGATTCCCCGCTGTAAATAGTTCTATTCCACAGACCAAAGGGCTCAAGATTTTGTATTCGAGTAAGAATGCGAAAGAATAATCGCACAATGAAGGCCCATCTTCTTTGCGCCCAGAATATTCTTTTCTATGTCATCAAAGAATAGTTTTCATAAATCTAAATGCAAAACAGGTAAAATAAAAATATTCGCCCATCAATTCGTAAACTTCTGAGCGATGTGTATTCGTAGTTCTTCTTTTGTCTTCACGTCTTCTTGTGCCTTCCATTTACTAAGAGCACTTGATTTTGTTCAATAATATCTATGTAATTTGTACGGAAAGGAACATGGGTATCCCGCAAAAATAAAAAGAGATGAAGACTGACTGACTAGAAGGATAACAGAAAAAATTACAACTACAGGGACGACATGAATTTAGGCAACTAGTGGCTAACCTAACCTTTAGTTCAAACAAAGATGGCTCCAACTAATACTATGGATAATTTCCTGTAGGCAAAAAAGAAACACAATAAGAAATAAACAACGGGAATATCTTGCCAGGCGTATTCATGAAATTCCTTCTCGTATATTGCTCGCATCTACCGATAGCTATAGTCGTACAGCTGATCACTAGCACTCAGGCTTTGTAATAGCTTCGGTAGTGTATTTGTTTTGGCAAAAATGGCTAGGAACTGAGTGAAAAGAGTAGAAAATGGAAGAAGAAGCAAAGAATGCCAGATTCATACCGCGCGCCAGTTACGTAACGGCATTTTCGGACAGACGTCACTTTTTTTTCAAACGTCGCCGAAAATGCGTTTCGTTTTTTGTTTCGACAATTGGTGTTTCCCTTGGTAAAAGTTATACCTAAGTGGTTGTTTCAGATGAAGCCGATTGTAGGAATAATGGAACTACTTTCCGCATTGGACAATTTAAAACATTTGAAGAGAACCGGCTGGGTAAAGATGGGAGTTCCGGAACCGGAAACAGTTGCTTGCCATATGTACAGAATGGCTGTGCTAGGAATGACATTGGAACATCAGATTGCAGGTAGACTGTATAATTGCATCTCATAGTGTTTATAGGCATCGACGTAAATCGCATAGTCCGCATGTCTTTAGTACATGATTTAGCCGAAGCTGTAGTAGGCGATATAACACCACATTGCGGTGTTACGGAAGAAGATAAGCATCAAATGGAGCTCAAGGTTTGTCGGTTTACTATAGTAAATGTATAATTTCAGGCTATGCAAGATATCTGTAAACAAGTTCCACTAGTAGGTGACGACTGGCTCGTTTTGTGGAATGAATATGAGGAGCAGAACACCGAATCCGCCGTAATTGTAAAACATCTGGACAAATTTGATATGGTAGCACAAGCGCTGGACTACGAATTCAAATATGGTAATCCATTGCACAATTGTTGGCAATTCGTTTTTTACTCTTTTCAGGAATCGATCTTTCTCAATTTTTTATCTCTACTGAAGGCTTCTTCAAGATCGAACCGTTTATCAGCTGGGACAGAGATATTCGTGAAAGAAGGCAGCAAACAGAAGGCGAGAAAATTTTATCAATCAATAAATAGTTTTATCAAAAATGACAAATAAATTTTTTACATTTTACTGTCCCTTAGTTACAAACGGTTTATTCGTGCCAAATTTCTTTTTGTTCTAAATGTTTTATATATTACCCTTCGAATATTGTGCGCTATGTATATTTAGCACATGTGAAAATCCATTTTAGCACAGCGAAGTATAGATTGTAAATCCAAATGGAAGTTGAAGAATTGCGCAAAAGAAAGTCGGAAGAAATTTCTTTAGCTCCAAAGTATGTATTAGTTTTCTCGTCTACTTTTTTCTACAGACGCCCTCCAAAAGCTCCGAATCTGTCTGATTATGAAAAGGATAAAGTATTCGAAAAACCTCTTTTTTCGAAGCCAGAACCAAAAAAAGGTTCGTATTGTATGATCACATTCTATATTTTGGCTGCAGAAGTAAAGAATGAAGAAGATAGCTTCAATCTTTCTGATTTGTCCCCCACTAAAGAAGACAAAAAATGTTTTATTTGTAATAAGCCTTTGAGCCATTTAAACCAAGAGCGCAGGTTTGCTTCTTTGCCTTTGGCTGTAAACTCAAACTTTTAGAAGACTTCATATTAACAGTTGTTTGGACATTCAGGAGACTATCAGAAAACAAGACACAGCTACAGAGAAACATCAAAATACTATAGACTGCCCGATATGCCAAACTCCTTTTGCACAAGGACCGGTACACCACCTCTTGTGTGTTGCTTATTTTGATTTTAGCATAGAATAGCTCATATAAAATCATGTGGGAAAAAGCATGCAATTTCTGGTAGTAAATTGCTAGATATGGTAGAAATACAAAAAAGAGTGACAACAGTGCGCAAAAATAATAAAGTAAATCATACCAAGCAAGTCACGAGTGTTACAAAATTATTTTGAATATTTTAGAGCTCCGTTGCCAAAGGTCAAGCCAGTGACTGCTCCTAAATTGTCTGGGCAGCCTAAAAGTGTTCATGATGAGCAGATTATGTTAGCTAGAGCTATGTCTAAGAGTGTCAGGCCTGTTACACCACCTGCTGTTAACTCTATAGAAACTTTCAAAGAGGGGACGCCTGAATTTACTCGGTAATTTTGTTTCTCATTAGATATTTTAATTGAATAATTTTTAGCATCCCAGATCCAGCTGATAAGCGTAAGAAACGACCGAAATCGTTTGCTGTTGTAGAATTTGCTCCAAGAACATGCCAGTGTCAAGTACATTTTTCTCAAAAGTATTGTTACAAAATGCATTTAGGTAGTGTCAGCCGTACAAACCCGTTTTGTCAATGCATTTAAATCTGCTGTACGAGCTTCAAAAGAAGATGACTTCGCTGCTCCTAGAATTGATTCTCAAGCCAAATATCAGCTACGACTAGTTGAGAAGGTTTCTAGAACTACTTATCCTACAGAAACTACGCTGTTCAGACAAATCGTTATGAACGCTTAGCTGATGATTTTTCTGTTCTGTTTAATAACGGCACTGGGGCCGATCTGCATATAACCTGCGGAGATGGAGTAATACCAGCTCATAAAATAATACTGTTAGCAAGAACAAGAGGATTTGTTAAAAATGAAGCAACGATCAGAATGGCGGAACCTAAAGAGGTATTTATTGTAAAACCAAAGGGAAAATTCCAATTTAGATAGTGACTTCATGGCTACGTTTTATCTACACAGCTCGAGTCGAATGGTCTCCTGGACAAGAAGACGCCATACAGGCTCTAGCTCAAAAATATGGACCAGATTCTCTTCTTTATGTTTCCAGAAAGCAAGAAAAGAAAATAGATGAGGTGGAACATATTATTAATTATGCAATAATGCATGTAATCTTAGCAGTCAACAGAAAAATCCATTCCCACAATATCAGAAGAATTAAACGAATGCATCCTAGGACCGCCTACGGTTATTGTTTGCTTAAAATTCAAAAATCTTGATGTTCAGAGTACTGTCAGCCAGTTAACTCTACCCAATACTTCTGTTTTTGTGCAAACTCTCAGTTCAAAAGAAGTTCTTGAAGATACTATTTGTGGAATTTTAGATGGAACTGTAAGATATTGTTCAAATTTTGTTCATATTTTCTTATTTCATTTAATTGCTCATATTTTCTTATTTTATAATTGCAGAATCCGAATGATGGAGAGGATCCCATGCAGGGAATAAATCTTAGTGCTACTACGAATGAGGCCATTATTGAGGAAAAGGAGAAAATAGACGAATCGGATGACTGCATGGTTCTAGACGAAACACTGGAAAATGAGAAGAACATATCTAATATAACAAAGCATAATGAACCAATAGTGCAAGTGCCTATAGTAACGTCTATTTCCGAAGAAGATGCTATTGTAAATAGCCCAGATATTTTTGATTCAATATGTAAGTTATTACTTCTATGTAAAATAAGTTCATTCAGCTAGTGCTGAGTCTTTAAACGACGCCGTAGAACCGTGGCATATGACACCTCTGTGTATTCTCACTCCCAGAACTGTATGTGAAGAAAAAGAAGAAACTGAAAATGATAAAAGCGATAATAACACAGCATTAGACAGTATTGAAGAGGATCAAAATGTATCAGCCATAAATTATTTTTTAGTTTCTTTATAGGAATGCTTCGATTATCCAATCGATGAGGCTAACGATTATGAGCATTGGACCTCCATTCCGAACTATGAAGCAATCCAGGTAACCTCGTTTTTCCACAGTAATATTAGTTATTATAGTCCACAGAGCAACCGTCTACGAGTAGAGCTTTGCAAACCTCACCCACAACTTCATTTCTTCAAACCCTGACGTCATCTCAAAAGTTTGAAACACCAAAGTGTTCCAAAAAGCGGCCTTCTGTACACTATTGTTCATCATTCATATATTGTTGCTTCAGAGGTTATCTTTTACACAAGCGGCCGAAGTAGATTCGTTTGACGGGTCTGTTGATCTCATTCCACGGAGCCCTTTCCTACCGACATCTAGCCGTAATTTTGAAATTCCACCACTAGCTCACTCCACTCCTATTCATCCTAATAAGAAATTAAAGTAAACTGTTACCATGTGTTCACCATGTGTTCATAAACTGAATTTTAGGTTTGGATCTAATGTAAAGATAATAAAAACCACTGGAATTACCCCAATGCCCAACTACAATGCTATGGATGATGCTCGACTAAAAATCGAGCTTGGCACACATGGCTTACGCCCTATGGGAAGAAAACGAGCAGTAGCGAAATTGATAGAAATTTATGAATCTGTTCATCCACGTAAGTTTTCTTATCCTTTTTTTGATATACCAATAAGATCCCTGAATTATTTCGGTAGATCTGAAAAATTGTTGATAATAAAGATCAGAGCAAAGGAAGAGCGTTACTATTATTTTCGTTTGCTCCATAAAAATAAGCATTTGGGCCCACTTCTTCCTAGTATGACTCATTATTTGTTTGATGAAAAACGTCTGAAACTGGTTTATGATTGTGAGTCATGATGAAAAATTTCTTTATAATTTATAAATAACTGAACTCATTTTTTTAAGAAATTGATCCATCAACACCAACAATTCGTCCATTGGATCCTGCACTGCCTGGAGTAAAAGAAGTAGATGAAGATGAGGAAGAATCATTGCAGAAAGGTCCTACACGAAAGCCTATTTTCCATAAACCAAATGTGCCTGTTAACAGACAGCAACTAGCGTCTAAAAAGAAAAATCTTCCTCCTGTCTCATCCTCTGAATCCTCTCATGGAAGCGGTTTGTTCATAGTCTCTTTGTAAGCAATGCGCTATTTAGACAATGACGATTTGGGTGATAAAACGCTGAATTCGGACAGAGACGAGCCTGCCGAGGAGACCATACTTGATGATCCAACCTCATTACCCAAGGCAAGCAATTGTTTAAATCTGGTATAAATAAATCTCTTTTAGAATATTGATGAAATGAAGACTGTATTCTTGAAATGGTTGAGGAAGAAGGAAAACGAGGTCCTATATAATCATATTCTACGGTTACAGCCTGTGCTTCTAGTGAGTTGATGAACTTTAAAAATTTGCTTTTAAAAAACAAATTTATTTAACATGGCAGAAGCCATTACCACTTATCAGACCAAATGTCAAATTCTTCCTTTTCTTGGAGATTTCCACCACTCTCCTGATTATGATCAGCATCGATTATTACATCGCTATCTTCAAATTGTTCTTTGTAATGTCGGAGCATCTCGGTCAATTTGAGCGATCTCTCGGGATACCAAATTTGGATTCTTGGGCCCACAAACGTCTCAGCTTCACACTAAAAACATTCACTTTAAGAAATTTTATATCCTTACCAGATAAACATAGTCGTCATTTTGGAGCTTTTCTTCTTCAAAATTGGGCATTTCCATATCCTCCGCGATCAACTGTCGAAAACTTTTATGTTCCACAATTCGATTGAGCCACATGACATCGTCGTAGGGAGAATTTCCCATCTTGTTAGATAGAAAGAGTCGGCAGATGGCACAACGTCAATGAATGGAATAGCTTCCTTTGATGTAGACAGTTTACATGAACTGACAAAACCTTGTTCGCTTTTTTCATGAAAATACTGAAACAATTCTGGTAATTTTACCTGTCAAAATTGAGTGATTTTTAACGTTTTCAAATTTCAGGAAGAGTTACACTTGAAGACAAGCAAGCAAGACGATCCCGTGTGCAGTATCCCAAAAAAAACACTGGCTTCCATTCTGGAGATGTTGGGCGTAACCTTCTCGCTGCCTGTGGCAACCCGTGGTCCACGTGTTGCTATTCGCCCTGGGGGCCGTGGAGGAGGAGCTGGTCGTCGAAGAAAATAATTTTATTTGTATCTTTTTTTCATTATCATTTTTGTCTACAGATTTCTATTGCCTGCCATCGTCATTTTTCTGTGTACTCATCCCTGTTCGGGGCAGCTGGGAACGGCTCGCACAGTGTCTTAGTAAATATTCGGTCGAGGTGAGGTGTTGAATGGCGGCTCCGCCTCTTTCTTTCTTTCCTTCTCTCTTAGCAACTCCACGCACCAAGTGCAGCAAATGGTGGGTGGCCAAGGTTTTTTGCCGAGACTTCTGTTGTTCTTTGTGATATTCGGAGCAGCTAAGCGGGGCGGCCGAGGACGACGGGAAGGAGTCAGCTGCCGGGAGTTTCACGTTGAAAAACTGCACACGCTATCATGTGCTTGCACTGGGTCCTTGCAGACAGCTGGCCAGCGAATAATACTACCAACATTTTATTTCTCATGCCTATCCATTTTATGTTCTTATATTTGTGGAGTGACGAAGAATATCAGTTTACCTAGTTTTTTTGGTTGCTCATTCTGGGCTTATTACCATTAGCGTAATTAAAAACTTTTTATCGGAAAACATTGGCTGGTAATTCTATCCAAAAATGCTCTTCCATAGAAACGTCAGAGTTCTTGCTTATATATAGTTTTCGAAGCTTACAAACTGCGGAACAGCAAGGAAACATCACTGAAAGAATTTTCCCATCTTCTCCATCGACTACAATTGTGAAAAGCATTGATTATTGCTGTCTCTTTCTGTACAGTTGAATTTTGCCGCTGTCATCCTCCATCTCCCCCACATTTTGATTAGTCACTAGTTATGTTGAAGTCTGCGAATAAGCCACATGTACCTCCTCTCTCTCTTTCTCTACTAATGCACCTGCTGTTCCCTCACCGGCTGGTCATCTCTTATTCTGTCACAATAGAGGAAGACTTTTGGAGTATCACATGATGTCTACAAGAGAAAAACTTGTTGTCACCCTGTTTTCTTCCCCTTTCTTGATATTTTTGTATATTATAGAAAACAAATATTATAGGATGGCCGATGCCACTCAAGATCCTCTGTATCAGAGGTTATTCCGAGTTTTTTGTTGGCTTTCGGAAGGAGAAGTCGGATTACCGCCTGCCAGGTTCGTTTCTTTTTCAATAATTTGGTATTTAGGACATAAAAATAATTTCTCTGGAGTAAATATAGACATCCCATCATGCATAGTACAATTTAGAAATTAATTTATTTCACAAAAAGTACCAAGACAACTTATTAGAAGCGTTTTTCTTATTATTCGATCCATATTCAAAATTTTCAACGTTTAGAGAAGGGTTTTTGATCATGTTCTTGCAATTCCCCCGGAAGTGGAGCCTTGGTGCTCTATTTTATCAAAAGATTGAGTTTCTCCCCTTCCGTATTTGTTTCTACGGGCGCCGAAAAAACTATATAGCTCGTTATTCAATGAAAAAACCATAAAATTTTATCTAACAATCTAATTTTCCAAATTTAGAGCTGCTTTTCTTATTGAGGAGACGCATCGCCTCTCCGGCCATCCTTCCACATCACGGCGGTTAGCTTTCAATGGTGAAAATGTGTCTTTTAGGTAGTTTTTCACTCCAAAAAAGAATAAAAAGCTCCCATTTAGAGAACTGCTTGGCTTGTTAGAAAATCAATTCTCGAATCGGAAAGAATTGGAAACTGCTGCCCAAGCTGTTTTCGAAAGATACGTTGAACAGATTCTCCTAAAGGTAAGAGAAACAAAAGAAGGCAAAGATTTTACATACGAAAGTACCGTTTTCCAATAAAACGGGCGATCCGTCTCACTCTCCGTCTCTCAAGAAGCCATTTTGTTGTGTATTTGCGCAGAGCTTCCGCCGAGGTGTGAAGGGACGAATCAGTGCAAGCAAACATGACACCACCACCTCTGGGGGCAAACCAGGGCAGGCAGCTAACGAAAATGTGTCAAAAAAACTGGAAACGACGGAGGAATTTCGAGAGTGAGAGCAGGAGATGCGAGTATGGGTTGAAAATGTAAATAATGCGGAAGCGACCGCTGCCCGGGTTATTTCCAGGCCAAAATGAGATGAAATCTTCGGAAAATCGCAGAATTTCTAATTTTTACCTCCAAATGTTTTGTAGAACCCCGTACCATCCATATTTCCTGAAAACGTCGAAAGCCGCAGCCCTTTGCTCATTTTTATGACTTGATAGAGCTATGTATCCACCGAAATAACCATAACATCCCGAATATGTTCTTTTTTCTCTTCGAAAACATCTGTTTGGCTTGTTCTTTTTGTTCTCCCCGCTTCTCTTCCTCTCTATTCAATGTCAGAGCAAAAAAAGAGTCCTCGCTAGTCCGTTTAGCTCTCTCCCGTCGTAGACCAGGTGTAAAGAGTGAAAAAGAAAGGGCACACGTTCGGAGACGATCAAAAAGATGACACACAAAATAGAGAGACGGCCGCATCTGGCCCATTCATATCTGCCTCACTCCCGCCTTCAGGGACTCGGCCTCTACCGTCGTAATCGTACGAAATCATGTCATCCGTGGAGGAAAAAGAGCTCGTCCAGCTGGCGGATGGGATTTTATCAGATCGGAGCCGGATCCATACAAATTTACCATCTGAAAGGAGAAGAACTCCAGCTGAAATTGAAGATGCCCGTCGATGGATCAACCAAGATTCAGGTCATTTCTAGGAATTTTTCTTGTTTTTTTTAATTTTTGAGGCCAGAGACAACTTACCGATCCGATTGTTCCCCCTCCTTTTCCGGGGGTCCCAAACCTGTCGAGATTCCCCGAATAGATTCACGAAACAGCATCTCCTCTTCATTCAAGGAAATAAGTCAAATAAGCAGTAGTAATTTCTTTTCCGTGTATATCATTAGATTCCCGAGATCGAGAGCGTTCGAATGATATATAAATTTAACCTATTTATCCATTTTCATGCGATAAACTTTCTCCTAAACTTCTATAAGGCGCCACTTTTGACTGGAACCGCATTTCTGAGCCAGAACTCGTTTTTCTTCTTTTTTTTCAAAAAAACTAATGATTTTATCTATTCAGACCTTTCGTTCTGAAGCGGATCGTAATATAATTATTATTTCCAATGGTAAACAATTCATAGAATTGTCGAATTTTGATGTCTTCCACATGAATATCCTGGAAAATGGTGAGTTCATTGATTCCCGTAGAAAAAAAAAGAGAAAAATGAGTTTTTTTAGCAATAAAAACATGTGCTACGTATTCGTCTAGAGAAGCCCTAATACTGGCGGATAGGAGAATAGCTGCCAGATTCCATGGTGAGTCCATCTGATCCTTCCAATACCAACGGGAACTACCGTACCTCGCGGGGGGTGGGAGACCGTTCCTTGTGGGCATTTTTCAGCCAGAATCTCCTATTTTTAACCTAAAATGAAGTCAACTCTCTGAAGACTGTCCAAATGTATCAAGAATTGTACCAAGATCTGAATAAAACCACTTGAATCCACCTGAAAGTCCATAGAGGGGCAAGAGATTCTGAATCAAAGAGATTTTTAGTAGGGCAATTCTCCGGGGAAAAGGGCAACTTACCTCTTCCTCTCCAATCTTCCCTCCCCTTTTCCAGGGAAGGTTTCCAAAAAGTAGTGGCGACTCTTCGCCAGGGGCCAGATTTCTCTGGGACAGTAGACCCCGTTGCCCTGGTGTTTCACGATCGCCCGCACCCATAAAATCTCGGCAGCGTGCCCTGAAGGCCCCGTCTTCCCCTTCTTCCTTCTGCCGAGATTTTACGGGTGCGGGGGCGCGCTCCCCAGCCGACTCCCCTTGTTTTTTTTTGGGAATAGCTTCATCTACAGGCGATGCTGTTCCTGACGAGATAGGAGATAGTTCCGACCGTGAAAGTATAGCGTTCTTTGATTCCTTAGCCTACTCACACAGTCGAGAAAGAATTCGTTGAAGTGTTTTTGGGTGTTGTCTCCACTTTCACACGGCCACTAGCGCTGCATCCGCTTCTCTGGGCTTTTCCGTGTCAAAATTCTGCTGTGTTGTGATATTTCCTTGCTTCTAAGGAGAGACATGGTCATATTTCAGGTCGAGAAGCAGAAATCGAGGCCGAGGAAAAGTTGCGACTGGAAAGGGAGAAGGCCAAATTGGAGAGGGACCTGGAGGAGGAGCGGCGCGCCCTTCGAGACGAGGAGATTGTTCGGGGACTGGCCACCCGAATGTTGGAAGAAGAACGGCTAAAAAGCGAGCAGATCGAGCGGGTCCTTCAGGAATTGCAGCAGAAGTTTCACGAACGCGAACAGCGACACCATCAACAGCCGGCAGGGGAGGAGGACTACCCAGAGGAGCTGGTGGAACACGTGGTTGAGCGGTCGCTGGAGGTGGTTTTGAGATTATTTAAAGGGGGAAAAGACGAAGGAATTTAGAGGTCAATGGACTATGAAGACGCCGTGGACGGGGTGGAAGGGGAGCCGGAATATGGGACGAGGGAGGGGGAGGACGCCGTCTGGCAGAAGGAGGACTTCCTCATCCTCTCCACCCAGTCCATCTGAAACAAGCCAAGCCGCCTCTTATCCTGTCTTTCTAAAAAAGAGAACAACATATTATTTTGCTATAAAAAAATAAATATTTGTGTTAATTATACAAAAGCAGTTGTATTTCCTTGATTGTCTAGTGATTTTCCCATTTTCTGAAGGTTCAAGGTGCGGATACCGACTGTTGCCCCAAGGCAGCATCAACAACTCCTTATTTTGGAATGTTACAAAGTTTTCGATAACAGTGCCGTAATCAGCGAAAAATTCTGCACAAGATGAATCTATTTTCAGCCCTAGAAGTGAAGGTTCATTTTTTCAGATTTGGAGCCTGGGGGACGGTGTTTTTTTGCCTTGTTTCCTTTTAAAGGGACCGTATCACACGCTCCACTCGTGTGAGAAAAATGGGGGCGTGCTTACTCATATTTTATCCAACTCTTCCCTGCCCTCTACTCTCAAGCGTTGGGTTAAAATGGTGACGTTGCCCGATAGGGCGACAGACGACGAAAAGAAAGATGATCAACCGAAGAAAAGCGAAGACCTTTGCTTAAACGACAACGCACCGAGCAAGAAGAAACTCCGCAAAGGGAAGAGCCTTGTATGACTCGAACGTGACCAAGGCTACAGAAAGCCGAAGCGAACGAGGACCACCGGAGAAAGTTCCCGACGACACAATCTATCTCGGTATAGAGACGGGACAACTATACACTCGAACTAAGTTATTTGATATACTAATGCAGAAAAGCGCTATATTCCACCAGGGGGCGTGGTCCATTCCAATAGTATTAACTGACGGTAAACTATTTCATTATTGGTACTATAATAATTAATTCAGAAGCTGGCGAGAAGCACTACCTTGAGCTGCCACTCTACCCCATGAGGCGAGAGATGAGACAGCTCATCGACAAGGACGGCAAAGACAACAACTGAGCAACACTAGAAGAAGATAGATACCGCAATGAACCAGGAACTCTAATCTTTGTTGTCATATTGTTCTTTCGTGGTCTTCCTGCGTTTTCTCCCCCAAGCTCTCCGAAATCTTCTTCTTCTCGTAGACTCCTCATTCAATCGTCACTACTTCTGTCAACGTCGCATCCAGACGGATAAGAAAATGCCATTACGTCTTCATTTTTTTTTCTGAATTCGTAATACGCAGCTCACTTTCCCCCCTATCGCTTGTTGAGCAGTTTGCCTTACAGTTTTTGGCCAACTGCAAGAGCTCAAAATTGCATAGAACTTGACTGCTGTTTAAGCTCCCGCGCTATCTGGGAAATATCCTGAAAATCAAGCAAACCTCGTTTTTTTCGTTTTTCCTATTTTTTATGTCATTTGCACATTTGGCTTTCGTCCACGTCGCTCCTCCATTTGATTGTTTAGAACCGTTTTCTTACTTCTTGTCCATTCGATAGCTTTTATTGACGGGAATATTTCAGTTTTCTCTAGCCTAGTGTTATCATCATGGTCAAGGACAAGGTTCATATCAACATCGTCGTTATCGGTTAGTTCATATTAGTTGTACTCGCTAAATATTCCATTTTTAGGCCACGTCGACTCTGGCAAGTCTACCACTACTGGTCACCTCATTTACAAATGTGGTGGAATCGACAAGCGTACTATTGAGAAGTTCGAGAAGGAAGCCCAGGTACCAGCTGAAAATTTTTTTTTCACCACCAAACTTTAGGAAATGGGCAAGGGATCGTTTAAATACGCTTGGGTTTTGGACAAATTAAAAGCAGAACGCGAACGTGGTATCACCATCGACATTGCTCTCTGGAAGTTCGAGACGGCCAAGTAAGTTTTTTCTTTAAAATTTTTGTAAAATGAGCAAAAAACATATTTTTGACCACATTGTATTGATTTCCTCATTTCAGGTACTACGTCACGATTATTGACGCTCCCGGACATCGTGATTTTATCAAGAACATGATTACTGGAACATCTCAAGCCGATTGCGCTGTCCTCGTGGTTGCATGTGGAACTGGAGAGTTCGAAGCCGGTATCTCGAAGAACGGACAGACCCGTGAACACGCGCTTCTGGCCCAAACCCTTGGAGTCAAGCAGCTCATCGTCGCCTGCAATAAGATGGACTCGACCGAGCCTCCGTTCTCGGAGAGCAGATTTACCGAGATTGTGACGGAAGTCAAGAACTTCATCAAGAAAATCGGCTACAATCCGAATGCCGTACCTTTCGTGCCTATCTCTGGCTTCAACGGTGACAACATGCTTGAGCCATCTTCCAACATGACGTGGTTCAAGGGGTGGTCCGTGGAGAGAAAAGAGGGAAACGCCTCGGGAAAAACCCTCATTGAGGCTCTGGTTAGTTTATTTTCTATCATCGTGATAATATTTGTCATTTGCAGGACTCTGTTATTCCGCCTCAGCGTCCCACCGACAAACCTCTGCGTCTTCCACTCCAAGACGTCTACAAGATTGGAGGTACGACTTTCATTTCCACTCATACATGCATTACAGGTATTGGCACTGTCCCCGTTGGTCGGGTTGAAACTGGGATCATCAAACCGGGAATGGTGGTCACTTTCGCACCCCAAAATGTTACTACCGAAGTCAAGTCGGTCGAAATGCACCACGAGTCGCTTCCTGAGGCTCTTCCTGGTGACAACGTCGGTTTTAACGTGAAGAACGTCAGGTACGGTGTTTATTTTGGCAGTTACTTATACTTCTGTTCAGTGTGAAGGATATCCGTCGTGGATCTGTTTGCAGTGATTCTAAAAATGATCCTGCCAAGGAGACCAAGAGCTTCACTGCTCAAGTTATCGTCATGAACCATCCTGGACAAATCTCGGCTGGATATACACCCGTCTTGGATTGTCACACAGGTTCGTCGGTGATTTTAGATTAGAGGCGTTGGGGTCTTATACCCCTAAAGGATTCTTTTGAAAACATTCTTGAGAATTTTATTATAGCTGCAAATAAGCTTGGTTGAAAACAGATTTATAACTATGGCCCCTCAAGACATAAAGCATCAACAGTTACAACTTAATTTGCTTTCAGCTCACATTGCCTGCAAGTTTGTGGAGCTCGTTGAGAAGGTGGATCGCAGAAGTGGAGCCAAATTGGAGGACGCGCCCAAGTTCGTAAAGTCTGGAGATGCTTGCATCGTCAATCTCACTCCCGTTAGTTTTTTTTTCTATCCTTAATTTTTGCTTCATTTCCAAATGATCAACAAATACCTTCTTTTAGACCAAGCCCATGTGCCTCGAGACATTCACCGACTACCCCCCTCTTGGACGCTTCGCTGTACGCGACATGAGACAAACTGTAGCTGTGGGAGTCGTCAAGTCGACCACGAAGGTGGAGGACGGAGCTGGAGGAAAGGTCACCAAGAGCGCTGCCAAGGCTGGAGCCCCCAAGAAGAAATAGTTGTTTTTCGCGATTTTTACTGTTTTTCTTTGTTGTTGAATTAACAAATATAAAGGTTAATCTGAACATACTGAACGTGCATAGCCCTTGGTTGTTCCTAGGTTACTGACTAAATTGTTGTACATATCATGGCCTAACCGAACTTGCAGACTGAGTAGACTAAATGGAGCTGGAAAGTGTCCTGGTAACCAAAAAAGTCCTAGCGGAAGAACTGGCCAAGTGGGATCGCTTCTTCCCGGGAGTTGCTGATGTTGCCGGGCACATCTACAATCAACTAAAGGAGAACCCCGAGACGAAACGTGAGTCCAGTTTATGATACCTTCTTATAATCAATGCAGAGGTCAAAAAGATGAGAGTCGTCGTCTGGATCGACCTCCAATACAAGGTCAATATGTTCACTCTTCGCAAAGCCGTAGCCCAAAGAGCTGACAAGATCGAGATGGAAATTGGATTCGGTCTGGAGATCCCATCAATGATTATGAGAAAGGAGCAGCTGGTACTGGTAGTAGCAGGCAACGAAGGCAAAGCGAAAGAGATGATAGCGAAGGTAAGGCCGAAACTCTTTTTCTCTATATTCGTACCTAGGCTGTGAGGAAGGAGCCCAGGAACCTGGAGGTTCTGATTTGCGGAAAACGACCGATCCCGGAATGGATGGAATACCTGGAGAAGGCGGCTAATGGTGGGAAAATCTACACGTCAAACGCCACACCGCAAACAGCCATCATAGAAGTACTGACCCAAATCTCAAAGACGAGACTCAGGGACCGAAAAGCCTACGGTAAACTGGCCAGGTACGGAACCTACATCACCTGATTTTAGATTCTGTCATGCCACAGGAGGAGGATGAAGCAAACCCGGAGATCAGCCTTCCGGCAACGGCCGCAAGACCAAAGAACACGGAACCCCAGGAGCCGGAGCCAGGACAGACGAACTCGCTGATGCTTCAGCTCATGCAGACGATGGAGCAGTCGATCCGAGCATCGATGGCAGGTAAGAATAACCTATAATGCACCCAGAAATTCTGGCACGCCCCGTCTGGCACGCTTGTTCTGGGGAGTCGGGAGATTCGAGCATCGCTGGAACTTCTGGGTGCATTATAGGTTCTTCTGGGTGCATTATAGGTTCTTCTGGGTGCATTATAAGTTCCAGCGATGCTCGAATCTCCCGACTCCCCAGAACAAGCGTGCCAGACGGGGCGTGCCAGAATTTCTGGGTGCATTATAGGTTATTCTTACCTGCCATCGATGCTCGGATCGACTGCTCCATCGTCTGCATGAGCTGAAGCATCAGCGAGTTCGTCTGTCCTGGCTCCGGCTCCTGGGGTTCCGTGTTCTTTGGTCTTGCGGCCGTTGCCGGAAGGCTGATCTCCGGGTTTGCTTCATCCTCCTCCTGTGGCATGACAGAATCTAAAATCAGGTGATGTAGGTTCCGTACCTGGCCAGTTTACCGTAGGCTTTTCGGTCCCTGAGTCTCGTCTTTGAGATTTGGGTCAGTACTTCTATGATGGCTGTTTGCGGTGTGGCGTTTGACGTGTAGATTTTCCCACCATTAGCCGCCTTCTCCAGGTATTCCATCCATTCCGGGATCGGTCGTTTTCCGCAAATCAGAACCTCCAGGTTCCTGGGCTCCTTCCTCACAGCCTAGGTACGAATATAGAGAAAAAGAGTTTCGGCCTTACCTTCGCTATCATCTCTTTCGCTTTGCCTTCGTTGCCTGCTACTACCAGTACCAGCTGCTCCTTTCTCATAATCATTGATGGGATCTCCAGACCGAATCCAATTTCCATCTCGATCTTGTCAGCTCTTTGGGCTACGGCTTTGCGAAGAGTGAACATATTGACCTTGTATTGGAGGTCGATCCAGATACGGACACAAACATCCGGCACTCACAGCTCGCCGCGACCGCCAATTTAAAGGTCGAAGCGCTCCAATGCCAAAATCAATGTTCTGCATTTTCATGCGTTTTTGATGGTTTCTCTGGTTTTATCGACCCCGAATTACTATAAAGCAAATGAGAAAAACACAGAATACCAAAGAAATAGAAAGAAATGTGGCATTCATGAATTTTGTTCAGGAAGTCCCTTTTACCATTGAAAAAGAGTTTTCCGAAGCGTTACTGGTCATTCTTGGTATCAAAATGTTGCTCATGATGTGGCTAGTTGTTTGCCATGAAAATTAGACAAATCCAATGTCAGCAATGTTGAGTAAAATATTTTAAAAAAAAAAGAATGCTACCCGCGAAAGGAAAATTTCAAATTTTGTTAAGGAATTTTGCATCTATTCTGGGTGCATCTAGTTCTCTTTAGTTGTACATCCGATTTCATTTCTGTTATTTGCAATCGTTAGAGCACATCAAATTGTCTTTTAATAAAATGTTAGAACTTCCAACAATGAAAAATGCATAAATGGCATCAAATTTAGTGGCATTTTCGATATTTTTGTTACATACAGTTGTCAGATCTAGGTGGCAAGCTCTATTAAAAAACAATCTGATGTGCTGAATCGATTGCAGAAAACAGAAATCAAATCGGATGTACCACTAAAGAGAACTAGATGCACCCAGATGAGACAGCTTACTATGGGAAATAATTTTAATTACTGTAGCGCGCCAGTTACGTAAATCACGTCGTGGCGCGCTTTTGGTCAGGTCGGCGAGCTGTGCACTCCAGTCTACGCCCGTTTTACGCCCGAAAACGGGCGTTTTGCCCATGTATCTCGCCGCGGCTGAACAACGCCCTCCGCCGCGGTCATCGTTCCGGGACCAGCGCAATTTTTGTTCTACAGCACAACTTTGTAGACGTTTAGTAGCGAGAAGCACATATTTATATCTTTTTCTGTAAATTGCATTCGAAAGAGCATATTTTAATGACCCGGAAGTAATTTTTGGGGTTCATATAAATGTATCATAAAAAAGATATGAGTTTTTTGTGTTTTTCACTATCAAATTGCGAACAGATTTTGGTGCCAAAATTGCTGTAGAATCTCCATTTATTTCTGCATCGAATAAGCTCAAGAACTCCGAAAACGTATGTCTGGATAAGAAGTGTTTGATGCTACAAAGTTGAATACCGTAATATTCGATACAAAAAACGCTGTTTGTCCACTGTTTACAACCGTTTCCATCCAACGTCGATTTTTTGAAAAATCGGTCAAAATCTTTGACAATTTCTTTCTCAAAACTGTGACATCCGATCTTTTTCATTTTTACTGCAAGCAATTAGTCTTGTTATGGGGAGCATTTTAAGTTATCAACGGAAGAATATCGTGAGAAAAAGCTACTTTTGGATCATTTCGGAACAAAATTCGCTGATTTTCCAATACGCTTCCAATCTGCATTATTTTATGTTTTTCTCTTTTGTTTTATAGTGATTTGGAGTCGATAAGACCGAATAAAACATCAAAACACATGAAAATGTGTAGAAACGCATATATGAAAAACTGGCATGTGGCCGTTGCGGGACCAGTTTAGCCATTTTAGACCTTTCGGCGAGCTGTGGTATGTTGGTGTAAAAAGATGATTTATTCATATTATCGTATCACCCCCGCTTCTTCAACAGATATGGATTCCAGCTGGCTTCGTGGCACAGTCTACAACATCAACCCGCATTGCTCTCTTTTCGTCTCCATTTCCTACCTTTTATACTGGCCAAAAAGCTATAATAAGTGAGTTGTCCTGTCACCGCTCCAGGTTTTGCCGGGTTGAATCGCTTTGTCTCCACTCTGAAGCCATCCGGCCCCTCGGCCATGACCTCAACCAAATGCCAGTTGGGCATTCTGAACATTTTAGTCAAATTAAAGGTCTAACTGGGAGTTACAGTACTTTGGATCGGAAACGAGACGGGCAGTGACGCCGTCAAAGCCGAGATTTGAAGCGGCCACTGCGGCCCCGGCCATGGTGTTCACATTATTCGGAGCTAGTGGGCACAGCCCCCGAACGGGCCCTGTAATTCAGGATTTCAAGCCGGTTTTCCTCTACCTTCATAGAGGACCGTCGCCTTTTCTGTCTCCTTCTTCGCTTCTTCGTTCTTCTCAAAAAGAGGCGACTCCAATTTGAAGGAATTGGGATGCTTAGTCATGGAAACGATAAGAGCTTTCAGTGTTCCCAATTCAGCCATTTTCTGGATGTCATTCCCTCCCCAAAAGGCTCCCGCCGGGACGAAGACGCTTCTCTTATTCTTTGCTGCTTCCTCTTTCAATGAATTGAATAGATTTGTATCTGCCAGGCATGTTGGAGAACCGATCTGGAAGTCAAAAATGAAGCTAAAGTGTAAGACAGAAAAGCAAAAAGGTTTCTTCCGTTGCCGGGAATCGAACCCGGGCCTTACGGGTGAGAGCCGTAAATCCTAACCACTAGACCACAACGGAGACGAAAAGGCGGCGCCGGGCAACTGTTGATCTAGTCAGCAGGGAACTTTTCGTTTGTTCTGGTGAATCCAACTGTTTTTTCGACAGAAATTGAAGGGAAAATGATAAAATTGGGCTCAAAATATAAAGAAAAGGGCTATTTTAACTTGAACTTACAAAAAGATTGGAATATTTCAGCACTTCCTGGCCGTATCTCTTGACCACATTGGGATGAGCTACTTCTATTACCAAATTAATGGATAGTTTTCTCAAATTTGTCGTTTTTTTTTCTTAAAATTGATAAAAATCCTTACTCAAGGTCTTCTGCTTTAAAATCATCCAAAGAAATGATATTTTCTCCGGCTGTTCGGTTATAAATTCGGACAACGTCATAATTTGGCAATTTCCTGAGCTCTTCAACCAGAAATTGACCTGAAATCAACAAATATGGGAAGAAAATGGGGAAAAATGTTACCTAAATGGCCATATCCCAATAATACGACGCGAATTGGTTCCATGACGGGGGAAGGGCACCGGCAGCGGGGGTAAAAGGTCACTCGGGGACAATCAATGCCCACGAACGATAAAAACGACCAACAGCCTAACTTGAACGATCTCCGGCTGTTCTAAGGCTGGCCAATGACTTTCCTGGACTTTCGCCTGGAGAGCGGCCCGGGACGGGGTTTACAGTATCCAGGGAAAACATAAATAAATCATGTTTTCGAAAGGAAATTGTATTGGAAGAGTCACTATCCTCTAAACGCCGAAACTCGAGCAAAAACGGAAGAAAATTACCAAATACTTCGAAGAAATTGAAGAAATAGAGAAAAGAGGGCGTGCAATCTCAGGAGCGAAACACACAAAAGACTGAAAAGAAGATGTTCCATCTACTTTTCAGGAGGGCGACATGAATTGCTATCAGGTTGACAACTATTCTACTGTTCCCCTTTTATCAATAGACAACCTGTTGATTACAGTTCGAACCAAAGAAATCTAGAAAAAGAAGGTATTGTAGACTCGACGTTATCGTCTGCGTTGTTCCTGCACGGATGCATCCCCAACTTTGGGCTTTTCCCGGATCTCGTCGGCAAGATTCTCTTCTTCAACACCGTTCGATCAGGTTTGCCTTCTATTTTTCTAGTGAACATTCAAAAAAGGTTCTTTTGTCGGTCAAGATAAGGGAAGAACGTCTGTTTTCCCACATGTGTTTTGCCTCTCCCACCGGATCAAAAAATATTAAATAATAGGCAGTACGTTTATTATTAAAAACTTAAAATTATTAAACAAAAATTAACGACAAAATAAGGTTATATAATGTACAAGATTTACAGTATCCAGTTCTTCCTTCCCCGGCCTCGCTTAGCGCTTCTTGCACTTTCCACTGTTCTGTCCCATCTCCTGGTAGCAAAAACCGCTCTGAAAACTCTCTATCTCAATTTTTCCTGAAACATACACAACAGTTGCCTTTGCTTCCGTCTGCTTTACACGTAGCTCCATTCTTCAGGCACTTGGCCTCGTTGGCGTCGGCCACCTCATCCGCTTCAGAATAGACGATGGAAGAGGCAGTGGCCAGAAGTTCCAGGGCCCGGCTCCTACACTTTCCCGTGCTTTGCCCCATCTCCTGGTAACAGAACCCGCTCTGAAAGTCTTCCGTTGTCTCCCTTTGATAAGACATACACAACAGTTTCCTTTGCTGCCGTCGGCCTTGCACTTGGCTCCGTTCTTCAGGCAGTTGGCATCAACCACTTCAACTTGGGCTGCAGAAGGAACAATCCCTGTTAACTCATCGAGGGCTCGGTTCTGGCACTTTCCAGAGTTCTGTCCCTGTTGCTGGTAGCAGAAGCCGCTCTAAAAATGATAGTTAGCCATTAATTTTATAGAAAAACTGGTAGCGAGGGAGGAGGAATGGATAGTTTCACCTCTTGAGATTGCGTAGCGGTAACAAACGTTGTCTTTGGAACTTCGGTTCAATGTAATCCATTTCCACTGGGAAAGGAAGTCGTTTTGGGGGGACAGTTCGCTTGTCGCGGTGAAAATGCCAGAAAGCGTCGATCATGAGGGAAAGCCCCACGAGACAAGGAATCTCCCCTGCTTTTCCCCTTCCCAAGGGTACCATAACATCCAGGACTGTTAGTACAAGATGAATGGATTGCAAAACCCACACAGCAGTTGCCCTTGCTCCCATCGGCCTTGCACTTGGCTCCGTTCTTCAGGCACTTCGCCCCATTGGAGTTAACTTCCCAGTCAGCTTCCAGAATAGCAACGGAGTTTAGAAGTTGCAGAGCCCGGTTCTTGCACTTTCCCGTACTTTGTCCCATCTCCTGGTAACAGAACCCACTCTACAAATCTCGTTTTCTTATTATTTTAGTCCTAAACCCACACAACAGTTGCCTTTGCTCCCGTCGGATTTGCAGTTGGCTCCATTCTTTAGGCAGTTGGCTCCTTCTGAGTCAACCACCTCGTCTTCCACCTCAGGGGCGGCGGTCAGGGCTCCGAGAACTCCCCTGCTCTGGCATTTTCCACTGTTCTGACCTCTTTCTTGGTAGCAGAAACCGCTCTGAAATGATATTTCAAAAAATGATAAAGTTCTCTTCGAGAGGGTAGAGTTGCCAACGGGCTGGGAGCCGACTCGAGCAGAGATTGGGCCCCACAGTAACCCCTGGCCCTTGAAAGATGAACTGGTCTAAAACTCACACAGCAGAGTCCTTTACTCCCATCGGATTTGCATCCAGCACCGTTTTTGAGACACGGCCTGGCTGAGAGGACAAGAGCCAGGAGAGAGAAGAAGAGCAGCAGGTTGAAGTTTTGCATCGTTAGATTGGGAGCAGTTGTGCTTGTCCTTTCCCAGCCCCAGCCCCTCTTTTATACCAATTCTTATTGTTTTGACTATTTTCAGTTCAATTGATACGGGGAAAATCATCTGTTTGCCATTTGCTCCATTTTTCCTATCAGTGGCCAACGAGTCAAAAAAGGCGACTGTTTACCCGGATCTGTTGCTTATTTTCAAAACACCGGGCCGTTCCAATTCTCCCTAATTCATAGGGGACACCGTGTTTTTGACGGCGAAAAGTGACGGGGCAGGGAGATAGCCATTGTTTAGCTTTCGCTGTTGATGTGACTCGACTTATTTTTTGGAAGAGAGGCCATTTTTAGAAAGTCCTGTTTTGATAGGGCGAGTAATTGCTCCCTGTGGTCTCTCAGGGTACAGTAACCCGGGCATTTTCGCATAGCTCTCTGCTGCCTTCTCATAGGGACGTCGGCTCAAAGGCGGAGATCTTTTGCCGAGACGTTTGTATAATTGCCTGTCGCTGGGAGCTGTTCCTTTGTTGCGATTCGACAATACTTCCCGGGACATGCATCCCTTCTTGTAGGGGAGGAGTAGAGGCCTCTGAGAGGATCCTAAAGAACCTAGCAGAGAAAAACTCGGACGAACGGCGCCAAGTCAGTTCATTCACCCATAAAAGAAGAGGTCAGTGGGGTTGCAGTGGAAACGAGGCGCGGTCTTACTGCCCAATGACTGAATAGGAGCCATCGTTGTCCTCCGTCCCTCAGCGAGGACGACGGCACCACTGAATTCGGAGGCGATTCAATTATATTAAAAGGAATCCGATGAAGGGGCAATGGTGATGCCCCTATCGCCGTTGCGAAGGGGCACACCCTCTTTTGATGCCCATGAAAAAAAAAACGTATACTCCTGTCCCCTTCCCCCAGATCCGTCTGCCACTCTTCTACCCGCTGTCCCCTCCTCCCAGGGTGAACACGGGTTCAGGAGAATAAGTCGCCCATCGGTCTGACCGAGCTGAAACTGCGGAACCTTAGAAAAGAGGACGAAAAGGAAGAGGGTCGGGCCTTCGACGGGGGTATATCAGCTAACCTACTGACATCCAAAACCGCTCTGAATCAGTCGGTTCGCCGACCTGAGTGACGACCTCTCTGTTCGATTACTACTGTTACACTTATTCCTAGTTTTCTTCTATTCGGTTTGGACATCACCGAGTGTAGATAAGCTCATTTCATTAAAATTCGGACACAAATCATCTCGTAGTCTATTCCTTTTGATACATTCCGTCACTCAAATTTTGAAACAGAAGTTCCCGGGCAGTACCCTGAATTTCCCTTTAGCGTTACGTAATTTGTTACATTCGGTCAGAGTCGGTCGAGTCAGCGTCGGTGCCATCAGTTCAAGTGAAGAAGATCCTGATTGTTTGCATTGTTCGGTGACAAAGGAATTGTGGTAAGTTTTCATGTTTATTCACCTGTAAACAGCCGAGCAATTGTTCTTTTGGTATTGGTTTGATTGAGGTTGGTTTATAATCGAATATTGTTGTTCTTATGCTCAGTTTCTATTATTTCGGACTCGTTTCTTTTTATGCTAATGCTTTTATGTTTATGGTTATATTTTGATTGAACTAAAATCAAATTCTTTCACTAATAAGCACAATACGAAGTAAGCTTGAAAACTGAAATTAACGAAATATAGCCAGCTATTACTATGCCGGAGATATCACTTTTGTCCACTCCTTTGGCTAATTGAAACCGTAATAGGCCGAAATATCCCTAAATAAACAATTGTACGCTTAAAAGAATGTGGTCTAATGGGGCTCCATAAAAACTAACGAGACAGAATATATCGGTGTTTTACAGCTAACAATGGAGAAGGATATGAACAAGTTGACCATTACGCAGCCAACTTTGGCAGCTAAACAAACTCCGGGAAGCCGTGGTCAAGAATTTGAGGTCAAAACCAATCTGGTGAAGTTAGGTGAACTTTGTGCAATGTCTCTTAAAGTAACATATATTACAGGTCTCGCTAAAAACATTCCCATCTACAAATATGATGTACGCTGCTATATCGTTTTTACGAAAGCAGATGGAGTTGAAGTTTTGAAAGAGCTGACTAAGAAAACCCGTGATGAGTAAGTTGTATGACCATACTTTCAAGAGTTACTTTTTAGCTACTGCGAGCAAGAGCGTAAAAGCGGAGCTCGTTCAATCTACAAGAAACTATTGGCAGAGAAGGCAGATTTCTTTGGAAACGGCTTTGCCTTATACTATGACCGTGCAGCCATTCTCTTCTCTTTGAAGCAGCTCTCAGTTGGAACTGAAAAGCAGTTTGACTTGCCGAAGGGATACATAAATGGCTACGAGGGTGCTTCGGGTTTTCGCGTAATCATCAAGCAGGTTGCAGACTCTTTCCAGGTTAGATGATATGAGTTTTTTAACCGTTTGTTTTGAGACTAGCACTAACGATATACTAAAAGTGGTAAATGCTCGTCCAGGAGAATGCGATAAAACCATCTTGGAAGCATTAAACCTTATTGCTGGGCAAGTGCCTCTGATGAGCACGTTAGTTCATTTTTATAAGAATATATACACATTGATATTTCAGCGATTTTATAACTTACGGAAATGGTACCCATTACTTGTACAATCCGGATCCGAAGATTTTCAGTCGAGATGATGTCCCTGCTCTGCCCGATGGCAAATACACTGGTGTTGGATGTAGTAAGAGCGTAAAAGTCCTTACCGGCAACGGATCACCAGCTCCTTTCATGACTCTTGATAGTACGTCTTTAAAATGATAACTGAGAATAAAATTTATAGTCAAGAAAACGGCATTCCATAACGACGAGCAGCCTCTTATGCAAAAGATTGAGGATTTTGCTATGTTCCGTGGACGTTTCACTATTGATGAAGCCTGCAGGAAAAAGAAGCAAATTACTCCTCTTCTTAAAGGTTGTTGTACCAAATTGATGCCCGCTAATAATCGATTTAGGTTTGACTGTGATGACCACCTTTGGTAAAAAACCGCAAGTTTTCCCAATTAGTGGATTTACAGATCATAATGCAAATGAAGCCAAGTAGGAGTTAATGGTTTACGCTGTTTGAACAGATTTTAGGTTCGATTTCGAAGGAAAGCAAATCAGTGTTACCCAGTATTTTGCTAATAAATACAAAATCCACCTCAAGGCCCCTCAGATGTTCCTGGCCATAGGACGCTTTGGACAAAAAAGTGCTTTGTATCCTTTAGAGTTACTAAAGGTAGCTCCTAATCAGCGCGTAATTGGTCAGCAACAAACACCGGAGCAAATTTCTAAGATGGTTTGTTCGGAATCTTATTTTAAAAATAGTTTCACATTTAGGGAGTCGCTAATCCAGCCGATAGATTCCGACAAACCGAAGCTATGCTGAAGACTATTAAAATCAACAATACCAATGACTATATGAAGCAAGCTGGAATGACTGCTGAGCAGCAGTTTACTATGGTTTGACCTCCAGGAATGCAATTCAATTATGTTTACAGGTAAAAGGACGTATTTTACCCGCTCCTCAAATAAAGTTGGCGGATGCTACTGCTCAAGTTGAGAGAAATGTATTAGAAAATGTGTTAGTAAATAATCTCAGCTTTGCAGTGCAAATGGAACCCGAAGGGAAAGTTCGTGGGCGCCACCCAGCTTAGAAAGTGGATGGTTGTTGCTATGATTGTACCTGGAAGAGACGCTCCTCAACAAGCTCGTCTTGAAGAGTATGTAGGCCACCTTGTTCGAATCGGCAACTCGAAAGGAATGGTGATTGCAAAACCTACGTTTTTTTATTGTAGTCGACCCTCTGAAGGCGAAGCCATGGTATTCGTTAGCTTCTTATTTTCTCGATGGCCCATTACAGAAATACATGAATCAGGCCAAAAATGAGGGAATGCAATTGCTCTTCTTCATTTCTACAGACCGTATTACGTTGCACAGTATGTTTAGTTTCGCTCATTCTGCAATTTTTCTGAATTTAAAAATTATTTTATTAACCTTCTACTATTGCTTCCAGACTACATTAAGAAAGAAGAAGCACTTAATGAAATGCTTACTCAAGAGGTTAAACTGAGCAAGGTCCTTTCGGTTTTGGAGAAGAGACAATTCCAAACGCTTGAAAATGTTGCCATGAAGATGAACTCCAAGTTGGGAGGACTCTCCAAGATTGTCATATTAGGCTCTGACCAAAGCACTCAGTAAGTAACGTGGTTGGCCGATTAATATGTTTTTCCCAGAGCCTGGGTATGCGATCCTAATCGTCTCTTTATTGGCTTTGAATTTTCGCATCCAGCCCCATTGAGCAAGTCGGAACTTGAACGGGGTGAAACGTATAGGGTGAGCAGTTCTAGTTTATATTTGCATTTGCCGTCGTTTAGACGCCCAGTGTTATCGGCTATGGAGCTAATTGTGGCACTCGTGCACAATACTTCTTGGGTGACTTCAAGTACATCGAAGCACATCAGCCTGAGGTAATTTGTTTGCGGTAGCATTCAATAATCTGAAATTTCAGGCGTTGGAAAATGAATTGCAAGGCATCTTTGATGCCGTTATCAGGCAATTTCGAACGAATAGAAAAGTCCCTCCAAATCATTTGGTTTGCTATTTCAACGGCATTTCGGAAGGTCAATTTGGATTGGTAAGAATTAAATAATCGTATTGGGATAACCAAACTTCAGGTTGCTGGAAGATACCTCGAGCTAGTGCGCAAAGCATGCATTAATATTAGCGAAAAATTCAAGCCCAAGATGACGTTAATTGCGGCTATGAAGGCTCACAATGAACGACTTTATAACAAGGTACGACAAACGTTTAGTGTAAACCGTGTTTATGTTAAGGTTATTTCTGGAAACAGTCCAACTGAGCAAAACATCCCAGCTGGTCTAGTTGTTGATAAGACTATCGTCTCTGCTACCACTACTGAGTTCTATTTGAATCCACATTGCGCTTTCAAAGGCACAGCTAAAACGCCGAAGTACTCTGTGCTTTTCGACGACGCCAAAATGTCAGCAGATGCTGTTCAGGTAAGAAACAAATTATTGTGAATACTTTTTAGGGCATGACCCATGGTCTTTGCTATATGCATGATATTGTGAATGCTACAGTATCTGTCCCCGCTCCCCTGATAGTTGCTGATCGTTGCGCTAAGCGCGGCGCAAACAATTTTGCGGAGATGCATGGAAGTGAAAATGGAGCTATCGATATTGCAAGAGCAAACTTTCTTCTAACTTACAAAGGAAAGAAACTTGCCAACGTTCGTTACAATGCATAAAACCTGTTCTCGTTATATATGTATATTTAATTGTTTAATGAATACTAAGTTGGTTTATTCTCATGTTTCTTAGGGGTCTCCGTGGTAGTGGAAGTTTGGGGCATTTCTCTCACTCTTCTTGATCGATATTTCTGGGAAATGTTGTTTTTTATTTTGACTAACAGGCGCCACTGATTAGGGCAGGGAAACGGGTCGGGTCTTGGACCCGCGGGTCCGGGTGCCCGAACCCGGCCCGTTTCCCTGCCCTACCACTGACCCCTCCATCGTAATGAGATTCGCTTTTTTGAAACAGTTCAATTTTGATGACGGTTGACCTTCTGATGAGAATTCTTCCTTTGTAATCCGCTGAACTTTAATTCCTCAATATATGAAATGAGGAGCCAATTAGTGACAAGGCCTTATTATATAAAATAAGATAATTACAAGAAGAAGTATTCGAACCGGACACAAAAAATATTTTTTTACGATTGCCCTGTGCCGTGGACGTGTAGCCACTCATTTAGCTGGCCGGATATGGGCGACCGTTGCTTGTTTCGGGCATATTCCAGCCCATTCAGTCGTAATTGAGGCCCCCTTGCCGCCATGCCATGTGTATTGCTAACTTTTCAATCGAGTTATTACAGAGATACGTCCGATTCTTTCGTCCGTCTTGCCCCAGAAGACGTTATCCATATGGTCGAAGGTCTACAGACGGGCCTCGTCGTCCGTATCACCTACTCGGTCCAGCAATTTGAGGAGAATGCCGCCAAGGCGATGCTGAAGGGGCCGGCATCTAGGGCGTCAAGATTAGTGACAGTCGATGGAGGTCATCCTCCTTTGCGACGAACTCAGGCCCAGCAGGGATGTGTCGATCTTTCATCCACTATATACTGATCGGAATTTTCTCGAACCCATATTTTTGAACCGTTTTGGAATCTATGGATCGCCATCAGACGAAGCTGTAAAGAGAACGATGGCTGAATTTTTCTATGGCTCCAGTAATCTGGAATTTCATACGTATGGTGACATTTAGTGCGACGACCAGGATGAGGACAGATTTCCCCTGTAAGAATGCTACTATCTGGCTTTATTCGACTGCTACTTTTCAGCTTGGAATATCTTTGTCAGATATGACTTCAAGGAGTACTACTCGGAAAAACACGGCCACTTGCACGACGATTGTGACGGAAGAAACTGGAAGACAGCTTCGACTGATGATCGACTTTGAACCCGCCTACTTGCCAACTGTGTCGATCGGAAAAGAGGACACCAACGAGAATATGGACTGGCCTCTATCGGACAAGGGCAGCGCCTTCCATAAGATGGAAACGGCACTGGGGCCGGAAGAAGACGAGACCGAGATGGACGGCGGTGAAGGCCGACTCGCTGAATAAGAACAATAGAAGCAAATGATGTCTACGGATAAATTCAAGTAATAAATTGGCTTCGGATTTGCTTCCCTTCTCCTTATTGCTTCCCTTGACATGATTCATCCTACCAGACTAGGCGCTCTGAAGTCTATAGAATTCTTCAACAGGCTGCGAAATTCAGAACCTTCCGAACAGCAATATTTCTTAGATGAGAACTGAAAAAAACATAGTAGAAAGTAACTTATTTTTATTATTATTTATCACATCCAATGAAGCAAGTTTTGATCTTCTTATCCTGACTTGAAAAGCAAGACTGCCAGCTGTCCAATGTAAAAGTAGATGAAATGCTTCGTCTCGTGCGTGACATAGCTGAAAAAGAACACGAATGAAAAGTCAATAGAAGCAAATGCATAAAAAAGAAGCAAAAAAACTCACGATCCAAAGTTGCGGCCACAGATGCAATGCCATGTAGGGCCGAATTTCTTGTCAAACTCCTTCTTGATAAAGGCAGCAATATCTTTTTCAACTTCATACCTGGAAAAAAAGATTAGAAACTGCTAGCACTTACTTTTCAATTGCTCGATTGGCACAATCTATGGCTTCTTGTTGCAGTTCTTCGGACATATCTGCATTCTTCACTATGGGTTTCTTGTCCATTGTTCTGAAAACAGAAAATCCATAAACGAAGAAGCATCAGGAAAGCACAAACACAACGGTGAACGAAGCAAACGAATTGAAAAACAACGAAGCTCAAGTAAAATAAGCAAACGTTTCCCGCGTTTCGGTCTTTTGAACGAGTTCGTCCCGGGATGAAAAGTCAGACCTTTGATAAATTCGCCGCCTTTTCTTCGACTTCGCTTGCTCGTTTCGCTGTTTCTTTCACCTGTTGCTTTCTTTAGAAGGCTGCAAATTTGGTGTCATTGTCTGTCACAATATTACGCTTCTACTTGTGTGTTCTTACACTTTTCTTATGCGTCTCCTAATTCCAACTTTCTTTTTTTCAGATAAAGTATGGCAGAGCACGAGGAAGAGGAGCAATTCGCTTCAGCCGAGTCAGGAGCTGCCGCTACCATTCCCAAGCAGTGCTCTGCCCTTCGCAAGGGAGAGCATGTCATGATCAAGGGACGCCCATGCAAGGTTGGTTGTGCTATTTTTTATTTGTAATGTATTTTTTTACTTCAGATTGTTGAGATGTCTACATCGAAGACTGGCAAGCATGGACATGCAAAAGTCCACCTTGTCGCCATTGACATCTTCACCAGCAAGAAGCTTGAGGACATCTGCCCTTCAACGCACAACATGGATGTGCCAATAGTCAAAAAGCAAGACTATATCGTACGTTTGGAACTATTGAGTTTGGGTGGCCTAAAGCATCAAGGCTGAAATTTTTGAGTTTGTTTCTTTCATGGCTCTGTTTTTCATACTTTCCAGCATCGATATCCTTTTTATTTTGAAAATTTTGTAGAAGCTCTGTAGAATCCCAGAAAATCATTTACTGAGAGGCCATCTCAGATCGTTAACGCTACGAACTTAATGTAAACGGCATCGATTACCAACGAGATTTCTAGCTTAAAACGCATAAGAAGGAGTTTTACTTTGCTTTGTAAAATGCAAAAAGCGGAGTTTGAAGAAACACAACAACAAAACATAGTGAGGCGACACGCGAACATTTGGCCGAAATGGTTTGCGCCACCCATTTCAATAGTTCCACACTTTTTGTTGTTGTTAGCTGTATATAGTTATCATCATTCTTTGCTCATTTTTTAAAGCATTCTTTCATTTTTAGCTCATGGCTATCGAAGACGATTTCTGCAGTCTGATGAATCCTGAGACGTTTGAGCAAAAGGATGATCTGAAAGCCCCCGAAGGAGAACTAGGAGCACAGATTCGGGAAGCCTACGAAAAGTCCGACTCTGAAGGAGCCGACGTCTTGGTACGTTGAGTTTGAATTGGAAACACCTAACAGTTTTCAGGTCTCGGTTGTTTCGGCTTGTGGAGAAGAATGCATCCTTGGTTTCAAGATGAGCACGAAGAATTCATAAATAAATTCAGTTGTTTTTGTTAAATTAAATTTTTGTTAAGTAAATTCATGTTTTTAACATATTTTTTGTACCTTTGGCTTCATTAGTAAGGAGGCAAATTAGCATCAGCTGAAAAGTCTTCACCAAGCAGTGAAATAATATTCATCAAATATCGAATGCATACGGGAATGACCGCCGACCATTATTTTTTCTATCAAAGGGCCGATGTCTTGTTCTCTTCTACTCGTAGGTGCTCATGTTCGGCTTTCCATCCTTCGTTACCTTTCACTTCTAGCCTTTGAAGCCAGAACGTATTAGTCTTCCTGATGTATTTCCTAGCTGTTCTATTGGTGGGTTCAACATCGCCCTGATAGGAGGGGGCAGCCGGTAGAAGAGTGGCAGACGGATTTGGGAGGAGGGGGCAGGAGGTAAAAGAGAAAAGAGCAGAGAATTAACCGTTCGGTTAGAGTTGATTTCGTTGTTTCTTTCTATTCCAAACTACAATACACACATTTCATGATAATGTGTCATAGAAGAAAGCGATATTTATTGATACAGTTCAACAGAAGCGAACTGATTGCGCTTACAGGTCCAAACGCTTCGCTTTCATTCGATCTGCCATCCCCAATAACGTTTTTGCAGATGTTATTTTATAAACATTCTCTAGGGTAAGTTCATGGCCTTATTAACGATAAAAACATAGAAACGAGTGAAGTGAAACCCACACGATTTGATTTGAGACAGGAGAAGTGAAGCTTGAGGAATTCGGACCAATTTAAGGCTATATCTCCAGATCTCCTTCATCTGTTGCTTTCTAACCTATCCAGGCTTCTTGCTCACAACTTTTTGATCCAGAAATATATGAATAGAAATAAATATAATGGTAGTAGAGGAAAGAAGTACAAAAGTGGTTGTGCTTTGCTACTACAACTTTTGCATTTTTTACATTTTTGCTTTTAGTTTTTAGCTTTTTCTCACATTATCTACATAACTACCAGCTAATCCATCACTCTGGATGCATATACGATCAATTAGAAGGGAATAAATGAAGAGAACATGAATAAATAATTCCAGCGATCTTCTAGAATTGACTTCTGACTATTTCTGAATTAGTTTTTGTTTCAGTGACATCTAACCTACCTATTATTGCTGCCTGCATTTTTCTGATAAATTTAATCTTACGGGAATATTTGTAACCGCACGCCTTTTGTTGTAGGTAACCGTGAAATCCATTCACCCACTGGTTTTCAGTAGGTTAATCTATTCTACTACAAAGCAGTCACCGACTGCATGTCAGTAGCCTACCCAATTGTATTACAAAGCTGTCTCTCTGTATAGTTATAGTGAAAAATAAAGCCGTACACATTTATTTTGATAAGAATACATAATAACGAACGGCTTCTGGGTAAAGTAACCACCTTTTAGTCGAGGCGCCTGCAAAATTTATAGCTATTACTTCTTTTTTCTTGATTGTGACTGCTTGTGGCAATCGGATGCGGTAGCAGCGAGCGGCTTTTGCTTGCTTGTAGCGGAAGGTGAGCCTATCCTCAGGAAGACTAGAAATGTCATCCATCTATAAACAATGAGATTAAATAGGCAAGGAAACAACAATATTACCGTCAAACCGTCATAACCTTGATCAGCTCATGACCGGATGCTGTCACAGTACGACCCTCAGACTGTATTTTCTGAAATAAGCATGAGATCTTTACGTAGAGACACCGGAATCAGTTGTAGACTGATTCCAGTAAACATAAGTATAGATACCGAAATCAGTCTACAACTAATTTGTTTATGTACTTACTTCATTTTGAAGGAATCCGATTCCTTTGAAAATTTCCTCCATGAGGTCAGGGTCAAAAAACATTTTTTCCAATTGAACAAGATAGATACCTTGCGGCGATGAAATAAACGCCAGCATTACATAGGCCAGCTGAGATACAGCACTGAAACTATTGCATGTAAATAATGTAATTTCTTACCTCGGAATCTTCTGTAATTCCTGAAGGAAATTATTTCCGTTTAATTGCAGCAAAGCTTGCTGGTGCGTATAAGTTAGGCGGATTGGCCTACAAACGTCAGATATGTTGTTCACATGCATAAATATCAACCAAAATGTTTGAAAAGGAGGATTAGCTGTCTGAAATATGATATTTAAAATAATCGTTTATGACCTACAGTTAGCCGACGACTTGAGGTAACTCTATTTTTCTGGGTTTTGA
This sequence comes from Oscheius dolichura, assembly GCA_932521035.1. Lineage (NCBI taxonomy): Eukaryota > Metazoa > Nematoda > Chromadorea > Rhabditida > Rhabditidae > Oscheius > Oscheius dolichura. Next base: position 1,871,245 of record OW051494.1, on the reverse strand, counting down.
TCCAGATGTGGCAATCTTTACACGGGAACCCAATTTTTGTAACTTTCGTGGAGACAGGGACCTGAGCTTTGATGCTGAAGACGCGTCCGTAAAAAATTGTGGTAATGAGCTTGAAACGTTCAGTGAAGCACGCCTAAAAATACAAATATTTTTTGAAAAACGACAAACGATTTGATGTGCATTTGTGCCTGTCTGATCCAAAGAAGACATTGGCAATATCCTAAATTAACTTTATATAATTATAAAAATTATAGAGAGTATAAAACGAATAATAAACAACAGAAAACAAAAATTAGAAAAAAGAATTTATGATGTTTAAAACCAGTCGTCGACTCGAAAATGGCACGTACCTATTTTCTGCCTGACGGCGGCTTACTTCTGCTTTCCCTCTTTTCTCGGCTATTTCCCTATTTTTCTTTTCTATTTTTTTTTCTTACACAGCTAATTGTACTATACAGTGTATAGTACAGAACAATACAACCACGATGTACATAGCGATAGTCAGTCAATGACTGATTATTGGATACAAGGAAGTCTGTGCAATGTTTTTTTTTGTGTCTGCCTCAGATTGAACAAGAAGTAAAAGAAAAAAAATAATAATTCATTAACAAAATCCAGGTAGAATAAACTGACTTAGAAGTAAAAACTACAAATCCATGTCTACTGGTAAACTTTAATTACAAAAGCATCGAATAGTTCTTTATTACTTTCTTTCAAAATATCGGTGGTGTTCTTGTTCAGAAGGAACACAAGGCAGAGATCCTTCAACGACATCTAAGCGAGGCTATATATATTATATCAGTCTACCGAGGTTAAATCGAGCTCTGGTCCGACTGGATGTGAAAAAACAGCGTCATCATCGACTTCATCCATACTTTTAGGTTCCCTTCTTCCCATGGTGAATCTGAAAAGAAAACAGTAAAAATGAGTACACGGGGACAGTAGTCGGTGGAAATTTGGAAAGGATGAAGCGGGCGGAGATCTTACTGGAATATTTTTATTTTTTACGTCTTTTGTTGTACATGCCGCAAGTGGAACGGACCCACACTCCCAGTGTCTGACTGGCTTTCAGTATTATAGTATAGGCTCTAGAAGCCAGTGTATGAATGGCTTTCAGTAGCCTAACCTATACTACTACAAAACAGTCACCCACTGGCTTTAGTAGGCTAAATAAGGAAGCCAGTGTGCGGATGGCTAAGTCTTCCTAAATCCAAATTTCCGCTATACAAATCCATATATTAAAAAGGTTAGTTTTATATCCCTTCAGTAAACAGTGATAAAACAGGGAGTTCAACAGGTGGCGCTTATAGCGCTAAATGGATAACAGAAAAAAAACATTACGGTCGCTGGGACCGGAGCACTCGATCGGATTGTTGCGTTGCCGTGCGAATCCGCTTCTTGGGAGGAGGAGACGGCGAGTGAGAGGACGGGGAAGACGTTGAGCCCGAGTCCGATGAGGTGGACGAACGATTCGCAGACCGGCTAGAGGAACGATTCGAACCAATGGAAGAGTCGTCATCTTCTGAATCGGGCTCTGCGGTAAGATGTTGAGGACTTTCAAGGGCGTAGTTTCCTAAACAAATTAGAAATAAAAAATTAGGGAACGGGCCGAACCTTCGACTATCTTGTTGTAAGTATCTTGAAGACGATTAAATCCTCTGACGACCGCCCGCATTCTCGGCATAGGAGACACGTTATCCAGACAGGACAAGGTCCACAAGTCGGATAACTCCGACTGCAGCTCGGTGACCGAACGCTATAGTACATTTAAACAAACCCGACAAGGCTATTGAAAGCCAGTGAGCGGCTTTCAATATAATCCGAAAGCTAGGCTATAGGAGAGCCTAACTCATGAAGTTATCAGGCCCCGACTGGTGTTCAGGGTCTATTTTAACTTCAGGCTACAAGCAGCAAGAGGTCGTGATTGTAGACGAGATCACACCATTTCGGCATCACAGTCACGATGAGCAGGATCGATGGGCAAGGCTGTTGCAAATATGTGACTCAAACCGTGCCAGGTACGTGAAGAATTTAAGCTTTCTTGTTCATAACTCGCTTCGTTTCTGAACAGGAAACCCAGTCACAGACTGGGTTACGACTGTCTCCCCTATGGAGACCGGTATGATATTCAAAACATTTTTTGTTTTAGGGTAGATATAAAATATGGACCCCAAGAGATTTTCACAACCACGGAGATAATCTTAACCTTCATGTTCTCTCTAGAACAACTTTGTCTGCCGCCTGAATTCGAGGCCGCATTACTGGGTAGAACCTCCTTTTTGGGATTCTTTCACTCAAACAGAGAACCGGTTTTTGTGAAAACGGAAAGCCGCGAAGTAAAAGAACGATCAGGTATGTAGTTATATGCATAAAAATATAAACGTATATTAGGGGTAGCCGTACTAACTGTTCCGGTTCCTACGGCAAGCTGGATGAACAGACTAGCGTCGATAGTAACCGCAACAGTTGGCCCTCCTCAAGGCTCGTCGACTCCAATCCAGCACATGGGTTACTTTTGACGAAGGACCTTGCGATTCCTCGACTTCTCGTAATGCTGGTATTTGTCTTTGTTCAACTGATAAAATACGCTCGAGGCTTAGCACACAGGTGGCGATCATTGGAAGATCAACAACTCCAGATTAATGCATTAAGGTAAGGTTTAATAAACTACATGTTGGGTTACTTTTTAGAGTCGGAATGCCCATTGCCATATATAATGGGACAAAACGAAGGTTCGTCAAATCACAGTTCATCGACTACACGGAAACAAGTGGCAAGCACGAAATTGGTTTTAAAACTAGGTAAAGCGACAGAGAGACATGGGCTCTGCGACAAAGGGACGTCTCCAAGCTGGCCATCGCACAACGACGGATGATTAGGAAGATGCTGTAAGTCAGCCTTCTGGAACACCGGACTAACGAATGGCTCTACCAGAAATACCCTCTTCCGGACATCAGACGACGCTGTGCAGAACGGAAATGGCAATGGGCGAGAAGACTGGCCGAAGGAGACATCGACCGATGGACGAGAAGGATCGTGGAATGGAGACCATGGGAAAGAGGAAGGACACGAGGACGCCCGAAAGCGAGATGGGCAGACAGTTTCGTCGAGTTCGCGAGCCCTAACTGGATTAGACACGCTACAGACCGCGACCAGTGGAGAAGAAGCACGCTGCGACATGTGCATACATTGATATCGCAATAAAGGTTAAAGTTAAAAGCGACAGACGCCAAAGAACAATAAGTCTTACCTGTTCCGCATGCTTACTTCGCTCTATTTTCATATCTACATAGGCATTATATTATTTTGGCTTGTTTTACACTAATTATAGTTGTTTTGTTTTATAAAGTTAGTTTGAAAGGCTGATCTGTACCAAAGGGAAGAATGACGTTGAAAGCCATTCATACACTGGCTTTCAGTAGGATCAGCGGGGTCATTCCGATACTACTGCAAACTAGTGTCTCACTCGTTTCTAACTCTATCCACGGGACCGGTGCCGAAAGACTTTAGAATGAAAAGTAAAAGGTTGAGCTATGGTTGTACAGACCCAAGTTCGGTTTCGGTTGCGCTTTTTGCCCTTTTTTCTGGCTCACTTCTTTTGAGCGGTCGCTTTCATTTTGCAAAGGAATTTCTTTGAAAAATTTCCAAGTCTTTCCCTATATGTGTTGCTGTGTAACAGGGTGCATTAGGCACTTCCTGACTTCGGATTCATAGATAAATTTTGATTCTCTATCGAATGGTGTACTTCAGTACACAGGAACGCATCGCTTTTTTGAAAAAGTTCCCTTGTAAGATTGGAAAAAAAAAGTCAGCGATGCTACTTTTATTCAGCATATCAAATAATATTTCACACGAATATAGACAACCCGATATTCTCATCCATAAAAGACTGCCGTGATGTTGAAAAGCGCATAGAATATCGCGACTTCTCGAAGATCTTCTCCCAGGTGGACAAGACCTTTTCCAGGAGTTCGGGATCCACCTGGGGATCCATCTTTATGGCGGACCTTTTCATAATCTGCTCTTCCTGTTGGATTTTGACTAGCCATCCTATCTCCAGATGGTCTTCTCCAGTCCATTTGCTTCCGAAATTCTTTCTGTTCTCTTCGACTTCTCGGAGGACCCGGAAATGTCGACACTGGTCGACGCTGTCCAGCCCCCAAGTGGATGTCTTTTGGAGGCGGAGGGCAGCTCTGGGCTTTAGCTGAAATCAGGGGAAAATAGAAAATTTGAAAGAGGAACGACACCTTTTTGATGATCTCTTCCTGCAGATGGAGAGGGATCGACGAGACGGGGAAAGAATCCATTTGACAAACAACAAATGAATTGGGCAATGAGATAAGGGGGGAGTGGCGAGAAAAGCAGCGGAGTGACGAGAAAAGCAGCTTTACCTTGACGAAAGCTGCTCTCATGGCCTCCCGGAGTCCGCATTTGAACCATAAGAACATTGGGAAGATGTTCTCAACAAACAGGATTTTTCTTTCAAATGATCACCACAGTGCTCTTCTTGCTTTTTGTGGCCGTGTACAAGAAACTGCCTCTGGGGCTGATTGCCCTTCCGGGGCAAGGGCACCCTCTGCCCGCTGTCCAGAAAGCCTGCGGCAGTTTTAAAGAAAAGGATGAGAAGGAGAAGTTCGGCTAGGTTTTAAACTGGCGTTAAAAGGAAGGATATTGCATTTGAAGAATAATTGAATGGGAGATCAAGAATTAACTGCTTCTATCTGTGTCAACTGCTTCTTCAGAACGAAAAACGTTACCAAACAGTCCATTAAACTAATCAAATAGAGCCGCCTCCTCGTAAAAAATATTTCTCCGTGTCCTTTCCAATCCCCTTTTGGCGTCTTTTCGTCCCAGATTGTAACAGTCCCCGGCATTGTCGTCGCAGTCGGCCTCGTGTGAATAAATTTGTCTTGTCTTAATGTATATTTATTATGTTCGAGAAAGCATTTCATTTCTATAAATAGATAAATAAATAAATATGTACAATAGGACACAATTTCACGTAGCAAGAGGGCATATAAATGGCTAGAAGAGGACATATTCTCGGTCCGCGACGATTGGCTATCCATCAACCCATGACATTATCCAGTGCTTGGACATTCTCCGGATTCCGTTGCACTTCTCGCAGGGGTTGGCAGACGGGACAAGTGGGTCGCCTACACTTGTGCCAGTGTTCCAGGAGTAGTCGGGAAGAGCCACAATGCGGGTCTAAAATGAACTGGTTGTTCTTGTAGATAGAAGCATCGCGGTGTTTTCAAGCTCTACAACCCCTTCCATGGCATTTTACTGGCTCTAAAGTTTCGAATCGGGATGTTCATCCGCTTCGGAGCGGCAGGACTCCCACTGGCTTCAGTTGAGTCTTTGTTTTGTAGTATTTACTCATCATCCGTTTCAATGGGCTTTATTCTTCGAAATGGACTCGGTGTTCTAAACGACAACAGTTCTGTGGCCTGAAGGGACTGTCTCTTTTCATAGAATTCTGCGTCCCTGGCGAAGTGCCGCCATATTTTTTGGAAACCTCCCTGAAAAGAGTGGGAACAATCGGAGAGGAAGAGGCAAGTTTCTTAATCCCTACAACAAATCTTTTCATTTGAAATCGTCTCGTCTATTGCTGGAAACGTCAACTGAAGAAGGATGTAGGAACCTCTGACATTTGCGGGTCAGCTGGTTTGCCGCTTCACCGTAAAAATTCAAGATTTTATTGTTTTGCTATCCAGGTATAGAGCGTAACTATTGAATTAGAAATAGACAAGTGTAAATAATGAGCCGAAGGAGATAGCGGGCCCCTGAAACCACAAATGCAAGAAGGATAGCTCGGATCAAATGAGACCCACTTATGGTATTCACCCAAATTACCGCCTTGTCTACCAATCAACCGTAATAATGAAAGAAAAAGAAATTAAAACTTACAGGCACAGACGTGAGTATCAACGGGACAGACTAAAATATGAGTTACGACGTCGCACATTGTCCGGCAATGGGGTAGAGTGCAGGGTTCTCCATTACTATTCAAATTCTACAAAAAAAAAAGAACTTTTAACTGATAAATAACCCAAATACCTGTCGATCTCGGCATTTTTTTGCGTGAAAAAGTAGAACCAACTGTTGTAACATGAGTTTCTGTTTCTCTACGGATGTCGGCTGTTGCCGTTCTCGGGAATATGGGATGATTATTGTAGGTACACTGGGTGCCATGGTCTGAAACTTTTTCTGCTTTTTTTCTGGATATTTTGAGGCCTTGAAAGCGGAGGATAAAGGACTGAATGGGGAAAGAGAGCCAGATTCCCATCTGAGGGAAGAGAACATGTGATAGATGTGGCAGGAACGCCCCAAAAATTGATTGAGGCGCCACGAGAAGTATAGAAGATAATAAGGATCCATTTCAGAGATTCTAGAGCAAAATAAGAGACCACCCCGAAAGATCCACATGTCAAAAAGAAAACAAAAGAATCACGACAGGGAAATGGTCTAGGAAAAAAACAAAAATGTTTCTTCCGTTGCCGGGAATCGAACCCGGGCCTTACGGGTGAGAGCCGTAAATCCTAACCACTAGACCACAACGGAGATGGGAAAGCGTCTCGGCGGGGGTGGCTACGTAGGAGTGGGGGCCATTATGTGTGCTCAATTGATAGAAATGCCGACATTTGACGATTTAAACAAGGAAAAGGGGAGCAGGTGACCATACTAGAAGGGAACACGACTGGAAATGTTACACCAAAAAGCCGAGAGAAGCGAGAGGAAAAAAGTAAGTCATGGTTAAAGTAAACCGGTTCCCAGCCCTGCCGGGTCATTTCCAAACAGGGATAATAATAATAGAAATTTATATACACCGTATTCTCGTTGAAGAATGTATAAAATTCTCTAAAATATAATAAATATCACATGTGCGAATGACAGCTAGCCGACGAGGGGCCGGCATACAGCCGGCGCAGGGGATCACAGAAGGTACAGTCGCCCTTGGGGCAATATTTCCAATGGTGGGCTATCTTCTTCCATTCTTTACACGCAGGAACTGAAAATAAAATAGGGGCTAATTCGAATGAAAAATGACCTAAAAATGGCGGGAATTTTCGTAGGTTCTTTGCCCTTTTGAAGGTTAAACCTAGGTCAACCACAGTTCGGCGGTTCTCTGACGGCAAAACGTCATGAAAATGGACTTTTTTAGTCGGGAAAAATGTCAAAACTTTTAGAAAGGAACGAAAATCGCCTGTTTAGAAGCAAAAAACCTATTGGGAACCCTAATTATAGAAAAAATTGAAAGCGCGGGCTATTCGTCAAGGTTAAACTTATTTTGGCTGATTTTATATGGAATAAAGCAATTTTTTTGTTAAAAAAACAGGTAAAATATGTAATATTTGTTGAAAAAGCCAAGTAGAACATAAAATTCAGCGAAAAATGTTGTTTCCTGTACATTTAGGAAGGGTACAAGAGCGCTAAAAGGTGCGCCACATGGTGGAGAGCCCAATGAGGAAAAGACCTTGTTTTTATTATATTTATTTACTAGATATTGTTGACGATCTTCTGTTTTAATTAATGGAGTTAAATACATCGTGAAATTTAGTTCAAAAAACTCTTTTTCAAGCAGTTCTCCGAGGTTTGGTGGCTTCAAATGCTAGGCCGTACTATGGGACTCTATAATCATTAAAAGTCTTCATTTTTCGTAAATTTTATGGTTCTATGCTGTTTATAAATGACTAGAGAACAATAAAGATGCCGATAGACAGCTTGGCCCATCGAAAAAATGGTTTTTCCCGGAGTTTAGGACGTTGCCAGAGCTCCAAAGGGCGCGAAAGGTCGTGGCGCCCGTTCCGGACTGATTAGCTTCGCTTTTCTTCTACTTGACTGTCTTGGAACGTTTAAAATTGGCAGATTTCTTTTATAACTATCAAATAGAGCCGGAAATTTGATCCAAAACGGTCTTTGGAGGGTAATAATGGCTCAAATGGGCGCGCTGTGCCGGGAACAGCTGTAATGAGGAACCGCCTTCGTTTTACACCATTTCCTAATTTTAAATAGTTTATTTTCCTTGTTTCAATCTTATTTTAACCTTAAAAAGTGAGAAAAATAACATTAAAAGGTAAAAAAAACTCACATTTACATTCACTGGATGTCTTACAATTGAGAATGTGGCTGGCCACCGGTTTCATAGGTCGACAATATGGGAATTTACATTTCTCAGCCAGGGTCTGAAATCGTTTAACTGCTTAAAAAAATCGAAAATTTATAGAAAAATAGGGGAAAAACGAACCTTTGTACATTCGACAGCGTGGAGGAAGAGAGCAAAACGCGACTGTGCCTCCGAGACGGGTCCTTTTCTCTTTGATTTGGCAAATCCTAACAATGTTTGGGGATATGTTGTCATCCGAAAATCATAGAAAACGAAGACGACGAGAAGATGACTAGAAGAGAACAAAGAAGACGAATGACGCCAGCTCGAAGGAGGTGGCTGTGTGTTCAAAAGAGTAGCCTGGTCCACAGTTACCGTGGCAATAGAGGCCGGCCCGATCTTGTACCCGTTCTCTGCGGTAATTGGGGAGCGAGGTGGAAGGTAGAAGCGATAGGTGATAGGAAAATGGGCTAGACACTATAATCTTTGGGAAATTCCTCAAAGAAAAGGGGGGAAGACGAGCAAATTGCGGTATTTCCCTCTTTGAAAGATGAAACTGCAGCCTCCTGGGAGATATCTCGAGAAGTTTTCAATCCCAGTTGGCATTTAAGAGCTGGGGAATAGTGCTCCACACCTCGGCCCCCTTTTCCCGGATTCTTGGACCTGTGCGGCGAGCCAACTGACGCCGCTAGGGCCTAGCCGCGCCCGTTTTGGGCCCTCTTTTATAAAATTCAATGCGTGTTCAAAGAACTGTCAAAGTCAACGTATCCACCTCCCTAAATTCTGGTAGCTATCTCGTTTCGAAACTCCTAGAAAATTTGGAAAGCAGTTCAGATTTCCCACTTGCTCCTGGGAGCTGGAATTCCTTTTCTGGACGGCGTTTCGGAGACCAGTCTTTCCAGAAGATCCTCACCGATTACTGGGATAAGCTCCGCAAGGGGTCCTGTCAGATTGTGCCATTGAAAATGGCCCGATAGGATCATGTTGAAGCGAAAATTCCTGAAAATTCGTCAAATGAACTGTTTTCAACAAGTCAACCCAGGCTAACCCAAGGATATTTCTTCCCCCGACCATCTGGCCACTCTTTTACACCATGAAAGGTTCGTTCGCCCGGTCGCCTTTATTTCCACAAATTTTGTGATTTTGCTGTGCACGATGTTTACGCGCGCTCGTTGGCACGCTATTGCCCGTAATACAGTACCCCAAGCTCTATTTGTTCTGTATTTTTTACCCTGATACTTCAGAGTTTCTTGTTCCTGTTCTTGCTCTCCTACTATGGCAACTGGATCCGGCGGCTTCTTCATTTCCAAAAGATGAGACGGAGGAAAATTCACCAGAGTCGATAAACGTCCGAAATCGACGAACAGCGGCTGTTCCAGTAGATTGTAGGCTCCTTCCCGATTCAATCGACATTGTCTTCTTCTAGGCAGCAACTTGAAGGAGTCCTCTACAACATATGATGTCCTCAATGACGTCAATTGCCAACAGATCTATACGCATGGCTGGTTTACCATGAATATGACAGAGGAGATCAGCCCGTCACTCTGGAAGACCTTCAGTTCTCGTGTCACGAGCTCCGGATTCGTCAATTATCACTTTGTCAACACCGGTATTCGAAAAGTCGAGCTGGCGCTGGAAACATTCGCTTGTAAAGGTGGGGATCAATCCCTTTTCAGTATTTTTCAGTCTACTGGACTTGAGAAAAGATCGTGAATACTGGAATTTTCAATAGAAGCGAACCAAGGCTGATTGCGGCTTTGAGGGGAATTTACCTAAGAAAGGGACGTCACAGAAGTGAAAACAGCTTCGAAATAATCAGAAATTCTTTTCCCCGCACCCGTATTCCCTCGGCAACCAGAGGACAGCCGGCTATATAAGCCCCGCGTCCTCTCTAAACAACCAAGAGGTCCGGAGCCGATGGGTTATCCAGTCTTTGAATCCCCATTCGCACCAACTTGACCCGTAATTTTTTCCCTTTTTTTGTTGGAACTGGTCTAAATTAGACAGAAATTAGGAGCAATTCTTTTCTTGAAGCTCTAAATTCCTGGAAATTGCTCTTTTTGGCCCTTGTGGGATCCTTCTTAGGGATGGGGGAAGGTTACTGTAGTCTCTTTTCACCGTTTGGATGTGTATTTTAATATTATTATGTAGTTTTAATATGAATGTAGTAATATTATCTACTTTCAGAATTTATCCTGATTAACAACAGTCTGTTGGAAGTGGTGGAGATCAGTATAAGCACACTGATACCAGTAAAGATTGACAAATTGATGATTGTTGGAAATAGGCGGCTGTCTCTCGTCATTATAAGAGGCAGTCAATTCAATGGAGCGAGTATCGAAATCCGTGATAATTCGGCCTTGACTTCAATTGTATTCGACGTGAATACGACGACAGTCGACGGACGAGACGGCCTGACGGTGGAGAGGAATCCCCGGCTGACGACAATCCACAGCCGTTATCCGCACACATTCAACCAGATTAGAAATATGACGATACGCTGGAACGGGGACCTCGACTATTTGACAACACGGCGGTTGAAAATGGCCAGCATGGTACAAATGCACGAGGACAGCGTGGTCCAAGGCCCCGGAGGTACTACCAGGCTATTTTATTACAATTTTATAGCTTTATATTTTAAAATTAGTCCGTACAACGGCTAGAAATGTTGCTCCAACGCTAGAAAACCCGTAAGAATTTGAAATGGAGCGCAAATTCCTCCAGTAAATGCGCTCCGTTTAAAAAACGGGCCCCATCATTGGTTTTTCACCATTTTCTTCCATTTTTTTCCTGGATCCTAGCGACATTTATGATGTGTTCATTGGTATAATTGAAGAAAACCGAAGAGGAATCCAAAAATAACGGTGAAAAACGAGAAAATGGAGTGAAATGCCAACATGGCGCACTGTTAGATGGAGCACGATTACTAGCTCTTTTTTTTGGGAATTTCTTCGAGATTTTACTGTAATCTGTCTTGTACCGTTATGAAAAATTGGACAGAAGTAAAAAATTGGCGAAAAAATTGAAAGAAATTGAGAAAAAAAATGCTTTTTGGGAGCAAGTTCTAGCCCGACGGATTACTGTAGGCGCGACTCCAAAAGCTCTCACACATATATTTCTGTTTAAAAATGGTAGTTTCTATTAATTATTTATTAATTTTATTAATTCTTTATTTGCAGAATGTAGTTTCACCGAAGAAGTCAACCATGTCCTGGACCTATTTGGATGTATTACTGTAACTGGCGATTTGAAGATTAGTCAGAACTTTGGGGTTCCACCTCCCGGCTGGCGACTGGATCGGGTCACTGGAAATGTCCACCTGGCCGAGCACCTACCGGAGGGAGAGACAGAAAGAATGTTTGATTTCCTGAAAGGAACTCTAATCGACGGCAAACTCTGTCAGTTTTTACTTCTTTTAGAACTGTACCGTAAAATTGGAGAGGCAAAGCCCAGGGACACTGGCCTGGAGTTTTGGGCTAAATATGACCCAAAAATGAAGGGCCGAGTAGTACGAATGGGCGGCTTCAGAGGCTTTTTATCCCTACAATAGAGGCAATTCCCCCTCCAATATTCCCACTTCTCTGGTCTCTCTCTCCGAGGGAACTGCCGCCCGCACCCGTAAAATCTCGGCAGCCAGGCGAGAGGCGCCTATATAACCGGCGACGGCGGGCAGAACACCACGAGAGGTCCGGAGCGAGTGGGTTATCTTGGACAAACCCCCATTCGCGCTCACTCGACCCTTGTTCTTTTTTGTATTTTTATGAGAAATAAGGAATAATAGAGTGATCTGTATGTGAATTCTGAATTGAGAATTAAATTTACCCGAAAATGTACATAAAGCGGGAGGAATCCTCCTTGAAGTGGTCTTCCCCTCCCCCTTGACCTATCTCTCCGAGAAAACTGCTCCCCCCAATAGTGTTTCCACTTCTCTGGCCTCTCTTTCCCGGAGGGAACTGCCGCCCGCACCCATAATATCTCGGCAGGTACGAAAGGGACAGCTAGAAAAAGTCGAAAACGGAGCGAGAGGTCCGGAGCGAGTGGATTACTATAAACTATCCCATTTCCGTTCACTCTACCCTTGGGTTTATTCTTTTCAGTCATTTTTGCCCTCTCTAATTATTCTGAACCAGTATTAGGGCATTTCTCCAGCTTTTCTTCCTTACAAATTTCTAAAATTTTCAGCAACTGCTCGCTGTGATATGCCTGTTCTTCACTTTGATCTGTTCAGTAGTCGACCAATTGAAAAGCCGGCCAACTGTAAAAAGAAGAAGACCCAGCAGATGGGCGGACAGATTCAGTCAGTTTTGTTTCTATTCTGGTTTGTGGAGAGAATTTTGGCCCTGAAAGCTTTTTTGGTTGCAAAGAACGAAAATTCTAAAATGTTGAAGCCTACAGTCCATTTTTTTTAAAATCCTCCCCAGTTTTGGCCCCTCCTTGACTAATTCTTATTGCAGGGGGAACTCTACTAGCCTGGCGTTTATTGCCTTTTTTGCCGGCTCTATTGTTATGGTAGCCAGCTTGGTGGTCGTTGTTGTCCTCTCGATTATGATGGCCATAAAGAAGAGGATTCTCAAGAGGAAAGAAGAACACCGCACGAGACATTTCCTACCGCCGCCGAATTTCGACTATGTGCGCATGTTGATGAGCGATCAAAAAAAGGCGAAGAAACTACTCTAACAAGAACACAATAAATTTTCTAAAGACATACTGTTCTTCATTCTATTTCCTGCGTTCCTGTCGCCTCCTTCGCCTCTTCGAGGGATCAGCTCTCCTAAATGTTCCAAGCAGGGCTGCACGGAATTGGGAGTTTTCAAGTCGGAATGGAAACGGAATCAGAACGGGGGTCCCCAAATTCAGTCGGAACGGACCCGGAATCGGAATCAAGGGTGATTCCGAAATTCGGAATCGGAACTCCAATTCCGGGGGTTTTCGAATTCCGTGCAGCCCTGGTTCCAAGGACAGTTTAAAGCAACTGACCACCGGGAAAGTGCTGGCAACCCGAAATCTTGACCATGAGGTCCGCCCAGAGCGGAAAGCCTTTCCCCAGGAGAGTTCACTTCAGAATTTCTTTGTTCGCGATGTTCAATAGAAACATCTTTCGGAAACTCAGCCATAGTTCTCACATGGTGATCTCGATGATAATTTCTAAATCTTGCGCCTATTGTAGTACCACAGTTGGCGCAGCCAACGTCCAGCCCCAGACCCCCCGAAGGGGGGTCGAAAGGGCTGGTTTCTATTGAAAGGAGAGACGTAGAAATATGAAATGGCTGCCGCCAAAAATCCACGAATGAGTCTTGTTACCTAACAACCCGGCCGCATCGTTTTTAATGGCGCAATCATTCAAAAAAAACCAATTTTCGCCCCTCGCAATACAGGTAAAAGAGCTAACTGTATTTTTGATTGTATATATGATGGATGTATTCTTCCATACATGTCCTGTCATGATCTCCCCCCACACACCCAGCATCGTTTTCGTTTTCTTCGCATGTGGTCCGCGCCACTTTTTTTGACGAAACCTGTTCTGAGTGGAGGATTTAGCCAGGTACCGGAACAAAAAACCCCGCTTGTTCTCAATGGTGGAACAGCGTAGGCCATTTCCATCGATCAAATTTAAGATAAAACTGATGAATTTCAAATTATGGGTGGGTGCGTTTTTAAATTTCGGAAACAACAAACGCTTGCTAGGGCTATCTAACAGTAACCTACGATGGCTCTCCGGCTCTGTAGATTATGCGGTCAATCGAATTTTTTGCTTATTCAGGTTCAAAATTAAAAATGAAAGAATCAGCCGTTATAACCGGATTACAGCTTTCTCCGTCGCAATCCTCTACTTTTCGACGTTCGAGAGACGGGCACCTCTTACAGTTAGCCTTATTGTAAGAGGAATTGTTACGGTCTGTCAAGAAAAAAGACGACATTCAAAGGTCTAAAATCCTAGCAGCGGGGCACGGTGACTGAGAGTTTTTTGGCTGCCAAGAAGAATAGATTGCTTGTAAGTTCGACCCGCAGCTAAATTCAAGTCAATTCTTTCAAAACTATATTACAAGCCTGCTCTCAGCCTTCTTCTTTTTCGTCTCTTTCGATAGATTCCTCCTGTTGTTTTCTGCTCAACTTTCTTTTTCAAACTTCATTGTTATTTGCTCGCGCCCTCTCCCTTCCCTTTTTATCAAAACCATACACAGATTCGTTTTGTTAGTGACTAAATTTCTCTCTGATGTTTGGTTTCCCCTTTTTGGTTTACTAAATGAGTTTTTCAGAGAAGATCAACATGAGATTCCAGTTTCAAAGGATGCCTTCTTCTAAAATGGACTCCGTAAGTTCAAAAAGCAAAACGCCCCCAACAAGCTTTTATCCAGTTTTATCTACAGTTATTGGGATATAAGAGATTTCGGCCAGCGGTTTATATTGTTTTATAGTCCGTTTCCAATCTCGGGTTTTCCGGCTACGGGACCTTTTTCCAGTCCTTTAAATTATTCACGCTCGTGCTGCGTTATCTTTTCTTTCTATTTCAATTTTTCATGTTTTTATTGAGTATAAGATGTTTATTAGTTCGGATATGATTGTTAGAAATAAGAAAAAGTGGGTATTACACGGTAAGAGAATAAAATTAACGAAAAAATCCATTTTCAGCTGGAAAATTCGGATTCTTCTTGGTTTTCCTTATTTCTTCTTACTCTGATATGTTCGAATGCCATAGGTTCCATCTTTAGTAATGCTCTACATGAGGAGCAGCAGTAAATCCGTTAGGAAGGTGTATCAGGCGGCGAAGTATCAAGATGTGAACTAACCGTTAGCAAACTGACCCTCCGAGAGTCCTTTGAGTATTATATAGCAGAAGCATAGGTAAAAACATAAGAAAACAGCCAAAAAACCGTGTTACAAGCAAAAAGTAAAACAAAAAAACGTAGCGCGGGTGTGAATTATTTAAAGGACTGGGAAAAGGTCCCGTAGCCGGAAAACCCGAGATTGGAAACGGACTATATATCATCTCACCTGACTTTGCTGTTTTACTGTAGTCCGTTTTCAACGGATATTCCTCGGCAAAACCTCTCCGCTACGGGACTTGGAGCTTTCGGACATGGTCCCATAGCGGAGACGCGCCGCCAAATTTGAATTCGTGGAATATCCGTTGGAAATGGACTATACACGAACCCAAAAAGTAAATAGTGTCACAGTATGCTCTTATCCGTCAGTGATATATTGAAAGGTCTTCTGAAAACTCCTTTTTTCGATAGAAATGAAAAAAAATATAGCTTTATTCCTGTATTTTGTTTCAGCTCTACATCCGAAGAGAATGGCCTTCAAGCTGCTTATTCCACTGTTGTTCGTCGTTGAGCCATCGCTACAGTGTGTAGCGATGAAACCAAGTGATTTCGATGATGTTATTCCGTTGACTCGCACCCCTCCGACCTCCACCAGGCGCCCCTCGGCCACCACGACATCTGCCGGTACTATGGCAACGACTTCGTCGGCCATGTCAACGACTACGGCCGTCGCCGGTAAGTAAATATTCACTACGCGAAGACATCAAGAGCCAGATCCATGTGATGCGTGTCCCGTGCCAATGCTACTGCCACCAGATGATAATACCGTTTGCATGCTTAGGGATCCCACAAACCCAACTATCAATATGAACCCTATGACGGACGGAATGAAGTGTGAACTAATGGTCTCCGGCTGTACGCTGTATGACGTTGGCGTTGTGGACAATATCTGCACTTCTGATGTATTCACTACTAACCCTGTGTGTATGAATGGGGTATTCCTAAATGCTGATGGGTTTGAAATAAAATCTATTAGATGTCAAACTCTTTAAAAGACGGCTTAAAATTGTATTCTAACATTGAATTTAACACCGTGTAATAAAAAAGTTTTTCCGGATTATCATTAGAAAGAGTATACTGTATACTTGAACTTGACAAGAAGACCAAGACTACTAGAACAACAAATCATACAGTAGGAACTCAAAACACAAACAGAAATCAGGTGGAAAACAAATGGAAGGGTGAGCTACACAAGATGAACAATAGATTTAGGGGCTGAAGTAAAAAAAAATAACTAAAACTAGTCGGCTTTAAAGGAATAGCGGCTGTCTAACGGGATGCTCCGTGGTCGGCGTAATTCTACTACTGGTTTCGAAATATATGCAAGGGCGCGCAATAATATGGGGGCGGGATCTCGATGACATCCCTTTATGTATGGATAAAACATAACAAGGACCCTTGTTTTCTTAAAGGAACTGTCAGGGATTTAAAACAACTTGGGCTTAAAAAATTTGCCTTTTTCTCCTGATCACGATGGTATATTTATTTTTGCATATGGACGTCTGTATCACAAGAAAAATACACATTTATGATCAAAATCTGGTCGAAAAAACAAAAAGTGATCATGATCGTTGCAGGACCTTTATGGGGTCCCGTAACTATCATTATCACAGAAATGGAACGCATTTATGACTTTGGGATAAAAATGCATTTTTCTCGTGATTCCGATGTCCATATTGAAAAATAGATAGATCATCGTGATCAGGAGAAAACGGCGAATTTTTTAAGCCTGAGTTAGGTTGCTAGCTTTTTGAGAGAGAAAAGGCGGAAAACGCTACATGATTCGTAAAATACGCACAAATGACCCCGAAACGAAAAGTTGGATAGAGAATAGGCCCCATATGGATTCAGTCGCTTGGAACTCGATTGCTCAGGGTCAAATGGTCACTTCAAAAACAGCCCCGCCGTTCCGATCAGCAAACTTCCCTCAGTAGCTAAGGGGCGAAACGGAATTTTGCTCTCATTTATTCTATCCATCTTTTGAGGTATTAATTCCTTTAAAGGAACAGTCAGGGACCCTCGGTTTGAGCGCAGTGGTCCTGTGGCGACTGCGCTCACGAAAAGTCCCCCATCTAGGTCCTAAAACTAAGAAATCACCACACGAAATCACCGCTTCCAATATTCAAATACGCGCTAAAGGCGGGGACGCTTGAAACGCTAATTTATTGGGGCTGGGTGGCCAAATTTCTTCACTCTAAAAGCCAAAGTGTAAGTTACAAAGAGATCTATCGAATGAGCCCCAAAGCACTAGCCTGTCATGATATTTAATTTTCACTTTGCGGTCCCTACCATAAGAGAAAAAAAGTGGTGGGCAGGGTCTTACTAAGCTCTGTGGAGGCTGGAATTGATCACAAGAGAGCCTAAACCTCATTCAAGGGGCCAGAAAATTCAACTGCTGGAAGATTGTTTGAAAACAGAGTATTTCTAGGCCCCCATGGAACTCCTTTATAATATGATGGGGCACTACCCTTTGGAGCAGACGGCCTATCGTGGAAGATGGCCTCAGTGCCGCCACGTCACCCAACACAAGGCCCTAGAACAGGCCTGGTCAGTTATTGGATTTGGAGATGTTTCCAAATTAGCCCCGGAGTAAGATTTCGGTTGTTTTTGTGTCAGAATGTAACTGTTCAGGCTTTTTGCCAACCAGATGATCCCTGAACTGCGATCTTTCCCCGGCGCCGAGCGGTATTTGTATATGGCCTTCTATCAAGGTTTTCTATGAATTAGAAAGGGGAAAGCGCCCATGGAAGCTGGCTATGGAAGAGAACGTTAGTCGAGGTTGTAGGCCTAAAAAGGTAACAATTTTAGGGTGAGGTCGAACTGGACGACTACGTGCTTCAAAAAACCAGAGAAATCCACGAAGTGAATCTCAGCCGCCGGCTTACCCCGCGCACGATGAACTCCTGGAATCAGACCGAATGGATGGGAGATGAAAAAATCATCAAGATGAGCTCTTTAAAAGCCCCCATCCTTATCGGCATGTTCGAAAAGATCAGAGAAGCTGGAGGACCAAGACTAGAGCCTATATATGTGCATCAATAATAGACAGGTTTGGGGTCCCAAACAGTTTTTATCGGTGGTAGGGACGGTTGTTACTTCCCGGCTCTTGGGTTCCAATGATTTCTCTCTGATCTCAAACTGTTGAACGAAGTGAATAAATATAATGACGACGTCTTCTGAAATTTCTTATGGAAGCGAGGTTCGGAGCTGTGCGGGTTCATCATCTCGACGCCGGCTGGATCCCAATTACTAAAAAAAATTCTTCTCTGTTGTCTCTATCCAGTTCGGCTTGGAATACAAAATATGGCATTTGTCGCCCTGTGGCCAGGCCGCAAATGTGTAAAAAACAGACATTTCGTACCGGGAAGGACCTTTGGAGAGCCTTGGACCAAAAAATCAACCTGGAGCCAAATCCCTACAATTTTTTCGAGTTGTCCTAAACGTTTTTAGGCAACAAAGAAAGCATTTCGAAGTAAACAGTGTATTTTATTTTACTAGTTTTATTTTATTTCAGCTTCGCCGTTTTGGCTTTTCCCACTGTCCTTTGAGATTTTGAAAGTGCACGTCGTTAACCCGTTCTGCCGGCATATTATCGGTAAGAAGGTCGGCTAATCGAATATGCAGTAGACGAAATAATGATCTTAACATTATTGTTTAGAAAAATGAGCGAAAGTGTGTACCTTTTAATGCTGAGAGAACAGTACGGAAGAAGAAAGAGCATAAGGAGACTCAGCACCGACATTAGTGACGTCTGCAATGGTTTCTAGTCAAAGGAAGACGGTTTTTAAAGATTTTCCATTTCTGTCTCTGATTAGGTTTGAATTTGAGCCTTTTTGGGATCTTGTTATTGACAAATAAAGGTAGTTTCCAGGAAAAATAGGGAATAAAATGGAGTAAGAGATATCCCTACCTGATATTCATGGAAGTTACCAAATGTAACAATTGATTGGATAACTTCTAGGGTTAATGGCTGGGTGGAGTCGAATATGGGCAGAATGAAGTGAGAAATCTGAAATTATTCATAGCTGGATTGATTTAGAACTTTGAAACGAAGAAACTGTGGCGAAATAAGGCTCCACATTATAGGACTCGTTTTAGTTTTAGAAAGCAACATTTTAGCTCCAGGAAAATAAAAATATAGGGGGAGAATCCACGTGGCAATGGCTATGGAAACCTGTCCTCCCAAAGGCTTCCGTCTACCGAAGTATGGAGCTGACCATGGGAGCCAAAGATCGGAACTTTGCCGGCCGCTGCGAGACCCCACAGGACCCCGGCCCAGCCTTTAAGACTACTTACAATTGTTGAGGAGAGAGTCATCAATGCCACTGTAATCATCACCGGGACCATAAGCCTGGCTGTACTGACATTTTCCTTAATTTGAAACTTTTTCGACAGGGCATTCGTGCCACCGGATTGGACCTAAAGTTTCCTATTCTAGATTTTAAGAAAATACTGACCTTTCTCTTTTTATTAACCCTCCATAGATATAGAAAAATAGCTAGGCAGATAAAATTAAAACTAAATAGAACATCCCCAGCTATTCGTGAATTTTCCGCATGCACCAGATCATCCAAGCAATATGGCATGCACATTTGTGACGGGGCGCCTAATACAGGCAACATGCCGACAAATACCTGGAATATTCTTTTTCTATAGAAAATTTGACGAAGAAAGTTACCTGCCCAGTACAGAGAAGAAGTCCTACCCATTTTAGAGGGACCTTTTCATAAGTACGGAAACGGACAGTGGCTAGAATTCTCTCCAAAGCTATGCATAAGGCAGATAAGGCGAGGGAAAGGCCGCCGGTACTCCAGAGCTGGCGTAGTCCTGGAAAGAACCAAAAAATGTTACCGCACACTCTCGAATCTTTGGAATTGGTGTCTTATATTTTAACGAAACCTCCTTGAGACCAATATTTAAACCGCCCAAACGGGTAGAAACTACAGTACCCTTTTTAGCCCCTTTTAGTGGGGAGCTCCACATTTTAGGTGTCTGTGAAAGTGGTAAGAAGCCCGGAAAAACTTAAATCTACACAGAAGGAGAGGTCCTGTAAGACGTGAGGACCCTACAGTAGCCCGCTATCTGAACTCCTTACAAGGGAGCCTTTTCAATTTGACGTGGCTTCACGCAACGAGACTTATACCATTGCCACATACGACGAGGGGTTTGGCAGATTTTGAAAACGGATTCTAGGATAACTTTCGACGATCTATTGAATGGTATAGTCTGTCAAGAAAAAAGACGACATTCAAAGGTCTAACGGGCGCTCGTGGTGGGAGCCTCTGGCGTGCAAATTGCCGTAATACCCCGTAGCGTCGTTGGAGGAAAAAAAATTCTGATTTCATTTATTGCTCGTTTTTGATATCAAATGTTGTGTTTTTTTGTCTCCTAAATATTAGTAGTGGTATGCAAAGCAAAAAAAACACTAAATTTCATATCAAAAACGAGAGAACGTAAAATCGTACTTTATTTTCCTCCAACAACGCTACGGGAAATTACGGCAATTTGCACGCCAGAGGCTCCCACCACGAGCGTCCGTTAGACTTTTGAATGTCGTCTTTTTTCTTGACCGACTATATAGGTCTTCTTGCGTTAAACCACGGTAAATTGATAAGGTTCCCTTGATAAAAAAAATCGAGGTGGCGTTATGCCCGTGCTAATCCATCCCCTCCACAAGAAGCCAACTGAATTGGTCCCAAAATGAACAAAGCCGCCTATTCGAAGAAAGGCCCAAGGAGCAGGGAGACTGAAAATAGAAGCACCAAGCGTTCTGTTCAGGAGAATACGGCATTTTGGGTCTTCATGGTAAAAACGTTCTATTCCCTTCCCTGGTAAGAAGGAACCCTCCAGAATGACTACAGTAGACTTACTAAGACATGTGCCTGGATTATAGACCAAATAATCACATTTTGTCGCGTCTTCCTGTATGAAAAACATGACATGAAGGACATAGAGAGCGGTGAGTAGGACACCTGAATAGATCGGAATTAACCATTCAATGCGATGGGGGCAAGCCCGTTTACTCCATTTCTAGTCAACCTGTTGACCGCTAGGACCAAACACGAGAGCCAAAGATTCTATATTGTGTATGAAAAGAGCTCTTCTCACCTAAATTGGAGATGATCATAGAGACCAACATACAGATGAGCAGACATCGTATGTTGAAATGGAGGGCGGCTGTTTGAATAACAGCTATGCATAGAAATAGCAGGGCTACTAGAGCAAGAGGAGCTAATATACTCCGGATGAGTAGGATGTAAAAGGCGGGAGAAGACGAAGAGTACAGGCCGATGGCGGCGGAGCAGACTTCAGCCAGACGAATATCACAGGACATCCTTTAAAGCAAAGTTGGGTTAGGGTAATGGTAGAGTATTTTAGGGAGCAGAGATACTTGGGAAAGGGCTCTTCCGAGAAGGGGTATGGTCAAATTAGAGCTATGGAAGCAACAAGGTCGAGTTCTATTGATAACCCTTTATGGGAACCGGCCCGGAACAAGACCGGGATCTGGGCTAATTTTTATACCCAAGAGGTTTTCAAAAAGCAGAATCTGAACCAACTTCTTACTTCTAGTCCCCAGAAGAACCTAAAACCCCCGGTCCAGGTAGGACGTCCAAACGGGCACCCGACCCGAATCCGAACGGGTCCGGGCCAAATACTCGCGGGTAAAATGCCCGAGCCTGAAAGATACCCGGATATTTTACCCGAACCCGTTGGAAGCAGTAGGTCCAGACCAACTCGAACCTATTTGGAGAACTAGAATCCGCTTGAAATTCGAGCAGCCTTTTTGGAAGGTTAGACCCAATTTTGGTTCAGTTAGAAGTTTTTAATGGATCCTCGGCGTCTTATGTAGAGTACGGCTCATTATTAACTAAAAAACTAGTCAACCAAGGTTAATAAAGGGAATAATGAGTGCCCCCTAGTGGGAAAAGCCCCCCTGCCCCAGTTGGGCCCTTCCCCTGCCCAACTACGCTTTAAAGAGAGTCATCGCGCCAGAGGTGTTTAATTAAATTAGAAGACGATATTGCTGCCGCGGATGAAAGGGGGATAGGAATAAGCTAAGAGGATCCCGCGTGCTTAATTGATGATTCTGGTCGAGGAACCTCGCAATGCCGGTGGGCAGGAGAGAATATTCAGGATCTTCCTGGGAGACACTTTCCACACAGACGAAGTCCACTAGTGACACCTGTCAGATGTGTGGAGTCGAACAATTGGAAAAATTAAGAGGAGGAAGGAAAAATTTGATTATTCACAAGAGCAACGCGTGGGCAATCAGTATTAGACCGCTTTGTCCGCCAGTTTCTTTTAGCTCGTTGGGAATTTGTCAGCAAAAAGGGGAACAGGGAAGGGGAGATACCGTACAAGAATAATTTCAATTTTTATCGAAAATATGGAGAGAGAAAGAGTTCTCAGCGAAATGACGCGGTTCGCCGGCTTATTAGGTCTTTCCCAGAAAATTTCCACTGGAATGGCATTCAGCAGAGCAAGGGCTAACTTGTCCCTTGTTCAGGGAAGAGATTTCCTCATGGGAGCCGGCCTGGGCGGCCATTTTATCCAGAAATTGGGGTAAATTAGGTTAAAAGGGCTAAAATCCGGCCACCCCGCGGCAATCGCGCCTTGGAGCACAATCCCCAGTAGCACTTGGTCTGTTGGATGTAAATTATGGCACATTACATGACGCAATGCCACTTACGAGTTATGTTTAGGCTCGCGGCCCGCGAGATGTCAAAAAACGTCAATTCTTGGAGAGTCTAATCTTCTTGGACCCAATTTTCCGCAATAAAAGGCAAAACTAGAGAGAACCTCGTGTTGATTAGCTCAAAAAGGGAGCTGGGCCAGTCAGTGAGCAGGCTATAATCCGTTACACATTCCTTTTCTATATATGACGTAGTCGTCACATATGAATAATTTTTGTTTAGTATAGAGTCTCCTTTCCAGCGAATAGATTAAAGGTGAAAGGTTAAATCACGCTTGACTTGTGAGGGGAGAATGAGCGAGAGAGAGAGAGAGAGAAAGGTATATAAACTCTCTCCTCATTAAAGGAAAGGCCAAGTTGTTGAGAAAGGGAGAGAGGGAAAGGGAGGAAGGGGTTGAACAGCTTCCGGCAACATGATTACCCCCCGCCAGACGACGGAGATCACCACATCTCCAGACCATTACCATTACCTTCTTGTTATTGCGGAGACTATTGGATCAGCGCATAATTGTTCGGCACCTTTTATACCCACTTTCGATGGGGTTAACCTAATCTTAGGTATGACTTTCTTGGTTTTTTTAGAGCTGCAACAACATGACACACGTCTTTTGAAATATATCAACTCACGAGCCTGGGCTTTCTGTGATATCCTTCTCTTCAACTTCCTGGCGTTCCCAACAAACCCCAAAATGCAGAAAATTGTTTAAAAAAGCCGCTCTGTTCGGTTCATCAGAACATGTCTGCCCTCTCTAGACGTCGATCGCGATCGGATGAAAAACGAGGAAAATTGATAACCCTCGATTGAAGTTCAGCCGTAATTAACGGGAAACGACTCTATTGATGATCTTGGGAGTTTACTTTCACTTTTCAAGCTGTTAAACTTTTGCCCTGGACGCCAGTTCCAATTCAATAGCTTGAGTCTCCATTGAAACTTATGGATGGATCTCCTCAACCCCTTTTCCTCTATGTGAAATTGCTTGAATTGCTTGTGGAACCTAGTGTTTTAGCTATTTTTCACAAATAACGTGTAAAAAAGGCCAAACGAATTGAATAAAAACGAAAGAAAGATAAGAACAACATCGGTAAAGGAGAAAAAAGGTGTACCGCTGTGGGAGCTCTCGTATAACCGCGTTTTGAGAGGAGGACGACCTCCAAAATGGCAAGACAGTCTCAATGGGAATATGATTGGTGGTACCACCTTCACATACAGCGGTATATGATATAGTTTCATAAATAAGGAAAGGAAAGAAAGCGGAACCATGGCTAGGAACTCTAGTGCAAGAGAAGCAACTGGCAATGCCATTCGACGCCTAAACTTATCCTTTGTCTTGAAGGTTACCTTACCAACAAAATGAGATTTAATCAGTGGCAACAAGAAGACAAATCGGCAAAGCCAGTGCTTTGATGAAAAAGAGTAGATAAAATATCGAAAGAGACTGCCATCAACGAGGCTAGTCTCCTTGGCGGGGCAGGCGGCAATTCACGATCGGCAAACAGTTTGACATGGCTCATAGAAAAGCCAAAGACTCCGGAGGACTATACAGCGTACAAGAATTTATACGGCTACTGTATTGTTTTATTAAATTGGAACTGATCGCAGTTGGGAAGAGACGAGGCGAGGCGCGGCTCTTGCCAGTTCATGTAGTCCCGGCTCATCCATTCGACGCCGCCGTAAATTTTCTGGATAGTGGAGAAGATGATGACGGAGCCGATGACCCATAGCAGAAGATACGGTACCAGGAGACAGGCTGCGATCCAGAAAAACGTCGTAAAAACCCACAAGACCGTCACAATGATCAGCACAGAGCGGGAGGTGGCCGTCATCTGGAAAATGGCTCATTATTCCCGAACTTTCCATTCATTTTGGTCTTTTTTCTACATAAATGAGTAGAATACGGTAGTATTCACCTCATAATTACTGGAACCATCTTCCGAAACGAAGTGTCGCTGTTGAATTGGCTTGGAGAAGTAGTCGCGGAGCTTGTCTTCCTTCTCTTTCCACAGTCTTTTCAGCCAATTGATCAGTTTCAGGTCGTCTTTGGGGAGATCTTCAATCGCAATCTTACGAATCTATAAAAATCAACGATAACTTCAACAGAAAACAAGCAGGATAAACAAGGCTGCGAAGCTTTATAGACACTGGCTGTCTAACTGTGGCTTGTTTTGACCCTGCCCGCCTTTTAAATTACGCTTTTAGGCTCCATTTTACCCCCATTTTGACTGAAATTTCATCTAATTTTACCAAAATACAGAATATTTTATGGAATGAAGCCGTTTACTGCAAGTAGAAATCGAAAATTGGGATTTGCAGCAATTTGGAGCGTTTAGGGGTACGGTAGCTTGGTTATTAGTCGGAAAATGGCGGTTTAAAGCAGCTGACTATCTAACTGTGGCTCCGACAAAACTAACCTGATAATGAACTTTACTTGGGCATTTCCCATAGAGGACGAGATCCTTCTCGGACTGGACAACATCCACCGGATAGGCGATGGTCACATCGTAGACATACTTGATGTAGCTGAGATTTCGCATAGTTTTGACAATATGAAGGAAGCCGGTTGTCCGCGGATGGAGGAGGTACTCGTAGACGGGAAGGCGACGGTCTTCCGAGTAGAGACGGTGCCTCTCCGAAGCCAAGGCGCACTTGTCCGTACCTTCGGGGTAGAGCAGCAGCTGAAGAGCGGGAATTTGCTGTTTAAAAGTGAAGTACCTGATAATTGTAGCCAGTCTTACTGTAGTAATGGATCATAGAGTCCAATTTGTATTTATCCTCATCGAATCGGCGCTCAAGAAAGAGAAAAGCATTGGAACCCATTGCCCAGCCTGGAGAAATTCATAAATTCTGTCAAAATCAGCAGGAAACGATGTTAGCATGGCGCAGGCGGTAAGCGGCGCGATTGGTAACCCAACGGTACCGTGTTCAATCCCCGCCGCGTATTTTCCTTTTTGCTTTTCTTATTTCGCCTTCTAAAACTAACCAGCTCCAGGAATATGCTTCAAGATGCCTTTCATTGAAATCTTCAGCGAGCTACAAAGCCATGGATCAATCTTATAGAGAGCATTCCAAAAGAAGAGCCAATCCAGACGGGTACGATGATTCATGATGATGATAGCCGGCTCTCCATGTTCAATCCGATCACCACAGACGGTTGTCTCGACTCCAAAAATGACTTCCATCAATAATCCGGGCCATATCAGCCACCAGCCGACAAGTCGATCCACTAGAAAACGCCAAAGAGTCGGGCGCAAGTAGATCAACGGAACCAGCGGGGTAATTATGAAGATGCACCCTAGAGATAGGCAACATTATATGAATAATAAGGAGCAAAGCGTACCAAATAGTGCAGAAAACAGTAGGAAAAAGGCGAAAATCCATCCTTTAATCCGCTTGGAATAGGGCTCATCCGGTCCGGGAGAAAGCAGTTCGACAGCCGTCGCCGGGGCAGAATGCGCATCCTCCGAGGTCGTGGCCACTGGCGAGCGGAAACTACTGAAATTTGGAGGTTTAGCCGACTTCAAGAGGAAGATTACTAACTCTGCCATTGGAAAACGGGCTGGGGAAGACCGCAACCAACGAGAAAATTAGAGAAATAAGTCGATTTCTGGAAAAGAAATTCTCGACCAAATCTGGTAAACTCTTGTAAAATTACTCGTTTTTCTAGTATAGTCTGTCAAGAAAAAAGACGACATTCAAGGTCTAACGATTTAGCCGCGAGCCGAACTTACTGGCCTTTTTTTCTTCTTGGCCGCTCAAAAATTATCTGTCAGTTCGCTCCATTACTAAAATTTGTTCTCGGCCAGTTAGACCTTGAATGTCGTCTTTTTTCTTAACAGACTATAGTCACGATATTTTCAACCTGTTGAATGGGTAAAAAGTGGTGGACTGGTAAATGATCCACGTGAGAAACTTCTTGAAGGGTCAAACTGGGGAGGAAGGTTGAAGGAAAACTGGACGGATGGAATGATTCGTTCCTTATTTTGGATAGAAAATAGATCAGGGAGTCCTGATCAACAGGCGCTTAGCACCATTTTTTCATCGTAAGTCAACCACGGAAGGCTTTCTAACTGCTAAAAGGTTCTCCTGGAAGTGTCTCCCAAGACTTCCAGGAGCTGATTGTCTTTGGTACAGCAACTCTCAACGGCGTCTTATGGGAAGCAGGAGGCCCAAGCTTTAGTTGAAGACTTTTGGAGGATGTACTGGATACGGTACTTACTGGAAAACTCGTCAATCTCCCGTACGAGACCGTCTATTCCGGTTAGAAGTCAAGATTCAACAGAAGCGGACGTGGGTTCTTGGCAGGACCTGTCAGACGATTCGTGGACAATCCTTTGAAAGCGGGGAGACTGTCATTCTTCTACAGACACTGATGGCAGGTGGGGTCGTGTACAGGAGCTTCTTCTTGGCCTGTTCCAGCTACCGTGGCCTTTAGATTTTGTTCACGCAACTCATTTTTATTTTGCTGCAACAGGCCAAGAAGAGACTCGTGTACATGGTCTCTAGACCATTTCCTCTCCTCGTTTTCTGCCTTTTTCTACAGTAACCTCTCCATTCCAGGTAGAGAAAGATGGCTGCTATCACCTTGGCCGAAGAGTTCCCGTTCGCAGCCGTTGCCAACGACCCTTCCTCAATCTGCTCCAATTGTTTCCGATATTTTCCTCCGGTATCGTTCTCTTCCTTGATTTTGCAGCAGAAATCGTTATGTAACCTAGAAAATGAGCCGATTTTAGAACCTGAAGCTGAAAAGATGCCAAGGATGTCGTACTCTTCACTATTGCAGCGTCCAGTGTCAAAAAGAGGACTTCACATTCCATAAAGTGAGCAGTTTATGGTTTATACAGCTGTTAGAAATAGAAGAAATGCTGTAAAATGGCGAATAGAACCGCCTCCGATGCGTAAAGGCGTTCAGTAAGTGCGCGCCATCGAACTGCACGCCGAAGCTCAATTTACCCCGATTTTACCGCTATTTCTACAATTTTTTTGCATTATATTAATACTCACGGCACTTGTTATCATATTAAAAAGAAAAAAAACAGGAAAGATCCAAGAAAATGACCGCCCGGCGGGCTCTAGAGTGCGCGTACTGGAAAGTCAGCTCTTTAATTAGACGAGTTACCGTATCTTACAGTCTTTTTTACTGGAAAGGATGAATTTCCGTAGTTACAGTAATCTAATTATATTAATTTCAGGAAGAATGCAAGCTCCTAGCTAAGTCCAGCGAGTGTCCGTCCCGCCTGACAAGACTCGTCTGCCGTGTAATCCTGAGGGTCAAGAAGGGCAACCTGGCCAAGTCGTTTCGTGGCTCAACTTTTGACGATATCCCTGATAGTTCGTTTTTAATTCTCTTCAAATATTTTGGCCACTAATTCCAGATTTGGATAAATACGAACTCGCAGCGGATCCAGACAACCCCAAGTGTCCGATCAACGAGATGAAAAAGACCTACCAGGAGCTGATCAAATTCATGGGAGCTAAAAATGTCCCGCCGACGGCGACCGTCTTCTCGTATGTCGGAAAATGCATCAAGATGTTAGTGCAACTGGGACAGGAGAATAACGGCATCGGCGTTTTTGTTGGGTAAGGAAAAATAATTGAACTAGAACCCCGTGGAACAAAAAGGGCCGATTTGAGCAAGCCACCCTCGCGGTTTTCCGCTAGTTACTGAAAATTTAGAGTCGAATACAAGACTCTGTGGGACTTCAGCAGCTGTTCTCCAAAAAGCTCTCTTTTTTAGCCGGAAGGGGACCCCCTACTGTCACCTTCTCTCCTCATTTCAGTGTTCGATCCCATCCTCATCCCGAAAAACGCTTCGGAGATTTGATCCCTCGGCTCTTTTCTCACGCGCAAAAAAGTTCAATTTAGAAGTGTCTTGGCGGGATCAGAAAGCCAGCAAATGCAGATTTACTTTACAGTAAAACTCGGCTGAAACAAACCACAACTGCTGCTCAAACCTCCCTTTAATTTTGTCCTTGTTTCCTTCTCGTTCTAATTTAGCTCGTTTCGTTCCCGAAAGTGGGACGGGAATCGGAAGTTTGACCTGAAACCAACACCAAAAACATCATCTATCCTGGCAGAAAGGAACATTTTCTGCGCAAAATGGAAATCCAAAGGATTTTGACCACAAAGCACCAAGAAGGAGTTACACCTGTTCCGTACTGACATTGTCTCCCTTTGAGGCCATTTTCCTCTAAAATTTCCCCGTTTTTTAAATTATATTTTACCTATTAGTATCTGGTCAAGCAGTACTGGCTGTTCCCTCAAAGAAGAGGACTAATGCCCATCTTTCAGCCTTTCCGGCCATACTCCCAGCTGCCGTGCCGACTGTTTCATAGCCCTCAATGGAAAGAAACTCATGTTGCGCTCTTTTGACCGTAATCTAACTTACAGTAAGGATGTAAGGCCGCTCTCCATTTGCTCTCTAATGTTCTCGTTCAGTTGACAGTCGACTACTACTGTGCATGGCTGCCTCGGGCACTTCGACGAGTGGACATGGGCATTTTCAAATGTAACTGTGAGCGGTGCCTGGATGACGAGCAGGTACTTCAATGTGCCCTAAAAATTGAATAAAATCGCTTCAGGACCTCTTTGAATCGGCGGGAAGGTCTACCTGTTGTCCTCTAGAAGGCGCCGTCTTGCCCAAGAATGACGGCAGTCCGCCGGTTTGCTGCAGGTGCAAGAAGGAGAGCCCCCTGACGTATCAGAAGATCCACTGGGCCAATGGAGCCATCGAGAAGAGATTCATCGACTACCGCCGCGGGACAATGACGCCGACCAGCGTGGAACAGGACACGAGACTGTTTGAGCTGTGTCACAAGATTCTGGCCACCTCAAATCTCTACCTGCTCTTCTTTGCCATCCACCTGCTCGACCAATACGGCACTCGGACTGATTTCTACGACACGTGGAAGCGCCTCGCCAGATATGCTGAACGCGTCACAAAGTTCGTTGTTTGACCCAGTTTAAAGGGGTCTATAATGTCGATGGGCAGTAGAAGATCCAAGGAGAAGTTCCCCGGATCATTGTCTAAATAGGGAACATTTCCAACAAAAAAAGGGAAAAAATTACGGGTCAAGTTGGTGCGAATGGGGATTCAAAGACTGGATAACCCATCGGCATAACCCATCGGCATGCGGGGTTTTCCCCGCACCCGTATACTTTAATAAAGGACGACAGCTTTAGTTTTATAAAAATTTAAGGGTCAAATTGGTGCGAATGGGGGTTCACAACTGTGAAGAAATCAATGGCTTGATAACCCATAGGCTCCGGACCTCTTGGTTGTTTAGAGAGGACGCGGGGCTTATATAGCCGGCTGTCCCCTGGTTGCCGAGGGAATACGGGTGCGGGGAAAAGAATTTCTGATTATTTCGAAGCTGTTTTCACTTCTCTGGCCTCTTCTAGTGAGTGAATATCTCCCTGCACCCGTAAAATCTCGGCAGACAAGCGAGGAGCGCCTATATAACCGTCGGCAGCCAGCAGAGAAGGCACAGAAGGTCCGGAGCGAGTGGGTTATCGAAAAACTTCGGAAATCCCCCATTCGCACTCACTCGACCGCTGTTTTTTTTACAAATTTAATTGACTGACCTAAAAACAGTGTTTCTCCTTTTGGTACAACATCAAGATTACGGTAATCGTTACAGGGAGGTCTGCTGTGAGAGCCAAGAGTACCTGTACCGGCGGAAGCGCATGGTGGACATCGAGATGTATTTAATTGAATACAAATTGGTGGCAAAGCAACCGGTTACCTTTAATAACCAGATGGTGGCCCTCTTTAAATCGGTACCCTCTTCAAGAATACCGTATCCAAAGTTTCCCAATCGTTTTAGACGTATCTCTATGGGAAGCGGATCGTCGGCGATGAGACGGACTTCACCAATCGGATTCGGGTTTTCTTCCTTTGGTACATGTGGCAATCCACGGACAATTCTAACATAAATCGGATCATATTCTGCCAGAAGGCAATTGGTATTCTGATGAATTATATGGATGAAGTACCGGATGAGAAGGGAGAATTTATTGTGGAAGTAGACGAGGGCGTCAATGAGGAAGGACAACAGAAACAAGTCGCCCATCTCTCGTATCTGATTGAACCCGTCAGGGGACTCTACGAACGAATTGATGAGGTCAGACCACAATCTCCTTGATCACAAAATGGGCTCCAAAAACTAATTCCTCGTCTTTTTCAGGCTGAGCAGGGAAAAGAGAAGAAATCACCGGAAGATGGCAAGAAAAATGAGCGTTTTTCAATTTGTCTGAATGCCCTGGACGAGAGAAATGAGCCCGGAGAGGAGGCGGCCGACTACTCCAAGGAACTGGAGGAATTCCGTCGAATTGAAGCCCGGGAGAAGTACGGCTATCTACCGGACGAGATGAAGACCGGCTACGACCTTCTCCGTAGCTTTGCTTCTCGTAATTTCGATCCCGTCGACTGCCTGGTGGACAGACTCACTCGGGACACGGCGAAGAAGACAAAATGGACGCCGGCCGTTGAACTGACCCTGGACTACATCACGGCCTGTGTCTTCTTCTTCTCCCTCGTCCTGCTCCTCACCGTCTTCGTCTATCCCCTCATGGCTATTGCCATCCAGTTGCTTTGATTTTTTGTTTATTAATAAAGTTTTATTACGGGTAGCAATTATGTCGCCTGCATCCGTTCCCCCTCGGCAACCAGGGGAGAGCGTACAAGATAATCCTCTCCTTCCGTTCTCTAGTTACCCTGACCATTTATACAGGTGCCCCTTCCTCTGGCCGTTGTAATGTTGCGCAATCCTCTTGGCACAGTGACTGGAAAAGTCAAAAGTCAAAACAGCTGGGAAACCATTAATAATTCCACCCTCTGCGCCAGTAACCACTTAGCAACCAGGAGTGGGCCGGCCCCGGGCTCTCTGGTAAAAAAAATGCAAAAGACAAGGGTCGAGTGAGTGCGAATGGGGGGTTTGACAGATAACCCACTCGCTCCGGACCTCTCGTGGTGTTCTGCCCGCTGCCGCCGGTTATATAGGCGCCCCTTGTCTGGCTGTCGAAATGTTACGGGTGCTGGCGGAAAATCTCTCGAGGGGAGAGGCCAGAGAAGTGGAAACTCATTTTGTTTCCATTTTCGCTACTTTTTCGATTAAATTAATTTACTTTCTTTAATTCTAGCAAATAGTATTGTATTCCCTGTTAAAAACAACAAAAAAGCAGCGGTCGAGTGAGTGCGAATGGGGGATTTCCGAAGTTTTTCGATAACCCACTCGCTCCGGACCTTCTGTGCCTTCTCTGCTGGCTGCCGTCGGTTATATAGGCGCCCCTCGCTTGTCTGCCGAGATTTTACGGGTGCAGGGATATATTCACTCACCAGGAGAGGCCAGAGAAGTGAAAACAGCTTCGAAATAATCAGAAATTCTTTTCCCCGCACCCGTATTCCCTCGGCAACCAGGGGACAGCCGGCTATATAAGCCCCGCGCCCTCTCTAAACAACCAAGAGGTCTGGAGCCGATGGGTTATCAAGCCATTGATTTCTTCACAGTTGTGAACCCCCATTCGCATCAATTTGACCCTTAAATTTTTATAAAACTAAAGCTGTCGTCCTTTATTAAAGTATATAATAATTCAACAGATATAATATAAGATTATGGCAATTTGAGCGACAATTATGGCAATTCTTCTGCACTCTAAGTGACTCTATGACTATGACAGTCTTCTCCAGCTCTTTCTCTCTATCGTAGATCTTCGAAGGTGTCATCATATCCGCCAGTGACGGGTCTTGTCAACGGCCTCCGATGGCGGACTGTTCTCTTCGCCTTACTCTTCAGGTCGAATTCCTCATCACTTGACTCCGATGCGTCAACGTCGGGGAAGTCCAGCCCGGCCGTGAAGTCTCTCTCCTCTTCTGTAAGAGATTTTCCATAGGGGGAAAGGGTCCAATTGATTTTGTCTAAAGAAATTTTGGCGTAACTATAAGAAAACGTCAGGAAATTATAGAAAAAATAAAGGGGAAAGGCTGGCTTACCTTCGAGAGGAGTCTTCGGAAGGAGGTCATCTTCACTGGGATTCTCGTTATTCACCACTTCGTCGTCAATATCGCTCATCTCGTCAGGAAGCATTCCCTCAAGCTCTACGTCGCTTTCTTCTGAAAATATAGGATAATATCCTTTTGGAGAATGTTGGAAATTGAATGATCGTGTGCAATTTTGACAGAAAAAAGACAGTTTCCAATTGCCAGCCTAGTCTTCCGGGAAAAATGCTGAGTTCTTGCTTACGGCCATACCACGTTGAAAGTACGCCATCCCGTCCGATCTGGCAAGTCAAGCAACGTTGGGCCCGGTTAGTACTTGGATCGGAGACGGCTTGGGAATCCCGGGTGTCGTAAGCTTTTTGCTTTTGTTTCTTACTACTTTCCTTTTTATTTTTTCTCATATTCTCAATTTACGGGCGCTTTTTCAATATTTAGTGGCCTTATTTCCATTTTTTCGGTTTTAGCAATAATCCAGAACGAAAACAACCCTATTATAAGTCTCTAAGTCTCTAAACCTCAAAAAATATAGAAATCCTCACCGCAGAAGGGATTCGTCTCCGGAATGTTGTTTATAAACAACTTGCAGACGGGTGCCAAGATGTAGATCAGGGCTACCGTCTCCAGGATCTTATATCTCTGATAGAAGTAGTCCACCACGGGTTTCAGCGCCACCCGGTAGACAAAGGAGGACAACTCCTTTGTAAGGTCTACAATAAGGACACAAATTGGCCAAACGACGGAATCTCTGAAGAAAAACACGAAAATTTAAATTTGGAATTAAAAATTTTTACCTGATAGCCACAGCGAGGCGATGGAGCTGCGTTCGTAGCCAACAACGGAACTCGTCGCATTTCCTCCAAATAAACCTAAAAATGGGGAATTTTTAAAGGTCTAATTGGTGGTTTTTACGCTTTGGTAGGAGCCAGGACCGTCCGGTAGAAGAAGGCGCCAAAAATCTCCAAATATTTCTTGAGAAACCGTCCCAATGGGGGCAGCCAGTGGCCGCAAACAACGTAAACCAGGCAGAAGCACAAATAATTAAAGGCTCGTTTACAAGGCTCTCCAATCTGAAAAAGGGGCAGTTAATGGATAAAGGCCGAAAAATAGTACGTGAACAGCCATCCAGGCCTTTAAATCCGGCCACCAGTGGGCACAGAACCAGTAGCGAAGCCAGCGACCAACAGCGGTAACACCCCGGTGAACGGGCTCAATCACGTACGAAATCCACCTGCAAATTGATAATTCCCGACGGGAAGAGGGGAAAAAGTGGATTCGGTGTTCGAAAAGGGGAGAAGGAACACCGCGGTGAGGAAAGTTCAAGGTTTCGACAGGCAGCCGCCGTTTTTTCTATGATTTATGATGTTTTCAATGGACAGTTCAAATATTTAGAAAGGCTTGGAAGCTTTTTCGAGCCGTTTTATTCCAGAAACGGTTTTCCCCGGAAGTGGAGCACGAGGACTCGACTGGTTCGGCCTTCCATAGTCCGATCCCCTGCACCCGTAAAATCTCGGCTAGGCATAAAGACGTCACAGCTTTGTAAACAGTTTTTGAATAAAGATGATCCCCTGCCGAGACTTTACGGGTGCAGGGGATCGGACTATCGAGGATCGCGCTGACCCGACTAACTGGGCTGGAAGAGCGCATAAGAGGACCTCAAGTTCCACAGAATCGGAGCCCGTGAAATAGACACAATGTTCGGCCTTTTCTGCTCAAAAAGGGTCGGGTTTTAGGTCCCTTTTGTCAGAAAAGATTCAGGTCCATAAGCCAACCAAAAGTCGAAACTCCCGCAGCGTTTGAAAATTCTGGTTGGTCGCGCCTTTGCCCCTTTCTGTTGGGTCTATCGGTTCAATTTTAACACAAAAAATGGCAGGGGCATTATGTAAAGCCAAATAATTAATTTGGTAAGTTGGAAGGATATAAATAGCAAAAAAAAGATTATAGCGAGAAAGGGGTAAGCGACCAGGAGAAGCGGCTTCCCTGAGCTGTGGCCCTGGGAAAGCCAAAATACCCACACAGTATGCTAATTTTGGATTAAATTTGACTAAAATCGATATAATGGACCATGGACTATTTCGAGGATGACAGCCCGGCAAAAACTGACCATTGTTTGACCGCGGAGAAGACATTTTTCGTTGAGGAAACTATTGTCCGATAGGCATTACCCAGGCCGCCTTTGAAGAGGTTCCAAAGAGCTGAAAATATTAGGAAACTTCAAAATTTAGGGAGAAGAAACTTACGGGGGATGAATTGAAATGTAACGACATAGATAAAAGCGCTGAATATTGCCTTGACGGGTGATATGATAAATCTCTACAAAAATTGGAAAATTGAATAAAAAAAGGGGAAAACTCACAGTTACACCGTTGCCGATCCCTGTTCCGATATATTTCGCCCCGTCTGTTAGTTTCTCGTTGACATGATTCGCCCGCCAGACGGGATTTACTAGAAGACAACCAACTGAAATGGATAGATATAAATTGGAACGGAAAAAAATGTGTAGCCTGCTTTATATTTAGAAATGCGTCACAGCGAAGAAGCCGCAGTTCATGCACCCTAACGGATTTTTGGACGACTTACGCCAATTTTGGCTTCAAAAACGGGGGTTCTTTTGATAATTTGATATGTAAGCGTTTCAAGGCCTTTAAAATACTAAATCGAACAATTTTTTCTCTGAAAAAGCGGCGAAATAC
Organism: Oscheius dolichura; assembly: GCA_932521035.1. Taxonomy (NCBI): domain Eukaryota; kingdom Metazoa; phylum Nematoda; class Chromadorea; order Rhabditida; family Rhabditidae; genus Oscheius; species Oscheius dolichura. Next base: position 1,835,939 of record OW051494.1, on the reverse strand, counting down.
AGTAGAAACGAACCTGTTGCATAAGCGGCCCAGCAAGCAGTTTCAATCTGCTCTAAGCGCAATAAATTCCAACTATAAAAACTTAAAACTACCGCTGCTGTCTGTAATTTGTATCTACTTTATTAATATTTGTCTTCCCTTACCCTAAATAGTGATCGAACTGGCCACATGACCATATGGACGGCGATGTTATTATCATTTGAGGAGGAGAGAAGGATATCCCAGCTGAGGACACCAACGGCTAGACTGACCAGCATCCTCATTTGAAGAAGATGCTCGCAGTAGAAGGCAGATAACCTGGAAAGTATAAAAATATCAAATTTTGGGGAATTGACATGGTTTCAAAGCTCAAAGACGGACATAGCCGCCTCTCTCCGAACAATTTCACGTGCCTTCGTTTCAGGACCATCAACCCTTGATAATATAACTATTCTTTTAAAGGAGGGAGCTCTCAGTGATATTATGGTTCTTTTCCAAAAAACAGGGTTACCGTAACGAACCATAAAACCTTCCGCACAGGACCTGTTGAGCAAAAGTGATCAGGATTTCCGATTTCGTCCGAGTTTTCTTTGCCGTTTCCCAAAAGGTCCCAAAGCACTGTAAAACCCCTATTTTTTAGAACTAGACTATACAGTAGCCTGGCTTCTGCTGTATCTCTTCCCTTCTTATCAGTAAGGCCAGTTGCGCCCTGCTCCTGCTCTAATTCGCCATCTATCGCCGCTATTAGCCCCCCGATGTATTGAATTCTATTGGTTTCACTCTTTTTTTTTAGGTCATACTGTATAAACAAGACTTTATGAATATGAAAATATAGAAATAGCCGCGTTTTCTAATAATTTTATAGAGCAAATTTCGTTTTCCCGCGTTGTACCCATCAATTAGTCCGGACTTCCCAAAAAGCGCCTGCAAGTTCCCAAAATTCCGATTTTAAAGCCACAAAATCGCTGGCAATTAAAATGTACATCTCTATGAAAAAAATAATATAAAACAAACTCTAAAATAGTCAACAAGAAAAAGTCGAAAACCGTACCAAAAGAGTGAATTCACCGCCAGAAGATACGGCCCCGTGGCGGGACTCCTCCATTCCACAACACCCTGACAAAACCGGCAGACATTTGAATAGAATCGTTTCGTTGTTTCCATCTGAAAACACTTTTAAAATAAAATAATCAAATATTGGTCTCTCAAAGCCAAGAAAGCCTGTATCGCCCAGTCCTTTTCCAATATATTCGGCCCGAGCAAATAGAGAGCAACTAAACCCTTGGCGAACAGTTTCGACTCAAAATGAATCACAGGTTTTGTGTGACCAAGTTTTTATGCCCTCTCCCCGGAAAAGAGACATGTTCAAATGGTAAAATCCTATTGACATTTGGTATATTCTCGAGGGAATAGAGGGCAAACAGGGAGGCAAAGGCCTGATGAACCTGGTCCTGACATTTTGATCAGTGGAGGTTCAATCAGTCCATTTCTAATGGATATTCCACGGAATAACCTCTCCGCTACGGGACCAGGAAGCTTTCAAACTTGGTCCCGTAGCGGAGACGCGCCGCCAAATTGGAATCCATGGAGTATCCATTGAAAATGGGGGATAAGGGATTAGGGACCGAAGAGTGGGTTGAGTTGGAGAGAAAATGTGATTTTAATATTAAAAACGCCATATTTTTTTAAATAGAATGACTTCTATTTTACCGGAAAGGCGCAAAAATAACGACTTCTCGGCGAAAAGAGGTCGAAATGAGACCCAGGACAGTTAGGAGCCGATTTTTCCGATGTTCGCACATTTTTTTCTTATAAAACTATTGTAACGTTGTCTAGATAAGTATAGTGGCTATAAAATCTACTAAAATCTTTAAAATATGGCCAATTTTAAGGAAAATGAAGCCTTATTCCTTATTTTGAGCTGATAATAGCCGAAAATCTGGGACAACCCGCTCAAAAATCGGTTATTCCCACCTTGGAACCGTTATATTCCATTTTTACTCTTGAAATACGCTCATTTCCCTAAAAGTAGACCCCAAAATCCGATTATAAACAAATAAACTCACTATTTTGTGCTCTTCTCCTGTTATTTACATCTTATTGTTGAAATATCTTCGTATACCTAGAAAAAGGTGAATTATTCGACTGTTTATGAGAGAAACTAACGGTATAGCCTATTAGGCAAGAATGTAACAAGGAAGTAGACAACTCGGTGGGAGAAAATCGGGCGCTTTCAAACGATGTAAAGAGAAAAAAGGAGAGACGGACTTTTGGCAGAGTAGGTAAAAATGGTGTACGCAGTTCAGATTGACGTCATACTAAAAATAACCGACTGAATAGAGGGGAGAGAGAATGAATTGGGGGAGGACTGCCGATAAAAACAAATAACAAGTTTCGCGGTAATTTCACGGTTGTACACAGCCGGTGGTCGGAGAAATGGCAAAGGGATTGGGGAAAATCGATGGAATGTCAATATTTGGGCAAAAGAACGCAGGAAATTCGGATCAAAGCCCGGCAAAGCGGGGTATTTAAAAGAAAAACGATACATTGAACCAGATAGACGAGGAATACGGCAGAAAAAAAAACAGTTTCTAATCTGGAAAAATACGAAAAAGAAGAGTCAAATTGTTATGGATGGAGAGCGTAAAACACCCCCCACTGTCCCTTTATAGTAAGGTAACAACTATCAATTTATCCGAAAGAAGAGACGGAAAATAGAGGCAATTCCCCCTCCAACATTCCCACTTCTCTGGCCTCTCTCTCCGAGGGAAGTGCCGCCCGCACCCATAATATCTCGGCAGCCAGGCGAGGGGCGCCTATATAACCGGCGGCGGTGGGCAGAACACCACGAGAGGTCCGGAGCGAGTGGATTATCTTGAAATAATGGGCTATCTTGTGAAATATCTTGAAATCCCGCCATTCGCACCACTTGACCCTTGTCTTTTGCCATTTTTACTTTTTGCAGATGGCAATCAAGTCTTTTACGAAAGTTTTCCGTTCAAATAGTGAAATTAACGAGTTGATGGAATACAATTGGAAGAATTTTAACTGCTACATTGATTATGAGTTTTGTATTGCTCCAGAGGACAAGGTACGGCCTTTTCCAGCCCCAAATCTCCTTCTCCCCCTTTCAGCCGAGTGATATGATCCAGGGAACATATGACACCACGTTTTATATATTCTCCACAATATTTTATGAGATTTTTGATGGATTTCTTTTTGGCGATATTGACAAGATCATCAATAACTATGGATTTGTTCGTTTCAGGACCATAAAAATCGGAAATGATGTGAGTTCTCTTGCTTCTCTAGGGGGAAAGCGTTTTCAGTTGGCTGGAAAAGGATTTTCCCTGGAGAAAACGGTGAAAATTGTGAACTGTCTCCAACAGAATAAAATGACATGTGACCAGCTGATACTACAGTCGTTTGTGGAAGCGGAAAAGGCGATTGCCGTGACGAAAGCCAAGAAAGTAACCGTTCATCATCGGGAAACGACGCCATAAAGCGGGAGGAATCCTCCTTGGGGGCGCCTATATAACCGGCGGCGGCGGGCAGAACACCACGAGAGGTCCGGAGCGAGTGGGTTATCTGGAAACCCCCCATTCGCGCTATTCGACCCTTGTTTTTTGCATTTTTTATATGTTTATGTGCAGAATCGAGTAAGGTAAAAGAACAGTCCAAATCCGGAGCAAAACACCCGCTTAACCTCTTACGGGGCCATCAGACGGCGAATCTTCGTGTACTTTTGTTTTCTAGGGGCGAAAATGTAGAGAAATGGGAGGAAAATAAATCTTTATGGACTACAGCCGTCCTCAACAGTAAAATATGAGGTTTTAACGTGGTGGACATTGATGACTGTCCCCGTCGGGGAGGAGAGATACTCGGCTCTGGCATTGACACATGGGACTCCTGCCCTTTCAGGCAGCTGAAATTGGAATTTTTGGATAATTCCTCATTTCCGAATCAACAAAGGGAGGAGAAACTAACCCGGCATCTATCCGGACTGGGACATTTCATCAGGTCGTACCGTTTGGCCGCGTCATATTGAGAGAAGGTCCTCCTAGTGCATTCGGCCATTAGCGGTGGGTAGAACGGCTTCTGGGGGAGGGATTTCATTATTTTGGCTATTTTCGGTCTCGATTTCATTCTGGAAAGATTATAAACTTAAATTTTAGGATAACGAAATATTTACCGTAAGAAATCACCCTGAATGGCGTCAATATCTCCGCGACTCAATAACGGCTTTGTTCCTCCACCGTAATACTTCAAATAACTTGGTTCCCTGCTAAAAATTCGACCCATACTGGCCAAATCCTTTAAATTATCGTTTTCTAACAGATAGGATATACAGTGACCTGGTTGTTTTCTTTTAAATGGAGGAGAACGTTCCTCTCCGCGGGGATATCAAAGCGCACATGGTTAGGTAATAGGGAATTTGGGAAATGGATCCATGTGTGGTTAATTAGAGCCGGCTTGACGACGGCTTTCCCTGTCACTCCCTAAAATTGTCGAATCTTCAAGTTTTCGTTAGAGGTTACTGTATTTGTAAAGTCGATGGAAGACAACAGAAGATCCAATGAGAAGTTTCCCTGATCGTTGTCTAAATAGAGAACATTTCCAACAAAAAAAGGGAAAAAATTACGGGTCAAGTTGGTGCGAATGGGGATTCAAAGACTGGATAACCCATCGGCTCCGGACCTCTTGGTAGTTTTGAGAGGGCGCGGGGCTTATATAGCCGGCTGTCCCTTGGTTGCCGAGGGAATACGGGTGCGGGGAAAAGAATTTCTGATTATTTCGAAGCTGTTTTCACTTCTCTGGCCTCTCCTGGTGAGTGAATATCTCCCTGCACCCGTAAACTCTCGGCAGACAAGCGAAAGGCGCCTATATAACCGACGGCAGCAAGCAGAGAAGGCACAGAAGGTCCGGAGCAAGTGGGTTATCGAAAAACTTCGGAAATCCCCCCATTCGCACTCACTCGACCGCTGCTTTTTTGTTGTTTTTAACAGGGAATACAATACTATTTGCTAGAATTGAAGAAAGTAAATTAATTTAATCAAAAAAGTAGCGAAAATGGAAACGAAATGAGTTTCCACTTTTCTGGCCTCTCCGCGTGAGAGAACAGCCGCTCGCACCCGTAAAATCTCGGCAGCCAGGCGAGGGGCGCCTATATAACCGGCGGCGGCGGGCAGAACACCACGAGAGGTCCGGAGCGAGTGGGTTATCTCAGAAAACCCCCCATTCGCACCAACTCGACCCTTGTCTTTTGCATTTTGTTTCGGGAAAAGTAGATAAACTTACAGGACAGCATCCTCATATCAGCCCTTGTATAGTGTAAATATCCAATTTTCTTCTTCTCCTGCCAAAAATAGCCTTCTAAACCTCGTTATTAGCCTAATTAATATCCCATTACCACTTACTAATGATCTGTTTCGGCTCCTGTTCCATTCCATTCAGATCCACTGGAGTCTTTATGAATTCTTTCAAAATGTCGCTATTATACAGTAGACTGAGTTCCTCAAAATATGTTCCCGCCAGCCGTGGTATCAAAATCTCGTCCAAATCGAAGAAGGCAATAAAGGAAGCGGACTCCTTGTACTGGAGAAGACAGTCCGTCGCCGCGGCGACTTGGTTTCGGAATTCGATATGGAGATTTGGATTGAATTCGTATATTGGCACCGTGGAATAGTTCACTCGGGGCCAGGCTTCCAGTTTTAGATAGCCCTGGAAAGGTAAAACTTATGTAACGAGAATAGGGAGCCTTGCCTCTTTTTCATATTCTTGGATCAAGTGGAAGATTGGCTCGGCGGCACTTCGAATGTAGACGTGGAGAAAACTACCGTATCTGAAGAATAAGAGAGTGTACTGTAGAAGTGGATAAATCGAGGAATGGACCAAATTTAGAAACTCTTGAGAAGGGAACAAGCCGTAGAAAAGTGGCTACCCTCCGTTATTGGGCGCGCCCGTTTTCGGGCGTAAAACGGACGTAGACTGGAGTGCCGGATGTTGGTGTCCGTATCTCGGGCATTTCTAGGTCAATTTCAAAACTTTAAATTGCATATTGTAGAGCACGTCAGGACGATTCTAACAAGCCTGATCATAGCTCAATCGGGCAGAAAGAAAAATCGCTAGCCTCACAAACGTTGGCTTGGTCGAGATTGGTCCTAGGAAGCGTTACGTAACGCTCCTTTATCAAAGTTAGTGAGGCTAGCGATTTTTCTTCCAGTCCGTTTGAGCTACGACTAGGCACATTAGAATCGTCTTGACGTGCTCTACAAGATGGTTTTTGAATTTTAAAAATTCATCGAGAAATACCCTAGATACGGGAACAAACGCCCGACACGCCCGTTTTACGCCCGAAAATGGGCGCGCCCGGGCGTTTGCCCATATATGGCTACCCCCTTCTTCGTCTCGAGCGGAATGCCTTCCTATTCCTCATTATTTAGTAGGATAAGGGCTAAATTTGACATTAACTGACTTTCTATAGATGTGTATAGCGAGGATAACTTTCTGCCACGATTCAACAACAAAGAATGGCGCAATACAGGTGACGACGTCCTTCTTCTCATAGGAAACAGTCTTGAAGGGAATCTGGAACAAGAATTCATATTTTAATAGTATCTAGAAGCTACAGTACCCTGTAGAAATGATTCCCCAATTGGATGTGAAGCCTCTCCATGTTGCTGACCAGCTGGGTTGTCAGGAAGTACGGGATCAGTTGGCAGACACGGTTTATAGTAATCCTAAAGGGAAAAACATTGAGTTTCTAGGGTAATCCGACCTTTCCAATGGAGTATTTTTGACTAGAACATTGGTACTATTCGCTCCTAAAAATTGTAAAGTTTGAGTTCTTTTGAGAAAATCGAGATTTCCAACGAATACGACCGCTATGGCGTTGTCTCCCAGACTAAAGGACGAATTTTTGTTCTGGAATTTAAAAATAAAGAACAACCTTTTAGATGTGAGATAATAATAAGCAGAAGTAATGAATATGTCCTCCGGATCAAAGGGAATCTCATCCGGGACAGGGCGAGACAACAGGAAGAAGTGTGTTCTGTAAAACAGTGAAGAATGGAAGGGACATTGGTACGAGCCTTGGGGCTATTTTGGTTGAGATGGACTCATCACTTTTCCCGTTGAGTTTCTCTGTTCTTTCGTTTGCAGACATTACTACCGTAATCCAAAGAAAGGGATAAAAGTTTCGGCAAGCTAATTCTTCGCCTTCCTCTCGAATGCTTACCATGTTATAGTTCATGTCCAACGGCAAAAGACACGAATTCAAAATTCCGTCACGGGGTCAGGTTTGAAGCTTTGTGGTTCCACAGCGGAGACGTTAAATTCGTTTCTCTTCCGTTGGAAATGGCCTCTAAAGGTCTTTGAATGACCAGGGTGGCTCGCGGCTCTTTTGTATCCCCGAAACCGGTATCGATGTATAATTTCAAGGGTTGTGATCATTTTGGAATCACCCCGACTATTTCCTGGGTAATATTTCAGGCCCTGAACAACCCGGCTTTCTACCTGATGGGGTCGTTCTATACAAAGGACTACGGTATACCAAATAGCGGAGAATATCAACCCCGTTCATCTTTGTAATATTCCAAGGCCACTTTTGAAATGATTGAGAGGAAAATGGGACTCATTCTGACCTGCTCCCACCCCGTCGCTCCGTTTTCTAAACTCACCCTAAAGAGATACCAATAAAGGCGACTAGCGATAAAATAAATATGCTCCTTTTAAAGAATCGCATTTGGCAGAAGATGGAAGAGTAGGGGAAGACGAAAAACATGACCTCTAGCCGGTACTAATCGTATCAAAAAGGCGAGGGAAAAACCACCGATTAATAGTAAAGATAACGGTAGCTAGAATCAGATAGAGTAAGAGGAAGGTCGAGATATTTCAAAAAGGGAGTTAAAGGCCGGAAAATAAGAGGATAGGCTTTATTCTTCGCTTATTTCAACACTTTCAAAGACCTGTTTCATTCTCTGGATATCCTCCTCCGTTAAATAGGAATCAATGGCGGTTTCCCGCCCTTGCCGGCAGCGGAAGAACTTCGTCCTTTTCTTCATTTCCTTCCGATTAGCGTCCTCCCAACTGTCCACAATAAATCCACGAAGAAGTGCCCACCGTCCCCATTCTTCCAAAATGAAACAGAGCCACTTTCCCTTGATATTGGATAGGGGAATAAGGGCGACGATTCCTGGAGGGAAGATATTCGCATCGGCTAGGGTTGCCTCTGGAAAGGCGTCAGAAAGAACGGCTTTCATAGCGGATCGAATGACGGGAGGATGTTGCCAGTAGTCGAGATAGAATTCCTTGGTCAGGGCAGAGCCATTGACGATCTTCTGAAAGGGAAAAGTTAACCAGATGGAAGAAGAAGACATTACCTGGAGGAAATTTACGAAATAGGGCAGAGAGAACTGAACAAAGAGACACATTACGGCCAGTTGGATGGAAGGAATGATATTGTGGAAGATAACATAATTTTCTTCGTCTTTTTTGGTGTTCCAGGAATGGATAACAATGATGCACTCGTCCTGAAAATGTGGGAAAGTAATGGAATGTACCGTATCCATCCGTTTCAAGCAACATTTGACTCTCGATTACTCCTAATTGGGTTTGTTTGCGTTTTGTGACTAGGACGGGGAGAGGTTATGGTGATTTTTGCGAAATTTCACACTGATTTTCGTGTCGGGAACCTCGTTCTATTAGCAAAAAAAATGAAAAGAGCCCCAAGGTAGATTGAAAGTAAAAAAGATCCCTCTAGCTCACGGATAGGCCCATTTGTCGTTGAGGGTTTCATCTGGATTGATTTTTCCCCGGTCACATGAAAAGAAAGGAACTAACCAAATTAGAGAGCAGATTAGCCGAAATGACTTCAAGAGGCGTCGTTTCCCGATGATGAACGGTTACTTTCTTGGCTTTCGTCACGGCAATCGCTTTTTCCGCTTCCACAAACGACTGCAGTATCAGCTGGTCACATGTCATTTTATTCTGTTGGAGACAGTTCACAATTTTCACCGTTTTCTCCAGGGAAAATCCTTTTCCAGCCAACTGAAAACGCTTTCCCCCTAGAGAAGCAAGAGAACTCACATCATTTCCGATTTTTATGGTCCTGAAACGAACAAATCCATAGTTATTGATGATCTTGTCAATATCGCCAAAAAGAAATCCATCAAAAATCTCATAAAATATTGTGGAGAATATATAAAACGTGGTGTCATATGTTCCCTGGATCATATCACTCGGCTGAAAGGGGGAGAAGGAGATTTGGGGCTGGAAAAGGCCGTACCTTGTCCTCTGGAGCAATACAAAACTCATAATCAATGTAGCAGTTAAAATTCTTCCAATTGTATTCCATCAACTCGTTAATTTCACTATTTGAACGGAAAACTTTCGTAAAAGACTTGATTGCCATCTGCAAAAAGTAAAAATGGCAAAAGACAAGGGTCAAGTGGTGCGAATGGCGGGATTTCAAGATATTTCACAAGATAGCCCATTATTTCAAGATAATCCACTCGCTCCGGACCTCTCGTGGTGTTCTGCCGGCCACCGCCGGTTATATAGGCGCCCCTCGCCTGGCTGCCGAGATTTTACGGGTGCGGGCGGCAGTTCCCTCGGGGAGAGAGGCCAGAGAAGTGGAAACACTATTGGGGGGAGCAGTTTTCTCGGGGAGATAGGTCAAGGGGGAGGGGAAGACCATTTCAAGGAGGATTCCTCCTGCTTTATGTACATTTTCGGGTAAATTTAATTCTCAATTCAGAATTCACATACAGATCACTCTATTATTCCTTATTTCTCATAAAAATGGCAAAAGACAAGGGTCAAGTTAGTGCGAATGGGAGGATTTCAAGATCAGGATAACCCACTCGCTCCGGACCTCTCGTCGTGTTCTGCCAGCCGCCGCCGGTTATATAGGCGCCCCTCGCCTGGCTGCCGAGATTTTACGGGTGCGGGCGGCAGTTCCCTCGGGGAGAGAGGCCAGACGGGAAAAAGACAATTTCAAAGAAATTTTTTGCAATTTTTTTGAGTTTTTCCCGGGTAAATTAATTCCCAACCCATAATGGACATAAAAATAGTCTGGGCGTTCTATTATTTATTTCCTAACCCCAGAAAATGGAAAAAAAACCAGGGATCAAGGGGTTTTAGAATGGAAAATTCAAAATTTGAACTAACCTTCCTGATTATTTTAGTTAGAATTTGTGCCGGGATATTATCATCTAAAAAGAGTTTTTCCTGCAGAGGTTCGGGACTTGGGCTCGGCGATGGTGGCCTCTCTTCTGGGCTATCCTCCGCCAAAACAGGAATAATCTCTGGGAACAGCTCTTCGGGCTCTTTGTCCATTATAAACTGCTTTGTTTTTGGTAAATTTATCTGAAAAATGGAGATATTATGGGAAAAGAAGAGAATAGAAAGAAATTGGGTGACAATGGATGAAAAAGAGCTGAACAAGAGTGAGAAGCGGCGCCGGTGCGGGTGGAGCCAACTCATGGCGGTGGATTGATTGGAAGCGGTGACGTAATTCGAGAGGACAACGGGCCAGGGCGTTCCAAAAAACAGCTGGCTGGGCTCTGAATGGCGGAGCGGTACTCTAACAGAGTAGACTCTTAAAAACAAGTGGGAAACGAAGAGAAGAACAAACAGGGAGAACACATTTTGGTGACTAGGAATATCGGAGGGGAACAGAGGTGCGGTGGAAGGCTGGTTGGGCAAACTTTAGGGTGACTCATGGAGCCAAGGAAAGGCAGGGAAGGAAATTTATAGTCTGTTTCCAACGGAAACAATTTTGCGTTGCTTTTGTCCGCCAAACTGCCAATTTAGTCCCACAGTGGAAAATTCTGGCGAACGTTCAAGCACACCGCACCCAAAAACTCACCCAATGCGCCCTGCGCTCGAATAATTCAACCTTGCTTATTTATTTAATATCTACCTTGTTCAGAATTTTATGGCGGACAAGCTGGTATAGATTACATTCCATAAGAACAAGAAATTGCCGCCATAAAATTCTGAACAAAATAGACATTTAAAATAAGCAAGGTCGAATTATTCGAGCGCAGGGCGCATTGGGTGAGTTTTTGGGTGCGGTGTGCTTGAACGTTGGCCGAAAATTCTTCCCCTTGGATATAGGCTATAATGTTTTTATGGCATTAGGAACAGAAAATGGAGTTGTCTCTTCTACCGGTGAAACCTCTCTTCTACGGGTCATGGTCCAAGCAATCTCACTCCCCTCCGTTTTTTTTCTCTTCTACACTGATTAGCACAAACTTACCCGCTTCACTTCTTATGAAAGAGTAAAGTAAATTAGCTCGGTGAAGTAGGCAGGGACTGCCGCTTGTTAGACCCACTGGTTCCTGTTGAGCAATGCTTCTTCTGTTTCTCCTGCTCCCCATCAAATGGTCACTCGGCTATACAGAATACCCCTACCATCCAGTGCTGAGAAAAGATTCGACGTATAATAAACTGGCGTCTCCTTACGATGTGACCAGGGAGATCATGACTATTATTGTTGACACCACGCTGGTGGTACTGGTCGATGTGGTACGTCTGGAGATCTTTACAGGGGAAATATAGAGGATTTTTAGGTAGAAGACATCCAAACTACCGTCTACATTGGATCTTTGAACTATGTGAGTGAAAATTACAGTAATCCATACACTCCTTGGTGGGTTAGATCCGGCTTTTGTCTTTAAAATTAAGCTAAACCTCTCTAGATACCTTTCAGTGAGAAAATTGAAGTAAATCATGTGGAAATCTCTAAAAATCAGGGGAAAAAGCCTAAAATGGATGAGATGGGAATAACTTGGCTGGTGTACTGTAAGCGCGCCCCATTCTTACAATTCCTGACATTCTTCTGGATTTTGTTGGCTGAATGTCATCGTAGCCGTGTTGTGAAAGTGGAGCAAAGTCTGTTTTAGACCTGGACCGACCCTCGACTAGCCTTTGATCCGAAAGAACTCGGAATGGATTACGCCGTCGTCCCTGCTCATATGATTTGGATTCCTTGGGTCAACTGCTGGAGTTGGTGAGCTTATTCTCTTCTTCCGTTTCTTATAATATCTTAAACTTTGAGCTAAAAACGTCCTAGGACCTATAGAGATCCGTTCAGGCGGTAATATTGCCCGGAACGGCAAGATAACCGCAAATAGCCGCCCTTGGCAACAGAAATCAGGGGAAAATTAGATCTTCCCGGACCTATTAGCCTTTTTGAACAGATAGCAGCAAAATACACTGAATGGTTCATTTCAGCACAGCGGTGACTCGTTTCGACACCTTGACGGACAGTGACGATGCGATAATTCAACCCGACGGACGGGTAACTACCATGATTCGAGCGAGATTCGATACTGTATGTGCTTGTCAAGTTGGTGGGTCTATTTTATTCCTCCCATCTTTGAAATCGATCTTTTTAGAAGCCTTTCCCTTTGATATTCAATACTGTGGTTGGAATTTTGATGGCGGATGGGCGGGGGACGATCGTCAGCGGATTGTTCCAAACTTTGCCAAGAACAAGACTTACCTTATTGTGAGAGTTTTAGTTTATAATATTTTGGGGATTACTGTAGTTTTTCCCATTCAATTCTCCAATTTCAGAGCTCCCCCGAGTGGGAGATGGAATGGTACACAACACTTGTTGGTGACTCAAATTTCGGCTTTAAAAATCTCTATAAATTGACCCGGAATGTACAGTATTATGTCTGTTTTATGATACTGCCGACCTTTGCTATTACATCCGTCTGTGTCGCCACTATTCTCCTACCTTCCCACCTCTCCAGTGGTGATAAAGTGTGTCTCTCCTTTCTTTAAAAATAGGGAGAGTCTATTCAGATGGCCATGGGGATTAATGGCTTCCTCGGATTGACTTTTCTGTTAAGTATTATTGTCACTCAAGTTCCAAGGTCCGCCAAATTACCGCTTATTGGTGAGTCAATGGGGAAAATACGGAAATTACAATAGTATAGTTATTTTCCAAAAAATAGGGATACAGTAATCAGGGTTTTCTTGAAAATTAGGCAAATTTTGCGATTTTGTTCCCCGATCCCAAATGATCTCGAACGGAGGCAAATTACTGTATCCCTATTTTTTGAAAAAGAACTATATAGTCTTTAGATTTCAGTTTTTAGTTTACAATTCCTACAGTAGTCCATACAGATAAGTTTTTCAGGAACGTGGCTCCTAATAGAGATGGGCTTCCTCCTCCTGGCCATGGCGATTGTCTCTCCCATCAAGAAATTGAAGAAAAAGTGAATTCTGATTGTATAATACCCAGTATACCGTTCGTTTCTTCAGAATAACCCCCAAGAAAGAGCCCTCCTTCCTGACTGACTACGGCGTGGATCTGTTCTTCTTCACTCTGATCTTCGTCCTCCATTTGTTCATTTCCCTCTATCTGTACCTCTTTCCTGGAGCTCAGACTGGCCCACCCCTGGCTGACCATCATTTCTAACTCAAAATTTATAGTAAACATTAAAATATCGATGAGTTAAATTTATATAACGATCAGGAATAGGAATGCAACTTGTTCATCATAAGCTTGGCAATATGTTTCTTTATCATCTCGAAGTTGTCCTCATTCTGACTGAAATATTCGTATAGCACCGAAGCGTCGAGTGGAATCCTCGAATAAATATAATTTTGAAACCATTCTATCAGGCAATCTATTTCCTTTGATCCCCGTACGTTGTAGGCTGCGCAAGGCTGCCAGGCTGATCGGAAGCAAGGCCTGACATGATCTAGACTCGTCAGGACCAAATGGAGGGCTGGCCCCTGCTCGGAAATCTAAAAATGCCCTAACCTACCCCCATCATCGTCTCCATTATCCCGCCTCCCAGTCCCAGGTCCCGGATCTCATCCCATGATAGAAAATGGCTCGAGTCAGAAACGGGCAGGTTGAAAGATCTCAAAGGAATGGTGAAATCGGCTGTCATTAACTGAAAAGGGGTTAGAACGTCAAATTTTATTTTATGTTACCCTAATAAGCTCAATCTTTGTCTTCTTGAATTCTTTCTATTTTGACGGATTTAAATCGTGACAAGACCACCGCATAGTCAAGAGGGAGCACATCGCAAAGCTCCCTTTCTACTTCTTGGCAGCCCTGAAATAAGTCCATTTTTTAGGGTCCCGCGACGAATTTAAACTTACTGTAGCTGCCAGCTGCCGGATGATAGGGGTTTTGGACCAGGTCCACCCCAGCCGGTCCAAGACTCGATCAGCTGGTCCAAAACCCCTATCATCCGGCAGTCTTGGACCGGCTGACCTAGTTTTGGACCAGCTGATCGAGTTTTGGACCAGGTCCACCCCAGCCGGTCCAAAACTCGATCAGCTGGTCCAGTTTACAAGAAAAATGGATTAATCTCGTCAAAAAATTCGTGTCGGTGGTTAATCCCCCATAGTTGACTCATTTTTGTCTGTTCTTTCTGCCATGAGAGGTGGTTTCCTTTCTTCTGTCTCCAGCCAAATTTTTCCCTATTTAGAACTGCTCGTTTTGCTTCTATTTGGTCTACAACTAGAATGGACAGAAGGACAAACAACATCAAACATACATGTCTATCCTATACCGGTGCCTGTCAATTGTAAGTAACGCTGCTTCATTTCTAATTGTTTCGCTCTTTATTCCCCTTTTTTCTACTATATTCCACGGGTTACTGTAGCCCCAAAAAATAGGAAAATTCCCTTTAATGAATGACTTTAGGCATCCGGCTAGATGGTAGAGTTTCCTGGGAAGATGTGATGACGTGTAGCAGACTGGTTGCCCGCTATCAAATAGGAATGCACGTTTTACCGATTCTTGGAGCCATTGATCTAGACAAATGGGATGAATTTACTGGCAACTTGACCGTGATTTGGCACGTAGATTTGACTATCCGAAATACAACTATCAGGAAGATTAAACTACCCAAGGTCAAGTTGATCATCGGCTCGTGTAAGTCATACCTACCGTAATCTTTATCAACCGTGACTATCCACTTATTGATGGCTTTGGACTGCGAAAATCCATGAAAATTTGGATCAACCTCTTTTTCCAACTTCTTCGATAGCCAGTCATTTCTACCGGCGACCGGTTGGCATTTTGGTCATGGGGGAAAAATTTTAGCAGACAAAATAGCGGTCGTCTGCCTTTTACAATATTACGGATCACAAATTGAAATGGCTTTTTGCCGCGAAAATGACGAACAGACCAGTCATTCTCGGTCAAAATGGTAAGCAGCCAAAGGTGAGCAATGAGTCGCAATGTCTTACGACTGCTTCTAATAGCCGCCGGTGCCAGAGACAGTTTTCCGGAGCCATGGGCCCCCTAGAACTTGGAGAAGACAATGGCTTGTAATTCCTTCTGTAGATTCAGCTCATATTTGATTTCCCCGAAAAATATTCCAATATCTGGCAGGGAAAGCATCACCCCGGACCTCACGGTACCCGGCCAGGAATCTCCCCCTCTACATGGGGGTCCCCTGGCTCTTGAATCTCCCGGTGTCTAAAATTCAGGCCCACATCGTGTGCAATCCATTTCCGCTCAGACTAATCCAGACTAATCCTAAACTCGACACCATTCCAAAAATCCGTATTCCAGAAAGACTACAGTACCCCACTAATTATTTTCTTCTTTCAGGGCTAACTGTCGAAAATAACCCGCTACTGGAGGAGATTTCCATAAATATAGAAGGAAGAGGCAACTTCTCGGGTTTAATTATTTCTGGAAATCCAAAATTGAAGACGATTAAAATAACACGAGCACCGAGTGCACCAGTGGTTTTCTTACAAAATGCCACGATTAAAATTACTGGTAACGCGGCGTTGACGGTATTTGAACTGCCCAATAATACCATATTTTACGGGGCCGAAGGTAGTTTTTTTTTGTCTATTTTTTAATAGAAGACCGCTTTTTAGCATTAAATGTGTCCTACAACGCGAAGCTGGAGAAGATTGTCTTTAAAAGGATAGAGTCCTTTCGAGGCGTCGTCGTCGATATCCGTCAGAATCCGAGATTAAGAACAATCGATGTGCAGAATATTAACGAGCTTCGGAAGGTCTTTAAAGGCGTTTTTATTAAAGCCAATCGACGTTTAACACGAGTTGAACTGGAGAAATTTAAAGATTTTAAGCAGATTGATACAAGAATATTCCAGATACAGAAGGAGGGAGGTACTACAGTACTCTACAATCTATTTATACTTCTTTTTTAATTTCAGAATGTATTTTTGAAGGACAACTCCAGAATCTGGAAGAATTAAAGGGCTGTAAATATGTGGAAAGTGATTTGTGGATCAGAGCCAACGCTGGGGGAGAGGCGACCGGCGTCAGATTATCTCGGGTGACGGGAAGAATCCATTTGGCCAGTCTTGGACCAGAAAAGCTGGGCTTTCTCAAAGGGGCGAACGTCGACGCCGGACAGATTTGTAAGTTTTTGGCTAGATTTTCTGTAGGAAGATGCTCGATAGGGGGACGTAAAACGGGGGTGACACGGACCAGGCCGACCACCAAAACTTGCAGATGGAATGCCCAACGGCATCGTATTTTTGAGGCCAAACGTTATTATCTTGTGATGTATGTCCCGCCACGTTTTCAATCCCAAAACAAGTAAAACAGAGCGAAAAGAACGTAAAACTCCGGTCCGTGTCAACCTCCGGAATTAAAACGGGCCCCAAAAGCAGTACCTTTTTGAAGTAGCCGCCTTGTACAGACCTCTCGAGAACTTTTTTTTGGGCTCCAAAGACTCTTTTCTCCGTTAGAACTACTTTGTGAGCCTTCCTGAGAATTTACGGAAGCTCCAGCTCCTCCAAAATGCTCATTGTAACCATAATTGAGGACTGGGAGCCAGCTAGCTCCATCTTTTGGGTTACTATGACCCCAAGTTCTTGCAAAACTCGAATAGAGCCGAAAAGACGTAGATTTGAAACCAACAATGTTTGTGCGATTCTCTAAATTCCAAATTGGGGTGTTTTAAACTTTAGGGGACCCGGCCCGACTCGATCAAGAGGCCCAGACTCGAGAGGAACTCATTTCTAGGGCGCTATTGACAAACATTGCCGACAATCTTTTTATTTTATCCTTTTCAGCAAGTGAAATATGTAACTTTGAGCTGGATACTGTACCCAAATATGTGAATCAGAATAAATGCCCGATGAATGTCAGCAATCAGAGCGTTCTAATATGGCCGTGAGTCTCCAACTTCCACGTTTTCTCCTAACTACTCCCGTTTCAGTTTGATGTTTGGACTTCTTACCGGCTTTTTTGGTCTTCTTGCTCTAATTGCTGTGATATGTTCATTGTATTGGTTTTGTTGGAAAAATAGACAACGAAGGGGCACGGGTAGGAAAAGACGACGACGACCTCGGCGGACTGGAATTCCTGGAGCATTGACCCAGACGGGGAGCAGTGGAGCGGCGACGGCGACCGGCAGTCAGCCTGCTACCCCGAGCCAGACCAAATCGGCGACTTCTGGTAGTGGAACAACGGGAACGGGTTCCTCTGGAGGCAGTACAACTCGGAGCCTGGTCAAATCTGCCACGGGGACGAGTAGAACCCAGAGTCAAATCAAATCTACAACTAAAACTACTTCTGGACAAAAATCCACGACTTCAAGAACTGGAACTGAAACCGGAGAAAAGACGAAGACGGCAGAAATACCGCCGGGAAAAGTTAAAACAGAAAAAAATCCAAGGGGTCCCGCTACGAAGAAGAGTAAAGAAACTCCCAAAACGAAGACAAAAGTTGCCCTGCCGCCGCCGTCTGGAGACCCGGAAATACCGAAAAAAGGATCCAAAGGCAGTAAACCAACGCCTCTCCCACTACGGAGTGATAGACAGTGAATTGGAGTAGGAAATACCAGAGAACACGAGGAGGAGAAAATATCTATCTACAATTAATTATTGATGAATATAATCTTGGAGAGGTGTGTGGATCAACCGGCGAGACTACACAAGCCGTATAAAATTAAAAAAAAATACATATGCCGGTAAAACTGACAGCTATCTTTATTTATTTCACTTGGTTATAAAAAATGGGATATGTTTCCTCAACAAATTTTGAGCTCCTGTTTTGAGAGTAGGCTCATTCAAACCTATAATTTCTGCTCTACACTGCACGCTATTTGAAAAAATTTGAGAACGCAGGCGTACGGAGGAATGGAGCCTCAAAATTTCGAAAAATGGCACAACGTTTTTTGAGCTAGCCTGGTGAGACTAGGGTCATTCGATGGCGCTTCTTGGCGTATCTTGGCGTATCCGCGGTTTATTCTTGGTTACGCTCTGGCGCGTAACAGTGAGGAATCGACAGCACTTTACCAAAGTTAAGCCCTTTTTCCATAGCCAGCCGGGTTTGGTCAGCTAGCGGTCAAAAATGGTTTCGCTTTTCATTTGGTCAAAGCCGGATATTTCGACCAAACCGATGGAACGGAGTAGACCCCAAGCGCGGAGCCTCCGCCAACACAAAACGGGGGCGTCGGCCGGCCAAGGCGCCCCTCACAAAAAAACTGGGCACTTCTAGGTTTTACACACCGACCGGCGCGTCCGGCGGCCGCCTGGCCGCGGCTTCCTAGTTTTACTTTCTATAATAAAGGCTGCCGAAGGCCCGCTGGTAGAGAAGATTAAAATACGCTTTATTGTATAGAAAACAATTGAGAATAGAAATAATAAAGTACAGTATACAATAAAGAACGAGTAGAGCTGAATAATACGATCAATAACCCATTCGCAATACAGTCAACCGTATTCTTGGCTGAGAATACATCAATTTAAGCAATTCCTCCATTTTTCCAGGTACAAAATGTTCGCCGTTAATTTTGAGAACTATATCGCCATTTTTAATTCCCGCTTTTGCTGCCGATTCATTATCCGAAACATTTCGCACTCGTCGAGCAAAAACACAGTATAAAAATGTTCCGTATGAACCGAAAATGGGAGAAAGAAGAGACGAATTAAATCGATAATGCTTTCGTTCTTCTGCTGCAGGGGGCATATCGTATTCAATGTCGAGTGTTTGATAATCCTAAAAGATTCAATCGAGTCGCGGGATATCGACCTCGAAGTATAGTCCTTTTCTAACGGATATGTCACAGGATTTAAAGGTCTGTCGCGCCGTGGGACCATTCTTC
Source organism: Oscheius dolichura (assembly GCA_932521035.1). NCBI lineage: Eukaryota > Metazoa > Nematoda > Chromadorea > Rhabditida > Rhabditidae > Oscheius > Oscheius dolichura. The sequence continues at coordinate 1,816,879 of OW051494.1, read as the reverse complement.
TTCCGACTTGGTCCCGCAACGGAGATGCTCCGCGAAATTTGAACTCGTGACATATCCGTTGGAAACGGACTATATTATAGAACGCAAGAAAATTGAAATTCTTCTTGTCAGGATGCAAAAAGATTGAAAATTATAAGTATAAGTTGTTTTAGGGCACTGTCAGGCTATATGGTACAGAATATTGAACTCACTTTTTGCTTTTTTGTTTTGCGAGGTCGTCGAATAATAATCTTTACGTTGTCGCTATCCACCATTAGGAAACGGCGGTTTTCCTCCTCACGCATTTGCGTGGCATCCTTCCCAGCGATCACAACCACTTGGTCGTCACATTGAGGGTCTTCTTCTTTTTCCGGTTCGCAAAGTCTATAACATGTGAGTATCTGCGTCCCGAAGGCTTCTATCTCTCGCCAATAGTAGACCTGCTCAGGCTGAGGACCGCCTGAGAACGCATTTGCATCTAGAACAAGAGGTTGAAATCAGAGTTCTCTATATAAAATAGGTACTTTTCTGATGATTGCCCGAAGAAGAAGGGGAATAATGGAATCCAGTTGAATTTCCATGACTTCCGTAGGAAATACAGCGGCAGATATTGAAATGGCTATCGAGGAGTGGGGTAAACAGGACGCAATTGTCGACGGAGTATACTCGCTTTTATCTACAGTAACCCCGCTGTTCAGATGGGATTTATCAGCTCTAAATATTAAAAATCCACCTTTAAAAGCCAGAAAATCAATACTTCCTCGCGTCGGACATGCTTTTTCTGCCGTGTCCCTTGATTATGAGATACAGAATGTTCGATGAGTCGCTATCAGACAGCTGACCCCAGTGAAATCTCTATTTTTCTTCTGTTTTTTTCACAATTGTAACGGGTAGTATAGTCCGTTCTCAATGTTTTCAACACAAAACATCAGTCGTTTCGGGACCATTTTTCGAAAAATGATGATGGTTTCCTGATTTCCAGTGACGGCATTGAAACGCAGGAAGGATTGACCTCAAAATTGGTCCCAAAAGGTTAAAAAATCCCTGAATTTTCCATTGGAAATGTATAGTTTATGCTGCTCTCAATCAAAATACCAGCATCTTGAAACAAATAGACATAATACAACAACAACACAAGTAGTATACAGTAGTACCTTAAAAGGACTCTACCAACCGCGACAAAACGGGGGCGTCGGCCGGCCTCCCGCCGGACAAGGCGCCCCTCACAATAAAACTGAGCACTTCTAGTTCTAACTTTCTATAATAAAAGACGTTATGTAACCGACCCCTTTTTTTGAGTGAGAAAATTGAGAGTAGGCTCATTCGAACCGATAATTTTTGTTGCGCACGACTGCACTTTTCGATTTTTTTTAAAGTGAGGGAGTGAGGAGGAAGCGAGCTTTTAAATTTCAAAAAATGTTACATCTTTTGTTGAGCTAGCGCGACGAGAGTAGGCTCATTCGATGGCGCGTCTTGGCGTATTGGCGGTTTATTTTTTGCTAAGCTCTGGTGCGTAACAGTGACGAATCGACAGCACTTTACCAAAGTTAAGCCCTTTCCTATAAGCGGCCTGCTTCGGTCAGCCAACGGTCAAAAATGGTTTCGCTTTTCATTTGGTCAAAGCCGGAAATTTCGACCAAACCGATGGAACGGAGTAGACCCCAAGCGCGGAGCCTCCGCCAACACAAAGCGGGGCCCCACACCGACCGGCGCGTCCGGCGGCCGCCTGGCCGCCGGTGGCGCGCGGCTTCCTAGTCACTTGGCTATAATAAAAGGCGATATGTGACCGGAACTTTTTTTTGAGCTGAAGAATTGAGAGTAGGCTCATTCGAACCGATAATTTTTGTTGCGTACGACTGCGCTTTTCAAATATTTTGAAAGTGAGGTAGTGAGGAGGAAGCGAGCTTTTAAATTTCATTTTATTCAGCCCTTTTTTTTGAGCTATCGCGATGCGAGTAGGCTCATTCGACGACGCTTCTTCGCATATTGGCGGTTTATTTTTTGCTAAGCTCTGGCGCGTAACAGTGACGAATCGACAGCACTTTACCAAAGTTAAGCCCTTTTTCTATAGCCAGCCGGGTTTGGTCAGCCAGCGGTCAAAAATGGTTTCGCTTTTAGTTTTGTCAAAGCCGAGGATCTCGACCAAAACCAGCGGCACGGGGAGATTCTAACGCGGAGCCTCCGCCAACACAAAACGGGGGCGTCGGCCGGCCGCCGGTCTGGGTCTGAGATTTGTCAAAGCCAGAGCTCGACCGTTATATATTCAAATGTATTAAAGAGCTGGAGGTCAGCCAACGGTCAAAAATGGTTTCGCTTTTCTTTTGTAAAGTTCTGTAATTCTGACCAAAACCAACGAAACGAAGGAGACCCCAACGCGGTTATTACCTAATGTTTGAGTGAGTTGTCACAAGCGAGCTTAAAACTGTCACAAAGCGTAAAAACAATCTTTTTTTCATTTCAAAATGTTTCGCATCCACAAGCTGTTGCTTTTTCTTATTCTTCTTGCGACGCCAGGAGAGGCTCATTGCCCCGCAAACAGGATTGTAGCCGATGCTACAAAGAGAAGAAATGACACGGCTGAGAGAGCCAGACTGGCTGCGGGTGCGGAAAGAAGAAGGACAAGAAGAGCGGTTTCATACGCTGAAGATGGCAAGAGTGGTGAGTTTTTTTTTTGAAAGAAAGTGATCCACGATTGTAGATGAAGACAGAGAGAGTGACGGAACAGATGAATACCAGACACCAAAAAAGCAACGAAACAAGATAGCGTATGATAAACGGAAGAAGGACGCCAAGGCATCAGGCGGGGAAGTTTCCAGAAAGAGAAAGCCTGCTGCTACTGCTGCTAAGAAAGATCCAGTGTCAAAGAAGAGAGGAAGGCCAGCTTCCCACCCCGAGTTAGGTGCTGGCGTGTCCGTGGAAGAAAGCAGTGTAACGGCTTCAAAGAGACGAGGTCGCAAACCTCAAATAAAGGTTATCGTAGAAGCAGAAAAAGCCGCTATAGCTCAAGAGTCGGTGGTAGCGGAAGAGAATTCGGTAATAGTCGCAAACAGTAACACAAATGTGAATGGTGATTTTCTGCTGCTACTTTTACATACAAAAAATTGATTAAGATATTGAGTGTTTGCAATTGGACGATTTGAGTATCATCACACCCCAGAGAACAAGACGGAAGCCTAACCTTGTCATTTATCGCGAATCAACCGTTGAGGAAACTGTGGAGGATCAAAGTAACGAATGGAAAACGGCCAAGCAGGATTTTGAAGAGCGCTATAAAGTGAAAGAAGGAATGCCAAGACCCAGTGCAGCAAGGGTGAGAAAACATCGAGACAATGGCGAAGAGGAGAGCGACAGCGATGACAGCTCGGACGATATGCCCTCACCCCGTGAGATACTTTTCCGGACTTTGTACTTTTCGATTCAGAAAATTTGCCCGCTTGTCGTCTCGGAGACATCGAGGAATGCTCCTTCTGTTCAGCAGAACATTATCCAAATGAGCATGTCTGCTGTGACAATGGGGCAGTCTTCATCAAGCCGATGCGCCGCCTGCCTCAGGAGATGTTCAATTTGCTGTTTGGAAAGGGCGTCAATGCGAAACTGTTTCGAGCTCGTATACTCAGCTACAACAACGCTTTCGCCTTTGCCAGTGTGCAATATAACCGGATCCCAGCTGCTGCCCACGGGGTTCAGAGTGTCAAAGTCCAGGGTTGGTGGAAATTCGTCAAAAATAGGCAACGTTTCAGGAAATCCTGGGCACTTTCCATCTTGTGCGTTGCCCTTTGGGAATAACGACCCGCTGTATGGCAATGTTTATCTGTATTGCGGAGATAAAGCAGTCGATATAAGGATGAACGCCTACAACCAGCTGAATAAGGAGGTTGTGAGGATTCTCGAGAACTGCATGGCCAGAGACAACTGCTGGGCTCAGTACTACCGTAATCTGGGCGAAATCATCGGCGAGGAAGACAGAAAAGCCCCTGGAAGTGGAGATTGCGTCCGTATGAAAATAATAAACGCGAATCAAGTGGATAAACAAGAACTGCAGGCCCATAAAGGGGTATACAGAAAGGTTGGTTTTATCAATAGGCTGAGAAATTCTCTCTTCCCTTCAGGTGCTTCAAGGAGGCGACCACGTCGCGTTGTTTTTCCAAGCCACGGTGGAACAGGACGTCAAGATGCCCGGCCTCATCATTTACCCGAAGCGAGGGGCCAACCCTATTCTGCCCTTGTTGGCGTGGGATCCCAAGGCGACTTCTCTCTGCTATCCCATTTTTTGCCCGTATGGAGAATACGTATTTGGCCATCAGATGTACCCGCTGATGAAAGGCGACGACAAGAAGTTAAGTTTCAAGGAGAGGCTCATCAAGTTTGCCCGAGAAGACGTGGAAGCAGCGAAGTTATGGGAAGTCGAGCTCGATGCCGAAACTCTTGTTGGAGAAGCTGCCCCGGTGAACAACGTCGAAGAAGAACTGGATGATGTTGAGATGATTGAAGGAAACTTCTATGGTGGAGAGGGTGAATCCGAAGACGAGACGGAAGAAGTCTTTTATGACGCCCTGATGGCTCCTGTCGATGAAGAAAGAGGCATAGAAGAACAGTCCGCAGTTGTCGATGTACCTGTGGAGGAGCCTCGAAAAGAGATCGAACTGGACATGGATTACCGACAAAATGAGATGGACTTTGACAACATCATCCAACCGGAACAGTATCCGATCCAAGAAGATGAGTGGACTGAGCAGAATGAGTCGTCTCGCAGTCTTCCCCCTCGCGGCGAAGCAGGCGATTTTCCATTCGATTTGTTGCCGTCTACAAATGAAGAACCTGTAGAACAGGAACAGTGAGAGTTTTCTTGAAATGGTTGATCAAAATTCTTTAGAACACCAGTTGAAGATCTCAATGATGATGAGGATAATGAGAAGGAGAAGGAGGCAGCTACTAAACGTGGATCTCGTGTGTACTCTTCACTGAAGCACTTTGTCACTTACATTTACCAGAGGAGACCTTTGGTGCAAAATCGTTTCTTGCGAGGAGAAAAACTTGGTCAACTCTTCCTGATCGATCACTACATGAGAATGTTGAACCAAAGATACAGTTTCATCCGAGACAAATGTGGCGAATATCTGACGAGCACGAAGAACAAGATGTTGAAAGCGAGACAACGACTTGCGGACAAGCTTCATCTTGGAATCACGATTGGAGCTCAATTTTCTGTACCTCACACCGTTCCCGGCTCTCCGCGATGGCTACAACAGAAATTCGAGAATGCGGTTGCCATGTGCAACGCATTTGGACGTCCAGATCTTTTTATCACGGCCACATGCAACGTAAAGTGGCCGGAAATCAAGGTGGGTCTTGTGTTTGAAACGGATAAAACTTCGTATTTTAGGAGAGAATCCCAGCCGGTGAAACGTGGACCGACCACCCGTTCCTTGTAAATGAGGTCTTCAAGAAGAAGCTGGATCTTCTAATGGAAATGTTGAACGGGAAAGGAGTGGACAGGAGGACGAAGAGAAAGAAGAAAGGGCTGTTCGGACGAGTGTGCTGGTTCACGTACTCCATCGAGTTTCAGCAGCGTGGCCCGCCTCACGCCCATATTCTGATCTCGCTGAAACGGAAGCCAAAGAATGTCTTACAAATCGACAAACTCTGTCAAGCTGTTCTTCCTAAGGACAATCCCGATTTGAGGAAGTTGGTGGAGGACTTCATGATTCACTCTCCATGCGAAGGAGATCCTACCGTAAGCTTTCCTTCTTTTGCAATTCACGCATTATTCAGGCTTATTGTCGAGCAGGGCTGAATCCCTCAAAATTTCAATGTTCCAAAGGTTACCCGAAGTGCTTTAACGACACTACAAAGATGGGCGATCGTTATTATCCTGAATTGGAACGGCCTTGCGATGGAGAGCATTGCGCCAAGAATAAAAAGGCAGACAACCGATATGTGGTGCCGTACAGTGTCCAGCTGCTGTCGTTTTGGGAAGGCCATATTAATTTCGAGGTCATATCGGTACTTAGCGTTGTTAAGTACATTTTCAAGTACTTGTTTAAGGTAAGAACAATTTAATTAACCTTCTACAAAGGTAAACTTTAGGGTTTTGATCGGGCCTTGGTCGAAATTGCCACCGGTACCGACTCCCTCGACAAAAACGCGATGACTATCGATGGCCACTTGCTTCTTCCCAATAATGTGAAGATTCCCGAGGGAACGTTGAAGAAACGAAGAGAGGAAGCCAAGAAATTGCTCAGGACAAGAGGGATACCCTTGATGGACAAGAGTGGAAAGCCGACAGTTGTATTCAATGAATTCTGGGTGGTAGAGGATATGAGAGCGGTTACTTCCTGTGAAGCTGCTTGGGAATTTGCTGGCTATTCAAGACACAGTGCTTCTCATACAGTAATCGAGAGCAGTATCCATGCAGAGGACGAGGAAAGATTAGTCTACACCGCTGAAGAGCAAGAAGAATTGGGTGGACGATTGGCGGAGGAGGAGCTGAGGACCAAGCTGAAAGCGTGGTTCGATTTGAACGAGAGGGATCCTGCAGCCAATGACTACACCTTCGAGGAGTTGCCCATGGGTTACATTTATTCAAAAGGCCAATGGAGGCCACGAAAACGTAAAATGTTAGTCTTTTCCCCTATTTTTTCCGATCAACGAATAATTTAGCAAGAATCTGGTGACTCGGATAAAAAGCGTTACTCCTCGATACAGGGAATTATACGCGATCCGCTTGTTGTGTTCGAATTTGAAGGGGATCAAGTCTTTTGCGGATCTGAGGACGGTGGACGACGTCGTGTACAAGACAGCTGTCGAAGCCGCATATGCTCGAACGTTAGACTAGATTTGCCCAGTTTTTATGGAAGACGCCCTTGTGGAAGGGGTTTTGTGTTCGCTTTCCCGGGCTGAAATTACTCTATTTTTATTTGGTAACACAAAACCCCTTCCACAAGGGCGTCTTCCATAAAAACTGGGCAAATCTAGTCACTTGGCTATAATAATATGCGTTATGTGACCGAACTTTTTTTTGAGCTAGCGCGATGAGAGTAGGCTCATTCGATGGCGCTTCTTGGCGTATTGGCGGTTTATTTTTTGCTAAGCTCTGGTGCGTAACAGTGACGAATCGACAGCACTTTACCAAAGTTATGCCCTTTTTTCATAGCCAGCCGGGTTCGGTCAGCCGGCGGTCAAAAATGGATTCGCTTTTCATTTGGTCAAAGCCGGATATTTCGACCAAACCAAGGGGCAACGCAGAGCCTCCGCCAACACAAAACGGGGGCGTCGGCCACCGGCCGGCCAAGGCGCCCCTCACAAAAAACTGGGCACTTCTAATACTGCGCTCAGAACCTCTCCAAATGCGGGCAAGAACTGTCAAATTTTTTCGACTGTCTTCTTTTGAATTTTGATCCGAAAAGAGAATGCCTAGGGGCAGGGTCAACATCGTCTAACGAAGGCGCTGGGCAGGAGAATACCGTGTTGGAGAAGGGGGAGTCGGCTCTGGAGGAAGGGGGGCCGAGCACGGTCAAGCCGAATCCGGAGCATACTGAATGCATGACGATGAGGACACATTCTGGACAGATGCCGACGCCCAGGATCAACTGAAGGCGCTACTCAACGCCGGCTCCTGCTAACCGAATTCTCCACGTTTTAAGATTTATCGATTATCTAATAATTATTTCGATGCTATCGTGATATCTAACTGTAAATTATGCAAGTATTCCCCTCTGACCATATCCAAAAGAGAGAATCTCACCCGCCTGAATCTATCCTGGTGCATATTGGACCCATTTCTTTGTAAGATTTCAATGTGAAAATAAATATCTTTTCATCTCTTCCGTCTTCAATCCACTGCAGCTACTATTTTGCAAAGAAAACCACTGTGTGATCCATGTTTCTTCCACATTTTTCCCTTGTTCACCCTGTTCCATACATTTTTTGACTGTTCATCCATGTTTTCTCTGAACTCATTGTCCGAGCTTGTGTTTAATTCAACCGATTGAGTTTCTCGGCATTTTCTTTTTGTCCTCTCAAAATATTGCTTTCCAATATAAGACTGCTTTTTTTAATGTTTATTAACAATTTTAACGAGTAGTTGCGCATACAAAATGGTTTTGTCTACAGTTTTCATCAAGTAGCGGCAATCATGCACAAAAGGGGATACAGATCAGCATCATCACACAATATGTTGTACCACTTACCAACATTGCCTGAATCTGCACCCATCTAAAACATAGCGGTCTTCTTCTAGATTTTTATATTTTTTACCACCATGCAATTCGAACCATCCGTTGGCTGGCCAGAGCCCATATCCCAATTCTCATAGCCGTACTAAAGGATATTACATAACAATGAATGAAAGGAGACGTTACCATAGTTCCATCAGTCCAATACCATGAGCCTAGCAACCCTGTCGGTGAATAACCACCCAAGAAAATAAAGTCAGTCATCGCATCATCAAGGATATCTAAGAAGGAAATTCATTGGTTCGACTAAATTGTTTCTAAATATATCGACAAATGATTGCAAATGTTCCTTCTAAGAACCGCTTTCTTCTTTAAAATCTAGGTGTAGCAGGGTATTTGGTCGCGGTGGTTTGATCAAACAATTGAGCCAAATGCTTTCTAAAAAAAGTTTATCCCCGTAGTGAACTCTTTTTGTACATTCCTGTCAAGCCACGCTGGCACCTTTGAGTTCCTCTTTTCAAGATAGTGATTAATAGTTTTGCTCCATTTGCATGGCCACAAAACCCAGACGCATTGATAAAATTAGTCGCCGTTCAAAAAAAAAATGAAACCTACTGGCGATAAAATCATTTTCATCCGCATTATGAATGGAAGCCAAGGTTGCACCAGCCACCTGAGCATCACACAGTGCATCATCCACCGTTCCGCTTGATACTTCTACAACCAGATAGCAGAAATTGTTGGCTGGATTGAGCTCCCACGCGGCAGAAGGACACACTGAAACACAGAAATTTAAATAGGAACAATTGGAAATGGAGAGTTTTCACTGATCCCAATTCTTTTTTTTGTTCAGTTTTAGTCGAAAAGGCGCGCTCTTTCAAACCGCTCTAACTCCTCTAAAGAACCACTTTCCGAGAGGCTATTATCGCTTTTCGCCACCTCATCAACCTCACCAAATGCTCGCCGCGTTCGATTAATTCGACCTTGCTTATTTGTTTTCATTCTATCAGAATTTTATGAAGAACAAGATGAAATAGGTTATGTTCCGTGAAAATAAAGAATCGTTTAGATATAACCCAAAATAGAATTTTTGTGGTGAAACTAGCGTTTTTGCAGATGGGTTGCTCACCTCCTGTTGTTGTGGTTGTAGTCGTCGTCGTTGTGGTCGATGTGGTCGTAGTTGGCTCGGCAGTTGCCTGACTGGTCGTTTCGGCCGTCATAGCCAATACGGTCGTCAGTAAAACGGAGGTTGTCGCTTCCATCTCGTCCTCGTACATATCGTCCGCTGGAAATCGCATTGAAAGAAGAATAAAATAGACTTACGGGTTACGGTAGGGATGCAGGAGGAGGCAAGGGGAAGACGGCATAGGAATAAAAGAAGAACAGCTCTAAAATCAGCCATATCACGCGCTAATCGGTCGGGATAATGGCGACGAGAAAGGAATACGCCTTTCACCGCAGCTACAGATCGCACCGCCATTGCACTTGCTAATCAAACGAGAAACAGAAAGGCTGGTGGCTAGCGCCCTGACAGCCAGCGGTGCGAGAAAGATTTGATTCCCCCGAAAATTAGTTTGATTTTGTTGTTGGCAAGAAGCCCTTCCTTTTATTCTCCTATCAATACCGCTCTGCCCCCTTCTCCCTTTTAACAAACTTCTAGAACTTAATGGATTCCGGTAACCGTATTAATATCATATTTTACTTGTTGTTAAAGAAATCGCTCGTTTTACTTTAACCGAGATTACGAACAGAGAACACATAGGAAATGGAAGCGGAGGAGGTCTTCTGGTCAAAGGAACATCCGCTCGAAAAATATAAACAGGAGATCGAGACTCTCGTCACGGTACAATCAAGCTTTTGTTGTTCAATCAAAACAACTTTTTAGCATCGGTATCGAAACATTGTACGCCTATTCGGAACTCTTTGGGACTGGGAGAATGCCGCAAATTATTTGAGTTATGTAATGGAATATATGGAAGAGAGCACGCTTCACGATGGTTTGCCCCTTTATTTTAAACTGGAAACGATTGACGCCCCTGTTGTGTGTTGGCCAAGGTTCTTCCTTCAAAGTCGGATCAAGATCCGAATGTGAAAAAACGAAAAGCGAAACCATTTTTAACCATTTTTTTTGAGCTGAGGAATTGAGAGTAGGCTCATTCGAACCGATAATTTTTGCTGAGTCGAACTGCACTTTTAGATTTTTTTTAAAGTGAGGGAGTGAGGAGGAAGCGACCTTTTAAATTTCAAAAAATGTTACATCTTTTGTTGAGCTAGCGTGATGAGAGTAGGCTCATTCGACGGCGCGTCTTGGCGTATTGGCGGTTTATTTTTTGCTAAGCTCTGGTGCGTAACAGTGACGAATCGACAGCACTTTACCAAAGTTAAGCCCTTTCCTATAAGCGGCCTGCTTCGGTCAGCCAACGGTCAAAAATGGTTTCGCTTTTAGTTTTGTCAAATCCTGACCGTTAGCTTGCACTTTCGATTTCAAGAAAAGATTCAAGAAAAGAAAATGAGGATGGAATCTATGGGGGGTAGCGTGTAACCTCACAAAACAAAATTTGATAACCAGGGAAAGGGTACAATTCCGATCGATGGAGGAGAGGTCCAATGCGTATTGTAGACCGAATTAAGAAAGACCCGAAACGTGGATGGAACCTGTGCTATCCCAAATAGAAGCAGTTATTTGGTTGTATTTTTGCATAGCCAGTATGGTCTCTTTTTCATTGTTCTTAATAGAATCCTTATTGTGTTCGCTTTTTATAGGCTCTCCCAAATCACTTTTTATTGAGATTCATCTCTTTTTACTGTTTTCAACTGGTAATCAGACTCGAATAAGCCCTTTTTCCATGGCCAGCCGGGTTTGGTCAGCCAACGGTCAAAAATGGTTTCACTTTTGTTTTGTCAAATCCGGGGATTTCGACCAAAACCAGCGGCACGGGGAGATTCTAACGCGGAGCCTAGACCCACGCCTACAACCCCCGCGTCGGCGGCCACCGGCCGCCGTAGGCGCGGGGTGAGACTGGAACGCGAGCCTAGGCTCTTGCCCACAAGCATAACTGGGTCAACCTAACCTTTTTCTATAGCCAGCCGGGTTCGGTCAGCCGACGGTCAGAATGGCCAAGCCTTTCTTTTTGTCAAAGCCTGGGATTTCGACCAAACCAAGGGGCACTGGAGACTAATGCGGAGTCTCCGCCAACACAAAACGGGGGCGTCGGCAGACCGATGGCCGGCCAAGGCGCCCCTTCACGAAAGAACTGGGCACTTCTAGTCAATTAGATAATAATAAATGCTTTATTAGTCTAGAAAGTATTTATTTGGGGGTCATACATGGACAAAATGCCCAATTTCGGGCGCGACCGTTTTTGGGCCCTGACGGGAGTGCCGGGTGTTTGTGTCCGTATCTCGGCTATTTCTTGGTCGATTTCAAAAATTCAAAGACCGCGTTGGAGAGCACGTCAGGGCGATTCTAATGAACCCAGGCACATCTCAACCGGCCCGACAAAAAAACTGTAGCCCCATAAACTTTGACAGATGGTTTGTTACATAATGTGGTTTCCTTTGTTCTCTATCCACTTTTGTACTGTACTTTTTCCCCTACAAAAAAACTTGTAGAATATTTATGTGTACCTATTTATCATTTCTACTAGAAGAATATCTGTTGAAAAAGAAGTATGGGCCAGTCGGAAGGTTGTCCCGATAAAAGGTAGCCATAGAGAAATGCTGTCAGCACATAGAAGTGCACTTTCCAACCATTGACCTTCTCTATCCATTCGGCTTGGCCTTTCCTCTGAATCCAGACGAATTGACACTGGAAATGGGGGATTTCTCTTTGTGAGTACGCGCCACCGGCGGCTGCGGCTGGAAAATACAGCTAGCAAAGTGTTTACGCGGATAGTCGAATGAGGGACGCGCTTTCAGGGGTTGGCTAGAATGGTTTCAAATAGTAAAAAAAGGGGTTTCCCGAGATCATAGAAGTTGAAATATCGTCTGATATCGTCTCCGATAATCTTCGGGGTCGAAAGAGAAGCCCTCGCTTACGGCCATATCACGTTGAAAGTACGCCATCCCGTCCGATCTGGCAAGTCAAGCAACGTTGGGCCCGGTTAGTACTTGGATCGGAGACGGCTTGGGAATCCCGGGTGTCGTAAGCTTTTTGCTTTTGTTTCTTTTGACATTCTTCTTTTTTCCCTTTTTTTTCATCATTTTCCTAGAAATTTTGTTTTGCCTAACAAAGTCCCTGTTTATCTCCCTCTGTAGCCGCGTAGGCTGACTACAGCTCGGTCAAAAAATAAACAGTGCGTTGTTATTGATTACCAGACTGGTCTGTTTGTGTTCCCTAGACAGTGGTGGTTACTGCCCCACCGCCAATGGCCTCCAAAGGTGTTCGTCTCTTGGACGGCTCCTTCGCCGCGGCTCTTTCCGAGCTGGGATTCAATTCCGACGTAAGAACATTTCCTCCTAACTCTTAATGAAATTATCCCTACAGGAGCATAAGCTATGGACCGGCGCCGCTAACAAACTGGAACCTCAATTGGTTCAAAAGGTCTATGAAGGGTTGGTTGAATTTTTCCCGCCTGATTCTTGGATAAATTTCAAATTTTTAGATTTCTAGAAGCCGGTGTCGATATCATCACTACGAACACCTACCACTCGTTGATTCCGCTCATTAAGAAATATTATCCAGGTCATACAGTGATGGAATTTAACGAGGTATGTCTTATTTATCGAAAAGGAGCAGAGGACTTTTTTGAGCCAGTCTTTGGTCTTTACAGCCAATTTTGGCAGTCGAAACGGCCTGCCGATGCATTTCCCACGGTTTAAATGGGGAGGGGATGAGCTGGCAGAGGGTCAAAGCGACCAAAGATCAAATCGAAGCCGGGAATTCAAACTGTATTAGGGAAATGGGAAGAAACGGATCGGTCCTCGATAGTCCGTTCCCCTGCACCCGTAAAGTCTCGGCAAGACAAAGATATAAAGGTGTCGCAACTTTGTAGCAGTTTTGAATAAAGTTGATCCTCCTGCCGAGATTTTACGGGCGCGGCGAATTGGACAATCAAGCACCGAGCAGGAAGAAATCCCGATAAGCCGCCCCGGTCCATTTTAGCCAATTTATGAAATCCTGGGAAAAAATCCCCTGTTTCAAAGACCAAATTGGATAAATTCCTGTATTTCAGCCAGCTGTCGCCCTCCTCCATCAGGCTATAGAAGTTGTCGGACCAGCAAAGCCAGTAGAAATCTACGGCTCAATTGGTTGCTACGGTGCTTCTCTCCGCGACGCCTCGGAATATACAGGAACCTATGTTGACGACCTGGAGAAGGACATGTTCAGGGTACGCTATATTTACTTTTTAAAATAGCCAAACAAGAGGCTAGAGTGAGTATTGCGTAAGAGTTGACGCGCCTGCCCGCCAGACGTACAGGATAATCCCTTCCTTCCGTTCTCTGGTTACCCTGACCATTTATACAGGCGCCCCTTCCTCTGGTCATTGTAATGTTGCGCAACCCTCTTGGCACAGTGACGGGAAAAGTCAAAACAGCTTCGAAATCATCAAAAATCCCTCTGCGCTGGTAACCACTTGGCAACCAGGGGAGCACCGGCCCCGGGCTCTCTGTTGAAAAAAAATGCAAAAGACAAGGGTCGAATGGGTGCGAATGGGGGGTTTGACAGATAACCCACTCGCTCCGGACCTCTCGTGGTGTTCTGCCCGCCGCCGCCGGTTATATAGGCGCCCCTCGTCTGGCTGTCGAAATGTTACGAGTGCTGGCGGAAAATCTCTCGAGGGGAGAGGCCAGAGAAGCGGAAAGAGTCTCGAACTAATGAAAAATTTTGTCGCCTGCACCCGTATCTCCTCGGCAACCAGGGGAGAGCCGGCTATATAAGCCCCGCACCCTCTCAACGTAGCCAAGAGGTCCGGAGCGGATGGGTTAACGAGATTCTGAACACTTCAAGTCTTGAAGTCCATTCGCACCAACTCGACTCTTAAACTTTTGTACAATTGTAGGAAATCTGGTTTGATTTTTAGCCCCTAAAACAGGTTACTGTATAGTTCTAATGAGGAATACCCATCTATTGAAGAGTCTAGGACATGGCTGACTATTACATCAACGAGATTGCTAAACTGGAAATGTGTGGAATAAAGAAGATGATAATTGAAACGGTACCAACTCTATTGGAGGTTGACTCCATTCTAAAGGCTACTGACACCAGTCCAAGTGAATTTATCATTTCCTTCTCTTGCAAGGTATATAGACTTGTTTTATCAAATAGCGGAAGTTTTTCAGGATGGGGAGAATTTGAACCATGGAGAAAAGCTGGAAATTGCTGTACAAGCGGTCGTTTCTAGTCGAAAGGTAGGGAAGGTCAAAATTAAGGGCTCCGGTGGGCTTGTCTCCATTCTGAAATGAGAAGCCCTCGCTTACGGCCATACCACGTTGAAAGTACGCCATGCCGTCCGATCTGGCAAGTCAAGCAACGTTGGGCCCGGTTAGTACTTGGATCGGAGACGGCTTGGGAATCCCGGGTGTCGTAAGCTTTTTGCTTTTGTTTCTTTTCATTTTTTTCGACTAAAATATCATTTTTTCCATTTCAGATCAAAGGAATTGGAATCAATTGTACTGCTGCTGATCACATTTCGTCTCTTCTTGAGTCGATTCAAGGAATAACAAAGAATAAGCAGATTTTTGTCTATCCTAATGACGGGTATGGAAAGATCAAGTAGGCTCATTTTAACTGGGGGAAGAAGGAAATATAATTAAATCTAGGCTGGCTGATTTGACTGAAGAAGAGCTTCGCGTCCTCTTCCTGGATTGGATTGAGAAGGGCGCAACCGTCATTGGCGGCTGTTGCCAGGTCTCTACGGATACGATTCGCAAAATGAGAAAAGTCCTGGATTCTATTTAATTTTACTTAAAAAATGACGTTATTAATCGTTAAAATAAATGATTATTTAAAAATACGATTCCCCGGGATTTCCGCTCACTCTGAGGGCCAAAGGAGGGGCGCCCCTTGTAAGACGAGGACGTCGTTGAGGCATGTGATATTAGCTGTAATTTGGGCCCCCTTTTAGCTCTCTTGAATCAGTATTTACCCTTTTAAATTGTGTTGTCCTTTGCTTCAAAGTGTGATATCCCCCTCCTCCGCCGGCAACCCGGCAATCTCCGCCAGTCATTAGGTAAGCCGCCTCTCCTCCAATCAGCTGTCCTTCCTTCTTCTAATATTCTCTGACGCTGCCCGGGGATGGTGTGTAATGTGACGGAAACGGAAGCGATCAACATCTTCAAATTCTGTTTCCATCTATTCATCGCCCTACCTACCGTAATGCTGGATATCTGTCTGATTCATGCCATCTATTTCCATCGACCCCAGCTGCACAATCCCTTCTATGCGATATTCTCATTTTATGGAGTTATGGTGAGTTCAGCTGCCTGTGTGATAACATTTCTGACGGCTGATTGGTAGAAGTTATACATATAGACAGCAGGTGGTGGGGGGTGATCTTCCGGCTAACTGAATTTTAGTCTAGGTTACGAGAATATGGAGTTTGGAGACCGTAGAACAACAGCTACAGTAACCCGTGACAATTAAAAACGGGTCCCTGGGGCTCTATCATCCTGTCTCCGACTAATCCTAGGGGTTGAAAAACGGAAGGTCTGGACAAGGCCAGATCTTACAAGGGAACTTTTTCAATAAGCGATGCGTTCCGGCTAAACGAAGTACACCATTCGATAGAGAATCAAAATTTATAACAGGACCTGATGTCAGGAAGTGCGCAATGCATCGTAGTACGGCGCAACATATCTAGACTTGACTTGGAAAAAATTTGATAAAAGTTTTGTGAAAGGAAAGCGACCGCTCACGGAAAAGTGAGACTGGAAATGAAAAACAAAAATTCAGGAGACGGACCGAACCTGGGTCTGTAGAACCATAGTCGAACCCTTTACCTGTTCAGCCACTAGGTCGCTTGGAAAGACTCTAGATTAGAAAATTGATATTCCCTGAAACGGTTGCCTGTACATTATCCTCATAATGTCAGATGGCGCGTTGCGCACTTCCTGATACCAGCATCTTGTACAACTTTTGATTCTCCATCGAATGGTGTACTTCGTTTAGTCAGATCGCATCGCTTGTTGAAAAAGTTCCCTTGTTAGGGAGTCCTTGGTCAGGAATGGTATTCGCCTTATATCGGCCATTTTCTGGATTCCGATTCCGATAAAACCAAGTTTGTTAGAACCGTCATGACGTGATCTCCACGCCGATCATTGACTTTTAGAAATCGGCCAACAATTGACCGAGCTGTGGCCAGAAACGCAAAAGTGGCCTTGACAGCGTTACGTAACGGTCGTTCATGGGCGGCGGCGCCATATTTGTGGTCACAGCTCGATCAGCTGTGGACCAATTTCTGAAATTCAACGATCGGCGTGAAGCTCACATCATGACGGCTCTAACAAACCTGGATTTACCGCTGAAATACGAGAAATGGCAGAGATACAGGGGCAAACCCCATAAATAAGAGTGGCCGTTTTTCCTCTTCGTTTAATGATTTGTTTCAGCAATTCTGTTGTTTCTTGGTATCGTACGTCGTTCAAGGCATGCTGAGCTATTTGAAGTTCCTGCAATGCCCTATAATTAACAACTACAGTAATCTATCCTGGACGTTTACGTTTTTCTGGTTCTTTCCATATTATGTCAACTTTTCATTGGCTTTTGGCTTCATGTTCATGAGTATCAACCGGCTGACAGCTGTCGTCGTGCCGGTTTATTATAAAAAGGTCAGTTTTATTAGAAAACGGGGCAGGAAATTGGTGGGACAGTAGACAAAATATAGTGGGAAAGCCATTGTCTCGGAGCGAGAAAGAGCTGTCTCCGCTTACGGCCATACCACGTTGAAAGTACGCCATCCCGTCAGATCTGGCAAGTCAAGCAACGTTGGGCCCGGTTAGTACTTGGATCGGAGACGGCTTGGGAATCCCGGGTGTCGTAAGCTTTTTACTTTGCATTTCATGAGATTCATTTGGAATTTATTTTTGACGTCTATTTTGACGAAACGCGAGACTTTTTTCAATTGTGTCCATCCAGAGCAGAGTTCCACTAGGCTCTTTACCTTGTGAATCATTGTTAGAGTCTCTGCACCCATAAAGTCTCGGCCGTAGACGAGACGTATCACAGACCGGCATTCTCGGTTGGTTAGGCGCAAGCAGAAAGACCCTCTTTGTAGACATTCCAAAAAAACGAAAAACCGAATGGGGCGAAAAAATAAAGCGAAAAAAAATAAAGCTGCCCGAAAAACTACAAGAGCGTCTCTGCAATTCAATTTTTGAAAGCCCGGGCTAACCAGCCCGGGGAAAGTCACTGGACTCGTAGCCTTTTTCCTTTTCCAGCTGTGGAGGAAGATCCTGACTCCAGTCTTGGTTTCCTGTTGTGTTTTACCCTTCCTCTTCTCTTTTCAAACCATAGCCCCTACTGCTTTTGTCCAAACTCCTACAGGCGTTGCTCTGATCTACAAAAGATGGATCCCCGAGGTTTGTTCCCGTTTTTCCTATAAGATTATCTTCCAGTTGAGAATCAGCCTAACTTCTACAATTGTTATGTCTACCGTTTGCGTGATCTCGACGTTCTGCACAATTTTGACCCTTTTCCTCCTGATCCGGATGCCCTATCGGGTCAAGAGCCTCGAGAGGAATCTGTGTATTGTCGGCTGTACCATGTGTGTCACCTACGCTTTAAGTACGGTTATTTCTGTAAGTGTTTGGTAGAATTTGGCCTTATTTTGGACTATCTTCAGATTTGCAACGTCTCATTTGGTTCACAACTGGGTGATGTGAGAATTGATATCCTAGGGGAAATTACCTACTTTGTCAGTGATTTGGCATTTGTTCCCGGACCGTGGTCACTCCTTTTCATGAGCGCGGAGGTAGTTTCCTTCCTGTCAGGATCAAAATGAACGATAATTTCAGTTAAAGCAGAGGGTAAAGAGCTATTTTGGCTTCAAGAAGACTACCACGACGCCTACGTCAACAAAGGGAAGAAGTTCAGCACCGAGTACGCGAACTTAGCGATCTTCAATAGCCGAGGACTCACGAAAGAATGAATCCTGAATCATTTTATGTAAAGTAGCGTTACAGCTAGCAAAAAAGGCTTGTAAGCGCTGAATAAACACAGGACTGGATCCGAGTAACCAATTCATCTTCTCCAGTCCAAATGAAAGGGAACGTCGCTCTCTATTGAACTATTGACCTGAAGTATTTACCGTCTTGAGGAGACAGAAATGTTTCGTGGATTCTGGTCGTCGTCCATCAAGGAGACCAGAGAGAAATGACTCCCATCTCGTCTACATATGAGGCGGTTACCACGGTTCAAAAAACGGCTCAGTCTAATTGAGCGGGCTCATCTACTCCAGAATACATTTTATCTCCACTTTCGATTTGCTTATGACCGATTTCCTCCTATTTCCCCACATCGTTGTTATTCTTTTCCCGGCGCCATGTTTCTCTCCTTCCCGTGCATTGGTTTTCTTCTGCTTTCCGCCTGTAAACAAGCCCTTCCCCTTCCTCGCCTAGCCATTTCTCTTCCCGCCTAAACAACACTCCCGAAATTTGCATATCAATCCTCTCTGGAGCTGCTGCTTCATTAGATTAGATAAGGTCCCCCTCCGTCTCCCTCGGTTGTGTTGTGTGTCTAGAGAGACTATATTTCTATTACACCCGCTCCAAACACGCTATTCTACCCCGTGAAGCCGAAAAAAAAAGAAGATGACGACCCGCCGCGTGGCATTCACTTCTGATCTACTGGAAACCGTCGGCGACGATCAGCTGATACAATTTATCAATGCCCGCGTACTTCGACAGGGCAAACTCTGCCCCAATGAACATCTTTGGGTTTGTTTTCTTCCTTCTCTCGTTCATTCTTTTTCTATATATTTTTATGGCTAAAAGGGGAGTTTGTAGATTCGTGGTGGGAAAATTATCAGCGCTGAGAAGATTTTCTTCGAAGAGAAGAAAAGCGCCGACATTCAAGTGGACTGCAATGGCCTGATCATCTCGCCCGGGTTCATTGATATTCAGCTCAACGGTAGGCTCTATTTTTTGTTCTTTAGGGGATCAGATAGCAGATTTATTGGGCAGTCATAGGGAGTACTGTACCCTGACAGGGAGTATAGTAATTTTGCCCCGTTATACAGTTCGTTTTTCAACGAAAATACTGCCGGAGTCAAGCTTTCGCTTTGGGAACCTACCCAACAAAATCGGCGTTTTCTTGAATCTTTACAGTAAGCCGGCGTCAGCTGGCGGTAAATTTAAAAGTCTACAAGAAAAAGTCTCGAAGAGCCCGGGAATTTGCTTTCGAAATCGAGTAAATCGACTTGAATCACGGCTTTCTTGAGAAAATTTCCTTCTTTGGATGCCCTTTTCTATGCTTTCGTTTACTTATTTTTGAAACAACATCCTCCCATGTAAAGCACAATTAGAGAGAATACAGTACCCTGAACGGAAACTGCCCCAATTTGGCTGTGTACCACGCTTAATGGACACCTTTCTCAGTTGGCTATATATCCCTCCTTTTATCCCAGTAATTCCCTTCCATTCCAGGCGGTTTCGGTGTGGATTTCTCTTCCTACCCAGACAGTGATGAAGAGTATCTGAAGAACCTGAATAAAGTCAGCTATGAGCTCTTGTCCCACGGAGTGACCGCCTTCGTTCCCACTGTCATTACCAGTGCTCCTGGTGCTTATAAACAGGTAGGGACCACTATTTTCAACTTCTTCTTGATTTCTTTCGGCATCATATTGTTCCGTATTGTCACTATTTGGTGGTTTCGTTCCTCATAGTTTATATGAGCCATGGCTCCATTTAGGAACTATTTGAGGGGCTAAATGGCTGAAGGCGGGCGATATTCAGTCCTTACTCTTTTTGATCTCTCTTGGCTGGAAAATAGCCAATTTTCTAAAAGTTTAGAGAGAAAAGAGCGCGTTTAGATAATATTTTGAGCCTGGCTTTTGACAGAATTTCGGCGACGGTCTCGGCACTACTATACTGTTGTATCAGCTGTTTGTTTGCCTTGTGTCCGTCGCTGAAAGTTCGTTGGAATTGATTTCAAGTGGTCAACGCCGAAAAAATGAGAGGAATCTGGAAACAAAAAGGCGGAAAAGATATTATCCCTTGAAAAAATAACCCTAGGCTGCATTTTTAACGCCTTATTGCTCCTAAAAGCCTCCACTGGTCCAAAAGAAAAAAAGAAAGCTAAAGCGCTCTCCAGGTTCCTCGGGATACGGTAATTACCCTCCAATATTCAAAATTGCTCCGAAAATGAGGTCCTAAACCAGTTTTATATAATCTCACAACCTCGAATAGAGCGGGAAAGGGTTAATTGAATGGGAATGGGCGCCCTCAGTGCGCATATGGCCGACTGTGCCCGCTCTCCCTCTCCCCGGTCATTCCCACCTCCTCCCAGCAATAATCCATAAATGTCTACATCTATCTAGAATCTTTGTCCTTTCCTGTCCCGTCTCCCCCCTTTTATATCTCGCCCACTATGGCTATTTTCTGTTCTCTGTCTCTCTCTCCCCACTCTGTGTCCCCTCCCCCGTTTATTTAGTTGATCGGCGATCAATTCGTGACTAACTCTCTCTCTCTCTCTCTCTCTCTCTCTCATTTTTCGCTGGTTTCAATTAGTTTTCTCCTATTATTACAGTACTTTTCCGCCCGTTGATCATAACAGCTTTCAATCAACTATACCTCGTTATTTTTTCGGGATAATCGCCCAGTAAAACGGTCTATGGACGGCTGTACGAAACTTTCCTTCCCTCTTTTCACTTTATCTACCCTTTTCCCATTGATTTCGAGCCCACTGTTATCTAGTTTTTTGTCCTTTTCTTGTTGATTTCCCCCCGTATCAGGTCAATTTCTTTGGTGTTTCAGATCTTGCCCCTGTTGAAGAGAACTCCCGGCGGTAGTCATGGTGCAGCGATCTTAGGTAAGTCGTCAACTTTAACATTTCTACACCCAAATTTCTACCAAATTTACCTTATAGAGATCTCAATTTTGAAGTTTCCTATGGTTTTCGGTTAGAAAAAACCTTATTTGAGGGAAAAATCCAAAATTCGGGATCAAACCGTCGCCAGATCCCAAAAGGGCGCGACAAACTAGAAAGATGCCAATTAGTTCCGCTTCCTCCCCTCTTTTTCTAGGCTTACAATGGCCAGCCAGAGAATGTGTAAGCAACCCGCCACCAGCATACAAACCCCCTCAAGGAGAAACCAGTTAGAGACGGGTGGAAGACCAAAGCGTCATCCGTTCGTTCGTTCGTCTTCCCTTTCCCATTAGACTGGGTGACTGGGTGCGTAGGAGACAGGAAATCACTCAATTTTTAGACTATAAACTGCTTCTTTTTCGGTCATAAAGTGAAAAATCTTAACAAAGAGCTCAATTTCTGGGTAATTTGAACGATTAGCCGCAAAGTTTTCTGGAAAAAGCGCGTCAACTACTTCGAAGACGGCTTACCGCCCTTTTCCTCCTGAACCCCCTGTTTTGAAGGGTTTATGTGAAAATTCCAAGAAGGACTGGGATTCCGGGATAAAACCGAGAAGCCCAGTCAATTTTTGGTCTATTCCATCCCCGCAGCAGTGCACCAAAAAGTGCGTCACCGCCTCCGTTTCCCCCCTGCTTGTTCAGCTTGACCTACATCCTCCTCGCATGCTTGGGACAGTCTCTGCCCTCCCCCTCTTTTGTTGATTTCCTTCCCTCTGCTCGATTTCAATCGATCGATGGATGGATATTTCCAGGTGCCCATTTGGAGGGACCGTTTATTTCCCGGGAAAGGAAAGGATGCCACCCGGAGCAGAATGTCGAAGAATGGGGACCGGATCCGGTGAAGAAATTGCGCGAAGTCTATGGCTCCCTGGATAATATCACCTACGTCACCTTGGCACCAGAATTGGAACAGAGTGAAGTAGCCATCAAGTGGGGTTTTTCCTATTTTACCCAATTTTTTGGCTATTTTCCAGAGAATTGAGGAAAAATGGAGTCTTGGTCTCTTTGGGCCA
Source organism: Oscheius dolichura (assembly GCA_932521035.1). NCBI lineage: Eukaryota > Metazoa > Nematoda > Chromadorea > Rhabditida > Rhabditidae > Oscheius > Oscheius dolichura. Next base: position 1,794,690 of record OW051494.1, on the reverse strand, counting down.
CTCGTCAGCCCAGCTAAAGGCCGGGGAACAGGGAATTCTGGCTGGAGCCACTTGCCTGACTCATCTATTCAATGCTATGAACTCCGTAAGCTCACTAGTTTTATTATTTTAGCCTTAAAAAATTAGAAAAGTAGGGAGCAAAATAACGAAATGGGTGCAGTTTGCCCCCAATGCGCACTCAACGCGTTGTACCGAAAATGCGACACAGTTCGCGCTTTCGTAAGTGTTTATGGCCAAAAATGGCGTCCTTTTCTCTATTTTCATTTATTTTTTCTATATATTTTGATAGTTTTAAACAATTTTTGACCTACAGTATCCCTGAAAGAGCAAAAAGCCCGCCAAATGGGGAATTTTGAATGCTTGAGCCCTGAATTTCGTTCCAATAGGTGTTTTTGTACGCTAACTCTGTTTTATTCACCATTTTGCTCTATTTTTCATTTTTATTCAATTTACTAGAGCTTTCTGATCATTTAGTCCTTTAAAAATCTTCGAATTGTGGAATTTTGAACAGTTTAGTCCAAAAATCGGCCGTTTTTGGATCATAATTCGTCCCAATCTCTATTTTTCCAGATTTCTAAACAAAAAATAGCATTTTTCTTACAGTACCATCACCGTGATCCCGGACTAATCGGTCTACTTACTTCAAAAGTTGTCCTAAACGCCCATATCCCGTTGTACTATGGTATCATCGCCGACGGCCACCACACGGATGACAGCGCTCTTCGTATTGCTCACAGGTAGCCATTTCCTCCTATTTTGAGAGTATTTTTCCCTCCAGGACCCATCCAGAAGGCCTGATCCTTGTCACAGATGCCATGGGAGCACTGGGAATGGCTGACGGGCGGCACAAACTGGGAGAGCAGACTGTCATTGTGAAGGGAATCCATGCAACTCTGGAGGGGACTGATAATCTAGCCGGAAGGTGACTCAAAACCATTTTACTGGCTATATTTTGGGTTATTTTTCAGTGTAGTCTCTATTCCATACTCGGTGAGACATTTCATCAAGGCGGCTCGTTGTTCTATTGAAGAAGGACTCCTGGCAGCTAGTAAGAAGCCAGGTAAGGGGGTATTACCTTCTGTTTTGTTTCATTTTTCAAATTTTAGAAGAAGAAATAGGGCTTGGCTAGAAAAGAGGTCAATATTGGCGGTAATAGACCATTTCTAGTCTTTTGAACAGCGTGAGCCATTTTCCACAGTCCCTTTTGAGCTATTTTAACAAATTCTATACGAAACCATGAGTTAGAGTGCATCTGTATGCTTTTTGAATAGAATTACGTTCCCACTTTCCAAATTAGAACCTTCCAAAAGACTGCAAGGTCACTCCAGAAGGTTCGCTTCATGTAATTTACCTTTCCTTCATTTGTATTGGGCTAACGGACGGCGATTTTCAAACGTCACCCGGCACTGACGCTTAGGTCACTTGGTAACTGTTTCATGAGTTATTTTCTCAGCATTTGCGCAGCCTACCCTGGTCTTAACTTAAAACAGCGTCCAACTATCAAAGGCAACGAAAAAATTCCCAAAATTATAAGGGCCATACCTTTAAAAAGTCCTAGTTTCACCCATTACTGTACCTGGATGCAAATTTAGCTTACAAACTTCCGTTTTCCCACATTTTCCCAGTCAAAAATAAGGGTTTCAATGGTCCATTACCGAGGATCCAACTATCAACCTACCAGTATGCCTCCGGCGGCCTTTGACCGCGTTGGGATTAGTTTATTGCGGTCGAAAAAGAATTGACAGTCGGATAAGATCTGACGGTCGAAACTTTCTGCTTCTCTCTCATTTGACCTGTCGATCTACACAGACGACATGTCTCGCAGACAGACAGACAGATAGACAGACAGACAGACAGAGATCTGCCTATTATTAGGTTAGGATAGAGGAAGGTGAAAATGCCCTGTTGCCCCGTTTTTTATCTCCAAAAGCGAGTCAAACCCTGCTTTCCCCTCTCTTCGCTTCCCTCCATCAAATTCTAATAAAAAGCTCCAAAAACCGCTTGTTTTCTCCCAAAAGATGCTTCCGCTTTTCCCTACCCTGATATTCTATTTCCAGCTGCTTTTCTCTCCCTTTCAAATAAGGGAACCCTCTCGGATGGGAGTGATGCCGACCTGGTCATCGTCAACGACAACATCGATGTACTGGCCACGTTCATCGGCGGGAAACTTGTTTATCATAGCTGATTCCGTCAATATTTCATGTATCTCCCTTTTTAAATGAATCATTTCTATTTACCTTGCTCTATTCCCACGCAATTTCAACATCCAGCTGTTGTATACAAATTTATATCTTCTCCTCCATTTATTTTTCTGTTTTTTAAATGAATTGTGAATTTTTAAGAATTATGGCGGAACCGGTAGTAGGAGATCCAGAAGATTTGGAGGTACGCCGTGAACCGGATGGAGAGTCGATGAATGACGGGCGGGCTCTGGTTCAACCACATCGACGCAGTGGAGATGTCATAACGTTAGTTTATATACTTAGTATTAAAAAAGAGAAATTCTAGACCTACTAGAGCCGTTCTAACCCTCTCCAAGTCCATGTTCAATGCGGGGTGCTTCTCCCTGCCGTATGCTTGGAAATTGGGAGGACTTTGGGTAAGTTCATGCTATTTTTATATTATTTTTACGTTTCTTAATTAATAAGGGTAGAAATATGATCGAAATTAGTATAAAAATACGTGTAAAAATCGAAAATTCCGAGGAAATCTTGCTTCTGTGCGACAAAAGGGTGCATCCAGCTTGAAATACCGTTATTTTCGGTTATTTTGTAGAAATTTGTACTTTTTTACGCTTTTTATAAAGTTTTCTTGAATTAGTACACACTATCCTGAACATTTTAAATGGAAAAATTGTAATATAGTCCATTTCTAACGGATATTCTACGGATTCAAATTTGGCGACGCGTCTCCGCTATGGAACGTGGTTTGAAAGCTTCCCGGTTCCACAGCGGAGAGGCAAGGCTATGGACTATCCATTGGAAATGGACTATAGAGCGAACTCCACACCCACAGTCGTCCAAAAGCCGAAACGCTAAAAATATCCCCAATTCCAGGTCTCCTTCGCGATGTCCTTCATAATTGCCGGGTTCAATTGGTACGGTAATCATATTTTAGTCAAATCGAGTCAACACTTGGCCAGGAAGTGAGTCACCCTCCCTTTATTCTGATCCAGTATTTCCAATTTTTAGATCAGAGAGATCTGCCTTGGATTACGGTCATTTTGCCAAGAAAGTATGTGACTACAGTGATATTCGATTCCTCAGGAATAACAGCAAAGCCGTTATGTCAGTTTTCCACTTACAGTATCCTTTCTACGCCCGCTATTTCCAAATTATTTAAAAATTCTTTAATTTTAGGTACATGGTGAACATAACAATTCTCTTCTACCAGCTGGGAATGTGCAGTGTGGCCATTCTCTTCATTTCTGACAATATGGTACGTTTTCCCCTAACAAGGGAAGTGGCAATCACCCCCAGAATATTACAAAAATGACTTGGTCTCTTCAAAGAATCGAACCCAAGTTGAGAAAAACACAAAAGCTCGGTGGGCGAGTGCACTATCCACTTAGCCACCGCTTCACATTTTTAGAAGGAGAATGGAAAATAGACAAGTCCAAAAACACGTTTAGCATTGAAACTCATTTTGCGTTTTCCTCCTCAACGGAGTCATTATGGCAAAAAAGAAAGAATATGTCTTGATCGCCAGAAAATTCTCTACAAGATGACATCAAAAAAGTTTGAAAAAGTGATGCCGAGCAAGTATCCTTCCCTTGTAAATTCAGACTAAAATCCCCATTTTTCAGGTAAACCTTCTTGGTTATAAACTAGGAGTGACGGATAGGCACACCCAGATGGTTATTATGGCCTCCATTGCCCTGATATTTATCCTGATTACAAATATGTTCACGGAAATGAGGTAGACTCCTATTTATTCACCCAGTACTCCATTTTTAGGGTCATCTCCGCATTTGCTCTGATTTCTTCGGTTTTCTTCGTTATTGGTGCTACAGTAATCATGCAATATACTGTTAGGTAAGCGTGTATATAAATTAAACTACCGTACCCTCTTCAAAAAAAAACAAAAAACCCCGCAAATCCCAACTGTAAGCGCGCTCCATAGCGAATTGTTGATGTATCCTCTAGTTTCGTCCGTTTTATGGTTTCGCTTGGATTTTTTTCTATTTTTTTAGTCCTACAATAATCCGTTTTGCAGTTATAAGTTCAGAAAAATAGAGAAAAATGCGGAAAATAGCTGTCTGGGAGGCGTTTCCATGAGATATGTCAATGGGGCGCGCTTACGGACAACTGGGAGGGATGCGGTAATTCCACTATAGGAGAATATAACGATATTTGATTTCTATATTTCAGGCAACCAAATAATTGGGAAGATTTAACAGAAAACCATTGGCATAGTGATTTTCGGGGGACAATAATGATGATCGGTATGGCGATGTACGCCTTCGAGGGGCAGACCATGGTACGGATTCCATTTTTTTACCATTTCCAATCCAAAAATTCCAGATTCTACCAATTGAGAATAAACTGGAGAATCCTGCCGATTTCCTGGCCCCGATGGGAGGTGTCCTTCCCACCACCATGATCATCTGCACCTGTTTCATGACGGCTCTCGGATTCTTCGGTTATACCGGCTTCGGTGACGCGATAGCCCCCTCGATCACGACAAATGTTCCCAAAGAGGGCTTCTATTCCATGGTCAACGTCTTCCTCATGCTTCAAGCCCTCTTGGGTCACTCCATTGCCATGTATGTCGTCTTTGATATGTTCTTCAACGGATTCCGGAGGAAATGGACCAATCGCTTCCCTAATACCCCCAAGCAGGTCGTCGATAAGGTAGGAAATTATATATTTTTTCTATGAAAATTCAAAAATTCAGGGCTTCCGTGTCTTCTGGGTTCTCATCACATACGCAATGGCGGTGTTGATACCCAAATTGGAGATTATGATCCCATTGGTTGGTGTCACAAGTGGGACACTGTGTGCCCTGGTGTATCCTCCCATTTTTGAGATGATCACGTTCTGGACCGACTGGAAGGTGACCTCTAGACGTTATATTTTCTTTTGTAGAAGTTTTAAAGAGGGCAATAGCTGGAGAATTGAGCCGATATTTTGGTGTAGTTATCAAAACCGTATCCCCTAGGAAAATCACACTCCCTGGGTCAAAAATGGCTGGGTAGAACGCTCTTTTTTGATCTGACGCGTATCCTAGCCTGGGAGAATATTAATAACCGGGCAGGGTAACCATTAGGAGGGGATAGTCTTCAAAGAACTCGCAGAGACGAGCCCCAGGTCAAAATAAGCTAGACCGTCGATACTCTCTGATCCTCTGCACTCATAAAGTCTCGGCAAGGCACGGATATAAAAGCGTCACAACTTTGTAACAGTTTTAAGTAAAGATGATCCTCCTGCCGAGACTTTATAGGTGCAGGGGATTGGACTATTGAGATCCGAGCCGTCGAAATACAAACTGTTCCCCGTTCCACCTACCCAAGACCCGCTTTAGATAGTTTTAGCCCTTATTTTAAAGCAAACGCGCTTTCGTTCGCCTAAAAAACTGCCTAGCCATCCCTCGTAACATTTTCCAGACGAATTTCCCTTGTTAGAGTACCTATAAATGGTAACAGACCGCAAAATGGTTAAATACGTCGATCAGCAAGGGGAACAGACGATTTAGCCGGCTAATTTTCATCGTTTCTTCATAATTTCAAGTGAACTGATGGGTTCTTCCATTTCTTTCTCTAAAATATATTCTGCTAGGGGACCATAAGGGATTTTCTATCCGTTATTCCCCTATTAGAATGAGATGGGAGCCCTTATAGAAGATGGCGCGGGCATCGGTCTATTCTTTACTTTCTGTTGACCATATCCCCTTATTTTGATGCCCTATAACCTCCATTTTTATTTCCTAATCTGCTACTTTCAGGGCCTGTTAACATATCGCCAGAGGATGCTCAAAATCGGTTGGAATTGTTTCGTCATCACCGTCGGCCTCTTCGCCATCACTGCCGGTCTCTATGCCAACATTTCGGCCATTATCGAATCTTTTTCTCAGCCCGAATAACCTCACCTCCCCTCTCAGTTCCATTCTAGTCTCTCTAGCTGAAATATCATATCATTATTATCCTTTTCTTAACTCTATCACCTCCATCTACCGTATGCCAAAAAGTGAGACCAAACTCTGCAATTATCCGGTATCCCCCCTAATTTCCCTTACGAGATACATGAGGAAAACGGTAAAAAACATTAAAAACACAGGTAGTGTGCCTTTCATTTTACTTGTTTGTTAAAAAAATCCAATTTGTATTTAATTGTGGACGTGTATTCTTCCCTTCTCCTTCTTTGCCCAGTTCCCCGCCGACCTCTCTTCCCTTTTTTTCGAATTTTTCTTAAAAAGGCGCCAAATTCTCTGGTATTTCCTGTTTGTATACAATACGATACAAAAAGTATGAAATGAAAACTAATTTATCAGACCTCGCTTTATTCGATTGCCACTCTCAATTATGACTGGAACAGAGACCTCTTGGAATCTGCGACGGCAGAGAATTTTGGGCTTCTTGACGACAAATCCAGGCAGAACTTTTAGCTTTACCGTATCCAGTAGATTAAGGACTACTTTTTATTATAAGAAGAAAACCGACAAGCTGCTGTTTTGCCATCAAAAGAGGCAAACCTAATATTACGGCTCGGCCCTCGACAGTCTGATCCCCTGCACCGATAAAGTCTCGGCAGGAGGACCACCTTTATTCAAAACTGTTACAAAACTGTGTCGCCTTTATTCCTTTTTCTTGCCGAGACTTTACGGGTGCAGGGGTTTGTGGTTGCGACATTGTCGCATGTTGAGCCGGGCAACGGATATTGGACGAGATGTCATGGTCTGAGAAGCACAAGGCCATCAATTCACAATATGAAGACATCATCGCGTGATTGCGGATACAAATAAGTAGTTCTCCGTGTCGCATCGTGCGTTCTATAAAAATAATATTATTATCATACTGCGATTGTGCTGTCAAGTGGCTGTTTTCATCGTTATATTCATGTCACAGAGCTCTAACAAGACTGTCCTGTCAAAAACTGGCTTCTTTAAAGGATCTGTCAGGGACTGGGGCGGATTACTGTAGTTGGGGTATATAGACACATACGTATAGGCCAAATGTAGCTTTTTTAATGAAAAATGAAAAACACTACCGGGATCAGCGTCAAAAATCACATCGAATGAAGTACATCCCCCGCATAATAACAAGGCGGGCGCGCTATCGTTTCGGGACCCGTGAGCGGAATCGGGCAACTTCGTGAACGAAACTCCCAGTCCCTAACAGTTCTTTTAAACTATTTCTGGGTTGATTTATTGTGGCTGTTACCGTTCTTTCCGTTGTAGGAAACACAACCAGCTTGCTTGCTTCTCTACCACTTTTAGTTCCAGAAAAATATTTGTCGTTAGAAAATATAGAACATTTCTTTATGGAATAAAGTAGCGGAGGTTTATGTATGAAACCTGAAACATTTTATGGAAGGGAAGAGATATAAATGAAGAAAGAGAAGGTAGTTTTAGACCAGTTTGACCTAAAACAAAGGGAACAGATAGGAAAAGTCAGGAGAGGAGGTGAAAATGGCTGGCTTATCAGCACTCTGTCGTTCCTTGTCGGAATGGGATTGTCAATTGGCAGAGACTACAGCTGGCAGCCGGCTTAGAAGATTCGCCATAAAAAACTAAACAAGCAGGTTTTGAAATCATCGAAATTGATCCATAAATGGCCGAGATGGAAGCCGATTCATTTTGGAGGAGGATGCTGCTATAAAGCCGAGGCTATCTGACAGGAGGCGCCACGAGATTTTCCCTATCTCCCTTCGTTTTTCGCCTCTCTAGAGCAGGCAATTCAAAAATTATTGCCAGAGACCCCTAACGGAGCCTACTAGCCAGAAGGCGTTCCCTCTCCGTTACGACCGAAGTCGGGAGGGTCATTCTGTTGAAATTTCATCTCAAAGATGAGCGCAGAGCATAACCGTTTGGAGCACTGCCGAGTCTTTACGGGTGCAGGCGCGCCGAGGTTCCCTGAAGCTAGGTTTCTTGTTTTCTCTTCGTTTTTCGCCTGTCTAGAACAGGCAATTCAAAAATTAATCGCAGAGACCCCTCGCGGGGCTTCTACTCTCCAGCATGAGTGATCTCATGAACCATGAGAGCATTTATCAGCCCAGCATCACGATTGCCATCGAGGACAACCGGGTGAGGTCACTCTGCGGAATATATTCCGACTTGGAAAAGCGACTGTGAATAGAAGTGAAAAGACTGCTGCCGAGAGTTTACGGGTGCAGCGGCAGCGGCAGGTTGGTCCTGATCTTGGTCCAGAAATCGTTTGGAATTGGAAAATGGATGGAAATGGAAAAAATTGCCCATATTTGGCTATTTTGACACCCAGGAGGACAACGCCGACACCTCAAACGTCTCCGGCGGCGTGCTCGTCTTTGGGAGTACCCGGGCGTGTCGGGTGTTTGTGTCTGTATCTCGGGTATTTCTTGGCGAATTTGAAAAATTCAAAGACCTACCTGGAGAGCACGTCAAGACGATTATAACGAATTTGATTACAGCTCAAACATTTGGACAGGAAAGGCCTACAAACTTAGACTTCAGAAATATTAGCCTCGGACGCAAGTTACGTAACAATCCTTTATCAATGATGGAGAGGCTGCAGGTTTTTTGTCGGAGCGGTTGAAATGTGACCGGGTTCACTGGAATCGTGTTGACGTGCTCTCCAAGATGGTCTTTGAACTTTAGAAATTGATCAAGAAATACCAGAGATATGGGCACAAACGCCCGACACGGTCTTCTACCCCCAAAAAAGGGCGCGCCCGAAATTGCGCGCGTTGCCGATGTATGAGAGAGAGTCTCTCTAACTCCTCAAAACAACAAGAGAAAAACACAAGAAAGAAGAGAATGGTTCCTTTATTTAGCCATATTATCCTTATTGTCACGTAGATAAAGGATAAGGGAAGCCGCTGTGCTGTTAGCCACCGCCGCCGGCCTTCTCATCCTGTATCTTGTCTTCTTTTTTTCGTAGCGGATTTTTTGACTTTCACATTAGATTTCTGCGGACTCTTCTCGGGAGTGCCGTCGTCCGCCTTGTCCTTGTCCTCCTTCTTTGACTTGTCCTTGTCTTTGTCCTTGTCCTTGTCCTTTTTCGCCTTCTTCTTCCCCTCTTTACTACTCTTCTTCTTCTCCTCCACACTGGCCGGCTTCTCGTCTTCTTTTTCCCACTTCTGGGGGTGTCGTCTTCTCCCCTCCGAGATCCTCCCTCAGTCGGGCCTTCGCCTTCTGCCAGTGGGTGTTCTCCACACACAGTGGTCGCTGTCCTCCATACTTGTAGAAGTCCTTCTCAATTTCCCGCCTCACCTCCGCCAGGTAGCGCTTGTCCTTGTAGCTCAGCATGTAATGCGCCGCTGCCCAGTCCATAAACGCCAAGCAGACTTTACACGTCTCCTCCTTGAAGCGGGTCTTCTTCGCATTGAGGCACTTATGGTCCAGATAGATCTTGTGCACCTTGTCGTAGTCGTCGCCCACTCGGAGACGATACCGCATAGCGCCGTTGCGCTCGGAGTTGGCCTTGTTCGGACTTGTTAAACTCTTCCGGATTGAATTTATATCGGATATTTAGAATCGTCGCCGCTTGGGACTCGGCCTGGGCCAGCGCCTGCTGCTCGTCTGGTCCTTCCGGCCCATTCGGCGGCGGCATTCCATGGCGAGGAGGAGGTAGTGGTCCGTTCGGAGGTGGCATTCCTGTGGGAGGACCGTTAGGTGGCGGAGGACCCATCCCGGGAGGAGGTCAACCAGGCGGAGGAGGAGACCCGCCATACGGGGGTGGCGGTCCCTGTAGAGATGGAGGAAGCCCTTGCATGCGAATCCTGGTTCTTGCTTTTCTTCTTCTTGCCGCCGGGTATTTAATCGCATAGAATCAGCAGGTATGGTAGGAGGAAAAGTGGCAGAAAATGCAGCAAAAGCAGGAAAAACATCGTGGAAACAGTCGTCTATCAGCGAGCTATACGGGGGCAATAGAGGAATTCGGGACCGACTGGGGTAGACAGGACGAGAAATGGATTAGGGGCTTACAATTGGACTATGGGATTAATTTTGACCATTTTTTCGAGAAAAAAGGCTCCCCCTTTTCTCCTTGTTCTGGCCTTTGGAAACTTTATTTGAAAATCTACAAGCATAATGGTTGAAATATCCACGAGAAACCATTATATGGTCAGTAGTGTTCCACTACTTTACTGTTCGACGCGTACAGCATGGGCGGCGATTTCTTCTCCCTCTAGGAGGACATAGTCGATGCGGAACTCCTCGTTCCATTGGTTCTTTAGCCAATACTGCGGCCACTGGCCTTCCGTCTCCTGCGAGCGAACTTCAACCACCCGTTCGTCGTCAAGAACAGCCTTCAGCAGGCGGCCACGAGGATCGGGGCTCTCGAAGTCGTGGAGGACATCTCGCCAACAGTTCCACGAATTTTCATCTAGATTTTCTTTAATAGAAAATGAGGGAGAGTATTACCTGCGCCGAGGGCAACCCACCCTAGTGGACCGGCAGCTGCCAGAGCGGTAGCTGCCCCAGCAATAGCTGGTGCTGAGCTGGCGGCGGCACCGGCGACAACTGGTCCGGTTACTGGACCAAAGATGATTACAATTGGGCCGATGGTTAGTCCGGCAACCATTGTAAGTCTGCTTTATTGGGAAATCTAAAAAAAACTTGACTGTCAAAGGAAAGAGAAGAGACGGGTTATTAGACCGAGAAACAGAGGCTTCATCTCACTGGTCCCGAAACGATTGCGGCCTTTTCCGTTACTTTTTTAAAGAATGGACAGCCGTTACGGGACCACTGACGCACTGAATCCTCTCGATAGTTTCTTTAAACAAGTAGGGGAATAAATAGGAGAACCGCAGAGAAGTTGGTTGCGCTGCGACCCCCTACCTTTTATACCCAGCCTTCTCTCTTTTCAATTTCTCTTCAATTTCTAACTGTTACTTTCGTTTACACCCTTCTTATTTTTAGGTTTACTCAATTTCTAACCGTTTCTCTCTTTTCGTTATTGTCTTTTTTCGTATTCTCCCAGCTATTCACCTTTTTGATAGATGGGCCCCGCCAATTTCTCACTATTAGTCAGCTCTGGTCAGTTGCTATCGTACTTTGTTTTTCAGTTTCAAAGACAGAAAGTGATACAGAGGGGATACTTCAATTTCTCACTGGAAGAATTGAAAAAAGTGTTTAGTATGTTTATATTTATGTTTTATCGTATTATATCGTATTCGGCTTGGCTTTTCCTCTGAATCCGAATCGGGTCGTAGAGTTGCCATCCGGTCAGGCCGCTTCTCCTCCGAGCGAATTGCTTCCTGTCCGCCGTCTTCCTTGTTGACTGTTCGATGCTGTGGCTGCTCTGCTTGTTGGGGGTGTTTCTCGCCCTCATCGCCGCCGCTGACTTGGCCTCAACCACGTTAATCCACTTCCTGTTCTCAGCAATAGAATACTTCCAGTTCGTACCCTACGCCTTCACCATCCAGCTGGTCCTGACCCTTCTCTTCATCTGGCATCCCTACCTCTTCCTCTTGAATTTGGCGATGCTCTTCTTCAATTTGTGGCAATTCGCTTTTTCAATTCTTCCAGTGAGAAATTGAAGTATCCCCTCTGTATCACTTTCTGTCTTTGAAACTGAAAAACAAAGTACGATAGCAACTGACCAGAGCTGACTAATAGTGAGAAATTGGCGGGGCCCATCTATCAAAAAGGTGAATAGCTGGGAGAATACGAAAAAAGACAATAACGAAAAGAGAGAAACGGTTAGAAATTGAGTAAACCTAAAAATAAGAAGGGTGTAAACGAAAGTAACAGTTAGAAATTGAAGAGAAATTGAAAAGAGAGAAGGCTGGGTATAAAAGGTAGGGGGTCGCAGCGCAACCAACTTCTCTGCGGTTCTCCTATTTATTCCCCTACTTGTTTAAAGAAACTATCGAGAGGATTCAGTGCGTCAGTGGTCCCGTAACGGCTGTCCATTCTTTAAAAAAGTAACGGAAAAGGCCGCAATCGTTTCGGGACCAGTGAGATGAAGCCTCTGTTTCTCGGTCTAATAACCCGTCTCTTCTCTTTCCTTTGACAGTCAAGTTTTTTTTAGATTTCCCAATAAAGCAGACTTACAATGGTTGCCGGACTAACCATCGGCCCAATTGTAATCATCTTTGGTCCAGTAACCGGACCAGTTGTCGCCGGTGCCGCCGCCAGCTCAGCACCAGCTATTGCTGGGGCAGCTACCGCTCTGGCAGCTGCCGGTCCACTAGGGTGGGTTGCCCTCGGCGCAGGTAATACTCTCCCTCATTTTCTATTAAAGAAAATCTAGATGAAAATTCGTGGAACTGTTGGCGAGATGTCCTCCACGACTTCGAGAGCCCCGATCCTCGTGGCCGCCTGCTGAAGGCTGTTCTTGACGACGAACGGGTGGTTGAAGTTCGCTCGCAGGAGACGGAAGGCCAGTGGCCGCAGTATTGGCTAAAGAACCAATGGAACGAGGAGTTCCGCATCGACTATGTCCTCCTAGAGGGAGAAGAAATCGCCGCCCATGCTGTACGCGTCGAACAGTAAAGTAGTGGAACACTACTGACCATATAATGGTTTCTCGTGGATATTTCAACCATTATGCTTGTAGATTTTCAAATAAAGTTTCGAGAGAGAGGGTCAATGGTTGGAAAGTGGGCTTCTATGTGCTGACAGCAATTCTCTATATCTTCCTTTACATGGATGCATTGGGTGCTCCTCCAAATTGGCCCATACTTATTTTACAGAAGATATTCTTCCGGTAAAACGAAATACAGTGAAAATAAACACACAAAATGCAACCTTGATTAAAATTGTGATACTGTACATTTGTTTCAGGAAAACGAATTTATTGTATGAGAGTTCTTGTCTCCTTTTTTTCTTCTTTTGTTTAGCTTTTTCTTTTTCTGAATTGGACCGGGAGAGGAGGACGAGCAGCAGATCAGTGTATCGCCGGGGTCTTCGACGTCATCGGGATCTTTGCCGGCCTCTCGGGAACCGTCTGTTCTTGTTTCCTAGTCGACACGGCCGGCATTTTGGTCATCTTCTGATCTTTTGCCGTTTCCACCGAGTTTATCTTCCTCGCCAGGGTCCTGGCCGTCTCCGCCGAGCCGGCTCTCTTCTTCATTTTAGCCGTAGCCATCGACTGCCGGGCTGCCGTCCTCGACCCGCTGGCTGCCGTCTTCATCCGTCTCTGCTGGCTCTTTTGATCTTTTGCCGTCCGTAGTGTTTTCTGCGTATTTTCCAGAGCCGTCTCGATTTGTGGTGTCCCGGCCGGCGTCTCCACAGCACTGACTTCTGGCGGTGTCCCGGCGGTCTCCCTGCTCCTCCTCTCGTCGACAGTCTCCATCGAAATCGACTGTCCTCCCTGGAGGAAGCCGGGCCTCTCGGAGCTCTCCTCCTCCCGCTCCTCCCCAGCAGCCTCCTTCAGTTCCCAACGGGGCCGGGCCCTCCGCATCCGGTCCTTCGCCTTCGGCCAGTAGGGGTTGATAATACACAGCGGCATTTCCCTTGTACTTGTAGAGGTCCTTCTCAATCGCCTGCCGCACCTCCTCCGGGTAGCGCCCGTCCCTGTAGCTCTCCTCGTACTGCTCCCCGGCCCAGCCGACAAAAGCCGCGCAGAGTTGGCACGGCTCCTCCTCGGAGACCTTCTTCACCGGATATTCGCACTCGTGTTCATTATACAGCGACGAGACCTTGTCATACTCGTCGGCCACCCGGCTACCGTATTCCTTCTTCGATTTCAGCAGCTCCACCACTTCTTTTGAGTATTTCGCCTCATCCTCCGGTTTCAATTCGCCTTTCGGTAGACGGTGGCACTCCTCCGGGCTCGGCTTTCCCGTCTTTCCATTTTTATTGAACCATTGGATAGATTCTCGTGTACACTGCCGGATAATATCTGCCTTTTCCAGCATCTCATCAAATGAGTTTCTCGGAGCTTGGGTCATCCTTTTAGTGTAGCTTCGAGAAGTTATACTCTTGGCGGTCTGTGAGTTTGATCCTGCCGTATCCTTAGGATGGGCTGTCACATTTTGTGCCTGAAAACATTGCTATTTTATGAGATACTCTTGAAAATCCCAAAAAGATTGCGTTTTCCCCTCGTAAAGGACCATTTTGACGATAAAATCGACTGTTTCCCTTTATTTCTCAATCCGATTCAAAAACTGCCCAGCTCATAAAATTTGCCGTGTTTCAATTAGTCTAAAACTATCATAACAAAAAAAGCAAAAGAGTAATTCATGAAATGGGATCGAACCTACGAGAAAAAGTTTGCGTGACAGCATTGCACTGTCCCAAGTGCGCATAGATATAGAGTGGCACCATATTTTAGCTTCCCATTTCTTTATATTAAAATCATTGATGATAAAAAATATATGTTCCTGTAGAGAACATTCTGGGCTTCATTTTGAGTATAAAAACACTCCGAGAAGTGAAAAAATAAACGCCTGGTACCTGAATTGAAGTCGCCGGCTCCTTGCCGCCCTTTGCCGCCTCCTTCTCCTGTTGCATTCGTACTTTCCTCTGCTTCTTGTTCCCGCCTTTTATTCCCTTCCTAGTCCTTTGCCAGAACGGATTCTCGACGCAGAGTGGCCGTCGTCCCACATAGAAGAAGTACTCTTCGAGTGTTTCTCTCATCTCCTCCGGGTAGAGTTCCTCATATTTGTAGCTCTGCTTGTAGTGGTCACAGGCCCATTCCATATAGGCCCGGCAGACGAGGCACCTGGGGGCGGCGGCCTTTGGCTTCCCCCGGTCGAGGCACCGGTGGCCGTGGCAGATTTTACGAATCTTCTCGAAGTCCTCTCTGACCCGCTGGGAATAGTCCTGTTGGTCTTGCTGATTTCGATGAGGATCCAAGCCGTCAAATTCCATTTTCAGATTCCAGATTGCGTCTGTCTTGGAGACTCGCTCTTGTTCCACTACCCCCTCCTCCTCGAGGGAGCATGAAGGGAGAGCGCCTTCTGACCTTTCCTCCTTTTACCCAAGACGAGCGAAGAGACAAAACGGCAGGAAGTGGAGTAGAAACAGGAAGACCATCGAAAAATAGCCGTAGATGGCAGGAATGTAAAGCAATGAATGAGGGTTTAATCCTTTTGGCTGGTTTTTAATTTAATCCTATTTTGTGGGGAACAGGCAAATCTCACAAATGTTGCCAGAGCCCGAAGCGGGCTCGGCCCGCGTTACGTACCAGTTCAACCTAAGACCGCGCCCGCAAACCGGAATATCTCGGCTATTTCTGAACCATTCTCCAAAATCTAAAAATTTACATAGAGAGAAGGTTCTGAGCTACTTTCCTAAATTTCAATTCTATGTGTGTAAAATTCAGGGCGAGCGCAAACAACCAAAAAATGGTGAATTTTGTAAATCTGTAAGTTCTCACGGCTGAAACATAAAATATAGTAGTTGATTTCTCTTTTATTCAATTTATTGCCCAATCGGATTACTCCTGACTATTCTCGCTGGCAGGCCGCGCGCCGGAAGTTTCTGGCTTCTTCTGACGGGCGGCGGGAGACTTGATCGGGGTTCCCTGGCCAGGGGTGGCTGCAGTCTTTGATTGCGGTGTTGCCTGTCCACTGGTAGGTGTCCGGCCGGTCGGTGTCCCGGTGAGGCTTCCCGCCTTCGAAGGAGTTCCTTGTGCACTGGTTGGAGTTTTGAGATCTTTTGCCGGTTTCGCCAGAGATTTCTGGATAGAGCCGTTGGCCTTCGCGCCAGGATATGGCGTATCCTGTTCCACTCTGACTTTGTCTCTCCTACGCGCCTCTTTCTGAGACGGCCGGATGATCTCCTTCTGCGAGAGTCTGCTGGCCTTGGGGAAGAAGCTCGTCTTATTCCTTTGGGACCTCTCCGACAGCCGGGCCCTCCGCATCCGGTCCTTCGCCTTCGGCCAGTAGGGATTCATAATACACAGCGGAAGCTTTCCCCCATACGTATAGAAGCCCTGCTGAATCCACAAGCGCATCTCATCCGGATAGCGGCCGTCCTTGTAGCTCCCCAATGAATTCGAAATACCCAGCACAGACGGGGCAGGCATCCTCCTCCGAGACCTTCTTCACCGGATTCGGGCACTCGTGCTGGGCATAGACTCGAAGTCGTGTAGCCGCCCATCACCCGGTCATTGTATTCCTTCTTCTCCGGTCAGTTTCTGATTCTTTGCCCATCTGACCATAATCAGATTCGGTTTGCCTTTCTTTCCGTTTTCATTAAACCACAGGGTAAATTCTTTCGTAGTCGTCCGGATGATCGCTGCCTGCTCCTCAATTGGCAGATCAACTGTTGGCTCAGTTGACCTATCCTGGGTGGTCGTCTTTGTCGGCAGGGCATCGGGTTCCGGCTGCGGGATGGGAGGTGTCTTCCCAGCTGGTGACTGCTGAAAAAAGAGGGTTATTAAACCCCGGCAAAGCTTCTAGACGTACCTGGCCGGATTTCTCCTTGCCCTTGCCCTCCTTGGTCATCTTTTCCTCCAGCATCCGTGCCTTCCTGCTCCTGCTATTTCCCTTCTTTATGGCATTCTTCGCCCGCCCCCAATAGCGATTCCCCACACAGAGCGGGAGTCCTCCTTTAAAGTCGTAGAACTCATTTTCCAGTTTCTCTCGAATCTCCTCTGGGTATCTGTCATCCTTATAGCTGTATTTATACTGCCCTCCTGACCATTCCATATAAGCCTGGCAGACTTTACACGTCTCGTATGTGCACGTAGACTTTGCCGGGTTCGGGCACACGTGGCAGAGTCGGTGGATCTTCTCGTAGTCGTCCAGGACTCGTTTCCGGTAGTCAGCAGCCGATAGACTGCGAGTATCCAACGAGTCGAATTCATTCTTTATATTCCAAATCACAGCAGCCTGCTCGGTAAGCAGGTGGTCGTCGGCTACCTGCTTCGCGTACCGTAGGCTTCGTGCTTGTCAAATGGCGCAATGTGTTGTGGCGCGCGCGAGTAAACATCGCGGGTTCGATCCCCGCCGAAGGAAATCTATTTTTGCTTTTTTTTCTCTAATGGTGTATAATGGCAAAAAAGCGCTATGCTGGCCCGTTTTCGCTTGAAACTGAATCTTACTGGCCCGTTACCGTACTTGTGAGATGAAGGTCGACGGGGCTTATACATCTTGGGCTTCGGCGACGACTTCGGCGACGACGGTATCACGGAATTGTTATGGGAGACGGGCTTATTGTGGGAGATGTTGTTGGGCTTATTGTGGGAGACATTGTGGGAGACGTCCGTGTTCGTAGAGGTTGTGGAAGACGCCGGCGACTGGACGGGAGAGGCCCACTTCATTGGTTCCCTCTTCTTACACAGGATGAGCACCGCGGGAAGGATCAGAAACGGCAGGAAGAAGAGTAGAAACGGGAACAGCATCAGAGAACAGCCGTAGATGCCACAGACGGCTAGTGAAATGCTGGATCTTTTGGATTTTCGGAATCGGCCAGTTTTTACCTGCCTGTATTTGTCCTGGACAACGAAATCCAGATATCCCCATTCCATTGACCTGTTGTGGCATCTACGACAGTTTTCTGATGCTGTTCCCGTTTCTACTCCATTTCCTGCCGTTTCTGCTCCTCCCTTCCTTGCTCATGCTGTGCAAGAAGAGGAATGAACTGAGCTCGTCGGCTGCTACTACTCCGAAGCGGAAGAAGCCTGAACTCAGCACTCCGCCAACCGCTACGAGCCAGCCGAAATCAGCGGAGAAAATACGACCACAGGAGAGGACGCCGCCGTTGGCCAAGGAGGGGAAGAAGACGAAGGAGGAGGTGGCAGAGGGGGGGGGGGGGGGGGGGGGGGAGGAGTTGCCGACGGCTGTGGAGAAGAAGAAGAAGCCGCTCTCAAAAGAGGAGATCAAACGGTGGACAAAAGTGAAGCGCAAGCGGAAATGGGACGAGAAGATCCGGGCACAGAGGTATGACAAGTCAGCGGACGAGGTGGTGAATGCTATAATCCGGAAGGGATTGAGGAAGGAGCAGCAGAGGATGGCCGAGCAGCATAGGAACGAGATGATGCAGAAGATGCAGACGAGGCAGACGGAGCGGGTCGGGGACAAGGCCGCGCCGTGGATGAGGATTCCCTCGCCGTATAACTCGACATTTACCTTTGTTAAAACGAAGGCTGAATATCTGGCGATGACTAAATCCAAGCGGGAAACGTTCCGCGAAGAGATGGAGAAAGAAATAGACAGGAGATTCTCCCATCAGAGGATTGTGAGCAGTGCTCATTTCCAGTTTAAAGTGGCCTGTTACCGGGAGCATGTCGCGAGAGACGGCCAGCAGAACTTCTCGATGGATAAAATTCTACCGTACATAGCGGGCAGTCCCGTCTACGGGCGATTTGTAAAATGGCTGGAAGCTGTCTATTTGCTGTCTCTTCAAGATAAATGCGAGCGAGATCGCGATCATCTCTATGGTGATATTCTGCAGGAGATTAGGGAGGAATTGGTACAGTATGAGGAACACCTGTCGCCGACTTTTCAACGCAGAATTCCCAAGATAAAAGTAGAGATCAAAGCGAAGAAGATGGAGGACGAATTGGGCTACACCCAGGTAGGCAGCTGGAGTTTGTCAAATGGCGCAATGCGTTGAGGCGGGCGCCAGTAGAACATCACTGGTTCGATTCCCGCCGGAGGACATGTCTTTTTGCTTTTTTCTAACCCTTGATAATGGTTTTAAGAAAGCAAACAGGTTTTGTCGCCGGTGGGGATTGAATCCGCGACCTGGCGCGCGCCACTCCACCACTGCGCCATTTGGTAAGGCGGATGTTGTCCGGAAATGCTCCTTTTGACCAGAATTCAGGACTCGATAACGGAGATCGAGTCAGAAGGTACGCAATCAGATGAATTGGAAGAGATTCGAAAAGAGGAAAGTGTGCAGAAGGACAAGAGGAAGAAGCCAAGCAAACAGACTTCAAAAATAGCCAAGGCGCCGCAGGATGGACAGCAGAAGACAGCCAGCTCAATGCAAACTGTAACCAAGACGGCATATCTTTCCGTAAAACGGTAATCTGTCCTGGGAAGAGAGGCTCTCTCGCCCCTTGTTACAATAAAATTATTTGGCGAGATGTATTATTTTTTCCAATTTTTAGAGCAGTTTCATTACCAAGTCCTGAGTTATGTTTATTGCGAAAAGTCTCTACAGTTTTTTAAATGATTTATGAGATTCTTGGAGTGGGGCAAGTCTCCTTTTCAGCCAGCATATGACGATGGAATCCGACAAGCGGTGTAAACTGAAATAATAGCTCTTATTCACAGGAAAGTAGCCGTCTTACCGTATCCGAAGCAATGTTTCCCGGAGCGTATTCACATGGCTCGTAGACGGGCTCAATGTCAGCTGAAAAAAAATCAGTTATTTCTTCTATTTTATCTATTATTTTCCCCTCAACGGTGCCCAAATAAATCTGGGAACCAAAAAAAACAAAAAAAAAAAAAAAAAACAAAAACCTACCGTAAAACCTCTATTAGAACTCCATGTGGTTGTATATTTCGATACCTTCGCGAAGGGGTGGTTCTATTAGAGGGTGTGGCTTTATATTCCGATGGATTTTTTCGGGATTGCCGATTTAAAAAAAATACACCTTTCATCATCCTGTTTTTCAAATAATTTTCGGCGTTTACCCATTTTTGGCCGGGATTCGATTACATACGTTATATTCAGTCCATTTCCAACGGCTACTTCAGAAATTTTGGTGTTGTCTTCTACTTTCTGTGATATCTCAAAGGGAGTGACCGCGAAGTACTCGGATTTCCCCATGAAAATCCTGTAGCGGAGCACTTGATTATAACCGTAGAATAATCGTTGGAAACGGGATGTAGACCCTCGCAAACTTGTTAGATACTAACCAGGGAATCAGCTTGGTTGGCATCAGATTCAAAGACACCACCTATTACGTTGTGTTCATCACCATTTGAAATCACTATAATCAATTTTTGAGCTGCTGAGCACATGGATCATAACTCGGTGTGTCCCTGCGCTGAGCAGCTGAAAATGTGTGTCTATGGATTCGATGAACACAATGTAACCTCCCTTGATCCGGTGCCAACCTGGCGGTGTTCTCAGGTAAGAGGAGGCCCATTGATCAAATTTTCCTTCACCAACTGGCGGCCATATTGCGGTGATAGCCTCAGGAAAATGATAATATTTGTTTGTTATAATTAAAAAAGGGTGAAAAAACGCCGAAAGACTGCCTATAATCAGCGATTCCGGAAATTGGCTTGAAGATGGGGGTGTATTAGAGGGTGGGGTTGTAATAGAGGTTGTACGGTATATTTGCCTACCCCATGTCATTTAGAACTGAAAATTCGTGATCTATGCCGTACTTTTGGGGCGCGAGACCGAAAAAGGCCCAGCTCCAGTCCGGCCGGGTGCTATTCGGGGCGGGACCCATTTATTTAAAGAACGACTATCATAATTCATTCCTTCCTATTCAGGCAGTCCGTGAACCCTAATCCCTCTACCATATAACGCCTCCAGGTTACAACTGTAGAGTAGATATTGACTGGGACCTATCGTACCCAATATCCTCGTATTCTGGGCAAAATTACGGTAGTTTCAAGACACTTTTTGTGGTTCTTTTTTCCGTTTCATAGGATCAGCGTTGTGTTATACTCGTCTTTAACCCAAAAATCTACTGGATTTCTAAATTTCAAAGAGGAAAAATAGAGGACAACTCCCAGTTGGGATCAGAACGGAATACAGTAATCCCTACTCGATACTGTAAATTTTTTTGTATGTGCCAGTAAAAAATGTCCCGGTGCTTACCATGCTTGGGTTCCGTTTCTGTGTGGCTAGCAGTAGCTGACAATCGCCCAGAGAAGGAATTAGCCAGCGGAATTGTCCCAATGATCACATGACAGATACACCTGGCTGTAGTGTTTATCGTCCCTTTCGCGACGATCTTTACCTGAAAATGAATCACTAGGTTACTGTATCTTGTATTTTAAAAAATCACCTCAACATTATGTTTGGTATGGATAACGGAGCAGGTATCAAAACTGGGAACACACGGCGGGATGGGAATATCCATCGAGATTGACTGGCTCGTGTGGGGCTCGATGTGAAGTTCCTTATCCATTTTGACGACCTTCCTCTCGTCGGTTTTTCGATTATTTTGGTGGAGGGTATTCTCCCCGTCGAGGGTGCCATGCCAACGGGTCGACTGGGCTCCGTAGCGGTAAGCTACGTAGTCGGCGACTTCGATCAGAGAGATTTCCATTGAGATTATTTGGCGACTGCTCTCGTTGTTTATGTCTACGTCGACGTGGAGCAGCTCGCCGGAGACGAAGCCGGTCTTGGGCAGGCAGCACTGAAATTGGGAGGAAGTGGGTTTCGATTTTGGGTGCGGAGTTTGACCCTGTTTGATCTCGGTCAGTTTTAGGGTTTCAGGGGTAATACTAAATTTGTTAGAACCGCCATGATGTGATCTCCATGTTGGTCATCGAAATTCTAAAATTGGTCCACAAATTGCCGAGCTGTGACCAGAAACGCAAAAGTGGCGTCAAAAGCGTTACGCAACGGTGGCTCATGGGCGACGGCGCCACATTTGTGGTCACAGCTCGGTCAGTTGTGGGCCAATTTCTGAAAGTTAACAACCGGCGTGTATTTGACATCATAGCAGTTTTAACAAAATTGATTTTACCCCTAAACTCCAAGAAATGGCCGAGATACAGGGGCAAACGCCGATCAAACCCAAGAACAAACTAGAGATGAATAAAACGCGTTACCCAGTGGTTTTTCAAGCTGCTTCTCTATGTTTCCCCTTATCCCTAGTCATTTCCAGGTCATAATTCTGACTGAAAATAGGTCTAACCTGTAGGGAAACCTTCCCGTAGCGGAAGAACACCAAACCGATGCTCTTGGTCTTTGAGAAAGTCTGTGGATCAGGAGCCGTTGGAATAATATTCAGGTCGACTGGTGGGCATACTGAATAAAACAAATGTAACAGAAGAAATACGGAATCAATCTCACCGCTAAAATATTCCGTGTGGATTTTATTCGTCTTCCAGGGACGCTCAATAATAACGGTAAGGGAATACCGTATCCAGCCTACTTTTCCTAAATTCGCGGGGTACTGTAAGACGATAAAAATAGGGGTTTTATACCTTCAAAACTTGGCGGACAAGGTTCCGGAAGGGTAAAGATAAAGGGATAGGTTTGTATCCCTTCGGGTAGTTGCTTTTTATGTCTGTCGTCTGCCTTCCAAACGACGTCTTCACCCTTGGCCAGCTCTATTTCAGCACTGTAGGGAACCAGGCTGCTTCGCGAATGGGAACTGAACATTTTCGATCATTTTATCCATTTTTGGACCAATTCCAGCAGATCGGATCCGCGCTCCCGCACCCGTAAGATCTCGGCAGCTGAACGTATAGGAAAGCCAGAAAATGAAATTTTGCTGCCGAGGTTTTACGGGTGCGGGCGCAGTTGCTCAAACTCGACGGAGAAGCTTAGGGACTAACTATTCTGTGCTCTTTTCGGTCACTTCCCACTCAGTTGAAGCTTTTCCCTCCAGGACCACTTTCACACATTTTGCCTAAATTTTGTCCGGTATACGGTATCTATCCATTTACCTTGACAGGATGGTCTAATTTCAGAAAAACTTCCCCGGTTATCTTCTCTCCTGGGGCGAAAACCGGCGGTTTGGAGGTGAAGTTTACAGCAATTGTGGTCATTTTGCCCTCCTTTTTCGGCTAGTCCTAATCTAAAATTAGTGAGGAATCTTCCCAAGTGCAGTGCTTTTTTACGAGGAGGATCCAATTTAGCCTGTCCTCCAAATGAAATTAACTTGGGGGATTGAAATTCTAGGAAGTGGGAGAACACTTCCAGCTGAGTGAATAATAGAGAAAAAAACAGAGGTGGAAAGAGGGGGAACGATGGATTTGAGACGCGGTGAGGGCACGCTATGGTAATTATCCAGAATCTTTTTTATTTTATATTATATCTTTTCTGTATTTTATGTCAGCTTGTTAAGCACGTTTTTCTCTATCGAATGGTGTATTTTCTTACTCATTATAGTATATTTTTGAAGACAGTAGAAGCGTTCAAAGGAGAATTTGGCGCGCCAACGTTAATCCACTTGAATAACGGCGAATTTTGGACGCACCGCTATGAAACCGGTGTTGTTATGTTCAGCAGACTTTCCTCTATTGAATGTTATATATTTTATCTAATTAACTAGTCCTCCGGAGAAATTAGAGGCGCTTAAAGGAGGGGGTACCGCGCGCGAAAGAGAAAAAGTTCGAAACGCCCAGATTTTTCGGTATTATTTCGCTAAAATTGGAAATAAAATGGCCAAAAATGAATAGACCAATACGTGGCTAATAACATTTTCTAGAGGGTCCATTTTAAAACTGGGAGAGAGGTAAACACATATAAAGTCGGCCTCGAAGCCCACCGGGGTGGAAAACGGAAACCACGGCTGACTGACACAAGTCGGGGAAAGGCGTTTGACGCCTTCTGGCCCCGGGGATTCTCTTTCACACACACACGCAACCAAATATATTTGAGGTCTTTTATTAGGGGAAGGAGGGAGGCAGGGAGGGAGAACTTTGATCACAGGGTAAGAGAGGAGTCTTCCAGCCAGCTGGGAAGGGTGGAAGAGGAGGAGGTGATGGTAGTTTTAGTCGCCACGTCGATAATTCCAGACACAGCCGGCGAGGCCGGCCAGGATACAACAGAAAATACAACAGCCACCAATCACTAGGAGGACACTGAAAAGGACTGATACAGATTGATTGGAAAGAGTAGGGAACGGTAATGTAATGGTCTTGGGAGAAATCCCCCGCACCCGTAGAGTCTCGGCAGATCTGCGCCCTTTGATCTACGCCGTGATGTTACCAATCGTTTCAGCTGCCGAGATTTTACGGGTGCGGGCGCGCGAAGCTTGTCATAGGAAGAAAGAAAAAGAAAATGGGACGTACATAAACCAGGTCTCCAGCTGTACACAGCAGTCCATCGGATTGTAGGGACAGCAGACCCAATGGTGGAAGATGCTTCCCATTCCGCATGTTCTGAAAAGTTTTCGGCCGTTGTGTGTGTGTGTGTGTGTGTGCTTCTTTCTGACTAGAAAAACTAAATATTAGAAACTAAATGCGTGAATGTGCGCAATAACACTGACCCGTGTTGGGTTACCTCGGGGCTATTGAGGGAAAGTCGCTGCATTAGTTTGCAAAAGGGGGCAAAATATTGCAATTATTGTTTCTTTATGAATTTTTAACCAAAAAATTGGATAGAAATCGTTCCGAACTTGGAAAAAAATGGCTGAAATGGTGGCCAGCCATGTCACTGAGCGAAAACGGACAGCCCTCGCTTACGGCCATACCACGTTGAAAGTACGCCATCCCGTCCGATCTGGCAAGTCAAGCAACGTTGGGCCCGGTTAGTACTTGGATCGGAGACGGCTTGGGAATCCCGGGTGTCGTAAGCTTTTTGTGTTTTTTTCCCATTCATTTTATTCTCATTCTATCCATTTTGACCCCAAAGCAAATATTTTTCATCATAAACTATTTCTCAGCAGCTTCTATTACCCTTCTCGCTGTAGTAAAAGTCACGCGGAGGGTAAAAGACGAAAGGGTATGGGTATTCTCGTGGGCAATGGACCATTCTCTCTCCCCATGTGTTCTGTGTGCAAACATAGTCTCGCGTAACATTTGTGTGTTATTGTTGTGTGCTGCTACAACTGAAAGACAAGAAATTGTTAGTATTTGATGTTAAAAACAAAATGGGAAAACTAAAAAGTGGAACTGTGCCGTGGTTCGGCCTACCCATATCCCCCGTATCCTCCATAACCGCCGCCGCCGTAACCGGCGCCTCCATACCCGCCATAGCCACCGTATCCACCAGCTAGACCGAGAAGAGAAGTCAGGGGACCGCCACAACCCATTAGGGATTCCACAAGGGGGAGCAAACCGACGAGAGAGAGAAGGAACGCATACATTCTAAAATGTAGATATTAAAGAAGGCCTAGAAAAATTAATTAGTGTTGGAAAATATAGCATATAAGATATATAAGCTAAAAAATATTATAGAAAATTAGAATAATAGAAAATAAAGAGTCAGAATGGTTCTAGGGCTGTTTTTCAACTTCAAAAGCTCAAATTGAATGATACTCGACCCGCTCTGGACACGTTACGCAAATATCTAACCCTCTCTCCCCATTTTCTGTATATGCGTTGACAACAGGGAAAAGGAAGGCTATATTGTGTGCTTTTGATAGAATACTGACTGAATTCCAATAATAAAAATAGAGAAATGGCAAAAAGAACCAGGTAAAGGAGGAGATAACCCTAGTTGTTGACGGGATGCATGCACCATTACCTTTCCCCCTCGCCGTCCCTTGGAGGTTGGTTTTCATAACTTGTTTCTAATACACGAGAAAGGAAAGGGAAGCAGGCAGGAAAGGCAAAGAGTAAAAGTACGACAGGTTCAGCTGGTTTTAGCGTTTAACTTTTTGACTACTAAAGCTAAAACAGCCTGCCAGCTGGGTATCCTCCCATGGAAAAGTATGAAATGGTGAAATGTAAAAACGGCCTCCAAGGCCCTGACTGACCGCTAGATGCCGTAAACGGTGCAGTGGACAAAGCAGAAGGAGCGCTGTACTGTTGACTCACGGTTTCGTCCCTTTTCAGAGGGTAACAAACATGCGAAAATAGGATGGGTGGCGAGAATTGGCAGCCGACGAGCGAAAGTAAAAACGTTTATAACAATCTCCTTTCTCAACAATAACAAGAAAAATAAATAAAATACCATACAAGTTTTTAAATGAAACCGACAATATGGCGTATTTCCTCCATGTTTTTCTCGGCTATTTGTTTGGCTCTTATTCCACCTTCATATATTATTTCATCTATCTGAATATAATTTAATTATATTAAAATTAAAGGCAACTAACCTCTTTACTTTTTTCTAACTGGGATACACGTTCCCTAATTGGCCTGAACTTTTCTTCAATGGCATTAGCTAGTTCCGTTTTCAATTGAGTAACATTCCATTGACGTTCTTCGACATATAATGGAGTATTTCCAGTTACGATACAGTAGAGATCGATGAGGTTACTAACAGCTGGTCTTTTCTCGAGATCATAAGAAACTAGTGGAATTGTATCGCTCATTGCTTTTCTACATTTTTCATAGATTAATTCTTTACTTTCTGTGATCTAAAAAGTCATATTTATATTTTTAATTAAAAAAAACTAACAGATATTCTCGATTTTTCGCTAGGATCTGATTTACTCATTTTCTTTGCTGGATCTCGTAGACTTTTTAAACGAGCCGCCGTTTCTCGAGTAACCTAGAATAATATTAATTAATAAAAGCTACAACAAAACCTGTTTTGGTAAAGGAAAATAATCAACTCCAGCTTTTTTATTGAAATGATAAGCTAAATCAGCCATAAGATTCATATGTTGGCTCTGATCTGCACCCACTGGGACGTGCGTCCCTTTGAACATCATAACATCAGCAGCCTGTAGCAATGGATAGGTCAAAAGGCCGACTGGAACTTCGCGTCTTGCAAATCTAAAAACAACTGGCAATTAAATAATAAATTCGCTTACTTGGAAGCTTTATCTTTGTATTGAGGTGCACGTTGAAGCTTTGTGACTGTTTGAAGAGATCCCAAGATCCATGAAAGTTGAGATATTTGTGGAACATCACTTTGACGGAAGAGAAGAGTTCGCTCTGGTGAAATACCGCAGCCTATAAGACCGGCAACCATACTACGTATATCAGAGCGTAACTGAAGCGAAATTTCACAAATTAAAATGGAAAATTACCCCTTGTGCAGGTTTAAGACCTAAAGAAATTGCATGTTGATCAACTACAGATAATATCATAGAGGTAGAAGGAGGAAGGCTCTAAAATTTAGAATAAATAGTAAATTAGAATAAAACAACCTTTTGTAAATTAAGCCAAGGTTCAATAAAGCCATAATAATTGCCAAGATGAGGTATGCCAGTCGGTTGAATGCCAGAAAAATAAAGCTCTTGAGAAGAAGTAATAGAAGAACAAATTTGTCGAATGGAGATCACAGATTGAGCAAGGGAACGATGAGCGACGGCTCGAATACTATACGACATTGGGGACATTTTGGATCAGAATTGCTCGTCAGTGCGTGTTCCTAAATATTTTTATTATCCGATAATAAAATTAAAATATACCTGAATACAATTCCAACAAAATAAATGACCACAAGGAGCGGCAGATGGATTTACACCTTCAAGACAAACTGAACAACGGAACCACGGATGTGAAAGCTAAAAATGTTAAAAACAAATTATAAAATTCAAAACACAGAAAAACTAACTTGTTTAGTTTCTGTTGTTTGACCTTTAGCAATATTTACTAGATTTTTAGCTCTTTTCTGTTCTTCTTTCAATGTAGCTACAATAAATAAAAGAATAGAGAAGGCTGTTTGAAGAATGGTTAAATATCCAAGAATTCGATAAACTTTGAGTGCCTGTAAAGTATAAATATAATATTGACAAAATAAAATAAAATACCGCAAGATCTGTTTGAGGACTCAAAGACAAAAAGCGAATACCCGCTACTCGTCTCGAAACACTATAATAGACGCCGAAAATATAAAATACAGCCAAATGAAGTCGTTTTAGCTGCGGAATACCAGTAGATCTAAAATAAATGTGCACAATTATAAAAAGGAGGAGTACCTGATCCACTCCACTAAAGCAACAAGATTATTTCGAGCTTTAGCGTTGTTATGCAATGGAATTCCTAAAAATGAATTTGTAGAAGGATGGCGGAGATGTCTCTCGGCTTTCTACAATAAAATAATTAACTTTATTCATAAAAAACCTACTTGGATAGAATACTGAGCCAATATAGGAGCTAACGAATGAAGAATTACAAAAATTAGCCGTGCCGTCCAACTAGGAACTGCTCGTGCTGTTACAGCGCTTTCAAAAAGATGAACGTATTCTTCTCCAAGTGTTTGCACTCCTACATTTTAAATAAAAATTGAAAGAAAAATAATACGTGCCGGATAAAAGAGTGCTGGAGTAGTAAGCGAGTTTGGCGACAAGTGAAAGGTGCGGATAGACCCGTAGCCAAACTCTCTGCCCGGCAAGCTCTTTTATAACCTGCAATAAAATAATACAATATAAAATACGTACATATAGTGAGCTCAACACATTATAAAGATTTTAAAAACCTTTGAAAGGCGCTCTTGTAATATTTCGAGCTCTTCGTCGTCTCTCCTTTGCGCCCTCACAATCTCTCCAATCTCAGCCACGTATGACTGCATACACTGAAAACTAAGAGGTTGAAATCCACTGAATACTCAAATGTTTGAGAGAAGATAACCAATATTTATTATTATAAAGCGAACAAACTTAAAAAAGCCTAACTAACGCCATCTAATTACAAAGGCGCGCCGAAAGTCCAACTGATACACCCGCGTGTAGAAATAAACAATCGATCGCTGGAGGTGGCCTCTTGACTTATCAGGTACAGTGTAGGATAGTCTAGGCAACAGCCTTCTCCGATACCAAGTGTTCTGGTGAGCCAAGCGTTTTGTCATAAAGACGGCCTTTTTGGCGAGTGGGAACTCCTTCTTGATATTTTACTGGTAGAGGATCCATAAACTGGAAAAATCGTATAAGTAAAAAGATGAAAAGAAGATGAAACCTTATTTCCTTGTTTATCAATAGCAAAATCGTAGACAGTAGGATGTTCTAAGGCCTCAAGTATTTTAGCTTCCAAATTATCTTTATTAACAAAATTAACGCTTCTTTCAATTGCTGCACGAACCTGAAAAATTAGTTGATATGGGGGATAAAATGAAATACAAAGAAATAAGCAATAACTTACTTCTTCGGTAGCTTCAGCTGCAATAGATCGCTGCTTCTGTAACGACTCTTCAATTTCAAGCAAAATTTCTAATTTAGTTTTCTTCCATTCTTCTTTATCTCTTTCTGCTCTAGCAGCTGCCTATAAATAAATGTGAATTGCAATAAAAAGAATCGTACCTTCTGCTCGTTCAATTCTTCGTTGTCTCGAATCAGTTGGTTAAACTCGGTTTCTTCTGCCTCCCTCATTGATTCAAGGCCTTGTCCAGCATCTGCTGTTTGTTGTAACTCTGCTTTAAATACCTGAAACAATTCAATTCAATTATATGCAAATTGCTTACGTCTCTAAGTGATGTTGCAGCGTTATTATAAGCAATTCTTCTCCACAATAACTCTTTTACTTCTTCAGGTTTTTGCCATGGGACATGAACAACCCGATACAATACCTATAAAATTCATTGCTATAAATTTATATATTCTAAATATAATATAAAAATAATTACAAACCTTCTTGGAGGGAGGAAGAATTGGGGGTTTTCCTGGTTTTGGAGTACGTCGTCCCATCAAACGACATGGTTGAACTCGGACAAGTTCACTTTGTAATATTCTGCTCGCACCAGCAGTTGCCATTTCTAAAAAAAAGTTAGAAGAAAATGAAGGTAGAAAAAATTATATCTCTAACGGAGACGTAGATATGTGATCTCGATAATAAACAAGCGAAAACCCCCAAAATTTTAAGAAAATAACAATTTATAACAGTATCAAAAATCAACAACAATTATTCACAACGGCAAATTCTATATTATGTACTCTGCTTCACACCGGTATCGAAAAATCTCAAGTAGTTGTTAACTCCATTCTCATTCTGCAGTATCGACTTTCGTATATTACCATTCTTGCTCTGAAAATGGAAATAAGATAGTACGCATAACAACTAACTTCAATTTCGGCGAACCATTCATACCAAACTCCTCCAGAATCCACTTTTCGTTTAATATCTAATGTTACCTAAACAAATATCGCATTATATGAAACAAAACAACAAACCTTATCGCCAGGATAAATCCTCTCCATTTGCCTAAGAGGTATAACTGCAGAAAACCAGCTATACATTTGATGTGTGTGAGTCTTTGGTTCAATCGAGATCATTATGTCTTTGTAAAGCTTTAGGCTAAAATATCCAGCAAAACCCATAATCTAAATGAACATTTTCAAGAGAAAAATAATAAACAAACTTCTGATGGCATAGTAAAGCTATCAAACGTAATCCTAGTTTGCCTTTCATTACTTTGCTCATCAGTATTAGGATGATCAAATGTAAAAACGGGCTCTGTTTCGGCAAGAGGGCAGTAATGCCTTAGATAAACAACGTACAATTGGTCCAAGTTAGAATCTACCTTCGTTGTGCTAAAAATATAATATCAGAAAAAATAAGTAGCTTACTGATATTTATGACTATACGATCCATCTTCTTCGTGTGTAATATCTTCTCGACCAACTCCAGGAAGACCTTTACTCCAATAGCTTCGAGTACACGCTCGTATATTTTGATGAAGATAGCACGACATAATTGGAGCAGCATAACTAGTATATGAATAAGGAATACATACTGTAGTTGGTTTCAAGAAAAATGTAACGCCATCAAGACATTCCGGGGAAAGCTAAAATAAAGAATATATAAAATAGCAAAAAAAAAAAACGAACCTCGTTATCTCCGAAAGATCCTAATAATTCTGAAACAATGACATCCGGCTTGGGGCATGCAAGAAATTCTTCATTTTCGTTCAATTTTCGCATGTCTCCTTCAATAATTTTAACTCGCCCTCTCCACCTAAACGAATAAATGTATTTATTGGTAAAAAAGAATAAAACGAACCCTACTTTATTGACATATTGTAAAGTTACCAATGCATTCGGATTTTTTTCTACTGCGAAAAGTTGCATTTGCAGACGATTCTTTTTTCCTCTATATTTATCGTTAAACTTCCGTTCAGCTTGGATAGCAGCGTTCATTAATGGACCTCGACCAGCTCCAAGAACATATAATACTAAGGTTTCCGGTTTATCACGAACATCGGCTAGATCTATTAGTGCTTGTTCAATAGCGGCTTGATAACTTAAATAATATTATTTTAACTATAAATGAGCAAACTTACGAATCGTATTTAACTCTATCCTGCTCGAATGTGTTATAAATTCCAGAGTCCAAGTTTTCGGCTAAAGGCTGAAGAGGCGTTTGAAGAACGTCGAGAAAATCTATATTTTCGAATATTCCAACTTTAGGTTTCTCAACATATTTCACCGTTTCTCTGCACGACTGAAAAAGATACTTATTAAACAGATAAATACTGACATACATTAACAAATGCTAACTTGTTTTGCGCAGAAGACTCGGTATTTTGTGATCCTCGGACAAGAATACGAAGTGAGTCGGACGTCCATAGTCGTTGCAAGAGAGCTTCATGCGGTCTGAAATTCAAAAAAATGATTATGAAAAACTACTATAAGTAGAGTTCCCTTCAATAAGTAAAATATCCATCAATAAATCAAGTAAGCCCGGCTAAAGTACTCACGGGCATAAATCTACTTCTGTAGGGTCTTCTCCGGTAATAAACGCCGAAGCCTCAATTAGAAAAACACCCACTGGTTCAGCTAACCATCGATCCAACCTGCTATCAATGAATTCATCGTCTATGTCATCACTTATAATGAGTCCAACTGAAATTCATTTACAGACGCAGATAATTAAACAAACCATTAAGTCGATGAGGTCCAAAATTAGAACATTGTTTTCGAAAATCTGCCCAGATTTCCCAACATTCTTTATTCTCGTTGTTATTCTCAAATCTGTCTGGGCTCGTAGGAATAAATATCCATATTCTAAAAAATATATATGAAATAAAAGTAATATATACGCTGCATTATTTTGTTTAGTCCACAACCATCTATTAACAACTGCTGCTAACTTAGGAGAGGCAGAACGGCGAAGTGTTATAACAATACTGCGCATTCCCAAATAAATAGCATAGTTCAACTCCTAAATTATTTATTAAACGCACGACAAAAAGAGAAACCTTTATAAGTTCAGCAGCACAGAACGCAGCAAAAGTTTCGTCTTCTGAATCACAATCAATCCATGTAGAAACACTGCCATTGACATAAGTTTCCCAAAGATGATTTTGCAGCTGCACATCCGGTAGCCATATATGAGGTGCAACATACGATCCTTTATCGTTTCTGAAAAGTTGAAACAATTAGCAATAAAAATTTGTTCTACATTCTAACTTTCGCGTGTAATTAATTATGCTATTCCCCCTAGGGGCCCCAAATCCCCTAAGCGGCTTAAAAAATTCTTAGATATACCGCCGACCATTGCATTAAAATCATAATGACGTCTGCTTACTTCGGAGTCGGTGGTGGAGCCGCACCCGCGCAAAGTGCCTATTTCGGTGTTGGTGGAGGCCCGGCAGGCGGCGGCGGAAAGACGGCTGGAGGTGCGCTGGCTTCGACTGGTGGTGCGGGCGCCACTAGCGCCTACTTCGGCGTTACCCAAGGTGATTTTATTTGTTTAACTTTCGTGTTTATTTGTTACTGTTGATTATTGTTGATTTCCTTTGCTTTCGTGTTTACTTTCGTGGTTAATAGGCGGCGCTGGCCCTGCCCAGAGCGCATACTTTACCGTTGGCGCTACACCCGTCTCGTCCGGTGGATGTGCCCCGCCCCCGCCCGCACCCTACGGCGGTTCTTCAACTATAACTGCGGTTGGTGGAGCCCCTGCTGGAGGACGCTCAACGATGACTGCTGTTGGCGGCGCTCCTGGTGGAGGATCCTCAACTATGACTGCCGTCGGTGGAGCCCCTATGGGCGGATCTTCTACCATGACCGCTGTTGGAGCCGCGCCCGGCGGACGTTCTACGATGACCGCTGTCGGCGCCCCCGCTGGTGGCTCGTCTACGATGACTGCTGTGGGCGCCGCCCCTGGAGGACAGTCCACCATGACCGCTGTTGGAGCTGCTCCCGGAGGACGTTCTACTATGACCGCTGTCGGCGCTCCTGTGGGAGGATCTTCCACCATGACTGCCGTTGGAGCTGTTGGAGGCTCGTCAACGATGACCGCTGTTGGAGGAGCTCCCTCTGGAGGTTATGGTGGTGGTGCCCCCGCTGGAGGATACGGTGGTGGAGCCCCTGCTGGAGCTGGTGGAGGAGGAGCCCAGTCTGCCTACTTTGGTGTTACCGGCGGTGGTGGAAGCGGAGCCACGTCCTGCTACTTTGGAGCCCCTGGAGGCGCTACAGGTGGCGGTGTCCCCAAAACTGGGGGAGCCTCTGCTGGTGGAATTCCCGGTCAATCAGTCTACATGGGTGCTGGAGGCGGAGGCGCTGGCGGCGGAGCTACATCTGCCTACTTCGCTCCCAAGTAGATCTGTAATAAAAAGAGGCGGCAGTGTGTCAACGCTTTTTCGCGTAGATAACGAGATACATTGTTGTCTACGCGCCGTTTTTCCCGTTTTATACTTATTCTCTTACGTGTTCATGATATTAACTTGAACATACTTTTCTGGACTCCAATACCCTCTTTTCATTCCTCCTATTGGGTAGCTAACAAAATTGTACATTAGACAACCTAATTTTTGACAGAACGGAGCTATTTTTCTGAAACTGGTAGTATTAATTAAAATTGGCCACATACTCGTCAGTAGCATCGTCACAGTCTACTCTGCTTGCCATCCAACCAACATTTATGCGCTGTCGGTCTTCCGACAAATGGTTCGGATGTGGAACGAAGCCGAACGTTTCCATTTGTCTTTTAGTTTCGGCTTCTTTTGCTGCTTTGGCAATAGCATTTTCACGCTCTCCTCTTTCCTATAAATGATACGTAAGTCTATAAGTAAAGAAGCGTACCACTTCGTCTTGCTCTTTTCGTACAGCTAGAAGAAAATTATCAAACGCTTCAGTTTTCTCATTCACATCGAGAGCTTCATTGCGAAAATATTTCTAAAAAAGAGCCTCGCATCAACACTAAAGAAAGAAAACCTCCATTATTTCTCTTGTTTTCTGATCAACATCTCTTGGAATCAATGCACTATAGTCAAAACTTTTCGTCGGAGAAACGGTATCGGCTCTAGGTGAAGTTGAAGAGCCCATATCTGCTGTACGAGCTCCTAGAGGCATAGTCTTCTTTTTATGCTTCTTTGTGGAATTGCTCATACTAAAAGAAGTCAATGAAGAAACCAAGTTACACCAATCCATTCAACTAATATTACCGCTTCAACTACTGTATTACTCGAGAAGGAACAAAGAAAATTATAAATTTTTATGATTTTTTTGTGGTTGTCCATGAACCTAAACAATCTTACACAACAGATAGTCGTATAACACGGCTTGAGAAGACAGCTTACTAATAACAAAGGCTATACATTTAAATTTATCGCTACTCTCAACCAAAACAAAAATACTAAAATGATGGTGTTTAGCTTCCGTGCTGCTTAGCTAGCTCCTCGGCCTTCTTGAAAACGTCATCAATTCCTCCTTGCATGTAGAAGGCAACTTCTGGAAGGTGATCGAGTTCTCCTGAAAAGAGCAGATAATAAGAGTCAAATAAGCGACAAAGCATGCTTTACAAGAAAAAATATTCACCTTTCAAGATCATTGTGAATCCACGGATGGTCTCTTCCAATGATACGAATTTTCCTTGATGTCCAGTGAAGACCTCAGCGACTTGGAAAGGCTGAGACAAGAAACGCTGGATCTTACGAGCCCGAGAGACAGTAAGCTTATCGTCTTCAGACAATTCGTCCATACCAAGGATAGCAATGATATCCTGGAGAGATTTGTAGTCCTGGAGGATCTTCTGGACTCCACGAGCAATATCGTAATGGTTCTGTCCGACGATGTTGGGGTCCATAATACGGGAAGTAGAATCGAGGGGGTCGACAGCGGGATAGATAGCCAATTCAGCAATACCACGAGACAACACAGTGGTGGCGTCCAAGTGAGCGAAAGTCGTGGCAGGAGCAGGATCAGTCAAATCGTCAGCAGGTACATAAATGGCTTGTACGGATGTAATGGATCCTTTCTTGGTGGTAGTAATACGCTCTTGCATACTACCCATATCAGTGGCCAAAGTCGGCTGGTAACCGACAGCAGAAGGAATACGTCCGAGAAGCGCAGATACTTCAGATCCGGCTTGAGTGAAACGGAAAATGTTGTCGATGAAAAGAAGCACATCCTGTCCTTCTTGATCACGGAAATATTCGGCAACAGTAAGTCCAGTTAGGCACACACGAGCACGGGCACCGGGGGGCTCGTTCATCTGTCCGTATACAAGAGATACCTTCGAGTTATTGCCCTGAAAATAAAATATGTATAAACGCCAAGTTAAATTGCAAATGCTCAAGGACAAAAAATAATGTACCTTGAGATCGATAACTCCTCCTTCAATCATTTCGTGGTAAAGATCGTTACCCTCACGAGTACGTTCACCGACTCCAGCAAACACAGAGTAACCTCCATGAGCTTTGGCTACGTTGTTAATAAGCTCCATGATAAGTACAGTTTTTCCTACTCCGGCACCACCGAAGAGACCAATCTTTCCTCCCTTGGCGTAAGGGGCCAACAAGTCGACGACCTTGATTCCAGTAACCAGAATTTCTTGCTCGACAGACATGTCCACGAATTCAGGAGCTTCAGCGTGGATGGCAGCAGTGGCCTTGGCGGGGATAGCTCCTCGTTCGTCAATGGGTTCTCCGATGACGTTCATGATACGTCCAAGGGTTTCGGGTCCGACGGGGATCTTGATCGGATCTCCAGTGTCGACGACTTCTTGTCCACGGACAAGACCCTCAGTTCCATCCATAGCAATACAACGGACGACGTTGTCACCTAGAAGAGATAACATTATTGCCGTTAGAAAATTATTATAAAATGAAAAAACATCATTTTGTAGAACTTACCAAGATGTTGAGAAACCTCGAGAATCAGACGAGGCTTGCGCCCTGTGACTTCCAGAGCGTTGAGGATGGGAGGTAGGGACTCATCAAATTGAACGTCGACGACGGCTCCGATAACAGCGGTAACACGTCCCTTTCCGACAACACCAGCAGCCTTAGCGGAAACCTAAAATACGTTTATAAAATCAAGCCATTGATGAAATAAATTTCTTTGCGCAATATGCTTCATGAAAACGCACCTTCTTTTCGGCTTGAGCAGCCTGGATGGCTACAGAGGTGTGAACTCCCTTCTTATCAGTGATGGAGCTGGAGCTTTGTCGGACTGAAATTAAGCAATTTAGAGCTAGTAAAAAGTTTGAGAATATAACAAAGTCAAATAAACTTACTGCTAGCAGCAGCAGGGGCAACAATGCGCTGAGCATTAAGCTGAAGAAGGCGGGATGTAGCCGAGCGGCCGACCTTGGCCAGGGATCGAGATGCCATCTTAGTTTGTACCCTGAAAATAAAACTACAATTATCAGCACATTCCACATAAAATTTATGAAGAGAGTCATTCAAATACATGCTGCAATTATATGCACCAATTAGTTATTGCATAAGCAATAAAATAAATGTAATTAGTCGAAGAAACTTTGTGCAAAATTAGAAAAAACCACATGGCAAGTTCACAGAAAAGTAAAAATCTGTCGAGTTCGAGTCGAAGTGAAAGAGAAGACCGCCCGGGCACACGGTAGACGCCGCCAAGGTCTTGACACGACCACGTTTTGGCACCCGTTCAAATGGTCGAATCGCACGTTTCCCCTTCAAAAAATGTAGAGATTGTTAGATTTCTCTGACAAAGGTTGCAAAATTAAAAAGAACCCGACTTGAAATATGATTTTTCAAGCAATGAACGTATAGAAAAATGGTTGTAAAACAAGGCTACATTTACAGCAGTTATTTATCAAAGAAGAGATGAATTCTAACTGGAGAGACATACAGAAGCAGTCTTTTTCATTTGCAAGAAGAAAAATTAGCTTCTAGTGACTTCGTGAGACGTCTGGCTGTTGTTTCTTTGCTCACACACGTGTCTCTCACTTATCCATCGCCGTGGCCACTCATGTTGCGGAAATGTTTCATTTGGAGAGAGATAAAAACCACGAGACGGTCTAATTTTTTATATTTTTTAGACGAAGCAATTATTTGCATTTTTCTTCTTGAAGATTGGCTGGAAATCGTCATGCGTGATCAGCTCACATATTATGGAAAGAATGTTTGTCTAAACACAAGAGGCTTCACGGAAAAAAAGACCTGCTATTCTTGTCCGACGTGAAGTATGAGCAATCTTCACGGAGAAGTTCTCGCCCGGCGCTGCGGGCTACATACAAGCTGGCCATTGTTTATTACTGGTCCTAGTTGACCACCAGTATCAAAAGCGATGTGTGTGTGTGCTCACCGAGGATGTAAGCAACCGGGCCGCTACCCGACGACACGCTATCGCCTTGAGGCTCATGCTAATCCGCTGTCGCATTTCTTGACAGTTTACCCTCTGGCTAGGTGGCGACCGTCGTTGCATACACTTGAACTGAAACGCAATCCTACCGTCCCAAAAAAGGCTGAGCCTTCTTTTGTTGGGTGAGTGCAATACGGGGGGAGACTTGGAGCAAAAGCAGCTTAGCAAGCACGGTTTCAGTCTCAATTTCGTAGCTATTTGCAAACTTTTCACACTAGTAAATTTGGAGAATCTTGTTATTTTTCAAGTTCTCCTGAAAAATTGTTCAAAACTTGCAAAATTGCCTATGCGCTGGTTTTCTTCCAGTATGCATGTGCCCCTTGTTGTTCTTGCTATTTTTTTCTTCTGCTTTTCTGAAAAATATCTTTAGAAAGAAAAAAAAGAATAAAAGCAAGAGAGAAACGTAACCATTTAGTTTCATTCAAAGCTGTATCAATTCTTGTGAACTTGCTCGCGCTAGTGAATTTGCAGCTTCTCTAATTACCACTCGTATTTTTTTTATTTTTAGACCATGCCAACTTTACTTTTGCCAGCAATCAGAAGGTAACTTTATCTCTCTTCTTCCAATGTTGTTCATAAGGGGGGATTACTGCAGCCCGCCTGGACCGAAAGGCAACACAATAGCCAGCGGCGACTCCTCTGGTCTCTCCTCATCGTACTCGTAACTCGCTCTCTAGACAAATAAGCTGCTTCAAACTGCTTCTCACTTCCAATTTTGTGTGACAAAGAACGTCTTTTGCGAGGCGGTTAATCAGCTTTTCACCTCCCACACCTGACCGCTTCCCTTTTGCTGAGCGAAAATCTGGCGTGCCAACATCGTTTCCTTGTTTCTTCGTCTTCGAGCAGTTGAGCAGAGGTGGCAAGCTCATTGCATCATCCTATTTACATTTCTTTTTGGTTTTGTTTGCAAAAGATTCAGAACACATTCTTAAAAAATTTGTATGTACTGTGAACGCACTGCCGTGGTCTTTTTTCTCTTAGTCAATTTACCTTTATTTCAATTCAATATCGCCTATCTTTCTATATTTCTTCATCAATTTCACTTTTAGCTATGAAAAATTGTTCTTTTGATTCGGTTTTGCTTGATGTTTCATTTCCATTGCTTTACCACGCCACCAGCGGGGGCGCCGACAGCGGTCATCGTAGAACGTCCGCCGGGCGCGGCTCCAACAGCGGTCATGGTAGAAGATCCGCCCATAGGGGCTCCACCGACGGCAGTCTCGTTCCCATGAGTGTTTCTTCCTCGGAGCACTGAAATTTCCTCCTAGAGGTCTATTATAATCGCGTTCCTGTTTCCATTAGCTCTCACAACATTTTTTGTTATAGTAGGAAGCATCTTCATGTTTGCACAGGGTCATTTGAGACTCGCAAAGGTCAGAAAAGTAGCCAACGAGTAAACGGCCAGTATTGTGTCTATTTTTTTCACGAAGGCGTAAATTACTGTGCTACTCAATTGGATTAGTTTTATTTATTTATTTGTGCCATTTAGATGTATCAAAATGATTCAATATGTGTGAGCAGAGAACGAATTGCCTATAATTTTGGTTGGAAGCCTTCTGCTTCATCATTTTTGACTCACCACCTCGACCAACTTCTTTTTCGCCTCAAACATCAGTCATGGTCATTCCCGTAAAATTTAGTCACACTCTTTTCTTCTCTCCGTCTCTTGATCAGCAGCAGCCTCCTCTGAATGACGCCACGGAGCATGGCAGATTCCGTCTTGTCCGACCGCTTTTTCCGCCCAGAGGCGACCGGTCTCGTTTGCCGTCAGTATAAACGGAGAAGACCACACGTGCACTGCTCACGGCGCTGTGTTGCCCTCGGCGGAGACGAGAGGCAGGTTGCAATTTCAATATGTGCCTTACGCTTTATCGCCTCTTATCTTCTCAATTATCTCTTCAATTTTGAGGTAGAAAGTTCGGAAAAGAAATGGTGCATCTAGGATAATAAGTAGATTCTTCAGGTCTAAAGCTTCCTATTTCTTTTCTTTTCCTTTCGGCTCTGTTTTTCTTATTATTTCATTTTATTTGTTTTATCATTTTATCATATCTTTTAGCTCTACTGAAGTTCATAAATGTTGTGTACAACTGAAAAGCAAAAACGATCAAGAAATTGAACTGGAATCATTTTTATTCAATTTTTACTCTTCTTTGCCAATTTGCTCTTCATTTTTCCACTTCTTTCATCTCTTTTACTATCGTACACTGTTCTTTAGATCAAATAGTACAGCTTCTCGTCTTCTTGAATTTCAATACCTTCTCGTCCAAGTTTTCAAAAAGTTCACTGGTCAGCATGTCCATCACCCTTGTCCTCTTGTCCAACAGGTGTTCATTGTCGTCACTCCCGTGCCTTTCTGTCCATCTCTACTCATTTTCTTTGTTCTCACTTTTTATCTCTTCTTCATCCGAGCTCTCTTCTCTTATTTTTACCATATCTAAATTCATTTGTTTTCAGGCAAAAAATTCTCTAGGTATGGGAGTAACTGCAGGAAATTGCAGCAATTCAGCTGCACTATGTATGCAGTTCATTTCACAGCTAGCCAACGTCGTGGTGGATAATGCCATGCACGGTCTGGTTCCCGTTGTTGTGAGTCGTTCGTCTTCTTCATTTTTTTTCTCGGAAGCGAAAAAAGTGCAACATATTGAAAACAGAAGCTACGAAGAGGAAAAGACCATCTCTCGTTGAGTAAACAAACAACGAGCCGAAGGAGCCGCCCCGAGGGTGCATGCTTGCTCTCTTGGACATGGATCCGTCTCGGAACAGTCACCCGATTACAAATGATCACAAAATACGATTATTTTTTAATTGTCAATTTTATTCTATTTGACCTTTTTTCAAAGAGCAGAGGCCGAAATAGGCGAGCAGACTTAAAAAGTCTCCGAATGATCATAATCCGGGTAAAACACCGGTTCAGCCAGTGTTTACAGAGAGAGGAGGAGGAGGGGTGAGATGAACAGGAAGGGGGTTCCCTCCTGAAGGCAAAAACAGCCAACTGGTCAACAAGAACTGACATTTTTTGGCAGCCGCACTGTGTAACAACAGTTTTTTTGACTGACATATTAGAAAAAAACCGAAATATTTTTCCCATTTTCAGAATAATGAAACCCACGTCTTCGCTCAACCACAATTCCACCCGGCCCTGCCATCATTTCCGGCCTTTGAACAAAGAACCAAGGCTATTCCTCCCCGTTTCAGCAGCTACAGTACTCCTGGCTCCAACATCAAAGGACTCAACTCATTGACACTTCATCCAGGTGCCGCCAATATTATTTTGAAACTGAAAATACCATAATCTCCCGTTCAGGATCGTTTGAACCGTACTTGGTACCAAATACCTACCGTCTCTACAGTATGCGCTTTTGTCCCTACGCACAGAGGGTTATCATCTACCTGGCCAAGAAGAACATCCCGTCCGTTATTTTTCCAGATTTTATAACCGAGTCCGGGCCAGTTAGACGCTTTTACAGTAGTTTTTGATTATTAGAAAAAAAACAAAAATGTTTTACCCCGGCGGGGGATCGAACCCGCGATGTTCTACTGCCAAGACGCGCCACTCCACCACTGCGCCATTTAGCAAGGCGGCGGCTAGCCTGAAAATGCGCCCTACCAGGA
This sequence comes from Oscheius dolichura, assembly GCA_932521035.1. Classification (NCBI taxonomy): domain Eukaryota; kingdom Metazoa; phylum Nematoda; class Chromadorea; order Rhabditida; family Rhabditidae; genus Oscheius; species Oscheius dolichura. The sequence goes on along the minus strand of OW051494.1, from coordinate 1,753,781 downwards.
CTCGGTTGTAATCCCACTCTTTTCCTTCTTTCAACCTGGAAAAACCGTTTAGAGTGGAAATAGTAAACGTGAATCCCGACAAGGGACCAGCCTGGTACTTGGCCAAGTCCCCACTGGGTCGTATCCCTGCCCTAGAAGTCAATGGTCAAGTTCTCTGGGAGTCTAACGTGCTAGCCGAATATTTGGATGACGTCTTCCCCTCCAGTTCAATTCTCCCCCGGGATCCTTATGAAAAAGCCCAGCAGAAAATCCTCGTAGAACGGTTGTCCTCGGTAATCCCGAAAATAAACAAAGAAAAAACAAATTTCAGCTGATGAACGCCTTGTTCGACTTTTTCCGCAGTTCAGCGCCATCAGCTCAACGGCAAACAGACAACAATCTGCATCAGGCACTCAGGAATGCGGAAAATCTTCTCAAGGACAGCTTTTATGGAGGTTTGACCGGAGGATTTTTGATCATTTGCGCGAAACAAAAAAAGCAAAAATGAGCTGACCACGGCAGGGATTGAACCCGCGACCGTTTGCTACTGGACGGCGCGCTTTCGCGCCGCTGCGCCATGGAAACAACTTTCGCACATATTATGGCAACTGGAGTCTTTTGATGGCATATTTATGATTTTTTTTTTCATTTTGATACAGTATCAACGGATTCAGGACGTCTTCCCGGCTATGCTGACTACATGATATGGCCATTCCTGGAGAGACTTGAACTGCTGACCCTGACCTCAACCAGCCAGTTCCGTTACTTCCCCGGACTGCACTATCCCCGGATGGGATCCTACATCGCCAGAATGCAGAACCTTCCCGAGGTTTTTTCTCCACTATTTCCCGCCAAAAAGACCACTATAAACAGATTAAATTTGCCATGAGACCCTTGATGTCGCATAAGGCCTACGTCGACTCGTATGCTGCCGGAATGCCCAACTATGACTACGGTATCTTCGGAGGCAAATAGGGGTCCTGCCGGGAAGAAGACACAAGCAGTCTTTTTTGTGATCTCAAAAAATTCTTTCATATTTTATGACCAGTTGTTTGTGTATAAAGACTTTGATGGATTCTTTGTTATTTGGGAGGGGGTACCAGGAGGGGCTAGCCATATTGTAATGATGAATCAGGGCTATTGACAGGAAAATATGGGTAAAAATAGCCGAAGGAAGGAAGATAAATGGTCAAAATCGGGAGGGGGAATAACGAAAAGCAAGCGAGCAGCACTTCTCCGAGCGAAAGCGGAAATCTAGCGCTTACGGCCATACCACGTTGAAAGTACGCCATCCCGTCCGATCTGGCAAGTCAAGCAACGTTGGGCCCGGTTAGTACTTGGATCGGAGACGGCTTGGGAATCCCGGGTGTCGTAAGCTTTTTGCTTTTCTTTTTTTTGGGTTCTCCCATTTTATTTTCACCCTTTCCGGCCATTTTCCACCATTTTTGCTATAATGTCGAGTAGAAATACCTCAAAAACAAGATCAGAAACCATTTTGCCGCGGTAAACAAAAGGCGGGGTCCCACAGTTATCGATTTCCGGCCGGCTAGAATCGTGCGGCCGGGCAATTTTCCTATCGACGGCAATCTACAATCGGCATTTTCCAATCCCTCCTATTTTACCTGCTAAATTCTATAAAATCTATTAAAAAGAAGTAAATAACCCCAAAAAGTTTTGATGAGCAGTACAAGGGGGCCGAAGAAGCACTCTTTCCACTACGACTCGGACGATGGCCTGATGGATGTGAGTATATTCCTCAAAATATTATATTTATGATATTTTAGGAGATAGAAAAAATAACAGCACCGCCAGGGAAGACATTTTTAAAAGTAATAAAGGAGGAAATCGTCAGCCAGAAGAATTGGAAGAGCGTCAATGCCCAATATTGTATTGTTTGCCGGGTAAGGGTTCATTTCTTCCCTTTTTCACTATTTTTCATAATAATTACACCTTTTTAATGTGAAAAGCTCATTTTTTACCCCTAAATCATATTTTTAGGAAGGTGGAGAGCTCCTGTGCTGTGATACTTGCCCCGCTTCCTTCCATCTGCTGTGCCACGAGCCGGTAATCCATAAAGACGAGATCCCGGCAGGAAAGTGGCTCTGTAACAGGTTATTTCTACTTCTTTTATAGAAATTTTAAATGGAAATTAATGAAAATACAGCAGGAATTGCGGCAGTGAAGCGCGATTTACGCTGGCCCCGAAATATAGGGGAAGTAACCGCGCTCCAGGACAAATGCAGGTCCAGCTGGGTATTTCAATGAGAATGAATATTTTTCTCCCCAGAACTATCTTCCGAACGATTTTTGATTAAAATACAGTATGAATATTAGCTCTAGAGCGCGATTTGTTCCCATAAAGCGGAAGTAGTCGTGCTCCAATGCGAAACCCCTTCAAGACTTGGTTTTTCAAGGAAAATCGTTATTTTTTTCCTTTTTGGCTTATTTTTCCATATTTTCCAGATGTGAGCACACTCCTCCCCATCTTCTGAAGCCTCTAAATGAGCTAGACCCTGCGGAGACGGAAGAACAACGAAATAGACGAGCCGCCCTCCGAGTTATGGAGACCGCCGACCCCAGTGCCGATCCCTTGAGCCTCCTGGCCCAAGCCGCTCTGGCTGTCAACGCCCAGCAGGTTATTTTCCCCCTATTTTCTTTATATTTATGTTTAATTCTTGCAGTTCGAGCTCCCCCAGGAGTATGAGACTCTAAATGTGCCGTTTGACTACATAAAGACCAGGAAATTGGACCTCGTCAATTTGAGATGTCGAATGTGTTTAAAGTGAGAAATATATCGATATATTATTAAAATATGGGGGGTTGTTTCAGGATAGAGGAGAAAAAACCACTGACCAAGTGTGATTTCTGCGAGGGGACCTACCACTTGGACTGCGTGAACCCGCCTCTCTGTAGTCAGCCAAAAGGGAAATGGATGTGTCCTAATCATGTTCACCCCATTGTGGTGAGTATATTAAAGAGGAAGAGCAGATTAAACTGGACCAGAATACGCAAAAAAAAAATGAAGAAAAGGAGCAGCTTTTTTTCGTTGTGGGACCTTAATCTCCGGACGGCTGCTAACCGGTGGCGGGCTTGTTTTTCTTACGCTTTGACCCATTTTTAGCCCATTTTGGATGAAATTTTCCATTTGTTTGTCGGTATAACATAGTCTTTGATCTGTAGAATATAGTGCCATTGAGAATTCGGCCCGGGACGGGTCGCCAAAGGTCAAAAAACGGGAACTAGACCCATTTCCGGTAGATTGCAACTCTTTGTAAACAGCGCGCGCAAGCAAACAAACAAATGGGAGTCTTATAAAATATCTCACGGGTTCCATGGCATTGTGAGCAGCTCAAAAAATATGAAAAATCGTTTTCCAGGGTCAGAAATGGGTCCCAATATATAAAAGTTTCAAGATTTCAAAATTCCGATACCGTAACCGGCACGCGCGGCTCTGCAACTAATTTGACCTCTAGAATAATCATTCCTTCAGATTTTCTTTGAATTTTTCCTCAGAAAATGGTTAAAATAACGTCTATTTTCGTATGAAACTTGAATTTGTCTAGGAACACAAGCTCCTAAAGTCATCAAGTGTCTTCGAAAGGAAAAAGCTCTGGGAAGACTGGGCCACGAAGAAACTGGACGACATAACCATTGTTAGATCTTTCCTGAAAAAGGTACTGTATTTTTTCACTACTCTAACAAAATATATCCCATTTAGACAAAGAATATACAGAAGAAGAACCGTTATAAAATGCCTAGAGGAGTAGAAAAAGGATCGGTCATGTTGCCAGTGAAGGAAATGTACCGACGACGGTTTGATAACATGGAAGAGCGGATACAATTCGCGACGGAGGAAGAAAGAAGGTCAGTAGATGGGAAAAAGAAAGGATAGGCCTTGGAAAATATCAAAATATAGAAAAAATGGAGGGAAACTCCCGAGTTAGCGGCCAAATTCTCATTTCATAGAGGAAATTCAGAGACAGTCCATTTCCAACGGATGTTCCCGATATTTTCGGACTGTCCTCTAATTTTTGCTCTGGAGAATCAAAGGTTACGGTAGATAGCTACACGTTGTCCATGTGGGTCCCATAACGATGCTGTTCTCCGACTTTTATTCGCGGAATAACCGGCCCGATCCCCGGCACCCGTAAAGTCTCGGCAGCGCAAAGATATAAAGGCGACGGAGTTTTGTAACAGTTTTGAATAAAGGTGATCCCGCTGCCGAGACTTTACGGGTGCAGGGGATCGAACAATCCAGGACCGAGCCGAATACCGTTTGAAATGGACGATAGTTGATTTCCAATAGAAAAGGAAGGAATTTTAACCTCCTGGTTTTTGGGGAAACTTGAAAATTAGAGAAATTTGACCGTAAAAGTGTCCCAAAGCGCTTTCCCTTCCCCTTGATATTCAATTTGAACACACAGTACAGTACCGGGGAGAACATTCCTGATAAAAGTTGCCCTTTCCGAGTTTCGAGTGAGGGAGAAGGAGAGAGAGAAAGAGATATCTCCGCTCCACTGGTCGGCGTGGGAATATCACCAGCTATAAAATAAGCTTACACGTGTACACACACTCCCCCCTACCCGCCCAAATCTCACACACTTTATTTTTATCTCTCCTTTAATCAGAACATGGGAAAACGTTTCTCTTTCAATTTTCTCTTATCTCGCCTAAAAATAACGATTAAAAATCACCGTAAATGCCAAAAAATGGTCCGATATATTTTCTTGAAACATTATTTTCAGGAGCTTCATCTCCACCCTGGCTGAAATGCACGCTAAAATTGTACAAACCACGAAGGTGAAAGAAAATGGCCGGAAACGGATGAGAAAAGACGTTCGACTGGTGGTAGAGAAGCTGTTGAATGACGTCGAAGAGATGGAACTGGCTAGAGGTTTGGATCCCCCAGTATTCAAGCCAAATTATCTTGTTTTTTAGTAAGATTGAAAGAGCCAAAAGTGGAAGAAGAGAGTCAAGAAGGAGGTGACGTAGAGATGAAGGAACCTACAGCCTCGGTAGAAGGTCTAGCCTCCATTCCTGTTCCGGCTTCTCAATCTGGGTTCAAGGCTCCCGCCCCAAGGAAATTGTCCAAGAGAGAAGTGAGAAAGGTGGAAGAACCGGAAGAGAAGGCAATTAAAATGGGTAAGTCTATAAACTGGCCGGGTAGACCACAAATAGCCCTTCAAAATCTCCAGTTTGACCTCCATTGGCTTCTTTGGGAATGGAAATTCGAGGGGTTACCCGTCTGAGTCAAAATTTCCGCCCCCGGAACCAAGAAATAGGGTCTCGCTTGGCTCCTAGACAACCCTAGAAAGAGGAGAGAACCCTTGGGAGGAGTTGGCCCATAGTTTTTCAAAACTAGCGCCAAATATCGGCTACTTGTGCCTTTTTCAGGGGCTACAGTAACCCTTCTAGGCCCCAAAATAGCCTCATTATGTTTAAAGGACTATATAGATAGAAATAAGGGCCTTATTTGACCTCTGTTGGCCTTTACAGGGGCGAGCTTTTGAATTTTAAAAACTGGCGCTAAATGTTGGGCTTTGGAGCCTCTTTCCACCCACTACAGTATCCCCTTGGATCCCACACGGATCTTATTAAATTTAAGGAACTATATACTCATAAATAGTTCTTAAATTAACCTCGGTTGACCTTTCCCGTGTTCAAATCGTAGCATTTCAAAACTGGCGCCAAATATTGCGCCCTGCTCCCTCTCAGTGTTTGTTTACCTCTGTTATTTTGCCCCGTTCCGCGTCCTCTGGTACCGTCTGCTCCCGTTAAAATGTCCTTTCAAGACCTTCACCACCCTGAGAATCTATACGACGACTGTATGGAACGGCTTCGACAATGCCAGGACCCCGCCACCAGGCTCTACCTGTCCCTGGCCGCCCAGAGGATAGAACAACTCCAAAAACAGACGGCTGTGGTGAAAAAGGGTCCCTGCTCTGTGGACAAGACTTATTTAAAAAGTTAGAAGGGAAATTAAAGGTCTAAAAGAGATATTTTAAGGAAATTTCATAGCGGACTATCCGATTATGGCAGTGATGAAGGCGGAAGGAGAGACGCCGCCAATTGCCATCCAGAGAACGGTCACGACGATCGGATTCTCGAGCCAGTGTACAATCCAACTGACGGATGGTATGAGCCACGGACGGGTCTGTACAGCCCAAGCAGGGAATCATGCCGCCATTGTCTTTGATAAGGTAAGGTTTTTTAGAGTTCTGGAAACTTTTTCTGGTCCAGAATCCCACATAAAAATGCCATAAAGTCGCCCTTTTCCGGCCATATCCCCAATTTTTGGTCATTTTCCTTATATAGAGGGTGAAGCGAGGGAGTAGCCATTGTCTTTGATAACGTTAGGTTTAACTAGGATGATCCGGCAGACCCTAGACACCATTTGAATCCTGGAAATCTCCAAGAAGTCCAACAAAAAGCGGTCTTTTCCCCCAAAATACACATTTTTGGTGATGGAGACCATATCGAGGCTAGCTCGATTTTTTTTTTTGAGTTTGAACCAAAATTGGGATATGTAGGATTTTGCCGATGGCTCTGGCAACCATCAACCCTAGAAATTACTAGAAAAGTCCGCCAAAATGGCCCTTTTCCCGGAAAAATCGCCGGTTTTTGGTCATGTTCCCTATATTGAGACCGTAGCTGGAATAATACGCCTTTTTCAGTTTTGAGCCAAAATTTGTACATTCAGATTTGTCTAGCCCGTTCACAAAACCATTTTATCACTGGAATGGCTAGAATTTCCAGCAAAATCCACCTTTTCCTCCGAAATCGATAAATTCCAGTCATTTTCCCTGTAGAGGAGAACCAGTGCGCCCAGAAGCCTGCCGTTCATTCTCTACTGTAGAGAATGTTTATGTAAAGTATATGGTGTTGTAGAGAAAATTCTGAACTACATTTTGAGTGCAAAAACCTTCCAAATAGTTTAAACAAATCATAAAATATTAGCGATGTAAAGTTGAATGGCGCGGCTGGTACACAAACGGGGTGTGAAATGTGAAATTCTTGGATTTTCATAGAATAAAGTGTCTCTTTTTTTCCAGGTAGCCCGTCGTTTCGAGTTGACGCCCACCGGTTGTAGCCAAGTCGTCGTGGATGGTATCCTCTACGGCGGGGCCCTGCTGCCCGGAGTGCCGTGTCTCTGTTCTCCCTCCGTTAGCCAGACCCCCGTCGAGATGTCTGCCCCCCTCCGCCACGGCTCCTCCATCATCATCGGCTGTTCTCGTTTTGTTTTTGCCAGTTTTTATTAATTCTCTCACTACATTTATCCCAACACGATATCAATCACATTACCGGATATTATGACCTCTCTCGAGATACTTGACGTCAAAATTACATTAACCACATGACACAACGAGAAAGACTAAAAAAGACGCATTTCTTGCAGATTCTATTGATCTTCAGACTTTTATCTCTCCTCCTTTTTGATCCTCAGAAAACATTCAATAAAACTATAATTGTGTTTTTCATTCTTGTGGCTAGATACTGTAATACTGTTCAATCAGTACCGTATACCTTCATTTTTTAAGTTCCTGTGCTATTCCTCCTTACAGTAACCCCAGTCATTTTAAATTTGACTTTACGGTACCTTGATAAGGTCGTAATTACTGTAATAGCCCATTCGTTAGGCGAACTGTCCAGTCAAGAGACAGGACTGTCTATTATTATACAGTACTTACAATATACTCCTCCCTGTACCCCAAAATCCTCCGGCCTTGTTAATGTTATTGCCGAGTTTATTATTTGATTATTCTTGCCCATGCAATATTTGTACACCTTTTTGTATTTCCCATTTATCCAACCAGCAATTTCCCGTTCAATCCATTGCAGCCGAGAGCTCTCAATGGATCGCTCTGACCCGTCTCCCTGAAAATCCAAGGTCCTCCGGTAAATTAGAACCATAAATTATGGTCCATAATGTTGCAATCCTGCGAACTAGCAAGGTGTGATTGTAACTTTTCCATTGGCAAGCCGTCGTTTTTTGGCATAAAATGGCGCAGTGGCGTTGCTCCTTATATTGTTAGATTCAAAAACTAAAAAAAAAGCTGGTAGAGTTTTTCAAGGCGAATCTGATAAACTTTATTTGAGCTGAACCTTTCCGGCAGAAGAGCCTGTAGTCCCATAAACGATGACTTGATCGAGACAAAGTTAAGTGCCGGTCTACAATGAACGTTTGCGGGGTTGAGCTGAAAGTTGGCTCATAAGTGCCCTCTTGGAAAGCTCTACCAGCTCGTTTTTTAATTTTCGAAAACAGCCAAGAAAAGGTCGAGATATAGTGCGCAATACCACAAAATGGCTAGCCTAGATACCTTCCAGGGTTTCCCCGAAGTTCCCCTTCCCTTTTGTCATCCGTGTACCTCTCCGCCCTCCCATCCTGTTCAATCTCTCATCCCCCGATTTTTTATAGCGTTAGTCAACATTGCAGTGCAATCCTTTTCCCCTCTACCGCTATCCTTGGAATATCCTCCTCCCCTTTTTGCAGCCGCTTCCTTATTTTTGATCTTCTTCCGGTCTCTTATCCTCTCCCCCGTTCAATCTCTCTCCAAAACGACGCTGATTAATCTCATTTCTGCAAAATGGCATCCTTAGAAACGGGGAATAGCAAAAGAAAAAAAATCATAAATTAGCCTCGTTTCCATTTCATTAGAGAACGTCAGAGAGGGGGAGCGGGCAGGCATGAACAACCAAATGAGCGGGCGCCACTTCCTGTTCCTGTAGATGATACAGAGGGGGAAACACTCCCATGACCCGGGGACTAATTGAATCACAGCTCGTACGAAAGTAGAAAATCTATTAAATTTTATGAAAAATATGAAAAACACGAGAAGCAAACATTTAAATTGGCGGTTGTCAACATGTGATAGAAAGTGTCACGGAAAGATCAAATGCACTCAAATGGGGGACTATTTTGAGCCGAGGAGCACTCAAAGGTCTATTTTTTTTCTATAAATTTTTTCTATAAAAGCCAGGGGAACTAAACGATACAGCGAGACTGCTGCTCCCAGGCCTTTAAAATTTCAGCTTTATGATGCAAGTTTACTGTAAATATTCAATGTTGTCAATCGGTCCTGTAACGTGTACAAAATGAAATCTTTAACCGTAGAGCATCGATAGGAAACGAACTACATACTGTAATACTTTCACCAGCTAGCAAAACCATCTTTTTTCATCCGTTTCCTTCGATTTTTGGAAAAAGTGAAAAAAATGACTTATAACCCATTTCTGCACTCTAGTGAACTCATACTTATGAAATTACCCGCCCAGACCCTGCCGAAACTTGATCTCTCTGAAAATGTCTGCTCCCGGCACTACAAAGTACATTATTCTTCCAATTTCTAGTCCAAAAGCCTGCAAAACTTCTATAATTTCTCTATAACACGAAAACAGATAAAAGAACAATAGAGAGAGAAGAACACCCCCATAATTGGCTTCATTGAAGCGGAGGGAGTCGCCCTTTCAGATTACCTTGATTTGGCGGGCGCTCCTTCCCCGCACTCGTTCATTTTTTGTTTTTTAAATGGTAAATTTCTAGATGTTTCCCGTTCTAATCAGGGCCTCATTCTCTTCCCCCTCCTCTTAATGAAAATCCCACACGATTGGAGGGCCTCCCCGCCATTCCAAATGGCATAAGTCAAGCCAGAAAGGGAGCAGCCTTCCCCCGTTCTCTGCGTCTCGTCTCGTCCATTCCACACTGCTCTCTTCTCGTCGCTGCCTTTCGCCTTTTCCCTTCTCTCCCCCCTTTCCAGAGGGGTCTCCCGTCGCCCATAGAAACCCGGCTTCTCAACCGTCAGCACAGCAACCGCCCCCAGGTGCTACTTTAGCCTTTCCGCTCTTTTTTTCTCCCCTTTTCCCCATTTTTCTTGTATACGGTAATCAATAGCCTCCTCTTCTTCCTTGTCTTCCTTGCGTTCTTCTTCAATTAAATATTCTATCATTATTTTTTCAGTGGGTCAGAAGAGATAAGAAGAAGAGAGAAGGATGAAACCAGACGCACGCATCTTACCACCGATTACTGAGGCAGAACTCCGTCAGAAAGGAAGAATCACACCGGATGATGTTCTCCGACTGACTACGATCACAGACAGTCAGTTTTTATACTTTTAAATGACGGGAAAGGCGTGGAAATCATAGCTATAGGCTAAAGTAGCCGCCCCCTACTCGTAGGACCTCCACAGAGCGGGTGATAACAGTGCTTCCGTGGCGCAATAGGCAGCGCGTTCGGCTGTTAACCGAAAGGTTGGTGGTTCGAGCCCACCCGGGAGCGAAACATTTTTGCTTTTTTTCTCTCTTCTTTCCTATCGTTTTTGAGCGTTATTGAAGAGAAATCAGGCATCCAGATCTCCTTTCCTTCTTCCCTAGAGCCCCCAGATAATGTAAACGTTTACTCCTGGATGTTATAATCTATCCAGTTGATCTTTTGCCTCCTTGACTGCCCCGGCTGACTCAAATCTCCCCCTTCCTGGGAATTTAATCAAATTAGACCGCTTTCAGACGGCAAATTTTCAACTAAAAACGGATTTTTCAGATTACCTGGTAGAGCCGCGTGATAATATCTATAAAATCGAGTTCACCCGCTTTAAAATTCGAGATTTGGACACGGATACCGTACTCTTTGAGATAGAAAAGCCTCCAGGTGAAAAGCTTTCCTATCGAACCTTAATCTTTTTAGAAGAAAATAGAAGCCAAAAATTTGCAGAAGACGCCTCAGAACGGGAAGATTTCCCACCGCCACCGGAGCCATCCGCCGCCCGCTATGTTCGCTACCGTTTCACCCCGGAATTCCTTCGACTACGACACGTCGGAGCTACGGTAGAATTCGTGGTGGGAAATCGACCTGTCAGCAAATTTCGAATGCTGGAGAGGCACTTCTTCAAGGTAAGGGAACTTTTTGGGGAATTTTGTCTTCACAGCTGTCTAACTGTGGCGCTTACAGTATAGTCCATTTCTTGTGCCTATTTCCTGGCTAAAGTCTTATTTATCATTTCGCTACGGTACTTGTTGAGTAAAATTGAATACTTTACAGTAATCTTGAACCAGAAAATGGCAAATTTAAAAGTCCGGAAACAAAATTCTCAAAAATTGGGGGAAAAAGTCTTCCAAAGGAAATTCACGGATAAAATGCTTATTTATCATTTCGTTGCAGGACCAATGGAATAAAATTGAATATTATACAGTAATCTCGAAGCAGAGAGTCTAAAATTAAAGGTCTATGGGTAAAAAACTCGAAAAACCGGGCAATTCCCGTCAGAAATGGACTATAAAACTGCTTCCTGGCTGCCCAGAGTAGTCCTCCTCCCCAGTGCAGCCAAAGGGCATTTTTTTCTCCCTCTTTTCTGCCCCGTCTCGTCTGTGTAAACAGGACAAAAAACTCTTTGTTGTTCAATCACAAGTCTCTCGAGCAGCTGCTCTCTTCCGCGGCGGGACTCAATTACTGCAAATCGGAAGTTCAGTAGAGAGGGGCGGGCAACAATTGAAATGGGAGGGCAACATTTTAATCGGAGGGTTTTTTGGAGGGAAAACTAGATATTTTGAATTAATAATAAAATAAGTAGGTTTTCGTTTCAGGACCGGCTGTTGAAAAGTTTCGACTTCGAATTCGGCTTCTGTATTCCTAATTCGAAGAATACCTGCGAGCATATCTATGACTTCCCCCAGCTCAGCAATCAACTTGGTATGTTTATTTTTAATTCTGACTTTTTTGTTGGTAAATAATGGACCTAGAGACCCATAAATTAGTCCTGTAGCGACTGCCCCAGTCATTATTTGGCGGGAATGGCCAAAATTTGAAATTTGAACGGTTTCCCGGGCATTAGAGCGACAAAAATTGGGTTCCAGACCTTTTTCAATGGTTTTCTTCTTTTTAAAGGAACAGTCAGGGAACCTCAATTTGAGCGCAGTGGTCCTGTGGCGACTGCGCTCACAAGCGTCCCCTGTCTTTGGCGCGCTTTTAAATAATGAGCGCGCCGACGGTTTTAGCGTATTTTTTTCTTATTTTCTTGATATGCTTTCGATTGTTTATGAGCACTGGCATCAAAATAATCAAAATAAACTATTAAAAAAATAAGAAAATGGGCAAACTGCGCATGGGCGAGTAATCCGTTTCCCGGGCTTTCTAAAAGCCCGCGAAAATCCACAGTCAACTTCCTAGGTCCCTGACTGTTCCTTTAAACTATCATATGCTTTTTTAAATGGCCTATTGGGTCCCGTAACAACTTTTTTTTCCTAAAGAATTTTGTTATTTTGGCTAAAAAACTGAAATTTGGACGCGGAAGCTTTGCTCTCCTTTCCCCGCGCCCATTTGCCTTTCTGAGACTATATCGCTCCAAAAAAAATTTGTATTTTCCTCCCGGAGAATATCTACAGTAACCCACTCGACTGATATTTATCAATACGTTTAAAGAACTCCTCTTTCAGTGCAAGAAATGGTAGACCATCCGTTCGAGACCCGCTCAGACAGTTTCTACTTCGTCGATGACCAACTGATCATGCATAACAAGGCTGATTATGCCTACGATGCATAAAATATCCCGTTTTTTATTTGTTTTAATCATAATAGAATCATATAATATATGGTAGTCAGTGTATAATTTTTGCCTGCTTTATTTCCCTTCTCCGGTACTGTGAAGGAGCAAGACAAGATCTCCCCCAACTGGCTCTTTTCCCCCAAATTCATTCCGACTTGTTTTAAATAAATATAAATGCAATATGTAATAAACGTTTTTATTGAGAAAAAATGAAAGCTTTTTGAAAGCAGCAAGTAGACTTTGGTGGGGCTAAAGACCTCTGTTACCTCGGAGGATGGACATCAGGCCTTCTCGATAGGCTCCTTTGCATTCTTCGCGGATTACCTGTAAGAAAACTCTTGAAAAGGAAAAATAAAAGTGTAAAAGCCATAAATAATGGGGTGAAACCCTGTTCCCGAGCAAAAATAAGACGGAGAGCAAAAAGAAAGAAAAGCAAAAAGCTTACGACACCCGGGATTCCCAAGCCGTCTCCGATCCAAGTACTAACCGGGCCCAACGTTGCTTGACTTGCCAGATCAGACGGGATGGCGTACTTTCAACGTGGTATGGCCGTAAGCGAGGTTATCCTTTTCTCACTCGGTGATAAAGGCTGGCAGTGGTTTCCACACGATTTTCGACCCCATTCAAAACATTTCCACCGTTTTGATCCTATTTTCGTTCTAATTCTTCGATAATTTTGCATGATTTTTAGACTTTAGAAAGAATTTTCAACCGTTTTTCCCTCAAAAAGTAAGAGAATAGCCCCCAGTTCCCCCTATATTTACAGTTTTTTCCCTTTCCAAATCGCTGGGATCACTGTCACCCCGAATTATCCTCTCCCCCTCCCCCCAAAAAACCCACTTCTCCGAGTGCTTTTTTATACTTTGCCTGGAATTCCAATGCGATCAGCTGTAGATCAATTTCCGATCGGGTGACAATTACCCGGATTAGGTCTTTATCCTTCGTTCCCATTCCCTAAAATACTCATTTTTTTGTTATTAAGATGAAATACCACCTTGGTAGCATTGTAGATCTGATCAGCGAAGACTCGATGCTTTCCCTTGCCGAGGCCGGCCACCGCCATGAGGAGGTTCTTGACATCGCCGCTGTAGTGCTTCTCAATTCCCTTTTCAAACGGTATTCCGGCTAATCTCTCGAAATCCTCGGCTACTTTCGCAATGGTAGCCGGATTGGCAACTAACAGAGGGCGGATCTGAAGCACTCATCATTATTTCTTGATTTTTGGACTTTACAGCCAATTTAGAGCCAATTTTTTCGGCTGAGTATCAAATGCGACTGATAATTGGCTGCGTAGTCAGAGAATAACAGCATTTGCTAGCCAGACAAAAGATCCGACCGTCTGCTCAAGGGATGAGTTGCGCACCCCTTCTTTCTGCCCATTACCCCATCAAATTTGGTATTTTAGTTGTTTTGACTAACTAAGATTCAAATATACCTTACTGAGTATTAAATGCACTTTGTAATGAAGTGAATTTGGCTGCGTAGCCACGTAAAAATGGATAGACAGTCTTGAGAGTCTGGAGTCTTTCAGGAGCGCACTCTTTCCCCCAAATGACAGCTTTTCAGGGTAATTGTGACTGATTTCTTTGTCTGAGTATCAAATGTGACTGGGGAAGAAGGTAAATTGGCTGCGTAGACAGAAATAATCACATTTAATAGTCAGCCAAGGGAAGTTAGATCATTTCTAGTGGTTGCGCGCCCTGAACGAGGCTCCCCAGACTTACCGCGTCGAATTTGTCCACTCCGCTCTTCTTATCGAACGATTTTATAATATTGCTGGCTTCCTGATTCGAGCGGAAGTCGGCCAGATCGGACTCGTCCCTCTGTCCCTGAACCAGAACCAAGAGCATCCGCTTAAAGTCGCCCGAAGTGTCTTTCCCGATGACCGCCTCCAGGGTCTCCTTATACGTTCCAAAATATGTATTCCTAATAGCTTCAATTTCTTCATTTGACCTTGTTGTTAATATATCTATCAGGAGTTTTTCATTCGTTCCGAGACCCTAAACACGGAAAGGAAAAAGATGAGAAGGGATCGGAAAAAGAAGACAAACCTTGACGGCTCGGTGCAGCTCAAGGACGTCGTACTTGGAGGGAGTGTGCAGCAGGGCTACTGAAACGGAGATGATTTCCAATGATTTACAGATATTTTTAACCCAGAAAATAGAAGAAAATATACCAAAAACTGCTAGGATTACAAGGGGAAAAATAGGAAAACCGAAGGATTTTAGTACAGAAAGGAGCCATGGCCTTCAAACAGGCTCCCGTCCCCTAAACCTCGGGAAAACTAGAAAATTACAAGAGTAACAGTATCCACAAGAACTTTAGCTGATTAATAAGGTCTTCTAAAGTTAAGTTTACCCTAAAACGAACGGTAGAATTCTCTTAAAAAGGTGTAATAGCCTCTAAAGAGCAACTCCTCCTTTTCTTACGAGCAAATTTTCTACTTCAAATGAATTTTCAGGTAACTTTGGACGTTTGGCCCCGAGATTACTGTATTTTTGACCTGCCATGTGGCTCAGAAATATCCGGAAGAGTAGGTTATCCGCCCACTGGCTCCCATTAACCCCAAGGATCATGTTACTTACAGGCTAAATCTTCTAATTCTCCTCCCAGGGCCTTCTTCAGCTCGTCTTCCATATCCTTTCCATATCTGACCTTATACGGCGTTCTGATCTAAACATTTTACAATTTTTTAAAGAAAAGTAGACTCTATATCCTACCATCTGTCGCTGAGCATTACAAATCTTGGTCAAAATTTCGACGGCTTTTTGTTTCTCGCCGCGAAAGGCCTTCTCCAGCGCCTCTGCCGCTGTGGCGTCGTCAAAAGTGGCTGACGGATAAATTGTGGCCATTTCTTCTTGTTGTTCCTGCTGTTTGTCTCCACCTAGTTGAATACTTTGCTCTACTGTGGTAGTAGCCATAATGGTCGCCGGGAGAAAGGGAAAGAAGAGATTGGAATGGTTGACAAAGGGCGGGTGGAAACGGCTGGGGGGTGATCAAGGACGAGCCGGGGGGAGTGGCAGAGCGACGACGACCAAACGACTTTTTTTGTTTTTACGAGTGATTCACGGTTTTGGTAAACAAACTTGGGCTGGGATGGCATGGACGAGGGGGAATGGCCAAATACGGACAGGCACTAGGGGAGGGCCATTCCGACTGGAATATGGTGGCAAGGAATGGGAACTTTTCCTGCTCCAGCCACAGTTACGCAGCCAAGCTTCAATCAGGATTTTTTCCCTGTTAAAAAACAGGAGGGAAAAACCACAGTTAGACAGCTACCACAGAATTTACTAAAATTATGAAGACTGGGAAATTAAAGCCGGCGCGGAAGGGGTTCTATCATTTTTAAGGCTTCCTCCAGATTTTATTAGCTTTTTAATCGGTTACGGTATTAGAAAAACGTCTAGCCTATTTAATAAAAAGAGTTGTAAATTTTGATTTTGGTCCTGAAGCGAGCACTTCTGTCCTACCTGGGATTGGACCATAGTCGCCTGTTTCAAGATTTTAGAGATTCATTCACGACTAGAGTGTTTTTTTAGAAAAGTCTCTTGGATTAGAAATCAGGAGAACTAAGAGAGTACTTCAAAATTTGGTAGTTTCCCCAACCACGGGGCCACAGCTAGACAGCTACCACAGCTAAAGGTTTACTCTTGACTCCAGAAGGGGTTTTAGATCCGTTGTAACCATTTTATCATTAATTTTATGGTCTTCCAGCGTACTGTTTTGAGTAGCAAGTCAATAAAATGGTACAGAATTGAATCAGAGGTCGAAAGAAGGAGACGCATCGTTTTTCCCTGGTCTTTTTCTTTTTCCAGAGTTCTATTTATATGAGAGACCAAGAAACGGGTCCCGAAGCGCAAGAAGTATCAAAGATTTCAAAATATCTTAAAATATTGAACAGAGTTTATGAATCCGCCAATATTATAGTCGAAAAGTGAGGTGAAAGTGCGAATTGTACAGGTAAAGCGGGGGTTATCCGCCATCTGCCAAGCGGGGAGCGGATGAACGGAATGATTTACCGGGAGAGACCGGATATGTGCCGAAATGTGAAAGGAGTAACAATACTTGTGGTGTGTTAGTGGGAACTGGTTACCCCCGGGGGCGGCGGGGAGCAGGAGAGGGCGCTGTTGGAATATAGGAACTATAGAAAGGAAACCTGGCGGGTAAACATACTTGAGACTGATTGGGAAAAGAACGAAGAATAAACTGGTAAACTCTCGGGGTTTCGGGGGGAGAGTGTCGCGTTTAAATAACAGTTATGTTGTGGCCTTCCGTTTTTGAATTGGGAGAGAAGAATGCGGTATGAGTAATACGACGATTGAAAAGGGAAGACTGATTCAGAGGCAATCTACCGAACATAACAGACATTGAAAATAGAGGGGGAATCGCTGGTGAATCGTTTTTGGGAAATTGGGAAACTGCCTCTGAACCGTTGGATGAATCAGCCATTTACGCCCGGAGGGCCTCTACTGTAAATGGGGGAGCTGAACCAGGGAACGTAAACAACTGCTATTTCCCCGAGCGAAAACAAACTGCCCTCGCTTACGGCCATACCACGTTGAAAGTACGCCATCCCGTCCGATCTGGCAAGTCAAGCAACGTTGGGCCCGGTTAGTACTTGGATCGGAGACGGCTTGGGAATCCCGGGTGTCGTAAGCTTTTTGCCTTTCTTTCGTTTGATTTCCATTTCATTTTTGCTCGTTTTTTTTTCTATTTGGCCACTTTATTACTTTGGTAAGGGAGAGAAAGACGTTTCTTCTTCGAGTCGTCGTCATCAGTCGTCGTTTAAATTGATGGCGGTGGAGCAGAGACTGGGATCGGAATGAGACAGGACGACGCGTTCGATGTGATGAATCTTGGCACGGCACTGGAAACGGACAAAGGCAGAAAAGCCACGGAAGGGGGCTGACATGGCGACGAGGCGCCGTTCCTCCTGGCCGGGGAGGCGGTTCAGACGGACGACCAGGGCCCGCCGCAGGGGACGGGGGCTGAGCCTCGCTCTTCCGGGGGTGCCCGTCTCGCTGGAAATCTCTGCAACTTTTTGTGTTACTTCTAAAATAAGCGAGAGACGAACCCTGCTTCATTTCGACGATCTCGTCGTGGTCGACAACTTCCATCGGTGGCTGGATGGGAGAGAAATGGGGAAAGTGGCTGGAGCAGGGGGGATAAAGCGGGGTCCAATCTGGTCCTGGCCTGTTCAGGACAGTTCTGACTGGAAAGAAACTTGGTGGTTCAGACGGACTATGGGCCGGCAGGGGGAGAGCATTTACATATTCGAAATTCGAAATTTTTCTTCGGAGAAAAATCAATAAATCTATAATAAAATTAATATTTATGAGTCGTTCAGTTTATCTTCTGTTCTCTGGCTTCACACAGACAATACGAATGGATTTTCCTCTGAATTTGAAGTATCTCAATCGCATCACATGGTACCAATTTTCAATTCTGACTTTTAGTGTAGATGGAGAAATCGAGGAGCCACAATATTGTAAAAATACAATAAAGTAATAAAAATATTGGATAATATTCATTAATTTAATCATAAAGTCAACAATGGGGTTTACGGTTTCAAATTGAGTGTTGGCCGGCAGAGACTGCGTCCTCCATCGATAATTATACACTGGCCGACAATATATTCCGATTTGGAATTATCCGAGAGGAAGACGATCAGCTCGGCGATTTCTTTCGGATGAGCCGGCCGTCCGATGGGAATCTGCCCACGGTCCTGGGACATCCGCTCGATAATCGTGTCCTGGTGCGCCTGTGACATTCCTATCTTTTCCATGAATTTTGTTGACGTCACTCCGGGGCTAAATTTCGCTTTTTTAGAAGAAAGGGAAGTTTTTACTTGACGCAATTGACTCGGACTCCTTTCTCGATAGAAGATAAGGCGAGGGCGCGGGTCAGATGGTCCAGACCGGCTTTAGCCACCGAATAGTAGGGGAAGGTGGTGCTGGCAGAGGTTGAGGCAATGCTCGAGACCATTACGATGTTTCCTTTGGTCTTTTCGAGGTAGGGAAGGGCCAGTTTGGTGATGGCGAGAACTCTAAAAAGGTATCATTAAATCCAAAGGAGTCTTGCCCACTTCTACCGGGATTTTCAGATTTTCACTCCCAGACCTTTAATTTTCCAGCTTTCTGAGCCAAAATTTCTGTAGAATATAAAATTTTATCCATTGGGTCCCGTAACGAAAGCTCTAATTATCGTGGAATAACCGCTGGGAACGGACTATAGTCAATCTAAGACAAATTCTAGACGGAAAAATCTATCAAAACTGGGACTTTTGTATTCAAAGAAGGGAAAAATGACTCACGATCGTAGGTTGACATTAATTGTGTAGTCAAAATCTTCTACGCTTCCGCTAAACCCATGATTTTGATTATTATCAGCCCCGGCTGCTCCTGCGTTGTTAATCTGAACCATTTATTGAATTTTTACAAAATTTTAATCAAAAATGAGAGAAAAAACTCACCAAAATGTCGATTTTCCCGAATTTGTTAACAGTCTCCTCGATGATCTTCTTATGAACGGCGTCTTCTTGGATATTCCCGATTACACTGACAATATACTCGGCCTTAGCACCGGCTTGGACACAGATACTCTTTGTCTCCTAAAAAAATCAGATTTTTATAGTCAGAAAGGGAAAAAGGGACGTACATCGAGAGCCTGGGCGTTTCTGCCAGTAATCGTCAGTTTGGCGCCTTCCTCGGCGAACATTTTAGCCGTTTCCCGGCCAATTCCAGCACTTGAGCCGGTAACAATCACTACTTTGTCGGTAAATCGTCCTGGCATTGTGTCCTGAAGGGAAATTAGAATTAAAATGGAGGCTATTTATAAGGAGGGTGGGTCCAATGGGCTGGCAGAGGGAAAGGAGGCGATAAAATAGAAGAATTCCCGTGGTTTTATATATGTTTCAGCAGGAAGGAGCTGACAAATGCACCAGAGAACCAAATAAACAAGGTCAACTGATCTGTGGTGACCGCGGCAGTGGCAATTATCGCGATGCTCTATGGTTACACGGCATTCTTATCTGGATAAGGACACTTCAATCAGAGAGAGAGGAATTACATTTTCTATTTTAGCCACCGGTGATCTATTCTTGAGGAGGTGTTTTGTTGGGAAAAGAGGGCAGACGCAAGAGAGCGGCCTTATCACCGAGCGAAAACGAACAGCCCTCGCTTACGGCCATACCACGTTGAAAGTACGCCATCCCGTCCGATCTGGCAAGTCAAGCAACGTTGGGCCCGGTTAGTACTTGGATCGGAGACGGCTTGGGAATCCCGGGTGTCGTAAGCTTTTTGCTTTTGTTTCTTACCACTTTCCTTTTTATTTTTTCTCATATTCTCAATTTACGGGCGCTTTTTCAATATTTAGTGGCCTTATTTCCGTTTTTTCGGTTTTAGCAATACATCCCCTGGATAACTCTGGCTTCTCTCATCTTCCGCTGGTATATTATCCGCTACAATCATCCTAACTCCCCCTATGGGTTTGTCATCTTCCTCCTGGTCACTGCCATTCCTACTGTATTCCAATTATACTGTTCGGTAGGCTACAAACCCCCAACAAATGGGGAGAGAAGAACACTTTTAGCTTTCAACCTCGAATAATAATGATCTCCACGTCCCTACAGCCGCGTTATTAGAAGAACTCTACCCAACTTGGGATTTTAGCAGTAATTTTGATATTCGAGGGCAGAAAAAGAGCGGAAAATGTTCAGATATAACGACGTACGCTCTGGTATCTTCGACTGATTGGAGAGTCCCTTGGGTTGGCTACTTTTCGAGATATCCAGTCTATGTAATTGTACCCGTCTCCCTGCTGATACGTTGGGATATCATGAGGATGTTGAGACAGGTTACCCTCTTTTCCACGGCTACACGGCAACTTCATCGTTCTTTTATCCATGTAAGTTTTTGTATACTAGTCCATTTTCTCTATTTCTACCCAAAATGATATCGAAAATAGGAAATCTCTAATTGTTCAGGCCCTGACTCTCCAAACCTGCCTCCTCCCTATAAATGTCGCCAAATCTCTCGTCTTTTCTCTCGGACCAGCTCTTGGAATAACTGACCTCTATTGGGGTCATTTAGAATTCATAATTGTTGAAATTATCCCCCTTGCTAATGCCTGTAGCCATATTTATTATGTCACCGCCTATAGGACCTTTATGCTGAGCCTCCTTAGAAAGGTAGCCTGTAGAAAAGGCCACACCACACCGATACTCGATATGACCGCTGTTCCCGTCACTAAATGAACTTTTATCCATATATGTTGTTAAAAGTACAGAGATCACACCTGGATTAAATATTTCGCACGTGAGAAAGGAAGAAATTCTCGCCGAGTGAAAGGATGAGACTCCACTTTGCCGAGATAATGACCCCGTTATCGGGATCCCGTACATTTTGTCTTTATTTCCGCCTCCTTCCTTTATAATCTCGGCATTTTACACACTAGATATTTTGCAATGATACTACACTGGCGATCATTCCACTGGCCCCGGTTACCATTGGGGACACCACAGCAGGGGAATACGTGAAATGACAGCAGCATCGAAACGCAAAATTCCGTGCCAAGCTCAGCGTTATCCGGCTGTCCTCCTGACCATCTAGTATAGTCCAACTGAAATATAATTGCACATTCTATCATTTCTGACTTACAGGCGTTCCATCATAATTCATAAAACAAGCGGCGCAGGGTCCAGTCCGCTGTAGACCAATCGTCATGCTAAAATTAGGGATACTGTATTCACGAGTTGATAAGAAACGTACGCTTGATCCTCCTCCGGAGCCAACCCGACAATAAAATCATTCTCTGCATTGCTATGAATGGAGGCTAGCGTCGCTCCCCAAGTGTTGACACAATATGTTTCGGCATCATTGCCATTGAGACCGAGATTTATCCCCAAAAAGTAGCAGGAATCCGTCGTGGAAAAATAAACCCAATTTGGAAGGCACAGTGCTATAAAAGTTGCCATTTTCGGGAAAAGGAAGTCATACGAGCTGTGGTCGTTGTGGTTGTGGTACTGGTGGTCGTGGTTGTAGAAGTTGTTGTTGTTGAGGTACTGCTAGTTGTTGTCGGCGTTGTTATTATCTCGGTTGTCTCTATCTCGTCTTCGGCTGAACTTAAAACTAACATAAAGATTACCTTATTAGCTTCAATACGACTGACTGCAAATGCTTACGCGATTCCGTTGGTATGCATCCGAATACGGTAGAAATAAGAAGATGTGCTAGAAGTATCACTGCCGGATTAAACATTTCGGACGTGCAAAGTGTGGATAATGATAAAGCCGGCGAAAGTCCAGTTCTCGGACAACATGAATATTGACCCCGATAGCTGGACTGTCTCTATTTCGTATTTTTCGGGTTCATCATCTTATGACATCATTCCAGTCATTACTTCCGTAAAGATTTTGATCTTTTTTTAAAAGTTTTCTCGCACAGCGGGGGGATTTCTCGCTACCATGACACACTACTGTCTTCCCTGATTACGGTAATAAAATCATCATTTATTCACTCTGACCCAGCTATCCAATAATTGAAGCAAATTGTGGAAGATTATAGAAGTTTTCCGATGTGAAGATCTTATAACTTGGCAGGGCTGTCTTCGTATCATAACCTAAAATTCCTCTTGCCCCAGTCTACTTGCCCCCTTGCCTAGAAATTTCAACATAGGAGCCAGTTCATCCATATGCAGTACAACATCGAGGGGATAGCTGCCAAACCAGGAGGTCAGCGCCTTTTCATAGACGGCTTCCGCCACTTGGGAGGTTGAAAACTCGTGAGGATTGAGCTTTATCTCCCCACCGATCTGCTCCTCGTGTTTGATGACATTATCGCTCCAGGACTCTTCTAGAAACGCTAGAATCCGCCTCATTTCTGTCTCGGGGAGCTGGACAAGGCGCTCGTAGTACACCTCAAGAAAGAAAATTGGAAAGAAAGGGCAAGGGTACCATCAAGCAGACTCCTGGCATCTCGGCGCAGTGTTTGTACATCTGGCGGATGAGACGATTCCACTCGGAGAGCATTTGCTGAAAAGGCAAACGGTTCTACTGGTTCAATGGCAACCCTGTATTCTTCGGCTGGACAGTCAACAGTATTTGGAAAATAGAGGCCTACGGATTACGGTAATTGCCTTGAGTTGAAATATTGGGGGAAAGAGCTGGACCTGGTCAAGAGCAATAAAGCGCAGTGCATGCAAAGACAAGGTCAATTTTGGGCTATAGGTCACCCGTACAGTCTTTTTTACCCACAAAATCCATGCTTCGGTTATTATGCTGTCCCTTTTGACCTACCGTACCCTTGGATCTTTCCGATTGAACCCTCCTACTGGGACCTCTCGTTCGATCATTGAATGTACAACGGCTCGTCCATCTCTAGGCGTTACTTTCTGGTTAAATAAAATAAAATGCCTTACCGTATCATTAAAATATAGCGAGAGTTGGGAAACAGTTCATACAAATATCGAGAATGGACAGCTGTTAGCGGGTCCTTATTACAGAGACGCTTGGCCATCTCGCCATTCTTCGCAATCATCTGGAATCTTATGGACTAGACTGTCTAACTGTGGCGGCTATATTTGAAGGATTACAGTACTCTGTGGGTTAAAATGTAAATAAGTTCGTATTTAGGGGGTTACAGTAAGAAATTGGCTCCTACCTCGAGTAAAAAGGCCGAGGTAGCCTGATCCATGGCTTGTTGCGCCGTGTCGCTCTCATTGAAGAAGGCCACCCTCCAGCCTTGTCTCATTTGAAGAAGCATCGGAATTATCATCGTCTCCTCTCCACTAAAAGTTCAGTTAACCCTATAAATCGTCCAAAAATTGCCATCGAATATCCGGATGAGCGTCAAGCATCGCCCGCATGAGTGTTGTTCCGGATCGGGGAACTCCTCCTACAATTGTGGGCAATTTTTCCCAAAGGAGACGATGAAAACAGACCGACAAATATAATATTCTCCTCATTACTCAGGATGTTACGGTATTTTCGAGTATCAGAAGCTCGAACCTCTCTGACGGTGTGAGACAATTCATAGTCTTCCAGGTACTGAGAGTAGTACCGCCTGAAAATAGGATCATACGCCATTTTAGGGGGGAAACAGCCAGACGTCGAAAGGGTACTGTAGCCTATTTCATATGAAAGCATTCTCCGTTGTGGGGCCTTTATCAAAACACTACAACAAGCAGAGCCACAGCTCGGAGGATTTAGAGGGCACAAGAAGCCGTAATTTTGGGTCCCAAGTGGAAAATAACCGCCCTTACTCTGTTTGGCTCATTTTTAGGCGAATTTTAGTCGTTTTGGTTAACTTTAGACTTTCAGAAGGGCCGTCGTAAGGTTTTGTCGCTTTAAAAAGTTACTAAATGTCTAACTGTGGCGGTTTGCGAAGGAATTTTCCTTATATTTCGGCAAGGAGAGGCTTGGAAGGAGCTCACCTTTCCCTATTCAACAGTACTACTAGAAAAATAATAGTGGTAACAAGAATAAGACAGACGATCTGAAGCCGTTTCTTCTGCATAATTTCCCAGAAAAAAAGAAGTAAAGTTGAAGTGGTACCTGCCAGACGAGACGAAATTTCATTCTCTCCACTCCTCCCGTCCCCCACCTCCAGTCTCTGTGTATTCATGGTAATTCATTTCTCTGCCAGGTAAACATCGAATAATCTTTATTGTCCAATAGATGGGAGTTGAGATTAGAATGGAGGAGGAAGGAAAAACGAAAAATTTGAAGAAAAAAAGGACTGTACAAATAATAAGGAGGAATAAAAATGGTGGGGACTATAGAGAAGGGGAACTGGGTGAAGAAATCGAGTAGACCCATGTCACCAAGCGAAAACGAACAACTCTCGCTTACGGCCATACCACGTTGAAAGTACGCCATCCCGTCCGATCTGGCAAGTCAAGCAACGTTGGGCCCGGTTAGTACTTGGATCGGAGACGGCTTGGGAATCCCGGGTGTCGTAAGCTTTTTGTTTTACTTTCTTTTGGGTTCCCCCATTTTGTTACCCTTTCATTTTTATCCTTTTCTAAAACTTATTTTTCACCATTTTTGTCATATTCTTCGAATTTGTTTTCTTGGCCTTTCTCCAGTAAACGAAAGCGAAAGCGTACAGAGTACTCCGGACTGAAAAAGCGAAAAACGAGGAGAATTCTAGCGGAAAGCCAGGCTTTTTCAGCTTGCCAAGCTTGCCGCATCCCGTCTCCCGCTATTTCAGTTGCTCTCTCAATATTCCAACCGCCAGTATTTCGTCCTCCTCGTATTCCCATTGATTTTTTGCTCTTCTTGGCCCATTATTCACAAAACTGAGACATTCCAGGCTCTCAGAGAATGTGACGGTAGAGAACGGGCCGTGTCTCTCCCAGGAACAAGGCTGCCCTTGTTGTTCTCCCTCTTCTCTGAATTGTGGGTTCCTCCTCCTTCCACACGAGACTAATCTCCCATTTCAGGCTTCATTTTCCCGTCTTTTCATTAATTTTCATCGTGTACTTTTTGTATTGTTAAAGGTAAGCGATCCATCCATATGATGGAGCATACGGTAGTTTCAGGCGCTGCTCCGTCTTTTCTCGGTCTAAACTGGATATTTCTTCTTTTTGTATTTTTTTTGCTGTTATTTATTTGTCAACGGTAAGCACAGTTTTCCTCCAAGGGTGTACTGTATGTTTTCTAGGCGCTGCCCCATCGTTTCTCCATTCCAACCGGAATTTTCATCTTATATTTTTTGTTTCTCATCGTTATTTATTTGTCAAAGGTAGGAAACTGTCCCATTCTCTCAAAACTGCCTTAATTTCAGGCGCTGCCCCCGTCTTTTCTCCATCCCAACCGGAATTTACATCTTTTTTAAAAGATATATTTTGTGATTGCAATCACATCGAGCTAATCCGTTCTCTGGATAACCTCGCCTGGCCAACCAAGAAAGCCATAAGTTATGGCCCATAGCGTACGTTCTCCCCCTAATATTTCTAATATTCTATCCGTTTGTTTCAGTAGACCATTTGAGTCTATAATTGCCGAGTTCCGTCTAGTCGACAAGATGATAGAAATCAGAACACTACGAAACAAATTGATTTCCGACAAGAATACGATCGTTCCAATATAAGGTCGAATCCAGTCATCTTCAACTCAACAACCTCTCAGGGAGAGATTACGGTAAGCCAGTCCAATATTATTCTATGGTCCTTTTTAGAGTAATGCTACACTTCAACGCAACCCGAGAATTTCCGATTGTCATCAGCACGGCACTGGAAACGGACAAAGGCAGAAAAGCCACGGAATACGAATGGATTTTCCTCTGAATTTGAAGTATCTCACCCGGGAAAAACTTGAATTTTCCACCATCTCTCCCTATCTAATAAACGAAAAGTTCCAGAAAAATCGAGAAATAGAAGAGAAACTAGCCAGTGTAGTTGTATCTTTATTCATATCGTGAAAGTGATCTTTTCCATCTTTTTCCTCTTCTTCACCAGCCCCAGCAGGGATCATAGCAGCCTCCATAGCCACCGTAACCCCCGTAACCTCCATAGCCGCCATAACCATAGCTATCATAGCATCCGCCGAAGGTTGACAGCCATGGAGCCGAGACGATTAGCGGCGGCGGAGGGGCAGCCATGATGACAGGCGGCGGGGCAGTCATGATAACTGGCTGGGGAGCGGCTACAATCGGCTGCTGCATGACCATCGGCTGCTGCATCATCTGCTGTTGCTGCATTACCGAGGCCTGCTGGTAGACAGGAGCGGGGGCCTGCTGTTGGTAGCCGGGAGGGGGAGGAGCCTGCTGCTGCTGTTGCTGATATCCTAGAGGGGGTGCCTGTTGGTAGGCAGGAGGAGCCTGCTGGGGAGGAGGAGGAGGAGGAGGAGGCGCCTGCTGCTGCTGGTAGCCAGGAGGAGCGGGCGCTTGCTGAGCCGGCGCCTGCTGCTGAACTGGCGGTGGTGGAGGAGCAGGCGGCCGCTGTCGAACTGGAGAAGGCGACGGATCGGGTGTCTTCTCCTCCTCTTCCGGAGAGGTGGGCATCTCCACATTGGTAGAGCTTCTTTTCGACGTCTTCTTCGAAGAGACAGACTTTTGAGTCTTATCAGAGCCCGTCTTCCCGACTTTTGAGGAACTTTGAGTCTTCTGAACTTTTGTAGACGACCGCGTATGAGGAGCTCCTTTCTCTTTTGAAGAACGTCGCTTTTGACCTTTCTTTACTTTCGCAGCAGCGGCTGGCTGTTGAGCTACCGGAGCGAGAGGCGGCGGCTGTTGAATTGGAGGTGGAGGAGCATATTGCTGTTGCTGTTGAACTGGCTGCTGTTTTCGAGCTTTCGTTTGACTACAGCCCATTGAGAAGCAAGCAGAGAGAATGGGACAGGGGCTGGCATGCGGATCTAACCGTAGACGGGTCCAGTCCAATCTTTTCCCTGTTTGGAACTTCTTGGCAGGACAAAATTACCGTTTTCACGAAACATACAGAAAAATCCGGAGAACGGGGCCGAGGTACTGTTTCTTTTGGCACCAGGAAATCGGAGAACTCGATTTTCAGCCAGGAGACAACTTGTGGACGACCTACAGTATCCTTTGAATAATCCAGGACCTTTTTAAAGGAATTAGGGTATCTATGGTGGGTTACTGTAGCTGAAATTCTGCCGGAAGTCGTCTCAGAAAATCCAGTGGTTACGGTAGCAAGAAAATCCAAAAATTTGGTTAAAAAATGCAGTTACAGTTCAGTTTTATCTTTATTCCCATCACAGATGAGGATGTGATTTATTCTCTAGTCCGGCCTCTTCTTCTTCCCCTCCTAGCCTAGCAATGACAACACTCCCCGCCTTCCATATACATCGGCGGCGCGACGACGACTACAGGCTCCGGGCTTCTTCTCATGACGACGGTACTCTGGCGAGATCGGCAACAACTATAGCAACCACAACAACAGCAACAGTAGATAAAGAGCAGGATGAGGAAGATTACGGAGCCGAGAACTGACATCGTTATTAGAAGGGGACTCCCTGACCAGGGGGACTGGTCAACCGGCGGTGGCGGCGGCGGCTCGTGATGGTAAGCTGGCTGGGGAACGGGGACTGGGACTATGATTATTGGACAGATACATTCTACAAAGAGGAGGAGAAGAGCTAAAAATGGTGGTTTGATAAAGAAGGAAGAGAGAAATATTGCCTAATTTGAGACAGCCGCCCATTAAGAAGTTACGGGGAGTAATGAGCGGGGAAAATCCCGGGATTTACCTTTTAGCCAGTAGATTTAATCCTTTTCTCTTCTTTTTCCGCCGTGGTCTTCGTATTGCCGCCAGGATCATTTTGAGCTGCTGTAGAGCCACGGAAGATCGAAATTAGGAATCCTTGAGGGTTCCTGTCTAAAATCCGGGTCTTCCTTTTCGTTTTGTCGCGGAGATCTGCCCCTTTTTGAGCAGACTTCGATGTGGCGGTCAGTCTGTGCGGTAATAGAGGTACGGTGGATTGAGAGCCGGTATCCTGAAGGTTTCCTGCGTAGAAAATACCATATAACCACTTGACTCTGGGCCTTTCATTCTGACAAGGGGATGAGGTCATTTTCGGTGAGATCTCAACGTGGCTGGTCGTTATGGATCGTTATTTGGAGTGGTTGTAGAGCGGAGACTGTCCATTCTTCCTTCAAATTGTTCCTTGGTAGACAGAATTGCCTCCTCGTCCCGTATACTGCCAGTGGGTGTTTCCCATCGTTTTCTCCTTTATTATAGTGGATTCCCAGCTATCGCCGACGGCGTTAGGAGTAGAAATAGTTGCTTGGTTGTCTGATTTCCATAAACGATTAGCTTACAGTAAGACAGACACATGGCTATTTTCTCATAAATAGGTGGGATAATTTGAAGCAGGCCGAGTCTTGGAACTAGGGGTAAATGACCCTGGTAAGCAAAGTTTCCGGGCCAAAACCTCCGGATTATTGAGAAAGTCTCGACGAAGATTGCAAGAAATACAGTAAGCAAGCAGATGATTCATTTGTGGCCAAGACCTACTCGAACCAGTGAGATACATCAGAAAAGCAGAAACAGGGGTTTACGGTTTCAAATTGAGTGTTGGTCGACAAAGACTGCGTCCTCCATCGATCACAAGACATTGCCCGACGATATATTCCGATTCAGCCGGGTCGGCTAGGAAACAGATCAACCGGGCCACCTCTCTCGGATGAGCTGGTCGTCCAATGGGAATCTGCTGTCGATCCGCTGCCATTTTCTCTTCAAATTTCGTCTGATCTTCTTTCGACATTCCCAGTTTCTGCGTAATATCGGTTGTGGTCCATCCCGGGCTGAAATTTCCCTTTTTTTTGTATTTTGAACTGTTACTTGACTCCATTGACTCGGACTCCTTTTTCGATGTAGGCTAGGCCGAGGGAACGGGTTAAACTGTCCAGGGCGGCTTTTGAAATAGAATAGTAGGGGAAGGTTGGGTTCTGAAGCGGAGATTATTTACTTTTTGGGAAGAATAACTCACAGCAGCGGTGGAGGCTATACTGGAGACCATAACGACGTTTCCTTTGCTCTTTTCCAAGTAGGGAAGGGCCAGTTTTGTCACACCGAGGACCCTGAAAGATCATTGAAGATCTCTACCCGAGACGATTGGGAAGTTATTCGCTTCGAGACCTATTCCTGGTATCCCCGGAACTCCATGACAGTTGGGTTACTTACGATCGTAGGTTTAAATTCATGGTATAGTCAAAATTCTCCATCGAGCTCTCAAATCCCCGACTTTGTGAATTGTCAGCCGCCAGAGCTCCAGCATTATTGACCTGAAAATGATCTTACAGTATTCCCCTCCCTCTAGAAACTCACCAAAATGTCGATTTTCCCGAATTTGTTAACAGTCTCCTCGATGATCTTCTTACGAACGGCGTCTTCTTGGATATTCCCAATTACACTGACGATATTCTCGGCCTTGGCCCCCGCTTGGACACAGATACTCTTTGTCTCCTAAAAAAAATCAGATTTTTATAGTCAGAAAGGGGAAAAGGGCATACATCAAGAGCCTGGGCATTTCTTCCAGTAATCGTCAATTTGGCGCCTTCCTCGGCGAACATTTTAGCCGTTTCCCGGCCAATTCCAGCACTTGAACCAGTAACAATCACTACTTTGTCGGTAAATCGTCCTGGCATTGTGTCCTGAAGGGAAATTAGAATTAAAATGGGGGAAGAATAGGAAGAAAGACGGGAGAGGTCTGGAAAAACAGGACGCGGGATCGAAAGGAACCTAAAAGAAATAAAATCGACTTTAGGAGCAAAAATAGAAAAATTTACTAGAGTTTATATATTTTTCCAACAGGAAAAAGGCTGAACAACAGAAAAATACATCACAGAACCAACTGGAAAGAGGAGGAGATGCAGGAAGGGGCGACCGCAATAAACAACAAGTGCAAGGCGGCCGATGTTTGTTTCTATGAGACGATAAGTGGCACTGACAACAATTATTTCGGGAGAAATCTGGATGGAAATGTGAATTGACAGGAAAAGGGGGAGGGGACGTAGCTGAAGGGGGGTTATGGGATCATAGGGGACTGTGGTCCTTATGGATGAATCCATTGGACGTCTCTCGACATTCTTTTGGTCTGGAATGGACCGGGAGCAATTTCTGTACTTTCTGGCTACAAAAAAGACGAAAATAATCCATACAAGGTCATTTATTCCAAGATTTTTACAGGGAAAATTCATCCCCGGATGAGTTGCCGGGCCCGTTCTTGAATATCTTTACGGATCTTTTGATGATGTGGATATTTGGTCAGGACGATGTCACAAACCTAAAATTTTCCATATTATTCCACAAAAAAGGGAGAACACTAACATCCAAGCATTCGAAAACCTTCCGGCATTTCAGATAACTATAGGCCAGTTTGTATCCAATGGCCGGGTTCCGCCGGCTATTATGATCCCAAGCGTGCTGGTAGAAACTGGCCGCGTCTTGGAAGTGGGCCTCTTTCTCTTTCAACTGTCCCTGGAGTTCGTAAGCCTTCCAACAGCTTTGATTCCTCATCAGAACCTAGCAAAATTCTAATTTTAAAGGGCGGGCTTCCTCCCACTTGGTTCAAAAGTTTGTTTACTGCATCTGGTCGATTTTGAGAGACGTAGATCTCTGCCAGGAGTAGCCAGCCTAAAAAAACGCTATTAGGCTCCACAACGACAGGAAATCTGTACATTTTTCCAGGTAATAAGCCTCGTTGACGGTCCACGGATGATCAGCTACTCGCTTGAGAATCTGCTTGGCTTTTTGGGACTGCTTCAAGTAAAGATACGCCTGAGCCGAGCCAAGTACCGCGCCGACGTTTTTAACAATTCCCTAAAATTACAAAATGAATTGGAAATAAAGTCAAAATATATCCGAGAAAAATAGGCGCTTTCTGCTCTTTAAAATGATAACAAAAACGTTAAAAGATATCCAATACAAGGAAAAATTCAAAGAGTTTGAATGCGCGCCTTTTAAAGGCCTGTTAAAGGTTTTTCCATGGGAAAGAAAATAACTCGTGTAACGTATCTTGTAGAGAATTTCAAGGACTACATTTTGGGTCCTTACACCATCAGAAAAGTAGCAATTCCTACCGTTTCAGGACCAATCATATTCAACATGGTCTGGAGGGCCTGATTGACCATATTCTTATCCCCGCCGCGGACAAGAATGAAATTTTCCATCAGTACACATTTCTGCTCTTGCCCCCGTCTTCTTAACTCGTCCAGGAAGCTCTCAGCCGTCTTTGTGGCTACTTCTCTCTCGGCATCGATGCTAAAATCCGCTCAATTTTGAAAAAGAGGGCCTAATTACGGTAACCTATTCATTTCCCCACCCTCTTCCAGTGTCTCTGCTCCGATGACCTCGTTATCCGGATTCAGGCAGATCTCGATAATATTACAGAGGGCCTTATCTCCCCACGTGGCGTCCTTTTTCGCCCGATTGAAAGCCTGCAGGGCAGCGTTGATCTCCCCTTGATACCATTCATGGAGTCCACGGCAGTAATTGAACCCGGACTCGGAGGCGACTCGCGGATTGGCCGCTGTTACTTCGTCCAGCTTTTTCTGGGCTTTTGGACTCTGACCAGTTCGCCAGCACAGCTCGATGAACCTCTCCAAAGCATGGTAATTGGCTGGAAAAGGAAAAATTTGTGATATTGGGAGGAAACAGGGGAAAACCAAGCGAGAAAGAGCTGCTCTCGCTTACGGCCATACCACGTTGAAAGTACGCCATCCCGTCCGATCTGGCAAGTCAAGCAACGTTGGGCCCGGTTAGTACTTGGATCGGAGACGGCTTGGGAATCCCGGGTGTCGTAAGCTTTTTGTTTTACTTTCTTTTGATTTCCCTTTTATTTTTGCTCATTTCCCTCTTTCTCTCAAAAAAACTTACAGTGTTGTTTGCTCAGCACGTCGCTGTACTTTTGCAGAGCAGTATCCGATTCAT
Organism: Oscheius dolichura; assembly: GCA_932521035.1. Classification (NCBI taxonomy): domain Eukaryota; kingdom Metazoa; phylum Nematoda; class Chromadorea; order Rhabditida; family Rhabditidae; genus Oscheius; species Oscheius dolichura. The sequence goes on along the minus strand of OW051494.1, from coordinate 1,721,877 downwards.
TTCTCAAATATTGTACATCAGCAATCATCTAAACTTCTTTTTCCCCCAAGAAGTAGCTATTCCGCCTACCAAATGAGCTTCCGAGTTCAGACGGTCAATTTTCAATACATCCATGCACTTATCCTGGCACTGAGTTAAGTCTCTCTTCAGGAGGTAACATTCAGCAATTGCCAGACCTATCTACAGTTAAAAATTGAGGGTGTACGGTAGTTTTACTGGCTTACCTTTGAATTATTGGGGTCCAGCGAGTTCGCCTCTTTGTACAGTCTCAGGGCAATGTCGTAGTCTTTGTTGGCCTTATTCATTTCAGCAATTGAACAGGTTAGCCTGAAAAAAATCTCACGTTCTTCAAGAAACGGGGGAAAATACTCACTGAGCAGATTCTTTCCGTACAGGACCACTAGTCGTTGGGTCTCGTTGCATTAATTTGATCTGCAACTCCCGGGCTCTATAAATGAATGAAATGAAGACAAAAATAGGTGGAGAGCTTACTGTTCCAGGTGTTGGAGTGCCTTTTCCCTGTTTTCCTTACTCAAATAGAGTTTGGATAGGAGCTGGAGGTACTGCACATGGGCGGCCATTATAGCAGGGTCTGGAACAGAAATATCTGGCATTGGGGTACTATAGGACCCTCCTAATTACAGTATACCAGATATTATATAACTCTTCCCTTGAAAAAGCCCAAAACTAGTCCGTTTCCCCAATAATGCGCCTTACTGACTACTTGCCGGTTTGAAGCCCTAGAAATTTCATTTGCCGCTATTTACAGGGCGTGTTTTAGAAGATCTTGTAGCCTTTTATTCATAAACAACGCAAAAAAGCCCATTATTTCTTCTCAGGACCTCAAAAATCCAAAAGCTCCTACTCACCAACTGGGGTTGGATCACTGGACAGTGGTTGAGTTAGTACCGTCTCACACTTCTCCGTCTGTCCCAATTTTAGCAGCAGATCCGCCAAGCGAAGCCGCATCTCAGTACTTTTATGCTGCTTCATCATAGCCTCGTAGAAATTCACTGCCTAAAGTTTTATATCATTTTTTGTTTGGAGGCAAGATACTACTTTTGTATACAAATGGCACATTACGTAGGCCTCGCCAATTTTCTCTGTTAGAGAAACGTCTTTCGGATTCTTTTTCTGGGCTATTTCATAGACTTCTATGGCCTTTTCCGGCTCTTGGATATTCATATAGGCGTCGCCGATAAGAGCATACTGAGAAGAGGTTTGAGCCATGGGAAGGAGTTCTCTAAAAATTTGGAAATCTTCCAAAATAGAGGGAAAAATGCCCACTTGTAGGTGAGAATATAAGAGCGGCGGTCCTTCTTCACGTCCAGATAAATTTCAGCCATTTTGACACGGGCACTTTGATAGTTCGATTCTCCTTGTTTTACCTAGAAAATACAAAAATGTTTCTTCCGTTGCCGGGAATCGAACCCGGGCCTTACGGGTGAGAGCCGTAAATCCTAACCACTAGACCACAACGGAGATGTTTTCGGTGTTCCGAAGGATGGCTTTTATCATTAGACTACCACTCGCTGGAATTTGACAGGTGCTGTCAATTTTAGTGGTCCATCCACAGCTGATATTAAACTCTCCCTGTCAATTAGTCCAAATGTCTCCGTTGTGGTCTAGTGGTTAGGATTTACGGCTCTCACCCGTAAGGCCCGGGTTCGATTCCCGGCAACGGAAGAAATATTTTGCATTCTTTCCTAACCTTGTTCAGTATCTGTAAGGCTCCATCTGGGTCTCCCTTGGAGAGATGTAAATCAGCATTGAGGAGAATCAGCTGCCCTGCTTCCCCCTTTCCTTTCCATTCTTCCATAGCCTGTCTCATTATGGCCTCCGCGTCCGCTACTCGATTTTTTGACTGGAGACAGTCTATCAGCTCCAATTGAATAGAAATCCGGTGCGCGTCGGCCGGTTCTCTCTTCCCCAGGAGGTTGACGGCTCCGGGCTTCTTTGCCGGTTCTTTTAGACCACTTTCCAGGGTCTTTATAGCCTCATCCAGTTCATTTTTCCTCTGGAAATTGACTACTTTTAGAGAAAAAGGAAGAACTAACCCTCTGAACTTTAGACATGACCAATTTATAGAGACTACTCTCCCGGACGTCGAAATTAAAAGCCAGTCCGGTGTTTAGCTCCTTCTCCGCCTCATTTCCCCGTCCTCTGTCTATTAAAATCTGGGCTTTTAGTAGGTGAGCATCAGCAATTGTCGCGTTCTTGTCCAAACAATAGAACAAGGTCTTCTCCGCGGCGTCATATTCCATCTGTAGGTACTGTATCCGGGCCAAATTCACGGAAATTGTCGACATCCCGGGACATTTCTCAAAAATCCAGGTGAAAATCCTTTCAGCATGACGCAGAGCCGGACTAGGCGTCCTTGTTGGCTAAATAACTCGAATTAGCCTTGGTGCGCGGTTACGGCCCTACCATAACAGGAGCATAGTCCAAAAGGGTATAGGCTGCCGTCAAAAGAAGATCTATATCCATTTCTTTTAGATATTTCAACCCGAAGACGTTATTCTGGACCTGGGACTGGTGACTGGTGATGAATTCATCCATTTTTCGTATATAGTCTTCGAAATTATTGTCCTTATAGCGCGAAACAAGGGCGGAGACAAATATATAGAGCTAAAACTGGGTTACGGTAGAATTTGAGCAGAGTTACCGGTAGTTTAGTCATGTTTGGATGGACAGAGTGGATGAATTCGAACTGCTCGGTGGCGTCTTTTATCTTTCCGGCCATAAGATAGCCAAGGCACATACCTGAAAGAGTACTGTAAGAGAGATTCAAGAGGTTTCAAGGGGGAAAGAAAGCAAAAGGGTTCTTTCCGTTGCCGGGAATCGAACCCGGGCCTTACGGGTGAGAGCCGTAAATCCTAACCACTAGACCACAACGGAGATGTTTTCGGCGTTCCGAAGGATGGCTTTTATCATTAGACTACCACTGGCTGGAATTTGACAGGTGCTGTCAATTTTAGTGGTCCATCCACAGCTGATATTAAACTCTCCCCGTCAATTAGTCCAAATGTCTCCGTTGTGGTCTAGTGGTTAGGATTTACGGCTCTCACCCGTAAGGCCCGGGTTCGATTCCCGGCAACGGAAGAAACATTTTTGTCTTTTCGAATGATATTTATTCTCCTTCGTCATGGGACCCATAGCATTCTTCCTACAGTAACCATAGCTTCGGCTCACCCATAACCGCGTAGGGGTCATCCAGTCCAGCTTGGATCAAATCCTTGGCCACTGACAGGGTCTCCTTACTGTCTTCCAAGGCCATAGCCAGTCTCAACTCCTCTATCATGTACTCTTCTTTGGGCTGGAGTTGTATTGCCTTGGCTAGGAGGTTCCTAATAGGTTAAATAATATTCTGGATAGTAAAAATGGCGGGTACTTTGAAAAAGACAGAATAGTCCTGTTCCTAGCTGCACATCTGATCAACAACTGGGCAATTCTATAATACAGCTGGTGGTTCTCCTTCTCCGATAGTTCCAGAGCATTTTTCAGGTCCACTAAAGCCGCGTCATTTTTAAATCCAGCAGCGCAGATGGAATGGACGGCGACTAGCAGAGACATATAGCTGTTATCCGTCTGAATATGGTAGTTTTTAAGAAGTGTAGGAAGAAGCATACTTCATTAGCCATGGCGCTGTTTTGAACCCCATCCAGGAGGGCATCCCAATTGTTGTCGGCTTGAGCAGCTCGACACCGCTCAATATGACCGGGGAAGAAGGTTATGTGGGTAGTTGTGAGCTCCTAAAATGGAAAGGGATCTATTTATTACCGTAACCCTTCAAAAAACCATAAAAACATTACTGGAAAGAGTTGAAAATGAAAGTCTCGGGGAAATTCGGCTGGGTTCTCGATCTTCCGATCCCCTGCACCCGTAAAGTCTCGGCAAAAGAAAGGTATAAAGGCGAAACAGTTTTGTAACAGTTTTGAATAAAGATGATCCTCCTGCCGAGACTTTACGGGTGCAGGGAAGCGGACTACCGAAGGCCGAGTCTAAAATCCTTGTTGTACTCAAAAAAGTACCTCAAATTCCAAAATTTTCCGAACCCCTTATTTTAAAGCAGTGGTAAACCGTTATATATCAGGAAATACGTGGGAGTACGGTATATTTTGGTAGAGGACAGACCCGTGAAGCCGTCTTGGTCCTCCACCGCGCTCCATTCCCCTTCCTACCTTTGTAATAGCTCTCATCTCAATTGGAGAATGGTGTAGTTCACACAGCCGTGCTTTTCCAACAAAACCATCCGGATAATTCTATAATTTCCTCTTTTCTCTCACGCACAGGCCTGTTTCTAACCAAATTAGCAGACATTTCGAACATTTCCTTGGTCGATTTCTGGTCTTTCCCAAGAGCTAGGTCAATCCACCCCAGTAGAGTTAAAAGTTTGGGATTCCGGGCTTTTTCATCAAATTTTAGCTGTGCTTGTGCTTGTTTCTCCAGTAGGGACTTTGCGCGGGCTGGTTGCCCCGTAAAGAAGAGAACTTCCGCGGCAGAGAGGAGTTCAACATCGGTGGCGGTACGAATGGACTCCTGGATCCCGTTTTCCAGGTCTTGGAGCGATTTTTTGTCTTAAATTATATCTTATCCCTTAAAAATGATCCGCACCTTGATTTGCAGTCAATTGGTGGGCATATTTGAGCCCGTGAAGGACTCCCAGATTGCAGGGACCATTTCGAAGAGGTTCTAGACATTTCAGAGCATCTATTGGTTTTCCTAAAAAGGGTAGATATCGAAAAAGAGAAGAAAATGGTCCTAACCTAGGAGAGAGAGAGCAATCCCCTTCAAAACGAGTGCCTGATGCTCGGCAGCTTCGTGAGACCCCTTCGCTTCACAATACGGTAGAGCAGAACCGAAATAACCTTCTCTGAAATCGGAATAATGGAGAAATTTTAGTAGAATGTGACATAATTACCGTATTCCCTATATTGCAAAGAAAATGGCATTTATCCCCTTGGCCCCCCGATAATCCGATCCCCTGCACCCGTAAAGTCTCGGCAGGAGGATCATCTTGATTTAAAAGAGTTACAAAACAGCTTTATATATTTATCTTGCCGATACTTTACGGGTGCAGGGGATCGGACAATCGGGGATCGAGCCGCTTTTATCAAGGTTCGAGAAGGGTTATGGACTAGAATTCCCAAAATTCCTGGATTTTTCACGCGCCACTTCAAAATTACTGTAGAAATTTTAAATCCGGCTCAATCGGTCCCACAACGAAGAACATAATGAATCATTAATCGAGGAATCTCCAGTAGAAATGGGTGAATAATTTGGTGGCCCGCTCCCATCCGCGCCGCGCTAATTAACTGACTTACCTCAAATAATAGTGTACTGTACTTAAATTCCTCAAGCTAGCATCTGTATCCATATTTTCTATTGAATATAGATTATTTTTCTTCCTTTAAATGGAGTGGAATGAAGGGTCGAATAAATTCAACCGGAGGGAAAACGCGCCCCCTGTCACTAATCTCCATGGTAACCGCTAGCAGCTGTCCCCTTCTTTGGATTCAAAATCCATTTTCTTCCTGTTTTCCAAAGAAATCGATGAAAATAACGATTTATAGCCCCTTGGACCGTGTTTATTTGAACGTTTCTGTCCCCCAACTGTTTGCTTCTCCTTGGTGATAAAATCCCAGACCATTCCTCCTTCTCAACAGGCTGCAATATGGTTTGTTCCCCCAGTTTTCTTCCCTCTGATGATATTTTCCCTTTAGAGAGTCTTTTTGCTGTTCATTTTCGCCTTTTTTATCACCTTGGCAACTGGAAATAAAGAGCCACAGCCGAATGTTATCAATGGGAAGCGCGTCCATTTGGGAATGAGGCCTGGAAGAAGAGTCAGAAGTTTGACGACTGGAAATTGGGAACGGATGGTAAATATTGGAGGACAAAATCGATCCATTCGACAAGTTCAACCACCAAGAGTCCCTCTGGTCAAGAGAAATGTACAGACTTCTAGCATTTAATGAGAGTAAACAGAATTTTGTTCCCCGTCCCATAGCAATGAGGGGGTCTGTCAAAGTTTGTGGGACTACTGATTTTTTATCGGGGCTGTTGAGATATGTCTGGACTCATTAGTATCGTCTTGACGTGCTCTCCAATATGAGCTTTGAATTTTTGAAATCGACCAAGAAATGGCCGAGATACGGACACAAACCGACACTCCCGTCCGGGCCCAAAAACGGTCGCGCCCGAAATTGGGCGTTTTGCCCATTTATGAGTCGAACCGGAGTAAGACCTCAATTTCCTCCTATGGAAAGCCAAAACTACAGTTTTCTCTCCACGAAGAAGCCCATGGCTTACTCGCCTGTAGAAATGAAGGTTCTTACTTCTCAATGGGTGGCTGTCCCAAATTAGGCAATTCCTCCCCTCTTCTTCTCTTCCCATAGTTGCCATTTGTAGCTCTTCTTCTCATCATCTGTATCACTTCCACGGCCAGAGTGATAATCCGTCCGGTGCTCGTGCCCGCCCCTCGTGCAGTACCTGTCTATGGTTATGCTCCGCCTCCTGTGTATGCCCCTGCACATCATCATCAACCATCTGAACCGTTGAGTGCCAAGACGATAGGAATAATCTGTAGTGTTGTTGGCGGTCTCCTCGTGCTGATTATCGTCATCGTCGTCATTATCTGCCTTGTCGAGCCAAAAAGCAGCAGCAGCCGCCAGGAGTCGCTGCGAAGCCGTCGACAGCCACAACCACAACTCCAGCTCCCGTCGCCCCGCTTCCTCTTCCTCCTCCAGTTGTAGTGGCTCCTCCTCCACAGCCTCAAACCATCGTGGCTGCTCCTCCTCCTCGACCGCCGCCACCAGTTTATGTTGCTGCCCCGGAGCCGGTAATCATCGTGGATGTTCCTGTCTACGTGGACGAGCCCTATCCCGTCTACTATTAAACAGCCAGAGCCGGAGAAGAGGTCGACAGGAAGAGAGACCACCCTCTCTCTTTCTATTATGATCAAATAAATCAAAATCAACCCTTATTTTTTCTGTTCATTTTACAAGGAAAAGGCACAGTTTTGGTATTCACAGATGGGGATGGAGACCATTTCTTCTTGCCAGAAGCGCCGTGCTCAACAATGGTGATGGTGATGCTGAAAAACAATCATACCTCTAATTTTTTCTATTAGAAACAGAAATAGGGTATTCTAGGGCAAAAAAAAGGTATGGATTTCCTAGAGAAATTGGCCAAAATGGGACAAAAAGTGGGGGTACGACAGTTTCCTGGCGGCATCGCTCCAAAGTGGATAAAATGGGGGGATTTCGTCCAGATTTTTTGCTTTTTTCGATCAATTTCTCAATGAAAATCCCTATTTCATGCGTGTTAATATGAGCTAAAATAGGTCCACATGTGAGTTGAAAAGCCTCGCTACCGCCTGAGACTGTTCTCAACTCACGTGGCAGCTGTCGTAGTACGACGACGGATAATATTGGGGATAGCAGTATGAACTCACGTGACAGTCGTCATAATACGACGGGTAGGAATACACTGAAAATGTATTTATTAATACTGATTAATTCAAATTAGACCCTACCTGGATATGTAGGAGCCACGTAGGTCGGATAGCCTTGTTGTTGGTAGACGGGGTAAGCTGGTTGCTGCCCGTAGGGGTACTGTAATAGGTAGATTTGCGTAATTTTTATAATTTTCATATTAAAAACCTTTAATATAATGTTTAGCAAATTATAAAGCATAAAATTTGAGTTGGAATGACACCAAAAAGTCCAATTTAGCCTTTGAAGCGATCTTTTTACCCAGAGGCGCCAAAATCGGACTTTCGCACCTATTTCGGTGTTTTTAGTCCATTGGGTTCCATCACGAAGGAGATTTATTAAAATTTTACCTTCTGCAGATTATGAGCTACCATGTAAAGCTGCTAAAAAAATGATATTAGCTAAAGTTTTGAGCAGAATGGCCTATAAATAGGGCAACCCCTCTAAGATGGGTATTTTTTCCCTTGATTATGCCATATTTCATATTTTTTCCCCTATAATTTTGTGGAAAATAACCCTACCTGTGTGCTGGGTCCTGCCTGATATGGGTTATACATAGCCGGAGGAGGATTCGGCCCGGGATAGACATTATTAGGAGCTGTTGCTGGAGGAGCTGTGGGATACTGGCCTGGGGCATAGCCTCCTGGTTGTCCTGGCTGTGGCTGGTAGGGTTGACCAGGCTGAGCTGGTGGAGGATATTGTTGGGCTGTTGCTCCCGGTTGAGGGTAGGGTTGAGACGGTGCTTCCCGTTGGGGATATTGTTGTGATCCCGCTCCTGGTTGGGGATATTGTTGGGATCCTGCTCCTGGTTGAGGATAACCCTGCTGAGGGCCGGGATACGGCTGGGGGGCTGATCCTTGCTGGGGGTATTGTCTAGCCACCGCGGGAGCTTCCGGTCCGGGGTATGGCTTCGGATCCGGCTTGGACGTAGGCCACGTGGGGGTAGTATTCTAAAGTGTAGACCTTTACTCCCCATTTTCTGTTTGGGACCCACCTGGACGCCGATATTTGACATTGAAGGAGCGATAGGTTGTGGGGCTACCTGGGCAATCGGCTGCTGTTGTTGTTGACTGGGATGGGGGATATACGGTAGATTTCCCGGGCCACCGGGTTGGGTTTTCTTCTCTGGAAGAGCTGGAGCCCCACCGGGGTACCCCTTCTCCGGATACTGTAATTTTATTATATTTTTAACAATGGAGCAAGCTTACTGGAGGCTTATTTCCGGCTACGGCTGCTCCACGGGGAACTACTGTTCCGGCGGGGGGAGGACCAGAACGCTCGGCTGCAGGAATTGGTGGCGGTTGGACAGAAGGAGGAGGAGGAATAGATTGTCTATAAGTCGGAGGAACAGATGCTGTGGGTCCTGAAACGATTCTTAGAGATTACGGTAGTTGTTTTCCCAGTTACCAATGGATAGATTTGAAAATTCCGGGACAACACTCTTGGCGGCTTCATCATAAGACGGAAGGGGTTCCAGCGACGCGCCTAAAATGACCGTTGATTTATGGGAATTTCATCAGATGAAGAAAAAGGATATCAAGGTCTCGAAAAGAAAGACAAAGATCACTCTGACCAGTTAAAAATAAAGGGAAATGATACCTTGTGGCGGCTTGAAAACCACTTCGGCCAGGGTGACGGGCCCTTCAATGCTGACCTCCTTGATCTCGAGAGGGTTTACGCGGTGGACAAAGTCGAGCAGATGGGTGTCATTGAAGTAAATCTGGAAAAACGCGGGGTAAATATCGATAGAAGGACTGAAAATGGAATATATTTGAGATATTGGGAGGAAACAGGGGAAAACCGAGCGAGAACGAGCTGCTCTCGCTTACGGCCATACCACGTTGAAAGTACGCCATCCCGTCCGATCTGGCAAGTCAAGCAACGTTGGGCCCGGTTAGTACTTGGATCGGAGACGGCTTGGGAATCCCGGGTGTCGTAAGCTTTTTGCTTTGTAAAGTAAAAATTTCTTTTGACTTCCCTTCATTTTTGCTAATATTTTTCGATTGGGGTCCTTTCGTTATGGGTTTCATTGTTTTGCTGATATTCTCGCTCTTCTCAGGACCCTCTTACCTCGCTGACGTGTCTATCCATCCGAATATGCAGTGCAAACGGCGTATTTATTGGAATATGTATAGCCTTCTGTATCTCGCTGGTATATTGGTCATTAATCCGTGCATTTGCAGCTAACTGAAATGGATATCTTTTCTTCCAATCGAGACCCCTACCTGTCCCGGTTTGTTTGTAGGAATGATCAGATTCAGGGCGATGTCATTCCGGGTCTTTAGCTGTACCTCGAGACTTCTGAAATCAGTGGTGTCGATAGTGTCTGTTGAAATTTCGAAAGATTAGGATCTTTTGACAATAAAAATTGCTGTGAATCAGCTGATAAAGAGCATCGATTTTCGGCCGGGGGAGAAGAAGAACTAACCTCTTTTGGTCTTGATAGGCAGTGGCCTGGATAACGATGGAGGTACCAATGGCACAGCCGTTGTGCACCTCTCGGTGGAAGGGCATTGTCTGAAAGAAAAAAGGAAATGAATTACCATAATTCACTGAACTTCATTTGACTTTTTAACCCCGTTTTTAGCAAGCATTCAATCCTTTCCAGCTAAAAATCAGTCTCAAAAGTCCGTTATTGACTATTTTTGCTTAGATTCTCAATTGGGACCATTACTTCAAGAGTAACTGCCGTTTCTGCTCGAAAAGCGTGAAATTCCCATAAAACTAGAAGTTCGAAGGGAATCGCATCTTATATGTGAAGAGAAATATGAACTATAGGACTTTTTTGAAAGAAACTGGAGAATAAACGACCCTAAAGCCCTCAACTACGTCGAAACGGTGCTCTAAAAGCGGAAAGAACCACTTGGGGCGGGGAATCTGAGCTCCGGTCGGTATTTGAAGGTTGGATATATTTTTTACTCCAAAATGTAATTAATTCCTTGTCTGTACTATAACAGACAGCAAAATAGGTTTTCGAATTCACAAAGAAACGTGGGAAAGAGTAACTTTCCAAGTAAATTTGGTCAATAGGTTGTTTTCGCTAATTTTCCCAACCGAGACTAGCAATACGCCTTGTTTTCCCTTGTATTTCAGTCTAAATCCATAGAATTTTCGAATACCATGACAGCTGTTTCCACACCGTTTCACGGAATTTCATAATCATTGCTCCAGCAGGGCTTTTGACCCTGCTCGCCTCTTTATTTACATTTCAATGGGAGGATGATGGTTTTGAGCTCACCGATTGATTTCTCCCGATATTTTCCAATTAAAAAAAAAGAAAGAAGAAGAACTTACAGGATCAGTGAATCTCTGAGCAGCCATTTTGTCGAGTGGTTCAATAAAATGTGGCGACGGTGATAAGGGAAAAGATGGAAGAAGGGGGAGGCGAGTGAGAGCAACTGAATCAGGCGAGAGTCGCCCAAGGGTAAACAGAGAAAAACGCACGGGATCTGAGCGTCATTCTATTGGGAATGGGGACACATCATCGAGTGGGTCAATCAGAAAGTAGAATGGATTAAACTATAGACTATAGAGAAGGGGAACTGGGTGAAGAAATCGAGTAGATCCATGTCACCGAGCGAGAACGAGCTGCTCTCGCTTACGGCCATACCACGTTGAAAGTACGCCATCCCGTCCGATCTGGCAAGTCAAGCAACGTTGGGCCCGGTTAGTACTTGGATCGGAGACGGCTTGGGAATCCCGGGTGTCGTAAGCTTTTTGCTTTTCTTTCTTTTGATTTCCCTTTTATTTTTGCTTCGTTTTTTTACTGTTTCCTTTTATTCCACCCGGATTTTCATGCTGGTAACCGTCATTTTAATGTTTTGAGAATTTTGCAACTGCAACTGCTCCAGCTACAACAACAGCTTCATCTAAATCCTGTTACGGGACAGTTCAGCCAACAGTAAGTAATTAATCATTAAACCCCCGAAATAGAATGAATCTTCGCCATTTTGACCTCTCAAATAACGTCATTTTTGGCCTCCTAATAAGCCTTCCAATGTTTCTCGAAGTTGTAACTTTTGAATTTTTGGAACAATCCATTTCCGACCTATATTCCATGAGGTTATAGGCCGGGGCACGCTTCCGTTACGAGACCCACACGGCCAAATTCGACCCATTTACAGTAATCTTTGATTGGATAGAGCAAAAAGTTGAGGCCAGCTCGAAAATGTCTGGAAATGTATTTTTTTCCAGTCTTTTTCCAAAAAAAAAAATACCACACATTTGTCTTTTCGAGACTTTCTCACGACACACAGAAAAAAAGTGAGTGCAATCGAAAATCGCGGCCATTTTTGCTCAAGTAGTCCCGCGTGGAAGCTATTGCTATTATTTGGCAAATAACTATATCTTACACATCGGTATGAAAAGCTATTAATGTTACATTTTAAGGAATATCCCTCAAGCGAATACAATGGCAGCACATCGTGAACAATTCCAACGCCAAATGCAAGTTATGGAACAGATGCGACAGAATATGGAACAAGCACGACACACGACACAATCGGTTAGGATTTTCATAAAACGTTTATCACGATAATGTTATAGGATAGCCAACGCCAGCAACTGCTAGCTATGGAACAGCTAAGGATGCAGGCGCAACAACAGCAACAACACCAATTGTGGGAAATGCAGAATAGGGCTCAGCCACCGATGGAACCTAAGATGAGTGAGAAAGGATCTCGGGAAATTATAAAACTGTGGTCGGTAGAATGGAGAGCAGCAATGCAGAAAGAAAGGGATAGCGAGAAGAAGAAGAGATTCTTCCACGGCTATCTGCGTGAGGTATTGTTAACCTTTTAAAGATATTTTAATAGAAAATATTTCAGTGGGAACAAATGAGGATGTCAATGGGTATCCCTTTTGGAAATGGGGCCATGGGACATGGAGGAGCCGGACAAGGAGAATCGGCAACTGAAGGCCCGGCTACTGTAGAAACTGGTATCGCTGCCCTCTCCCTCTCCTCCCCGTCCAGGGAGGAATAATTTAAGAATAAAGTTCTTTATTGTTTGTAGTGGATATTATACAATGTTTATATGAGTATCAAAATATTAGGCTATCTACAGCAGGGATAAATGGGAATAACTGGACGGTCAATCCATGACAATGTGCTTGACAATAAATTGGATGGGGAGTCTCTCCTTGGTCCACATTGTCCAGAAGGGGCTGTCCTCGGAGGAGGTCAACACCCCGGACAAGTGATTGGGGACAACTTTGATGGGGGTCTCATCGGCGCGGATTACCTTCTGGGCGAGGGTCAGCTCAGCGGCCAAGCCGAGACCCTGACGACGGTGTTCGGGATCGGTGTAGAGGTAGAGCATGTCACCGCGGCTGGAGGAGAGCTGGTGGGAGACGAGTTTGCCGGAGGAGGAGTGCACAATGCCGGTGGAGGGCTGGCTGCAGATACGGTCACTGAAAATGGACGGAATTAAAACCTCTGTCGCAACTTCTAGCAGAAGAATTGAGCCGCCCAGCATAACCAGATGCGATTGAGGGTGGGTCTGACCCATTTGCAGGCTACAAGCCTTCAGCTGGTACCAAATTAGACCCTAGAAACTATGGCAAACGACCGAATAGAGCCAGAAGACCGGTCATAGGACCCATAGTTGGAATAAAGCCGTCATTTTTATTCAGAGGGGGTTAAAAGGCCGGTGCGGTAGAACTGCCGAGCCCTGATCAATTTTATGGGTCCGACCGATTTTTGGACGAGAAATTGAATTGACCCGTGCTAAACAATAAGCCTCTCCCCCAAGTTTGGACAGTATACGGACTACTGTAACTTTGTAAACCCCCAGCCCCTAAAATTCTAGGCGCCCTCTACCCATATTAGGACACCTGTCCCCAGCACCGTCATGGTTCATAACAGAAAGTCTCTCCCAGATAGGAGAAGGATTGATCTTTGCCGGGTTAGAGTTTGATTTTCGATTTATCAATTTTAGCCGTCGCTGGATACGGGTGGGAGTCGAAATCCCCCTACTTTTCCCAAAGAATTGATCCAATCCTTTTCCCTCGTATTTTCCTAGGAATTTGGACCACGAATAGAGCTTTTTAGACCAACTTTCAGATTCCAAAAAACGGTAGACTTTTAGTCAAAAATGGGGCAATTTGGCTCCATAACTCACCCAATAAGATCTGCGCTGTCATCTCCTCCGACGGCTTCTTGAATATCCTTGGCATCCGAGACACTCAAAGTCGAGAATTCGTATCCATAAGGCAGCTTCACTTTCACCTAAACGACCACAATCTGTTCTCCCTTTCCTGTCCGCGACACTCACCTTGCTGGCGTTGACTTGCTGCTCAGCTGACATGAAAAAGACGGTGTGAGCGGTGGAACTGCACTCGGCGACGGTGGGGACACATTCTTGGAGGACGGAGAGCACACTGTGGACGACGATGGCATCTGCGGCCAGATCTACGCCATCTTTCGTTATCACGTTGGAAATGTAGTGGAAGAATTGACGGACTCCCGCAGCGAAGAGTTGAGGATCCTCGTCTGTCTTGGCAATGTGGATGAAGGGTCTGAAAAGGGGTCAAATCGTTATAGAAACAATGTGTCGCGGAAAAACGAGCTTTTCAATACTTTTTTCCCAAGATCATATTATAATTTTGGATAGGTTTAATAGCCCTAATTTTTGTCTACATTGTACTTTTTAAAATATTAAAATCCGCCCAGATTTAAAGCTACAGTAATCATTTCAAATGCGCGCACGTCCAAGAAATTAGACCGCCGCGAGGAAAGCTGACTGTATTTTTATTTTTCAAGTAATTTTTATGATTTCGGTATCAAAATGATGCTCAGAACGTGGGCTATTTTTTGACATAAAAGGCTTACCTAGAATTCTTCCCAACGTCGAGTATAAACCAAAAGATTGGCTGTTCAAATGGGTAGGCGAAGACTCTCATAGACTGCTGATGGAGGGCCTTTTGGATGGAGCAGTGTACCACCAGGAGGGCATTATTACTGCCAGTGAGGGTTAGGGCCGAGCGTAGTTCAACGGCGCCGACGTATTCTTTCAACATGATCATCTGAAATGGGTAGATTAGTCATCATATCGTGCGGGTGATGTCGTAGACTAAAAAGAAGAACTCGGGTGGATGGACATGTGATAGCGGCGGTAGAGTGATGTTGGTACATATGATAAAAGGTCAAGGAGCGGGGAAAGAAAAGATAAGAACAGCTAGGAGAGAGAAGATGAATAAGAGGAGGGCAGGGAAGAGAACTTTTTGACCCAGAAATTAGTACCATTGGCGGGAAAATGGCGATTTTTGGAAGGAAAGCGGGAAAACGAGCCTAACTGGAGTACGATAGCCCCGTTTAAATTCATAAAGGTGGTATAACGCGGCGTGTAAAGCAGGTTCCCACCAGAATTCTTCCAGGACTCTCGAAAAGATAGGAAGAACCTATTTCACAATACGAAAAACGGTCAAAATGGCGATTTTGACAGGTTAGGAGCGTTTTCCAAAGACCTGGAGCTCAATACGGGTCCTGAAGCGATTGCGAGCTAATTTGTCTATGTTAAACACCTATTTTCGCTGCTGAACTCTTGTACTAAACTCAAATCGAAAAGAATCCGTATAGAAACGGCTCAAAACGGAGCAATTTGCAATTTTCCGCAGCTCACAGATGAACAGCTGTCTAACTGTGGTTCAACAAGCTGTAGCGGATAGAAAATGGTCTCACACCGATAGATTTCGTTTTTTTTCTTTTTTTTTATAAAGTTGTAAGGCTAGATTGAACATACCGGAAGTGATGAAGCAAAGTGAGCCGAAGACAGAGCTGGTTTAGGAACTGTGACTGTGGCTAGCCTTGGCGCGAGTTTATTCATCTCTCTCTCTTCTTCTAGAAAACAATTCGGTAGATTAAAGGAACAACTGGGGTAGAAAATGTATAGCCTATATGCTATAGTATAAGAAGGAAGGAGAAGGGGACGGGGGAAGGAACAAGGAGACCAAGGGAAGAGAGAGAACAGGATGGAAGAGGGGGGTTCGGCCCCCCTCTATTGTTCCCGCCTTTTCTAACCATCTGCCGGCTATTTTTAGACCCTCTCTCTTTTGAAGATCGCTGACGTGACATAGAAAAAACCAGAAACTAGAAAAGCAGCGGGAAGAGGGGGGTTTAATTTGATTAGGCGGAAAAATAAGCCATTTCCCGGGGGAGGGGGAAAGGGGAAACACCGATTCGCGTTAAAAAGGCTAGAAGTCGGGAGCGGGCTTTTATATAAAGAAATCTTGGCTTTTTTAGACAAGTTCCATCCAATTTTTGTGGTTGTCGACGGAAAAAAGGGCCAAAAATTGTCTTCTACAGTATGATTTCCCAGCTGGGAAGGTATTTCTCCCCCTGGAGCTTACTGTAGCTCTAGAGAGCGATAGAAACTTTAAAGAAGAAAAATAGGGTGCGTTTTAGAAAGTTCACATAAATGGGACTATTTCTTGATATTTCTACGGGAAAATCCATCTAAAAAAAGTGGGAAAAAAACGCAATTTTTGAGGAGAGTGAAGGTTGAAAAAGAGCCACAGTTACGCAGCCAGGGGAGAGCGGGTGGTCCCATAACCCCCGGGGCGCTGGCACCCGTAAAATCTCGGCAGGTGAAGGAATAGAAAGATAAGGTGACTCTGAATGGAAAAGGAATTCGCTGCGGAGATTGTACGGGTGCGGATGGCTCAAAAAAAAAGTTCCAAAGGTCAAAACATGAGAAGGAAAAAACGTGTATTTTAGCGGAGAAAAAAGCTCCAGCTGACCGTACCCGACCATATAAATGGGGTCGAAAATAAAGTACAGTGAGAGAGAGAAGGAGAGAGAAAGATGATGAAGAATGATGCCTGCTGCCCCCCTCTGGTGGGTGTCTCTATATTAGATGGCGGGTGCAGGAGGGCGGGGCCGGGTGATGAGAAGAAGAAGATGATGACGGTGGGGAAGAGACCACCACCATCACCACTAACAAATAATAAAGGGGGCGACCGAGAGAGAGACCGGGCAGCGGACAGGAGGACCACATTTGGCCTAATGACGTCATGAGAGTATCAAAAATTAGGTACGGGTCGGGGGACCAGGGGCAGGGGCCGGCTGATCCCTCTGAAAGGTAGCCACTGAACGGGGGGAGGGGCAAGTCGAGAACATTGACACTGGCGGACGGACGACACGTGAAATTCTGGTCAATCTGTCACGAAAAGAAAAAGTGAACGGGGCACGGGACCGATGATAGGTGATAGGCAAAGTGAAGAAGAACATTAGTTAGACCAAGGATCACCGCCTTCTTTTTCTTTTGAAGATGATTGACGAGGAGAAAAAAGGGAAGAAAAGAGGGAATAACAGGTTATTTTTAGGAAGAGAAGGGGGAAAACGGGACAGAAAAAGATCATCACCATATTCCTTCCCACAACCTTTGCCTTGGTCCGGCTCGCTCCCCGGATAGTCCGATCCCCCGCACCCGTAAAATCTCGGCAGTAGGATCATCTCTATTCAAAACAGCTCACAAAACTGTGAAGCCTTTATTCTTTTGTCTTGCCGAGACTTTACGGGTGCAGGGGATCGGACTACCGAGGGCCGAGTCTTCCCCACCCGCTCTGGATATCTTTTGGCTTCTTCTTGGAACAAGCGGGGTAACAAGGACAGTTTCCTCTACATGATCTTATCGTATTTTTAATGAAAAAGGCCGTTTTTCTAGAGAAAGAATACCAAGATTGAGACCTAAAATACTCCAAAGTGCCGCCATTTACATTGCAGCTGGCTCGGTCCTCGATAGTCCGATCTCCTGCACCCGTAAAATCTCGGCAGTCGGGCCATCTTAATTCAAAACTGTTACAAAACTGTGTCGCCTTTATGCCTTTGTCTTGCCGAGATTTTACCGGTGCAGGCGATCGGACTATCGAGGGCAGACCCTTGTAGCCGGTCCAATAAGAAGCGAAATTAAAATTGGTAAGGGTTAAGGAATAGACATTCCCATCCCAGCTGTATCACCGCGCTTCCGTCCTGCTTCCACCTTGGCACCCGTCCAAATCGCTCTTTCCCAGCGATAAAGATGAGATGATCTCTCCAGCGGCCATAATAATATCCGGTCCGATGGATGGTGATGGTTTCCGAGACATTTGTCAAACATCTCCACCATTCTCTTTTCCTCTGTAGCCCCAGATTAATTCAATTTTGGAAAGGATGGAATTAAACAGTTTTCCAGACGCGGTTGCGAATATTTTCGAAATCAAAATGTCTGGCGGGCTTCTTTAAAAACAACGGAAGCGTCATTCTTTCCCGCTCTCTATGGATACCAGCAACGGGGGTGACTAGACGGGGGAAACGAGTTTATGATTAGTCGCTGTTGACTAATTGAGTCAGGCTATTTCATCCAGTCATTCTTTCTTTGATTTCTCTGATGCTGATGATTCCAGATGATGAAATAATTGCGCATCTTTCCGGGATCAAAGGGGGGAGGATTACGGTAGGCTGTCCGCATTCCTGGCGCGTTAGCGGCAACTATCTCTCCTTCCCTCCGCTTTTTTTTCTCCCGACACGATGATATTTTTCACGGAATGATGTCTTATCTCCCCTGCCTGGCTAATTGTATTCATTGACATTGGTGGCAGTGGGCCAACCTTGGGTCAGGGGATGATCAATGATCTCATACGGGGGCGGCATCTTTCTCCCGCTCTCTCCGTGAGAGATTAAACCATTTCTCAAAAATAAATTAAACGGAAATAGGACAGAAATGACTTCATTTAGAGGCTAATTAACCCAATTTCATGGTCTTTAGACGAAAAAAAAAATGGTATTTCTTCCATTTTCTGAAGAAGTCCCATGTCGCCCCGGGTATTCAACTTTCCTGGTTACTGTAATTTTCTAAACCTTTGAAATATAGAAAATT
This sequence comes from Oscheius dolichura, assembly GCA_932521035.1. Taxonomy (NCBI): domain Eukaryota; kingdom Metazoa; phylum Nematoda; class Chromadorea; order Rhabditida; family Rhabditidae; genus Oscheius; species Oscheius dolichura. Next base: position 1,703,531 of record OW051494.1, on the reverse strand, counting down.
TTGGGCAATACATTTAGGGAGCACTGTAGCTATTTCTCATGTTTACCCGGGAAGAAAACGGCTGTGGGGGATTTTTGAGATGACGGTAGGTGGAAGAGCTTCTGGGGGTTACTGTAGCCTCTTTAGAGGCGTCAGGACATTATAAATTCATAAATTTTAGGATAAAAAACTTCTAAAGAAAAAATATCGACAAGAATTCTACAGTAATCAGCAAAACGCGGAAGGGGTGTCCTTGAAAGGGAAGAAAAAACCCGGATGTGGCTCAAATTTGATACCGCCATGTCTTGCTGTCAAACAAATTAACTGGAGGGACAAGATGGCGAGGGGGTGCAAAAAGAGGAAAAGTCAAAAAAACACGACGGAGTCTGGTTCGCTGGCCTATTCGTCTCTCTGTCCACATTAGTGTGAACCGACGAGGGGGACTGATACCTGGGATAATGAGAACGGCCCTGGGAAAAGCAAGCAGAGCCACAGATGGTTCCTCACGAGGCAGGAAACAAAACAACAAATTCTCGAATGAGAATGTTTTGCATCGGTGGAATTTCCATGTTTTTTTCGTGGAAAAACTACCACGACCGGTGGTGGCGTGAAAAACAAACGAGAAAGACAACGTGACTGATCTTTAGTCCACCTCTCGTTTTTCTAGGAGAAGAAAACGGTTAGAATAATAATAGGGGAGAGAGAAACTGGAAATTAGCTGAATCTTGTAAGAAATGAAGGGTCTTTAATTGAGCTCTAATTCGGGTTACTGTAGCTGATTTTAAAACCATTTTTTTACGATAAGTTTGCCCCTGGAGTGCGGTTACAGTAATCCTACAAAAAACTTCAAAAATAAGCAGGACTTGAAATACCGGATGGGCACTATGCTTGGAATGCTTCTGTCTGTAATTGTGACCGACTGGTTGGGGATGCTGGGTCGGGTTCATTTCATCACCTGACTATATATTGTCTCTTCTTCTCGTGATTGTGTTTTATATGGAGAGGGGGAAGAAGAAGCCTTGCCCTTTCCTGCAAATGTTAACTGGGAAAAACAACATATAAAAAAGGGAAAGGGACTGAACTTGGATTGATTAAAGGACTAACGCGGAGTTGAGCTTGGAATTAGGATCGGTCCGTTAGATAGTCGATCCCCCGCACCCGTAAAGTCTCGGCAAGACAAAGGTATAAAGGCGACACAGTTTTGTAACAGTTTTGAATAAAGATGATCCGACTGCCGAGACTTTACGGGTGCAGGGGATCGGAATATCGAGGACCGAGTCTGGAATTAGAGGTCTTGAAATGAAAGTTGCAGGGAAAACGGACGTTGGAGGACTTGGGCGCAAAACTTTAAAAACTCTGGGTCTTTTCCAATGTTAAAAAGAGCCTCTGCAGATTATTAGAGAATAGAGAATCGAGAGAATATTGCTTGAAAATCGGTCCCGCAACGGTTGAACAATGAACTGGCGATGCGTGCAGTCGCTTCGGGACCTGCACAACAACTGGCTGGCAAGTTATGTAAATCTCCTTCTTAAAACCGCTCTAGGATGGATAAAGATCGCTGAAATCCCCTTTGGAAGGACTACAGATACAGAAAATTGGTCCCAAAAAGAATGAGTTTGGTTACAAGAGAGTGAAATGGATTGCGTATGAGCGATTTCGCTTCGAGACTCCGAAATGGGCAGCGTGAATTTCTAGCGCTTCAAATCACCGCGGGATGGATAAGACTGCCCACTGGTGGTGACTTGTCTTTTATAGCTTCTTCGAGAAGAGGAGGAGAAAGCCGATTGCATCAGAATGAGCTGTAAGCCAGCCGGTGGGGGTAGCAATTTGAAACGGCGCTCGTCGCCGCCACTCTCCGTCCGTTCCCCTTTTTTGTTCCTGTGAAAATGGTCGTCTCTCTTTTACGAGTATCGAACAACTTTTTGAGCGCTAAAATGGGCTTTTCGCGTCGACGCGCAAGAAAAAGTCGACTGGGTGATCACTGTGATGCAATAGGGGACAGCCGTTCGTTTCGTTGATTTTCCCCTATTCAGATCGCTTCACGACCATTTTATCTTGTTTTTAATGAGAGAATTGCCTCTATTTCTTGCAAAACTGTGCAGGATCGCCCTGTCTTTCCGTCTGATTGCCGTTTTTAGACCAAGGTTCCAGTGGTAGACAGTCTCAGTCTGTCTGTCTCCGTCTGTATGGGTGGTCTCCCTGTCCCCAAGTTTTCAGAAACAACACAGACTGTCTTACTTTCTCCACTTTTTTCTAAAAAGTAATCATGTGGAGAGAAAGAGACTGATCAGTTCAGTTGGGTTGGTTACTTTGATCACGATTAGGACAACCACGGCAGATCAGAGCGACGGCAGCGGGACTATTCGACAAATGGACCCGAAGAAAAAAGGATATCGAATTAAGGGCTGATTTTTCAGGAAAAGGGAGAGGTACAAAGTCAAAGGACCAAGAAATTCAGTCAATTCTCTAGGAAGAACAAGGGAGAAGCGGTATCCCAATCTTGGAACCAATATGGCGGGTTCGGTCCTCGATAGTCCGATCCCCTGCATCCGTAAAGGTCTCGGCAAGAGAAAGGTATAAATGCGAAACAGTTTTGTAACAGTTTTGAATAAATATAATCCTTCTGCCGAGATTTTACGGGTGCAGGAGAGCGGACTACCGGTTACCAAGCCATATGGCGCCCTGGAACCCCGTCTTTTGGATAAAATGGCACCGTTTGGAAATTTAATGCCAGGAATAAACTGTCTTTTACTTTCTTCCGCGAAGTATTCGCTGTTCCAAGAAGTCGTCTGCTTGAAAATCAGGAATTTCTTCTCCATTCTAAGCAAAACAACTTTCAAACTGCCCCGATTTCCAGGAAAAAGGACTCCAACTTCGTTGGAGGGCATGGTAGTCCATTTCTGACCATCTTGACTCGTATGTTTATATTCTAATCACAAGAAGACCGTAAGTAACTGGAGTGGTATAAAATAGACCATTTGTCCTCCACATTTCCAAAAAGAGCTGAAAAATACGGTCCGTAGAGTTTCATTTATTCTTCCGGATGAAAAATGAGTAGGGCAAGAGTTCTTTAGTTTTTTTTCTTCAGAAATATGTTGAATGTGGTTAGATCGGTCTAAACCCAATGGAAACTCTCCCATTTTCTCATTTTGACCAGGAAAATCAGCTGCTCCTCTTCTATTTCCCCCCTGACGAGCCTCTACCGTACTCTCTCTCTTCGTACCCAGTCCCCTCTTCCCGCTTCTTCACCCATCAGCCCGTGAAAAAGTTAATTCCCCTTGACACATTATTGTTGTGTTGTGACCGGTGGTGTCATTCTCTCGGGGTCAGGCGGGAGCCGGCTTCAGTTGACTTCTAAAAGCTTCCGGAAAGACTCGAAACTACAGGAGAAGGGACGAATCAGCTGACCCCCGGTGGTCGTCGTATACGTGTGTGTATTATTCAAGGTCCTGGCCCGATCCTGACCCCTCTCTCTCTCTCTCGGTCGCTCTGTCTTTTTCTGTCTTCCTTGTCACGTGGTCAAAACCGGCTTCTTCTTCCCTTCCCCTGAGAATGGGAGAAGGCGCGTCACCGGTCGAAGAAGAAGAAGAAATGAACACTCGGAAAAGCAAAAGATACGAAGAGAATTTATTAAGGGGGTCGGGGAAGCAGGGAAAAATATACTATAACAATATACCATAATATAAAAATATAATATAACACAGCAAAAGGCAGACACACGTAAAGCACCATAAGAAATAAGGGAAGGGAGGTTGGGAGGCTCGGTCCCCGGATTGTCCGATTGCTCGCACCCGTAAAGTCTCGGCAGGAGAATCTGCTTTATTGAAAACTGTTGGCGCCTTTATAACTTTGACCGGCCGAGACTTTACGGATGCAGGGGATCGGACTGTGGAAGACCGAGCCGGTTGTGACACTCAAAACGGAAGAAAATAAGGGAAAATAGGAATATTTTGGATAGAAATAAGGCTAACAATGTAATTCTAGAGAAAAACATAACTGAAGTTTTTAAATTAAAAATTTAGGAGAGACATTGAGACGTTTACCGGTAGCATGGAGGAAATTGGAATGTTTCGTCATTTTTCGGGGCTTTTTTTTCTGATTTTTCTCTTTAACTGAATATTTTAAATGAATGTATTAAATGGCACCTAGTAATTAAAAATTAGGGTTAATAATTCCATATAAATTCCATATTTTGGAGCTCAGCGTCGCTCCGCTTGCAGGGGGATCCATTGCTGCGGTAATTCTCGACTGTGAAGTTGATCCAGGCGGATATCTATCTGAAACTTTATTAATTAATGGCGATATATATATTTTAATGTTAAAAATAGGAAAAAAACTAGAAAAATGGCTCGGAAAATGTGAAAATACCGTAATTTTAGGGCGTTGGCGCGCCGGGATTACGGTAGGCGCTTCCAGATGGTAAAAAGCCTTTTTAAGACGACAGATAGACTATTTTTGTTGTTTTTCTGGGCATTGTTTTCTTTCCTCTATCCCATTGTTTTCTTTCCCCTATTTATTGTCCTCGACTCCTTTTTTATCCAACCGTCCTGTTATTCCCCCATTAACCCCAAAATGAACGCGGAGGTACACCAGACCGCGCCTCGTGGTCGTCCGGCGGGGATTTCTTGTTATTTATTATTATGGCATCATCGATGTTTTTCGATCGGAATAGGGAAGAATGATTGGGAGAAGAGAAGTCAACAACAAAGGGCTACGTGCTTTTTGGGTGATGAGTCATCGGAGTCGGAGAAGGCGACACGGGTCAGGGGAAGGGAAGGAGCTGACAAATAAGCCCGGGAAGAAGGTGTACTGTATCTTTTACTCGCTCGTGGGTTCAAAAGAATAATACATTAAAAACCAGGCAACATTTCTTTGCAAAGCCGCAAAATTGACAATAGAGCACGAAGCGCAACCCAGTGCCCGGTTCCCAGATCCTCCCGAAGAAGTTCTTGGGTAACCGATTCCCTAGAAAGGAAAAGAAATGCCCATCCGGGGAATCGGGACAAAAGAGCGTTCCCACGATGAGCTGGAACATCCGGAAAATTGTAAAAAATGACATCTTGGGACAGAGCAAAGCGCCCGGGAAGCAGCCGGGGACCCTCCGCGGGCAGATCCTGGTAACGGAGTTAAGATTATCTTCAAACATTTAATATTTTAAACCGATGAGTAAGGATAGATATGGAAGAACGTTTCTACAGTTTCAAACGCTCTGGACGACCCCATGTTTTTGGTTTGGGATCGGATCATTTTCTAACTTGGGTAGACTGTGAACCGGGAGCGAGCCTGTCTGGCGCTTCAATCAGGGGCTAGGCTCTTATAATGGAGAATCGGACCTAATTAGGAGACCTACAGTTCGCCGGCTTGTGCTATAGTCCGTTTCCAACGGATATGTCACGCGATTTGAAGATCTGTCGGCGCCTCCGATGTGGGACCGGCCTTCTTTCGACTTGGTCCCGCAACGGGGATGCGCCGCAAAATTTGAACTCGTGTCATATTCGTTGGAAACGGAGTATACTCTTATATCAGAGAAAAAAATGACTCAAAGTAAGTGGAAAGGAGGAGGAAAGGAAGGGACTCTGTCTCATTTTCTTCAGCTTCAAGCTAGCCCGGATTGAGGGCGAGTACTGTGATTTTTTCCCAGTTTTCTCAGGAAATCTCTACTCCAACACAGTTTCCCCGATGCTCAAAAATAAATCGTGAAATATAAATTAGAGAAAAACTCACGGCTCCCAAGATTGGCGGCGATGAGAATGTCCCATAATTGGTGTCATCTTTAACCTGGATTTGTACTCGATAGTTGTGAATATCCGATGAATTCATGTCAAATTCAAAGCTGCAAATTTCCGCTCATTTTTCTATTTGTCTTTTCTTAAAACTTACTGGTTATCGTAGATTGGATTAACAGAGTTCTTGATGGTTGCTGTTTTCCTCTTCTCTACCAATTTTCCCGTCTTCGTGTCGATCAACTTGACACTCGCGTAGGGACTACAGGCTCCTTTCTTGTCATACGGTAGGAGACTTCTTCCCTTCAGGACCACGACGACGAGTTTTCGAGTGGCCTCGGCGTAGCGAATAGACATTTCCAAGTCCCCTCGGGGGAGGGCAGCTCGATTGCGGGTATCCTTCAGGTGGGTCGGCTTGAACAGCTTCCCAAGACGACTGGAACGGCCAGAATTTGTTCCGCTGTCACTGAAGGACAGGTTCGAATCGGAACGGAGGATCTGAAACGAGAGGACATGGATTTTTTTAGCAAGGGCTCTTTTATAGGAGACTCGCCCCGAATTATGCATCCTGGAAAGGCTGTTGGCCTCTAACCGCTCGTTTAAACTGTTCCACATCTTCTACAGTACTCTAGAGCCCATTAGAACTTACAAAAATGGTAACTAGACCTTTAAAAACGGCCTTTTAGCTCTCAAAAACAGATAGCTGAGCATTGTTGGGGCAACCTCGACTTGGTCCTCGATAGTCCGATCCTCTGCACCCGTAAAGTCTCGGCAGGAGGCTCATCTTGACTCAAAACTGGTACAAAACTGTGACACCTTTATATCTTTGTCTTGCCGAGACCTTACGGGTGCAGGGGATCGGATTATCTTGTTCCGAGCCAGAATTTCTCCCTTGAAGAGTAAACTGCCGTAATCCAGGGCGGTCTACTGGTCTAACTTGCTCTTCTCCTCGAAAAAAAAACGTTGACTAGCCTATTTTCAGACCTTTCCAGCTAATTTCTCCCCATCTTTGACCCTAAAATCCCCCTTCTTACCGAGAATTCGTTGACAGTCAGCTTGGTTTCCGGTTCCATTGGTCCTGGGTGAGGATTGACGGTCTTGGCCTGCTCGACAGCGTGCACATCGCCATTAACCTGCCCATTTTGTGTCTTCATTCCCGCTCTTTCAATATGCGAAACTGAAATTAGATTCTCTTGTTAAAAAGGTCCCACAGCGATAGAAACTCACCATTACCGTACTCCTTCAAAATGTCGTTATCCAGCTCCCGAATTGGGTCTCTTGTCTTTGTTGCTAATGTCTATAAAAAATGGGGAAAATTAAGATTTCTTGGCATTCGGGAAAACATTTATCACACAGCAATAGATGTGTAGCAAGACAACTAGCACCAATTGTTAGCTAAGAATCACTCATGCCCGTTAGAAAAGTTAGAAGAAGCGCGTTAGGAAAGCAACCAAATGGCAAGTGAAGGAGGGTGGTGGCGGAGGACCTTTTTCTCCATTTTTCTCAATTGTTTTACTATATTCTTAAAAACTGGAATATGTAGTATTGTAGAGGAGATTCTGCTGAACATTTTGAGCTATAAAATGACCCAAAATACCGTATTTCCGTGGTTAAAAGGCTCCTGGCGCGAAAATAAGCTTTTGGTGCATTATAACCGGAATTTTTCGAAAATTAAAACGGTTTGTGGATAAACTTTAAAGCTCTATCTTCCTAAGGGTCTCAGGAATACGATATCATTTTAAAAAAATTAGAATATGATGAAAAATAATGATTAGAGCGCGTTTAATACAATAGCAACCAAATTAGAAGCAATTCCCAGAAATTTCCCACTTTGCTAGGTAAAAATGATAGGAAACTGTTCAGAAAAACCTCCTCTATTAGAGTATACTGTCGTCTAGAAGATTTTTAAATTCAAAAAAATTCAAAAAAAAGGTTTTTAAAGCCCGCCGCCGGAAGCGTTAGTCCAGTAGTATTTCAGCCAAGGGCTTCCCCTCGATAGGGATGAATGACCTCTACTACCTTGCGCTGTCTAAGCTGTGGCTCTTGTGGGTGTGGCTGCGAAATAAGCGGCGGCCCGATATTATCGCCATCATCTACCGTAACCTCCTCCCGGTCTGGCTCGCTTTGACTGCTAGGAGACCCTTCCGCCAATACCTACAAAATAAACGAACAACAACAGAGAAACATCACCAAGGGATATAGCCATGCCTATCCGCGTGTCTGTGCCGGTTGTGCTCTTTTTCATGCAATTCGGGGAAGAGGAACTTACCCTCAGGCGGCAGGTGATGACCATCGGACTCTGGTGTACTCCGTGGGTTAGCATGAATGTCTGCTGGTAGTATTCCAGGTTGGGCTCCTTCATCAGCTGCATCACGGGAATTGTCAGAGAGCCGAGAGGCCGCTTTGTCCCGTCGTCGAAGGCCTAGAAGAAGACAAGGGTGATCAGACAAGAAGATCAGGAAATAAGGGAGACGGATATTCCACAACGGATTCAAGTTTTCGTACCGGGAACCTAATAAACAAAAGGGAAGACGTCTACAGTAAGCAGGAGGTATAAAATATCTATCAGAAATAAAACTACCTCGAATTTGAGATCCTGCCCTTCGGGATGGCGAACAAAGAAGAGGAACTTGGACTGGTAGAGTGGGTTCACAGTTTTGACCTGGAAAATAAGAAGACTTGAACATTTTTGACTTCTAGATGGAAGAGCCGGTTTTGGGTCAGTATAGACATAAAAATGGAGGGCATGCCCCCGTTTCCAAAGGATATTCAATGACCCTTGGATATTTTGACCACGAGATCTTTATGAAACTGCGTCATGATCCAATATTACTATTGAAATATTCAATTTCTCATAGTGGGTCTCGTAACGATGGGAAATACTGGTTTGGAGCAGGGCTGTGCGGGAACGGGTTTTCCAGGGCGGGACGGGAACGAAGTCCGTTCCCGAATTCGGGAAATTTCGGGACGGGATTCCCGCACAGCCCTTCCGTCACTCTATGTATAAAATGAACCCCAAAAACTATAAAATGCCCTCTAATTTGGCCAAAGAACAACTGAATTACTACGAAATATCCTAATTTCTAGATTTTCCAGTCAATAAAAATGTAAAATAACGCTTTACTCTTCCTCTAAAGCTTGTAGAAGCCCCTGTTTCCCACAAAAACCAGAACGTGCCAGAAATTGACGCATTTCCGGGTTACAGAACGCCCTTATACCGAGTTACATCCATCCAATCGAGTTCTCCTCATTGTAAACACCATTTTGGACTCCAATTTGTTGATAAAACCTTCATCCCGCCGCATAAGGGGACTAGGGAAAGCGCATTGCCTCCTCCTCCTCTTCAAGGTCCACGATAGTCCGATCCCCTGCACCCGTAAAGTCTCGGCAAGGCAGCGGTATAAAGGCGCCACAGTTTTGAATAAAGATGATCCTCCTGCCGAGACTTTACGGGTGCAGGGAAGCGGACTATCCGGGGACCGAGAGTCTCCTTTCCGTTGCTTCCATAAAGCAATTATCGTTCTTTTTTGCCCTATTTGAAGTCCATTTTCCCCGCGAGCTTTTCAAATAAAAAGAAAGATTTCCTTCTCCAGTCTGCTGGTCAGGAATACGTCTTTTTCTCCACTCTCCTAGTAGCCCCCTTATTCCACTTCCAATTCCCCCTTTTCCAGTAAAAACCCCCCGTGTTTTCGCCTTTCCCTATTGAGAATTTCTCCCCAAACAATCCCCTTTTGTGCCACTAAATTTGCCCTCCAAAAAATGACCACAAAATCTTGTTATTCCCCAATTTTATGGTCACAAACCTTTACAGGAGTTCGTTGAGCGTCTTCCCCCAGTGTGACTTCAACAAATGGAGATGGTTCCAATTTCGACTTGGGGTACTGTAACCAGTCTTTTTCTCTTCAAATTAAAGGACTGTCCCTACCGGTAGGTCGGAAACAGAGTCGATGAAGACCATAACAAGGGCGGGGTGGATGGGTTTGTCGGCCTGGAGCCATTCATGGCTGCCGCTCATGTCGAGATATCGAAGGTCCGTTGACAGATTCATCCAGGTGGCTTTTAGATGGAGGTCGCCGTGTTTACATCCCTCCAGGGGGAACCATTTGTCGACGGTTCCCCGGGATTGGATCATTTTGAGGTCGAGACTGAGCCGGCCGAGTTCTTCGTCTTTTCCTTGGTCCTCGTCGAAGAGTTCTATTCGGAGACGCTGGCCGTCGGCCTGGTCGACGACTGCTTCGAAATATTCATTCCAGATGGGATTCAGATCGTTGTCTATTGTTCGGGTCTTCATAAACTGAGAGCCAACTGAAAAAATGGATATAAAAACAACGATATTTCTAAATTACGGACGGTAAACAGCGAGCAAGGGGCCCGTAGCCCTTTGGAGTTCCAGTTATAGCTCATTTCCTGAGGAAAATATGTATTACCGGATTGAAAATTATCTTTAAAATGTTCAGAATTTTGTGTTGATTACGAATAACTACATTAGAAATTGGAAAAATGTTAACATTTGAGAGAAAAATGCGATTTTTTCGGAGCGGCGCAGGGTAATAGCGGAGGCGCCTCCTCGCCTATATTCCCCATTTCTTCGCCTGTTTTTTTCTATATTTCTTACCTTGAATTTCACAGTAGGGATCAGATTTTCCCTTTTTCACAAAGGAATAGTCCTTATTTTCCAGTTGTTTAGCTTCGATGATTTTCAGCCGAATAACACCGTCCGGCTCTGGGAAGAAGAGCTTTGTCACGTCGACGTCCGGAGCCAGCGGCATGACAATCTCATTGGGAAGGACAGCCAGAGCGGCTACCTGAAGAAGAATATTATATTATTAAATCTAGGAGAAGAACAGACCTGACTGTTGATGACACTTCGAATAGCGTTCATTAGACCGGGCAATTCGACCATTTCGCCCATTCCCGTTAGGTTGAAGTCAATTTTCTGAATTTTTGACCATTGAAATGGGTCTATTCGATGGTGGGGAACAATTTTTAGCCTTTGTTGTGAAAAGGAAAAAAGAAAAAATGTTTTTCACTCAGCGGGGGTTGAACCCGCGATGTTTTACTTCCGCGCGGGCAGGCGCAGCTGGATGACTACAGCAGCCAAAAAAGGGGAATGATAGTTCCTCGATTACAGTAGCCCAATTCTATGAAAATGGGCCTCTTCCAGTTTAAAAAAGGTTAAGAATATAGAAACTGACCGGCATTTCAAGAAATGAGCCGGAGACTCCTCCAACCATTGGAGGATACGGTAGGAGTGGCTTCAAGACGCAGCGAAGCTTTCCCGAAAAGACGATACTGTTCATTCCGCCGCTGAAGCCACAACACGAGACGGAGAAGTCCGCGTCGCCGGCATAAGCCACGTCCATGTCGACTATTATCCGATCCCTTCCCACATTGTGGGTGTAGACTTTGATGCCACCTACCCGGCATGGAATATCACCCATGTCCATCTTGGTAAACTTGAAATTTTTAAACATTCCCGGCATTTGAGCCTGAATGGAGAGGGGAAAGTGGTGGAGAAGGGGCTGAGGACTCACCTTGACCTGGGGAATGATGAAATCCGCCATGAAGACCTTCGCATACTCGCCGATATAGGGCCACAGCTGGAGGATGACCTGGAAAAGGGATGGTTTCATTTTCCTTGAACATTTTATGTTTTATAGAAAAAATGGGGAGAATGGAATAGGAGCAGTTCCTTCTGGTGCAAAGGAGCGTGCCTGCGCCCGTAAGATCTCGGCAGGACGTGAATTTTTATGAAAAACGGCCGCAAAGCCATCAAACCTTCAAGCATCTATTCCTGCCGAGATTTTACGGGTGCGGGGGGCGCGAACTGTCCGGATTCCAGCCTAGACCTTCTAGGGTTTTCCCCCTCTCAAAATCAGAACTTTATTTTAAAGTGGAGCGGCCTGGCTTTCCACCCAATGGAGACCTGGCTGAGTCCGATAGATTCCAGATGTCCTACGAAAAATGGCTGTGAACTCTTGAACCCCATATTTATCGTCCTAATTGATTTTTGGGAGGGAATTTTAGAAAAGAAGGGAACATCCAAAAAATGGCTAAACGTGCTTACTTCATATTTTTGGGCCTATAGCCTACCTTATTAATCCATTCAACTCTTTCCGTATCGGGAAATTGTACCCAAGCTGGCAGATCTTGCAACTGAGCCATGATGACTTCTCGTTCTTTTGTTCCCATCGTTCGTAACGATAATAACCTGTAATATACTGATTTCTTGTTCTTTTCTTCTATATTTCTAATTTTGATCGTATTAATTCAATTTTCCTTTTTATAATATCCTTAAATGACATTTTGGCAGTGATTCATGTACAAAATAACGTGCACCTGAATAATAAACGAATTTTAGCAAAAATAACATTTTATCAATATAAAAATAAGAAAAGCAATCTGTTCTAATTTTTCACTCACCTTGTCTCGCGTTTCTTCCATAGATAACTCCTGGCAATATTTAAAATAACAATAATACCAAGCCATAGTATAGAATAGTTGAATTTTCCCAAGAAGAATGCCAAACACGAGACAATAACACTCCCAGCTACGGGAATGATGTATGACGATAAGGCCATCTCGTTCGTGGCGGTGCCTGAGATGAAAAACATGATGATCATTAGTTTTGCAATACTGCTGAACGAGGGCGGAAGATGATTGAATTCTTTTTTTCGAGAAAAAAAAAACATGGAAAAAATTCAATTTTGTTACCCTCCACACAAAAGATGAGTTGGCATTGTTCATTCGCTCTCTCACTTTGTATGTTCACACCTTGCCCGACTTGAGTAAACAAGTTCACATCTTGTTTGGGAACCTTATCTGTCTAGATTTCTCGAATTTGTGGTTTGTGGTCAGTTCGAAATGTATTGTTCTCTTCCGGAAAAGAATATTCTCCTTTTCCATGCTTTGAAACACAAAAATAGCCTCAATTATCTTATTTTTGGAATATTTAAATAGTAACACATCAAAAAGCATTTCTAGATACATTTACGACCGTTTTTTCTATAAAATTCGATGACTGACTATTTTTCAAATCAAAACAAGTGAAACATTCTTATTTTCTGTACTTTTCAATCCAAAAATGAGAAGAGATTCCATTTTGGTGGTTTTGAAAAGCTGAATCTGGTTATTTTCATCCGAACGAGGCGATGCTCTTCGCATATTTTGAGAGAATATCATGAAAAAAGAAGAAAAGTATAGAGAATTACGTGGAAAGCATCACAATTAGGCTAATAGCTGCTTGAGAAGTAAAGTGTTTTGGCAGGGCGGAGTTTTCGAATACCTCTTCTTATAGAGGAGTCGATATAGATAACGCCCCCATTTGGCTTCATGTTTTTTGTCTAATCCACTACAAAGCTTGTTGACTATCAAATTATGTCCTTGTTTGGAAATTTTTGTCTAAAATCGAAAAAAGACTATACCTGAATGGCTACATAAAAAAATAGGCAGAGGGGAATCGACGTTGAAAAATAGAGGAGGGCAGAGAGGTGAGCTCGCTTCCAATAAAAAAAGCGACCCCCTGCGAAGCTAAACGCCGTGCGAGAATTTCTCGAAAGCATTGTCCCCCCTCTTGATGTCCTCCCTCATTCGGCTTATTTTCGTTTCTTTCCTTCGCTTTTTCATCAAATTGTGTATTTTATGCTTCTAAAGTAATTATCCTATTGTTTCGTCAATGCAATTGCTACATAACATCTGCTTTGTTGTAAAATTATGAGCATAAGTCAATATTTTCGGTTGTTCACAATCTACAGCTCAAAATATTCAAGCATTTTGGAAACTAAACATAGAGAAACAAATTAAAACTCACCGGAACGGACTTGTGTTGTTGCTGGAGGCGCCGCTGGCTTCATTCTTTTTGCAGCCTGACAAATTTAGAGGATTATTAGGCGAGAGTGAGAGAGACAGAAACGAAAAACAAATATAGGACTGTAAAAATCGTTGGGAACGTGAGCGACGATTATATTTTGTTGTGAATGCATTGACAATGAATGAGGTCTGATTCATTTTTCGGAGCAGCTGAGGCATGCAATCTTCAGAAAGAAGAAATAATACTGCTTCTTTTGAAGAAAATACTTTTTCACTACTGTTTTATCTCGTTTTTTCATATTTTTAGCAATAAATGAGAAGAAAATTCCAAGCAAGCAGCAAAAATGCCATTTGAGGCCGGAGATAGCCTGTTGGCAACAATTCGTCTGTTACTATCAAGATAACACAACCGAAACCAAGAAAACAGACTACGCTTCTTTTTAATTAATTTTTTTTTCAAATGGAATGATAGCGGAATGAGCAGGAATCATTTGATAAAAAGACTTTATCAAAAGCAAAAGCTATGATAAAAAAGAAGATCGACTACCCACCCAGTTGACCTTGCGATTGAGATGAACGATAACGGCAGTTTATCAATAAATAAAGGCCGTAAATATGGGAATTCGGTTTTCTTTGAAGAAAGATCTGGTAAAATGGATTGCCTGGACGAAGAGGCAGCAGTGTGTTAAGAGCGACATTACACACAATGTGATAAACGCAAACAAGTGTGCATTATTTTTTGGGGTGAACAACAGTCGTGAAATGACCCGACGATCAATACCACGAATATGTTCGAGTCGAAGAGTAGTTTGTTCAAACGGTTTCAAGGAGCTACCAGAGAGTTGCGCATGCAAACATAAATATTTGAGTCTGAATGAATTTAATATTTTTATGGAAAACAAGACAACAATAAATTATTAAATAAAATTACAAGACACAACAGACGTCGATCATTTCAGAGCAGTGAATTGCCAACGTAAAACTAAACCATATATATGGACCAGAAAAAAGGAGAACGGGCAACCCGAAAAAAGAAGGGACAAAAAACGATAATAAATAGTAAGTACAATACCTAAGATTGGAGGAAATAAAGACAAACTTGAAAAGGAACAATGATTAAGCTTTTACGGCCGTCGGCTTTCGAAGTACTCCACGCTTCGCACTACCGCTCTTGCTTGTACCAGAAACCTTCTTCGAGGCGGCAATTTGTCTGTCCTTTGCTTTGATTGCAGGCCTGTTTGGCAAATCTTTGAGCTGAAAAACATTTTAGAAATGCAATGTAGGAAATAAAAACCTTGTAGATGCGGACAAGCCAATTTTCTGTAGTGTATGCTTCTTCAATGTAGTCCAAAGTGATCTCTTTTCTGCCGATAACGTATCCTCTTGTTCTATCAAAACCAGGAGGATGATTGTAGCTAGTGCGAGTCTCTCCGAAGCGATAGTAGCTCATTTTGTACATAAGACAGTTGAGCATAATTTCAGAAGCTTGTGCTCCAGTACTGTATTCACCGGTATCCGTGAAATAATTTGACTCCTACAAACAGAACAAAACTGAAACAACAAAGAAAACAAACCTTGATATCTTTAGGATGCTCTCCTTCGGCAATTCTAACCATCCACAAGAACTTGTTGATATCATCTCCAGAATATCCTATGACTCCTCCAAAAATAACAAGAATGTAGTCGACATCAAGATCACGCATGATTTCATAAGCTGCGGGTTCATTAGAAGACATAGCCTTTCCGACCTAAACTATGTTAGTAACAGCTAATAAAGAATACGAACTAATGCAATATGGGAATTATTCCAGGTATTGTTATCGACTAAAGTGGTTCTATTGGCCATTCCAGCGATTTGGTATCCATAATCCCACCAGGACATAATTCTAGCATCATCGGGAGTGTTTTCGCGTAGCCAGTGATAGGCCTCGCGGAAGTCATCCATAATAATACGATCACTAAAAATAGTAATTACGCGATCATGAAGATTTTTGAATACCCGTTAGATGTAGAACTTTGAAGCACAACAGAAGGATGGGAATAGGCATTGCTCGTTACGTAGGTGCAGTGGACGACAAACATTAGGAGGAAGAGCATCATTACTACGGAAGTTACGGTCTTGGCATTACTGTTGATTCCAGTTTCACGGCGGTCAGCATCAGCTGCAGGCTATAAGTAAAAAATTAGCTCACGATAATGGAACTACGGGTAAAGAAAAACATCAGTACGGACAAAGGACATGTCATGCAAAACGCAAAACACTCACAACACCCTCTGAAGCTACCTTAGCAGGTTTCTTTCCTGGTTTATCGAATAATTGTTTATCTTCGGATCTCTGGCTGCTATCATCATCCTTGAGGAACCTGAACAATCAAATGAAAGAGATATTTAGCACAATGTTACTTTTCAAACGTAATTGAAAAAGCTATTCCTGCAAGAACGCATACAGCAGGAGTGAGAGTAAGCATAAGACGGACCATCACTCCAGCAAAGTAAACAGCGGATACGGCGTAAAGAATAACTGAAAACATAATTTTAAACATATAAAATATGATGCCTACTGAATACGCGTTCGTCATTGACTTTCTTGATACAATACCACAGTCCGACAGGGAAAATAGCAGCGGTGATGTGAAGATCGAAGAAGAATGAGACCCATGTAGTCGGCTGATGTTCAGATACGGAGGCAATGATAGGAATATGAATTTTGGCGTATCCAGTATCCCAGAGAGAATAGAAACGTCCTGAGAATGGCGCAACATAACCTAAAACGGATAATAGTTTTGAATAAAATGAAGTTCGGACCTCCCCAAACCAGACCAAGATAGACAACAACAGCCAAAACTCCAGCAACAGAAAGTCCTCCAACAAATAGTGACATAAACTGTTGGCGAGTAATTCTGGGTCGAGCATACTGCATAACAGCGACAATCTAGAATAATTCGCTGAAAGAGCTGTAGAATGTTTAACCTGAAGTAAACCGAAAACTCCAAAGGCGGGCATGTGCTCAGACGTTCTTACGGGTTGGAATCCGACAAATGGAATTTGCATGGAGAGAATGGTAGCCAATGTGTAGAACGTAGTGTATGCAACAAACAGTCGAGAAGAATAACGGCCTATAAGTATTTCCACAATTCAAACTTCGCGACACCAGCTTACCAATAATGATTAAAGCAACAACGTGGAGGGGGATCAAGTTAATGATGAAGACGTATCCTCCCCAAGCGGAAACCATATAGAAATATGAAACGGCGGCGAACGAGGCCCACATAACGGATCCAGTCTTCACGGATTTGATCCATAGGAAATATGTGAACTAAAATCTTCACTAAGAAAATAACAATGCCAACACTAACCTGAAGGGCAAAGATCGCAATACCTTCATTATCATAAGATCCGGCTACGGAACGACTAGTATATCCAGGAGTGATTGCAATAAAGCAAGCAGCAAAGAGTCCGGCGCCCGTGCTCCACAGTTCCTTGGTAAGGAAATACGTGGCAATAGCAGTAAGACCAGAGAATGTAGGAGCCAAAAATACGCAAATGTCCCGAATGTGAACATGGAAATTGATAGCATCCAATACCCAGTGAATCAGACCGGATGTAACCATAAGACCGGGATAAACCTAAAGAAGAACGTATATGCAGTAAAGCAGAGCTCATACTGTTCCTCCAACAATTCTTCCTAGAGGATACCATGCTCGCTCATCAAACCAATTGAGGAATTTATAGAAGCCATGTTCTACCATATGGGCTGTAGCACGGTAATTGAACCTATCGACAGATATATTGAAATCGCAGTCGAGAAACATACCATGGATCGAACTCGTGGATAATAGACTCAAATCGAATGATGGCAAAGAGACGAGAGGCGAATCCGACAAACCATGCTACTGATAGGATGGCAAACGTGAGGAGTGTCGTGTAACCAAGCGAGTTTCCTCGCAGTCCCGCCATTACCCTGAAAATATAAAATATAATAGTAACAATACAGTTAGAAGGAAGAAGAAAAGTTGATACAGAATCAAATAATCGTAACATTCTGTTTAATTTGGTATTTTGTTTGAACAAGATTGAATTCTTATAGAAACACGTAAGAGTGATGTACTATAAGCCAAATCACAACACAATGTTACAATGAGCAGTTCACAGTCCACAATACAAGCACTAGTTCTAGAAAAAATCAAGTAAAACTAGTACGACGTCAACAGAGAATCCAAGTTGGCAAAGGGGACGCCATAAGACCCGCGTCCTTCGCACCGAGACCCAGAAATTTGAAATTCGCCGACAAAAAATAATGGCGACAAGCTCCGCCCGAAATACTATGCCCTGTCTTTTTCCGACTTTTGCTCTCGCTTTGCTTCCACATTCTCGTATTTTGTACTCTTACAAATGTCAGTAACCCACTCTATTGCAGAACGCCCCATGAGGTAACGACAAGCAAGAATGGGTGTTCCTGGTTTCTGGGAACATATGTCTAAATACGCTCAAAAGGTTGATGTAACTGAACTTCAAGGAAAAACGTTGACAATTGGTTAGTTTTTGTGTTTTTTTCTCTCATTTCAATGCTATATTTAGATGGGCACTCGTGGATGTTAGAATCTCCCAATATTAAAGGATTAAAAAATACAAAACATGGATTTCTTATAACATTTTACAAAAGATGCATTTCTCTCCGTCAAAATAATATAGAGCCTTTTGTTGTTTTCGATAAAATACCAACAATCCTTGATCAGGTAAGAAGCTCTAATCAGCTCAAAGCATACTTTTATTTGTTAGCATATCTTATCTGAACCTGGTGTGAAGATTCTGCAAAAGAAAAGAACAAGACGTGGTGGTAATAACGGGTGGAATAATACAGTGTATCAGGATCTCACACTACGCGTTAATCTGGTCAAGGTAAATTCTTATAATAGTAGAATATATAATTCTTTTTTGAGGAATTGCTCACAGCTATGGGTATATGTTTTGTTGAAGGTGGAGCCGATGGAGACGCTCAATGCGCACAACTAGAAGATGCCAAGATATCCGATGGCTGTATTACGTCGGATATGGATTATTTTTTATTTGGTGGCAAGCACATGTACAAAGTAAGGTCGTTGTGCTCTTATTTTATATATTTTTACTTGTAGTTTGATTTTAATCAGTCTGAACTGTCCGCTCAACATTTGTCAATGGAAAAACTGGAATCTTTGAGTACTTTTCGCCGCAAACGTTTAAGCAAAATGAATTTAGATCTGAATAGAAATCGCCTAATAGCTCTAGCTATGCTATTAGGATGTGACTACGTTGAAGGTGGATTGGAGAGAGTTGGGATAATATCAGCATTAGAAATTTTGTCCGAATTCGCATTTCATGATGATGACCATCCAATATCTGTCCTCGATCGTTTTGCGTCAGTTAAATTTTTTTAATATCGTGATATTAATTTTTAGTGGTTATATCAGAGGAGAATTGCCCTCCCGTCCAACAGATTCCGACAGAAAAGTAAAACTAAAGAACTCGAATGTTCAATTACCACACGGATTCCCAAATACGGATATGTACATGTACGAATGGTATTCGATAAAATGGTTGTTTATTTTTTCAGTGATGCTTCTTGTCTCTATCTAGTGCCTCGAATTGAAAACATAGAAGAAAGCACGTTACCACAAAAAGGTACCATGGACTGGAAAAAAGTATCGGTAAAATAACATCATGATAGATTTATCGTCGAATTGTTTTAGACACTGCTTCATAATTCTACAGGCTACACTCCTCCACGGCCATCACTATTTAGAGTACGTGTTATGGTTTTCTATATTTACTTTTCTTTAGAAACAATCTCATATCCCGGAATTTTTTGCGAACACTCGGCGTCGAGGATCTGTGGTAGTTGAAGCGTGTTCCGAAGAAGATCGTAGTAAATGCAGCCAACGAGAGTGGGCAGCTTTAGAAAAATTGAAAGCTACTGCTGCTGCTTATGGCATGGTCAGTTTGGCCTGTAGATAACTTCATCATCTTTCTTTTAGAAAAGAATAAAAGAAAAATCAACTTCTCCTTGTAATTCAGCTTCAAGAGACCACTCCCCACGGAAACGTTCACGAAAGGCGGTGTTAGTCCTTTTGGATATCTGAATCGGGTAATTTTGTAACTACACCAGAAGTTTCAAATTACACCAATTATTATTTTTTTAGTGCTCGTGATATTCTGCTTTTCAGGGTTGAGGTTCAGTCTTCTTCAACTTGCACACAGCTACTAGTGAATAACTCTATGACGCAAAGCGAAACATCGTCTATTGCATACCTAGATTGAGGGTTTTGTCTACGCTTTTACTGTTTACATCATATATTTATTTCACTTTATTTACGATTTGTTTGTACTATATAGAATATACCAACGTTATCTTGGTTTAGTATGAGTAGAAATGGTCATATTTAACTCCGCTATTACTCACCGTATTCCATTAATTATGCTATCGCCTCATTTTTGTCTCATTCATATCCCCGTTCACAGTACTGTTTTCATTGCGATAACTTTCTCTTATTACGTGTTTATAATCCCGCGTAGTCTTTTTGTATTACGATCCGGTCTGTCAGATGCAGGTCAAATTTCTTTACTTTTATTTCATGCCTACGATTGTATCACATTCTTTATTTGTTTGTTTCAAGAGATAGAGTTAATGAAGATTTTTATACGTTGTTTTTAAATTTTGCTGAACATTTTGTGGTTTTGTACCAATAATCTCTTCATTGATTGCAAATGTATTTTCTAATTCTATTTTACAGATATCAATGTCAAATGCAATGTTAGCTCTTGGCGGACCAGCTGGAGACAATCAACTTGCTGACGAGCAGGTAATGATTTGGAAAAAAAAAGATTCATTGATATTATTTGCAGATTTTGGTTGATGCGCTTCCTTATCTGGATACTGACTATAACGAAGCCGACAGACAAACTGCACAGAAGCTAGTTGACCAAGAATGTCGTATCTTTCGTCCTACGAGGAACTATCTAAGACATCTCCCCGTTCCGGATTACGATTCTTTTCTCACCCCTTGCATGATCAAGGAATTTGCTCGTATTGCTAAGAAACAGGTTTATTATTATTTTTGAATATTTGATTAGATTATTTATTTAGGAAATGCCAAAGCTAGATATGTCCAGATGTGAACTTCCTTGTCCTGCGGGAACTTCGCGAGCTGGTGACAAAGTTGCCTGGCGAAAGGCTATTAAAAATGCTAAAGCTCAAAACGAGCATCTAGTAATTAGACAGCTTAATTTGGAACTAATGGGAGAATACGCTGGAGAAGCATTCATTACAAAGAATAAAGAAGTTGAAGCGATGCTGACAGAAGCAGAAGAAGAATTGAGAAAAACAAAGGAGCAGGCAAGCCAGACAATATATTTCCCTTATCTACTGCCTTAGATTATGGAGATTCATGCTCATCGAAAACGTGAACAAACTGAAGCTGGCTTAAAGTTGAAGGATCTCGAAAGGAACTGGGTTACCATGGTGACCAACAATTACAGGTACAATTTACATTTGTTTAAAAATGTTTATTGTTGACATTTAGAATGGAGCTTGCCAACAATCAAATGGAAGAAGCAAATGTAAACAACATCAAGCGACTTCGTATTGACGCTGCCATTTTGGAAAAGTAAAAGATACGCCTATTTATTCTGTTACATTTTTAATTTCCTCTTGTCTATAAAAATATGCATTTCTTTTGGCATAGACGTTCCTTTATTTTGACGGTAGAATGGAAATGGGAGGAGATTTTAATCAACAATAAGCTTGGAGAAGTATTCCTTGACCATTTCAAAATTGTCCTGGTTCTCGCGAAAGTATTCATAAAGAACCGAGCCATCCACGGGATCACGGTCAAGTATGTTAGCGGGACACCATTCTACCAGTTGGTCGAGGTCTTTCGAAATCTTGTGGCAAACAATGTACTGAAATAATGAGTGTAATCGGAATTGAGGGTTGAGCCATACATCTGCCGAACTCGTTCCGTTCCTGTTCCACAATAAGAATGTAGAACTCTGTGTGGGCATCAAGGAGGAAGAAGGTATCGTATAGCTAAATGGAACTTTTCCTGCAACTGTCAAAATTACCTCGCACTCCATGTTTAGCCTATATTTTTCCAAGTCCAGTTCTTTTATGTCATCCTCTGTCAAAAAACTGCTACCCTCCTTTGCGTCACAACTATAAGACCTCATAGAAATCTTCGTATCGTTGAGCAGTAGCTGAAATAGAGATCATTTCTTCTTCTGTTATAAATGAAGGGAAATTTACTACCTGGATTACTGGAACTGCGGAAGGTGCAGTGTCGGTCATAATCTGCTGTATGTGGACAGTTTCAAATCGGCATAAGGTCTTCTCGTAACTGGAAGGAAGGCCATCGCATTGTGCAATTGTCAGCATCTGGCATCCCTGAAATTCTTCATATTGGCCGTTATATAAGTCGCGACCCGTGTATCAGGGCTGTCCGAGTACCCAGACCCAAAAACTACCGGGTTGATCCGAAAATATTTAGATCCAGTTTTCCGGGGCAAGTGTTCAAATTTTACTTCCAATGGTATAGGTATAGAAACTGTAAAAACTGACCACATCTGCCAGCTCTCTTATAGTATCAAATGGTAACGGAATGTTGTTTCCATTGTCATATCCATAGTCATAATTATATTCCATCCTGAAGACCGAAGCACCAGAGACGCGGTAAAGCTTGGCGAGATCGAAACAGCCAACCAACCCGTTGTTGACTATCAGCGTGTTGCATTTAATATTCAGTGTTTAGACGTGTTCACTGATATCCTCTAGAAGAGGGCCTTGGAAGACCTCGTCGGAAGCTTCCTAAAATCAAGTAGAATATCAAAAATCGGGAGATCCTACCACTCTGAGGGCGCAGAAACGGGCGCATTCCACTTGGCTGGTATGATATAAGGCTAGACATTTTATAGCTGCACTATTTTCTACTCTCGGGTATTGGAAATACGGGATAATCTGTAATTCTCGCTGTACTCTGGTAGTCGTCCTGAAACGCCCGATATCGGCGGCGGCCAACTTTACGCCTGACCCGGGAGTGGTGCCTGTTTGTGCTCGTATCTCGGCTATTCTCGGGTCATTTTCAAAAATTCAAAAAGCAACTGGTAGAGTTTTTCACGGGAAATCTTACAAGTTTGGAACTCAAACAGAAAAATCACTTTTGTTGTCATAACTCTGCCATTTCCGAACCATTTTTAGCGGGAAAAACGTCCAATTTCGGCTTTTTGACGTGTGGGAACAAAAGCGACCGTTGTACGTAGAATATCCGCGGGCACATACCTGATGTTCCCCTCTCCTTCGGTTTAATCGAAGCTTAAAGGGACTATCAGGGACCTTATTTGGTTACGGTAGGCGCGCGATCGAAATTACACGATTTCGTAATATTTTTACGGGATGTGTCCCCACAGACGTTCAGAAAATGTCAAAAAACGAAAAAAAAAAGCGCGCCAAAGGCGAAGGACGCTAGTTAGTTCAGTCGCTGCGGGACCCGCTACCGGAAAAAAAGGTCCCTGACAGTCCCTTTAAAGGAACAGTCAGGCCGGGGGAAAATTTGTGCCCACTTGTGTCCAGATCCCGCCCAAACTGCGTTTGAATTTCAATATGTTACCAGCCGCAACGCCCCCCTTCGGGGGGCTGCGCTGGACGTGTGTCTCGCATCTTCCCCAGAATCCTCGTCCCCCGTGTTCCCCTCTCCCCCGCCCAGTCCCATCCGTTCTTTCCCCAAACTCCCTGGGCAGTCTCTTCCCGGCGTCTGACTCTCGCCGTCCCTTGCGCGCGTCATCTTCCCAGCTTCACCCGAGCAGTCCCTTTCGCTCTTCTCCTGCTCCCCGTTCGGTCCCTTCTCTCTCACAGTTCCTTGCCCGGTTTCCCAGTCCCCTTCTACTCCCTTCTCCCACGCCCCTCTTTCCCCTAGAACTATCCTACGCGTTTCCCTCTGTCCCCCTTTCGCTTCCTCTCCCCGATCATTTCCCCCAAATCCCACTGCTGCTCTACTATTGGCATCCAGTCCCTTTACATTATTCCCTGTGACCTTCGCTCCTCTGCCGCTCCATTTACCCGCGTCTTCTCTCATATGGTACCACCTGGAAAGGGAGCTGTGGTTCGTCTCTCTCTTTCAATTCTCACCTGTTCATAGACAAAACAAAAGATACTGGTCGACGGAGGAACCGAACTGTCGCCCTGTGGGTTGGGGTCCCACCACGAACGGGTCCCGCAGCGAAAAATACTTCAGGAACACTTGGGAAGTATCTAGGACCTCAAAACAAAAAAGCAAAAAGGTTTGACAGCAGCGGGGATCGAACCCGCGACCTCTCCGACCGCGCGCCCGCCCTCTTAGCCACTACACCATGAAATTTCGACATGTCAACGCACAGGCACACAGACAGACACCATAGCGCTTTAAAAGTAGGGATTCTCGTTTTTGATCATTTTCTCGTTATTTTGACACGGTTTCTTCAATTTTTTTTGCTGTTTATTATTCTGATAGGCAACCGACTACTTTACAATCAAAAAATTATGAAAATAACGCTAAATGGAAGAAAATGGAAAAATGATCGAATAAAAAAGTACGCACGCGCCGGTGTGCCACGTTACGTACTACAGTAGTCTTTTTTTTCCTTTAAGAAATCACACTTAGATTCATCGTACTCGTCACAATCACAAAATACTAACCCAATCCCATCGGCCAAGCTTTATGTTCAAAATCTTTATTTATTTACAGTAGTCTAATCTGCCATAATTCTCCAAGTATTCCTTGATCTGTTCGAAGTTGTCCAGATTCTCATGAAAATACTCATAGAAAACGGAGGCATCCACTGGGATATCCTGGAACACGAAACGGACGAACCATGCTACCAGCTGATCGGCATCCTTCAGAATCTTATAGTAAACAAAGTCCTGAAATTACAAGAGAGGGCAACTCGTTAGTGTCAGTTTGTCCATACCTCTTCGTCTACCAGTATAAATAGATAATGGGTATATGCATCGATGAAGAACGCGTCGTCATAGTCCTAAAGGGGAAAAGATCAAATTGTTTCAGACACTATCGACAGCCAGATAAAAGATTGCCCCCCCCCCCCCCCCCCCCTTCTTCTTGGTATACCGTATACGTTTCGAACAACATCTAAAGAGTAAGGTAAACGTACATGACCATCTGTGTTAAGTCTCCATTTATCCAATCCCAGCTCATTTATCTGAACCTCCGAGAAAGTCTGACTATACATTGGAGAACTGTAAGCCACCAAAGGCACACTGGGATCGGTGAGCAGCAGCTGAAATAATAGGGGTTACTCTGGACAGCTTCTGCCGTATCGCTTTAGAAAATTGTAGTGACTGAGTCCGTAAACTGACTTCGGCGGATAACATTGTTTTCTATCCTCATTTTTTGACCGTATTTGTGTTATCCCAAGTGGAAACCGTACCTTGATCAGTGGAATAATTGAGGGTGTTCTCTCCTCTAAAACGTTGTCTATATTAACTCTTTTAAATTTAGATAAAATCTTCTCATAATCAGGAGGAAAATAATCACAAAGTTCAGAGCAGACTTCCTGGCATCCCTGAAATTAATCGAATTATCGAACCCGTTATATTTCTGATTCAGGCCCGATGTTGGGCATATTATCCGATGATATTCGAGAGATGCAGTCCGTTTCCAACGGCTATTCTCCGTATTCAAATTTGGCGGGGTTTCAAGGTTTCAAATCTTCCTGGTCCCGTAGCGGAGAAGGTTCTCCAAGGAATATCCGTTGGAAACGGACTATAGAAACTTACCATAGCTGCCAGCTGCCGTATAATATCAAACGGTAAAGGTAACGGATCCTCTTCATCGGGTCTATATTTTACAGTGAAGGACGAAGCACCAGAAATGCGGTAAAGTTGCATACAATCCATTCGACCGAGCAAACTATCGTGAACTTTGAGCTTACGGCATTTAATCTTCCCCTTCTGGATGTATTCCAGGATGTTTCCCTGAGGTGGCGTCGGTATGAAATCACGTTCGTCATATGCCTAAATCCGGAAATTTATAAGAAAATCGTGGTCATACTATCACTCGAAAGACGTCAAAACGGGCACATTCAACATCACTGTGATGATATATTAGGTTAGGGTTATAGCAGCTTGTGAGATACGGCATAATCTGAAGAAGGGATTGTCTAATAGCGGGAGAGGGGGGAATGCCTGTACCTCTAGCTGTCTCCTCTTGAGAACCACACAGAAGACAATCTCCATCCACGTAGTGTCTACGGGGAATTGCAGCTGTTTCGAGTGTTTGTAGACCAGATCGTCCATCTTGCGAGAAGTTTGGCGTACTCGAGAGGCGGTACGGAAGTCCATCTGGAAGAGATTCTCTAGGGAGGAGGGGAACTCACTTTTCCCAAGATTTGAAGAACAATAGAAAGAGGAATGCCCTCGAGGCGGAAGGATGACATCATTGGGGGGTGAACAAGGACTGATGGAAGACTCGTTACCACGTACAGGGACTTCAAAACGGGGGAGGGGGGCTGGGTGAAACGCAAAGCGAAGAACAATCAAAAGCGACGCCTCAATGAGATAAAAATGAAGGGACTTGGCTTTTCCGAACGGGAATGATGTTTATGACAAGGTTTTCAAATTGCCCGACTTTTATGGAGTCCCGTCAGAATTTGAGAACTTTTTTACATTATTTGAGGAATTAGTGGATAAAAAGTCCTCTAATGATTTAGAAAAATTATCAGTCCTACTTGACGTCTGTAAAGGCGATGCCCAAGCAGCCCTTGATCTAATAGCCAGGACTCCTGCTGGATATCAGTTAGCTCTACAACGGCTAAAGAGCCTCTTTAACGATCCGTATGCCATTAGAAATGAGCTAGTCAATAGACTTGATAATCTAGAGAAAGCTAGTGAAAATTCAGGATCCCTTATGAGAACGCTTACAACACTTCAGACCATTGTAGCCCGACTCACCAGTATCGGGGATAAGTTAGATTCAGCATTTATTCAAAGGAAACTTTTAGACAAGTTTCCCTAGAATATTATAAAGGATGTAGTAAGAGAGCAGTTCAAGCTATCAGCTACCCCGTCGACTCAGGATTTTCTAACGCTTATTGAAAAGGCCGTCAAACTATCAGTACACATGCAAATGTTTATTCCTCAGGCCTCCAGTACCCCCCCCCCCCCCCCCCCCCCCCCCTTTACATTTTATTCAGCTGGATACGAGTAAAGAACGTCAATTAAATTTAGCATATACTGTCTGATCGCCTCGAAATTGTCCTCATTATCACAAATACAGTCAAACAGTCCTGAGGCGTCATAGGGGATTCTTCGTTCTCTCCGGTAATCTAAATAGTTCCAGAACCAGTTCCACACAATGCTCCCTATGCGTAGCTTTTCATTCCGTACACATACACAGGCTAAAAGCAGGTGAGGTTGATATAGTCTCTAGTCCAAGTGTAATGAGGACTCCACTTTCTTCCGGCAATCATCACCCAGTAGTCTCTATATATAATGTAACTGTTAATATCCCTCTAAAACAAAAGATTTGGTGGCTCCATACATGGGTAAAACGGGCTAGCAGTTTTCTTCAAAATATGAGAAAATATGAGAAAAAGCGTTGTATTGACCCATTTCTAACAGATATTCTCGGCTCATGTAGGGATTCGTAGGGCCGCTATAAAGCTTGTTTAATTCAAGGTTTATGTTTTTATAACTTTAGAAAAAAAATATCTATTGGATTTATATAGTCGCAATTTTATTTCCCATATTTTAGAGTAGACAATAGTTTCAAAACGGGAGAAACTTCTTCTACAAAGGCTCCCAACGGGATGAAGCCGTCCCCATCTGCTTTGGCTGCGAATTTTGGAAGATATCCAGCCTAAAATGAATAATAATACAGGGAGGACGTGGTAATTTACCCGGTGGATTACATGCTTGTCCAAGGGATTCGGGTCGTGGTTTAAAATTCGGATTGAAGGGGTTGGAATCTTTCTGAAAAGAGATCCTATAGTTCTTCCAACGACTATTCCTTATATTTTCCCTCTACCCTCTAATTTTTGCCTTTCAAATGAAGATTACGGTAAATAAATCGAAGCTGGTCATATAGTTCCTGTAACGAAGACGCGCCCGGACCTTTAACTCGTGAAATATGGCTTGGCAAATGGCCATATTAGAGTCACTGATACTCCTATTAATTACAAAGGATTACGGTACCTGAATTCCATAATAAAACCGGCAGAACTGGGAAGATCGTCTCTGTCCACTCCCATGACTTTCATTACTGACAGGACAATTTCTGTATGCTGAAAGATTTTTGAGAAATTAATGCAGGGGAATTCATTTATAGTTCTTTGCCAAAAAAATAGGGTTACCGTAATCTTCCGCGCGGGACACTTTGAGTAAAAAGGATTGGGATTTTCGATTTCATTCGACTTTTCTTCTCCGTTTCCCAAAAGGTCCCAAAGTACGGTAACTCTATTTTTTTTGTTGGAACTACACTGTAAAAAAAACTATAAAAGTAAATTTTTCTTTTCGTTTCGAGACCAGAGGTCAAAGTTCGACTTTCTACAGTAATTTTGACTCAAAAAGTGGGAATTAAAGGCCGTATTACGTCTCAAAAGGCCGTTTGATTTCGTTTGAAAATAGGCTAAATAATAAAAATAGACCCACCGAGGCGTAGCCAACAACTTTTGGCCCGTTTTCATTCATCGAATTTTCAACTGCCTTTAGAATATGAGCCAGCCAATTGACACACATCAGATCCCTTGCCGGCTGGTGGTTGGCACAGGTAATTTGATGGATTTCCGACAATTCCAGAATCTCCTTTTTGAGCTTTTCCGTCGTATAGCCAGTGAGAGTGGGTCTCTCCATCCATGCGGGATATTCCGCCTTGTATAGCTCAATTTCCATCAAATTATCAGCGATATCCGCGGCGACGCCGAGATGAGGAATGGCCCAGCCTGTTTCCTTCTCCAAATAGTCCAGGAGTCCTCTCTTTTCTTGGACTGTTATAGCTAGAGATGGCAATCGATCCCAGGTAATGGGATCCCAAACTTCTTTGACTTGGGGGCATTCTTCTGGGGAGAGGGAATACATTCGAAGTAGATGATCGTCTACGGTAAATGGAGGAGAGGCGGTGACTTTTGTCTGGTGGAAAGCTGCCGTGGCTATCTGAAATTGAGGCAATGGGGATGGATTTGAAGGCTGGGTTGGGAAGAATCAGATGGACAGCTCTTTTATTGAAAATGGCGAATTTTTTGGAAATTACCATCTTAAAAATATTGACTCTACGACGAAAATGACCTTATTTTTGGAAAAAACGGCAGTTCGTATTTTGAAGGATACAGTAATCCCTAAGACGCGAGACTCGCCAAGAATACAGGAACAGGCCAAAATAGGCAAAACACGCCATAGTCTTTCAAAAAATAATAAGGTTACTGTAATTTTATCCCTTCGGGAACTTTTGGATGGATTGCTAAACAGTAAAATGGAGGCAAAATGGAAAGTTCATGGAGAATTTCATTTCTTTTTGTGGGTAAAAGCTCCCAGAGAGAGAAAAATATTATAACCTTATTTCTAAGAAAAAGATAAGGCTCAATTTGGGCTATAGAACGGATCAGAGTTGGGTTTTGGACCAGGAACAACAAAACAAAATAGAACCCTTAAAAATCTTAGGAAATTCTGGATCTCGGAGTCTGGGAATACCATTTTGGGATGAGACAGTAACCCACTCCATAAATGGAACAGGAAGAGTAAATTTTTTGGCTTTACTGTAGATTATGCGGTCAATCAGACTTTCGTGCGGTCAATGAAACTTTATGCGGTCAATCGAATTTTTGCAGCGCGCTTGGAGCTGTAGCTTCCTCAGTTCTCAACCAAATTCGAAAATGCAAATATCACCTTGTAGCACAGATCAAGGCGGTTCGAGCAGATGGACTTTTAGCTCAATCGACCTGACAGAAAACTTCCTATAAAAGCAAATGTGTAAAGAACTGCGAAAACTTGATATTTGCGTTTATAAGACGTCTTCTATAAGGATTAGTCAACTGAAAACCAGCAGAGCAGAACCACCTTGATCTGCGCTACCAGGTGGTATTTGCATTTTCGAATTTGATTGAGAAATGAGCAAGCTACAGCTCCAACGCGCCGCAAAAATTCGATTGACCGCACAAAAGTCTGATTGACCGCATAATCTACAGTAGAGCTAATTTTTTTTTAAGTTTGGAGGAATTCGAAGACCAAAAGGAGAACGAACCTTACCTCTGTCGTCTTTTTGCATCGACTAGCTGAACTGGAATAATATTCCACCTCTTCTGGATCATATTCAGGACTGCACAGGTCGCCGATAAATGATTTGAGCTCCAAGCCGAGACCATAGGCTTGCATCTTTCCCCACTGAAATTCCTCAAATTTTCCATTAAATAAAGCCCAAAATATCCTTTCCGGCTCCATTATGAATAGCAAATGCTACTCACACAGGTCAGCTCCAATTCTCCTTCAAATCCCCAAGTCTTCGGCTGTTGGTCCAAAAATCGCTCAGGATTCCGATTTCCATGTCTGAAATTGGTCACACTATTCCAATAAAAAAGACGGGTCCCTTACCTGGCTCCCCAAATGACCAGAACGGTATTCTTGTCCCGTTTGATGGAGGTAGAAGGAAGGGTCTCTGCCCGTGCCATCGGGGGAAAAGACAGCCGACCACGACGGAAGAACACCTATTGAACTATATCAGCCGAACTTGAAGGTCAACTGGTGTAATGGCGGGTTTCTTTGAGACATTCTCTACACACCCTCTCTACTCGTTTCAATAGAAGTTAAGGAAACGGGGGGAAATGTTTACTAGGGGAAATATATCGGTGGAGTTGATGGTTTCAACTGCGGGAGAAGATAACCTTTCCGCTTTTTATAACCTGACGGATGATCGTGTTCTGGGCAGCCATTCTGGAAAAGGAAACAACGATAAAATTATGGAATAAGACGAAGACCAGGATAAAAATGACCCATAGGGTGGGTTACAGTACAGTAATTTCCTACCGGTAGATAATGTGCTCCCATGAATTGGCGTCCAGTATCACAATGTCGCCTCTTCTTCCCTTTGCCAGAGCTCCTAAAATCCCCCAATCTATCGAAATTATTGTAAACCAACCGTGTGTCTTCCCTCTTCCAATAGAATGAGCTGAATTCAACGTAGCTGCAACCAAGGCTTCAGACATGGACAATCTCATGGTCACACAGGCTAAAAAATCCATATTTTGTATTAAGAAACGGGAGACGGAACCCTACCAAGGTGCATAATCATCGGCATGGCGAAGCAGAAAGCATTCGGATTAAAGTCTGATCCAAGAGCGACAATGACATTATTCTCGATGAGTTTTCGAGCCGGCGGGGGAGTTAGACGGAGGATGAAGGCGGTCGAGGGCAGCAGGACGGCTACACTGCCGGAAGAAGCCATGGCCTGGATACCAGCGTCGGAGATCTCTTCCAGGTGGGACATGGCTCGCGCCTGGAAGGAAAAATGAAACAATTTGACGGGAATTGGGGTCATTTTTGTGGCTCGGCCCTCGACAGTCCGCTTCTCTGCACCCGTAAAGTCTCGGCAAGACAAGGCTATAAAGGCAACAGAGTTTTGTACCTAAAGTTTTAAATAAAGATGATCCTCCTGCCGAGACTTTACGGGCGCCGGGGATCGGAATATCGGGGACAGAGCCGATATCAAACGGGAATACCACGACTTTTCAATACGTTCCCATAGCTTTTCAATTTCTTCGCTTTTTGATCTGTGGGTCACGAAACGAAAGGTTGAATTAACATTTAAATTGCACTGAAAACCCGGTACGTTTGAAAAACTGAGGATGAGGCGCTTTGGGGACACCCAATCCGGACCCTGACCCATTTTCTCCTAAAAAAGCGCATAGTTATCCCACTATTATGAAAATTCCTAGAGTATGCCCACTGGGAGCTCCCAATATCCTTTCCTAGGCCCTTTGAAGGGGCGTCCCCGGCCCGGCTTGGCCCCAACTTACCCCAATCTCTGCCCCCATCTCTGTCCCTCCAATCCAGCTCAACTCTTCCGCGTGGAAATTAGCCGCCAATCCAGCTTTCTGTCCTGCTAATAATATCTTTTTCCTAAATTTTTCACCTTAAAATTGAATGAAAATCAAAAGTTACGTGCTCTCCACGAGGAAGTTCCCCTTCTCACAGAAGACATCAATATTCTCCGTATTATGAAGGCCTCCGCTCTTTTTCTCTTCAACAATTTTTGAAATTATCTCCTCACAAATGAGAGTGGTCTGTTTTTCTTCTGAAGAACCCTAAAAAGACGAAAAATGGTTGAAAATAGGCGCCAAATACCTTCGGAACAGCATGTGCGCCGCAGAACGTTGCCGAAATTTCAAGCGGTGACAATTTCGCGGCTTTTGCAAGGACCCGAAGCATCTAAATACGGTAACTATTAAAATATTAATTTAATTTAAAGGAACGGTGGCGCAGCTTTTCGCGGTCTGCGCTCAGCGCAGATGCTCGGGGCGCGTTTGCCAAAAAAAAATTGCTTTCGAGTTGTATTTCTCCATATTCTGACATACGATTTTTGTGATTTTTACTGCTTTTACTAATTAGAGTATGCTGATCATTTTAGCAAAAAGAAATATTGAAAACTCGTGCGGAAAACAAATGCTGAAAACTGTTAAAATGGCACGCTACCGTAACCACATGCGCGCGCGCGTCTAATTTTTGAAGCTGTGCCACTGTTCCTTTAATTTATTCTATAAAATGGCCTTCCTACCTTTAATTCCGACTCCGTCTCCAGCCCATAGCCACTTTTCGCTTCCAGTGTCGTTGTTCCATTATTTACCATATTTTTAGCTATCTAAGATACTATTTTCTGCATTAAAAAGCTGTTCTAAACCTCCAAAAAATCCGCTAATAGCTGCTCCTCACTGGCTTCTCGAGTCTTCGTCGTTGTGAAATGGATTCCCCCACCGGCTGCCTGTACTTCCATATAAGTAGCTCCCGCCAGCTTCATCGCGAATTCATGGACACGATCTCCAGCAAAAACCGGATGAGAATGACCGTCGACAAAACCGGGAAGGGCTACTCCGCCGTGGGTGTCAATGGTCTCTTCTACGGCGGCTCCAGAGAGGTGGAGGAGGACCTGAACATTTTTGGAAGACAAATAATGGAGTGTTTTCTGGTTGGGAAGGAATGTATAGACCGTTTCCATCACGAGAATCATTCGTTTCAGGACCTTTTGTCAAAAAAGGGGGGCAAAACTGAAAATCAAGAATATTTGACCAAAAAATTGCCGAAACGCTTGGCTTTTCCAGTGGAAATTTACTGTAAAAAATTCTAGACTTTGTTTTACACCTATTTTAACATTTTGTCCAGACAATCAAGTCGAAACAATGTAAAAGTGGACCAAACCCAAGGATCTACCGGATTTGAACATTCCAGAAGCCTGGTATGGGGTTACGGTAGCCTATGAGAAGCTGAAATGATGCCTAGCCGACAAATAAGCGGGATTTGGGTCCGCGGAAAGCTTAGAAATCTTAGAACTTCAAAAAATAGATTAATCTATGGTAAAATTATCAAATCTACCTCGTCTTCTGCCCCGACAGCAGCGATATTCCCTTCTTTATCCACTAAAATGGCCAGATTATTCGTCGAACTGTTCAGAATCTGTAACCACACCATTTTTGTTTCTGATGATGATAAAAGACTACCTTTATGTTGTTCATGGCTTCTTGTCCTCGGATAAATTCTACATCCGAAGAATCTGTGACCTGGACTACTTGACGGAGACCTTTCAGCAGTAGTTGATACATTTTTAGTCTTTAGCCAGGAAAGGAATAGGGGAGAAGGTGACCACGCGAGCGAGAGGGCAATAATACTAAAGGACGACCTGTTTGGGTGCCATAAAAAGGCAGGGACACGGGAAAGGAGAGAGGCATACGACCAGGTGAACGGATATTGGGGAGAGGAACTCATTCTCGGAGATGAGAAAACTCAAGAGTGCTCTTGTTGCCCCCTGGGGGCTTCCAAAAATTGCATCTTCCACCCATGTTTCAGGGGGAAGTGCGGGTAATTGGGAAAAGTTTTCAACCAGCAATAAACGCACCTCAGCAAAGCTTCACGGGTCACGTTATCGCCTCTGCGCAAAGCTGATTTGAGCGTTGCGGGCGCAACAAGTCAAGCCGTGCTGCTGCCGAGATGTTACGGGTGCAGCTCGCGCTCGCCGCTATTAGGCGCGCTAGTTTCCGTCTAATCCCCCTGCCTCCTTTACTACCTTCACTAATTTCCCAATGGGCGGTTGTTGTTCCAAAAAACAGCCGAAACAGCAGCAGCAAGCAGTGGCTGCTTCATCACCCCAGCAGCAGCAGTACCCTTCTCAGCCAGTTCCACAACAACAGGCTCCTGCCCCGTCAGCGCCTCCTCCTCCTTCGCCGCCACCACAGCCTGCTCCAGTTCAACAGCCACGTCCTCAGCCAGTTCAACAGGCACCGGCTCCTGTAGTCCACCAGCAGCAGCAGCCGATCGTAGTCCAGCAGCAGCCACAAGTTGTAATGGCTGCCCCGCAGCCGATAATGGTTGCTGCTCCTCCGCCCCCGATAGTAGTAGCAGCTCCACCGATTTATGGCGGGGGTTACGGAATGGGCTACGGCTACGGTGGATGCTGCGATTATGGATATGGAGGAGGTTGCTATGACTATGGATACGGTGGAGACTGCTATGATATGTGTTGGTGAAGTCGAAGGGGACGACGACGACGACGAGAAGAAACTACTCCTGTAAACGATAAGAATAAAGATAGATTGAGCAGCCGCTTCTTTTTTACTTTTTAACAAGAAAAATGAGTTTTTGAACAGATAAAGGGCGGGGGTTTCTACCGGACCTGTTCTTGGCCCCTTCATGGGCTCTTCTAATTGCCCTGGAGACAATAAATTCCCTTCAGAATCACTCCAATTCATAAAAATACCCAGGAGAACCGGGTGGACTACAATTCTCGTCTATTTTAACCCAAATTAAGCCAAGAGAAGATTGAAAATTCGGCTCTTTGGGCCCTAAACAGAATATAGAATAATCCTGGGTTTTGAGAACTGAATGCAGTAGAAAATTCACTTCAAGACGAACAGAAAGATGCCAAAATTCTCTAGCCTTCGATTTTGCCCCTTTTTGACCGCCTTGAACCCTAAAAACTTCGAACCCCCGGGCAAAATGACTTCATATTTACAGTTTAAGGTCTAATTTTCCCATTGTGATCAGTTTTCTCGTTTCAGATTGATTTCTAGCTTTTTAAAGACCAGTTTTCCTCTAGCAGAATGAAAGGAGAACGTCCGGAACCGCTGCCTTATCTTCTAACTTCCCCGTCTTCAAAAATTCAGATGGAAATCTGGGCAAATTCCCGAATTGTTCAGTGCCTGACAATCCATATGAACAAATGTATATACTTCATCTACGAAGCTACATCCATACAATACTGTTTTTTGTCAGTGTGTGACATAGTCGGGGGCAGTTGTATTGAATCAACTGTCGTCACCGACCGCTATAAAAGGGAGTGACCACTACCCCCTGATAACCGCCTCCCTCCGGTCATTACTGTTTCCCCCCAGTCTTCCCTCACATAACAACTGCCTGTATTTAAGCCATGGCCCTCGAGTTGTACCAGTCAAACTTCGAAAATGCGCTCTCGATGCTCCAGACCCCGACGGTCAATATCAGTGTCCTGACATCTGCTCCACAGGCGGCTATCTTCCTCCACGGACTCGTCCTGCTAGCTTCCGTTGTGAAGGACACCTCCCTGGAGAATAACTACACGATGAATAAGATACAGCTTCTAAAAACCCCTAGGTAGCGACACCTCTTTAAATTTCCGAATTTAACCATTGTTTTCCAGATCGTTCAAGGCCTCTCTCTACCAGGTGGCTGCCAGCATGTCTGGCTCATTCCGAGTGGCTGACCAGTCCATGTTCAAGATTAAAATTAACCTGGATGATGTGCCCAATACGCTGACATCGATGGTTGACGCATATACCAAGGTACCGTAAACAACGGGCTGAAAGCAAAAAGACATCTACCTACTTTTTGTGATCCGTTTTCAACGGATGTTAAAAGGCGAGAGGCGTCTTCGTTGTAAGAGCTACATGGAAAAATTGGGCTTTATTTACAGTAACCGTCCATAATAAAGGGGGGAAAAGTGTAATACAGTTTGAAATTTTGGGAATGTCCATTGAAACGGGATTTCACCCATT
Source organism: Oscheius dolichura (assembly GCA_932521035.1). NCBI lineage: Eukaryota > Metazoa > Nematoda > Chromadorea > Rhabditida > Rhabditidae > Oscheius > Oscheius dolichura. Next base: position 1,667,778 of record OW051494.1, on the reverse strand, counting down.
TCCACCACTAGGACCAGGCGTTTTGAGACCTTTTAACAATTTTGAGATCAAAATGCTTCTGCCTTTCCATTCCGTTACAGAAAATCAGGAAACCATAGACGAAAGGTCCCACAACGGCCTGCCCTTGGGGTTAGAAACGGGCTGTAGCCTTTTTGTCTTCATTTTCGGGTGAGTGAGCCGATTTTTCCGCTTGTTGAACCAATTTTACCCGTTCTTTTTTCAGCCGAAGGACAAAGGCTCCCGATTCATGATAGATTTGAATCTTCGAAGTCTCGGTGACATTGCTCGTATCTGTTCAGAAGAGGCGGAAAAGGTTCGCAGCCGATTTGACGACACTCTGGAGCTGCTGGAAGAGATGGGACAAGTGACCATAGCTACCCAGGGCTTCAAAACCCACTTGCTAGAAAATGCGACAAAAGACGCGGAAGAATACGAACAGCGAAAGAAAGATGCTGAAGAAGAACGGAAAATGTACGCTTTCTAATTCCTGTATTAGAATTTTGTGTTTAGAACGGAGCAAGCCATCGCTGAGCTGAAACAAAAGGCGGATAAAGCTGAGGAGGACTATAGAGTGAGTTACCGGAGGCCCAAGGACCAGTAAGGCGCATTTTCGGGGGAAGCGGATCAGCTTTGCGCTTTTTCAGTGCATTAGGTTTATAATCTTTGTCCTACTGTAGTTGGTATATTGGAACTATTGCACTGAAAAAGCGCAAAGACGGCGCGCTACCCCCGAAAGGGCGCCTTACTGGCCCGGACCTGGTTCCTCTACAGTATTCTGTCAAAAATTAGTAGCCAGATATTACGGTAGCCAATTAATTTTTCTCTCTTCTAGAAATCCGTCAAGGACATGAAGAGCTTCTGGAAGCAGTTGGGAGCATCGTTCAATGATGCTCTCAGTAGTATGAAATCTATTGCAGGTGGACTCTTTGGAATGGTAGGCCCCTGCCCTATTTCTATAAATAAAATGGGGGGATTTTTTCAGAATGGAAGAGAAGATGGCGTACAGTGTATCGGAGCCGGGTTCCAGTCGGCTATGAAACAATCCGGTGAAGAGACAGGCGGCGGAGCAGCCCCTCCACCACAGTCATGCTTCAAGCCCAGCGCTCGTGGAGCCCTTGCGGTACATTCAATCTTATTTATTTTCAAAATGGAGATAACTTTAGCATGCAGCCGAGATGAATAAGGAGGTCCTTCTCCACACTCGGGCCCTTCAATTGGAGTATTTTCAAATAGGCGCTGCTAAGCGCAAGATATTGGCCGATATAGGCGTGGCATTGTCGAGATTGAATACGGAAAAAGTGGAACTATCGGAGATCATCAAATATCTACAACAAGCTATTCAACTACTGGGAGACGTCACCAAACAGTGGAGAATATTGCAAGATTTCTTCGTGACTATGGAGACAATGATCAAGAATCCACTGGCGAAGAGTTTGAAAAGATTCGATGAAATTGTTCAGGTACTGTCGCTGCGGGACCAGAAAATGGACTAGATTTCAAAACCGATTTTTGGGGCTTACGTAACATTGGTCCCTCTGTCAAAGTTTCTGGGGCTACAGTTTTTTTCTGGTTGAGATGTTACTGGGTTCATTAGAATCGCCTTGGCGTGCTCTCCAACTAGGGCTTTGAAATTTTGAAATCGGCTAAGAAATGACCCATATACGGACACAAAGACCCTACACTCCCGCCAAGAAATTGAAAAAATCAGAGCAGAACCATTTTTGGACGCATCTTTTGGGGGCCTGGGCTCCAAATTTCAAATTCCTACCAAAAAAAAATGGAAATCTCCTTTTATAGAGCGGCTACCACGAAGACAGCCCTCTGGTTCGGGGAGCCATGATCATGGAAGGCTTCAAAGTCGTCGCCACCGCTCTCAGCGTCGGCCGCACTGCCGGTATCTACAGTCAGACATCGAAGAAATTCGTCACCCCACTGATTGACGACGCAGCCGGGAAGCTGGCCCTGACACGGGAACAAGGACAGGTGGCTCCCCCTTTATCGACAAATGGAAGATTTATTCAGACGGCACTGAGCCAAATGTACGAAAGGAATGAGAAATTGGCGATGGAATCGAATGACTTCATCGAGGAAAAGATCAAGGAATCCGCCAAAGTTGCCTACCAGCAGCTGGTCCAATTCCATGACAAATTCAAGGCTGCTATGCCCCAGATTACAGTAGACAATTGACGGTGTGGCCCACTAGGGTTAACTTTTTGACTGCCTTTCTCTGTATATTTTAAGACATTCAAGTTTTAATAATAGTCGTGGTATACTGTAGCTTTCAGTGTAAAGGTCTATTCCTTTTTACTACATACCGTAATCCAGCACCATGTTTTAATTTCAATGTTTCTAGGTACAGAAGGTTGACGTAGACTTCTTCAAAAGCAGCCATGACGGTGGGTTCCTTATTGCCAAGGCGGGTACCCTGACTTGGGCGGCTCGGTTCTCGGTGGTCCAATCCCCTGCACCCGTAAAATCTCGGCAGGAGGATTATCTTTATTCAAAACTGTTACAAAACTGTGACGCTTTTATACTTTTTGCCTTGCCGAGACTTTACGGATGCAGGGGATCGGACTATCTAACGGACCGAGCCATTTGGGCCTAACACCATCCAATTTTTCGGTTCTAGGCTTTCCAAATTACCAAACCCTGGCCGAATTTTAGAGAGACTAAAATTTCGTTATTTTTATTGTTACTAATCCATTTTCAGTACGTACAAGTGGCGTTCAACCAGCGCTACGATCAACTTTTAAAAGACACCAATACTGTCCTCTCTTTCCAGCAGCCAATATCAGATGGAGTTGTTGGAGTCGCAAAAGATCAGCACCAAGTTTATCTTCTTTAAACTTATTCTAATTTTTTTGAAATATTCAGATTGCCAGCAATATTGACAAGCTAATCGCTGACTTTGAAAAGCATCCGGCTGTCCGGGTGCCAGAAGAAGAACTGACGACGCTAGGAAACATTGAAAAAGGCATTACACAAATTGGCGAAAACTTGAAGAAAATTGAGGAAAATGTAGGGAAAGGGTAAAAAATAAGGAGGGTAATATTTTAGGAGACGAAAATCACGAAAACTATCCAGGAAAACCACGAGGTCATCGGCAGAGGGCAGGAATTCAGGGACCAGACTGATCAGAAGATTCAAGAATTGAATATTACTATAAAAAATCGACAGGAGGAAGTGAAAACCACGGAAGCGGCCATTCAAGCGGTAATTCAATGTTTTATGGGTTACTGTAGCGCGCCAAAAGACGCGCGTAAACATCGGGCTGGACAAAGACGTTTCATGTTTTGCATGCCTTTTCTTCGCGTTTTTGACATTTTGGCATTTTAAAAAGTAGATATTCGTAATCAGCAGAAAATTATGAACAAAATGACCCCTCTTGCTTTCAGACTCGCGCTGAAGTAGCTCGTAAACAGGAAGAAGTTCGAAACGCGGAACGAGCAGTAGCCAGAAAGAGAAGAAGGAAGTTCTTGGTGGGAATCCTGACATTGGGAGTTGGAGCTATCATCATTCATCAACAGTTACAGGCGAGAAAGCGGAAAAATAAAGAGAGGGCATTTTCCTCAAGGGGAACGGCTCGGTCCTCAATAATCCAATCTCCTGCCCCGTAAAGGAGGATCATCTTTATTCAAAACAGTTACAAAACTCTGTCGCCTTTATATCTTTGTCTTGCAGAGACTTTACGGGTGCAGGGGAGCGGACTATCGAGTGCCGAGCCCAATAAACGATATAGATTACTGTAGGCTTTTACAGGCTTCTAAAAGAGAAGTAAATCAGCGACGGGAACTACTGAACCAACAACAAGGAGCTCTGCGACAGCAACAGGGTACGGTAGATTGTTTAGAGCAGATTCTTTGCCACCTACCGTAATTCAACGTTTTTTGGGGCACCTTTACGTTTACAGTAGCTCCTAAGTCCTTTGGCAGTAACGTTAAAGGTTTTAAGATATGTTAAACACCGCAAGGAACGAGCTAGTGGCCCAGGAGTCCTACAAACAGACGCTTGGATTGAAAACAGATAAATTGAAATCGCAAAGCTTACTGTAAGTGAAAGATACTGTGATTACACAATATTATGATGGTAGATTGTCAAGAAACAGGGACGACCTGAATAAGTATCGGGGCTTCTTGTTGAATCTAAGCGACTCGTTCACCGAGGTCAGTTTACCGGCATTTTTTAGTCCTGCTCGGAATTAACTGTATTCCGACCTTTACAGATTAACAGCTGTGTCCAAAGAGCCAAAAAGAATCTGGAAAAAGTCATTGAAATGAAGAAGGAAGCTAACGGCGCCGGCTTCACCCCGGACAGGTACTGTAACAATTCAAATATAGAATACTTTTTATAAAATTAGTGCTATCATCGAGAGCCTGAACAATGCTTACAGTCAGCTGAATAGCTCCTGGATAGGTGCAAAAGAACAGCCATCATTGAAGGTATTTTAAGACGTTTTTATTCAAAATAATGGCCTATATTTAGACGGCATTGAGCCTTCCACCCGACGCTAACAACAACATCATTCTAAATACCATAAAAGGCCGTAAACAAAGGACAGAATTCCCGGCTCCCATCGAAATGGCTCCAGGCGCATAAAAATCAGCATTATCACTGGGAATTGTATTAATACTGTTGTAATAAATCCTCTCTAATTTCTATATTTTTAATTTCTAACAGAAGAAACAGGAATTTGAATGGTAGGGGACAATTATTCGCCCCAGACTGCAGCTCGGTGCTTTCTACTGCACCTCTGTCCATAAAATTGCCGCTCGGTCTCTTTGCCCCCCCCCCCCTTTTTCATCGTTTTGAACCCTAACAGTTCCCTATTTACAGTTCCAGTCCTAGTACTTCTTCCATTTGTGAGCATTTCCCCGGTTCCCGATTGATTTTCTCCCAACTCTCAAAGATCACTTTCCCCTCAAAAAGCGGGAGTGGACGTGAGAGCGAATTGCTAACCAGGAACCGTGTCTCGATGACCTTGCTTTTATTTGCTTTTTCTGCTTATCAATCGGCTACATAAGGCTCGTCAGCCTCGTCCTTGGTCTCTCTCTCTCTCTTTCTTCATGTTTCTTCTCCTTTTTCTATTAGCCGAGACCTTTGCTGCCCACAGCTTGCCTTCGTCTTCTGTGAAACGGGACAAGAACACCGTTTTAGTCCTTTGGGGAACCAGGTACTTCCTCTTTTTATCAACCAAACTCAATCTAGACATGGAAATCGACATCCGGAGAAGTTTTTGGAAGAAAATCCCAGAACTTGGGGTTACGAGGGGAATAATGAGCTGACCTCTGTGGGTTTATCTCTTTAAAATGAGCTGAAACCTTCAGTGGGGGAAGAAGCAAGGCTATGGATTGGGAAAAGAGCTGCGGACCTTTGTTGGTGACATGGTTGGGACGAATTATAACGGTTCGGAGGTGAAATACTACGCCAGCTCGGCTCCAAGGGCACAGATGACACTCCAGGTCAGTTTCACAAGGGAAGAAAATGGTTGAAGCTATCAAAAGATGACACCAAACCGATTGTTACCTTCCCACCACAACTTTTTGTACTATGAACCTCTGAAACCTATAGAGAGCCAATTTAACGAAGGGGGGAGTGACGGGTCCTTGGGCAAACCCTGTCGGAAGCACCTTTCCTTTGTCTTCACAAGGCCGATAGTCTTTTGAGTCTCGTGGTCAGCCGTTTTGAGTTCTGAATTGATCCATTGTTCCGAAAAATAAAAGAAATTCGCCATAATCCCTTCACCAAAGATGATAAGGGTTCAGTGTCCAACAGGTTCCGCTGAACTTTGGAGTTACCCGCGGGGCTCACTGTTTTTTTGTGGAGAAATTGAAGAGTGAACATTTCGGAGAACGCCGGCATTTCAGGGAAATGGAAGGCGGAAAGAAATTCGGTATTCCATAGCTTCGTTCCGATACGAAAACGGCCAGGATCCTTTGCCCTGGTCTTTTTACATCTCTTTGCTAGAGTTAGGTTATGGTCTGCCTGATGACCACTGTAGATTTAAAAAAAGGACTTTTAATCTATTCCATTATACACGGCGTTCAGGTGGCGCTTGCCGGTTTCCACCAGCCAAAAGACTGGGGAGAATGGGACAAGGACCGCCTCCACTACTGGAGCCCCGTAGCCTATACTATCGATGACAAGTTGGTCCGAATGTACGCCCTCGATGACGACGAGTGCCCCAACAATAAGAAAGTCTGGGATCCTGTGACCTACGACAAGTTGCCCGCCTTGGCGAAGAAGGCTAAGGAATCCGAGCCGCTGATAAAATACCTGGCAGCACAGACCAAATGGGACTTCAAACATCTGGGAATTGTAGCAGATTTGGCGGATAATTTGATAGAAATCGATCTGTACAAGGCAAAGTACCCGGAATGGATTGCGAAACCAAAAGGACTGAAAGGATACACGGGAGAGAAGCTGAAGAAGGAGATTCTGGAATTTGCGGAGATTCATCAAAACGCCTGTGCCGACTACGAACCGTGTGGAAAGCTGATGAGCGGAGTCTGGCTGGCACACATTTTGAAGAGTCTGGAAGACGCGGGAAAGGGAAAAGGACCAAGAGTTATTGGCTACGCATCAGTGAGTTTTTCTGTTGTTTTTTGAGTGGATTTCTTTTGGAATGGGAGGAATTTTGGGGGTACTGTAGGCCGGGGGAACCGCCAGTGACTATGTTATCAGTAGTACAGGGTCCTGAAGCGATTGGAGCAATCCATTTCTTGGCTAATGAGGCGCAATCGTTCCGGGACCAGCTACCGTTTTATACATACTATTCTGGCCGCTTTTTTCTTGTTTTTGGTGGTTTTTCCTCAAAATCCGTCATTTTATTGACCAAAGTTGAAGAAAAAAAATAACATTTCAGCATACGGAAATCACCCTCTCCGCTATGAAACAAATGGGAATTATAAAAGACGAATTGACGACATCAGCCGGCTTCGTTATTGAGTTCAGGTCAGTCTTAAAACCGGTACAACACTTTTTAATGGATTATATTCCCCGTGTTGACTACTGGAACAGTCTTTACATTACATTTTCCAGACAGAAGCCTAGCCCCTCGGTTCGGCTCCTGAACCATGACCCTCATCCCCTGGACAAGCACGTTATTTACAAGGTACTGTAGCTTATTCTTCAATTCAAAAGGGAATGGGCAGTGGTGCACCATACGATTACTTTTGGGGTACTGTATCCCTATACAAATTGAGATAATTTCACAGTAAAATTCAAATAGAGCGCCAAGAATAACTGCTCCTGGGCGGCTATTTTAGAGCGGAATTAATCATAAAATTTCAGTCAAAGTTGGCTACAAAACTGGATAAAAAAGCAGATAAAGATGGCTTCATTCCATTGAAGGACTTCGTCGACTACGTGACTCCCAAGGTTCGTCTCTTTCTTCTCTCCTTCCTGAGGGTTGAATTCTATTAAAATCCCCCATTTTTAGGCTATCACCGACTGGAAGAAGGCCTGTGGGAAGACGACTTGCTCTTAAAAAACTAGGAATAAATGATTTATTAGGGTAAAACAGTTCCGCCTACGAAAAATGCCGGGTCCGTTTCAATACTGGCGGCGGTTAGGCGCCGGATCCTTGGAACATGGATGATTTCTTCGGGACTTGGACGACAGAGAAAGATACACCATCCGATTAGGATTACGGTAAGGACGCCACAGAAGATGCCGGTTGTGATGAGGACAATATTGTGGGGCAGATGGAACGGGTCAAAGAGATAGTGCACACTGACCAGGGCGATTAGAAACAGGTAAATCTAGAAATATACTTATTTCGGAAGAGAAAGGAGGGAAACCTGGGATGCTATGATGATACGACACCATAATTTCTTCTCTTTTTCAATTTCAACGCGTTGCTCATCTTCTAGGATGGATTCTGTCATTTCTTCTCTTCTGGTTCACATAAATTGCTATAAAATGGGGGTGACAGTCCAGAAAATACCAGAAAAATGAAGCGGAATGTCAGTTATCTCTGAAAATGATGAAAAACAAAAGAATTTGAATATTTTAGCAATAGGGCGCGTTTGCATGGGACCGAAAGAGAAATAGCTGGATTAGAACGCATTTACTACTAAAATTTATACGATTTGTTAATTGTTGGAATAACTAACGACATTTTAATGCAAAACTTGGACAAAAATGGGAGAAGTACGGTAATTTTAGCAATAAAGTGCGATTACTTGGAAGGAACCAGTCTTTCTTGGATTAGAGCACCCTTACTGCAGAAATTTGGCTCATTTTACCGCTTTTTGCGGGTAAACTTGGAAGAAAAGGTTAAAAGTACTGATAAATATATAGAGAAAATGGAAACGGGAAGAGAATCACATGCTGTTTTTATGTTTAGGTAGAGATACCACGGGTCACCCCTTCTAGGGTGTAATAGTCGTCCACTGACCGGAGATGGCCCTTTCCTCCAGTACAGTGTATACATAATTCCCTGAAAAATGTCTCTTTTTCTACAAAAATAACTCATTTCCTTGTTTTTTCCCTGATTACTAGGCCTCTCATGGCTTCGGCTCTCCCCCGCCGTTCATTCAGGCCTCTTCCATATTTAATCAGTTCTCATTAGCCATTCAAAAAAAGCCAATTCCAGTCATTATAGACCCTAATTTTATTCAAATATAACACGAGACGATGGTTTTAACAAGGGAGGGAATCCTTAGACCATTACCAGAAAACAGGAGAGGGGGATTTTGGCTGAAATAGAGCGGAATCCATCTCCACGGCATTGACTCCTCGTTAGAAAGAGAGACCCTCGCTTACGGCCATACCACGTTGAAAGTACGCCATCCCGTCCGATCTGGCAAGTCAAGCAACGTTGGGCCCGGTTAGTACTTGGATCGGAGACGGCTTGGGAATCCCGGGTGTCGTAAGCTTTTTCGCCTTTTTGCCTTTTTTGTCAGTCCATTAGCTTTTTCTATGATTCAAGCGCAAGCATCTTTATCCCCTCTTTTCCCATTCCTTAGCCGGAAATCCTTCATGTTCTTCACATCTTCCGCCGGAGCTCAAAGGGCATCAGCTCAAAGACGCTCAAGTTCAATAGGCTGTTTGCCTAGTACCGTCTCTCTCCTTTTTCTTTTCTCATCTGATTGAATAAACCGTCAACACCGCCCCAATTAGCTGCTAACTTTTCCCTGAAATTGAGTCAACTGGCTATTTTCCCCTCGTCTTCTGCTAGATCAACTGGAACGGGAACATCGCCTCGCTCAGTCTTCGGGCTACTGAAAAATGGCTGACTTCTTGTGTCAATTACTCACCGACGTCAGTCTATCCATCCCGGGGCTGTCTATTTGTCTCTGGAATTGATCCAGAGAGGGGCATTTTTACTAGAACGGGAAGGGTGGATGGAGCCCATCGGCTACACCTGAGACGTTGCTCACCTGTCACAAAATTTCGAGGTTTGAGCAAGTCACAGGAGTAGCTGAAGTGGGGGGCTGTTGGAGGGGAAAAAGAGCCGGGGGAGGGGGTAGCTAGAGTATATGAGGAGGGGGACTCTCTCCCTCTCCCCCTCTGGATGACACCAATTACCAAGGGCCCTTCATAATTGGCAAAGCAGAATCAATAGGGGGGCCTTGGGCAACGACCGCAGCAGCAGCGACATCAGCAACGGCAGCATTCCATCCATGGCTGGCTGGCTGACACGCGTAAAATGAGATGCCTGGGGAGGGGGCAGGCCGGCCGGCCCACCCCACATGGTATAGAGAGGGCCGTCGTCCGGGTGATGATGAGAGGATGATGGGAATGAAAAGAGACAGACAGAGAAGGGACGACAGATTGATTAATGGGCTTTTGGAAGTCCATAACTATCTTTGGACTAGGAGAGTATAAGCAGGCTAATGCCTACCACCACGTACTTGCGCGGGAATCCAAATTTTAGCCTGTAAAAAGGAATAAAGCGTAAAAATTAAGCTCTTATACTACCTTACCGTCCTCATAAGTTTGATAAATTTGTAAGAAAGGGTATTCAACAGAAAGAAAAGGGACTAGAGCGCTTCTAGAGGGAAAACGGCTTGGAGACCCAGTTGCGCCTGGTTTTTCTTTATTTTCAGGGAATTCCAATTCATGAAAGTTCTCAAAGAAGGCGTTTACAGTAATCTGGGCTTTTCTGTAGTTTTTATAAAGATTTTGCCTAGCAGATTTTCGAGTTCTATGCTGTTACAGCTCATTTTCCAAGCAGGACCCTCTGGGTGGAGTTTCAAGAGGAAATGCCCGGTTTAAAAGAACGTTTGGCTTTTTAAAAACTGATTTTTACTTTTAGAAAGCATCACAGGAAGTTTTTACAATAACCGGAGGCTCAATTTCGTTTTTGGGAGCCGTTTATCTCCAAAAATAGCCGCGCAGCTGGATTTTCCAGATCAAGGGCCTATGGTAGGGAAATCTATGGGAAAGCTTCTTATTACAATGAAATTTTACCTCTTTTTAAAGTGAAGTTGACCTGCTCCAGGCTCCCGACACACTCTCTCTCCCTTCTGGAATATGAATGGAAGCCAGGTGACAACGCGATGGCAGCAGAGAGACGAGGGCTGGACGTGAACACATTGGACATTCATAGCCTTGCGCCACCGCTGCCGCCAAAATTGAGCGCAGAGCCCGGCGGTAGTGTAGAAAAGAGACCGAGAGGGAGGGAGGGAGGCACACACGGACTGCCGTGCCTTCTAATTACGGACACAGGGGGCACACACGGTTATTACAAGAGAGAGAGAGAGGCCGGCGCCTATCTTCCTCCCTCCCCGGCGGTCGTCTAATTGTCTTGGAAAGAAAAGGACCATGAGAACTATGGGTACTGGATTACGGTAGAAGTCACAAAGAAGACAGAGATGAGGAGGAGAAGGGGAGACCTAGGGCATATCGGATTCTTATTTGCTCAGCTGACACAAAGGCGAATCGGGTGGATGAATGCCGTGTGCTGGTGGCCAAGTGAAGACAAAGCGGCCCTGAAGCGATCTGGTTACAGGAGAAGATGACTTAGACGGGGATGGGGAAGGGGGAGATCTTCTTAACTCGAAAGTACGAGGAGGAGGAGGGATTAGAAGGAAATTGGGACTTCAAGCACCATTGAACACAATTTTTTCGTAACTGATGCGGAGAAATCCCTCTCCCAGTGGGGTTTCCGAGGTTTTTTTAATATATTTTTAGCCGTTTAAGATGTTAAAAATCCAGCTGAGACCGTGTTTGTCTCTAGAAAAGCGGTTAGTTACCGTATCCAAGGGATGTAGGACGTCCCGGGCCATTTTCCCTCTATAAGGGCCCTCAAAATGGTTATAGCCGTTATAAACGGCTCCTGTTAATGGATATTGACGATTATTTGTTTTTATTATCTTTTTAACCACCTATGAAAGTGGGCATAAAAAGAATTTCCATTAAATATATTATGGAAAACCCCCGGACAAACGGAGCTTTCCTGTTTTTGAATGGATAGAGGGCTGGGAAAGGGTCTATTGGCCATTTTTAGCTATTATAAATGATTTTCCTTAAAATTAAAGGGTTTACAGGTATTTGCCTACTGTAGAAAGTATAAAAATGGTTAAAATTGGTGAAAATCCGTTAAAAAATCGCCTAATATAGCTCTTTTTCCTTGGAAACAGCCTAGAATCAGGAACGAATCAAATTATGAAGCCTAGGAAGCAAAAAATCACCGATCTTAATTTCTTTTTCCTATGGAAATATTCCCCAAAGAAGTGGGAGCTTAGAAACCACAATATCAAGGCTTCTCTCCCATTCTGGATAATTACAAAGAGAGGGGGGATTGTGGCGCAATATCGCCCCCACTATGGCCGCCGCAGCTGGCAGGCAGCGGCTCACGCCTATCACGCAATATCTCTCCATTTTGGCCTTTCGACCTTTTTCCCCTTCTCCCCCACCCCATAAAAAGTTGATAGAAAAAGAGAAGGGTGGCTACTCGCCGAAGAGAGTACAAACGAGATGAATGGAGGAGAGTAAGTAAGAGCGAGGGCGACATGGCGGGGGGACGACGGCGGGGTTGGCTGGCCGCGCGGCGTCGAGGCGGCCGGCGGCCATTGTTGCCGGGCTGAAAAGGAGGACATGTTTGCAGTGCAATTACACCTCACGCGAGGACATTTCGCACCTCTACAGGGGGACCGCGCCGGGGCCATACTGGGGGGAGCGAGGACATTACCGGCCGGCTGGGGGGAGAGGTCATACAGGGGCAGGCAGAGTGAGAGAGAGAGGCGGGGGCAGCCGGAAACAGAGAGAGGCGGGAGAGATAGTTTACGGACCTTCTCGGACGAGATGGACGGACAATGGAAGCCAAGAGGCGGAGGAACATAAACACGCAAGAAGGAGGAGGTCATCCCCCCTTTGGAACATATTTGCCACGTAGAGGACTGCGGACAGCAGGGAGAACATTAGCCTCAAAACATTTCTTTACAGTAACCCGGGGAAGAAGCATCAGGGTTCTTACAGGTTGATGATAGGGTTCCGAATGGCCCCCAGAAGGATAAAAGTATGAAATAGGTTAATTTTAAAGGACTGTAGGGCTGTAAAAACGGATCAGCTCTTCGATGCTTTGGCTATTTTCACTAGATTAGAGAGAATTTCCATGATTTTAAAATTACTGTACCTGGGTAAGGCCAAGTTCTGGTATAGAGGCAAAAGGACGCCCAGACCGTCAGCCATTGATGAACTCATAATAAAGTGAATCATTGGTTATCAAGGCCACCAAGATGTGGGGAACTTCCTCCAGGGGGTTACGAGGGCTCCCTTTCGGGGTCGAGAGCATTTCCGCTATGTGCAACCAGGGTTACTAATTGCCTAGGGGTCTCCAGGTGTCATATGCCTTGGCGGTCGGCTTCCTTTTTGGGCCAAATATTGTACGGGATTTGGTGGGCATGGGTCCCTTGCTAACAATGATCCCTTGTAAGTCTATAAAAAGGATCAAAAAAGGCCCAGGAGTTAGCTTGCCCCTAGCTCCAAGAAATCCAGTCAACCTTCCCAGAATCTAATCTCCAAAGCTCTAGGCCCGATCCCAAATCACAGGAGCTCCTTTTTTAAAACTTTCTACAAAAATTTTCCCTATGGGTGTATGCCCCTTTTTGGTGACGTGTGCAAATTGTCTCCGTCTGTAAATTAGACTCCTTGTAGGGTTCTTCAGACACTTCTCCTTTGAAAAAACTGGGAGTAAACAAGAGGGAAACAGAACATAAAACACGACGGGTAGATTTGGGGAGAGAGAAAAGAGAAAACAGATCCCAATAGCCAGGGGATATGCTGCTTGATGCAATAATATGGCCATTGGGCGATGACTGCCCTCCCAATTGCAAATAGACAATAGCAATATACAGAGAGCCCGGGGAGTACACAGCTGCTGGTGCTGTTGGTCCCCCAATCACACCGTCGTGACCTCTATCCACCCCCAAAGCCAGGCACACACATAACAGGCACGACAATAACACATTAAAATTGGGGATATCGTCAATAAAAATGGAATATAACATAACCCACAAACTCCTCAGAAAGCGAGAAAAACACAGCGCTGTCTAACTGTGGGCGCCATTTCTCCAAGGCCTAAAGTGATTGAAGGGCGCTAAAGACCACATTTTTATTTATTTTTGGTGCTGAATACCGTAGCACTATAATAAAAACAGAATCAAATGTGTTGTGGTCTTCTACAGTGAAAAATTTTCCCCGCGCTGTCTAACTGTGGCGCCCTTGTCCGTTAAAAGTAGCTGTTAAACGACCCTAACTCACCAAAAAACTCCTAGAAGAATAGATTTGTAGCTGCTGCGGGACCTCCTCTGCTCTGTGAGGAAGCACAGCGCAGCCGCTTTGCCATAATAGCCGAATGCGATCGATGGTACGCGGCAAGGCAATCTAAAAATGAACAATTATTCTCAGTGAGAGAGAGAGAGAGAGAGCGAGAGCGACGGAGTCAAGTGGAATCAAATAGCAATTTGGCTGAGAGAGAAGGAAGCAGGGAAGGCAGAAAAGGGAGTGTTTATAGCGTAGACCCAATTTGGACGTGGTGGTGGTGGCAGTGTGGCGGGCGTTTTGTTTATTCGAACGGGTTATAAACAGATTTCTGGGCAGAGAGAAGAGAGTGCAGGAGGACACATCCCGGTGGCATTTGATACGCTTTTTATAAACTAGGAGCAACTGAAAGGGAACGGAATCAAAAGATCGAAAGAGATCCGAAATGACCACAAAAATAAAGACAAAGTGATCCGTCTAATCCAAAAAAGGAAGAAGACGCAAAAAGCAAAAAGCTTACGACACCCGGGATTCCCAAGCCGTCTCCGATCCAAGTACTAACCGGGCCCAACGTTGCTTGACTTGCCAGATCGGACGGGATGGCGTACTTTCAACGTGGTATGGCCGTAAGCGAGGGCAGTTTGTTTTCGCTCGGGGACAATCGTGGTCGACGACTTTTCCAACTTTCTTCCATTATTTAGTTTCCATTTTTCAGATCACTACTCAAAAACTCAATTGGAATGTACAGTCGAAGATCGGCTCGTTGGATAACGCCACCCACAAGCCTGGCGGCGGACAAGTGAAGGTAGGCTGGCTTTCCATCTGATTTTGAGTAAAAATGACCGCTTATTCTATGGGTGTCCTTCCATTTTCTCTTATTTAAAGGCTACGCTCCATGGCCAAAGGCTTCAGCTCTATAATTTAGCCAAAAAACCCATTTTTCCGCCATTTCACCGCTTTGCACTTGCAGATTCTGGATCAAAAGCTTGAATGGACGGCGGAGAGTAAAGTCGGCTCGAAGGATAACATCAAGCACAAGCCAGGAGGAGGAAATGTTCCCCAAAACTTGTCAACAAGAAATATCAACATGTGGGCAGTAAAATTGCCTCAATTACGGATCATAAACCCCAAGGAGGAAATGTCGAGATTTTCTCGGAGAAGAAAGTCTTCAAGGCCCAGTCGAAGATCGGCTCCTTGGAAATGGCTAATCATAAACCTGGTAAGCGGCTTGTCCCTTTTTTTCTTACCGGGAATCTTTCAGGCGGTGGAAATGTTAAAATTGAAGAGCGTAAATTGAACTTCAAGGAGACGGCAAAGCCAAAAATAGACGCCGTCTCTAATCACACACCACAAAAGTCTGACAAGAAGGTAATTTCTAATTTTTTATTTATGGAAGGGGCGCAAAAAGGCGAAAAAGCTTACGACACCCGGGATTCCCAAGCCGTCTCCGATCCAAGTACTAACCGGGCCCAACGTTGCTTGACTTGCCAGATCGGACGGGATGGCGTACTTTCAACGTGGTATGGCCGTAAGCGAGGGTCTCTTTTTCTAACGAGGAGTCAATGCCATGGAGATGGATTCCGCTCTATTTCAGCCAAAATCCCCCCTCTCCTGTTTTCTGCTAATGGTCTAAGGTTTCCCTCCCTTGTTAAAACCATCGTCTCGTGTTATATTTGAATAAAATTAGGGTCTATAATGACTGGAATTGGCTTTTTTGAATGGCTAATGAGAACTGATTAAATATGGAAGAGTCATTGTTTTCTCACACAGAGACAAGGGTGTGCATTTTGTTTTTCTGGGAAATTAGGAAAATTCTTTATTTCAACGGGTCTTTTCGACTCTGCTTACAGAAGGAGCTTCTCATCGACGATTATTCACTATGCTTTTTCACTTTCTCGTATATTGTCAGAATTCCAGGCCATAAAAGTAATATAATACTGTAAATTATTGACTGGAGACGATCCCGGGGATACATAGCCGTTTGGTTCTTTACTTGTCCATTTTCCCAAACACATATCTCAAAGGGAGCGTCATCCGTGAGATAAAAAGACTAACTCCACCGAACCATCCCGCCCACCGATCTCTAGAACACGTCCAAAAACGATGTTTGGACTTCTAGACTCGAACTTGAACTTGACCACCTAGACGATTCGGATCATTGCCGGTGTGATGCATCCTGTTCGTCCCGATATTCCGGCGGCGACTTCTCCCCCACCTACGATAACAACAACGACAACGACCAACTGTTTTTTGGAGTCCTTTTTTTTTTGTCCTTTGTTAGTCGACTTGACAGGAAAACGGTCAAGTTGACCAAATTCGGTCGAAATTCTGCCAACGGTTGACATCGCTTTCTGGTCATTTCGGCTTCTTCTCTTCCTGTAGACGGCAGCTTCTTCTATTCTTCTCTACCAGGCCTGTTCATTTTTTTAATAAAAAATTGTCGCTACTCATTTTGCTAGACGAAGGCGTGCGCCACGCGCTCCGTTCCGCCGCCAAATTACTTGCGCACCTTTTTATCAAAAATAGATTTGAGCCGGTCAATAGGACAGCCAAGGGAGAGTATCCGCCTCCTCCTAGCAGCCAAACCTTTGCCTTTTACAGTCGAAGACGGTGTCCTGACTAGGTTTTCCGGTGTTCTGGCCATCCTCTGTGTCCACAGCGGTGTTTGGAACAGCACAGACGGACCCAGACGCTAAAGAAAACTGGTAGTGCTCAAATCTCGCGCTATTTTGGACTAAAAACTTAGAAAAATCTTGAAACAATTGTATTTCTTTGCGGGGTTTCTTCTGTTTTTGGTTGTTTTCAGGCTCTGGTCTAGTTCTGGTGGCTGCCCGGGCTGGTTGGACTGGTGAGAATGGACTAGAAGAGGCAGACGCGGAGGATGGTGGTCTGGAAACTGATTTACCCAGTTATTTATAGCTCTTTTTTCAGGACGAATCGAATCTGGTCAATGAACGGTACTGGGACGAGAAGCAGATGAACTAGTGGCCATTGTGGATTGTCAGCTCGAACAGGACAAGGCCTCTGCCCGGATGCATCTCACTAGCGAAGCAGCTCCTCTAAACTTCCGTGGCCGTATACACAAGAAATCTCCCCCGGGGAGGTCCCTGGGGAGGCCTCCCCAGCTTCTTGTGGATACGGCTACCGAAGTCAAGGTTCGTACGAGTTGAAACCTGTGAGATAGACGTGGTATTGATGGTTTTGTGACCACTTTTTGGTCTATTTTTGAAACAACCGGCCCATATCAGTGCTAACTGTTGTCGAATGTCGGGTAAAGAGCCGTCTGGCTACCGTAACTCATTGTTGTGGAATTTTGTATTACACCGTTGGTCAGTAGATTGTGATTAATCATTTGAGCCAAATCCATCAATATTTTAAATTTATATACCGCATTTTCAGGACAGCTCCAATGTAACGGCAGAGATATTCGGGCCAAGACGCTTTCTACTCGTCCAGTCAAGTGATACCACTATTTTTTCCCTCCAACAGGCGTAAAAGCCCTGATTGGAGTCTGCGTTTCTGTTCTTTTATCTCATGGCTGGTACTGTTAACAGTCTAAAACTTTCACGAAAAAGTTCACGCGCTGCGCATCGCTGCATTGTTTAATCCAAGCCGTCGCTTCTCCGTTTCGCGTTTGCCCGCGCTCTCTTGCAAAACGGGCCGGGTACCGGACCCACGGTCCAAGTGGGCGCTGGTCTGCAGTCCGGCCCGTTAGCATCCGTGCCTCTCCCCTCCTCAAATTTTGTCCTTGAGATTAATATGCGTCCGCCTTGAAGCCTACTCGCCGCGCAGCGCTGCCCTGTTGTGTCCACCTAGAGTTTAGAGTCAAAAAAATCAGCCTAAAACGCCATATTATAGCCTTTTCCAGCCTTATTGTCAGCTGACTCATCCCAAGTCTCCTGACTCTTCAAAATAATAAATTTCCCCCTGCAAAATATTGCCCGATCAGCTTATCCCCCTCCTCCTCTCGTGCTTTTCTTCTAACCAAGATCACAACTTTCTCAGCATCAAATTTCATATATATTCATCTCCAAAAATGGAGAGAGAGAGTTCATGTTCAAAGATTAGACAACACGGAGAGAACGGAATAAATGAAATGGGAAGAAGAGAGCTTGTCCTCGGCTCATTAGGATCCTCTGATGAGCAGGCTTCTCCTTTCTGCAGTAAATACCTATGGAAATCGTGGCAGACTCAATTTTCTGCAGCTAAAACCATTTGTAAACGAATTGTCACATTAAAATTAGTCAAAAAATGTGTTTGAAGCAACAAAATGGGCCAAAAATGATGAAAATTATCCTAAACGAGGCCAGGAACCACATTTAAAATATTATTTTTGCTATAGGTCATTTCCAATGGATATTTCAGGGTTATAACTAACTAGAGACTTCGTTATGGTACTCAATGGGTAAAAATGAATATTTCTACAGTAATCTTGAAGTGGGGAGTGGAAAAATTAAAGGCCTGTGAGCAAAGAACTCGAAGAACCGTTGGAAATGGAAATCTAACGCGTTTCATTGGTTTTTACAGGAAAATAGTCATGGTTTCCTGATTTTCAATGTCAAAATTGAAAATGAGAAACATTTGACTGCAAAATAGCTAAAAGGTTCCGAAACGCTTGGCTCTTGGGTTTAAAATGGACTAGAGATACTGTATAATCTTTTCCAAAAAGTAGGGATACCGTAACGGGTAGCTAAACCTTCCCCTCGGGACCTGTTGAGCAAAAGTGACCGGGATATTCGATTTCACTTGAGTTTTCTTCGCCATTTCTCAGAAGATCCCAAAGTACAGTAACCCAATGTTTTTGGAAATAGACTATACTGTAATGCCCTTTTCTGGGGAGGTCCGCTTCTTCTGTTCTGTTAAAATCTGACGTAACGACCACACACACTCTTGGCATCCAAAGATCCCTTGAACCAAAGTTCACATCCGTCTCTCTATCCTTTCTCATCCTTCTCTCATGGTCTCCCCCCTCCTTAGAGCCTCATTTTTCGTTGATTTAATGGAGATGAACTGGGCCGGGGCCCTTCTCTTTTTCTGTCCCTGCTAATGCTAAAAAGAGGCATCACACATCCCCCTCTGGATGGCACACCAGTCCAATCCATTCCATTCTGCCGCCACTGGTCGTAAGATGATATGAGTTTAGTCTGGACTTGAGAGGTGCCTCGTGGGCCATTTTCCCATCTTAAAACTTTAAAAAAAATTGGGGGATGGACTTTATTTACTGGATGATTTTTGCCCTATATAGTTTAGGGAAGAGAGGAGGCGGGGGGATTAATTGCCTTCTCAAAATATCAGGGTCTCACCACGGAACAAATAGTTTATGGCAGGAAGATAACTGAACCAGAAGACGTCAAAGATGAACTGGAGAAAAAGGCAGAATATTTAGAATGATTTATTTTTTATACGTATGGAGAGATAGTCTATGATATTCCGATTCGTTGCAATATATCGGTTGCAAACATTATTCGAGAGATTAAGAGAAGATAAAGAGGGGGAGGGGATACTGTACATGAAAGACCCGTGGCGGTAGCAGCAGTAGTAGTTAGGGGAAGTCTATGGCTTCGGAGAAATGGAAGGGGGAATTATAGTCGGTACTCGGTGATGTTGATCCCCGTACGGATATATTCCACTTCGGCGTGTTTCTTCATCGTTTCTTCGACTGAAAATGGGGGAAATTAGTCTTTTCCAGGCTGTTTGGGCGGCAGCTACGGTAACCCCGATTTCCAGCACTGTTCGCTACAGTAATCCCAGTATTTCGCTTCCTACGCTTCCCAGAAGACTGTCCAGTCTTGTTCCCCGATTCCAGTCGTTTGAGATGCTACAGTACCCCCAGAATTACTACACAATTTTGCCTGTCCGTTATTTCCTATGGTAAACCTTTTTTTAGTCTGTTTTAGGATTTGAAATCCCTCCAAAAATGAACTGGAATCCTCAAAGGGCTTTCCCAGAGATCAGCGCACTTTAGATCTTTCCCCACTGCCCGAGTGTGTACGTGTCCGTCCCGTCAAATTCTTTTTGCCTCTCTGGCCAGCTGGCTTTGATGATTTATTTCTCGTGTAATTCCCAGTGAGAGCCAGAGAGGAGGAAACGGACCTCATTTCTCGAAAGTGCGTGTCTGGACAAAAAAGGCCTTAGCTGCCACAATTACCTCTAGCGAGTGGATCAAAGGTTGACAGAGAGACCTTTTAGCGGATCACAAGCGGTGGTTCTCTTGACCTAATTCTTTCCTATTTATGACCTGGGAGAAACAGGAAACGGGTAGAGTGGAGGGCGAGTGGAGCGGAAAGAAAACAAGGGAGATTTTTGGCAGCCACAGTTAGACAGCGCTGTGGCGGGCAGGGGACAGAAAATAGCCCATTTCTAATGGATTTTCCATGGATAACGGTTAATCTTTTGTCTTCGTTACAGGACCAGGGGGGGGGGTAATCTTGACTTCTCAAGCATAAAAAAAATGAAAGGTCTGGGAGCGAGGAACAGGGGGAGGCGCTTTTCGGAGGAACAAGTCCTCTATGTATGAATTACCCCCTCCTGGCTTCTAAGCATTGTTTATCCTAAAAAGTACTCAAAGGTGACCAGTTTTGGAGTCCTTTCCCTTTTGCTGACGTCAAAAGCTGTCCCCTCTGCCCGCTCTGCCAATCCGTCAGTCAGTCATCTCATTCTGCAAATAATTTGACCACTAAAAAATGTCCTAACGATTACTGCGTTGTCCGGGCCAAATAAGCCATGAGGAAGTCGTCTCCCCAGCCCCCGTGCTCCCCCCGTAAAAAAAGAGAGGAACAACAAGCTGAGTTAGTTAGTAGTTTGGCTTGCTACACGACCCCGGCTGACAGATGCCTCCCCCCGGCCTCTCTCTAGGTGAGTAATGGAGAGGGCTACGACGGTGGGAAAGTCGAGACACACACACAGCTTTTTTCTGTCTCTTTTTTCTCTCTGGGTTGTGATAGAGACTCTTTTCAGCGAAGGCAGCTGCAGACTTTGAACTGGGAAGTAACCGGGAGGAGGAACACGGCCGGGTGTAATATGGCGCGAGCTAAAAAGAAAACCAAGTCCGCAACATTTGAGGCAGTGATGGATTGAGGAAACTAAACGCTACAGGAACCAAAAATACCGAAAATTTAACAAATATTCACCTTCTACACTGTCTGATAACCCAAAAATTTCAAAAATTGACTCTAAAATGGGTAAAAACGCCTGTGCGACCGTGAGGCGCAATCGCTGCAGGACCCAAACAATTTCCAGTCTTGAAAACTTTTCCCATATAAAATGTAGGCCCCGGTTTATCCTGTTCCAAGTCTAAAAGTCCAGGAAATCAGCTAAAAGACCGGGACATCCCCCTATTCTTCCAAAGGAACGCGTTCCGCTACAAGAACCCTTCCCCCTAAACAGCGCTCCCGTTTCTTTTTTTTAAAACTCCTAGGAATCGAAATAAGCTGCAAAACACTCTCAACTCCTGGGAAAACAGGAGAATTAGAGTAAATAAACTGTTTATGTGTCGATCAGATGCTATTTACTGGGGAATGTCCGCCATGCGCAAACTGTCAACAGGGCACTTCTGGATTTTGCCAGGACTGTCGAAAGAGGAGCCATAGGGTATTTGGGTGAAATTGAAAGCTCAAAAATTCTGTAGACTAAAAAAGTACAAGAGATTAGCTATTTCCAGAGCTAGAGCTCCAAATAAGGAAAGAAGATAACGGCCACAGCGCGCCACAGTTAGACAGCGAAATTTCAAAAAAGTTATTTTAAAGGTGTAACTCTCTTTATACGCCTGTTTCCAATAAAATTGTTCGATTTCCTCGTTCCCAAGCCATTTCCAGAGTCTGGAGTCCAAAAGCTAAAAGGGGACGCATTAGCCTTTGCCCCCTCCTCCTTAGAGACTCTTTCCCCCGTCTCCCGTCATCTTGTGCCTCCCTTCCTGCCATTTTCCCACCCCCCGTAACTTCCTGCCTTGTCCATCATTTTAGGAGGAGCGTCTGGGACGGAAATTAACTAACCCATTAGGTCAATTTTCTTCCCGAGAGCCAAGGACAGCGCCACGAGGCCGAGGGAGAGAATCGTCAGGCAGATGGCCACCAGGGCGACGACGCGCTTCACCTTCCGCTGGTTGTGCTCCTGAAACGAAAACTTTGTAATTTCTACAGTAATCTTTAGCTCTTAATCTTCATGGTCAATAGATCATTCTTGTTTTTTTCGCCTCCCATTTCCCCCGTCCATTTGACTCCCCTCGAGAACCCAATAGGAGTGGGAAGAATGCGTGGGTTCTCGTGGAGGAGAAGTTATTTGTTTTCCATTTTAGTAAGGTAGGGAGGGAGGGGGTAAAATAGGAGCAGAGGTAAGGGTTCAAGGAGCCCCCACAGGTTTCCGGTCATCTACGATCACGGGAAAATGAAGGTGCTCGAGGAGAGAGGAAACAACATCTATTCACTGGAGAAAGAGAGAACTTTTCAAGGATCAAAAGACTGAAGATTTGAGGGGAATATAAGATGACTCATATGGTAAGAAAGGAATTTAACGGTAACGTGGCTCTAAATACGAGATGTACGCTGTTTAGCGGGAGTTATGGACTTGGTCCTCGATAGTCCGATCGCCTGCACCCGTAAAATCTCGGCAAGACAAAGGTATAAAGGCGACACAGTTTTGTAACAGTTTTGAATAAAGATGATCCTGCTGCCGAGACTTTACGGGTGCAGGGGATCGGACTATCGAGGACTTTTGGCTCTAGAATCTATAAAGATGAAGTACTTCCATTTGTATTGGGTGGAATAAGAGCTGTACGTTGTTTATAAGACGTCATTTGATGTAATTAGCCTGTAGGGATGAAATAGTCCCTTTCCCAGTGATTTTATAGATTCAAAATTGGAGAAAGTACTGTAATTGGGGCCAAAAAACAGCATTTACTCTTCTTTCAACGGTTCTGGGAACGTATATAACCAAGAAATATCCATTTTCTGTCATGAGAAAACGAGCAAAGGGCAAAAATTTCGCTTGCATAGCTTTTGAACCGGGCCTAGAGTTGACCGCCGCCTGCTCTTTGGTCTCCCAGCCTCCTCTCTCGCTCTTTTCCCATTTCTCCCCTCAAATTGTCACTTTTTACCCCCTCTAATATTTCAAATGTTTGCCAACTGTCTACGTCTCTTGTCGTCGTCGTCGCCGTTTTCAGAACGTCACACGAATTGTTGCCCAGGGAAGAGGGGCAGAGAGGGAGAGAGAGGAGATAAGTGACATTGTGAGGGCTAATTACAAGCTGTTCTCCCGATCCTCTGGGCCCTTTTCTCTCCTATTTTTATCGTAAAAAACAAGAGTTTTCAAAGAGAGTCGGGCAATGGAGCAGAAAACTCGTGTGACTTGTTCCTATGCAAAATTAATGACTCGGAAAGGGATGAGGAGGAAAAAAGAGGGACTGGGCATATTGTTCTAATGGAGAGAGGCAGGGAGGGAGGGGAAGCTGTTCCTCCTGACAAACAAAATAGGTCAGTACGCCGATTCTTATGGGAGGGAAATGGCGACTCCTGTCTACGTCACTGAAGCAGTAGGAGCAGAACAGCGGGAAATAGACTAACGGATGAAATAGCAAATCTATGCATTTTTAAATCTTTGGCAAAGGAACGAGACAAGAGATCATCGCTCAAAGGGGAACTCTAGGACTCTTGGTTTAGCGCTCTCTGAATTCTGGTCCTGCAACGAAAGAGGGGGCCAGAATTCGAGTTTAGAGTGACCTTATAATGAAGAATACAGTCGGGTTCCAATGGGATTTTCCATTGAGGACCATTTGGCAATAAAAACAAAGCGCCAAAAACTTCAGGTACAAATTGGAAATCATGCACCTTTTGTTCGCTTTTGTTGTCTAAATTCCCAAATGGTCCCCAGTGGAAAATCCTATCCATTAGAAACTGACTATAACCTATTTAGAGTCAAAAGTTGGTGTTTCGGCTGGTTAAAACCGTTCTCACCGAGGGATTCCCTGCCCCAGAGCCTCTAGAAGCCTTTTAAAGCTTCTAGATCCTCTCCAGAGGTTCCGGCTCTTTTTAACACCATTTTCAAGGGTAATGAGGACAGGGTAAAGTTCATTCCGGGTATTTGTCTTGTCTGACCCTCAGAAATGGATAATAATATTATTTACCGGGTAGAAGATCTCGAAAAGTTTATATTCAGTCAGGAAAATGTGTCTCTCTCCCGGCTATGATAATCAAGTAGACGCGAATCTATTTCCAATGCAAACGAGAAGAGACGCAACTTCTTCATGGCCAACAAAAGTGTGCAAATGTAATAGATAAAGAAAGGAAAAGGATGGCTATTCAACTGCAGTATAAATTATAAAAAATTCGGGTGGTTATGAGGTTTTTGGGGGCGACTAACCTTCAACTGTTGGATTTCCAAATCAGTCAGCTCGTACTCGCCATCGACGTCTTCAAACTTGCTTCCCAAATACATTCTTCTTCTTTAAAAAACAACAATAGTAAGAACTTTACGGTCCGTATGTGTGAGAGGAAGGAACGAGGGAAACTGGGGGATGACTGACTGGCTCTCCCGCTCTCTTTCCAGTTGGGCGGAGTCGCCTTCCCTGCGAGCCGCCCCGTGTGACGATGCACATAAATGACAAACACAGCCAGCCAGGGCACAGAGCTCCTGAGAGGAAGAGGGAAGAGGAGAGGGGATGGGGATGACGGCTTCCGGGGAGCGCTCCTCTTTAAAATCCCCCCTCCCGTGTCTTACTCGCTCTTCTTATGGGAAAATCGGCAGGGTCTCTTGTCTTTTCCCTTGAATGGTTAAAATCTTGGAGGGACTACAAAAATTTGGGGAGCAATAAGAAAAAAGAAGCGACGCGAACTTCTTTCCCACTTTAAATGGGATGAAATGGATTAGGAAACCACGTGAGGCAGAGATTATCAGGATTCTTCTGGAAGAAAATTTTCTTGGAAAGCATTAGGCTCGAGTTCTCGGGGCTGCATCGGTTTTTAATAAGCGATTTGCCCTCTCAAAAGTACTCGAAACAGTCCTATAAACAGATAAAAAGTTCAAAAAACTGAGGAGAGTTGCTCAAAATTATACTATGAACACTCGTTGTTCCACTATTTTGGCTAGATATCGCTGCCAATGGATATTACTCGGAATCCCGATTAAAGTTTAATTGGAGATTTCGTTACGGGACCAACTAGCCAAATTGAATATTCTTACAGTAACCATGTGAACTTTTAAAGGTCTAGGAGTAAAAGTCTCGAAGAGAAATGAATTTCCAGTAGAAATAAGGAGGTATAGCTCGTTTCCAAAAGAAGAATGGAACGTTTCGAGACCTTTTAGCAATTTTGCAGTCAAATATTCCTGATTTTCAATTTCTTCCCTGAAAATCAAGAAACCCCGTTCATTTTTGAAAAAAAAGGTCTCGAAACGATTGTTGTTAGAAATGGATTATATACGAGGAGGAGTCTACTATTTTGTGGATAGGGGAAGTAGGAACGAATATATGGAAGTGACATTAATTAGTATGGGAGGGATATCCGCTGCCCTGCATGAGAAATATTTTGACGTAGGCAAATTAGTTTATCTCCCTGAACTGGTTATGACACGCCAATTGGAGAAAAAGACGGGTGAAAGGGGAGCATAAAGTACACAAGTAATTAATGAGTCAGGGGGGAACCACGTGGGCCATATAAAAGAGAGCGAAGGGGAGGGGATAAATAGCGGTAATTCGAGACAAAATACCCTAATTTTGAGAGTTTGAAGTTTCTAGAAAAGAATAGAAAGACAGGGAAAAGTACAAAAGAGGAACTATTCACAATGGGGGCATTCTTCATCTTTGATCAGAATGGGATATGAGACCTCCTGGAAAGGGCGAAGATCTCTGCCTCAAATATGGTTAACTGCTCAAAATTTCATTGCTAGAAGAGAGAGGAATTCAGGGAACGAGGGTTTACTGACCAGAAGGGGCCACCTGAATCTTTGAGCCGAGATTATCAAGCAGATCGGCTTGTAAACTAGTCTACCGTACCTCGAGGCTCAGTCGCCCGATAGTTCGATCCCCTGCACCCGTAAAGTCTCGGCAAGACAGCGCTATAAAGGCGACTGAGTTTTGTAACTTTTTTGAATAAAGATGATCCTCCTGCCGAGACTTTACGGGTGCAGGGGATCGAACTGTCGAGGGCCGTTGTTTGAATTGCTGCACCCTGAATCCATAGTCCTCAAAAAACCAGCAAAGCTGCCATTTATCTATGGATCACTAGATTGCCTTCTGGTATACTGTACTTATTAAATTGTGGCCCTTTCCTGGTCAATAACTCTCCTATTCTCCTCAAATATCTCAGGATAAAAGTGATGTCCAGAAAAATCTAGAGAGACATTTGTCCTGAAAAGGAAGTCCACTTGACCGGCTCTATTTGCCCTTGCCCGACAACACTTTTTCTAGGCTCGGCTCTTTCAGCTGGTCCTGTGCCTAGGACGGGGATAATCCACGTTAGGGGTCTTGTGTTTTCTGCCATCCATTATTATTGTATCCTCTTACGCCCCCATAATAATAATAATCTTCTCATCCGTCTGTTATTTCGATTGGTATTACCCTGTTCGTTCAAGACAGGCAACCGGGCTTGGAGAATAACACCAGAGTTCAAAAAATCTGGATCCTAATTGCTGAGAAAGCAGGTTTCACTGTGGTTCTCAGGAACCGGACGCAGCCCGTCGGCCCGGGTCGAGACTTTTCGGTCCGGCCCGGCTCCTGAGAACCCTATATTTCACTATTTCAAAGTCGGCCGGCTTCTTCACGAAATTGACCTTTGAAATTGGTCAAAACGGCTATGACGGCAGTTTATCAGGAACAAAACCGCCTCCAGAGGGTCTAGAGAGTCTAGGTCAATCCAAGGGCAACTGGGCGCGCCTGGACCCGGATCGTCTCTTCTCCTCTTCTTGTCCTCTCAAAATGTCCGTCCAAAGATTTAGTAGATCACAAACCACAGTATCCATCTCTCTATTTGTTCCTCTTTCCTTTCCCATCATCATTATCCTCCAGCCTTGTTTAGCCGCCCCGGAGGACCTCTTAATTTATCTCAATTTGCCATAGACGATGTATTCATCACAGAAAAACAAAGAAGAAAGACTACAAACTTTTATTTTTCATGCTCTGTATGTTGATGAATAAGTTAAAAAAATAATCCATTCTTCTGTTATTTTTAAACATTAAAATTTTAGAGAGACAGACAACAATATGAGCAGTTTTGGGGGGAAAGTGTTAAACCGTTCTCAGATTCACGTAAAAGTTTTTTTTATAGTTCTCAGTTTTTCTCCTAAATTAAAGGGAAGGAGAGGCTGATAATATATTTACAACTAAAGAAAACCCGAAGCTGGTTTTTTAGAAAAAAAACGTGGGAGAGAGAGAGACAGCACAGCTACCACCTACAGTATACTCTTAAATCTACTAATAAAAAGACAAAAAAAAGGGGGGGGGGAGGAAGAAGGTCTTGGGTCTCACACGGAAAAACTGGGAAGGATCACAGCTTGAATTGAGGCAACAAAGTGAAGGATATTTTGTGGTGGACGGGGGTCGGGGGGAATCAAACAAAGACGGGGAGGACTCGTGAAGACGCGCCGCGGGCGGGAAGGAACCGGTCAAATTCGAAGAAGGAACGCTTGCCGCCGACGACGCCCCGCCAAATTTGAAATTCAAATTTTAGGAAAAATACGGCCCAAAAGGAACCGCCTTATTTAAATTTTAGCATAAAATTATGAAGATTTTACTAGACCAAAAAAACTTGAGCACCTAATGAACCGTATTTATACCCGTATTTTTGTATTTTCTTGAGAAAGAGAGCCGTCGACGGCGAGAAAGTCGGGGGGTGTACTGTATACAGCGGGCAGAGATAGACAGAAGACGTTTTACGCTAGAATATATATATATATATAATTAACATCCTGATCTATAAATCCTAGAAATTTTTACGAGTTTGTACGGCGTTTACAACGCAAAAATAGATATACAGTAGAGGGGAATATGTATAGAGCTGGGGGGAAGGGGGATGGGGGCTATCCTTTGACCGGTTGGGTTAAGGAACCGCTACTCAGCGACGCGAACGAGTCATCTCCTCCTAGTCTGAAACTATAAAAATTTACATAAGAAAACATCATTTTTGTCTTTTTCTACACATTTTTTGGAGCATAGGGGGCTTTTTAGCATTAGAGCGCGCATGGAGCTGACGTACCCTTGCTCCAAATCGAATTTTCAACATTTTCTCAATTGTATTCATCATACAGTACTTAATTTCATCAGAATGAAGAAATTTAGATTTTTTTCAGTCAGAAAACGGCAAAAAGTGATCAGTTTAGCAGTAGAGCGTGAACAAATTGGCGTAACTTTGCTCTAACGATACTGATCAACATCTACACTTCTTTATTCAGGTTTTAGAGACTACTGTGTACTTTTTATTATAGCCGTTATTAAATCTTCTGCTCAAAAATTTGAAAGGTATACGGTAATAATTCCATTTGATTGTCTTTCTCTATTCACCTCATCATGGTATCCGTCCTGGATCTGGGCCGGCCTCCCGGTGAGATTTCTTCATCCTCTTCATTTATTGCCGAATCACACGCCGTCATCTGTTGATAGCAGCGATTACACGCCCTCAGGTAGACACTCTTGCCCTCGTGCACATCATGGTATCGATTGAGAGAGCACTTATCACACACTGACTGACCACATTTCCTGAAATTTCAAGACTTTCTGGCGGGAAGAAGAAGAAGGAAGCCACAGTTAGACAGTTAGACATCGGGGCCGTGCGCCCACACCCGTACAGTCTCGGCAGACAATTTGCAAGTAACCAGAACCTCCTGCCGAGATTTTACGGGTGCAGAAATTTACAAAAAGAGATAAAAATCTGACCTGCAATGATGTTCCCGATCCTCTCTCCTGCAGCTCAGCTTACTGTAGGATACCCGGCAGATGGCGCAGTTCTCATTGCCGACGGTCCATCCGGCCGCACTCGGCATGTCGACACATTCCAGCAGGGACATGTCACTGTATGCCCTGTCTATCGACATATTGTCCAGCTCGGAGTCGTCGCAACTCATCATCCGGTCGCGCGTCCTCTCGGAGCAACTCGTCCTCTCCGACTCCCGCCGGTCCCGCTTCAAGTTGTCAATGGTATCTTGACATTTTGTGATCTCCTGGTTGTGTTTCTTGTTTTTCCTCCTCGCAACCTCCTGAGCCGGGTCGTAGAACTTAATCATCCCGTCGTAGTCCACCCAATCTTTGACATTCGTCCTTTTAGTTCGGAGAGAGCGGGACTTGGCATCTCGGCGAAACAACTGGCTCTCCGACATGATGCTCGTCTCGTTTGGGTGATGCTCGATCGCGTTCAGGGCTCCATTCGATTCGGAGTGGGCTACCAGGGTACTGAAAAAGCTTTTCTTAGCGGGAAATTCAAAAAATTCAAAAATTACAGTATTCTATGGCAAAAATGGGAAACCCCTTCGTTATGGGGCATTTTCACCAAAATAAGGGCCTAGAAATCGGTAGTCCGATCCCCTGCACCCGTAAAGTCTCGGCAAGACAAAGGTATAAAGGCGTCACAGTTTTGTAACTGTTTTGAATAAAGATGATCCTCCTGCCGAGATTTTACGGGTGCAGGGGGAGCGGACTATCGAGGGGTCGAACCTGGAAATCGCTTTATTCCCCTTTTACGGCAGTTTAGAACCAATACAGTTCTTTTAAATGTGCATAACTAGAAAATCCCCCTTACCTTGTCTGCATCTGATCCATGGAATTGATGCTCTCCGAACTTTTGCTCTTCTGAAGCGAGGTCATTTCTTTCAACGGCGTGGAGGCGGCGGATCTGGCCAGGGTTGGGGAAGAGACGACGGCGGCCGTCTCCAGGGCCACGTTGCCATTCAACTCGGTAAAGTAGAACTCCTTCCAGACTTCTAGATGCTGGACGCCGGTTCGGATATTCGCCAGCCGGCCGACGGTCCCCTGCTGGTCATAATTCTGGTTAACAATCTGAAAATAGATGAATTTTTCAATAGAGGCTAATTAAGGGATGTCTAGCCGGGAAAATTACGTGTTTTCATAGTATTTTGGACTATTTTTGACGGGAAATACAAGTGCGTACCTCTTCGTTGTGAGCTCCTAAATATTGCCAGATGGAAACCGGCCTCCTCTCGCGATTCAAACGATCCTTCGCGGCATCACTGACCGAATTGAAGAGGAACGTTCCAAACAGACCGGAATAGACGTGCTGGGCCAGTTTAATCTTAAAATTTTTAGAATTATATAAATAAAAAGGAGAGTGCTTACAATATACTGCTTGTTGAACTCGAAAGCCGTCTCATTCTGTTTGAACATCTGCCAGACGGCATCCAACCACTGGAGGAAGACGGGACAGCGTTCGTTCGTGTCACTGCCATAGACACCATTCCTATCGGCGAACTTGTGGCCAAATTCTATCCACTCTCTTCGGATTAGCAGCTCGAAACCCTGAAAGGGGGGAAAGTTTGATCGTAGAAAGTGGTTTTATGGCCCAAAATCTCGAAGGCGCTTCAGCCGAGCCCTGGATCTAGGGGGAATACTGTACACTGGTTTGACCAGAGTCTCCACCTATTTGTCATGAAATTTCCTCTGTTCCGAGAGTTTTGACAGTTGCAAACAATCCTTTGGATCGTAATTGGGATGGAGAAGTACCCAAAAAGGGGGCAAACAGGCTGCTTCTGGACCAAAAGAAGAGCGGTTCCTGCCTAATCCCCTGCCCCCAGGTTCAAGTGAGCTTCCCTTCGCTTGCCCCAGATCCCTTTCCCGTTACCCAGTTCAAAGCACCTTGTTTCCCGGGAAACTAATGGAACTGGGAAGAGGGATAAATGAGTATAGCAGTGTTTGGGGACTATAGCCAGTTCCTACCAAAAGAGTGAGGCGTTTTGGGATCTTTTACCAAAAAATGATCATGGTTTCCTGATTTCCAGTAGCGAAATTAAAAATAAGGAACATTTTCCCGCAAAAATACCAAAATGGTCTCGAAACGCCTGAACTTTGCATTGGAACTAAAGGACTCGCGGCAGCTAAAGGATTCGCGGTGGCAGGACCTGGCTTGAGAGGCAATTGTGTTCCAATTTTGGAGCGGCTTCAGCTCCTTTTAGACCGTCAAGAAGGTTGAAATGGAAATGGAGAATAGACCAACCTTCAGAGTTCGATATCTCTCATCAATAAAGAGTTTAGCCAGGGAGACGATCTGCGTCGTCCTGTCCCATCCATCCGAGCAGTGTACCAGAATGGAGGTGCCCTGTTGGAGCAGATCCACGCACTGATTCGCCGCGTTGATTAAACTCCCAAGGTACTGGAGCCATTGCGTCTGGCTGACGGACTAAATTGAACCAATATAATATTCCCCTCAAGACCCTTACATGAAGGTAGGTGTTCTGATCCTGACAGTCGGCAGAGAGGATTGTCCTCAGCTGGCTGAAGGCATACCGTACGCTGTGGATATTCGGCAGTCCCAAGAACATCGACTTGGCATTCCCATAACAGTCGGGATTTTCAAAACCTCCTCCTTTTGCTCTATTTGCCCAAGCGGCGGCATATGATCGGGCATCCAATATCACACTATCCGGTGGGGGAGGCAGATCTGGAAAAGCCGTTAAATTAGACGATTTTTACTATTTTCAACAGCCAATTTTATAGCTAGAATTACTGTAGACTGTGAGCAACGCGTTACGTCCAAAAAAAATCCAGAAAAATAGCAAAAAACCTCACCATTTTTAGCATCCTTGGCAGTTTCGGGATTTTGGCACCGTTTGGTGAAATAATTGACATGTTGTAGAATTTTCTCATCTATGGCATTCCTCCATGCCAGAAACCCGGATTTTGGTTGACTACTCCGTAATAATACTGCTTTCTGGAAAAAAATTATATATTTTACTGTCCATTTGACCCGAAAAGTACGGTAATTATGGTAGTAAACGGGCGCCAATCGCAATAAGGGGCTCCTTCAGAAAATGGTCCATTTTACTGGATTTTTACATAATTTTTTCTAATTTTTTTTATTATTTTCAAGTTCTAAAGTCATTTTACAGGTAATTAAAATAAAAACATCTAGTAAACATGGTTAGAATATAGAGAAAGTTTTTAGCTATGTTCAATAGAGCACTCTTACCACCGCCTTGTTTGCCCTGGCGCGCATTTACTACAGTAATTTTTCCCCAAAAAATAGCTAAAAACTAACCGTATCCTTATAAACATAAACAACAACTGGGATCCTGCCCAAAAATCTGTGTTCTTTCACTTTTTCTAAGTCGTCTTTAGTCATCCATTTAGGTACCACTATTCTATTGGGATAGGTCTCGATCAGGCTAAAAAATATACCGTTTAAGACCTTTAAAGTTGTGGCTAACAAACCTATGGTCCTTATTATCATCAGATATTTTAAAATAGTCCGGATTGTAGTCGATCAGATCCCATTCCTCTTGACACGTATCCCGGTCACAGTCCCTATCCAGCCACGTTGGGTGGTCTGTCGTCGTCGCGTCCGCAAATTTCCAGGCAAAAGCCTCCGAGACACTTGGCCGAGTTGTTAGTTTCATTAATTTTCGATGCCAATAAATAGCTAGCTCGTTTGAGGTGGCGATTAGCCTGGAATTAGGGAAAATGGAGATGAGAATACAAAATAGCAGGGGACTCACCTATAGACCTTGCCATCTTTGCAAACGACGCCGATTGAGGCGGGATCCTTGAAATCTAGACAGTCAATGGACATCAGGGAAATGACTCGGATCGATTGGTCTTGCAACGAAAGGATGCATAACTGAAAAAATTGGGTAAATTAAAGAAATTTTGAGCTGTTTTTCGAAATTGCGCGCCTTTTCGCTACGGTAACCTGCGCAAAACGACTTTTTCTTCATTTTTAGGTATTTTCACTCCAGTTTTTCGCTCCAGGGCCCAAATTACAGTATGCTTTTCCAAAAAAGGTTCAAAAATCCAAACGAGGGCGAATTTTGAGGAGAAAACTCCGTTTCATGGAGGACGAACACAATTTTGGACTTCCTTGGTGATAAAGGCCTAGAATTTCCAAAGTTTCAAGGGTTTTAGATATTTTAAACCTTTAAAATTGACCAAAAGTTCAGATTAAAGGCAGAACTTTGTCCCCTTCCACTTCCGGTCTATCACAATTTCAAAATGGTCCCCTTTTCCCTCTGCATAGTGCCTGTTGACTCGTCTAATCTGTCTCTCCCTCAATTGATACCGATTTCTCACCCCATTGCTTCCGCAACATCTGTTCACCTCTCTTTTGCAGACGTTTAAAAGGCAAAAAAAAAGAGAAAAAGGAGGAAGATAACACTTACCCGAAAGTTGGTCAGCACCACTCGACATTCAATGAAATCAGCCGTCTCCTCGACAATCTCCCCACAGAGCAGGTCAATTGGTAGCGGGGTAGCGGAGCCACGACTCGAGGTGTCCGTCAGGTCGTTCTGAAATGTGTCTCCGATTAATAAACTCTGTCATACTGTAGGATGAAAATTTATCAAGGACCGGAATCTTGGTTCCCCGGGATCCCCCGTTTCAGGATCTATAAATCTACCAAAGTGCCGGTTTCTCTGTCTAACACTTAAAATGGTGATTGGAGCGTTTTAAGCCCTCTTTAAAGGGCCGCTTTCCTTTTAAAAAAAGTGAAGAGCCCCGACACAAAACGCGCGCAATGGACAATTTCAAACGTTGTCACAGTTTCGAGGTACAGTCCGTTTCCAGTGGATTTTCCCGGGTTAGAGGCCGACTCTATCCTTCGTTATGGGACCCACAAATATGTTACAGTATCTTTTAATCAGGAAGAGGTAAATTTAAAGGTCTGCGGGCGAAAATCTTGAAGAGCCGGAGGAATTCCCGTTCCACATGGACTATCCAGGGGTTTAGAGCCTCTGACAGCAATTTTAGCGAATGATGTTTCTGTGTTTCACCATCCAAATTCCCCTTTTCTTTTTCTCATTTCTTTCCTCTTGTCAGCCCCTCTTTCTTCCCATCTGAGCCAGCTGTTCATGCCGGATAGAAATTGAGCGAGAGAGTGCCTGCAGTGCAACTGATAAACACCTTCTGCTGTCAATACAACAGAGAGAGGCGGCTACACAATGTACATGGGCAAAAGATGAGACCGGGTGAGGGGGGAAGGGGGCTAGGAAACGATAAGAAGGGGGCTCTAGAGCCTAGAAATAGTTCCCCTGGTGCAGTGCTGATAAAGAGCCGGTTTCTCTGTCCCTTTCTTTGACTAGAGTGGAATAATACCAACTTGGACCGGGCTGCCCTGATAATGGACTATTTTTAGCTGCTCCCGGTAGTTTAAAGGACTATTTTTGGGCGGCCAGCCCCCGTTTTCTATCCAATTGGGACAACGTGCAGGAATGAGAAAGGAGAACTTGTTCCTTCGAATTAAAGGCAAAAAACAGCTGGTTGAGGGGGAAATTAGCGATCATTTTAGCTTTGATTGTTGTTGTGTAACCTGTGATTTGTAGTCATACTGACGGGCAAATGAGTCAGAATGGCAGTGGTATTTGGAACGTTTTCAGGACAAAAATACGGGGAATCGAGCCAAGAAACTGGAGCTCGGTACTGTAGCCCTTTATCAGCGATTTGGGGAGTACTTTTTTGGATAAATTGTTTCCAAGGGTTATTGCCTCCCTCTTTAGCATTATCTGGTCCCAATTTCAACAAAAAGTCCTTCCACGAATCTTGGAGCTTTGTCTTTTTGCCATAGAATTGTTTCTTACTTCGGAAGGCGAGGTTTTCTCCTGTAAACGCCTCCAAAAGCGATTAGAGCCTAGGAAAAGCGCTTTTTACTCCTCCCAGCCCTTTAATAATTCGTAAATATGGCAAAAATAAAGGACATTTTCTGTCTGTGGAGCGAAATTCCGCTTTTGAAACCGCAATCCTCCCTAAATCTGAATTTTCCCGGGTTTACTGTACCCACTCCAATTGGCGGCGTTAATTTACACTTCTTCTCATTTTTCTCCAAACTTTGACCCGTCTAGATTACTCTAAACTGTCTTCACAGTCATGTGGCCTTCACTTTTTTATCGCTCAAGTCAATAAAAAGGAACCCTCGTGGTTATTCAACGGCGTGACCAGTTGGGGACAGGAAGGCTCAAGGCTGAGACCGCGTCCTTTCCCCGTCTCTCCCCCCGATTTTCCCATGTCCACCCCAGCTACTTCTCTCTCTTTTTCTTGTCCTCCCGTCATAAAACAAACTTCGTATTCGATTTGTCAAGGACAAAAGTCACCGTAGAGGGAGCTAAAAATAGAGACTGAGACTGACCTCCTCGTGGGTTGTGTCCTCGGTTGATTCCAATTGATTGGCTCCCTCGATTCCATTCATATTTATGTACGAGAAATTACAACCAGCTGAGCCTGAAACAGGGAGAATGTTAATAATCTAAAAATTGGAAGGAAATAGTCCTTTAAATTGTCAATAGGGTAGACTTACCATAGCTATTGTGGCTTAGCGGCACTTCCTCGTGATGTGGTATAGGAATTGCCTCTGTTACTTCCCCAGTCATCTGAAAAATAACTAGATTTATAAAAAAAATACTGTAAAAACTATGAGAATAATGAAAAATAGAGGGAAACTAGACAGTTTAGCAGTGGAGCGCGCTTACGACCACGGAAAAGGAGCGAA
This sequence comes from Oscheius dolichura, assembly GCA_932521035.1. Lineage (NCBI taxonomy): Eukaryota > Metazoa > Nematoda > Chromadorea > Rhabditida > Rhabditidae > Oscheius > Oscheius dolichura. Next base: position 1,632,448 of record OW051494.1, on the reverse strand, counting down.
AGCGAAAATTGGCGTTTTCCCTGTAAAAGCGCCGTCCAGCGCTCTCTATTTTTCATAAGCCGTGGCCGATTGAATCTCTCAATATTTGGAGAGCTCGGAAAACTTTTTTCCCCTCTGGATGGATTATTTGTTCATGTGAGCAGAAACGGTGAGAACAATGGGCAGCTTCATAATAATAAAAACAAGGGATTCCTGATATTATTGGAGCGGGAAGGTTTAGCCAAAGATCTAAAATTAGATATCAAAGCGATTTATTGAGGAAAAATGACAAATATTTGATCCTGGATCGATTTTATGGGCTCTTGGTGAGTTTCCGACTTCCAAGTGTTGTAAACGCGCGCCAGTGAGACTTTACAATAAAATGAGGGTTACGGTAAGTAGAGGGCGCTCCTAATACCATTATACAGATATTTTAAAATGGATTTAAAGGATTTTTATGAAAAATAAAGGGTAAAAACGGCTCAAACTCCATGTTTATTCCTTTTCAGGGGTTTCCCGCCTTCCAAAGGCTGTAAAGTCAGAATTTTCAATAATATGAGGTCTACGGTAAGTAGAGGACGCTCCTACGACCAGTATAAAGTTATTTTAAAGGGAATTCTAAAGGATTTTATGGACAAAAACGGGCGAAACCCGATTCCAGTCGCCTTTTTAGGCCTTTTCAGGGGGTTCCCGCCTTCCGAGGCCTGTAACCGCGCGCCAGTGAGAATTTTTCATAAATTGGTGGTTACTGTAAAGAGGATACAGTCCAAGACATCCAAAAAGTGGAGAAACTACAGCCGAAACCTGCAAAAACCGGAACGGGGAAGTGTTTTTGGCTGTGTTTGTAGCTAATCGTTGGGGCACCCAGACCTATCCCATAAATCTTCGGCTAGCCTCGCCCTGGGATTGTTTTTCCCATGGAGATCGTTTCAGGACCCCTTCTGCCACCCATAAATTCAGAAAAATTCAGGTTCTGAAGGGAAAAAGAAATGTACGAATATTTGTTTACTTTTTCTTGGATGACGAACGCATCTTGTGTGTGGGTATTGGATTGCAATACATTAAACACAAAATATCGTATGATTCACCGGGAAAACGTCATATTTTTCTCTGATTTATGATATAAACTATAGACTACTGGCTATTTTATATTAAAAATTTAGAAAACGGATTACAAGAAAAACAGGTGTCTCGAGAGTGCCGTAATTGTGCTGCCGCGTTAGAATAATTCCAAGGAAACGGAGGGTATCAATAATTATATTTGACGAAGGGCAAGAGAAAGTAGGGAAAACTATACAGCTGCTAATTAACTTTTGAGTACAAGGTTTCTGCAAAAAGCAAGAAAACATGAGTGGAAAATAAAAGCAGAAGTTGAAGGGACAGGAGGGGAATCGAACCCGCGACCTTTTTTTAACAAATTTGGAAGACATCGCGTTGCGCCATGATTCTCAATATTTCGCGTCAGCCACAGAGGAGGAAAGTGTTTTGCGCTGAATTTTCGACTGCGTATCGAATGTGGAGGTAAACTACGCAATTAAAGTGGGGGCATTTGATCCGCGGAGTAAGACCCCCTTCCGGGTGGTCCGTCTCCTTTTTCCCGTCTATTTATCACCAAATCTGATCTTTCAGGGGTCAATCAATCAACAAAAAAGGTTCAAAAGATTCCGGAATTCTATAAAATTCTTCCCTGTTCTCTTATGGGAGAAAAATGACGCTATTGGCCGTCGGGATAACCATCATTTCCCGCGCGAGCGCATAAAAACAAACAAGCACCTAGAATTTTCGACAAATTGAAGACGGACGGTGAAGAATTTCTGGTATTTTTGTAATTTGTGGACAATCGGGGAAAGGGGAGCGGAAGAATTCAGTCAATGGAAGATAAAAAGGAAAGGAAGGGAAAAGGGGCTCGCTAGGGGAAAAAAAGGGGGAGGGGGGGGGGCATTACTGGCGACTGGAAACAGTTGTCTCTGATAAGGGGCGAGGGGGGAGGAAGAAGGGGGAGAGAGAGACTAGACTGGAACCCCGGGTACCCCCCTCCTCTCTGGAAAATTCTGCCTCTACTTAAATAATATGATACCGGCTGATTTTGACCTTTTTAAAGGACTAATAGAGGAGAGAAGGAAAACGTGCGCTTTCCCCCACCGTCCCTAATCAACATTTTTAATATGACGCGACAGCTGGCTGGCCGGCTGGCTGGTGGTTTCAAAGACAAGCAGGGAGTAAAACAACAGGGGACGGAGAAAGTGTTGGGGGAAAGAAAAGAGGAGGAGGACGAGTAATTGGAGAGAGAGAGAGAGAGACAGAGGCATACCCGCTCATGTAAACATGATCAGAACACTGGGAGGAAGGAATCAAGGAAGATAGAGGGAGGAAGGAGGAGAAGGAGGCGAACAAGTGGAGCGAGGTTTGAACTAGAGAGAACTACTACCGGGCGGGAACCACTAGAGAACAGAAAGGAGTCAAAAAAGAGGGGGAAATAGGGCGAGGTTACTGTCGTTTTAGGCCGTTTATGGAGGCAAAAAGGTCTTCAAGAGATTCTTAACCTTAAAAATTGAAGCAGTTATAGCTTAGAATAGGAATTTCAGCTGTTTTGAGCAGAACGAAGAGCGCCGCCTTTTGGGAATCCACCAAAGTTGAATTATTCGAAAAATACTGGCGATAGAGCAAGATTACGGTCGTTTTTTTAGAATCTAATAAGTAAAGGAATTTAACAACCTCTAAAATGATTGATATTCTGTAACATTGGGAAAACCGTGGTGTCTAGAAGGAGGAAAAGGTTGTCAAGTGTCAGATAAGGAGGAAAATGGGGAAGGGAGCCGTTTTCTGCGTTTTGTACTGGGAAGAAGGAAAGAAAGAATGGAAAAAGACTCAAAAATGAGGTTAGATCACCAGAAAATGGAGATTTTCCGTCAAAAATGGTTTGAAACGGAGAAAAGGATTAATTTACCCCGAAAAAGACCCCATTCAAAGGACTGTTTCGCTTGTTTGCCTCCATTTTCCCTGCCGCGTGTAAAAACTTTCTTAGGGAATACTTCAATAAAATCGTCTAGTGGTGGAACCGTAAAGAGAGAAGGAAAGAAAAGTCAAAGATCAGCTTCGCCTCTCCTGTTTCTTTCTTCTTCTCGAGACTATTTTGCCCGGCCGTCGTAAACCACCACGGTCGCGTTGAAATGGACGCGAAAACGGGAAGAACAAAACATAGAGACGTGAAGAAATGAGGCGAATGGAAAAAAACAAAAAAGACCGTGAAACAACCATGATAAAGAAAAGTTTGGTTGAGTCTAGTAGCACCGAAATGAGCTTCTCTCATTTCGGGAGCGCCTGTTTTTGGGGATAGACAGGAATGTCGCGCGTTTGTGCCCGTATCTCGATCATTTCTTAGCCGATTTCAAAAATTCAAAAACCTAGTTAGAGAGCACGTCAAGGTGATTTTAATGAACCTGGTTACAGCTCAATTGCCCCGACAAAAAGAGCTGTAGCCCCACAAACTTTGACAGAGGATATGTTATGTAACGTGGCGCGCCAGGGTGAATCCCCATGTGGCAGGGGACAGAGAAATGTTGAGCCCTCTCTTCGTGTACTCCTTGATCTTTCATTTTTTTTATTGACCGGGAGGGGTAGAAACAACACGTCGCCCTACCCCAGACACCCCCCTCCCCCTCTGGTTGAAAAACAATGGAAGGTGGGAAGTTTGAAACCAAAAAGAGTTTTGGACTTAACTTGGATTGTTTAAAGGTCTAATAAGGAAAATTTGGATGACAAACCTTGTAAAAATTCGACGAGGCCTCGCTGGTGCCCGTAGGGGAAGAAAACTAGTTTGGCGGGAAGGAGGAGGGAGCTTCTTCTCTTCTCCTGTTTCTTCTTTATAGACAGAGAGAGAGTGGGGTGGCCAAATTGATTTGACACTCGGTGAGAGAGACTCGATACTGTTCTGTTCTTATTTGGAGGATCGGTTTCTGGAAAATTTGAAAATTAGACCGTTAAAATAGAAAAAGAAAGGAGGGAAAGAGTGAGAAAAGCGAAACCACCGGGTCACATGGGGCGGAAGAGAGCGAGAGAGAAGAGAACGTGTACAGAGAGAGAGATCGTTTGATAAAGAAGACGGATTATAGCTTTTTTCAAGGAAATGTGGGGGACAATGTTGGGGAAAAGGGGAAGAATGACGTGGGGTGGGGAAACAAATGGAACAGTAAGCCCTGAGAACAGGAGGAGGGTCGGGATCCGGGCTCTTAGATCCCACGGTCCCTAGATTCTTTCGCTTTTAAAGGGTAATAATTTTGACTTTAAAATGTGTTAAAAAGGTTTTAATAATAAAAAAGTTGAAAAATAGAAGAGACGGAAGACAACAGTGGTAGCATTCAGTTCGGTCCTCGATAGTCCGATCCCCTGCACCCGTAATATCTCGGCAAGCGGAGCATCTCTATTCAAAACAGTTACAAAACTGTGTAGCCTTTATACTGTTGTCTTGCCGAGACTTTACGGGTGCAGGGGATCGGACTATCCAGTATTCAGGCGCCTTTGAACTGTTGCTGTCTACCGCCTCTGAATTGGACTTTTTATCTCCGAGAAGAAGAAAAATGGTCACATAGGGTATTTATTTACCCGGTTACTCATTGTACGGATCTTTTAGGAACATTATCTGGTGAAAAATAAAAGAAGAGTTTACACAAATTATGGAACATCGGGGCCCGGGGAGCCTTTTACGGATCCCAACGCATTTTGAAAAGGATTTTTCGCATTTTTCGGAGTCAAAAGACCTCAGTTGGCATTTCTAATCATTAGATTACTTTTTTTAAAGTATTTTTAAAAATAAATATGGAAAAATAAAGAAAATATGATGGAACGGGAGCCCCGCTGACTGAATATGCCAGTCGCGCGCTCCCTGTGGTTGTTTCACCCCGCGGAGGAATTTCTCCATCCCAACAAGAGTACAATATGACGTTGTTTACGGTATTTTCCGACTATCCATCCTCCTGGGGGATGCTGAATTCTCTTCTCATGGGAAATTTTATGGTAAACACACAGTGCCAAGGGTAATCTGTGGGCAGGCTAAGGACAGCTGCGGCAGGTAAACAGGCAGCCGGCCAGCGAAAAGAAAATTCTTTGTTTTGGGGTCATAAACAAATTATTAGTCAGAGGAAAACACGACACCTTCAAAAGCGAGAGAAAAAAGCCCGGCCTCTGATTTTTTGATCTTATGGTAGATTGAATTATAATCAAAGGTGGCTGGCTGGGGAAGGGGGAAATGGCGGGGCAAAGAGAGCCGTAATAATAATAAAGGAGCCGATTGATAGAGGGGGGCAGTGGGGAAAACGAGGGGGGAGAGAGGAAGAGACGGCTGAATTGGGAGAGAGCCCCCGACGTGTTCCAGAATAGTCTATCGAGTATGAACCTCTACGCGGCGGGCGGGGGACTGAATTTTATAGGATTTATGAGGTTTATAGGTAGTTTTTAAGTCAAAAAACACTTAAAACACGAAAAACAATGGATAAGTGGGGAAATTTAGAAATGGCACCTGTTTTTATGACTTTGAACGCGTTTAACTGTCCAAAATGGGGAAATAAAGAGAATTTGAGCAGGAATTCAACGAATGTTAGTTCTCAGACCTTGTAACCGGCTTTAGAACGTCTTATTCTTTATTGTAAGACCATTTTTTAAGGCAAAAGAAACATTTTAGTGAGTAGAATTGGTCAAATTATGGGAAAGCCGTTCAAAAAGCGAAAATAATGGGATTTTGACTGGAAATTCAATGATTTTTAGTTTTTGGCCTTGTAGCAGGACTGTTTTATCATAATTTGGAGGCCATAATTAAGTCAAAATTAAGAAAATGGGTGGAATGAGTCAAATTATGGAACAAGGCCAATGAGAGCAGGAATAAAGACGAAAATATGGCGCTTCTTGGAATTTCTACTAGAATTTAAAGAATTTTGACTCCCAGGGCTTGTAACAGACTTTAGAACGGTTTAATCTTAATTTTAAGACAATATTTAAGACACAAGGAGTCCTTTTAATAAGAAGAATGGATCAAATTATGTAGAAAAAAGCAATGTGAGTAAGAAAAAAGAGCCGGAAGTATAGCTCTCCTGCAGCGGAAATTAACGAGAACAAACTTAATCACCCCCGCTTCCCGGCTCCTTTTCTGCTGCTCTTGCAGAAATTTTATCTCTGCTCTTCTCGCTTTTGCTCTCGAAGATCGGGAAATCGTAAAAATGAGCAAATAACCAAAACTGAGCTAGACCATAAAAGCCAGGGTTTGAATCAAAAATTCACGAGGAGAAAGAGCAAAAAATCAGATAAATTTATGCGGGAACGGGGTGAAGAAGCGAGGGGAGGAGGGCCGGGTCTAGACAGCGGCAGGCAACAACAACGGGCGATCACTCGGTCCCTAACAAATTTGGGGGTCAAAAAAACGTATTTCCAGCCTTATTTCCGCTATTTTTAGGATTTTAAGGCGTTTAGGAGTGTTTTTCTATAAAAATTGGGGATTTTTCAGGGAAAATAGAAGAAAAATGTCTAGAGTCAGCTGATTGGATTGATTAGAAACGCGACCAGAGATAAAGGAAACAAAGAACAACAACAAGGGAGAAAGTCAAGGAATTGGTGGGGGACAGAAGGGGCGTGATAACACTTTCTAGGACCCAGGACAGGGGCTGGTTTATTGTGTTGAACTCAGCTGGACGGGGCTGCTGCCTGTTAGTTACAAGAGTTGCGAAATAGTCTGGGGGGCTGACGGGAACGGGAACAGGGAAGGGCAGCGGGGAACGCGGCGGGGCGGGGAAGAAGGGGGAACAGTTGGACGAATTGATGAACAGAAACGTGAGGATTTTAATCTAGTTTTTAACGATGGATTCATAAACATTTAAAGGACTCTTTCGCTTTTAGAATGGTCTCAAAATAGTGAAAAAAGCCAAATTTTGGAGTATAGAAGAAGGAAATGGTTTAAAATACAGTTGGCGGGGTATTGGACGCTTTTCTGGATGGCACATGAATTTTTAAAGGATTTTTATAGATCGACTAGCTCTAGAATTAGTACCTCTTCTTAATGTTAATCATTACAAGTTGTTAATTTAAGAAAAACGGCAACTGGGAAGAGTTTATAAGGTGTTACAGGATTGAAAGACGGAATTGCGCCAAAGTGGATAATTTTTGACTATTTGAAACCATTTTAGCTAAATTTTAGGCCTTTAAATTGGATAAACTTGATTCTATTTCACAATAGAACCCCATAAACCTTACAAAAAAGTGGTAAAACTGCTGTAAAACCGCTATTGGTCGCGCGTAAGCCGGTTGTAAACCAGTGTGCCCCTTGTTTACCCCATTTTTTTCTAGTTAGTAAATTTAAAAAAAAAGCGGGAGAATATTATATTATCAGGGTGAGAAAAGTGGCCACATAAGATGAGCACAATGTTTGTGGCAAAAAGTTGCGAGAAGTGGTGAAGAGGGGAGGAGATGAAGAGGTGCCGGAACCGGCCTGTTGCCCGGCAATTCGTTTCTCTTTAAAGACGCGTCATATTTTCCATGAGATGGGGTTAAAAGAAGCGGGATATGACGAGAAAAATGGGGGAGAAAAATCAATAACAGGGACGCTTATTTAATGGAGAAATTAGATATTAAAAATTAGAGAATATATAGAGAGAAATAATAGAGAGAGCTGCTGATCAGCTGGCGGTGGGAAGAAGAGGGTTCACCCCTCTTCCCGGCTTGGGAACGGCGGCCTCCACCAGCCGGAGCCTATCCTCCCGCCCATTTCAATCAATACCGCGTGCTATGTTGAGTTTCCTCTGCATCTCTGTCCTCCTCCCTTCTCTCCCCGGCCGGATCTTTTCCCCCTCTCTCCCGCTCGCTCTGTTGTTATTTCTCTCCGGGCTGTCGGCGTCTCTCCCGCTCTTTACCTTCTCCTCCTCTCCCCGCTCAAATGGGGAGGCGCGGGTGTGTGTTGTGCCTAGAGAGAAAACGCGAGAAGAGAAGAAATGAGCAGAGCTGTCAACCCTCCTTCGGGGCGGCGGCAAATGGCCATTCAAAAGTTCAAGGAACGCCGCCAGCGCGCCAAAAACGCTGCCAACGAACGTTTGAGCGTAATTTTGGGCGGGAAGGCTGAATAATGCGCTTAAAAAACAACAACTGAGCAAATAGTAAATAGGCAGATGACAATTGTGACAAGAAATAAACTTGTTTGTTGCGATTGGAGGAGGAAAACGGGGCTGGGAGCCTGGAAAAGGTCTCGAGGAGAGCTGGGAAGGAGAAAGAGAAAATGGATGAAAAATGGCGAATTTATCTTGAGAGGGAACTTTTCAGTAAGCGATGCGTTCTTGCCAAACAAAGTACACCATTCGATAGAGAATGAAAAGTTGTACAAGAAGCTGGTGTCAGAAAGTGCCTAACGCGCCTTGTGACAAAACGGGTAGAAATTGAAGGAAATGGGGGATTTTCATTGAGGAACGCCACAATTAGACAGCTAATATAGAAAGGTTGGGACAAGGTTACGGTAGGCAGTCAAGGAGGTCCAAGAAGTGGTTACGGTATGCCGGTTTTTGTTCCCCAATTTTTATAAAAATAGAAAATCTGAGGTCAAATAGGAGCAACGATGGCCTAGTTGCTGCTTTTCTATCCACTCTATGGCATATTTCCCCTTTCCCTTCTCTCCCGCCGTTTCTCATCCGCTTTGCCCATTTTTCTCCCGTTTCCGGTTCAAAATGTTCCCCCCTACTATTCACTTCCCCGCTCCCTTTTTGTATGAAACGGGTGTCATCTCAAGTAGCAAAACAACACGTCAGTTTGAAGAGGAGGAAACGGGATCAAAAAGTGGAAGAGGCGAAAGGGACGGAAAGGAAGAAGTGGAAGAGAACTCTAGATTTTTAATAATAATAATATTATTCCAGACAGTCTTGTCCCCTCGGGGGAAATCAAATTATTCTAGGAAAAAAAATTATTGACAGTGTGTGGCGGCGGACAATCCCCCCACTTCCAGTCCCTATTATAGGAAAATCCCCCCGTTCTATTGTCTATCTATGCCCTGATGGCTGGCTGCAAAAAACGGAATAGAGAGTGCGAGTGAATAAACAGAAATAGGCAGAAATATATATTATAATATCAAATAGGGAGAGATCCACAACAACATAGGAAATCTAAAACTGGTCTCCTTTCCGTTAGCTTGAGGTTTCCTAGTGGATGGAATTACAAAATGGTTTGGCGCCTTTGAGCCAATTTTTAACTCGTTGTAGACCGAATACAGCAGTGATTTTGGTATCATTATGTTTAGAAGAAAGCAGCGGACAAGATTAAAATAAGTAGAATTCTTCTACCCCAAAAATTGCCCCTATATCTGGAGTTTTTAGCGCGCGTTACCCTACTGTAATCAATGTTCCAAGAACGCGCGCTAAAATCCAAAAATCGCGTCTATCTCTTGAGGCGTGGAAAAAAATTCTTACTGTAGGTTTGTAAACCGCTTTATGCTGTGCAGAACGCTACCAAAAATCGCCGTTGTACTTTGTCGGTTTCCAGTTAAAAGAGCAAATCTTCAAAATTGGGGAAACAGCGCCAAGCGCGTCGGGACCAGTCAATTTTTACCACATTTTATACAGGATTTTAAGCCCGAAACTGGCAAGAAAGAGAGAAGCGACTGTTATGTTGTGTCAGAAAAGAAGAAAAGAAATAGGCGATAGTTTTGGTCACGCCTCTCTAAACTGGCTCCAGGTAGTCGCCTCCCCCGTTCTTATATTCTCCTCCTCATGATGTTTTTCTTTTTCCTGACCGTTTCTGATAGCTGTCTCCACTGATGGTGGGGGGTGTGTTATGGTGGGGGGTGGTCATACCACCCATATTTTATCATTTGTGTGTGTGTGAGTGGTGAAAGAGCTGAGTGTGCAGTGTGCAGTAGGGGCACAAATGCGTCACAGTTCTAGTTTTGATTGTAATCGAGACAAAAATAAATTCCTGACTGTTTTTCGAGATAATCAGGAAAAAGAAAAACAGGAAATACCGTATTCCTTGTTAAAAAAGACACCTGGTAAACCTGCTCCATTCTACACCATGGAAGAGTGCATTTTCTGCGTTTTCTTGATTTTGGGCGTTTGACCCTATATCTCGGCCATTTCTGGGAATGTAGGAGCAAACTCAGGATCATTAGAACCGCTATGATGTATTGTCCATGTTGGTCGTTGAATTTCAGAAATTGGTCCACAAGTGACCGAGCTGTGACCCCAAATATGACAGAATCCCCCGTAGACTCCTGTTGCATAGCAGTGTTGAAGCCACTTTTGCGTTTGTGGTCTCGGTCATCTTCAGAAATTCAATGACCTCGGCTGGTCTCGGTCAACTTCAGAAATTCAATGACCACCATAGAGAGCACGTTATGACGGTTCTAACGAACCAGCGTTTGCCACTATATTCCCAGAATTGACCGAGATATAGGGTCAAACTTCGACCACTCTTAAAATAAGCCCAAAATTGAGCGCTTCGCCTTGTCTCATAGCGAACAGTTTCTTAGCGGCTATTTTCCTCGGATATTCTTCACTTTTACCCGCCTACACTGTCTAATCCGCATTTTCTCCAAAATAATGACCCCTCTGTCCCCTTTTGGCTGTCTACAGGTGACATGAATAAACGATAATAATAAGTGAGAAGTGCCCTCTCCCCGTCCCCGGGATTAGTATGTCTGTTTTTAGCCAGATTGCAGCCAGGAGGGGCATAGATAAAAATAGAAGTAGACGGAGACGAAGACGAAGAAGAAAAGGCCAAATACCGGAAAAAACAACAACTGACTGTGTACTCTATTGGCAATTAGAAACAAGTGCCAATAAATCCCCTCCCCCTTTGGATTATGACTGAACGGGGCTTCGAGATTAGAGAGAAGGAAAGCGGCTACTTTGAGGGAGGGAAGCTGCAAAGTTGGTTGTTTGGTCGCGGTGATCTCTCGTTCTTCTTTTTTTAGAGGGGGGACGGGGGGAGGACGCCTTTTCAATAGAAGGGGACGGGGATGAATATTTCCGGCGGTTGCAGGTGAACGGGGAGAGGGGAAAAGGGCATAAGGTCAAGGATTGTGGGGACGGGAATATGAAAATGGGGGAATCGGCGGGAAAAGGGCACAAATTTTGCAGAGAGGAAGGCGAGTTAGAGCAGAGCCAAATGGAGGTATAAAAACAGTCGGGGGCGGGGAATCCGGCACTGTCCCCGATATTCCGATCCCTGCACCCGTAAAGTCTCGGCAGGAGGGTCGTTTTTATTCAAAACAGTTACAAAACTGTGGCGCCTTTATATTTTTGTCTTGCCGAGACTTTACGGGTGCAGGTAAACCAGCTATCGAGGACCGAGCCAGGACTCCAAAGACCGGTTGAGCTAAACGGTTCACAACACTAAATGGTGGATATCTCGACATCGAATGGGCCAATTTCCTTACGGTAAACACTAAACTTTACCTTACAAAGAGATCTATCGATTAGTTTCAAGAACTAAAGGATATTATACAACATAATTTCTACTTTTCGGTCCCTAGCTGAACTTGGCACATTGGACAGGATCAGGCTCTCGAATTTCATGCTCAAAGAGGGTCTTGTAAAGTTCAAAGACTACTATACTACGTTTCAAAGGTAACAAAAGCTGAATAGAGCAAAATAGAACGGTTTTAAAGGTCTACAATCATTCTGTTGGACTAAATTTACGCTCTAAACGAGTTGTCCCCTCCCTGGAGCTCTAAAACTGGCGCTCCTTCGAGCTGTGGCTCTTATAACCGTGGCATGATACGAAATATGGTTTTTTTACTCTTGAAAACTATTACAGAAAACGTATACCGTAATCTTTGCGCTTCTGGGGTAATAGGATAGTTCGGAGTGAAGAGCTCTGAAATCTGCGTGAAAATCCCTGGGACCACCTATTGCTGTCAATAATTTTGCACTTTTTAAAGGTCTAATAATGTCCAGTACATTTTCATCTATTTAAAGGGTTCTCTGACAATAATTTCCCACAAGAAGCTTTGAAATCACGGCGGCAAAAGGGGAACAGATGACTGTGTGACCATAGCTCACTTGGCGGGCCGCCATGTTCTGTTCTTTGATAACTGGCGATTGAAGAACCTAATAAAACCATGTATTATGTACTTTTTCTGATCGTTGATTATCAAAATATGTACACTCTCTTCCCCCCTTCTTTTTTTTTCTTTTGGAGAATTGCCAGGGGCTATGAGAGGAGCCGCAACTCCGCCCTCTTCCAGGCTTCTTCCGCGCCGGGATTCCTAATTTTTTTTTGGTTAAAAAAAGCGCAGAATTCCCCGGGAAATGAATGAGGAAAAGGGGATGATTGATATAGAATGAGATGCACGTGTTCTCGCCTGCCCTTTCTCCCCTCCCGGAGGTACAAACAGGCCCCGGCAAAGAGCAGCAGCTGTTCTCTTCTTTCCCTCTTTTTCTCTCTACCACTTACGTAATCGGATAGGAGGATTAATGAGCCCGGGGGGAACAGGAAATAGGGGACGGCAAACAAGAGGGGGAAAATTATTGTAACACTTCGAAGAGGGACGGGAGGAGACGGGAAGATTGTAGAGTGTAGTCCTGCCGTGGGAAATGCCACCTCTCGTAGTCCGTTGTGGTCTAGTGGTTAGGATTTACGGCTCTCACCCGTAAGGCCCGGGTTCGATTCCCGGCAACGGAAGAAACATTTTTGCTTTTTGGAGCTTCCCTTTTCAAGCCATTTTTGAGTTTTTTTTATCATTTCTGAGCCGAAAATCATCTTAAAAAGTGGGCAATAATGATGGTTTTGGCGATTTTTACCCCTTGGAATACAAAAAAAGCATGAACAATTCGTAAAGAGAGGAGAAATGGATCTTTGTTTGTTCAAATGGGACTCCCCAGCTGATTATTGCGAAATATATTTGATGCCGTCCGTCCGTTTGTTTATTCTTTTGATCTGTCTTGGTTCCCGCCGGCAAATCATATCAACACAGGTGGGGAGAAAAAGAAGAGAACGAGAGGCCCGGGTAGAATCGATTGAACTCCTCTTTTTGGCCTGCTCGGCTCTTATTATATTCGCTCTTTTTGCCAGTCAACACCTGCAGGTGGGTTTTAGTGCTGAATCGGAACGGATGGCTCTGTGAAACTGGCGTAAAACAGGCGTAGACGGGCGTGTCGGGCGTTTGTGTCCGTATCTCGGGTATTTCTTGGTCAGTTTCTAAAATTTAAAAGCCATCTTGGAGAGTACGTCAAGCCGATTCTAACAAACCTAGTTACAGCTCAACCAACAACAAAAAAATCTGTAGCCCCACAAACGTTGACTTGGTCGAGATTAGCCTCAGGAAGCGTTACGTAACCTTCCTCATCAAAGTTGAGGAGGCTACCGATTTTTTGACGGTCCGTGTGAGCTGCGACCAGGCTCGTTAGAATCGTCTCGATGTACTCTCCAAGGTGGTCTTTGAATTTTTGAAATTTACCAAGAAATACCCGAGATACGGACACAACCGCCAGACAGTCCCTTCAAAAAACGGGCGCGCTCAAAATGGGAAGGGCCGCGTTACGTAACTTATCGTTTGTAAACGTTTGCGGGCTACATATTTTTTTGTCGAGGTCGCTGAGTTGTGACAAGGTTAAGTAGAGTCGCCTTGACGTGCTCTCCAAGGTGGTCTTTGAATTTTTGAAATCGGTCAAGAAATGACTGAGATACGGACACAAACACCCGCCATTCCCGTCTACGCGCAAAAACGGGCAAAATTGGCCGTTTTGCCCATGTATGCAGAATGAGAAACAAATAGTCTAGATTGAAAACAGAAATAAAAGAGATGTGAATCAACAGAGCAAATTTTTTATTAGTATCTCTTGTTGTTTTCGTTGCTACTTTATTTCTTGCTGCTCCTAGACGAGGCGACTCTGGTCATTTTGAGGATAGGTTTCAAGCGGTGAAAATTACAGATGAGGGATTCGTCGACGTGCATCATAGCGGCGGAATTGTCGAAGGAGCCGCAGTAGTGAGGGGCGGAGAAGATGGTCACGAGCCTCTTGTTCGCGAAGAACTCGTATCCATCCTGGACTACCTGATGAGCCCGGGCCACGAGGTCGATGCCCAGCGTCTTGAGGGCGTCCGCCACGGCATCCGGCCCAAAGACGTACGACACGCCGCGGGTGCTCTCCTCCCAGCCGATGGCATCCTCGTCCGGGTCGCTCCAGAGCAGATCCAAGTGCAGCGAGGGGTTGGCCGGGTTGAGGATGTTCCGCTGGATGGAGCGCAGCTGATCGAGGCACTTGAGCTTCGGCGAGAGGCCACCGTGCATGCAGAGGATCTTGCCAGACACCAGTCCTGTGTAGGGCATCGTGGCAAAGACTTCCTGGAAGAACTCGTAGACCCTCTGGTTGTAGCGACGACAGCACTCTTCGTAGAAGCCGTAGACCTGGTTGATGGCCTGGCACTCGTGGTTGCCGCGCAGGAGGAAGAAGTTATTCGGGTAGCGGATCTTGTAGGCCAGGAGGAGGATGATCGTCTCGAGATTCTGACGGCCGCGGTCTACGTAGTCACCAAGGAAGAGGTAATTCGTCAGCGGGGGGAAGCCGCCCCGGTCGAAGAGGCGCAGCACATCTCCATATTGGCCATGGGTGTCTCCGCAGATCTTTATCGGCGGTTCCACTTCGACCATCGGCGGCTGCTGCAGGAACGACTGCCGCGCATGCACACACAGCGACATAATGTCATTCGCATTCATCACCGTCTTCAGCTCGTTGCACGGCGCTCCAACATTCAGCACTTTGCAGATCACGTCATCTACGTCAATTGCCGGCAACGGGCGATTAGCCATTTTGGAAAAAGACAGCCGACGACGAGAAGAACTGAAACACTAATGAAGCAATTGCTTGGGAGTAGGCGCGAATTGACAAGAGAAGCGACAGGATATTGACAGGATTATTCGATCCGGGACGAGAGATTAGCCGGATCGACAACTTGTCAATCTCCGTCAATACCATGAGCACATACAGGGGCACGCGCCCGGGCGCGCCCGTTTTTGGGCGTAGCGAGGAGTGCCGGGTGTTTGTGTCCGTATATCGGTCATTTATTGGCCAATTTTCAAAATTTAAACACCATCTTGGAGAGCACGTCAAGACGATTCTAACAAGCCTAGCCACAGCTCAAACGGACCGACAAAAATGGTAGTCTCACAAACTTTGATAGAGGAACGTTACGTAACACTTCCTGAGGCTAATCTCGACCAAGTCAACGTTTGTGGGGCTACAGATTTTTTTGTTGTTGGAGCCGTTGAGCTGTAACTTAGTTTGTTAGAATCGTATTGACGTACTCTCCAAAATGGTCGTTGAATTTTTGAAATTGACCAAGAAATGCCCGAGATACGGATACAGACGCCCCGGGTAGTCCAAGTGCAAGCAAACCCCCCGGGCTTGTGTCTTCTGCTCCCTTCCTCCTTATCAGTCCTTTAAAGAAGTCCGAAACAGTCCCCTCCCCCCCGCCGCCGTCCAGTCCCCTTCCCCCCGAAATGTATCAGCTGCTTCTCTACTGTCTCCTGAATGGCCTCGGTTTTTTCTTCTTCCTCTTCGTCTGGAATCGTCTGCCAAAGGTCCGTTTTGATCGTCTCTGGAATAGATTATTTGTGAGTTCTCTATCTCTCTCTTTGTCTTTTTTGATGTTGATCTCTGTCACAAAAATATCGAGTTCGTGGCTATTTTTAGCGGCCAGGCGGCGGCAAAATTTGGTCATAAAAAGATTTATGACGCATTTTTGTTAGGGCTGGGGGACTCACTGCAGCCAGCGACGGGTGTTCTGTTTTTCCAGAGGAGAACAAACAGTGTTTGCAGACTGTCATTGTAACCAAAAAAACTCCATGCCCGAGCGTCACTGAAAAAGTGTAACTAACTCGGTACTCGGATTTCGAGTGAGACAGCTTGACTTTTTCAAAATTTGGTCAGCAGTCGTCAGCATTTGTGTCTCGGTTTAAAGACGACATTTAAAAACATTTTGGGTTGCTCTGTCTGATTTTGAGCTCGTGTTGAGTCTGAAACCCTTCGTCTCGCCGGACCATGGCCGAAAACAGAAAGGCTCAGGTCGAATTTTGGAACTAGGCTCCTTTCCTTTATCATTTTAACCAAATCCGGGAGTTGAGAGCCTTTTTAAAGCGCTGGACCACTTACTTTCGGTACCGGGTCGGGGCGTGGAGGAAAGGGGTTTTGGAGAGAGGCTGGCCGGTCCTTTCAAAACCCATTGTGGCGAATGTTACCTTGAAGTTCAAAGGATTACTGTAACGTTTCGTGGGGCAGTATTCTGCCAAGAAAATAACAAAATGGTCAACTTCCACCTACATTACTCATTTCCAGCCGAAACCCTTCGACTACACCACAATTCCCGGGCTGAAATTGGAAATTCAAACGGCTGAAGAGCTGCCGCCGTATACAATTGAACCTGGCGTTTCCCTTCTTACCGTATCTACCATTCCCGGTCACTTGAAGGATGTTAGACGGTACTATTTATATTTTGTAAAGTAGACGTTTAATTTCTGTTCAGGTTCCCACATCATCGCCAATTTTTGGAATATTTGAAGCTCTGCTTCGGACCGTTGAGTTCCTTCTACTGGGGACCGCGATATGTTGTCTCCGTATCTTCGGAGGAATTTGTGAATGAATTAAAAAAGTATAAAAATAAATTAGGTAGGGTTACTGTATTTTTAAAAATAGTGCGCGCACCCGTAAACAGCGAGCAACACTTGTAAACAACGGGCAGCGCGCGCTGGACGAAATTCACTGATCCGCTTTTAAAATGCATTTTTCTTCAATTTTTTGACATTTTTATAATTTTTAAATTAGATATTCATATTTAGCACAAAATTCTAAACATTTTCAGTGGCTGCATGCCCCCTGGCTTTTGGTAGTATCCTTAATGGAGACGATCATTACTGGAGCCAGACGACTAATTCGGCAATCGTCGTGGAGGGACCCTCTACGACCAATAAACTCCATCCGAAGGTGATTTTTATGGGCAGAAAAGTATGAAAAGAAGGTCAGAATTTCAGTTGTTTGAAAAGAAACAAAATAAAATATTCTTGGATGGACCGACGAAGCTGAACGACGAGGAGGTTATTGATGTAGTGGAGAGCATACGGTAAGGAGAGGGGAATCGAGGGTCCCGGCTGGAAATATCCGGGAACCGAGTACTGTATCCTTTTTTCCAGACAAGTGCCCCTCTTCTTCAAAAACGACCTCATCAGTTCCAAATCCATTCGTGAGGTGCTCTCCTGCCCCTTGACTGTCGCCTTCAATGAGGAGATTGAACTGGATGCTCATCCTATTCCCAAATATGTGGGTCTCCTTCTCAAAATCCCATATTTGTGGTACTTCCCCAGTTAGATTTCCCATGCGCTCGCAGCCGTAAAGTCTCGGCAGCTGACTGATGGAAGTCTCTCGAAAGAGGAATGTGCTGCCGAGATTTTACGGATACGGGGGCGCGGGCTACCGAAAGAGCATATGACCCGCGCAGACCAGTGTATCTCCGTTATTTCTGAACCATTTTCGAAAATTTAAAAATCCTAATGAAGCTAACATCAAGGGCTAACAGCTACATTTCCACTAAAATTGCTAGATAGGAAAGACTGTATGCGCGCAAATTTTTGAAAAATGGTATATTTTCGTCATTTTGTGGGCACAGGCTTTCTCATTGAGCCGTTTGAGCTGAAATTTGAGTGGATGATAGCTCCGCTTATCTGCTCTGTATTGCATTTTAATTTTTAGAAAACGGTCAATAAATAGCCGGGAAAAACAGATTGCGCTCCGGGATTCGACCCCCAAATTCCCCATTTTCAGGTTCCTATCATTATCCACACCGGCGGAATGGTCCAGTTATGGAAGACTGAAGAAATTTGGCAGAAATTCTACGAAACATTGAGTTGGATTCCCGGAATAGATATGTTGAAGCCTCTGGAGCGGGATATTGAACTGAAAATTCGGCGGGAAGTTACCAGACGGGAACGATAGACTCTATGTTTGAAATTTTACGAAATCGTATATTTTATAAAATATTTTTTCCAATATGTACGGATTTTAGGGTGCCAGTTATGGAGGGAGGGGTCTTCTGGGAGGGAAGAATCATTGGCGGTAGGGTAGGGTTACCATTTTGGAAGCGGTTCTCTGAAATGGGGGAATATTCCTGTATTTTGCTTCATTTTTTTAAGGAAGTATAGTAATACCCACTTTAAATTGTTCCGGATTGCCGGCCAACGACTCTACCCAAGTTAGGAGAGACCTGGTTACTGTAGCGTAGTTGGTAAAGTCGACTTGTTGACTGAAGGTCTCGAAACAGTCATCCAAGAGTACTTGCAGCTGAAAGGGGGGAAATTTTTTCTATTTTGGGAAGAAAATGGGCTAATCCAGGCAATAAATCGGCTACAGTATCCATATAAAACTTACCATTTTTGCTTGGCTTGAAACGGAAGAATTCGTCGGTGTCTCGGCTGCCATTGTGTCATATTGGCTGGAGATCATTTCCAGGGCAGCTACTTGCTGATGCAACTTCTGGATATCGCTCTCGCCATCCTTTACTTCCTTCTGTAGCTGTTGTAGATATTCGCAAGCTCTGAAAAATAGAAATTAGACATTTTTAATGAAAGAATGAAGAAAATTGAGCGAATTGATGAAAAAAAGAGCGCGGAGGCGATGAAACGCGCCCCGTTGCCGATTCCCCCCGGCCGGCCGAGGGTGCATCGCAGCGCTCTCTCTCTATTGAAATAACACCAAGTGTGTGTGTGTTTCAGTGTGAGAAATCAGCAGAAAACAACAATGCAGCGATCAAGTCACGGAGCATATGGAATGCATGGTGAGTTCAGCTATTTTTCAGACAAATTGTATATTTATTTAGAATTTTATTCTAATTGTTCTATATTTTTGTTGAGTAGCTTGTTTATTCAAAAAAAAACGTGACTCTAACACGTGCTTCGCAGTCTACAGCAAAAAATACTGACTGATTTACCCAAAAAATGACATTTTGTCCGAGTTACATGCTGCATCTTTACGCAATGCATTTCGCGAGGTAGCGCCTGTGAAGACCAGACATCGTCATCGATTTTTGACATCAAGCCGGATAAACAAGCATTATAACGGGGTAAAGGACACGTTTTTTTTGCTGGAAAAATTATGGGAAATATAAGCAAGAGGAATATAGAAGCTTTTGCTGTGGTCTAAGACGAGCGGCTTTGTTAATTTGCTTGTCAGTGAAGAAATATATGTTTTCTAAGAAAAATATTATTAGAAATTGCTGTTTTTAGCTGTTTGCAGATTGTAACGGATAGAAATGTATAAATAATACAAAAGTAATGAAGAAAAATTGAAAAAGCTCGCCTTACAACAATTTTTAGCTCTGGGCGTTGAAGAATCTCAAAATAACAGCATTTTTACTTATTTTTGACAACGTTTACATGTTTTTACCTTCAATATAATAAGAAAAACATAATATACAAAAAGTAATAATATTACCTGAAGAGAATAGATGCATTTGTCGTTTTACATCCCATTGCTGATGGCGTCTGTGGAATCAGCTCTTTCAAATCGCTGTAGCCATTCTATGTTTTTCTTTCTTTGCTAAAATGGAGATTTCACTTACATTGATGGCTTCTCTTCTTTGCCGTTCACATCTCAAATGTGTTTGCTTCTTTCGGTCGTTGAACGGCGCCTCCGAGCCAGTTGGACTCATTTCTGACATGTCATCGGACATTCCTGATGAATTTCGGCGAACCATATTGATCTGTAGTTGATATATATTTTGTATAAGAGGTTAGAAGAAGAAAACAAAGGGGGCAAAAGAAGTCACGTGTTTGTGCCGATCTACGGCGTTGAAACGTGTGAGGGTACGTAAATTCTCGTGCCCGGCGTGATGTACCCTCCCTTTGGAGACTAGGATGGAAAGATCGCGTCATACTTTGATCACCCTCGATGCTTTTCAACAATCGATTTACTCATTATCGCATCGCTTTGTCTCACTTCTTATTGAAGTCGTGTTTAGAGTAGGTACAATCACTATACTCTGCGTTTATTTCACCTCTAAACCTGTAAAAAGCACCTACTTTTGGTTAATGAAATCAAAACGTTGAATTTACATATGATCCATTTATTTTATTAGCTTCTTCTTCTGATTCATTTGTATTCTTGTCAAATGCTACCGTTTCATTATTTAGCATAGCAGGAAGAAATCTAGAAAAGTAGAAACGAAAGAGAAGCAAAAATGAACGTATAACCAGTACACTTTTTCGTTTCTAATTTGAACTAGCGCATTCCCGCCTTTCTTTGGCCTGATTTCCGGAATTTCTCGAGCAAAGCGAAATTTGCCTAATTTGATTTTTCATTTTCTCGGTTTACTCGGTGACGTCGCCCCTCTTTGTAATATTTCCACACAATTTATCTAGAGACTTCTATTTGCTAGTACCGAACTTATATAACAACGAATCGTCACAAACAGCAATATAATACTTTTCTTTTTTATAAAATATGGCAGTAATTGGTTTTTTTCAGCTAACATGGCGAATATTGCTTTTACTCGTATTCAACGAGAATGTAAGGAGGTCGTAACAAACAAGGAAATTCAAGAAACTGGAATCATGATCGAAATTTTAAACGAAAACCTTACTGAGATCAAGGTAAGGCAAATTTATGCATTCTGTAATCGTATTGTGCTTTAGGGAACGATCCGCGGCCCTCCTGAGACCCCATATGAGGGCGGAACATTCGATTTGTCTATCAAAATTCCAGATTCATACCCCTTCACCCCTCCTAGTGTAAGTATTCTGTTTTTTGCTTGTTGTTACGAAGGATTCAACTGAAAGAGTGTAGAAAGATTTATTGCCAGAATGTACCGAGAACCGCTTTTATGGAATCATTTAACTTCACTTCCATACGCTATTTATAAGGAAACACTAAGCCACGCTGCATTTGAAATATAAAATCATGAATAAACTTACGGCAAAGAAACATATGAATTATCAATATCAATTTTTTTTTTCAGGTAAAATTCATTACGCGAATTTGGCATCCTAATGTCAGCTCGCAAACTGGCTTGATCTGCCTCGACATATTGGATAAACAATGGGCTGCTTCTTTGACACTGCGTACTGTTCTTCTTTCTGTGCAGTCCCTTATGTGCACACCGGAACCGAAGGACCCCCAAGATGCCGTTGTAGCAAAACAATACATGAGTAAACCGGAAGTCTGGAAGGTGATTCATGCAATTGTTTCTTTTTTTAAATTTAACCTGGTTTTAGGAAACTGCTCTCTACTGGACATGGCGCTATGCCAAAGGCAGCAAAGCACCGAACAAGGCATACAAGGATAAGGTGGAGAAAATCCGCGATATGGGAATTCCTGAGGCTTGTTATAGCTTTTTCTTTCAAGCATTACATTTTCAGGATGAAGCTCTTACCACATTGAGCAACGTCGATTGGGATATGACTAAAGCAATGGAAAACCTTTTCTCATAAAGCTGCGTCTTGATGTGCTCCAGCTATCTTCCAACTTGTGTTATACTGGATATAATTTTGTCCGTCTCTTGTACTTTGATAATCGCAGCATATATACCGGTATCATATCCGTTGTTTTCTTCCCCCACAACACTTTAATTACCAAGTTTTCCTGCTCAATTGGCTCTATCTTTGACGATTTTCTAGGCCGATGCTTGCATTATTTTGAGCTAGGATTTGTTTTAATTGTCCGCATTTTTTTTTGCTATATAATAAAGTCCTATTTTTGTACCTGATCGTTTTTTTAAATGGTTTGCCTAAAGATATCACAGACTAGCCAGGCTGGTAAACAATTTTTGAAATTGCGTTTAGTTCAGAATGGGCAACGAAGAATCAAAGCCGAAAGAGACGGCCAAACCACCTGTAGATGGCGAGAAAAAGCTGAAACCATGCTGCGCCTGCCCAGAAACTAAAAAGGTAACAATTGTCTTCTTACATGTTATGATAATGCTTTGATTGTAGATTCGAGATCAATGTATTATTGAGAATGGAGAAGAGCATTGCGGGAAACTGATTGAAGCGCATAAACAGTGTATGAGAGATGCCGGCTTCAACATCTAGTCTTTATTGTGAAAAAGCTTTAGATTTTTGTTTTTGTTAGGTTTTGTTTGTCATATTTCTAATAAACTACGTATGTATGTATATAATTTGATCTTGTTTACTATGGCATTGACCATGTGATTTTTGTAAAGTGCACAAATGTGGTTTACTATTTAGGATATCATTAGCTATGACGGCGTCGGCAGATCGGGTCATTATGGAAGTCCATCTATTGAATCAAGAGATATTACGGCTGGATACGATGGCCAAGCAAAGGATAACAGCAATTAGGTATTATTCGCTGGATATTAACGCATACTTGTTTCAGTCAATCTATAAACGATGAGCGGAGAATAATAGAAGAAGTAAAAGAGCTCAAGATGCTATTAGTTTCACTAAGAAATAAAATCAACTCAATTTCCGGACTCGTTCACCGAGTAAGTCTTTGCAAGTCTTATACTTTAGCAGTAGCTTCAATTTTTGCTATGTTTTGAAGCTAGCTAATTGTTGTTATTAGAGAAATGTGGATAATGGACCTGTAATTTTCAGTTGCCGTCCCGATCAGAACAACTTAAACTAACTAGCGAGGTTGAACGACATTCCAAGGAATTAGAAGAAAATACCAAACAAATGAGAATAGCCACAGTTACAGCTAAAAAGAGAATATGTAAGTTTATTTTTGTAATTTATTATCGTACTTACAACCCTTTATAGCTGAATCGGCTCGCAAAAATCTTATAAATGACAGTTATGAAGGACGACGAAAAGAAACCGACCAGATGACTCTAAAAGAAAATGCTACAAAGGTTTTTTGTTGACAATTTCTTTACAATAAATTATTGCAGGCAACTGAAAAACTATCCGATTTGGTATTGAGAATGTCACAACAAGTAACACATAGTGAGCAAACAATGGATAGTCTTGTTCACTCAAGTAATATATTGGCACAAACACATAATGAATACGATGCACAATCTTCTCATATACAGGTCAGTATTTTCTTATTTTATTCAAACCAATGATTTATTTAGACCGGAAGTAAACTTTTATCGAAGTATGAACGACGCGAGTTGACGGATAAAATTCTTATCACTTTAGCTATGATCTGCTACTTTCTTGTCATCTACTACATTCTTCAGAAGCGGGTTTTCTCAAAGTTTTGGTTCTTCTAAACCTTTCTTGCTACTTGTACAATTGGGTATTGGTGTGATTAACGGTGTAAAAACGTGTGCATAAATATTTCTTCAGCATTATTTTCTTTTACTTCGGCTTTATGCCCTCTTTGTTTTCCTTTTTATTTACTATTTTAGGCAATATATAATAATCTTCTAGTTATAAAAATGACCGAAACAAAGCAGCCAACAATGGCTGAATTTCTTCGCCAGTTATCGGAGTTTCTTCGTGAAGGAAAAGAGGATGTCAGTTTCTTTTTACCTTTAACATTTTTCTTTTCATAATTACAATATATTTTTTTGCTTTTTAGGATGCAAAACGTCTTCTGGTCAGAGTTGAAGGTCTTCTATCCGCCCGTGATGATGCCAATCGCGGTACCGAACATTATTGTGCCGTTGGCGGATGCATCAATATTCTACAGTATGCCATCAAAATGGATCCTAAATCGGCTGATGCTGCCGATGAGGTATGTTTATTATTTTGTTGTCATCTTAAAATCGTTCTAGCTTGGCTGGACTCCACTGATGATCGCAAGTTCTGCTGGAAAATCTCCTATTGTTCGCTACCTTCTTTCCCTGCCTCAAGTTAATGTAAACACTAAGAACAAAAATGGCCAAACGTCTCTTCATTATGCAGCCAGTAAAAATCATGCAGAAGTGAGTTTTTTAAATGTGTTTTTAAAGTTTAAATTAAGATAGTACATCTTTTAATGGAACACGGAGCTGACGTTAATCCAGCTGACCGTTATGGACATACTCCGCTTCATAGAGCTGCTAGTCAAGGGCATCAAAAGGTATGTTTTTTCCTTGTAAAAGTAATACATAAAATTTTAGATAGTAAATATGCTTCTGGGCCAAGATAAAATTCGAGTAGACATTCGTGATAGTGAAGGAAATACGCCGTTGTGAGTTCATTTTTTTACCAAAATGTAGACGATTTTTTTTTTCAGATTCGTGGCTTGTGAAGAGGATCGTGAAGATATTGCAATCGCCCTGGTAATGAAAGGAGCTTCATTGACTACTGAAAATCGTGTATGTTATTTTTTTTCTATCCTTTTATAATACTTTTCGTTTAGGAGAAGAAAACTCCACTGGATATGGTGAAGACATCAACTTTACGTACCAAATTGAAGAGAGCCGAAGAACGTGCTCAAGCCAAGGAGAATTAAACCTTTTGAATCTGTGTATAATATCATTTTTCCCGGTCTATAAAATTTATTTATCTATTTTATTCTTTCAGTTTTCTAATTGCAGAGACTCGTGTGCAAAGTGAAACTGACCATGGTCATCCAAGGTTTGGCGCCTTGTCTTGCTTGCCAAAAGTCACGGCGACACGCAAATGAGCTGAAAATTGGTGGGTAACCATAAAACTAGGCGTAGAACATAATGGAAAAGGAATTGGAGCACAGCGATTTGTCGGAAAGTCAGGGGCAAGACTTATGAAGCAATCTAATAGCACACTCCTAGTAGTTCCGGGGTGGTTTTTTTGCAGTTGGGTTATTTGAAGTGGAATCCAGCTTATCAGTTTTACCCAAAAAGATAATCAGAATCTCACCGGATTCGATGCTGGCAATTCAATGAATAATTTTAGGGATGCCAGGAGCTGGAACTCTTCACGTGTGTTCATCTTTCTCCTGATTACGAGAAGATCTTGTCTCGGTTTAAATCAATCCATATAAATAACATTGCAGAGACGCGGAAACCTTCATCATTTCCGCTGATTGAGGTAATAACTTACACTCCTTTAAATTTAAAAAAAAAGTGAAAAGGTTCCCTTGTTAGAACGAAATAGGAACAAAGTACGTATAAATATTTTTTTTATAAATTTTTATTAATGATTTCTCTGTCTCTTTCAGCGTTTTATCTACCGTAAGTTTCCAAAAAATGTGGAACAAATGGTGGAATGGATCGTTCATGATCGATGTGAATATTTTCCTGTAGATGCCTTGACCATATATAAATACCTTCAGACCTCTCCCAGCTTCGAATCGTTCAGGCAATTTTTTATCGAACTCTTTATCGGAGAATTCATGTAGATTTTAGCCCCCCTCATTTTCATTATTTCACATTTATTGACCAAGAGTTTATCTTCACTACCTCCTTCCATCGTCCCTCTATCACCATCTCTATAATATACCCTTATTTAAAGTGCTATGGTGTCTGTGTGTTCGTTGATACATCTAGATTTCGTGGCGCAGCGTGAAGTGAGCGGGAGCGCGGGGAAGAGGTCGTGGGTTCGATCCCCGCCACAGTCAAACATTTATGCTCTTTTGTTTTACTGTGTTTACGACAGTCGAAGGCTGCGACAGGCTACCTGGTAATTAATAAAGCGTCTCTCATACCTTGCTCATTTGGGCATGCACTCCCGTTTTTAAAAAAAATTTATTTATCTATTTTATTCATTCAGTTTTCTAATTTGCAAAGACTCGTGTGCAAAGTCACTCTCGCGGAACAGCAGACAATCATAATAGAGAGAGAGAGAGTGTACTCGACGAGCTACTAAATAGCTTTCCCATTGGCCAGCTATCCTCCCCGTTAGTCCAACTAATAATATGCGGGAGATGTTGTCTCTGCAGTTGCTGAGATTGCGGGGCAAATATCAACAGAAAACAATAGGACAGATGATCCATCGCAGGGCCGAAACTTCTTGGTCTTCTCGCTGTAGGGGGTCCTCCCCCTCCTCCCGTCTAATTCATGAGGCGTCTAATAGACTCGTCCCCCCACTAGTATACTAATAGAATCAGCCGCCGTGTCGGGAAGGCAAAGGATTTCTATGAGAGAGGGAGAAGATGAGCACTTTCACCGGGTGATTATCTCATTTCTGGTGCCGGTTGTGACCTCGTCTGGCAGGGGGAACCGGGAGGAGGGCGGAGGATCGCGCAGCAGCAGGGGGCGGGAGCTGGCTGCCTGGCAGACCAAGGGGGCCTATATTTTCGAAGAGCCCCGGATCTACTAACTCTATCCAATTATGATTCCTATTCTATTTCTAGCAGCTTTTAGTATAGATTACGGTAAGTCGGGCGGGAAGAGGGGTTTTATTGGGTAAAAGTCCTTTTTTTTCATTTTGAAACGTATACAAAAGCCAAGAAAACTGGAAGTATAATGGGTAAGCATAATTTATAACAGGAGAAAAATATTTAAAAAAATGGGTAAAATAGTGTTTTATTGAAATTTTCCCGTTGCCGAAAAAAATGCGAAAGTTTTGAGCCACAGTTAGACAGCTGTGCCTATTACCCTCCCCTGGTGTTCGTTTGTATATATTCTTAGCTAATCTTCTTGTCCTTGTCCAACAGACTGTCAGCTGTGGCTGTTGTTGTGTTTAACCCGGATGGGAAGGGGTTATTTACCCTGTATCCTATAAACAAGGATTCGGCTGTCTAACTGTGGCTTCCTCAAACTTAGATAAGAGTTGCCTACCACCCTCTCTCTTCTTCTCCCCTGCAATGAGTGATATTCCCGGGAGAGTCCCGGGGTAGATGGACCACGACAAACAGATAATAGACATACGGGAAGACGGGGAGACCCAATTGAAGATAGGACCCCTTTACTCTACTTTTTGGAACACCCCTTCCCTTCGAGACCCTAGCCAACCGGGAGAGAGGCCAGAGAGAGCCGAACTGTCAGGAAATGAGCCGGCCGGCCGGGTCAACAGAAGCCTAATTCCGAGATAAACACGACCGCTCCGGCGGCAAACCTCTATACAATAATCCGGAGGGGGTCACCTATCAGGTTACCATCATAATCCCCCTCCCTCTGGATGTTGGGGAAAACACCTGCGTGAACCGGTAACAACTATATTTTTGAATTTGAAGAATTACGGTTGTTTTGTTACAAGAATACAACACATTTTTAACGAAAAATCACTCAAAATTCGAAAAAAAAATTAAGAAAACGGCGAATTCCCTAGTCCAACTGGTTACCGTACTCCGGCGCGCTTTTAAACGTCCCATTTGTCTATAATTATCATTTTTAGAGCAATTTTCACCCATTTTCTTCACTTCTAAAGTGATATACAGCCACTTTTCACGCTTTTCCTTCCGTCTATGTTCGTGTCGTTGCCATCAGGGGCCGGGGGGATGGGAGAAGCCCATGCATAAATCAAAGCCTGAGGAGCAATTATCGGTCAAGCAAAGTCAAGTCGCCCCCCCCCCCCCCCCCCCCGCCAGGAAACCCGCTAAATTTGTGTGGTTCTCGAGAGGAGAGGGTGCCCCTAGTCACCTCTAGGGAAGGAGAGGGAGGCGGCAGCTTTCATAACTTGTCAACAGCCGGTTGACAGACGCATTTGCATTTTGATTGGAAGGGCACCGGTCAGTCACCCGAGTACTACTTATGAGGAGAGGAGGAACAGCCAGATGAGGGCAATTCCCGGCCCCGGAAGGCGATCGGCTGGTCAGCCGGAACCCCGGGATAATTTCCGGATTCAAATCTGGCAAATAAACTGTACTAGAGGGAAAATAAGAAGAGTGAAAGCGCCACAGCGCTGTCTTACTGTGGCGTTGAAAAAAGTTTTAAAAAAATTCGAATTTTCAGGGTTTTCTGCCTCTCCGGAGCAGTTAGCCTGCCTGCGGCAAGAACGAGCTGCCGTGGAGAATCCAGCACAGAATATTATTACCGTATACTCCCAACAGCCGGCGTATTTACACTGTAAAACGCTGAAAGGAACCAGCCAGCAGGTTTGCCAGAATCTCTTGCCATTCCTCGCGCAGCAATTTCACCTCCGTTGTGGTCTAGTGGTTAGGATTTACGGCTCTCACCCGTAAGGCCCGGGTTCGATTCCCGGCAACGGAAGAAACATTTTTGCTTTTTAGCCTGACTATTTCCATCGGTCTTTTGTCTTTTTTCGCCGTCCTGACCCTGCCTAAATGACCCTCGGCTGCCGTTATGCAATTTGAGTGTTCTCCGGGGATAGATAGAGGGGTGTGGGGGCAGCAGGGATTGTCTCCAGTACCTCCCCCGGCACCTGTCAATTAATTAGGCTAATTAGGGGGTTACTGGAGAGAGAGAAGCAGTCGAAAAGGGGCAGTCAGCCGGTGGCGGCGCGGGGATTTTGGGGGACTATTCAAAGGGGGGAGAACTTGTCAAGCGCGAGAGAATTCAATTCATTCGGGAATATTTCCAGGTGGCATGGACAAGAGCCGGCGATCAGGCTCTATTGACAGCCGGACAGCAGAGCTTCACATCCGACCCGCGATTTCAAGTCTCGAAAAAGACCGACGAAGATTGGATTCTGATTATTAGGTAAAGACATTGAAAAGGAAGGGAGGAAAAATGGGGAAACAGGGAGCGAAAATGGGAGGAAAAAGGCATGGGAACAGTTCTCGGCTGTCTAACTGTGGCGGTTAAATTATAGGGTATCTTTTCAGTACCACAGTTAGACAGCAAAATGGCAAATTCGGGGCGACCCGAAGATGCATTTCTTTGGAGGGTTTGCTGTCTACTTGTGGCCCAATTATTGGCAACGATAAGAATATTTTTCAACCGCCACAGTTAGGCCACGGCACGGGCAAACTGTCGTACTGCGGCGATTTGACAGCGCATCCTTGTCAATGGGCGAGAAACAATTGCCTTTGCTTACGGCCATACCACGTTGAAAGTACGCCATCCCGTCCGATCTGGCAAGTCAAGCAACGTTGGGCCCGGTTAGTACTTGGATCGGAGACGGCTTGGGAATTCCGGGTGTCGTAAGCTTTTTACTTTTGCTTTCTTGAAAAATCAAGGTTTTTTTGTGAAATTCTTCCCAATTTTTTCTCCACTCCCCATTTATCTCCTACCAATTGGCACTCCCTCCTCTCCTTCTTGCCACCTGGCTGTGCCTCCATTTCCTTGCGCCCTTGGAAGGGGGCAAGTGTTCGCACACACGGCCCACTGGATAGCCCCCTTCTGACTCTCGCTGTCGTGTGAATGACCGTAACATAACACTTCTGTCATTGTTTGTGGTCCTCCTCCCATGTTAGATGCGCCATTTGGCATCGCAGCTCCGGGCCACTTATGAATCATGTATGCTAATGAGATACGCCAGGTTGGCCGGACAGGCCTTGAATTAGAGATCTTTACCAGGCAGTCAGCTGGGGAGAGGGGGATTGTTACTGTCAACAACAATACGGGGATGATCCACAGCCGATTCTCTGGTGCGCCCGCACCCGTAAAATCTCGGCAGCTCTGGGAACAGTTCTGCCGGGGGCGCGCCCTAACAGATCTCGCAGCTGCCGAGATTTTACGGGTGCAGCCCCCTCCCCCAAAAAAAAACATCTCTTCCAGCTTTAAAAGTTTCAAAGCTAATTTTTCGTTAACAAACTAGTAGAAACTGACTAACTGTGGATCTTTGTCATATTAGGGAGACTGCTCTCTCTCTCTCTACCTTGTGAATGTGTAAAATGGGTGTTCCGCTCGATTTGCGCTTCTCCGGGATGCAATCAGAAGCACTCGGCCAATGGGATTACCTCAGAGAGGAGAGTCCCGGGGAGAAGAGTCGGGCAGATGTCTCTCTTCAGCCAATTTCGGTGAAGAGGGAGAGGGATACTCTTGAAAAAAGTCGAAAAGTGCCGGCACTTGGCGAATTTTGAAGAAAATAGGGCAGAATTAGTATAGTCCTACAAAGAAAAGAGACTTTCAAAAGTCGCCACAGCCAGCAGAGCCACAGCTTGAACATACTGTACCAATAGAACTGTCTAACTGTGCCTTTAAATTGGCAAATAAATAATTTTTCCCTGTTTCAGACGAACAGATTTGACGGATACTGGCTGTTATCTCTGTGAAGTGAATACCGAGCCGTTGAGCAGTGTCTATGCCGTTTATTTGGATGTTAAAGGTCGGATTTTAATGGTTTTAAAGCTAATGGATACGGTATTTTCAGAATCTCCAACACCGTCTCCGTTGAATTCTAGTAAGTATCGCTACAGGACCATTTGAACCGGTTTTGGAGCCTGAATAAGGGAGCTAGAGGGAATATATAGAATATCGCGGGGTTTTAGTGGTCCTGGAGGGAATTTCCGGAAATTTTTAGACGTCAAGAACCGGAATGGGCTACAGCATCTTATGAAAGGCTTAAAAATGTAGAATTTCATGGAAAAATATACATTATTGTAATAATAGAGGCTCTGACCGTAGTCCAGAGGAAACAGATGAGAAATTTGGAGTTTTTGGGGATTGACCAGGAAATGTCCTACAGTACTCCGGGGAGATTTATAAGCTCCATATTACCCCTAAAAATTATCCATTTTTTTTCCAGAGAAATCAGCCAAATTAATGGCCAATATGAACGGCAACGAGGTCCTTCTGAATTGTACCGTAGCCCTCGGCGACTCGGCCGAGGATGAAATTGTCTGGACCCGGGACGGAAAGACTATTGACCTCAATGACACCAGCAGTGAGTTTTCTTTTTCTTTCCATTTTTTTGGAGGGAATTGATAGATTTGAATTGCTCTCTCCCAACCGCCAATGGGATTAGATTTCGGTCAGTCGCCTCACGGCGGGAGACTAATCCCAAAGGGAGAGGGGATGGAAGAGCGGGGGACTGTTGAGGAGAGACGATATAATTTAATTACTCCTCTGACGATTAAAATATAATATTATTAATTTTAATTACTTTCAGAATACGTGTGGAAAGTTAAACGAGCTACAGGAGTCGTCGTCCATACAGTCAGAATCAGGTGAGTCGCCGCGGGATCCCCGGGCTTTTAAACGGATATTCTAAGGTTTAAATGGATAATTCGAGACTTCGCTGTGAGACCCATTGAGAAAATTCGAGTATTTCTACAGTAATCTCTCCTCACAAGATAAGGATACTTGCTCGGCATCACTTTTTCAAACTTTTTTGATGCCATCTTGTGGAGAATTTTCTGGCGATCAAGACATATTCTTTCGTTTTTGCTAAAATTGCGCTCTAGAGGAGGAAAATGCAAAATGAGTTTCAGTGCTAAACATGTTTTTGGACTTGTCTATTTTCCATTCCTCTTCTAAAAATGTGAATCGGTGGCTGAGTTGATAGTGCACTCGCCCACAAAACTTTTGGCTTTTTTTCAACTTGGGTTTGATTCTTCCAAAGTTTTAAGTCATTTTTGTAATATTCTGGGGGTGATTGAATCAGTTTTCGACTACTTTCCCCTTTATATGCCGTAAAAAGGGCGAGAAGGTGTTTCCACAGCCTTCTGCTGTGAATATTTTTCAATCTTCCGTACTTTCAATATTTTCCTTTCCAACGTTACTGTGAGTGTTACAACAGAAACAAATGGTGTCGATCACCCCCAAAAAATTGCAAAAATGACTTGGTCCCTTGGAAAAATTGAACCCAAGTTGAAAAAAAGCCGAAAATTTTACGGGCGAGTGCACTATCCACTCAGCCACCGCTTCACCTCCTTAGGAGGAGAATGGAAAATAGACAAGTCCAAAAACGCGTTTAGCATTGAAACTCATTTTGCATTTTCCTCCTCTAGAACGCGATTTTAGCAAATAAAGAATATGTCTTGATCGCCAGAAAATTCTCCACAAGATGGCATTAAGAAAGTTTGAAAAAGTGAAGCCGAGCAAGTATCCTTCCCTTGTCAGCAAGCGAAATGAAATATTTTTGGCTGAATAACTCGGCAGACGCCGATTGGCCACCAATTTCGACCGCCAACGGCGTATATTTCCTAGACTAACCAATAATTTTACCTGGCTGCACAAACGAATAAATTCAAATTATCTCTCGGCAGCGGGGAACCCTGCTGCGATTGGGGGAAAAATGAGGAATGGAAATTGACCAGAAACCGGAAAAGCGTCATAAACACTGGCTACCTTGTAGGCAACCGGGAACAATTTTTTGAGGCAGAGATAGTGATTTCTTCAATTAGGGAGACTATTAGCAGCTCTTTTCACCACGAGAAAAGAGACAGCCCGCTGTTGCTCGATTTCTAGTAGAAATTCCCAGGATCTTTTAAATTTTCAGTTAACTTTTCACTTGCTGAGCCGGGATTACTGTTGAAATATTCAATTTTATCCTCTGGGTCCCGTAACGAAAGCCCCAATTAGCCTATAACCGTGGAGTATTCATTGACAGTGACTCGAGCTCGTTTTTCCTCAAATCTCCCCCCGAACTCCTCCATTTTTTAAAGCGAATATCCCATTCAGATCGGCCACAATGGATGACGATGGTGATTATGCCTGCCAGAATAAGTACCAGCGAGCCAATCAAATAGTCCATGTCAACAAAGCCGAAGCTCAACGGAGCCCCTCCTCGTCCTCGCCTGTTCTGTTGAAATTTCTTCTTTCTCTCCTGTTTTTATTGATTTCTATAGCTTAAAAAGAGTCCTTTTTGTGTTGAAAATCAATTGAAAATGTTCACATTCCTTGGTCTAACCAAATATTCCCATGCCATGTCATTTCTCCCTCCTCTCCCTTACTCTCAGTCCACTTTTGACAATATTCTCATATCTTTGATCATTCTCAAATGAATTATGGGTCTACTTTTTGTATTCTCTTTGAATAAACATTTATACATATTGTATAAACCGAAAAAAATCATTGTTTTAATGTAAAAATCAATTCAAAAACTTATTTTTCCCCTATTTTGAGCTCTTCACGGCGTTACTTGAAGAGGGTACGCAATTGCGTATTTTAAAATATCGCGACCGTCAAGAATTCATATGGCCTAAAGTTTGCACAGTAAATGTCAACTTTCAGCTGTATTGATGGTTTTTCTCTCCATTATTTGCTTATTTTCCCGTAGAAAATGTTAAAATCCGTCATTTTAATAGCCACCGGCTCTTATTTTATAGGTAAATGCGCCCTAAAATTAAAAATTCTCTTCCAGAGATTCCCCAGCCCCGTTAGTCAGCAAATAACGATTTCATAACACTTTCTTATAGGATTTTTTCGTCATTAATGTTATATTTATACCGTAATATATTATTTTAAGACGTCTCATAAAATTCTCATATGGCATGACGGATGTCCCTGTAGCAACGGTGAGCAGGGCCGAGTCGCCTGACTCCCCCGGGAACTCGCCCTCACCGCCGGCTGTTGTCCCAAATAGGTTGGTTACTGTATGTTTTATATTTATTTAAATATTTTCAGTGAAAAAATCACAAGAAATCAGTCAAAACAGCCACTGACGAGAGAACAACGAAGAAATGAAGGTAGGCACCCTTATTAGCCCGAATTTTGATTATTTGAACAGCCCGGAAATTTTTTAAAGATCTTTTCTATGTTTGCCACATTTCGTTGGCACGGAAAAAATCAAATTAATCAAAGGAAAGAGTAAAAAACTGGGTAAAATGGCCGTTTTTCAGAATGTGCCTTTGCCAAGTTCTTATCCATCGAAGAACAGCGTCTACGCAAGAGTTTTCCCCAATTGCCGTACAGGGACATTGAGAAAAGGGTCAGTAGACCTATTTCATTCTATTTTATTCATTGTTTTTAAAGATTTTATAGAGAAAAATGTATATTTTCAGCTTGTGGCGGGATGGATGAAGATGAGACCCGCTCAACGGCTAAAATATCTCGACTCGGAGAATTCAGGCGGAATGAAAGAGAAGGTAGGACCCTTTTTTCGATTTGAAGTTGAAGAATGATTCCTCCAGAAGCTGTAGAGTCCCCCGGCCGAGTTTCGTGCCGAAGAATCCGTAAATCCTCGGCGCCGCGTTTCTTTGTGCCGAAATCTATCACAAAATCGCTGTTTTTCAACTTTTGTCTGAGGCATTAGGAGGTTGAGCAGGAAATTTGGCCTTGGAAACGTTCCATAACACCGAAAAAAGAGTTGACTGCCGCCAAAAATTCTCACCAGTTTCGTTGGATATTCCTGGCGGAATCATTGAAATTCCGGCCATTATTGGTGTCAAAACTCTATATTGCCCCTTTGGTAATCAGAAATTTCTATCGAAGTGGCGGCATTGCCCATTTTCTCCTCCTTTCTGGACCTATCTGTCCTCCGGGAAGAGAGCTACCGTCTTCAGTATGCGCTAAAAGCCAACGAGCCACAAAATTCATATTTTTCTTGTTGCTGTATTTGTCATCCCAAAACAATAATACTCAAAACACGAGGCGGTTATCATCAAACTTATGAAAAAAAAACTCGGGGGGAAATGTACGGGTGTTGGCATTGTGCTGTAAACACAACACACAGTGTTACGCTCCTCGTCAAATCGGTTCCTTATTTTCCAGTCTCAGGACTAAAAAGACTAGATTAATCTATACTGAAAACTATTAAAAGCCCCAGGAATATGGTATGTTTTCCGTCCAGATTGACCTTAGAATTTGAAGAGAGTCTCGCGAGTTGTTTATGCCGCGCTGGTATCAAGGATGGCGTCATGTTCGGGGGGATACGAGCGCCAAAATTGAAATTCTCCAACTCATCCTTGTTTTCGATCGACTCGCGTTGTATTTCGTCACTAAACAATCATTTCCTCCCCAAAAATCCCAATTTCCAATGGAAAATTTCTTTGAAAATGAGGATGTTTACATCTTACAAGTAAGTAGAGCCGTCTGCAGAGGGGCTATTCCTGTTTTTAACCCATCGCCCCCTTGAAAAACCCAATTTTCAGAATGTTGACGACGGAAAGGCTTCATTGAAGAGAAAGCTCGACGAACAATTTGACTGCCGACTGAAATTGCCCTCATTAAAAACGGCCACAACAGGAGGAGGAGGAGGAGGGATAGTAGAGGTTCCTGGTAGGTTTAGAGGATGTTATGATACCATAGACATAAATATAAAATTAGGAAAAGAGGCATAACAGGAAGGAATACTGTATTTCCCGGAGTAACTCTATAGGCTCGACCCACGGATAGTCCGATCCCCTGCACCCGTAAAGTCTCGGCAGGAGGATCATCTTTATTCAAAACTGTTACAAAACTGTGTCGCCTTTATTCCTTTGTCTTGCCGAGACTTTACGGATGCAGGGGTCGGAATATCGAGGACCGAGCCGTTTCGAATGCTCGTCGGGTGCTACACTTTTTCCAAACTAAGGGGATACTGTATCGCCTCCTATTTTCACAATTTCTGTTCTGATATACACCAACTTTCGAGGCTTCTTGCGGTAAAAATACCGTACGACACCCTATTATTCCCCCAAAAAGGTATTTATCTCTCCCCGAGTTGAAATTTCCACTCGGCCGGCTATCTAATTGTTGCCGTCTGTGCTGTCCTGTTTTGCTGTTTTGCTGTTCTCTAGCATATAACAAATTTTGTGAGGATATGATGGGAGAAACCTCTCATACATAGTATATAGCAAGCATCTTTCTCCTTCTTATCCCAGCATCCGCCTCTACCAGCAGACGCATAACGTTGAAGGGAAGGAGAATTGTTTTGCTCGTCTCTCTCCTATTTTTCCATATATTTTTCTGTCTGCCCTCGTTGTTTACGTCGTCATCGTCGACGAGGAGGGCAAAAGAGAGAAGAGAGAGAGAGAAGGGAGAAAAGGGTATGTTGACTGGGGTCTGGGGGTCGTGGCCGTGTCGCGTGATCCCCCCTTCCAAACAGAGAGGGGATCTTCTTCTTGTTAGGGGAAATTTAATGAAAAATCTCTTCCCCCCATCTGGGTCTTTTCAACCAGATTAATAATATTATCCCCCTTCTTTTTAATACAGAAAGAGAGAGAGAGAGAGAATAACATATTTTGCCCTTTTTTAGGTCT
Organism: Oscheius dolichura; assembly: GCA_932521035.1. Classification (NCBI taxonomy): domain Eukaryota; kingdom Metazoa; phylum Nematoda; class Chromadorea; order Rhabditida; family Rhabditidae; genus Oscheius; species Oscheius dolichura. Next base: position 1,596,680 of record OW051494.1, on the reverse strand, counting down.
GCTTGCTAAGCCAGCCAGTCAAAAACAACCGAAGCCAACAGCCATCAGTGGACAGCAGCAGATCATTGAAGTTGTGCCGCTGAGGAGCCAAGCTCACGATCCTCTTTGTAAGTTATTTTTTTACAAGAAATTTATGCACTTTATTATACCGTAATATTTCTAATAGTCTTCCACTTTCTTCCAGTACGCGCGCTCTATAATACAGCTCATTTCCAAAGTCAAAGGCAGGCGCTTCAGGAACTTTTTCGGCTAAAATTTATCGTGATATCCTGATTATCAATGGTGAATATGAAAATCAAGAATATTTGACCACAAAATAACCAAAAGGTCTCGAAACGCCCCATTGGAACAGACAATAAGGCTCCATTTCACCTCATGTCCCCAATTTTTCGTTATTTTTGGACTTTTCTCATATCTTTTGAAGCTACTATGGCGTCCAGACGATAGAAAACATATTAGCAAAGAAAAAAATACAGAGCAAACAATAGAAAAAGCTGAATTTGGAACTGTAAGGAGGTGTAGTTTGAAGGCGCGCGCTTTGCTCCAAACGCACGCCAACTAGGATTACGGTAGGTTAAAAATATAGTTTTTTTTTTCTGTATAATCTTTCCAAAACGTTCCCTTCAAATTTCAGCCAGCGTTTCCCAAGCCCTCGGCCTGGAAAACTCGTTCGAAAGGAGGGAAGGCCTCGCGACTCCTACCAAGAAGATAATAATGGAAGGAAGAGTCGGAAAAGTTCGTTTTTTATCCAAATTTTTGTCTATTTTTGCCTTTTTCAGATCCTTTTAACCAGGGGAAACGCCCTCCCCAGCGGGCAGACCATGGAAAATAACAAGTCGGTCGACGGGAATGTTGTGTTTGTTGCCCCCTCAACACCAGTGTCTCATCATTATCCGTCGTCACGTGTTCTTCACCACAACCCGGCTAAGGAGGCTCTAGATAATTATTATCTGGCCCTGTGTGCACCGGCTTTTCCACATCCAGGTAAGATCTAACAATAAATAGTAAAGAATTTGGAGAAAGGCCCGGTTCTTTGGCGATAGAATTCATTTGTCATTCCGGAGTAATTCAGAGAATGGAAGGGCCAGGAGGTGGCCGAAAATAAGCAGAACTTGCTTGTTTTGCCGGCTTCTTTCCTGTGTAGCCACGCTTATTCATCCACAGACATGGGCAAAACGCCAACTATCGGGCGCGCCCGTTTTTAGGCGCAGACGGGCGTGTCAGGTGTTTGTGTCCGTATCTCGGTCATTTCTTGGCCGATTTCCAAATTTCAAAGACCTGCTTGGAGAGCACGTCAAGACAATTCTAATGAACCCCGTTACATCTTAACCGCCCAGACAAAAAAATCTGTAGCCACACAAATGTTGACTAAGCTTTATGTAGGCCGTTTTTATGCGCGCCCGGGCGTTGTACCTCATGATTCCATATTTCTGTTTCCAGATGAGGAGCCACTGACACCCCACAGTGCCAACTACTACCTAGAGTGTTATCAACGTCTCTCCCGCTACTGAGTAGAGAGTCCTTCCTTGTTTTTTTCCTTCTCTCTCTTCCCTAGTCGTCCCCCACCTTGTTATCGCCCTTTTCACTTACAATTCTTTTCAAATTTTCATTTCCAGAAAAGTGTACATTTCATATTTCAAAACTAGAAGCCCCGTGGCTTCTTAAATTGTTGATTTTAACCCGTTTTAATCTAGTTTTTTTGCCTTTTTTTTCAGAATTTCCCCCCTACTTGTTGATCGCCCTTTCGACCCCCAGCCGGGAGAGGCAAATTGTTTTGTTCAGCCAGCTATATGTTTTTGTGCATCATCCCTGTCTTAATCTCTGGTGCTGCTGTTTTTTATAGAATTTTATTAACAATATATCATTAGCCTGTTGTTATTCCGCCCTTCTTATGTTTTTATCCTTTCAATTCCCCGCGAGACCAATTGGATTATTGGAATGTTTCGCAGTAGAGTAGTCCACACAAATAATCAGTAGAGCTTGTTAACCACTTGTTAGAGACCTTTTTATGGCAAAAATACATAATAAAAATATTGTTAATGACGATATTAAAAGAGGAGACAGTTTTTACTTTTTATTGAAAAAAAATACAGGATACAGGCAATTTCAAGGGATATTATGCCGTAGTATGGAAGTTGGGCAGATAGCGGTGCTCCCAACGAGCTAAACGAAGCTGGAGAAGATTTTGAGACTGCAAGCTACCGTATTTATAAAAATGTTGTACCCTAAAGGACCAAAATGAGTGCAATAATTGATTAGAAAGGTGAGGAAGGATATACGGCCATATTATGGACAGAATTGGGAAAACAACAGTCAAAAATCATGTTTGTTGAGTCCCTAGTTAAGAACGGAGTAAAACATAGGACGCTCCTTTGTCTATAGACTGTAATCCGACGAAAATCTTCCTTGGAACAAGCCACAAATATATACACCCCTCTAGCCAGGAAGTGGACCGATCCAGCTGGTTAGAAATGACTGGAAGTCGACTCAATCTGAAAAACACGAAGCCCGTCAGAGATAACGAGAAGGAACGATTCGAAATGAGTTGGAAAGCCTGTAAAATTGTCTGAACGCCCATCAGAAGCAGGCAAATTCGACCGAAAACAGCTATTCTCCTTCAGGAGACTACAGTACCACGAGAAAGTGAAAAACAACCACTTGAAATACTTGTTTACTGTCAGAAATGTATGTGCCAATCAGATTTCTCGTTTCTCTTTTTATTCTTCACCGAGTGCGAGTGATCTCTATCCTTCCTGGGTCTGGCTACATTGCGTGGCTTCGATTTCCAATGTCTCGTGGCTCTTGGCAGTCTCCGCCTCGTTCAGTTGTCTCCGCGGTCTCTCCTCCGTCACCTCCGTCTTCTGTGTCGCCTCCAGGGCCTTCTCCTCCTCCACCGGGCCGCCGCCTCCTGCTCGTCTCTTCCGGATCCTCTCCCTGGCCTCTGCCCATCGCGGGCCCTCCACTCCCGGCGGCAGCTTCCCCTCATAGTCGTAGAAGTCCTCCTCGAGTTTCTCCTGGAATCCCTCGGGGTACTTGTCCTCCTTCAAGCCCAGCTCGTAATGGTAGCCGGCCCAGTCCATATAGGCCCGACAGATGTCGCACTCCTCGTCGTGCCGGGACCCCTGCTTCTTCGGGCAGCGGTGGTTCTTGTAGATGGTATGCGTCTTACGGTAGTCATCGGCCACCCGGTTCTGGAAGTCCCTCTTGACGAAATATTGAGAGGCGTATTGGATATCCTCGCAGTGCTCGCGGACGCCCGACTTCATCCGGTCCAGTCTCTCCTTCGAGAACGTCTGCACTTTGTAGTTCTTCGGATTGAACTCGTTCTTGATGTTCCAGATGATCTTTGCCTGCTGCTTCGCTATGTCCTCCCTCTGCCGCTTCCTCTCCCCCTGAGACCGAGTCCCGTCCTCCCGAGTCTTGCACACTTCCAGCGGGGATTCCGTTGCCAGGGAAGACGCCGTTCCCGGCTCGGCGGCCGGCTCCTCGACCTTTTTCTTCGGGCTCGCTCCGACCGGTGTCGACTTCCTCTCGGTCTTCCTCCTCTTGCACAGGATGAGCAGGGACGGGAGGAGCAGAAACGGCAGGAAATGGAGTAGAAACGGGAACAGCATCAGAAAACGGCCGGACACGGCAGAAATTGCCATGGAATAACTCGAAATACTTGGAACACGGCGTTGTTTTTATCTTGTTGGAATTTCCGTCTATACACCGGTTAAAACTGAATTTTAACGGTCAAACCAGGCTCTGCTTCTCTCCAGATCCAGTAGTGGCTATCGTAGTCCGACCGTTTTGACCTGATCTGACCATCAAACGGGTATATTAATCAGTGGAGCCATCCATTTCGTCCATTTTGTCTTTGTCAACCAGCGGATACATCCGTATGTCAAAGCCAAAGGTTTGCTACTTTTCTGAACATTTTAAATTGCTAACTTTTCCAGACGACTCAAAAGTCGCAAGTGATGGGCGGCGCGAAGAGCAAGGTGTCTCGGAACAAGCCGAAGAGCGGCAAGAAATCATTTCACCAGGAGGGAAAGGGCAACCTCGAGGTGGAGGACCCGAAGGATAAGAACAACGACCCGGACGTGAAGCCGAAGCCCAAGGACAGGAGCAATGACCGGGAGGTGAAGCCGAAGCTGAAGAAGGAGGCGGTGAAGCAGACGAAGAAGGAGTCGAAGGAAAAGGAGGACAAGGAGAAGAAGAATGATGGCGAGAAGGAGACGCAGGACCTGGTCAAGACGGTGAAGCCGGCGGCCGCCAAGAACCCGGCGAAGGAAAAGGAACGGGAACCGAAGGAGAGGATCCAGAAGTGGTGCGACAGGATCTCCGGCATGGTCAGTCTAACTTTGCCTTTGAATGATCAACCGCTCGCTTTCCTTGGATGAGTGGAGAATTGAGGAATCCGTTTGACCAGTCTGCTCATTTTAATCCATTTGAAAATAACAAAGCTATCTTTTTCAGAAGGCCTTCGACCTGAACAAGGAGTTCCTCGCCCACAAGACGTACAAGCCGGCCAGCTACACGACGGAGGCCTACGACAAGAACGACAAGAAGAACCGCTACGACGATATTCTGTGCATCGACGCGAACCGGGTGGTGCTGCGTGACCGGCCGCCGGAGGACGACTACATCCATGCGAACTGGATCGTGATGCCGGACAAGCAGCCGTACATCTGTACCCAGGGCCCGTTGGAGAACACTTTGGAGGACTTCTGGCACATGGTCTACACGGAGAAGAGCAGCGTCATCGTCATGTTGACGCCGCTCGAGGACGGTCAGATTTATATTTGGAGGGTCTCGAGACGATGACAATTGTTCAGACGAGACGTTCTCCAAGTGTATCCGCTACTTTCCGGTGGAGCAGTCGAAGCCCATGGTCGCCGGCTGCTACAAGATCAGCAAAGACAAGGAGACGGAGGAGCCGTTCCCCCGGATCCGGCTGGCCCAGCTGCTGGTGGAGAAGGAGGGCTCGCCCCCGCTGGCCGTCAGCCACTTCCTCTACGACACCTGGACGGACCACACCGCGCCGCAGACGGCCACCGCCACCGTCCGCCTCTTCTGGCGCTGCCGCAAGCTGGCCGACATGGCTCCGATCACCGTGCACTGCTCTGCCGGCATCGGCCGCTCGGCCACCTTCATCGCCATCGACTATGCCCGGCAGAAGGTCGTGGCCGAGGGAGACGGCTGCAAGATGGTCGAGGTCTTCCGCGAGATGCGCGACAGGCGCTTCCACGCCATCCAGTCGGCCGTCCAGTATCTCTTCCTCCACTTCTGCCTACTGGAAATCTTCGCCAGCGAGGGACTCGGGCCCCGGGCCTCCCGCTACGAAGCTTGGATCGGCAGCTACCAGAAGCTGCTGGCCCGCGTCATCGAGAGGAATGCGAAGAACAAGCCCTCGAAGGAGGGGGCCTGAGCGACGATCCCCGACCTCTGCGACTCGTCGATGTAATCAAAAAAATACAGATGAGAGTAAATAAACCGGCTCCAGATTTCTTGTTTTCCATATTTCGTGTGTTTCAGACTTTGTTCTTGGGGATACGGTAGTCCAATCCAATTAACTCCTTCTCGTGGCCCCATTTCATTGCCCAATTCTCCGTCTTCATCTTTTTTCATGAGAAAGCGACAATATTCGAAAATATATTCCAGAATGTTCGCGTCCCTTCGGCTCAAAGCGACGCTGTCTCTTCTCCGCTTTGCTTGTCCTCCTCCTATATAACCCGGCCACTTCCCGCTTGCCCCTCACTCATATCCCCACCTCTCTAAAGATGTCCACCGAAGAATCCCCCGTACCCGCCGCCCCCAAGATGATGGAATTCACTCTCCTGGCCAACGACGGCGAGACGATCGATGTCTCCGAAGACGTGGCCTTCCAGTCGAACCTGCTCAAGAAGATGGTCTCGGACCTGGGAATCTCCTCGGCCGACGACGCCCGTCTCGCCGACGCCCTTCCCATCTCGAATGTCAACGGCTGGACACTGAAGAAGGTCGTCGAATGGTGTGAGGCTCATCGTGGCGAGACCTACAAGCCGAAGGAGGAACACGAAGACCCCCGGATCAGTCTGACCGACGCCGACAAGGAATACATGGACGTGACGTCGGAACAGCTCAAAGACATGCTCATGGTTCGTGTCTTTTCTCTTATTTTCCCTAGAAAGACAATTTCAGGGCGCCAACTACCTGGATATCCCCGGCCTCATCGACATCATCACCCAGAAGGTGGCCGACATGGCCATCGGAAAGTCGGTCGAAGAACTCCGCGAGATCTACGGCCTCGAGAACGACTTCAGCCCCGAGGAAGAGGAGGAGATCAAGAAACGATTCGAATGGGTCGAGGCCTAATTGTACTTCTCTTTTTGTATCAATAACTTCTTTCAAATAAACTGTCATATTCATTTTTGGCTTATTTTATTCGAAGAAAGGGCGCTAGCAGGCCGGCAGCCACCATCTCGTAACGGACAATCTGTGCAGGCCCGTTTGATAAATGTTGAAATTCGACGGGTGGACAAAGACGTTTGAGCGGGAAGCGGGTGCCGCTGTGTCTCTGCAGTCTCCTCCACTGTCCTCCGTTTCTCTGTCTCCTTCTGAGCTAGGTTCGATAGTCGAATGATTCCCTGACGAATCTGTCCCGGATTCCGGTGGACTCGTTTGAGCGGGAAGCGGGTTCCGCTGTTCTCTGTGTCCTTCACCGGCCGTATATCCGGTGTCCTTGTAAAGATTTTACTTTGAACGGATCCCTGGACTGGAGATGGGCTCGAGGGGTGGAGTGGCTTCCTTTTGTTCCCTTTAGGGCCCGCGGATACCGATGCGTTATGACCAACTCCGGCCTTCCAAGGCCTCGGCGCTGCTCCTTCGGGTCTCCGCTTGACTGCTTGTCACTGTCACTGCTCGGGACGGTTGCTTCCCCGTTCCAAGTAGAGGATGTGAGGCCTGTACGCTCGTTGAGAGCAACAGATGTAGGATTAGAACGAGAGGATAAGGAGGAGTCGGGCAGGTGGGCTGAAGCATTCGTTACATGGTCGGCCCCTCACTGTCTCTTTCCCCTCCAGTGCGCCCCGTCGCCATAACGTATGTTGTAAAGTACGTGGCACTGACCGGGTGGGTAATTAAGGGCGGTCCAAGAGCAAGGACAGAGAGAGAAAGAGAGAGCACTGGTTTTGTGGAGGGTCATAGCAAAGGCGGCCCTACCAACGCCCATTACTCTCGCTCCGTTGATTATCGAGCGTATCCCTCCCCTTCTCACGTGTTTCCTTATTTTCCATTCCTTTCTTTTAATTTTATGATATTATTCATTCATTTCAGTCCCGCATATATCTGGACTCTCTTCATTTCAAAAGGGAATCTTCAATGGAATTGTCTCGACTTTCCGCCAAGCAGTTTATCGGCAATCCGTGAGTATTATGGGCTCCCGAGTAAAGTATGATTCCATTCAGAAACTGATTAAATTTCATTTCATTATTGCCGACAGCGCCTTTAACCAATGTCTCGAGGAAGTCCTAGAGAAGAAATCTAAGTGAGTTAACTTTGAGCAGCTTTCGACAATTCTCTCGTTTCAGCTGGTTCACCCGCCTTCTCGGAGATTCGCTGACCGCCAAAGTTATAACGAAGGCATGGAGCCTAGGGGATTCCGGTTGGTTTCTACTTTCACCCTATTTTCATTTCTTAATTTTAGATGTAAACACGTGCTGTGTCGCTCACGATATGGCGTATGCCAGAGCTGAAAACGAGCAAAAAGTAACCGGATCAGTTTTCCGGAAAAATGTAATTGAATACATAGCGGACACGGCATTTAATAAATGCCTCGACGACGTGCTTGAGAGTTCCAAGTGAGTTAACTTTGAGCAGCTTTCGACAATTCTCTCGTTTCAGCTGATTCACCCGCCTTCTCAAGCGTCCTGGAGTTTTCTTGATGAAGAAGGCCGATTCGCATAATCTCATTTAGGGGACCCAGCGTGCCGCTGATAGACGTAATATTGAACGTGGCAAAGGAGTAAGTGTGTTGCGCTGGAACGAACCTCATGCAGCCGGGGAAGGCCATAAGAGGAACTCGAGCCCCATGGACCAGCACGCAGCGTTGATCACTGTGTAATAGTCAATCACTGGTACATAACATTGTTGAATAAAGTAAAAATGCCGATTTTTTTCGTGTATTCATTTCTATTCCTAGAATAAACAAGAGTACAGACTGTACAGATCTGTTCAAGCCAAAAGATTCACTGACCGTGATACTGTAGTTAAGCAACGTTGACAAATTGTTCTGGCCCCCGAGCAAGGGAGTATTATCGGCTTGGTGTCCCTCCAATGTTACAACCTGGAATCGCGCTCCGCCGCGCTGTTTACCCGCCCTGTTGATTATCCGGCGTCCCCTCACCTCTTCTCGCATAAATATCTTTATTTTCCATTCTTTTCTCTTATTTTTTTATTTATTAAATTACACATTTTTTTATTTATTAAATTATTTCAGTCCCGCATATATCTGGACTCACTTCATTTCAAAAAAAGAGAAAAAGGAGCACATTTTCAATGGATTTATCTTCTCTACTACCCAGCTTTTTTCCCACTGGTGAGTTCATATATTCCGCTAGTTCAGTTCTAAAATTGGCTAAACGGGTTCGGTGAAGATAAATTGACAACTTGTAGACTGAAGTCCTGATCACTGGTCGAAAAATCGAAGATTCTTGAAGACCTTCCTGATCCCAGACGCCATCCAGCCAGAAAACCTCTGGTAACTTTCATGAATTACTTGAAGAGTATCTGGTGGTACGGCGGAATGTATAACCCAGAAGTGTGGAACAAATGTGGCCAAACAGAAGAGAGGACCTCAAATTTGGTCGAGAATTTCGCTTTGTAAGTTGCCACTCTTTTTCCTTCAAATTTTCCTGTTTGTTTTCAGGGACATTCACCACTGTTGCGAGAATAAGACCTTCGATTATCTCTTGGATTATCTCGATAAAATTTACGGAGAAGGATATCATACCATTGAAGGCGTTTTATTTCCGGTAAATAGTGTCTTACTTCATCAATTCATCAAATCTTTTTTTAGGGAACGACTCACCCCAAGAGGGATATTGACAAGCGCTTCGACAAAAAAAGACAAAAGATGATTTACTACTTTGACCTTATCAGGGACGTGGGCGTAAGAGGAAATGTTACGAAGCACACCGTCAGGGATATGATGATCCGAATGTCGAAAATGACATCCCGTAAAACTGTTTTCCCTCTCGTTCTTCCTCTTTGTTCAAATATATCACCCTAACTTTCACATATTCTTGTTCTAAATGGCTTTTCTGAAATAAATTGCTTCTACATGTATCCTCATGTCTTCTGATACACGGGTCGGACTTGACCGGGAAGACGATGGAGGACTCCAGTGTGAAGGTCCCGCAGCAAGGAGAGGACAACGTCGGAGATAACGCGTCGCCGGGAGGCTCATCCGCAGCACCACCGAATAAAAGAAGGGGATGTGATTTTCCAGCACCTCAGCCAGCCGGTCCTCTTCCAGCTCTCGTCGCCATTCTTCCGCCTGTAGCCAGTACCATGCCACCCATCACTAGACAATATGTACACTGGTGGCCAGCGTCCACGTTCCGGTTGGTTCTCTATCCGCTATTTTAAAAAATCGCGCGCAGCGCGAAGAATTAGGGAGACCATTTCTTGGCTACAGTAACAATAGAGTAGTATAATTTTAGTCTTTTCAGATAAATCTCTGATATGTCTGACAAGGAAAAAGAACTGGAGATGAGACGGTCACATCGACGAGATCAGGACCTGCCACAGGGACAAGGTTGTTCAGTCGTTAAATAAATATATAAATAGGAAATTACCACGCTCTATCAGTAACCTTCCTTACGTTGACCTCTCTTCTTATTTCAATCTAAGGTCAACTTTGTCCTGTCTCCATAAAATTAGAGTAAGAAGGAGAAGAAGAACATTTATTCACAACCATACAGCTGGATCTGTAGTTGAGCAATGTCTACAAACATTTCCGAACTCAATACGAGAATATTCATAGCATGGTCCAAGAGGAGAGTGTACCGATCAGCAAACCAGCTCCATTGCCGTACTCTGTCATCGGTTTTCCCACTTCTGTACATTTCTATGGCTAGTTTTCTTCGCATTGTATCGCAGAAGTCAGCTCGGCGTTTTGCAATCCGCCAAGGGAGACACGTTATCCAAAAATGTTTCTGAAAATTGAGATTCAGGGGACAAAACGGCTGGAAATCGCTCGAGGAACCGTTCCTAGCCGTTTTTTCTTTTCAAATTTGAAACTGTCCGCCTCCTACCTCCATTAGATCCACTTCCTTCCGTTTATAAGCCTCGTAAATATTCACAGCAGGGCGTCGAAATTTAGAGACGGCGGCTTCTGCCCGCTGACAGGTCATCGAGAAGCGAACAGCTGCTCGGTCGCTCATCTGAAGAGAAGACTCTTTCCTTCTGGATATTAAGGGGGAAACTGACTCTTTTAACAATCAAATCAAAGGCTTCTTTTGTTACTGCTGGATGAGTTAGATCGAGGAGCATCGAGGGAACGGGATCACGGTGAATTCACCCCGGATCGGGATGGAGAGAAAAAGAAAAGCGAAATGGAGAAAAGCTACGGTAGCTCGGAGGGTGTTTTCTAAGAAAATATGAAGCGAAAATCAATAGCTTCATAGAAAATAGCTGAAGATTTTCGGTTGCCAGCTTTTTTCCAAACTGGAACGGAAAGTTTTGTTCAAAATAGGCCTCTGGCGCAATTGGTTCAGTCCATGGTAGCCCGATCATCTGCACCCATAAAGTCTAGGCAGGTGAATACTCTTTATTCAAAACGGTTACAAAACTGCGACGCCTTTATACCTTTGTCTTGCCGAGACTTTACGGGTGCAGGGGATCAGAATATCGAGGACCCAGCCGGACAATTCCCAGATCCTAGTCTCTCCTAGTCCACGATCCCATTTGGCCCGCGCTTCGATTAAAATTCCTTATAAAACACTTTACTTCTCTACAAACACCGGAAAACAGATAAAAAACAACTAGAAAGAGAAGTTATGCACCGAATTATTTTGGCAGTTGTCTCTATTTACAGAACCGTAGTCATAAAAGCGGAAGTGGCAAAGAGTAAGTAGACTTCAGGCACTGGGAAGAGGACGGCGGGCTTCTATTCAATTTTATGTACTTTTGAGGTCGTCGGCTTGACATTTTGCAGATAGATATTAACCAGAACCAAGAAGGAACAGAGAATGATCGGCCCAATTATGGCTCCCTAAAATGGTAGAGTTGGAAACAAGAGGAAGGGAGGACGGTACCTGAAGACCAAGCCAATACATTCCACCAATTATTGCTAGACCCGTAACGTAGGGATGAGAATATCTGAAAAATTAATGTTAATTTATTTAATTTTCCCTGTAAGAACCTGCAAATAGGCCCTTCAAATATTTTACGGCATTTGCTTTGGAGCGCGCTTCCCAGCCGAGTACCGTAACCGGTGTCAAAAATTCATCTTTTACAAGAGTACTGAATTTCCCCATTTTTCCACTTACTCTCTTTCCATTGTACCATAATTTCTTTTATAACTAGAGTTAGCCAACTTTCCTATCAGTAACCGTGCTCTGCCTAATTCTTTGCTCCCGTCTTCTTCGCTTCGCTTTTCACTTTTTTGGCCTTCGCTTTTTCGCCTAACTATTTCTTTTCCCTTATAGAATCTGCATTTTTTTTCCGAATAATCAAGAAATGAAATCAATTAGTCTCTATAATAGGGCAATTACCCCAAATATTCTAAAACTCATCATTGATAAGGTAATTCTTTTTATTATCAGCTGTATTTCCCCAATTCCTTCCAGATGGGACCCACTGCAAGTGTCAATTTCTGTCAAACAGGAAAATTTGGAAAAATTCACGCCGAAAAATATCGATCCGTCACTTTGGAAAACTTTTCCCATCATGTGAAGGGAATTCGCGAATACGAGGATGTAACATCCCGTTATCTCTTCTTTTGTTATCCCATAAATTTAGAAACATCCCTGGATAAAGGAGTATAAAAGTGTAAAGGAAGTTATGGAAGCGGGACTCCAGTTTATCCACGAGGCGGAGGCTATCGTTGATGAGATGATCGCAGACGAAGTACGGACATTGCAGATGACCCTGGAGCTGGCGAAACCGCTCATTGAGAAGGGGAAAATTTTGATGGACTACGGTAGCCATGTAATTGATATCATGGGCGAATTGTTTTGATTGAAAATAAAGGATTCACTCCGCTGTGAGACCCAAAAAGACCGCCAAAAGCTTCTGACCTGTTTTCGGGGAAATAGAACCATTTTAGAGCATTCTTTTCCCTCTTTTCTTTTAAAAATTAAGGCCACTTACTTGACTTGACGGTAGAAAGTAACATCGGCAAACATCATTGGAGCAAATGACATCAATGTGAAGACGAGAGCCGCGGCTGATTCTCCCCGAACAAGCCACAGCTCAAAGACACCAAATACACAGACAATATGGGGCGTCATTATAGGCACCGCGGCAAATATTGAAGCCAGAACTGAAAGGAACTCAATTACTTCGTCGTGGGACCTAAACACGGAAAAAAACAAAAAAACTCACGGCAAGGAAGGAAGACAATATTCAAATCGAAGAGGCTATGAACAAAATACGTGTACATCCCGTAGAAGACGGACATCTTTGCAGAGAGGACAAAAACTCCACTAAAATAAAAGAATAGGGCACTGTAAATATTTAAAAAAACATACAAAATGGCATGTTCTATAGCGGCGGTGACACTGTAGCCATCGGACGAGTGTTGGTAGGTAGTGAAGGACATCAGGCGAGAGGCCCATTCCATGGGCAGCCAACGGTCGCGGGAAGCCGAGAGGAGGTAGTAGACCATGGTTAAGAAGACAATCTGAAAGTACCGGACTATTTTAGGTGGGATTACGGTAGCCAACAACCAGGCAGAGGCTTTGAACGCTGGGCTAAAGGTCTCAAAACGATTGAGAATAGTAAAATATAGGAATGTAGCGTCGCTTCAAGACCTGCAGACTAACATTCAAGCGTCGAGGTCAATCCCCTTGTAGATTACGGTAGTAAATTATTCGACAAGGACTACTGGGTCCTGAAGCGAGCGCGCGCAATAAATAAAGGAATTGAGGCAGAGTTTCAGAACCATGGGTAAGTTTTGGTAATGTTAGAGAGGATCGTAGAGAACTTACAATTTCGATTAAAAAGTTGACAATATCCATTCCAAAGCCGAGAATAACTCCAGCAAATGCGGCCATGATCGAGGAGAGGAAGGAGATGTTGACAGCCAGAATGGACCAGACAGTCTTTCCCACCGAGAGAAGGGTGTCTATATTGTCCTGTACAATCAGTTTGATCTCTTCTTTTAGAGCGTGGAAATCTGTGACTCCTTGAAGTTGAGTCATCCAGTCTGCTCTAGCTACTGCTGACGGGTTGTCTATAGCATTTTAAATGTATCCCTCTCCCATTATTGGGGGACGCACCAACGTGAATGGAATTTCTCTCCTCCCACATGGCGTAGATCTTGTCGACCATCTGTTTCACTTGCTCTTCGAGCATATCCGCCCGTCGGGCATCTTTTCCATCGGCTAGAGAGCGAGCCGTCGTTGCCAGGTAGGCTCTTCCCTGCTGGTAGGCCTGAAAATCCTCTGTTCAACATTTTGACCCAGAAAAGCCTTTAAAATGAAGGATACGGTACCTTTTCGACGTATTCATCAATATCAATGTTATTTTCTTCCAATTGATCCTCTGTATAGTTCATAGCAGCCGAGAACCAATCTGGCCGCGAAGCAAGGACATTTGAAGTCAGGCGGACCAAATGAACCTATAATTTTAGCTGGTGAAAATCTTAGTTTATTGAATAAAGCTTACCGTCTCCCCGTGCATTTGAAAGCCGAGAAAAATGACACCAAAAACGGCTCCGATAGCCAGAGAGAGCATAACGACGACGGTAGAGAAGACATCCATCTTGGCGTGGAGAGTCGAGACGAGGATTTGATCCGATGTGAAGAGGACCTAAAGCTATGGCTTTAGAAGAACATTTACAGTAGTCCTACCTTGAAAAATTGTCGCAGAGGTCCCGCTACGGTAATATCAAGCATGTTCTTCAGCTTCAAATGGACTTTATCCCAGAAGGATTCAATTCCACTCGTTACGGACGCAGTTATTCCCGAGCGATTGGCTAAAATAGAGCCTTACTATTGAAATTTCGAGAATTTGGGTCCTGGAAGGAAAAGAGAAGGAACATAACTAACCTAATCTCAGAAGGACAGCAAAGCCCAGAGGAATTCCGAGGAAGATGAGAGTCGAATCATGGCGCACCACCCAAAGGAGAGCACACAAGCCGGAGATTATGCGGATCAGACGGTCACCAGTTAGAGCACTGTCGAGGGTGTCTGCTACAGAAACTGGAATAATAGAGAATTTTATAAGGGATAAAGAGGAGGGAACTCACTATCTTCTGGGATTGGAGTCAATCTAATTGTAGCTGTTGGAGTTAGTCGTTCTTCAGTCGGTTTTTCGAGTTCATCCGGGACGGAGACTTCATCACCTGAAAGAAGACATAAAATAGGATAAAAAGGACGGAAATAGGAGGAATTGAGGTGTCAGAATGCCAGAACAGAACACGCACGGTCTTTTGAAACATCTACACGACAATCCTCAACAAATAGCCTGGGATGGGATTTTTACGGCCTTGTTCACAGGTCTTCCAAGATTGAGCGAGCTGCCCGTGTAATGCACAAGTTCCTCATGTTATACTAATTTTTAAGACAAAGGTAAGGCGCTTCGAGACCATTCCTCAAAAAAGGGGTCGTGCTATTCTGATTTCCAATGGCGAAATGGAGCATTTGACTGCAAAATCAGTAGAAGACCCGCTTCATTTTTGTGTTGGGAATGGCCTATGGAAAATCGTTTGGGCTCCTGTTCGTTTCCAATGAATTTTGTAATGTTTACCATTTTAACTGGGGGAAAACATCCATGAGTGGTCTGTATTTCACCCCTTTGTTGACTTTCGTCCTATGAGGTGCAAAACACACGTACAAAGAAGAGAATAACAGACCAAAAGACCGACCTTCCGGATCTCCTTTGACAGAATCCGCCGGGGTGGGGATGTCCTCAACGCCGATGACTTTTAACGAGATCAGGATCAAGACAGCAGCACTTCCTCCGAATACAGCTGCCCGGAATGGGCCAAAATAGAGAGAAATCCAGGCGAGACCATAGATCCAGAGGGGACAGGACAGCAGGCGGGCGACTTTCTTGATACTCTTCGGCTCTTGGACATAGATCCAGGCACAGTAGGCACAGGCGTAGATCACCATCAGGGGAACCATCTGAATGCGGAGAATTTTACTGTACTTTCAAAAAGGCTTCAGGGTCCCGAGACGAAGGCTTTTCTCCTCGATTTGGGGGTTTCAATGAGCTGGATTGCCGCTAAATCACGCGAATCTGTTTGGGAACTAATTTTGTTACCTCCTGGCCTTTTCGAGAATTATGAAAGAATTAATCGGCGTCTAGTCCCTTCAGGACCCGGGCAGTTGTATAAACAAAATGCGCTATGGATTACCACTCTTCTATTTGCCCCTTATTTCAAAAATGACCGGGAATTCAAGTCTGTACTGAAACTAACCGACCAAGGAAGCTGTATTGGTTTTAAAAACGAATGAAGAAAGTTCTTACCCAAGTTTTAGAGAGGAATAGAATGAAGCCGTCGATTGCTGAGTAAATTCGTCCCAGATAACTGATAATGTACATAAAAGTCCGCTCATAGCTGAGAATCTTCAGGAGGAAATACGCGGCGCCGATTATTATCCCTGTTTGACTGAAAATCTATATTTTCAAAGGGTTTGTTTGTGTTTTTTACCTGATCATAGTCACGTAGAAGAATTCTGAGAGCTGTAAAAAGCTGTTAAATGGAAGTTTAACCAATCCCATGGGCAGGGTGTTGTTGTTCTCCTGAAGAGAAGCCAGCCATCCTGAAATCTCGGATTTAGACTCATAAAATACAGGAAAATTGACTCTAAAAGTAGGAAAAAGTAGTGAAAAGATGGCTGACCTTTGAGAGAATCAGTGACCTTCTTCTTGAAAGGAAAGAGAACTGTCCCGACTAGGACTGCCCATAACATCGGGTGGAGGAACATGTACAGCATGTTGTACAGGGCAAATAAGGCACATAGACATACTCCTACCTGGAAAAATAGATATATTTCCGAAAAATTGAAAGAATATAGCCTGATTTCATTGAAAAATTGGCTTTTCAAAGCGAAATTTGACCAGAAACCTCTATTTTCATGGCTTTGGCCGTTCAAAACGAAAATTTAAGCTTTTGGAAGGTAATTTATTTTCTTTTTGGTTATTTTTGTGAATAACAAAGGCTTTCCTGCAGGAAATTTAAATTATTTCGAGCGTAAAAAGCGAAAAATAGCCGCTTTTTGACCAAAAACGGGTTGAAACTGGGTCAAACGGCGTTTTTTTACGTCCAAAGGGCGCTTTCCTGCTGTAATATTTGAATTTTCCCGCTTTTTCTCTAAGAAACAAGCAACTTACCAATACAAAAAGCAGAGTATTATAGCAGGCAATCTGTAGGGCGGCACGTTGCTCTGGATTGGAAGCCAGGCGACTCATCATGCCATCGTTGACGCTTATCGGCTCCGCCATTCGTCTTCTCGGCTGAAAATGACCTGTCCAAATGATAAGAACAAGGAAATAAACAGGACGAAAAGTGTAAAAAGATGTTAGAAAGCGAGTAAAATAGTTAAAAACTGAAGAAAAGAGCTATAACAGCGTCAAAACAGAAGAATGAACTGCAGTAAACAACAACAGCTGACCTTTTCACTGTGACGGCGGGAAAACGAAAAAGTTGTCAGTCGGGGGGCGATTGATGGCGGAAAAGAGAAAAAATACAACTGCAAAGAGCAGTTTAAAGTTTAAAAATAGGGAATTAAAAATAAAAAATGACGAAAATTGTAGGGAAATAGGGCGGAAATGGCTGTGGGAGGGCCCGGTGATAAGAACACCATAAATCAGCGCTTTTATGTCCAAAAAAGCAATTTTAAAAGGGTGAAAAGTCGTTATATTCCATCCTTATAGGGTATAAAACTGTCCATTTGGTCCAAAGGAAAGGGAACGGCTGATTCATAGATCGGGACGGGCAGCCGAGACTGCATGCCACGGCGACGGGTATGTGGCGGGGCTCCGTTACACTTCTTTTAGTATTGCCCGTTTTAATGGATACTGCATGTTTAAAGGTCAATTAGAGCTTTCGCTACGGGACCCACAGAGCAAAATTGAACATTTTACAGTACTTTTGATTAAAAAAGCGGGAAATTTAAAGGTCTGTGGGCAAAAGATGGAAAACGTTGGAATTTCGGCTGGAAAGCTGCTATAACACTCTTTCTACTGTAAATAATAAACTGTATTTAATGAGCATATCTTTGTTTCGAACATTTAAACAGGATTATCAGGGGTAGTGGTAGTCGTAGTGGTGGTGCTGGTAGAGGCTTGTAAGATGCTGCCGTCTGGCTCTTGACTGTTCCCGGCTTCGTCGATCTCCCTGTCTTCTGGGGCGTGGCCGAGTAGTGAGAATCTGTCCTACAGCAGCAGCAATTGACAACAGTACCAATAACGGCAGCGACAGCAAGGCAACTGACCACGGAAATTAGTATCCACGGTCTGGAAAAGGATTATTTGGAGGGAATAAAGTAGGGAAACGGACATGCGGAAACGTTTTTTGTCTTCTGATGGAAGTCGTGCTATCGGCTCCATCCATCCGTCACGGCAACCGCCACCGCCACATGGATCATCCGGATCTCCAGAACCACCACCACTACCTTGAAAATGGAATGGAAAATATTAATTGTCAGAGTATTAGCTGGGGTTGAAAGCGATTCCAGGTACTTGTGGATCGGGGCGAAGACTAGCTTGCCCCCCGGGTCAACCTACTTCGGATGGAGTGGTCCTGGCCGGAAAACGACTGTCCTATCTGGTGTGGCTTGGTCCCGAGCCGCTTTTTTTGTAAAGTTCAAAGCCCCCGTTAAGAATGAATCCGGCCTAACAATAGACCTTGAAAATCTCTATCAGGTGCTTTTGAAATCTCCAAAAATGATCGAGAAATGGTCGAGATATAGGCGTAATCCGATTTTACGCCAGAAGCCATGGTATTTGCCTATCTATGGCTAGTGTATACGGTAATGAACTTACTACAGCTCCCATCCTTCCGAACGGTCACGTTCAACTCCCGCGGAAAGTACTCCTCCACTGCCGAAAATTCACTCCAGCACAGGTTATCGTTATTCACGACCTCCGACTTGGTTCCATTCCCACAAATGGCCAGGCCCTTGCCAGCTGGAGCAAGTATGTGGCGCACCTCGATCATGCTCACATCGACCAGTTTTAAGCAAGCATTCTCATCCAGGGTCAAATTATCTACTGCCAGACGTCCACCTTCCATTATAAAGTCGCCCTTGATGATCTTGCACCCGGCCAAGAGCTTGGCCGAAGGAGTCGTGTAATTCTTCGGCTCAAACGGATCTTGGAACCGGCATTCTTAACCATTATTACGATTAATGAGAAAGATAAGACTACCATGAGGTCCGCTTTGAATATAACTTTTGATATTTGTCCGATTTGAACGGGCAATTGTATCGTTTATCATTCTCGTCGCGGTTCCATCCAGCAGTGGGTTATTGTAGACCAAGACGTACAGCTCCTGATTATTTGTCGCTATCCTCAGATTTTGCCTACTATTCCACAGAAATCTCTTTAATTTGGGATTGTTCCGGATGCTGATAAAAGTGGCATCTGAAAATTGACCGATAGGAAAAGAAAAAACGGGCTGGGCACTCAAAACCCCGCGCCAAATCAGTTTGGTGCCGAGCGCGCGCTAACTTCCACCGCGCCGTCCCCGTACAACCTCGACAGATGAAATTTTACTGGCTACCGTATTTGTTAACCTCCTGCCAAGATTGTACGGGTGGCAAGCCAAATGTTAAGGGCGGCTAATCCGCCAAAAAGAAGACTTACTAGGAGAAAGCGCGCTTCCATTCCAACTAGTGATATTTGCCAGGTTCACCGTCTCCACTCGCCGATTCCCATCCATTACAATAGCTCCAAAGATCTGCTTGAATTTTCCAAGGAATTCATTGAGTGTTTGATTTTCAGCTTTTGAAAAATCCAAAGTGACAGCTTTCAGCGGATTGCCGAGGACTTTCCCCGCGGGATCACAGATATTTGAATCATTCGTCAGCACCAATTTGTCGTCTATTTCATCGCATTTCTTCTTGAGACCACCATTGACAGCTACGGGGAGAAGGCAGACAACGATCCAGAGATAACTGCCGCCCATTGGAGAACCACCGCTTATGGGGGCCAAAGTTCGGAAAATGGAACGGGGGGCGAATTTGACGAGATTAATGGTTGATCACTGGGTTTTTTTACCGTTTTACCAGCTAAAGCTCGCCTTCATAATCGGCTTTAGGGATTTTCAACCATTTTGAACTTTCAAATGGATCCTAGAGTAAAGAAGAAGCGAGGAGACTAAAAGGGCGCCAGTACCGTATAACTGGAGCGATTTTCAGTCTTTTGAAGGCCGGAGGGACCCCATGATTTTGCCTGATGAGTGAGCGCAGTGGTCCCGCAGCGACGGCGCTCACTCATTCTGTTTTTTTCGCAATACTTTTCACAGAAATGGAGAAATTGGCTGAAACCTAGCTCATTCGATTCCGTTTGAGACGCTGATTCTGTTGATGTTTTTCGTTTTTTATGAAAAAGTCAATTTCGCTGCCCCGTTTTCTTCTGCTACAGTAACCCGCCTAGGTCCCTCTGTGTTCCTTTAAAGACAAAATGACCAGGATAAATAGCTCTATTGGTGCGCGTCTCTTTTCAAACCGGAGACGGGCGCCGACTCGTAGGCGTTCCTCAAGCGCGTGCGCACCCATAAAGTCTCGGCAGTTAGAGTCAGAGACTTTCTAACTGGGAGCGCTACTAAGCAGTCTCACCTTCATGTTCTCCGTGGTGCCGAGACTGTACGGGTGCGGGTGCGTGACCAAACACCATCGGCGCACGGGCGCTCCAAGGCGGACGATGCGCCCATTTTTGGAGCGCTCACAAGAAGAAAAATGCGTGCGCTCGAGAAAACGAAAAGTACAAGAAAACACGAAAAACAATAGACAATAAAGAAAAATCTTTATTTATTTATCCGGTCGCGCTTCTTGTATTGGCTGTGGTATTTCTGCTGCTTGCCGGGATGATGATACAGATGGTGATTAGCGAGAAGCGGGATAAGTTGTTGACGTCCACCAGTTCTTCTTCTATTTCTTACAGCTGGGGCTATTGACCCGAAAGAGAACCATTCTTCGGTGGTAGAGAAGATGGGAGTAACCTTGTGGTGGGGAAGTCGAACGTTAACTGATAGATAGGCCCGATTAAGAGATTATGTCAATTCTGACCCGTGGGGAGGGGTGTTAGGATAACGATGGGGCTGGAGATTTAGGGCCTCTTATACAGGAAACGGCTTAATTTTACTAATTTCTTTTTCGTTGTAGGAATCCATCAAATCTTTGATACTTCCCGCCCAGAAAGAAGATTTTTTATCGGAACTGGGAACCTATGCAAAAGGAATGAGAAAGAGAGAGGGAGACAGCCAACGGGAGAACTAGGAGCCATGCATACATCTGTCTCTCCCCATTGGCAGCCACTTTCTCCCCAAAAGGTTTGTTTTCGTCTTTCTGTATTGTCCATCTTCCCATCGCCTGCTCCCCCCTCTCTTCAAGCAGAGGGAAAAGTGGCTCCCGGGCTCATGACAGGCGGTCTATTGTGCCAGCCGGCGGGTTCATTTATGTGCCCCCCTCCGATGCTAATGAATTGACTGCAAATGAAGCGTTCGGGTTACGGAGAGCCGGCGCGGCATACCAGCCAGGCAGTGGGATGAATGGATAATGCTCTATAGGTTATGGGTTATGGGGCAGAGAGCGGGGCAGGATTTAGAACCACAGGTAATGACCTTAAAAGGATCCCTGCATGGAAAAGAATAGTTCTGTTCCCATCTCTTTCTCTTTTTTTTCTGTTTCAAAACAAGAAAAGTCCCCGCGTGAAGCAAATTTCACAATATAGCGCCCGTTGAGAAATTGCTGGTTAGATGGACGGCAGAATTTCGCCATCTTTTGCGCTTCTTTCCCCGAGTCTGAGTTGTTCTTCCAATAACTTTCCTTATTTCCTCTATAAATCCTTATTTTTTGTGTTATAGAAAGCCAAGAAATTATGGAAAACGCTGAACTGGAACCGGAGGCAGATGTGGAAGGAACGGAAGAGTCGCAGGTTGAGGAACAGCAGCAGCGAACCGAGGAGCCTGGGGAGATTGAACTTACCGAAGAGCCAGAAGTCGAAAAACAAGTTGAAGACGTGCCAAATGAAGGAGAGGAAGGGCATGTAACTAAAGAAGCCTCTCCAGGAGTGGAAGAGAAGGAAGAACTAGAACCGGCAGTAGAAGAAGATACTCCTCCACAGGAACAGGAGCAAGCAGAGCCAGTAGAAGAGGAACCAGTAGAAGAGCCGGAACAAGAAGAAGCTCAAGATGATCAGAATGAAGCGAAAAACGAAGAGGCAGAGCAGAGAATTGAGGAAGACCCGGGTTTGGAAGGGCATACCGATCAGGTAGGGTATCCTTTCATTTGTGAGGTACCCGATTATGATTTTCATTTATGTCGGGACCCCACTCCTCTCTCCACATTTGCGTGTTTCAATCTCAGAATAACAAGAAATATTTCTCCTCTCTGGTCCGCTACATTCTGACAAATGTTACCTATAAAGGGACGTCGTCGCTCCTTTCAGCCTAGCCGAACGTAAACATGCGTGCCCGGGTTTCTTCCCTTCCCTTTTATGTATTGAATGTCTCCCCTCACTCTCATATAAAATGGCAGCAGCTACTGCCCCATTTCCACGCATCCTCCCTTTCTCACGGTCCTCATCCCGGGGGCAGGCAGTCTGCCGCTAGTCTCTCTGGGGAAGGAGAGGGAGTACGACGTTTTTAGAAGCCTCCATATGGCTTTCCAACTCCTATCCCCGTTGGATATCCCCTCCCTTCCTCTCCCTCCTTCCCCCCTGGCTACAATATTATTCCCTTGTTTGGCAATCTCATGTTTCCCTACGCCTCGTGCATTATTCCTTTGGCCTTTCCCCGTCTCGTATCACTTTTCCCTTTTGCCCTCTGTCCTCTCCTCTAGCCAGAGCAATTTTAATTGTAGCCGGTCCTTTTGGGTGAGTAGCTCTTCTCGCTCCTGACCCCCTTCACCCTATAATCTTATCAGCCCCGTTAAATAAATACACCTCGTTTGAATTTGTTGTCCCGCTTAGAAAACGAAGATGAAAAGATGACACTAGGGGAGAGAGAAAAAGGCGAGAAATGACGCCTATTTCTCTAAAAAGGGATAGGAATTGGGGGAAACGGCGGGCTTCTCATTTTTTGACTTATCTAATAACTCCATCTGTGACAGCCGAAGCCGGGGGAGCTCCTCTCCCTGGACGAGCTGATTCCTAACGGCTTCCTGCTTCAAATTTCTTACTTTTCAAGTTTGGTTTCTATTATTCGATTCTCAACGATGCTACCTTAAAATGTTGCGAGTTTTCTATGTAACTCTATCCAATTTGGCGATAGATTCACTGCGTAGCTCGTCTAATCCTCAGCCAAAGAATAAATTCGTCCGAAAAGTCCGATATTTTCCCTGCTAAAGGATTCCCCTCGCACCTGTCCTTCCCCTGCTCTCTCTGCCTATTCAAATCTCCCCTTTCTTACGCGGCCTCGCTCCAGCTGTTCCCCTTCTCTTCTTTTCCAATCGGACACAATTTTACCTTGCTCTTTTCCATTGTGTTCCATTTCTTCATCCTCTCTTCTCTTCCTTGCCCTTTTATGTCCCTTCCCTTGAGGGAGAGACAAATAATTCAAATCCCTCCAAAGCCATATACCATCTCCTCCCTCCTCCCTTTGATGACGATTGTAATCTCTGAGATTTGCGGCGGATACCATTTGTCACTCGTCAGATGTGGTTGACAGAATTGAAATGAGCGGAGCGGACGAGGAATGATGACCACGGGCCTTTTGAACTTCTAACAGATAAATTACGGCTTTTTGTTGTCTAACTGTGGTTTTTTTAAGTCTTTTTTTTTGGTGGGAAAGCCCCTCATATCCCCCCTCAAGCCACCCATCTTCTTATGGCCAATCATCTGTGCAAACTCGCGTTCTAATCAGATCAGGAACTTGTTCCGGCCCCCTCGTCGTTGCCCCTCATCCAGAAAGAGCTTTGAACATCACATTTTATGAATTATACGTCTCATTCTGTGCCATTTTACGAGTTTTAAAAGATTTAGAGCCACAGTTAGACAGCGGGAACGCCTTCTTTGCTCAAATTTGCCATTTTTGCATTCAAATATTCGTTTTTAGAACTGTTTTTATCCATTTTTATTCGATCTCTGATCTTACAACGAAACAAATTCCCTTTTTAACCTTGAAATTGCTAGCAAAGTCCAGAAAACCAGTTGGAGCCACAGTCAGACAGCTAAATTTGAAAATGGCCATTTATAGGTTAAAAACACGGCTAGAGCCTATTTCCCTTCACAATTTAGGGTTTTATGGTCTTACAGCGAAACCCAAACCACTTCCCCCTGTTTTCCTTCTCTTCCCAGAGCAGAGCAACTGGACAAGCTCTCTAATCCTTCAAGTATTTCTCGTCAAGTTTTTACACGCGTGACACACCGAGCAGAGAGCGGCGGTCCTCTTCTTCTCAATATTGACAAACTATTGTTACAGGAGGAGGAGGAAGAGACACGGACGCCTGTATCTCTTGCGGCTACTCCCTCGCCACCGGAAGAAGCGATTTCGGCAGAAAAATTGGAGCGACAAAGTTCTGAAGGTAAGATTCGAATAGACCTTTAATTATTCTATTTTCCAGATACTACGGAGGCCAGGAGTGACGAGGTAAACAAGAAAATGAAACGAGCGGGAGAGAGAGAGAGAGAGAGAGACCCCGCCCCCAGTTCCCTTCCCCTCTCTTTCTCTACCCGGCAGTGGTAGAACCGGCTGTGTTTTCTTAATTCTCTCCTTCTCTCTCTTCCTTACCTGGTCATTACTCGTTCTCCTCCCCCTGCCCATAATAGCAACAATAACAACCTGCTCCCCCACGTGTGAAAGTCGGGAAGTCGCATCGATCCTCTCTAGGGTAGGGAGGCTTAGCAAAATAAAGAAGCAGAGAGCATGAAGTCAGGACCCGTCCCTCTGAAATTTAATTTGGGATTGACGCCTTTTTTTGACACTTTGGAGACCTAAACATGCGGAGAGGCGCCACAGTTAGACAGCAAAGAAGATCTTATCCCCGAATTTCAAATGTTGAACCTTTTCCACGTTTCCGTGGTCTAAAATGTAGGAAAGAGCCACAGTTAGATAGCAACCAAGACATTTTCCACTATTTTCAACTTCTGTTCGGTATTTCTTGGCTAATTTCTGTTACTCATGTTATATGAGGCGGATAAGCCACAGTTAAATCGTTTTCAGCGATCAAAGAACTGGAATTTTTCAATTTAACGGGGTTTCAAAGTGATTTTGCTCAAAAATTGAAAAAAGAGCCACAGCTAGACAGGCAACACGACGCCGTACCATATATTGGCCTTTTGAGTGCCGGGTTTCCCTTGTTTTCCGAATTTTTACGGTAATTAGTCCCGCAGCGACTGGCAAACCACAGTTAGATCCTTTCATGTTGTTTTTTCCTCTTTCTTTCCCTTGAAAATGGCGGCAATTTCAAGCCGTTTTCGGGGTCAAGTGGCCATTTGGAAGAAGAGTTTCAACCTTGACCACACCCTTCCTCAATGGGGTTGTTTCTCTCTCTCTCCTTTCTCGTCTCCCCTCTCCCTTGAAATTGAGGCTAATTTTGTTTTTTCCATCACACGTCACTGCTTCCATCCCTTCCTTCTCTTCTTATCAAAATTGCCTCATAACTTTTCAAATTATCCATGAAAAATGGCCCCATTATGCTCGGGAGACGAGAGAGATTTCGCTCTTTCTATTTCTCTCTCTGCGGGTGAGTACACGTTATTGATGATCAGAGGAAACAGAGGAAACAGAGAGACATTGAGACGGATGATACCAAAGCAAATAAAAGGGCGGATTTCATTCCTTCAAGTCAAGGGCAAACTAGGCGTCTTTCTTGACTTCCCAGCCTCAACTAATTCCTTGTTTTTAGTCAAAATGAGACTTAGCAGTAGAAAAGTAGAGTTTGAGGCTCCGTATCCGATAGTCCGATCCCCTGCACCCGTAAAGTCTCGGCAGGAGGATCATTTTTATTCAAAACTGTTACAAAACTCCTTTACCCCCTTGGCC
The DNA here is from genome assembly GCA_932521035.1 of Oscheius dolichura. Taxonomy (NCBI): domain Eukaryota; kingdom Metazoa; phylum Nematoda; class Chromadorea; order Rhabditida; family Rhabditidae; genus Oscheius; species Oscheius dolichura. Next base: position 1,571,332 of record OW051494.1, on the reverse strand, counting down.
TTTATATCTTTGCCTTGCCGAGACTTTATGGGTGCAGGGGATCGGATTATCAATGATTGAGTCGAGTTTGACTTGAAGGTACCCTATTTTTGGCATAAGAACCCAAGGTATGGCTCAAATTATTAGAAAAGAACGGAATCATCAGGGTTAAGACCTTTCCTATCCAATTTACCCGTTCAAAATGGCGGAAAATTAAAGTTTACCAACGAAATGATGAAAATGGGAGAATCTACCCTTTCCCCGGCTCCTTTTCCTCTATTTTCCACATTTTTCACCTGTTTTTCGTCTTTCGCCGCTTCCTAGCAACCCGTCCTCCTCCCTGGCTCTAAATCTTGTTTTTTGTAGCTTTGTGAATGTTTAGGGATCCAAAATTAAAGAGCGGGAAGTCTATTCTTGCATCTCGAAGGGCCGACTTTCCCTCCAATCGGCTCGTTATCCTCCTTCCCTGACCTGAGCTCCCCTCTCCGTTAAAATTTATAGCCCACTGGCCGTATAACCTTTGCGTAATAGTGCCCACTATAACTCATTTCGCCCGGTCAATTTTCCCTCTCTCTCCCCCTCTCATTTCACTTTCTCTAACATTTCCATCTTTTCAGAAAGAGGAAAAAATGGTCGAAGCTGTCAGCCACAACTATCAGAGGGAATTGTCCCCCACCGAGGGGGACAAGATCGCGTCCTCTTATGATATCTCCTCCAATCATAGTGACCAAGAGAACTACCAACAGGAATCATCACCCGAGCCTGTTTCCGAGGCTCTGAGTCCGAGAGAAGGGAAAGATGAGACGGATAGAGAGCTGGAGAGCGAGATGGTGGTTCACAGCTCCATGGGCGAGGAGAATCAACCGCCGATTGGGACTATTCTTGAGGAGAAGACTCCCTCCCCACCGCCCCCTAAAGAAATAAAGAAAATCGAGCCACCTAAGGAGGTAAAACAGGTAGGAAATCTTGGAAAATGGGTAAAAACCGGAGAATTCAGCCAACGAAGCCAGGAATCACAGGGATGAGGACGCCAACGGTTCGGGCTCCCGCTCCGAAGACTCCAGCCCCTGCGACTCCTGCAGCGAAAAGGTAAGATCTTCCCCAATTCTAAGAATTAAAATATCCATAGAAGAGTGTATTTTCTCCTCTGCCAGGAAGAAGGGGTCGTTAAAGTCTTCAGTAAAACAAAAACAGATGTGCTGCCCTTCGTTATACGCGCTTTTTAGAGCTTTTTGAAGGCTGAAGTAATCCTTTATTTACGGAAGAAGGAGGCTGCCTTGAGGCGTCAAATTCAATAAGACGGGGGATTAAATTTGCAGCTTTTTGAAATTAAAGCCATTACCCCACTAAAATACGGTTTTCTAAAACAACAGAAGGCGAGAAGACGGTTAAAATAAAGGCAAAAATATTTCGCTCCCGGGTGGGCTCGAACCACCAACCTTTCGGTTAACAGCCGAACGCGCTGCCTATTGCGCCACGGAAGCACATTTGCCGCCTGCTCTGTGTGATTTCACAATTCCCCTCTACATACAAGGATCTCTCCATAGACAAAGAAGGGAAGAGATTAGAGCACGTAAAGCGTAATATTTGTTCAGTTTGTGTTACTATCTCTTCCGGGGTAACCACCCTTTGAAAGGCCCGGGGAATCGAAGCGAACCACGTGTTGATATTTGCTCATCCTGTTTGGAATGGCATAGTGCTCCTCCCGTAGTCATTGGCAAACATCTAGAGAGAGGCAGAGCAGGGGGAGAAATTGAGATATTCATATATTTTTTTGGGTTTCCCATTAGCCTCCCCCGGGCTCCTCATGTCATCCAGGGAGGGCCAGCCTCCTTTTGCATGGCTAATTTGACAGAGAGAGAGAGAGAGCACTCCAGGCAGCCAAACACACACACGCGAAACTTTTTTCCAATTATCCTCTATGGTGCAGGGGCCACCCCTCCTTCTTCTCTCGTAAAATGGATTATATTCCTTTTCAGCCGACCAACTACCACCACCGCCAGCAGCCAGCCTCGTCCGGTGAATAAATCAACAACTCCGACACCTGCCAAGCCAAGGTAGCCATTTATACTCTTTTCCAATAAGAAGGAACACGAGACAATGCCATTGTTTCCCCCACTCTCTCCCTCGTTATTTGCCCAAAGAGATGTCAAAACAGCAGCTGATTAGCGCACTCAACGGGATTTGAAAGAAAGCGGGGATATGGGTGGTCTTGAGGGGAAAAGGGGAAGAAGTAGAGTCGCAAGAAGGGAAGTAGACAAAATATAGTGGGAAAGCCATTGTCTCGGAGCGAGAAAGAGCTGCCTCCGCTTACGGCCATACCACGTTGAAAGTACGCCATCCCGTCCGATCTGGCAAGTCAAGCAACGTTGGGCCCGGTTAGTACTTGGATCGGAGACGGCTTGGGAATCCCGGGTGTCGTAAGCTTTTTGCCTTTCTTTTCTCACTCATCAGAGATTTCTTTTTGACTTTTTTTTGCTCTAGACCTTGAAAAAGCCTAAAATCTTATAGGGGAAACAATCTCATCTGCTCAAATTGTGGATTTGTTGCCACCAAGAAGAGAAAAACGCTCGCTTCCTTCCTATTAGATCCTCCGGAAAACCCAAATCATTCCAAATAGCCCAATAAGTACTGCATTTTGATTGCAATGCCTGTTTCTGCTCGTTTTTTGGTAGTCTGAGTTCTTATCAAAAGAAAATCCCTGGTTTAGAAGGGATTTTCGCACTTCGTTTCGCTTTTTATCAGTCGTTTTTTCTCCTTTCTAAGCTGTTATTCTATCTGTTTTCCCCCTCTTCCAAGGTAGAGTTCTCCTTGACTTTCCGCTTGACAAGTTGCTCAAAAAGTCCCTCGCTCCTTCTCTCAACACGTCACGCTTGCTGAGCTTTATTTGGCCTACTTATCCGTGGGATAGCGGGCGGCAGGGCAAAGAGAAAGAAGGAGAGGGAGGGAAGCAGGGGGAGGCAGGGCATAATAGCCCCCTCCAGTGTCTTATGATTGCTCCTTCCTCGATCATTTTGTCCCTATAATACCCAGCAGGGGAGAAAAGTCCAATTTCAGTCCAATGAGCCGACCTCCACCTGTTTCTCGAAGTCGTCCAGCTGCTCCCAGATCGCAATCTTCACAGCGAACCTCCACCTCGAGGAATGGCAGCACCAGTGAGTATTAAACGCTCTACGCAGCCAATTTTTCCTACTCTCTAGACCGTCTGGACTCTGTTCCAACTACCCCAAAACTTGTCAACAAGAAATATCAACATGTGGGCAGTAAAATTGCCTCAATTACGGATCATAAACCCCAAGGAGGAAATGTCGAGATTTTCTCAGAGAAGAAAGTCTTCAAGGCCCAGTCGAAGATCGGCTCCTTGGAAATGGCTAATCATAAACCTGGTAAGCGGCTTGTCCCTTTTTTCTTACCGGGAATCTTTCAGGCGGTGGAAATGTTAAAATTGAAGAGCGTAAATTGAACTTCAAGGAGACGGCAAAGCCAAAAATAGACGCCGTCTCTAATCACACACCACAAAAGTCTGACAAGAAGGTAATTTCTAATTTTTTATTTATGGAAGGGGCGCAAAAAGAAGCAAAAGCTTACGACACCCGGGATTCCCAAGCCGTCTCCGATCCAAGTACTAACCGGGCCCAACGTTGCTTGACTTGCCAGATCGGACGGGATGGCGTACTTTCAACGTGGTATGGCCGTAAGCGGAGGCAGCTCGTTCTCGCTTAGGGACAATCGTGGTCGACGACTTTTCCAACTTTCTTCCGTTATTTAGTTTCCATTTTTCAGATCACTACTCAAAAACTCAATTGGAATGTACAGTCGAAGATCGGCTCGTTGGATAATGCCACCCACAAGCCTGGCGGCGGACAAGTGAAGGTAGGCTGGCTTTCCATCTGATTTTGAGTAAAAATGACCGCTTATTCTATGGGTGTCCTTCCATTTTCTCTTATTTAAAGGCTACGCTCCATGGCCAAAGGCTTCAGCTCTATAATTTAGCCAAAAAACCCATTTTTCCGCCATTTCACCGCTTCGCACTTGCAGATTCTGGATCAAAAGCTTGAATGGACGGCGGAGAGTAAAGTCGGCTCGAAGGATAACATCAAGCACAAGCCAGGAGGAGGAAATGTTGAGGTATCGCTAAGCTTTTGTCTTTTTGTGGTTTATCAGCATTTTTCGCAGATTTTTGACGAAAAACTACAATTCGTAGCAGCTCCGCGGATTGGCAGTGTCGACAGTTTGCCCGGAGGAGGGAATGTCAAGGTCGTCTGAAGAAAGAGCAACAAGAAATATTGAATTATATGAAGTTTGTTAGGTGAAAATTGGAAGAAAGGGAAATCCCGCGCTTTTTTGAAGCCTAGAGCTTTCGAAGGGAAAAGAGTACCGTATCCTACCATTTTAGGGTATAGTCTAAATTTCTTCAAATTTCTGGCAATTTATCAATATTTACGCAATTTTCTAAGATGTTTTAAATCTAAAAACTATTGCAAAAGTCGAAAATCCTGCGAAAATCGACGCAGAACTGCTGAATTCGGTAAAAATCGCGTATTGTGGGCCTTTATTTGAATTTCCCGCCAGAAGTCTCATTATTTGCCGCCAACTGGACATTTGAATTTCCATTTTAAAACTACGTTTTTTCAGCTAGATGCCTACCGTATCGATGCTAATAAGGGCAAAGCCAAAACGAAGCCGGGTAAAATGCCAGGAGCTGTTGATCCGTTGACAGTTGAGCAGATTCTTTCCATCTAATCACCACCACCATTTTTATTCCTCCTTATTATTTGTACAGTCCTTTTTTTCTTCAAATTTTTCGTTTTTCCTTCCTCCTCCATTCTAATCTCAACCTCCCATCTATTGGACAATAAAGATTATTCGATGTTTACCTGGCAGAGAAATGAATTACCATGAATACACAGAGACTGGAGGTGGGGGACGGGAGGAGTGGAGAGAATGAAATTTCGTCTCGTCTGGCAGGTACCACTTCAACTTTACTTCTTTTTTTCTGGGAAATTATGCAGAAGAAACGGCTTCAGATCGTCTGTCTTATTCTTGTTACCACTATTATTTTTCTAGTAGTACTGTTGAATAGGGAAAGGTGAGCTCTTTTCAAGCCTCTCCTTGCCGAAATATAAGGAAAATTCCTTCGCAAACCGCCACAGTTAGACAGTTAGTAACTTTTTAAAGTGACAAAACCTTACGACGGTCCTTCTGAAAGTCTAAAGTAAACCAAAACGACTAAAATTCGCCTAAAAATGAGCCAAACAGAGTAAGGGCGGTTATTTTCCACTTGGGACCCAAAATTACGGCTTCTTGTGCCCTCTAAATCCTCCGAGCTGTGGCTCTGCTTGTTGTAGTGTTTGGATAAAGGCCCCACAACGAAGAATGCTTTCATATGAAATAGGCTACAGTACCCTCTCGACGTCTGGCTGTTTCCCCCCTAAAAATGGCGTAGGATTCTATATTTCAGGCGGTACTACTCTCAGTACCTGGAAGACTATGAATTGTCTCACACCGTCAGAGAGGTTCGAGCTTCTGATGCTCGAAAATACCGTAACATCCTGAGTAATGAGGAGAATATTATATTTGTCGGTCTGTTTTCATCGTCTCCTCTGGGGAAAATTGTCCACAATTGTAGGAGGAGTTCCCCGATCCGGAACAACACTCATGCGGGCGATGCTTGACGCTCATCCGGATATTCGATGGCAATTTTTGGACGATTTATAGGGTTAACTGAACTTTTAGTGGAGAGGAGACGATGATAATTCCGATGCTTCTTCAAATGAGACAAGGCTGGAGGGTGGCATTCTTCAATGAGAGCGACACGGCGCAACAAGCCATGGATCAGGCTACCTCGGCCTTTTTACTCGAGGTAGGAGCCAAGTTCTTACTGTAACCCCCTAAATATTTACATTTTAACCCACAGAGTACTGTAATCCTTCAAATATAGCTGTCTAGTCCATAAAATTCCAGATGATTGCGAAGAATGGCGAGATGGCCAAGCGTCTCTGTAATAAGGACCCACTAACAGCTGTCCATTCTCGATATTTGTATGAACTGTTTCCCAACTCTCGATATATTTTAATGATACGGTAAGGCATTTTATTTAATTTAACCAGAAAGTAACACCTAGAGATGGACGAGCAGTTGTACATTCAATGATCGAACGAGAGGTCCCAGTAGGAGGGTTCAATCGGAAAGATCCAAGGGTACGGTAGGTCAAAAGGGACAGCATAATAACCGAAGCATGGGTTTTGTGGGTAAAAAAGACTGTACGGGTGACCTATAGCAAAATTGACCTTGTCTTTGCATGCACTGCGCTTTATTGCTCTTGACCAGGTCCAGCTCTTTCCCCCAATATTTCAACTCAAGGCAATTACCGTAATCCGTAGGCCTCTATTTTCCAAATACTGTTGACTTTCCAGCCGGAGAATACAGGGTTGCCATTGAACAAGTAGAACCGTTTGCCTTTTCAGCAAATGCTCTCCGAGTGGAATCGTCTCATCCGCCAGATGTACAAACACTGCGCCGAGATGCCAGGAGTCTGCTTGATGGTACCCTTGCCCCCTCCCTTTCTTTCCAATTTTCTTTCTTGAGGTGTACTACGAGCGCCTTGTCCAGCTCCCCGAGACAGAAATGAGGCGGATTCTAGCGTTTCTAGAAGAGTCCTGGAGCGATAATGTCATCAAACACGAGGAGCAGATCGGTGGGGAGATAAAGCTCAATCCTCACGAGTTTTCAACCTCCCAAGTGGCGGAAGCCGTCTATGAAAAGGCGCTGGCCTCCTGGTTTGGCAGCTATCCCCTCGATGTTGTACTGCATATGGATGAACTGGCTCCTATGTTGAAATTTCTAGGCAAGGGGGCAAATAGACTGGGGTAAGCGGAATTTTAGGCTATGATACGAAGACAGCCCTGCCAAGTTATAAGATCTTCACATCCGAAAACTTCTATAATCTTCCACAATTTGCTTCAATTATTGGATAGCTGGGTCAGAGTGAATAAATGATGATTTTATTAAAGTAACCATGGAAGACAGTAGTCTGTCATGGTAGTGCGAGAAAACTTTTAAAAAAAAGATTAAAATCTTTACGGAAGTAATGACTGGAAGGATGTCATAAGCAGATGAACCCGGAAATACGAAATAGAGACAGTCCTGCTATCGGGGTCGTTATGTCCGAGAACTGGACTTTCGCCGTCTTTATCATCCCCCGAGGGGCGCACACTTCCGAAATGCTTAACCCGGTAGTGATACTTCTAGTACATCTTCTTATTTCTACCGTATTCGGATGCATACCAACGGAATCGCGTAAGCATTTGCAGTCAGTCGTATTGAAGCTAATAAGGTAATCTTTATTTTAGTTTTAAGTTCAGCCGAAGACGAGATAGAGACAACCGAGATAATAACAACGCCGACAACAACAGTACCTCAAACTAGCAGTACCTCAACAACAACAACTTCTACAACCACGACCACCACCACAGCCAGTACCACAACCACAACGACCACAGTTCGTATGATTTCCTTTTCCCCTTGAAAATGGCAACTTTTATAGCACTGTGCCTTCCAAATTGGGTTTATTTTTCCACGACGGATTCCTGCTACTTTTTGGGGGTGGATCTCAATCTTAGTGGCGATGATGCCGAAACATATTGTGTCAACACTTGGGGAGCGACGCTAGCCTCCATTCATAGCAACGCAGAGAACGATTTTGTTGTTGGGTTGGCTCCGGAAGAGGATAAAACGTACGTTTTTTATCAACTCGTGAATACAGTATCCCTAATTTTAGCATGATGATTGGTCTACTGCGGATTGGACCCTGCGCCGCTTGTTTTATGAATTATGATGGAACGCCTGTAAGTCAGAAATGATAGAATGAGCAATTATATATTTCAGTTCGACTATACTAGATGGGGAACAGGACAGCCGGATAACTCGGCTGGCATGGAATTTTGCGTTGTGATGGTGCTGTCAGATAACGTATCCACCTGTTGTAACCGGGGCCAGTGGAATGATCTCCGGTGTAGTGCCATTGTAAAATATCTAGTGTGTAAAATGCCGAGATTATAATGGAAGGAGGCGGAAATAAAGACCAAATGTGGATGGATCCCGATAACGGGGTCATTATCTCGGCAAAGTAGAGTCGCATCCTTTCACTCGGCGAGAATTTCTACCTTTCTCACGCGCGAAATATTTTATCCAGGACTCGAATTCACATCCCTTCCCGGGAAGAAATCCCGGGAATTTCTACCCGGGTGGATTATCTCCCAGGAAATAATTTCCCGGTCCCCGGGCGGGAAGTAATTGTAAACATCGTGCAGATGGCCAGAAATACAGGATTTTGACGGGTTCAGTGCGCACTGCATGCGGCGTTGATATTATTGGAGTTATTTTGAATTTGTAAGAATGAAAAATAATATAAAAACAACAAAAAATAGAAGGATTGTGTTTGTAAGAGTTGCAGTTATACAAATATTGCGCGTTGTTTGCAGATTTCTTTATTCGTTGATTTACAATGTTTGTTGTTGCTGCTTTTCTTGTTAATTTCCTTTATTTTTATATTTGCTAGTTTCTATATGATAATGTATTATTTTTAGATGCATGGATCAGAAAAAGAAGGAGTGGATTGAGCTGCAAGAGCTCTCCACAGGATTTATGCAATAAATTCAAGTAAGTTTGTTTTTATTCATTATCGATTCTTTTAATCTATCTCTTTTAATCTAATATCTAATATTGTTTTGCTATTAATAAAGTTGTTATATTGTTATTCATGCGCATTTATATATTGAGGTACCCAAATAGAGGCGAAGCTCTGCGCAATTTTTTTTTTTGCGCTCAGAACTTTTTTTGTTTCTTTTGAGCTTTTCTAATATTTATTTTTTCAGGGTAAGTTCATCTACAACAAAGAAAAGGAAGTCGATAATATTTTAGGTCAGTTTCTCTGTTAAGATAAAAAAAAATACTGAATTTGAAAAAAGCCGCCAAGAAATTAACAGAAGAGGTATATCAAACTTTCAATGAATTCATAGGCTCATAGCGTTCTAATCACATAAAAACAGGAGGTGGACGAGGTCGTCCAATATCAGCAAAACCTCACATACAATTTCTCATGGAACATCTAAAGTTGGACGATTTTATAGTAGGTTTCCCAGGTGGAATCGAATCTTTTGCTCCAGCTTCAAGCAAAGAAAATAGTAAGAACTTTTTATTAATATCATGACTTTTAAAACATTTAGATGTACATGAAATAAATTTTCAAAATAAAAAAAACAGTTTCCTATCAAGATTGAGCAAGATGTTATTGATGAAGAAGCACCACCACAACGAGCATTAGTTTTAAAAGAAGTGTTACGACCAGTGAGAAGTATGTACTTATTTCAATAACAAAAATGGGATAATTTAGGAAAGAAACATTTAATGAAATAGACCAAAAGCGTCTAGTGCTTTTGGATGCCGAAATAGGATTAGCTAAAAACAAGATGAAGACCGAAGAATTAAGACAAGAGCTACTGCTGAAGCAATTGGAATCAGAAGATTTCCGCCTGCAGTTATTCAAGAAAACATCGTAATAAATATTTAAAAAGAAAGAAACAGTTTAGACATATGTATCACTGAAAATAATTAGTAACTATGCTCTTGATAACGGCAAAATTGTCCTTCAAGTCATCCTGTTCCTCACCCGAGCTACCATCTTCTTCGTCTTCATCATCTGACTCGTTGTCTACTTCCTTTTCCATAATCACATAGTTCCGAAGACAAATAGCGGCAGTTATTATTTTAGCGGCTTCTTCCGGAGAGTAGCGTAACTCATTATGTAAAGCGCTCCACTGGCGTTTTAGATGGCCAAAATACCTTTCGATATGGCACCTCTCACGACAAATTGCATTGTTGTAAGCGGTTTCTAAATTAGTTGTTTTTTCTTCTACTTTTTCAGGCATTTCTTACCTCCGGGAGTTAAATTACTACCAGCAACAATTTTTAGCATGAAATGATCAGCTCTAAAGGCAGAGTCGCCGATAAGTTTTCCTTTAATTTCTTTGTTATGGAAAGATTCGTATCTGGAATTGTTCAGTGGAAGAAGTAGCGAATGCGTTACATGTTCGATTGTAAAAAAAATCTACTATCATTTGCAGCTCCAGGATGTGTACAAGAAAACCATTTGCATAGATGATGATCGTCGCAAATTACAACTAGATTCAATGAATGGTATCCCTTCCTTCAATACAATGGCCATATAATTCTTTTAAAATTCCTACCTATTCACGTACTGCGATTCATTTATTGTGGGAGCTTGAATTTTGATTTGAAATCCATCAATGTAACCGATTACGTCAGGAAGATTCGATCTAGCAAAGACCCTCTGTTTCATTTCATCCTGTTGTCTTTGACTGGACCATTTTACAAAATCTGCCACATGATTACTAAACCATTCCGAAATTTGCTCGATGACACGATTAGCAGTCGATTGGCTGCAGCCCATATGATCAGCGCATCGGTATTGGAAAGAGTTACCCGATAAGAAATGAAGAAATAGACACAATTTATGTGCAACTGTTAAATCACTTTCTCTGCAAGGACAACCACTGAGATTTGGATGGGAACTAACCTATTGGTTAGAGAGCTGAGCTCTTCCTCCATACATTCAGTTAATTTGTAGAACGACCCTTTGGATAGCCGATAACGAAGCCGGAATTCAGCTTCCGGGAAGAATATCTAGGGATCGCTCCTTTCTCTTGTGGTTTTAATATTCTTCAACTTTTGATCGAGACGATCGCGATCAATGTCGTCCATATCCGAAAGTTTGATTAATAATCACAAAGAATATAAGAAAAAAGGGGGAAAAATAGACAAACACGTTTATGTCGGGTACTGAAAATAAAATAACACGTTTTAGACAGATCTCAACGCGCTGAACAACTTTGTAATTCATCGCAACGAAGGAGAGCCTCGTTTTAGCGAGTTACAGCTTCCGGGAGAATTATTACCCTTTTAGACCGGGAATGAAAACGACCGCCCGGGGAATAAATAATTATCTCCCGGGAAAGGTGTGAATTGCAGTCTTCCCGGGAGATCGACCGAATTAGCTCCCGGGAGATAAAAATGCTTCCCGGGAAGGGATGTGAATTCGGGTCTAGGTGTGATATCTGTATTTTTAACAACATATATGGATAAGAGTTCATTTAGTGACGGGCACAGCGGTCATATCGAGTATCGGTGTGGTGTGGCCTTTTCTACAGGCTACCTTTCTAAAGAGGCTCAGCATAAAGGTCCTATAGGCGGTGACATAATAAATATGGCTACAGGCATTAGCAAGGGGGATAATTTCAACAATTATGAATTCTAAATGACCCCAGTAGAGGTCAGTTATTCCAAGAGCTGGTCCGAGAGAAAAGACGAGAGATTTGGCGACATTTATAGGGAGGAGGCAGGTTTGGAGAGTCAGGGCCTGAACAATTAGAGATTTCCTATTTGTGATATCATTTTGGGTAGAAATAGAGAAAATGGACTAGTATACAAAACCTTACATGGATAAAAGAACGATGAAGTTGCCGTGTAGCCGTGGAAAAGACGGTAACCTGTCTCAACATCCTCATGATATCCCAACGTATCAGCAGAGAGACGGGTACAATTACATAGACTGGATATCTCGAAAAGTAGCCAACCCAAGGGACTCTCCAATCAGTCGAAGATACCAGAGCGTACGTCGTTATATCTGAACATTTTCCGCTCTTTTTCTGCCCTCGAATATCAAAATTACTGCTAAAATCCCAAGTTGGGTAGAGTTCTTCTAATAACGCGGCTGTAGGGACGTGGAGATCATTATTATTCGAGGTTGAAAGCTAAAATTGTTCTTCTCTCCCCATTTAGTCGATTTGTAGCCTACCGAACAGTATAATTGGAATACAGTAGGAATGGCAGTGACCAGGAGGAAGATGACAAACCCATAGGGGGAGTTAGGATGATTGTAGCGGATAATATACCAGCGGAAGATGAGAGAAGCCAGAGTTATCCAGGGGATGTAGGAGTAGAGACAGATCATTATACCGTAGCTGGAAAATCACCCTTTTTTGAAGGAAAGACTACCGAATTCTTCTCCGGCATGGCCTTCGATGGTCCGACCCCTTGCACCCGTAAAGTCTCGGCAGGAGGGGCATCTTTATTCAAAACTGTTACAAAACTGTGTCGCCTTTATATATTTGTTTTGCCGAGACTTTACGGGTGCAGGGGATCGGACTATCGGACCGAGCCTCCCTCCCCCCTCCATACAAAAATAGCTTCATACAGTATTTCAGTATTTCTATTTTTAGGTATACTGTAGGCTAAATTTTCCCTCGAGTAGACTTTTTATGTGGAGCTGAACTTTCTAGTCACTCTATTTTCACCAGGTGTTACATTTCCACTAATCTCATTTAACCTCTGGCCGTTGTCTATATAGACTGCCGCCCCTTGGATACATTTCCCCGTATGTGTTCTGATTGCGAAAATTCGATTCTTTACCTCATTTTGCACCAATCTACTCCCAGAAAGTTACAGAGTCCAAAATCTATGAAAATTATGCATCTGGGCGGTGTGGTCAAGTGGCTAACATAGCTGGAAAGGGGCTCCATTTGAGGAAAAAAAATTTGGAAAATGAACCTGGGAAGAAGAAAGACAGCCAGGAAGGATACGGTAACATCTACCAGGACAATATTCAACAGGAGGTAGAAATAGAGTTTTATGTGCTTGTAGAGACTCCGGCAAATGGCTACCAAGAGGAGAAGGTTGGTGAAGAAGGAGACACAGCTAGTGATTACTAGAGCAGTTAGGGTGATGTATTCAGAAGTCGGTAGGACGGCGCCGTAAGGCTTGGAAGACATTTTAAGCTGAAATTATGGTATTTAAAGGGCGAATAAAGAACAACATAACGAAGATTACTCTGGGAAAATGGAGCAGGGTTACGGTAGTTATGATAAGTTTTCAACAATTCTCGATTTCGGGCTCTGTAGACGGTTTTAACTGGGTTTTCTTCAGAATTTTACATTTAGACTTTGCTCAAGAGAAGGTAAAATAGTAGGATTACGGTATAAACAATTTTAAGGGCTCCATATTAGGGTGAAATGTAGGAAAAATGAAGAATTTAGCCATTTCGGGCGGTGTATGTCTTGTGTCTTAATGAACAGATCAACTGACTAATAACTACAGACAGAATCAAAAATTAAATATACTCGGAAATAGATCATGTCCTTTTCGAATTGCCGGTTTTCTTAGATTTGGACTTCTTGCTCTTGACGTTGTACTCATCTCTGCCAATTAGATGGCACGTGAATCATAGAAGTATACTCAACAGAACAGGGATAATGATTACTCTCTCTCTCTATCCGATGTTATGTTTTGCTACCACAAACTACTATCTTCCTACTCACTTGTACTTTTGGAAGAATCAACAGAGAAATGGAAAGATGGTGAAATGGGACGGGTAAGAAGATAAAGGATGGCATTTTTTGTGATGTTTTGAATTTCATGGTCTGTGAGAGCGGAAAAATTGAAACGAACAACTTGGCACACAAAGAATTTCCACTGACGAAAAAAGGCGAGACGAGGAAGAAATTGAATTAGAAAGCGTCAGGGTAATCTGAGAAAGTCAAAACTTATAGCCAGGTTATAGAATTTGATCGCAGTCATCAGACTTTTTCACCACCAGATTATAATTTCCTTCTTTGAACTATGAAATTTCTTACGGTAAGCGCCAAGAATAACCAGAGTCCTTCCGTTTCCCTATTTTAACCGGAAAAGGAAAATATAGGCTCATTTTTTAAACCTGGAATGACGCGTAGTTAAACTTCTTCGGCTTCAGATCACTGATTTCTTAAAGGGAAGCTCTGCGCAAATTTTTTTTGCGTTCGGGACTTGTATTATTTTTCCTATTTTTGTTTCTGTTGATCTTTTCTAATGTTATTTTTTCAGGATAAGCTTATCTTCGATCAGGAGAACGATGTGCAATATTTTCCAGGTCCGTTTATTTGTCAAAAAGTATTATTTTGTTATGTTATTTTCAGAATCAAACGAAGACGGATAGAAGGCAGCTGCTTGTTTAAGAAGCGACTACTTCGCCTCTGTGATCTTTATTGTGATTTTGCGAATAGACATAATACTAAAATTGTTGAGAAATAATAGAAAAAAACTAGAAAAAATGGATAACATCTAAAAATCGATGAATTACGTATCGGGTTGCCGCCGCACCCGTAACATCTCGGCAGGGCGTACTGTAGGTGCGATTTTTATTGGGCCCTTTAAAGGGACTGTCAGGGACCTTTTTTTCCGGTAGCGGGTTCCGCAGCCACTGAACTAACTAGCGTCCTCTGCCTTTGGCGCGCTTTGGCGGAACACGAATTTTTGAATTTTTTCTCGTTTTTGACATTTTCTGAATGTCTATGGTGACATATTCCGTAAAAATATTACGAATTCTTGAAATTTTGATGGCGCGCCTACCGTAACCAAACAAGGTCCCTAACAGTCCCTTTAAGCTAGAATAAAATAATTGGAAGGACTGTCAGGTTTTCGAAGAAATAGGCGGGTACCATGGCACTTTCCGTATGTTTTTCAGGTTCCAAAATGTTCTGGGACCATTTTCTAGGATGTCAGGTGAAACTATAAACGTTTTCTCATGTCTGACGGCTACCAGGGAGTTATAATTCCGGAAATACCCCCTTGAAATTTTCTTTGGCGCCGAAAATATCCATTCCCGGCCATTCTTGATGTCTCCGGAGTCCGGACTCAAAGTGGATCTCATTTCCCTGTGGCGTATTATCTGCGTTTTTTCTTCTGTCTATGACCAAGATCTATCTTTTAATTAACACTTTTATACACATATAAACCAGTAAAAACAACAAAAAAGAAGACGACATAGAAGAGCAAAAAAGAACCGCACACACATATATAAAAAAGAAGAAAAGGAACATACAGCAGTAAACAAAATATACTCCGGGAAGTTATTTTGACGACGGGGCAGGTCGTGATCACAGAAAATGGCGGGTTTTGGGGAGAAAGGCAGACGAAGAAGAAGAGGAAAAGAAGGAAGAGAGCGTCTGAGAAGAGGGGACTATACAGGGAAAATAAACATTTTAGAAGGAAAAATATAAGCTATGTACAAAAAAGAATAGAGGGAGTGGGCAAGTCGGAGAAATATATATAATATATGAACCAGTGAATGTGTTATTATATGAGGAGGGGATACTGTACATTGAGGGAAACGAGGAGGCGGCCAGGCGAGGGACAGGAGTCAATTTTAAAGGTCAAACCCGTGGTAGATACTGTAAATCGAAAACTGGGCTCTCATCAGGGATGAGAGAGTTTTCAATTCCACAAAATTGAAAAAAAAAATACGGTTAAATTGAAGGGACGCTTGTCGGAGGGGCGGTAGCATCCTCCATGACGACGTCGGTGTCTTTTCCTTGCTGTTCATCAACGCTGAAAAGAATTAATCTGTTTTAGAAGGTTACGGTAGGTGGTGAAGCATCCAATTGAGCATTGAACGGGCTACGCAGTCAATTAAAATGGAGTTTAAACGCAGGAAAGCGCGCGAAACGGTAGCTGCTTCTAATTTTTTGAATCTTCTGTTCTTTGAACGATTTTCCGAATTTTAATGACCCCATTTGAGGGAGTACTGTATTCTGGTTATTATATTGCCCAAAAATAAGCGGTGAAGAAGAAATGAGAAAAAGATAGAGATAGAAAGAAGTGGGAGTGATAGCGCAGTGCGTGATACTCACAATATTGAAATTTTTGTCTTCTCCCATTTTTAAGACAGACATTTGGTCACTCGTGTCCACCGTCTCTCGTTGCTACAGAAGAAAAGATACAGTAACCAGCAAATCGCTATAAAACTCACTAGTCTTGAATGTTCTTGAGAACTTTGGCGGCCAGCTCCTTGGTCCGGATGTGGGTTCTCTTATCGTGGACCAGGTCTGTCAGCAGAGGGACGCCGCCTTCTTCCGTCACGTAGAAGCAGTACTTCGGGCCGTCGGTGGTTGTCAAATTGGCCAGGGCCCAGACAGCCCAATGCTGGCTGGCCGGGGCATGCCACAACGGCAGCAGACGGAGAATGGGGCGGAATGAACGATAGTTTATGTAGCGCCTCGTTTCCAGCTTCCAATCTTTGGTCGCCTGAAATTTGATACAGTATACAGTAACTCAACAGTGGTGGAGACGTTCTCTAAAAAGATCAAAGGTCATTTTGAACCATAAAAGTCGATTTTCGCGCATTACGGCAACTCGAGATAAAAGGCAATTTCCTCAATTTTTAAGCGTTTCTTATCTTTTTTTTTGACTCCAAATAGAAGCAGTAATCCACAAAAAACAGCAAAATAACTCACATCGATGATCTTTTCCATGACCTCGTCCCTACAGACGGTAATCTCTTTCCACGCTTCGGCGCCGTCGCTAACCATATGGGCCAGGACTCCGGCACTGTTGTAGCTGATCTCAATGGAGTCTTCAATCTTCGCCTCCAGGAGAGCACTAAAAACAGGAAAATGAACTAAAAAATAGGGGAAAATAAGACTTACACAAAGATTTTGACATAGTCTCCGTTCATCAGACGGTAGCGAAGGCTGTCCACTTCGGCGATGTTTCCAATCAGACCCATCATGTTACGGACGAGCTCTCTGGAAAGGGAAAATAAGTTTTAATCAAGAAATTTATTTTAAAAAATAGGATACCGTAACCCCTAAGTCTGGCAGCTGCTTTCTCTCTGATTAAAAAGTACGGAAATGTACAATTTGAACGAGAGACAATAGCGCGCCAATCCAAGGCATTACTGTGCCAATTTTTGTAGAAATATCCTCACTTTTCAGTGGAGAAAGTGGTGTAGCACTTTTGGAACAGGCTGAGCCCATCCGCTTCCAAGAATCGGCTACAATTTGGCGGTGTCTCATCCGTAATATTCCAGAGGAAACTCCACCCGACTTCCATCACATCGTCGCAGGTATTGGCTCCGAGTTTTCGTTTAATCTGATCCAAAATCATCTGAAAAACGCGAATTTGTGGTCTTATTTGGAGAAAATCCTACCTCGATAGCGCCAAAGCTCCCAATTTGAAGTTTCTGATCGCCCTCGACGTGGCAAGCCATGGAATTCAGGAGGAAAACAACGATCCTTTGGGTCAGCTGGTCAGCATTGTGGTGTTGGAGCACGTTTACCAGAATTATAGCCAGACGACTGAAAATAGAAGATATTGAGCGGGTTACAGTAATCCAACCTGTAGTCGAACAAGATCTCCTGAGGAATTTCAAACTGGCAAAGGCTGAGGCAGCAATTTCTGACCATTACCTGCTCTTCCATATGCCTTTCCATTCCTAAAATTTCTCATTTTTTGTAATAATTTGGATGAATCCATACCACAGAGAAGAGCGCTGACGACTTGTTTCTTCGTGTCCCGATTCATTTGGACCTTTCGAATTATGTAGAAAAGGCTGGCAGAGCCCGCGATCTGGAGGGTACTGTCTTCCAGATGGCGTTGCATTGCTTCGAGGACAAGGTGGAGGGCTTCTGCTTGTCTTGTCTAATAATTTTGAGGTTAAAAAAGGAGAAGACAAGGAAATTACCAAGGGAGTGCTGTTCCCAAAGCGGTATAGCTGATAGCTTTCATTCAGGACGGATTGCAGGAGCCCAGCTCGTTCCCGATAGACTTGTAACGCTGTTATGACCTGAAAATATGTTTACTTTAATGGAAAACTGAATAAATGAAGCTTTAAAAAGCTACAGTAATCCAAAAAATAGGCCCGGCCCTCGACAGTCCTATCCCCTGCACCCGTAAAATCTCGGCAGTCGGATCATCTTTATTCAAAACGATTACAAAGCTGTGACGCCTTTATACCTTTGTCCTGCCGAGATTTTACGGGTGCGAGGGGATCGGACTATCGAGGACTGAACCAAAAGATAGAGACTAATCCCTGGCGCGTCCCTTGCTTACCTGTTCTTCATTGGCGTCTCCCGCAATTGTGTCTGCCGGAATTTCCAAGAAATGACTAGCATTTTCACAATTAAACAGTCCCAAGAATTTCAATCTCTTATTTAAAAATCGAAGGCCAACAATATCCGACTTGACACTTCCTTGCCTAAAATAGTTCCTTAAATTTCAATTGGTTCACAAAAGCAAGGAGAGCTTACATGTCTTCCGGGGCCACTGGCCAGTCGTGTACCGTCGGTTGAGAAGCCAGATTAGTTGATGAGATATCCAACTTTTCCAGCTCCGGCAGACCCGTAACTATTTTATGTAGCGCCGTCACCGGTTTCGGATAAGTACCCGTGTCTTTAGTTGACTGTGATAAATCGAGGTATCTGCAAAGGGTTACGGTATTTTGACGAAGTTTGTGGAGCATTTCTGAAGGCAAATTTCTTTTTCTTTCTCTTATATTTTTTTAATAATTAATGGTCCCGCCACGAAAATTTCAAAGAAAGAGCAATTTTCAAAAATGAACGGCTGGCAACGGCCACGGGAAACTCAAATGAGTCGTATTAGGCCATTTGGAGCCAAATTTCTCATTATTTTCAAAGGAAATACAGAATTCTTTCTATTAAAAGGCTGGAATACTGTTTAAAGGGTTACTGAAATTACAAAAAAGCGATTTATAGAAAAAATAACGACTAACCTGAGTTCTTTGAGCATAACAATATTATCAATGGCTTTGTACAGATCAGGCACCTCATAGAGAATTAATGTGGTGAGATTTAAACGGTTAAGACAGCGGAGATCATCTACCTGGAATTAAAAATGGAATTTCAACAAAAAAAATCAAGAAAAACCGACCTTTGACCAGTAGGAAATATCCAATTTTTGTAAATGTTCAAGGGGTTCAAGCACTCGGATTAGGAAATCATTTATAGAATCTTCTTCATCTTCAGGATATCTTTTTAACTGTAATTTTTATAAAATTATGAAGGTCTCGAGAGGAAAACTCACTTTAGGGAGAATAAGACTAGTTACACCGGGGCATCTTGACGTAAAGACGGGAAGCTCGCGCTCCTCTTCGGGGGGATCCTCTTCAATTAGGGGTTGGGGCCAGATTTCGGGGGAGGGGTACGGAGACTGGTAAGATCTGAAAAAAAAACAAATATATAAGTTTTAGCAAGAAAATATGGGCAATTTTGGCGCAAAATGCCCTAATGATAAGAGAGGGGGGAGTAAGCGCGCCCCAGTGCTAATATTATTGGGGCGCGCTTACTTTACGTCATTTTTCGCGGTTTTTTCTTCAGGGTTACTGTAAAATTCAGTAGAATTCTATTAAAACTCCAAAAAAGGAGAAATAAATGAAAAAAAAAACGTGCCTTTCCACCTGATGAATGTCATTATGGAAGACCATCTCGTAGGCTTGTTGATTCGGCTGTTGTGCTATCCCCAAATGTTGGAAGAAGTAATTATTGGCTGGCGAGTGACCGATCAAGTTGTTCGACGGTCCGCCACGAGCCTCTCTCATCTGATCCAGCCGGTCATTCCCTCCTTGGGTTATGAGATCTTCCTCGCCCAAAACGGGTATGTTCACCAGGGCCACGCCATTTTTTCTGGAACTGGAAATAGGCAAAAAAGGATGGGCAGTGGAAGGGGGGAAATTACCTTCGGGGAAGTGGCCGTCGGAGGAGATCCATGGACGAAAGGCGGAGGATGGCAAGCTCGGGTAGTTGGACATTTTTAGCGTCGAAAAGGACATTCGCCTGGTCGGAGATACCCTGAAAAGAGGAAAATTAGAGAACTTACAATCTTATTGTAACCTCGTAAAAGTAAAATAATCCTTTAAAATTTATTTTTCGTTGGAAAAACAAGGAAATACCTTTATTACGGTACAATTTCTGACATTGGGAAGGGAATAATGTTCTTACCTGGCTAAATAAACCCTAGAAAACAAAGTTTACTGATTCTCAATTAGCGTTGGAGCAGATTTACCGACTGGGATGATAGTAATCGAGCACAGGAGACGTAAACTCCCAGAAATTAGCCGTTTCAATCCCGGCATTTCATGGATTTTGTTCCATAACTCGATTTTTACTTCCGCAAGCGGTAGTTTGCCACCTAGATCCAGATTTCGAACCTTTTTTAGCCTTTTTTAATGTTAAACGGATTGCAGAACTCTTTCCTATCTAATATCCTCTAAAATTGGCTGCGTAGCCCGTCTATTCCTCAGCCATGACTACCACTTCCCCCTTCCTTTGATATTATCCAATGGAAGACAGAATGGCCGTCATAAATATGGCCCCGACGTCACCATCTACGCCATTCTGTGTCTTCCCCGTCCCGTTAGTATCAAAAAAACAACAACTGGTCTACGTCATGTCTCCCCCTAACTAGTAGTTATTATGGAGGGCAGAGGGGAGGGGGTTTCCCGAACTTTCCCCTGATTTCTCTCTTCTCTCACCTTTACATCCGTTAGATCAATTTTTGACACATGTCGATGTGTCAGCAGGAGATCGGCCAGGATCTCGTCGTTCAGGGTGGCACCGGTCAGGTTCAACTGTGACAAGGGGAAGCGGGCACTGTCCGTAAAGGTCTTCAACACCATGGAATCCGATTTATCCTTCTAAATACAATAATAATTAATGAATTTTATGGGAGAATGACTCACATTAACATTATTCGACCACATCTTTCGATGCTCGTCGAATATGGCATGGGAGGCGCCGGATGGCAGATAGCAGAGACCATAGACATCCTGAAAAATTACTGTATCTTCCCTCTCTAATCCAAAAATAAGCCACTTTGAGTATTTTTCCATTTCCTCACGAAAAGGTCTCTTTTAGATTAGAAACCGTTCTGGAAAAGGGCGTTTTTGAAATTGCCATTTTCTCGCGAAAGGGAGCATTTCAATTGTTTTTGATTACGGTAATGGGAAAATTAGGTTGCTGTTAATGAAATTTGAGTTAAAGGAATTGTCAAGATCTCCGTATTTTTTGTCAGTGGTCTCGAAATGATTCCGCGCGCATCAACCAGCCAGACCACCCAGGGTGCAGTCACCCGTATGCGGACGTTCCATCTCTCCTGACAGCCTTTTTAAATCGAAAAAACTCCAAAACTCCAAACTCCAAAATCTAGCCTACCTTGGATGGTTCCTTGTCACCATTTTCATGAACTAATGTAGCATGATGATTAGCGAGTACCGCAGCAGATAGTGTAAGTAATGACGGGGCACGTAAAGCAATATCCGGTGCCCCTTCTTTCGAGACCATCGACTCCTGGAAAAAAAAAACTGTTATTAATCGGGAAAGTTTATATTTTTAAAGTGAGATAAGTGGAGAAATATGAGACAGACAGACGAAAATAAAATGTTTGCCCATCAATGAAAATGGACACAGACAAACGGGGGCCTCAGTCTCTCTCTCCCGCGCTGCTGCTGACGATGGCGGGGGGACGGGGATGACTGACTAGATTGGTTGGTTCGAACAGGATCGAAAGAGGGGGAAAGTGGCGGGCCGTGGCACCGGCAACAGGTGGAGGAGGATAGGGAGGGGGAAAGTAGAGTAGATGGGGCAGGGGATTAAGTGAGTGAAGGAGGCTAAATGGACCGAGGAGAAGGAAGAAAATGCTAATGGTTAGAGAGGGATGTCGTCAGATGGATGGATAACAGGATTTCCTAGGGAGGGGGGCTTCTCCTCATTGGATTCTCCCCTTTTGGGAAGGATGAACACGGAAAAGGACTGCCCCCGTCTGCATCAGACGACAGTAATTCGAATTTCCTGTAAATTAGCTGTAATAAGGGGGTTTCCCCGAAATTGCGGACAGGTAAAAAGAACCGAAACAGAAAATTCTTTAACTTTTTTAAAGGGAAAAAGGTACCGCCGGAATTTGGACCTTGGTCTCGAGACGAATCGGCGAATTTCAAAGAAAAGAGGACCACCCAAGACGCGCGCAATCGCTTCGGGACCCACATTTTTTTAAACCGTTATTAATAGAGAAAAGTTCCCAGGAAATAATCTGGTCACTTGACCATCTTTCCACCCCTTTTTCTAGCCGCCGTCTCTCCCCGCCTTCCGGTCATATTTGAACCAGGCGGGAACCATGTGATGTTTGGAAGCGTCTGTCGGTTTTTTGTGATGAAACCAAAGAATTTGCATGCCGGAAGGGCGCGAGACGAAAGAGAGTGAGGGAAGGTCCAGTTTCCCCCGATAAGCATATTTTGTTCCATTGGGTGCCATGTTTTGGGGAAAGAGAGGGAGAGTCAGGAGGGCAACTGGGGTAATCAAAATCCTCGGGAACGGGAGAACACAATAGGGTATTCCCCCCTTCTTTTTACCAAGAAAAACACGACCCAAAGTTTTTTAGGCGACTCCAGTGGCGGAAAAAGCAACCCGAATCGATCCTTTTTCCCATGCAAAGAGGCCAAAATGACGTTAGAATTCTCCTTTTGAATGCTGAATTTCCCCCGTCCGAAAGAATGAGGAAGAGCGCGTGAAGAACCAAAAAAAGAAAGGGAGTACCGGGGCTTTCTCCCGGGGCTGATAATGAGAACCGAGAAGCGCATGACCGGCGCCTGACCGGTGGATTCAAATCGGGGGTCTTAAACCGTTTCTGTACTATTTAAGAGGGAGTTACTACCATTACTCTGAGATAGTAAAAGGGTTTGGAAATTTTAAGATAAAAAAATGAGTAACTGTGGCTGCTGCGAAAGGTTTGGGATAAGAAGCGGGGCAAATACAAGTTTGCCGGGCGTGTCGAAGCGGAAAAAGTGAGTTTTTGAACTAAGAAAATGAGTAATTGTGGCTGTTAGAGGGTATAGAAAGGTCTATAATTTATAAAATATAGAAAAATTGAAGAAAAATGCCTTAATAAATGCTCAGAAAGCACGTTTGGGAAGGTGTTTGGACCTTTCCCGCGGCCTATTGTCTAGACATCCCTTTCGCGACTATTGTCTTCTCCCCTCCCTCCTCCCTTTCCCTGGCACATTAAAAGACAAAAAGACGGGGAATAAAATAAAATCCCTCTCTGTCGGAAGAGACTCAAGGAGGAAGGGAACTTTGCGCTCTCGGGGGTGTTCCTCCCTTTGAGCCGGGCGCCTCATTCTCTGGCCTTGTCAGCCCAAGTCAGGTGGTGAGAATTGTCATAAAAGTGCAGATTATAGTGTGAGGCGGATTGGAAGAACAGGCAGACAGAGAGAGAGAGAATGATAGAACAGCTGCTGTCGGGCTCGGTCAGTTGAGGACACCAGACGGGTCCCGGGAATAAAATGATCGAATAGTCTCTCTCTCTGACTCACAATTGTACAGATCCCGAGAAGAAATAAAATGGTCAAATGGAGAGACTGACACAGACAGAAAGAGACCAAAAGGGTGTTGAGAGAGACTCCGGCGAGGGCGACCGAGGGGACGACCTCGGTCAACAAAAAACGTAGAACCTGACTCGGCTGTTTGCACTGGGGATGGAAATGTGCCCTCCGGCAGGAAGAGAAAGATAAATTCATATATGGACAGATGGGGAGAAGTGGGGGCCACGAGGAAATGAATAACCGGGCGGTTTTAGGGGAATGGAAATGGCCAGCTGGCAGGGAGAAGGCTGTGAGAGAGGATAATGAGTAACTGTGGCTGTTTTGATAATTTTAGAACAACAAAATGAATTCTGGCGATTCTGTGGAGAGCTATGGGCTCAAAACTGTGTAACTGCGGCTTTTTTAGAGTTGGAAAGAAGAAAATAGAGATAATGCCCGAGGAAAGGCTATTGTGATGGAAAAATGAGTAACTGTGGCTGTTAGAAGAGCTTCAGCCAAAGAAAATGAGCACTGTTGGTCGAGAAATGGTGATTTTCACCGAGAAGAACAGTTCACATAGGGAAAATGAGTAACTGTAGCTGTTTGAAGAGTTTTTAAAGTTTCAAAATGCGTAACTGTAGTTGGAAGAAGATTTTTTACCAATATGGAAACAAAAATGAGTAACTGCGGCGCTTTTTCCTATGGTAACGCTCAAAAATGAACGTTTTTTGCCAATATTTCCTGCAGTTTGTTTCTTTGTGCAAGAAAACAGCTCTGCAGCTGGTGAACTGTGACCTTTTCAATCATCTTTCTGTCGTCTCGTAGACTTTAAAACGCCACAGTTCACACCCTTTTCATTCCCTCTTTTTCTGCCCTTTTCCCCTTTTCCTCTTTATCAGCGGCTGAAATGCATGAGAATTGAAAGTGTGGGAAGGGTGACAGACTTTCTATCGAACAGAGGACACGGAACTTTTCTCAAATGAGAGGGTCTACCCTTGAATTAAGAAGAAAAAGAAGGAATGGCCGCAATCATGAGCGGCTGCAGACGTTCTGGGCATAAATATAGAGTCGGAAGTCGGAAGTCGTTAATCATCTCTCTTCCTCTCTAGTTCTTATACGACTTGACGTTGACAGACAAGAGGAATTGCCTATTTTCTAGTGAGGAGAGCCATTTTTTGGACTTTATCAAAGAAAGCCACAGTTAGACAGCTCAGACCCCTTCAAAAGAGCGCAAAATGGCAAAGAACGTCCCAAGGGGAATGAGTAACTGGAGCGCTGTGGAAATTCCCCCTATCTTGGCAAGAAAATGGCGCCATTTCCAGATGAACGGACTGTTTATTTTCCCTTCAGCACGGGTGAACTGCTTTCTTTGAAAAGAGCTTCATTTTCTAGTTAGGAACCGAAAGAAAGGGTACTAAAAGGTTTCGCACATTATAGCCTGATTCTGCCCCGTAAAGTCTCGGCAGGAGGCTCATCTTTATTCAAAACTGTTACAAAAGTCCGAGACCTTTATATCTTCGTCTTGCCGAGACTTTACGGGTGCAGGGGATCGGACTAGCGGGTGACGAGTTGTTCTAAAATGGTTTTCCTTCCGAGGAATGGGGCATTTCCAGTCAAACAGTGGTTAAACGCCGCTAACGACTGGAACAGTCTTCCAAAAGTGAAATTTTGCAGCCAGGACCTCGAAAATTGGAATTTTTAGCAGGTCGGGGTATTTAGGAAGAGTACAAGGACCAATAATTAGGCAGCCGGTGTTGCTGGAAGCACATGACACACACACACACACACACACTCTCTCTCTCTCTCTTTATTCAAATGGGGGAAGGCACAATGAACAGGGAACGAGCGCGTAGTGTGTGTGAGCGAGACGAGAGAGACACGCAAAATGTCACGTGACGGGTCTGCTGTGTGCAGGTTGTGAGGAGGACAACTGTCCAATTCTGAGGTCGTCGGGAGGGGGGATGGCCCGGGTCCTTTTTAGCACGTGGCGGGACGCTAACAAGGCATCAGCTGAGAGACTCCCGTGGTCCGGGAATGCCCCGGTCTCCTGGCTCCCTTGTGAGTTGGAAAATGTGTTGAAAAACAGGGAGAAGAAAACAAGGAGCTTGCTTATTTTTCTTGAAAAAAGAAATCAAAAGATTACGGGGCCGGGAAGTTGGCTCGTCCCATCCCCTGCACCCGTAAAGTCTCGGCAGGACAAAGGTATAAAGGCGCCACAGTTTTGAATAAAGATGATCTGGCTGCCGAGACTTTACGGGTGCAGGGGATCGGACTATCGAGGAACGAGCCGGGAATTTTGCCTCCATTGAAGGGAAAAAGTCAGAGGTCCCGAGAAGAAAGGAAAGGGGAGGATGGACAAGACGAGAGTGAGATGATAACAGCCCGAAGTAAATACCATAGCTGATTTCATGATTCCATGAAAATTGCTCGAAAGAGATAGGGAAGACTTTTCTACGGGGTTATCACCGGCTGACTTCACCCCCTCCCCGCCCTCTTTTTAGCTGTTATCAGTCTGGATCAAGGGCAGGGACTTTTCCGGAAAAGTACGTCAATTCAAAAAAGAGAGGATCGTTTTCAACAAGCTGGATTACTGTAGGTCATAAAAAGAGCCAAAGCTCTGGAATTATGGCGCGGTTAGTTGTCTAACTGTGGCGGGGACGGTGAACGTGTCATTCCCAATGTTTTCTCCTATTTTAAAGGGGATTAGTCCACTTTTCTCTGCCCCCTGTACTTTTCTAGGTAAAAGGACACAATTCGAAACCCGTTTTTCTTTGCTCCCTCTCTTCTTCTCTCGGTCTCTCATTTCCCCAATTTCTCAAGTGCCGTTCCAATTTCAAACCAAGGTCCAGCACCTTGTACTCTGTTTCGCAACAGCCCTAGTCACCAGAAATGGGGAATATTCATCTGTTTGGGTTGTTTTCCCCCCCTACCCTTCTGCCGAACGTCGTCTGACAGAGAGGGAGAGAGAAAGGACCTCCTTATCAAATAAAGAGGGGATAGCTGGTGGTAGACGGTGGTGGGGGTGCCAATCACGTGTATCTCACCCCCTCTCCGGTTGACCCCTCTCTGTGGTCAGGATAGATTCTTCTCTACTTTAAAGAGCAAACAGAATAGGTATATAGATATCAACAAAATGTGATTGTGATCGTTTTGAGACCCGGGGCGGGCTGATCACCGTCTGGATGGTAAAAGCAAACTGTTTACAGACTGAAGAGTGTTTTTGACCGGACAGTTATAATTAGATCAACGAAAAGCGTGAAAAGTGACTAGTTTAAAAAGCTGGTAATGTGACTTAGCAAATATTGGAAAAAAAATACGAAGAAAACAGAGAAGAAGGAAAAATGGAACAGCCAAAGCAAAACTACAGTGACTAACACCCGTAACATCTCGGCCGGCGGGGGAGAAATGACGCGAGGCGGGGGTTTTATACGGTTCTTCTCAAATGGGGCTGCAGTTTCTTCTATTTTCACCTCCATTTTCAAAAAAGGGGCCGTAATTAAAGGGAAAGTGGCAAATGTTTGAATTGGCGGCTGGAAATGGATTACTGTAACTTACAGTCTGTAAGAACTGTGGTGATTCAAACTGTGTTTTTATAGTTTTTAATACAAAATTTCATATTGTACTTTTGCCAAATATGAAAAACAACCACAAAATGACGAAGAGGATATGCCAGCAGAAAAAAAAAGACAAAAGATAGAGTTGGCGGGAAAAGGTTGGATTTGAAACGGATCAGATGGGAAGTGTTTTGGAGCGAAATTACCCCCAGCTGGGTTTAAAAGGATTTTATACAAAGAACAGTGGTCTTCGTAGCAGGAACGGGGAGGTATCTCCTATCCCCGTGCCTGGTCTCGACCCGGCTGGATTGCAGAAGACCCCGAAAAGGTCGCTCAAACTGGAGTAAACTGGGGTCACCCCAAGAATTGGTTGGTTGTTGATAAAATGACCTAATTTTTTTTGGAAGGGGGCTGCTATCCATCCATCTCCCCCCTTTCCCCCAGTGGTTGATAAAGAAGTAGAAAATGAGAACAAGCCCCGGGAGAGATGACCTCTTTCAGGGAGAGAATTGAAGACGGAGAGAGAGACAGAGTGCAAGAGGTTCAAAACTAAAATTAACTGGCCTTTCTCCCGTCTTCCCTCCCTCTCTCTCTCTCTCTCTCGGGACCCAAACAGCTGGAAGGGAAAAATAATGGCCATTACACAACAAAACATATGATTCTTCTTCTTAACACAGCCGTTTGGATACGAGTGGATGAGAGTTCAATGTTAAAAATAGCCAAGAGGGTGAAAAATCCGTACACTCGGACCAGTGAACAGAACGGATCCGTTCATTATAGCAGCAGAGCTCATTTTCTCGGTCTAGCTTTAACAAATTGCGGAACTGAAGAGGTTAAAGAGATTAATTGGCCTGGAGGAAGCCTTTAAAGTTACAGTAAGAAAGCGAACAAGGCTACTTTTGAAAGGGGAACTTTGGAATAGGGGTCCCACACGGAATAATCAAAATTTAGGCGAAAGATGTCTCTGGCCAATGATATAATCGCCAAAGGACCTATGAATTCAAATCGGAGCTTCACTTTTCCTCTAAACATCCAATACCAAGAACTTTGGAATCCGACAATGGGTCCCGAATAGAATGCAAATGATTAACAACCAGGTGCCGTCGCTATGAGACCCGTCGCTCTAGATCTCCAAATTTGACAATTTTAAAGGCCTGGACTCTTTTTACAGTAAGGGTTGAATAAAGTTTAGGGATACGTTAATAGTCCTCTTTATTCCGGCTTTATATAGGCAGGTAGAAGGGTGGAGAAACGGGTATGACTGTGGTAGGAGAGTTAAGAGGGATAATACCCTGGCAACTCAAGCAGTGGACTACAGTAGAGCCATAGATCCGTTTGAGGGGTTACGCAGATGTTGTTGAAGGGATAAAGATTGGGAAATTGGCCCTACTAATTCATCAATATCAGATTTCCTATATTTCATAAGATAAACGCTCTTTTTTGAAAGGGAAAGTCGATTACAGTATCCTTTTCCCCATCAGTTTAGTCAAATTCTAGAATTTTCCTTTTGATTAGCTCCTACTTGGGATTCAAGCGTGTGACCACGTTTCCGCCTGTCTAATGGTGTGAAAAACGGAAAGACACGACAAATTCGAACCATCTGGTAGAGTCCAGAACAGCGAGGGGGAGGATAAGAGAACAATATGCCGAAATCCAGAAATCTGGCTGTCACCTCCACTTCATCTAATGAAATTCCGGGCATTTCCGTTCTCAGAATGGAGAATACAGAGTAACCAATCAACGAATTCACTCCTTTCAATTTGGCACTTTTCTTCAATTGGAAAATAGCTTTGTTCTTGTTCTGCAAAGCGATCAACAAGGAGATCCAGATCCCCCGCTCCCCTCTCAGCCGTTAGGCCACCTTTTATTGTTTTCTGTATCGTAACAACATCCGTATACACTGTACGTCTAGAGTAGTCATCATCAACGGGAAAAGGAGAGTGGGTGTCAAGAAGCTCCAAAAGGAAGGTGAGTACAAAAACCTAGGTGGAAATCAGGAAATTGAGCCGGATCTGGGAAAGACCTTGAAAACCTGTCCCGTCCTGAAAATCTTGGGGGTTGACCTGTTTCCAGGCTTCTTTCAGGGATAACGAACAAATTATTACAGCTGTGCGTAGATCCAGCCAAGAAATTTAACCCCTAGGGAAATAGAACACATAAACTTGAGATCCAGCCCGAGCCAACGCCCCTTGGTCCAAGAAGAACTCTTGGAAACTTTGTCACCCTCAAGATTCGTGGCTAAAAGCAGTGTTCTCTGCCTCGTTCAAAGAAGAATTGCTCCCAAACTGTCTGTTGATCCAGATTCCAGAATTATCCTTCCGGGATTTCGGCTATGAATATGGATCTAGTGGGACATAAAACGCTCCGAAATGATGCGATATAGAAACGGCTGTGGGCGGATAGATTCGGATCAAATCAGGATAAGTATGCTATAAAACTGGGCTGTTGGGATGCGGGTTTTAGGAAAGTGGATACGGTGATTATACCCAGAGAGAGTGGGTGAGGAAGGTTTAGACAGAGGTGGAACCGAGATGGACAAGAAAGGAAAGCCTGGACACAAGGAAAGAGTGGAAAGTGAAGAACCTGCCGATGTTATCTGTCTCTCATCTCTTGGCCAGGTGAAAGTAGTAACAAAAGAGACCGGGAAAAGGAGGAGAGACCCCGAAGTCCCCCTCCTACTCCTCCTGCTATGTGCCCTGTTTGTTTATATCCGACGGTCAAATGACCCCCTCTCTCCCGGCTGCCTTCTTCCCTGCGATTCGACTAAAGTCACAAAAAACCTGGGACCACGGAAACAATGTCTCGTGGTCTTTTTCTTTCGCAGCATGGGTGAATAGACCTTTAAGCATCAAGAGATCACCCCCATGAGAAAGGGGGTTCAAAAGAGCTAGAGAAACCTTTACAATAGGGTCAAAAGGTCAAATTTGAAGAAAACGGAACTCAGGTCATAAAACTCGATGAAATCGCCCTAATTACCTCAAAAGTCAATTTTTTTAAAGAGAATACGGTAAATACCGGAAAAAATGATCTCGTTTCCTCAATTCTTGTGAAAATTAAACAATTTTCCGGTTAGAATTTAAGAAAATTTAGAAAACGGGTCAAAACCCCCTAAAAATCCTTTAAAACCTCCCGCCAAATCCAAAATTACCAATTTTTTTTAAAAAAGAACAAATCCAAAAGTCTATAACCACCTCTACTTCCATTAAAAATTCAAGAAAATAACCATAGAATGGCAAATTTTGGTGAAAGATGGCGGTGAGTCTAGCCATAACAAAAACAGGATAACTCCATGAAGGGTGAGTGTTTTCTTTATTTGGCCAGGAGGAAATTTCGCAATATTGCTGATGAAAACAACAATAGACACGATAAGAGAGGCCTTTTCCCCTGGATGGGAAAAACATGGCACTGGGGGGCATATTATTCTAGGCAAATTGATGAAAAACGCGGACAAACGGGTCTAAAACCAGTCTAGGAGCTGGAAAATGAAGAGATTTACAAATTTAAAGGTCTAAAATGATAAAATGAAGAGAATAGTACTAGAAGAGAACCTAAAAAGAAGATAATATATCGGCTTAATAGGTTGTCTTGAGAGGTTTGATGCAAGAATCGATTGGCCGCCCGGGTTGGAGTGTGGGCGGCCACCCCAACACATATTATACACGGAAGAGAGCGGAGCGAAAGGCCTCCTCTCTCCCCACCCGATTTCTCTCTTTCTCTGTTATTCTATGGACTACTGTTTGGTGGAGGAGCGGACGGATTATACTCGGTTATATTTATTTAGCTGTTATTGACTCGAATTGCCTCCATTTTTACTCGTTCGCCAAACAATTCCCATAAAATGGCTATTTTTCCAATTTTTCACATTAAAATCACATTTATTTTAATTAAAAGTAGATTAAAAAGGATGTATAACATTAAAATAAAGCGCATTCCAGCCTTTTAATGGATTAATCCGATCCATGGCGCCGAAGGTGTGACTAGCGCCCCAGAAAAAGGCGTTAATCGCAGAGAACCACAGGATCTATACCGCTAGATGATCAGAGAGGAAAAAGCAACACAGAGAGGCAGAGAAGAACTGGACGTTTATCCGATCCACACCCGGCGAGAGAGAACTACAGAAGAAAGGCTGGGATGGATCACATCCCCCCGATACACCCAGATAGACCCGCGTCAAATTCAAGTTTTAGCCCCCCGTCACGGGTCTTTTAGGAGGAGGCCGTGTCCCGGTTTCTTTAGGATAGATCGGAGTTCGGTTGTTGTGTCGAATGAAATCAGACCAAAAACGGCTTAAAATGGCACTTTAGATCAAATTTTTGGCTGAAATTCGAGGAAAAATCCATTTTTAGTCCATTTCTGCCATTTTTATGACCTAGGAGGAATTTTCCAAGCCCTTCCAGACTTGCTCTAGTTTATACCGCTATTTTTGTCTTGTTTCATCCATATTTTTCACAGAAAATGAGCTATTTTGAGTCCTACGCGGAAATTGCCCGCGCCTAGAGCAAAACAGTAAAGCTGGCCGGGTACACAGCCAAGAACGGCGGGCTCAAACTTTTGTATATCCTGTTATCGGGCTGTATCTTCATTTTTGAACACAAGAAGGTCAAAGGAATTAATTCTGATGATGACATAGGGAGTTTGGGTACACACGGAGATTTCTGAGCCCCTCCACGTGAGTCACCGAATAGAAAATAAGAGGAGGGAATAAAAATAGAGGGAGAGTAGAACACGAGACTCGAAGAAGGTTAGGACCCGAGCCGCAAAACACAAGCCCCAGAGAGAAAGAGAGACAGAGTGACGGGGGACGGGGACGAGATTGAACAAATAGCAGAAGGAGAGAGAGCGATAGGAAGAGACCACCACGAAAGCTACTGGAAGAGGACGAGCGGGAGAGAGACAGTTCAAATGGAGACAAAGGTGGCTAGCCACTTGAGACTACTCTCGGAAAGGTGAAGAGCCGAGGGAGAAGAGACAGATTTAGAACGGACAGCGAGCTGTTTAGCGCGGAGCAGAAAAAAGCAAAAGGATCTCGCTCCCGGGTGGGCTCGAACCACCAACCTTTCGGTTAACAGCCGAACGCGCTGCCTATTGCGCCACGGAAGCATGCTTTGGCGGTGAATAATCGGGTCAGATCTTCGGAATGGTATGACAAACACGGATTGGGGGCTGTTGGACTGGGAAACCGTTGAATAGGCTCCAATTCTTCTTTAGAAAACTGTCAAAGTCTATTTTTTTAAAGAAAAACAAAGAAAAGGGCATACAATATAGATAAAGCGTGCCAACTCCCTTCTGGAACGGCATTTTACCCGTTCGGTATTGAATTTTTCAAAAACGACAGCGCCTCTTGAATGTTTTTCCGCGAAGCTGAAGCACCTCTAAACGTCCTAAATTGGAAGCCACTGACGCGAGCTGAGCGAAGAAGCCAACAAGAGAAGCTAAATGCCATTGACAAAGGAAGGGAGGGGAAGAGACGGACGACGACACAGAGCAACGCCGGCGGCGGGTGACTAGCCATTCCGGCAAACACGCATTCAAATTGGGCGGCGGGAAATTCGTGACTTTTTTAGGGAGGGAGAACTGAAGAGATTAATAGTTTCCGGTCTGTATCATCCATCAGTCAAAGTGGTGTTGTTAGAGGGGAAAAGAAATGAGATTGGGGCCGGCTTATCCCTGTATTTTGGAGGGAAAGACCAGAACAGTGGGTTTAGTTTAGAAACAGGGGCCGGATCTATGATGGGAGAAGGATTTTTCACTTATGGAGATGGGAGCAAATGTGGAAATTTGGGTCTCTTTGGTGAAGTTAGCCATGTAGCAGGGGGAAATGACCTTATCTTTCGAGGAAATTTTTGAAAAAGCGCTTTTCCCGCCATCAAAGCGTGGCCATCCACAGTTTTAGAGCAGATTCCACGTCATTTTTGGTATTTTGACGGTAAAAAACGCCAGACACGGAGAATCAGAATATACCGAAATAGTAAGAGGAAGATGGATGGAGAAGAAACCATTGAAACCATTTTGTATGCGTGTGTGTGTGCACAACTCCAAGAGAAAGACAGGGGACACTTGAGCAATTTGCGTAGCGGCGGGAACAAAAAAAAGTCAGCCAGAGGTCAACAGAGCGAAACGGAGCAAGTGACAATACAAAGAATGGAAACGTGGAAACGTGGAAACTCACATCTTCTTCCTCCATTTCAGTTCTGGCTATTTTGATCGGGATTCCTTCAACTTCGTCTGCTCTTCTCTTTCAGATCCTTCGGATATCTTCGGAAATCCACAGAGAAGAAGATTACGAGCTGATAACGTTTCCACAATCCTAAACCGAGAAGAATGTAAAGGAGCTAAAACGGGATGCAGTTGTGCGAAAGATCAATTTAACACAGGGGTCACAGGAGGCCATCTGGTGGAGTAAAGCCTAATTATTGGTAAAATACTAATCGATCAATTTTTATGTGGGATCTATGAATATTTCGGACGAAAATCTAAAGAACAACAGGGATATTTTCGTGGTTACCGTACATTTGTCTCTTTGGGACCTTCTAATGAAACGATGAAGAAACTGCGAGAGAAATCGAAAATCTTGATTAGTTTTGCTCAAAAATTCCCGAGTGGAAGGTTTTTCGACCAGGTGCGGTAACCCAATTTTCTGGAGAAAAAAACTATAGCGTGCATTTATCTCTTTGGGACATTTTGGGGTAGCTAGCGAGAAAGAATTGGACAAAATCGAAAATCCCGATCGGTATTGCTCAAAAGGTCCCGCGCGGAAGGTTTTGCGATCCGTTACGGAAACCCAATTTTCTGGAGAAAAAAAACTATACCGTACATTTGTATCTTTGGGACCTGTTGTTTTCCCTTTCGCTTCATTTTACTATCGCGGCTGTCTAAAAGGTCCCAAGAAGAAATGCATCGTAACCCTACTTATTGAAAAAAAACGACCAGAAGAATTTGGTCACCATAGTACGGAACCAGAGACAAGACAGTGACTGGACCATCAACAGCAAGGGGTTGAAAAACACTCGAACGGCCTCGATTGACAAGGCGCTGGTGATTACAGGCTGGAAGAGCGGCTGTGTTCGCCGAAGCTGGTATTCCCATTTCCTGATTACACAGCTGTTTTCTCACTGTTATGAGGACGGAAATGCCCGGTTGGAATGTGTGCTAAAAAGAAGGAAAAGAGCCCTAATCAAATGGAATTTATTTAAAATGAGTAACATGAGACAGATGAGACATGTGATGAGGGAGAACGGTTACGGTATTGCTGCTGCTAGCCTTGTAGAATTGATGCTTGAAGATATTGACAACGAAACGACGATAGGTGGAGACAAAGTAGAGATTACTGATGGAATTGGCCAGCGGAATAAATTCCATCAGGATGAAGCCGAGATGACCGTAATAGATGCCGGTGATGCCGTATTTTTGGCTGGCAGAGTAGACCAGAGACTTCGCTACGATTAGGGGAAGCAGCAGAACTTGGAGGGTCAGGGCCTAAAACAGGGAAATGTGATAGAGGGCGGGACTCTAATTTTGAATAAAAAGAGCAGCATTTCTTCACAAGAGCGCCCAATTTGGGGCGTATTTTAGGCGGTCGGGAGTGGTCGGGCGTGGTCTGGCCTATATCTCGGTCATTTACGGGAATTTAGGGATAAACTTATATTCATTAGAACCGTCATGAGGTGCTCTCCACATTGATTATTGAATTTTGGAAATTGGTCCACAAATGATCGAGATGTGACCACAAAAGCAAAAGGGGCCTCTTTTTTTCATGGCGGATGCCGTCACTACTGCTAAATTTCCACCGAATAGAGATCCCTCTCACCCGGCTAAAAACTACAGTAACCCTACCCGAATGAATGAGCGATGAAGTTTCTTGGTGACCTCCGACAGAATAGTAGCCTTCTTCAAAATTCTCAACGTATCCCATCGTAGAATCAAACAGCCGACAACAATTGGATAGATAGGCCAAGTCGAAAGCAGCCCAACCCATCCAACTCTCCAATCATTTTTCGGCGCCATGGCATACGTTGTGTAGTCTAAAATCCCCATTTTTTCTACCAAACAGTAAAAACTACTAGAGAAATCCCAATCCGGGTACATATCCTGGAGTAGCGGCCCAGTGGGGATGGCATTATCCGGGTTGTCCGAGGTCGCGATCTGGAAAAAAAGGAGAAATTATTGGACTCCGGGAGGCAAATGATAATATCCTCTGGTGGGGGACGTTATGACGTGCAGGAAAGCGTTTTTTGGCCGTTTCCTTTTGCAGGATGATTAATATGAGTCAGGAAATCAGAAGAACGCCTATTAAAATGGAATACGATAAGAAATTACAGCTTTTATAAGGCAATCTCGTGTTCATATATAGAAAATCCCGTCTGGATAATGCAGCGATAAAAAATAGTCCCTATTTAACTTTTCCCACGGGTCTAATTACTCACCGTTGCGTAGAGTTGAAAAACCGTTGGGCAGGCAATAAGGGCCAGGAAAATCCAGAAGGCCTTGCTTCCTCGCGGCTCCTTGAATCTCATCACAAACCATCGAAACATCAGAGAGGCCATAATTAACCAGGGAATGTAAGAATACAGGCAGATCATTATACCGTAGCTGGAAAGGCGGGGGTTACTTCTTTTGAAGGGAAAAATAATATGAAATACCTCTGGGCACAGGCGCCTAGACCAAAATAACCACAGAAACTGAAATAGATGAAGAGGAGGCAATATGGAGGGGCGGTGAAGTGGCTAGTATAGCTGAAACATAGAGTATCCCATGGCAATACATTTTGGCCAGCGGTAAGCCGGCCCCACTGCTAATCTCACCTGGGAAGGCTGAATAAACTGACGGCCGACACGATGAGGTCTACCAGAACTACATTTAAAAGAATGAAATAATAGTTGGAGAAGCTGTTGGCGGATTTCCGTGAAATTGCTATCAAAAGGAGCAGATTCGTCAGGAAGGAGATCGAGCTGACGGTTATTAACACGGTCAGCGATGCGTATTCCGAAACCGGGAGAATTGATCCATAAGGTTTTACCGTAGTTATGTAGTCAATCGACGACATTCCTAAAAGTTTAAAAAGTTAGAAAAATAAAAACAAACAAAGGAAAATAGGCGACTAGAGGCTATTATGAGGGAGGTCCCCGCCCTGCCCAATAGAGGTCTCCAATTAATCTATTTCTTTTTAGGGATTTAATTTCCCGCCAATCAAGGGAGACCTTTAAGCTTAATAAACGATTTTAAATGTTTATTTTTGAAGTTGAAGTATACTATAGGCTAGAAATCAAAAGGGAAGGTGTCGAGCCAAATTGAAAAAGGCAAGAAAGGGCAGCTTTTATACTTTCCAGATGAGAGGAGGAGCCTTCCGAGCTGACTCACCCGATCCAGAGATCACAGTACTGTAGTCACACCCTTGTCTAAGTGGCCCCTCTGATATCCTCAATTACTACCCCGAGATGCGTAACTGCTATCATTACAGCTCCTCTGTCATGTTTTGATCTCTCTGTCATCACCTGGCCGCTTCTGCAAAACAAAGGCAAGTTGATGCTGATCTATCCAAACAACGAAGAAACGAAAAGACAAGGAGATGAGGATTTGGAGAAAAGAAAAAGAAAAAAAACCGACCGTGCCAGCTGAGAACTAACAGGATCCGCAGATCAGGCTCTGTCCGCGGTATTTTGGTTCCCTGCACCCGTAAAGTCTCGGCAAGATAAAGGTCTAACGGTCGTCACAGTTTTGTAACAGCTTTGAATAAAGATTAGTCTGCTGCCGAGACTTTACGGGTGCAGGAATGGGACTATCGTGTACCGAGCCGACGTTCATCGCTATTCCCCGTAATGGAACTCAAAAATTGGTCATTCTGTCCAACTTTGTGTTAGTATTGTTACAATTGAAAGATTTATTACACAATAATGACAATCATCGTGTGTGAAAGATAGAAAGAGGCACATTACTCTTCGTCCCAGTGACCGCATTCGTAGTCTTCTTCCTTCTCCTGGCTCATTCTTGCCCTCACGATAGTCGCCAGCTTCTCGATGTCGTCATCAGTTCCACGATGATCGCCGTCCTTCTCACAGTCCTTGTCAGTCTGCTTCTCTCTTTCCTGTACCAGTTCGTCAGCTCTTTCTACCTGTTCCCGGATGAAGTCGTTCCGTTCGTCGTCAGTCATCTGCTCTCGTTCTTCTGCAGCCATTTTCCCGATGGAATAGTCGTTTTCTTGGTCAGAAGACATCGGGAAATAGTAAAGAAGGAGAAAAATTGCCCGTGGCGTGTGGAAAAGAGCCCAACGGTACTTTTATACAGTCTTACATTTTTCCCCTTTTCTCACCGGTGAGAAAAGGTAGTTTATTTTTTTTCACTAATAACTGTCAGCTCTTTTATCAGTTGACTGTGCCGAAATACAAACTATACAATGAAATCATGTCCTTCCTCCTCATTAGGATACAATCTACACTCCCATCTCTCTCAACCGCGTAGGAAACATTTCCAGTATTTGTGCTCATCTTCTTTGTTATCTACAACCTGTAGCCTACTTTGCGTCATATCGTCGAACTCAGTGAGAAATTCAGCTTTATATGAGTTAAATTTCTCCTTCACGATTAGGGTCTGGATATGACGCAGGGAGTCGGCAAGGCGCTGGCATTTAATCGGCTTACAAGTTTGAATGAAGTGATAGAACTAGCAGGACAGGTGGAATAGCGTCAGCTAATCAACTCACGGTATCATTTCCTGTATTCTTTGATCGAGAAAGAATCCTAACATTGTGGGTAAGGCGAAAATAGAACCGTTCGATAGAATGAAAAGCGGCCGAGTTTCTCCCACTTGTCTCCAAAACCCCTCTAGCGACAAAATTAATCAAAATTTAATAGCAAACTACAATCACAAAATAACGAGAGAGAACTTTACAAAAATATTCATAGTCTTTGTTGGACTCCGCCTCAGTCAGCCATCCGTTCCTCTGTTTCTAGGCTACCGGCTCTTCATGTTGTTCCAGCTCTTCTGCTGCCATCTCGCCGTCAGAACAGTCTGCGACAGGATCTACCACATTGTCCAGCTGCTCCATATCATCAGGATCTCCCGTTTCTCTTCTTCTAGTTTCTCGAATTCTTCTACCAGCTTTTCAAGTTTTTCTTCATGTTCCTCGATGAACGCGTCCAGTTCTTCATCACTCATTTGTTCCAACTCCTCGATAATCTTCCCAGTGTTGGAATAGTCGTTTTATTGGTGGTCAGAAGACATGGTAGGAAAAGAAAAGAAGAAGAGGATAAGGAAGATATAATTCTACAGAAGCTTATATAGTCTTGTGTATTTCTAACCAATCTCATTAGTGACAAAAATTTGCTCATTTCGAGCTCTTATCTATAGCAATCGCATCTTATCAAAATTTCACAATATTTGTCATCATCTAAAGAGAAATAAGGAGAGAAATTGAGAGGATCCTGGAGCAGAAATCAGAAAATCCTTTGCGGCATATGGAGGAACACCGCATTCTTTAGCTTTTATTCAGTCTATGGCATTTGTAACTAAATTTTGTAAATCCAACTGATGTACTCTATTTTTTACATAACATAATGAAGTTGGAGAGGTATCCTATAAATTCCTAGGGAAAATAGACTTCTTCTCTTCACCAAGACCCTCAGCTGGAGCTTGAAATGTACAGATTCTGGTTATAAAGTCATTCATTCCCTGGCCGCAGTCCAGTATTCAAAGGAGAACGCTTGTGCTTCTCCCGTTTTGTTCAATAAACCCCGTACAGCGGAGAAATAATACAATTTTATTAGTAAAGCACAAAATTATTTAAAAAATGAGGTGGAACTTTTTTAGAAAGAAGGACGACTGGGTGGCTTATTCGTTGTCCGAGTCGTCGTCGTCGTCGTCGTCGTCGTATTCGTAGTGTTCATCGGGATCGTCTATTCTGGCTCTTACATCGTCCACAATCTCCTCCATTTGATCCGCAATATCATTGTGTTCTTCGGCCTGACCTGCTAGATCTTCGTCTTCAATATGTAACTCTACAAGAGCGTCTTCTCGTTCTTCAATGACATTGTCTAGATCTTGGTCAGGGTTTTCCTCCGGTTCTTCAGGGATCGGCTCAGCATCAGAATAATCACCGTCTTGGATAGAAGCCTCCGTATCAGAATAATCGCGTTCTTGGTCAGAAGACATGACAGGACGTTTGGAAGAAACGAAAATTGTTGGAGAGGGTAAGGAGGATGGACTTCAAAACAAAGCTTATATAGTGTATTTTTCTGTATTTCTCACTAATTCTCATTGGTGACAATTTTATTCATGTTGGGGGATCTTATCGCTGACTGTCCGCTATCATGGCGCCATAATGAGAAAAAAAGGGGGGAGAGAAATTGGGAAAACATGAAATGACGTGGAGGATCCTGGAGCAGAAATCAGACTAACTCTATTGAATCTCGCCGGTTGATGAAGAGCAAGCCCTCCTGTTGACATTCTGTACATCTGGCTGCTCTTATCCATCACTACAGGAAGCCTCCCCCGTTGGGGACCGCATATAGTCCATTTCCAACGGATATTCCACGAGGTCAAACTTGGCTCTCCGCTATGGTACCAGGTTTGAAATATTCCTGGTCCTGTAGCGGAGAGGGATTTTGAGGAATATCCGTTGGAAATGGACTATAGCGGAGTTCGAGAGGTCTCTGGGAAAATAAGCCACTCTCTTGCCTTCGAAGTGATTCGTGGTAGAGTTTAGGACCTTATGGATCCGATTTTTCCAGTTGAAGTAAGACTCAGGTCGGTTACAACAGCTTCACAACGTTTCGGCTCGGACTTGGGTACTGGGAAAGTCAATACCGAACCACCTCAGATTTCATCTTTCCTTCATCTCGCCCAAGACAGATATGAGTCTTGAAGGGGGCAGATTTTGGTTATAATGACAGCCAATCCAGAATGCCCACCCCCATCTCTTGCCTCGCTCGACTACTGCCATAATCTGACCCTGGTCTCTATTGTTTTTGTATCTTTTTATAGCTCCCTATCACAAAACACAAACATCCTCTTTCCATATCAATGACTTTCCCTCTTTTTCTGCCCACCAAACAGCTTAACCCATGTCATTTGACGCGCGTTCTTCTTCTTCTATTTTTCTATAAATTTTATCTCTCTCTCTCTCTCCCTGCAGTTGCTTTGATTTTGGAGCTTATCAGTTCGCAACCTCCTATAAATATACCCACTGTTTACGGCCCCCTCTAGTCATCTGCTCCTCTCCTGTTCATCAAAATGGAACCTCAAAAACCAACAACTTCTGTCCTCCCCAGCCCTGGGGCTTTTGACACGAACAGTTATCTGGCCTCCCCGCCTGTCTGCAATGATCCCACCGTTTCGGCTGCCGCTTTCGGGGTGGCGCCAAAAATGAATGAAATGGACCCTAATTGTATGCTTTTTCTACTTTTAAAATCAACAAAAACAATTACAGTAATTGAGAAGAAAAGAAGAAAGGCAGCTCTTTGGTGTACTGTCCTGATCGCCCTGCTTTTGGTCCTCTCCACTACGGCAATTTTTGGAATTTGTAAAGTTCTTGATCCAAGACCACATGTTTAATTTCTTCTACGAAGAATCGAGTGTTTTTTACCTATAAATACACGGTTATTCTTCTTTTCCTTTTATGGAATCTCTCTAGTTCATGGTTTTAAAATCAAGGAGCTTTTTTCTTCCCGGTTTCGTGGGACGGTGAGGTATACCCAATGGAAGAGAGACTTGTGACCTTCTCAAGATCAACAGCTTGAATTTTTACCATCCGTTACAGTAAACGACTCGTGGAAAAGTGATCTGTACCAAGTTTTGCCCATTTTCCACTCAAAAATCGCTTGAATTCTCCTGTTTGATTTGGCAGAAGGAACCGCCTATGGAGATCGCCCGAAGCTTCCAAAAGGGCCTCGAGGACCCGGCTACTGTAACCCGGTCTAGCAGACGACCCTTTTCCTGCATCCGTAACAGGTCTCGCCGATTACATTCCGACTTGGAAATTCCGAGCCCTGATTGAAAATTCCTCCAAAAAACAGTAATTGTGCCCTGATCTCTCGGGCAAACCGACGCTAACCCAAAAAATTCGTTTCGTTAAAACCTGTTAATGTAAAAAAACTGTCATAGAAAGTGAGAAAACAGGTCTTTCTATTCCTTTTCATCGCTTTTCGGGAGGTCGTCATCTCCATGGTCGCCATGGTTGGCTATTTCTTCGCGTGGAAGCGGCACGTCGTCGCCATTCTTCTCTTGGCTGTTGGAGCGGCAGCGGCTGCCCCGCCGAATTGTATGGACTTACGAATTCCCTCAATTTTCCGCCACTTTTAGGTCATGAAATTGAAGAGAATACACCCTATAGCGACTTTAAGGATTGTGCTTATACAGACGGTTTTGGTAATAATGGAAAGTTTATCCAGCTCGACTTCACAAATGCCTCTGGAGCTGAAATCAACCAGTTCTTCGCCAAGGCTACTGCTCCGGTAATTTGATTAGAACTTTGCTGTGATGCTCCTAAATTATAGACTACACTTTCTGCTGCAATCAGAATTGTCGGGAACAACGACCTCGAAATATTGAACTTTGGACAAATAACAACGTGGAATGTATTATCCACAAATAGCGGTAGGTGACAAGAAACGGCTCAGTCCTCGATCGTTGGTTTCCCTGCGTCCGTAAAGTCTCGGCAAGACAAAGACATAAAGGCGCCACAGTTTTGTAACAATTTTGAATAAAGATGAACCGACTGCCGAGACTTTACGGGTGCAGGGAAGCGGACTATCGGGGATCGAGCCGAAAACATTCTCTAATAAAAGTAACGACTGATAGAATTTCAGATGATCATCTAGTTGAGATTGTCAACAATCCAAATCTGGCGAAGATTGAATGGGGCGTGACATCGATAAATAAAAAAAACCAACTAAAAGTTATTGTCTACAATAATCCGTTGTTGAAGTTAGAAGATGACAAAGTCAAACTGCTGAAAGACACGGCAGTTAGCCTGTCTTACATCAACGCGGAATCCGGTGGTATGGCTCTATTTAAATATTTGAATAAACTAGCAATTACAGTATGCTTCTTCGAGGATCCCTTCAACAAGACGAATTATATCCAACCTGAACAAAATCTCCTGGATAACTGCCAGAGGATCAAAGGCGACTTGAACCTGGAAAATTTGAAACTGGCGGGAGACTTGACATTGATGGACAACAATGCCTGCCTGCGGCTGGTCAATGTGGAGATGCTCAAGGGAAAAGTCAAGTTCGAGTATCCTTATAGTGGCAGCGACAAGTGTAAAAACGGCAACTCCTCGGAAATCAAGGAGAACATCGGCCTGTGTCGGGATGACTTCGCGGCTTTAGGAAACTTTTTTCCTAAGAAACACAAAGTTTCCATGGTGGATGACAGCGTCTCTTGCAGTGAGTTTATCCGTTTTTTTTTGGATTACTGTAAGGAAGACTTGGCAGCCCCTGAAACTAGTCTATGACATTAAAAAATACGATTACCAAATTTGGGATGTTTTGGGAAACGGCGAAGAAAAATCGAGAGAAATCGAAAATCCCGATCACTTTTGCTCAAGAAGTCCCTCGCGGAAGGTTTTGTTGCCCGGTTACGGTAATCCAATTTTTGGAAAAGAACCCTAAATTCTGGAATCGCAAGTCCCGTCTTTCGTTGTAGTGGATTTCCTCAGACGGCCTCATAAAAACGATCCTATAAAGGGTTTTCTCTGCGTCTCCCAGCCCAAGGGAATATGCCTCCACCCGGATAAAAAGTCGGCAGCCAGAGGAGAACCATAGCCGGCCCCGATCCCCGACAATCCGAGCCCACTCAATCATACTTCCCGATATACAATGGCTCGTCTGAACTCTCCTTTCGCCGGAAAGGAATGAGATCAGTAGACCAGCAATTTTTGAAGTCCCCTAATACTAGTTCGGGGCGCCAGACGGGGAGGAGCAGACCGTTTCGAACGGCTATACCATAACTAATAGGAGGGTTGCCTCTTCACTGCCGGGCCTATTTCGTATAATACTACTCTTCAGAATACACCTTTTTTCAGATAAAATCTGTGAGAAATTGAACGAAACCGGTTGTATAATATTTGACAACGATTTGATTATCCGTGACGGGACTCCATTGGATCTGCTTAAAGAATTGGAAATTATTAAAGGACGGCTCATCATCCATGGCACACTTTTTGAGCATCTCAAGTTTCCGAGCCTTCTGCGAATTGAAGCTCTTCCGATACGTCCTCCTCCAGGTGCCGAGATGTCTGCAGAGAAAATAAGAGCTTTTCATGAGTCAGGTATCTGTTATTTTTATAATCACCTTTTTTACTTTTTTTTTTTTTTTTACTTAATATTGTTCAGAATTTGCCCTCCAAGTGACAGGAAATTCGAGGCTGTCATTATTGGAGTTTCCCTTGTTGATGAATGTTACGGCGCCGGGGGATGTCCTGGTTCGAATCGAGGGAAATCCACATCTGAAGAAGGTGGATGGTCTTCCCACCGCTCTGCTCCAAGCCTGTTTATCTCCTGAAGATCATCGATGCATTTATCCGGCGTTTGACAGCAACAACGACGCCGATGAGACCACCACATGGTGTAAGGAATTGTTTACTTTTTTACCCATAGAAATTCTAATGGATCCTGAAATAATGTTAGAAAGGGTCTGGCGAAAAGTTCTCCCCTTTAATCTGCAAAAAAAACAGCCTACAGTAACCCAGAGTGGACGGTTTTTTACGGTGGGAAGGAGTTCTCATTGGAGCGCAGTTACTCGACTTCTTTCAATTAAAAAATAGCGCTAAATACCCGCAATTGGGGTTTTTTCCAGCAATTTCGTGGTATCCTTACCTGCTGGTGTTCTGTGCCACTGCCGGATTCGCCCTGCGAGCAGCTCTTCGACCGTACAGTGTAATATTTGAGACGCAGATGCGTATGGAGCTCCTGAACGAGCAGATCCGTCATCTGGAACGCAAGCACCGCGAAGAATGGCGACGTCTGGCATCGCGACAGAATAAACTCAAATACGACGATATTTACTTCAATGATTACATGAACAGAACGTATCCGCGCTGGGAATAAACATAATAAATCCACATTTTTGTTGTTTTGCATGGACTGGACGAATAAAGACGGTTCTTCTCATAGAGGACACGGCTACAGTAATCTAGAAATTGTAGAGGATCCTCTTCCTGCATCCATAAGTGTCCCAATATCACCAAACCCCGTAATTACAATCTGACCTAAAAAATCGTTTAGTAAAAACCTGTCAAACAAAGACAGAAAATGAGTAATTCTATTCATTTCATCGCTTTTCGGAAGGTTGTCATTCCCATGGTTGGCCATTTCTTCGCGTGGAAGCGGCACGTCGCCGTCATTCTTCTCTTGGCTGTCGGAGCGGCAGTAGCAACGGCTACGGGTAGGTCTATTAC
The DNA here is from genome assembly GCA_932521035.1 of Oscheius dolichura. Classification (NCBI taxonomy): domain Eukaryota; kingdom Metazoa; phylum Nematoda; class Chromadorea; order Rhabditida; family Rhabditidae; genus Oscheius; species Oscheius dolichura. The sequence continues at coordinate 1,527,210 of OW051494.1, read as the reverse complement.
GTTTATATTGGAGTATTGAAGTATATGAGCCTTCAATTTGTGCCACCGGCCCGCATTTTGGACCGTATCGCCACCGTAACCCGGTAGTGGAGCCGTAAGCGGCAGAGTAGCCGCGTATTGTCCAATTTTATGAAGAATGATCTCAACTTTTTTGAAATCATATCAAGAACTTTTCAGGTAAAGTTTGCAAGAATTTGAACGAGGGCGACTGCCAGATATTTGACGGGGATCTGGCCATCGGCAACAGTACACCATCAGACCAGTTCGGCAAATTACAAGAGATCAACGGGCAACTGACCATCTATGAAACAGATTACGAATTTCTCGATTTTCCTGAACTGGTTAAGATTTCTGCTCGAAGAGGTTTTAAACTTCTTCATTGCTCTTACTTTTTAGCTATTATTTAGCACCGGCTCTCCGAGTCAAACATAATGCCAATCTGAAGTCGCTGGAAATGCTTAACTTGACGGATGTTACAGTAGCCGATGGAAGCCAGCCCATTTTCGAATTTGAGGCTAATCCTCGTCTGAGCATGACATCGTCTCTGGCCCAGTTTCAGCTAAATATAATTTGTAAAAATGAGACAACCGCCGCGTGTTACTATGCTCAACCGACGCCGCCGAAAACGAGTTCAGCCATTGAAATAGGTAAGCGGCCGAGTTTTCGTTTTGGGACCCTGAATTCTTTAAATGGGTTACTGTGGAGGGAAAGACTTTAGATCCTCCCTAATTCTTGTCTCTGCTTTCAGAAGCCGGTAATTATTGGGGCCTAGTGGCTACGGCTCTGTGCGGAGCTCTTCTGACCATTGTCACCGGTGCCGCTATGGATATTCTTCAAAGAAAACGAGTTGCAGAAGTACGGAAACAAGAGAAGGAGCTGATTGGGAAGAAAAAACAATTGGAAGAGGAGAGGGAACGGATGAGGGATGAGACGGAAGCCGTTGACGAGCTGCTGAGACGCCAGACCCTAGAACAATTCCATAGCTATTGGAAGGCCACCAACGGGGAGAAGAGCCACGCCGAGATGCTGCAAATGATCAGAAGTCCACGAATCATTCGAATTCCTCTTGATTAAACGTCACCATTAAATATTGTATCTGCTTTTCTTGTTTTTTTTAGGGGGAAGTGCCAGTTTCAGGATAAAACGGAGGGACACTTGATTTTATCTTTATTACGACCATGAAAATGAGTGGAGCCTCTTCCTGCCGATGTCTAATAATAACCACAACCTCCATAGGTTGGATAGTAGACGGGATAGGGAGCGTAGACGGGCGCATCCACAACGACTACCGGCGCCGGCCCGGCTGGAGTCATGGTTGCTGCTGTCCCCGGCGTGGAGACGACGACTTCTTGGCCGCGTGATCGGCGAACACAGTGTATTATGAGTCCTACAACGATGAGCAGCACAATGAGACCGGCAACAGCACCACAGATTATTGCTATCGTTTTGCCACTGAGGGAAACGGATACAGGCGAATGATAATGCCCGTGAGAGCCATAGCCATGACCATATCCGTGGTGATGATGATGAAGAGGCGGGAGGACAACCACTGGTCCGTACGGGCGATAGCCTGGATGGCGGTGCCCTCGACCGCGTCCCCACTGGGCACTGGATAAATGCATACAGATGAGGAGGAGGAGAGCTGTAAATGGGGGATTTTATAAGGAAAAATAGAGAGAAATTGCCTAATTTGAGACAGCCACCCATTGAGAAGTAAAAGGGGGTAATGAACCAAGGAAAAATGGAGGATTACCCATTTCATACAGGACCTAATCCCCTATGACGCCTCAGGACTGTTTGACTGTATTTGTGATAATGAGGACAATTTCGAAGCGATCAGACAGTATATGTTAAACTTAATTGACGTTCTTTACTCGTATCCAGCTGAATAAAATGTAAGGGGGGAGTTCCTGACTGAACCGAAAAACGCCGTCCGATTCGTAGACAGTCCCAATGAGGTCTGAAGGCCATGTGGACATCTTGGGGAGAAGGAGCCCGTCGTGGGACAGCTGGGCCATGCCAAAGAGCAGTTTTGTCATTGCGGCCACTAACCTGTAATAGATTAGGAAGTTGTGGTGATATTGACGGTTAAAAAAGGCCAAAACCATCATTTCTAATGGCCGTGGATCCAGAGCGGCCGTGGCTTCGTTGGATCTACTTCCTGGCGATGTATCTCGCCATACCGGGGATGTTTCTAGCGGCGCATGCCTATGCAATAGTGAAATGGTTCAAGTCCTCAACCGCGTTAGTCTGCTTCCTTTTCTCACCAGTAGCATACTTCCAGTTTGCCCCGTGCGCCTTCACCATCCAGCTGGCCCTGACCCTTCTCTTCATCTGGCATCCCTACCTCTTCCTCTTGAATTTGGCGATGCTCTTCTTCAATTTGTGGCAATTCGCTCGGAGGGGAAGCGGCCTGACCGGATGGCAACTCTACGACCCGATTCGGATTCAGAGGAAAGGTCAAGCCGAATGGATTGAGAAGGTCAGCGGTTGGAAAATGGGCTTCTTTGCGCTGACAGGACTTCTCTATGGCTACCTTTGCTCCGATGCAATATTTCAAAATTGGCCCATACTTCTTTTTCAAAAATATTATTCTGGTGGAAATAATATACCGTAAAAATAAACGTACAAAATACATTCGTTAGATGTTGATTCTTTAATCAAGTTGTGGACGGAAAAGGGCAGTTCATAAACCTTCTTTTTCTTCTTCTTTTTTCGTTATCTTACTAATTTTTCATTTTTATGTTATCTTCGGTATAAACTCCACAAAAGGCTTTTTACTTTTTGATACCCAGCCTTTTGAGCAAAAACAAGCCAACTCCGAGGGGTTTTGCTTCTTCCAAAATGGTAGAAAAAAGCTTCCCAACTAAATCGATGCTGATAAATCGTTTAAAACCATTTTCAACAGCTGAAAATATCGTTTTGATGGGCTATGGCGTGAGGAGGCGGCGCGGAGTAATTCGGGTCAAGCAACATATTTTTCTTCTGGATGTGACATTTTTCTTATCAATATTGGTAAAGAACAAGCCAGCCCACCCATACGAACAAAAGAAATTGGGAGAATCTAAAATATCCAATGAAAGTCGCGATATTCCGCGCGTGGACTTATACTTTCTTGACAGCGGTTTTCAGTGTTCCGCGGGCCAACAGCCGGAACTATCGTATTTTTGAGTAATTGAGAAATTATTAGGGGTTATTGAGGCTGCTCTTTCAGATAATAACAATATCAAACTTTGAAGTTAACAGAGTGCCCTCAATCTGGTGAAAACGGGGTGGGCTTATACTTTCTTGACGCACTGTAATCAGAGCTCTCTGGTTTTCTTCCCGGTTCACTTGCCCACGTCCTTACGAGCCATAAATTTGTTTTTCCTCCAGTCATCCGGTCCTGTTGACGTGCCCTCTATTGCCCTCTCATAAAACGGTGTGTCCTGTTGCACTCCGACGACGAGTTGTTGCCCTTTTTGTATTTTTATCCCTTCTGCTATCACCTCTAGGCAAAACATAGTGTCGCGTGAGGGGAATGACACCAACAGAGCGGCCCTCTTCGCCCCTGCAGCAGCTGATTTCGCCCGCTTATCAGCTTTGACCCTGTATAAATATTGCCGGCCTATTTTAAGCACCCCATTCTGGTTTTGAATCTTCTACCAGCAGCAGTCTTTTCAACAAAATGGAACCCCAAAAGCCGTCCACCTCTCATCATGAATGGGAAGGGAAGCGACCGCCGGCCAGCTCGATCAGCTCCATTGGACAGGCAGCCATGATCCATATGCAGCCACCAATGGGCGCCAATCCTCAATTTTATCCGTATCCATATCCTACATATCCTACAGAAGCTGGATATCCTGCAGACGACGTGAAAGTCGAGTCAGGCAGTGAGTTTTCCCTCTTTTCTGTAGAGATTTTGGCATCATAGGACATGCTCGCAAAAACGACTGTATTTTCTTTTTTACTGAAGATTTCATAAAACAGTTTGCAGCATCTTGTAGCTCTTGAAATTCTCTACAAGATAACATATAACACTGGCTAGCAGCTCAAAAACTTTCGTTGTAAGACCCCATTTTATTCGGTGCTATGAAATCGTACTCTCTGCGCGCGCATAAACCGTTTTCAAGGCATTTTTAATGTGAGACTGGGCATTTCAACGAGGAAATTATTCTCTAAATGAAATGAATATTTTCAGTGATGAGAAGTGGAAAGCTGAACGCGGCCATCATTTGTGCCTTTGTCTCGATTGCCCTGGTGACTACGTTTGTCATTGTGATCCTCGAGGTATGTGGTGTTTTTGGCGAGAGGCAACCACATTCGTCTTCCTAATTTCGTGTCTTACTGTAGTTTCCTCTCCTTTTATCTTTCCAAAATTTATCTAAATTGTACAAAGAATAAATCTTCCCCTATTTTAGATGAAGAAGGTCATTTGATCATCTTGAGGGGCCAGATTTCTGAAAATGAACACTGTATCGAGATTTATCATATTATCAGTCATTTTATGAGAAATTTACGCCTTTTTTTGTACAAAATGAATCTTTACTCCATTTATAGTCTAGTATCTTCTTGAATAAAGGACCCTAATAGGGAGTAGTACAGTAATAGCGTCCTGAAATGGCATCCCCTAGAATTTTAAGGGGTAACTGCTTTCAAAGTATCGTTTGTCACAAATCTCGTCTATAGATCGACCCATCATTTGGAATAATGTCACGTCTGCATTCCCCGTTTGGCTACATGGTTGCCATTTTACACTGATGCATACAGGCATGCCAAAAAGGTATCTTCCAGGTACAATGAACTGACAACATTGTGACGACACTGAAATATGTATACAGGGTATTTGATAAGCAATAAGAACAATGATTGTACTTATTGTTCAAATAGGATGGGGAGCTTTAATTTTGATCGCAAGACATTGAACACGGCTCCAATTGGCTGCGGGGGACGTTGACCTGTGTTCTTTTCAAGCTGGTAGCCCCTTGGTACTGTTCTGTGTACCGAACATTGACAAACTGAATTTTGGCTCCTTTTCTAGTATTTAGAACACTGCTTCATCCTGCTTTTCCAATAGGAGGAATAGGATGGCCTCCCCTAATAACTCTTTTATTCTCACTACGATACGGCTTGAACGCGTTCTGCCACGGTAAATTTAATGTATTATGAGGTAACAGTTTTTCGATCTCTTTGTAGTTGAAAGATGTGTCTCCTCTCCTCGTTTGGTTCCAATTTTCTTTCTCCTCCACTGCTGAAATGCCGTTGTTCTTCATGATTCTTCTTCCAGTAATTCTTCCACTTTTCATCATTGCACGTAACAATATGCGGAAGGAATTTCGCCTGTCTGCCTCAAGCTGCTTCTCTATGGGTAATCCTCGAGGCCATTCTGGCCGAAAGCTTGCCGAACAGCAGCTAAGAGGAATCTACTTTTGTGTAAGATTTCATGTCTATTAGGGGCCCCTCATGTGGAGAGCAGCTGGAATTGCTCTAGTAATTTGATATTCAGTCAGAAGTAGTTTTAGAAACGAAATGGCATTGGATTTAATAAACAAGGAGTAAATAGAGTAAATAGGGGGAAATTGGGAGCAAATTTGACGGGGCAATGCCCATTTGGCCCCGCACCGTAGAGTTTGCGGTTCAGGCACGAAATGACGATGACGTCTGGATGAAGATCAGGCCGTTCTATTTGAACAGAATGTCGTCTTCTTCAGCCTTTGTATACGGCGTAGCGGTGTGTGTCCTGCTGCTCCTAAACTTTAGGCGTATATTGGTTGAAGTCTAATTAGTTGGACCTCCTTGAAGTACATCGATTCTATGATGCCGATGAGGTCCCATATGGTATAGTCCCAGTACACATTCACAATAACCTGGAATAATGTCGTTTTTTTAGGCTTTCTATTGGAAAACCCACGTCTTGATGTTGAGGCTGTACTAAACAATCATCCAGGCCGACGAAGTGCAGTGTGGTCGTTATAAAGAGCCTTAGGCTGTAACAATCATTTGCCGATGGGTAGTCCAAACAGATCTAAAAAAACCCCCGCCTTCAATTGGAAACAAGTTTTGCGAAAGCCAACCTGGAGGGGATCAAAACACGCTGACCTCCATTCCTTCTGGAGAAGGTTGGTGTAAACGTTGATCACTAGGGTGAGTTTGATTCGATTAAACTGAAACGCTGCTTTTTACGGACGCAAGACAAACGGCTCTATACCTGCCGGCCACGTGTATAAGAATCTGGAAGTGGGCTTAAGGCCCTCACAGGACCGTCACAATATTTGATACGTCCGGGGTCGATGCTGCCGTCGCGTTCAAGGCACTCCTCGTACCTCAAACGCCCTCTCACAAGGTCTGGCCGGAGAGATTGCGAGCCGAGAGCGCCGCCCTCAATACCACCTCCATCCAATGCCATCTTCATACGGTATAAGCGCTGTCGGCAATAATGAAATGAAATTTAACTTTTTCTTTGAAAACCAGTTTCTGAATGGAATCATACTTTACTCGGGAGCCCATAATACTCACGGATTGCCGATAAACTGCTTGGATGGAAAGTCAAGACAATTCCATTGAAGATTCCCTTTTGAAATGAAGAGAGTCCAGATATATGCGGGACTGAAAAGAATGAATAATATCATAAAATTAAAAGAAAGGAATGGAAAATAAGGAAACACGTGAGAAGGGGAGGGATACGCTCGATAATCAACGGAGCGAGAGTAATGGGCGTCGGTAGGGCCGCCTTTGCTATGACCCTCCACAAAACCAGTGCTCTCTCTTTCTCTCTCTGTCCTTGCTCTTGGACCGCCCTTAATTACCCACCCGGTCAGTGCCACGTACTTTACAACATACGTTATGGCGACGGGGCGCACTGGAGGGGAAAGAGACAGTGAGGGGCCGACCATGTAACGAATGCCTCAGCCCACCTGCCCGACTCCTCCTTATCCTCTCGTTCTAATCCTACGTCTGTTGCTCTCAACCAGCCTCACATCCTCTACTTGGAACGGGGAAGCAACCGTCCCGAGCAGTGACAGTGACAAGCAGTCAAGCGGAGACCCGAAGGAGCAGCGCCGAGGCCTTGGAAGGCCGGACTTGGTCATAACGAACCGGTATCCGCGGGCCCTAAAGGGTACAAAGGAAGCCACTCCACCCCTCGAGCCCATCTCCAGTCCAGGGATCCGTCCAAAGTAAAATCTTTACAAGAACACCGGATATACGGCCGGTGGAGGACACAGAGGCACAGCGGAACCCGCTTCCCGCTCAAACGTGTCTTTGTCCACCCGTCGAATTTCAACATCTATCAAACGGGCCTGCACAGATTGTCCGTTACGAGATGGTGGCTGATAGGTCGGCCGGCCTGCTAGCGCCCTTTCTTCGAATAAAATAAGCCAAAAATGGATATGACAGTTTATTTGAAAGAAGTTATTGATAGAAAAAGAGAAGTACAATTAGGCCTCGACCCATTCGAATCGTTTCTTGATCTCCTCCTCTTCCTCGGGGCTGAAGTCGTTCTCGAGCCCGTAGATCTCGCGGAGTTCTTCGACCGACTTTCCGATGGCCATGTCGGCCACCTTCTGGGTGATGATGTCGATGAGGCCGGGGATATCCAGGTAGTTGGCGCCCTGAAATTGTCTTTTTAGGGAAAATAAGAGAAAAGACACGAACCATGAGCATGTCTTTGAGCTGTTCCGACGTCACGTCCATGTATTCCTTGTCGGCGTCGGTCAGACTGATCCGGGGGTCTTCGTGTTCCTCCTTCGGCTTGTAGGTCTCGCCACGATGAGCCTCACACCATTCGACGACCTTCTTCAGTGTCCAGCCGTTGACATTCGAGATGGGAAGGGCGTCGGTGAGACGAGCGTCGTCGGCCGAGGAGATTCCCAGGTCCGAGACCATCTTCTTGAGCAGGTTCGACTGGAAGGCCACGTCTTCGGAGACATCGATCGTCTCGCCGTCGTTGGCCAAGAGAGTGAATTCCATCATCTTGGGGGCGGCGGGTACGGGGGTGGTGGACATCTTCAGAGAGAGCTGGGGATATGAGTGAGGGGCAAGCGGGAAGTGGCCGGGTTATATAGGAGGAGGACAAGCAAAGCGGAGAAGAGACAGCGTCGCTTTGAGCCGAAGGGACGCGAACATTCTGGAATATATTTTCGAATATTGTCGCTTTCTCACGAAAAAAGATGAAGCCGGAGAATTGGGCAATGAAATGGGGCCACGAGAAGGAGTTAATTGGATTGGGCTACCGTATCCCCAAGAGCAAAGTCTGAAACACACGAAATATGGAAAACAAGAAATCTGAAGCCGGTTTATTTACTCTCGTCTGTATTTTTTTGATTACATCGACGAGTCGCAGAGGTCGGGGATCGCCGCTCAGGCCACCTCTTTCGAGGGCTTGTTCTTCGCATTCCTCTCGATGACGCGGGCCAGCAGCTTCTGGTAGCCGCCGATCCAAGTTTCGTAGCGGGAGGCCCGGGGCCCGAGTCCCTCGCTGGCGAAGATCTCCAGCAGGCAGAAGTGGAGGAAGAGATACTGGACGGCCGACTGGATGGCGTGGAAGCGCCTGTCCCGCATCTCGCGGAAGACCTCGACCATCTTGCAGCCGTCTCCCTCGGCCATGACCTTCTGCCGGGCATAGTCGATGGCGATGAAGGTGGCCGAGCGGCCGATGCCGGCAGAGCAGTGCACGGTGATCGGAGCCATGTCGGCCAGCTTGCGGCAGCGCCAGAAGAGGCGGACGGTGGCGGTGGCCGTCTGCGGCGCGGTGTGGTCCGTCCACGTGTCGTAGAGGAAGTGGCTGACGGCCAGCGGGGGCGAGCCCTCCTTCTCCACCAGCAGCTGGGCCAGCCGGATCCGGGGGAACGGCTCCTCCGTCTCCTTGTCTTTGCTGATCCTGTAGCAGCCGGCGGCCATCGACTTCGACTGCTCCACCGGGAAGTAGCGGATACACTTGGAGAACGTCTCGTCTGAACAATTGTTATCGTCTCGAGACCCTCCGAATATAAAAACTGACCGTCCTCGAGCGGCGTCAACATGACGATGACGCTGCTCTTCTCCGTGTAGACCATGTGCCAGAAGTCCTCCAAAGTGCTCTCCAAGGGGCCCTGGGTACAGATGTACGGCTGCTTGTCCGGCATCACGATCCAGTTCGCATGGATGTAGTCGTCCTCCGGCGGCCGGTCACGCAGCACCACCCGGTTCGCGTCGATGCACAGAATATCGTCGTAGCGGTTCTTCTTGTCGTTCTTGTCGTAGGCCTCCGTCGTGTAGCTGGCCGGCTTGTACGTCTTGTGGGCGAGGAACTCCTTGTTCAGGTCGAAGGCCTTCTGAAAAAGATAGCTTTGTTATTTTCAAATGGATTAAAATGAGCAGACTGGTCAAACGGATTCCTCAATTCTTCACCCATCCAACAGCAGTGACCGGTTGTTCATTCAAAGGCAAAATTGGACTGACCATGCCGGAGATCCTGTCGCACCACTTCTGGATCCTCTCTTTCGGTTCCCGTTCCTTTTCCTTCGCCGGGTTCTTGGCAGCCGCCGGCTTCACCGTCTTGACCAGGTCCTGCGTCTCCTTCTCGCCATCATTCTTCTTCTCCTTGTCCTCCTTTTCCTTCGACTCCTTCTTCGTCTCCTTCTTCAGCTTCGGCTTCACCTCCCGGTCATTGCTCCTGTCCTTGGGCTTCGGCTTCCCTTCCGGGTCGTTGTTCTTATCCTTCGGGTCCTCCACCTCGAGGTTGCCCTTTCCCTCCTGATGAAATGATTTCTTGCCGCTCTTCGGCTTGTTCCGAGACACCTTGCTCTTCGCGCCGCCCGTCACTTGCGACTTTTGAGTCGTCTGGAAAAGTTGGCAATTTAGGAAGTTCAGAAAAGTAGCAAACCTTTGGCTTTGACATACGGATGTATCCGCCGGTTGACAAAGACAGAATGAATGAAATGGATGGCTCCACTGATTTATATACCGTTTTTGATGGTCAGATCAGGTCAAAACGGCCGGACTACGGTAGCCACTACTGGATTTGGAGAGAAGCAGAGCCTGGTTTGACCGTTAAAATTCAGTTTTAACCGGCGTATAGACGGAAATTCCGACAAGATAAAAACAACGCCGTGTTCCAAGTATTTCGAGTTATTCCATGGCAATTTCTGCCGTGTCCGGCCGTTTTCTGATGCTGTTCCCGATTCTACTCCATTTCCTGCTGTTTCTGCTCCTCCCGTCCCTGCTCATCCTGTGCAAGAGGAGGAAGACCGAGAGGAAGTCGACACCGGTCGGAGCGAGCCCGAAGAAAAAGGTCGAGGAGCCGGCCGCCGAGCCGGGGACACAGGGAACGGCGTCTTCCCTGGCAACGGAATCCCCGCTGGAAGTGTGCAAGACTCAGGAGGACGGGACTCGGTCTCGGGAGGAGAGGAAGCGGCAGAGGGAGGACATAGCGAAGCAGCAGGCGAAGATCATCTGGAACATCAAGAACGAGTTCAATCCGAAGAACTACAAGGCGCAGACGTTCTCGAAGGAGAGACTGGACCGGATGAAGTCGGCCGTCCGCGAGCACTGCGAGGATATTCAATACGCCTCTCAATATTTCGTCAAGAGGGACTTCCAGAACCGGGTGGCCGATGACTACCGTAAGACGCATACCATCTACAAGAACCACCGCTGCCCGAAGAAGCAGGGGTCCCGGCACGACGAGGAGTGCGACATCTGTCGGGCCTATATGGACTGGGCCGGCTATCATTACGAGCTGGGCTTGAAGGAGGACAAGTACCCCGAGGGATTCCAGGAGAAACTCGAGGAGGACTTCCACGACTATGAGGGGAAGCTGCCGCCGGGAGTGGAGGGCCCGCGGTGGGCAGAGGCCAGGGAGAGGATCCGGAAGAGACGAGCAGGAGGCGGCCCGGTGGAGGAGGAGAAGGTCCTGGAGGCGACACAGAAGACTGAGGTGACGGAGGAGAGACCGCGGAGACAACAGAACGAGGCGGAGACTGCCAAGAGCCACGAGACATTGGAAATCGAAGCCACGCAATGTAGCCAGACCCAGGAAGGATAGAGATCACTCGCACTCGGTAAAGAATAAAAAGAGAAACGAGAAATCTGATTGGCACATACATTTCTGACAGTAAACAAGTATTTCAAGTGGTTCTTTTACTGGATTCCTTGATGTTTTGAAATAGTCTTTTTTTCTTTTTTTCGTGGTACTGTAGTCTCCTGAAAGAGAGCTACGGCTTTGGAAAGATGATGAAACGGTGATAGAACGGGCAAGAAACCTTCAAGGAAACCGGGATTTCTACAAACGTTTTTATTCATTTTATCAATAATTAGTTACTAGACAAACTTTTTCTGATGTTGTTCATGGTTTTGACCTCTGGAGGCTAGACTTTTTTCGGTTTATCCGGGAGTTTTGGAGGAATTTCGGACTTCTTCACAGCGAGGAGCATAGCCGGCTTGGGGTCGTCCTTCTTCTTCTCGTCCGTCTGTTTTACAGACTTTTTCTGCAGTTCTCTTCTTCTCCTCATTTTGCGGTCTCAGAGACGACTTCTTTGGGTTATCCAGGCCTTTCACCGTGGTTTGTGGACTGTCCGGCTTCTTTGCAGCGGGCGACTCGGCCGGCTTCGGGTCTGTCGACTTCTTCTTGTCCCCCTCTTTGTATGCTCTCTCGATAGTGATCCGGGCCTTCGCCTTTGGCCAGTGGGGATTCTCAACAATCAGCGGCACCGGGCCCTCGTATTTGTAGAGATCCTCCTCGAGTTCTTTCTTGACTTTCGGCGGGAATTTGTCATCCTTTAGCGATCTTTCATACAGTCGTCCAGCCCATTTCTGGCTCATGTAGAGTCTGCAGACCCGGCACAGTACAGAGCCGCCCTTGTCCAGCTGCAAGCCACGGCAGTCGTGTTCCTTGTAGATTTCGCGAATCTCCTCGAAATCCTTGGCTATCTGCTTGTGGAATACGGTATCCGAACTATTTCAGTAATTGATCCGGTCAATCAGCTCTTCCATTTTCTCTTTGGTCTCCTCGTTTTTGGCGCTCGAAACGTTAGCAGCTGCCGGTGCCTTCTCCTTTGGCTTATTCTGCCTCTTATCCGCTTCCATTTCCTTTTTCAGCTTCTCTTTAGTCTGAAAATAGAAAAGTTAGTGCATTTCTGCAGCAACAGAACCTTCGAGACGGCGCGGCACCCCTTGCCCGGGGTGTACGGTAGCGAGAAGACGATTTTAATAGATATTTGGCAGCCTTTAATGTTTTCGGCATTCTAGTTAAGGACTCAATGGCCTTGAATGTTCGCAAAAACCAAAATATTCCAGGAAATTATGAGAGGAACGGATTGCAACGCCAAATTACGCTTATTCCAAGTCAAATTCAAATTCCGCCGCGATTTTAGTCGGCCAGGGACCAATTTTTTTGCCGTTTCTTTAAAATTGTCATCTGAATATGAAACACTACATAATTTAGAAGGAAGCGAAAAAATTGGAGCATAAAATAGGTAAAACGTCCTCCAAGGCGGGCAGCCAAGTAACAACCGCTTGATTCCGTGATCAGCGGGAATGGATGCGGCCACCAGTGATCCATTATTTTTGATTGTTCATGGCTCAATTTTGGTTTAAATTCCCACCGAAGGTGTACTGTAGTCCAAAAAGTCCCAACCGCACTTTTTTCCATTCAGGATTGTGTAAACAGAAAGGTAGTTTTCCTCCATAATCAAAGAAGTCCTCTTCAATTTTAGGTAAGACTTCAATAGCGTGGCGATTATAGTTGAGCTCATAGAGGAAGCCAATCCATTCGATGAAGGCGTAACAGACATGGCACGAGTCGTCGTCCGTCTTCTTTTTCTTCGGCGACGGGCATTTGTGCTTCTTGTAGACCTGGTGAGCCAGGCGGTAGTCCTGCCGGATCCGCTTGTCGTATTCCGCCGGCTTGTCCGTAAATTCGCCCGGATGAAAAGCCATCTTAATCTCCCAGATGATATTCGCCTGCCCGATGAGTTCATTGTCCTCCTCGGTCATGTTCTGTGTCTATTCCTCTTCCGTCGAGTGGTGAGATATGACCGGGGTCTTCGTAGGCGTAGTGTGGCTGGTCGGCGTTGGGGTAGTAGGCGTCTCCGGGGCCGATTTCTTCTCCGGAGTTGACGTATTAGACGACTCTTGTATCTGTGCTTCCTTCAGCGATCTCTTCGACGACTTTGGAGTTCTGGCCGGGGTCCTCTCGCTCTTCCTCTTCTTGCACAGCATGAGCAGGGACGGGAGGAGGAGAAACGACAGGAAATGGAGGAGAAACGGGAACAGCATCAGAAAACTGCCGTAGATGCCACAAACGGCCAATAGAATGAGATTACCGGCATGTCCTTGCCAGAAAAAAGATTTTACTAGTAGTTTGTCAAACTCTCCAATTTCTTCTCATTCGTGGTCTCTACGGCTGTGCTTCAATGTTCTTCCCGCTTCTACTCTACTTCCTGCCTCTTTTCCTTCTACCGTACCTGCTCATCTTGTGCAAAAACAACAAGAAGAAGAAGGTCCAGTACAAGCCGTCCCGGCGTCGGGCCATCCGGAAGAAACAGAAGACCTCGTCTACGACTACTACGGATAAATTGGACTCCCCGCTACCTGAGGATGAGAAAAAGAAGCGGGAGAAGATTGCCAAGAATGAGAAGAAGAAAAAGTCGCAGAAGATGGTAAAGTCACAGAAAAAGGAAAAGGAAAAGGATGAGATGTCAAAGAACCGAAAAGAGTCGCTACTAGAGGAGCAGGCCAAGACAATCAGGTACGGTAGCCGGGGGCACGCCAGTTTGGCTAGTCATCTTTCCACTCTTTGGATCAAAAATACTAATTACAGTATACCAAAGGTTATCCAGCTCATTTCCAACCGAATCGTTTCGAGACCTTTTATGGAAAAACGACCGTAGTTTCCGGATTTTCATTGATGGAATTGAAAACTAGGGGAATTTGACCACAAAATAGCCAAAAGGTCTCGAAACGCTGTTGGAAACGAATTATAAGTACTTGTGGCATACTGTAGGACGTTACGCGCTTTATTGACCAATTTGAAAGCTCTAAAATTCCAGGAGTCTTCAAAAAGCCTTCGACTCGCGGCCATTTGTCCCGCCACAGAGTTATTCTACCGCCGAGTGGAAGAGAATGGACGCGTATCGCCGTCAAAATTTCCTGGATGATCAATCCCTCCAGAGAGCTGAACACAGCGAAAAGTTTGAAGCTCGTCTTTTGAAGGACTACGGCGTGGTGCACAAAATCTACGAAGAGCACAAGTGCCCGGCTCCGGTGAAGAACCACGGCCGAGAAGACGCCTGCCCCGTCTGTGCTGCTTATATGGAATGGGCCGGTTGGCACTGTGCTCAAGGGTTTAAGGACGACAGATACCCAAATGGGATTAAAGAGAAACTGGAAGGAGAGCTCTATAATTATGGTGGGCCACTTCCGGCGGCTCTTGTCGAGCATCCGCGGTGGAAAGAGGCTAAAAAGAAGCGGAAACAGGCAATACTCGAGGAGGATGTGAAGAATCTCGAGGCGACGCAGGAATCGGAACAGAAACTGAGGAAAATGGGAAAAGAGGAGGAGGAGAAGAAGGATGGAAGCAGTTCAGAGGAAGAGGAAAGTGAAGAAGAGTCGAAGTCAGCCGTTCCTACCCCCAACAAGACGAGTGGAGTCCTGAAACACTCGCTAAAGGTGGAAAAGACCCAAGAATCGGACAAGGGGAGTAAAAAAGAGAAGGAGAAAAACAGATAGACATAATAAATCATTCTCTAGTGAAGGGGTACTGTAGATTTTGGCCTAATTTCAGGTTTCCCGCTCTATCCAACGAGTATTTTAACCTGTTTTTCAGGCGGAGACGCCTTTTTGGATATCGTCTGTTTCCAAAAAATAGGGCTACCGTACTTCGGGACCTTCTGGAAATCGGCGAAGAAAGCTGGGACAAAATCGAAAATCCCGATTGCCTTTGCTCAAAAGGTCCCGTGCGGAAGGTTTTCCGGCCCGGTACAGTAATCCTATTTTTTGGAAAAGAACTATAGAGAAGTCTCCCACCCCCGCCAGGCTCTCATCTTGTATTTTTTCATTCTCCATTCTGTACAGCTGCTCACTGTCCTCAACAACAGGTCATTGCTATCCTGACAGCTTTCCTACCCTGTCACATAGCATACTCACCCTTATTGTTCGCTCCCCAACCTTTTCTTAGCTATTATCTGCAGACAATAGGAAAAATATAACCAGGAGCATTTTAATTGATTGAAAAATCCATAGCCATCTCCGGGGATAGAAGAGAAGACTCCCACTCCTCCATTTTACCCTTCAGTAAAAAAGTTAATGCCTATATTTATTTACATACAATACAACCTAACCAAATACAGAATCATCAAAATAAATCTGCCTACTCTTTTCCTGCTCTTCACTGTGAAGAATCTTCCAAAATTTGATGACCACCTCCACCAGTTCCATAGTATGCCGTATCCTTTCCAGTCGTTCTTCTGACATTTGGATTATTCCTAGCGGTACATCCGGATATTGTTTGGTCTGATCCAATTCCTTTTCCGCTGAATCCATTAGCCATTTTGAGGTGTTCTTGTAGGCTTGGAGAAGCGGCAAAGAGAGCTGCTCTTCATTGGCGGGGAAAAGGGCCTGAAATTGCAAAATTAGAGGGTTTGGAGAGGAAATATACGGTCGTCAATGAGGTTCAGACCATATTCTTCCATTTAAATCCCAAAATAAACCAGATTTCAGCCATTTAAAGCCCGAAATTGGATCCCAAAGTCCAACGAACAGGTGCAATGGCACCCCAGGGAAGAGCGGCGGTGCCTTCCTTTGGGAACGCTCGCTTCAAAACCAGAACTTACGTTATTAGCAAACTAATAAGTTTTAAGTACCCTCTTTAACCCAAAAATTCAAAAACTATACGAAAAGATAACACCTGCCGGCCTCAATAGATACGGCCCCGAAAACATGCTGTGGTCACGTTTTCTGATAAGCAACTGAACGGGCGGCGATAGGAGCAAGATATTTGATTTGAATTGGGCAAACTTCGTACTTTCGCGGCTAGAAATTGAGCAGAGTGGTAATTTTAATTGATTAATGGCTAAAAAATTGGTTGGAACTCGAAATTGTTCTCTATTTTAGGCGGGAACTTACTTTTTTCAATTCTGCCTCGGCTAGCTTGGCTCCTTCAATCTCCTTCAGCTCTTTTCCTCTAAAATAAGATACTGCCCATTCTCCAAAAGATGATGTCCTTGAAACGGTGGCCAGGTCTTTGTAATTCATCTAAAAATGGGTCTAAAACGGAAGAATTGGGGCCAAACTAACCTTATGGATGATTTTCTGCAAAATAACTAGAGTAATTACGGGATGTTGGAGGGGAGCAGCCATTTTCCAGACGATAGAATGAGAAAATATCCCCGGTTGACCTTGCGGAAGCGGTGAAAGCGAATAAAAACAACCCCAGCGATAGTAGCGCTTGTCTTTGGCGCCTCTCTCGATAACATGTGGTCGCTTTCCTTCCATCCCCCATCGATCAATAAGGTTTGGGGTTAATTGAGCCAGTTTCTGTCGACGAGAGCAGCAGCACACAACAGAGAGGGACCATGCCTTCGATTAGGCTACTCGACAATCCCGCCATTACTCCGCGACTCCTTCAAATTATTCTGGAAAAGGTCGGTTTTTATCGAATTTTTCCCTTTTTTTTTCTTTCCTAATGCCTTCCTGGAGGGTTTCGACTTACATGTTGTAAAATCGGTTTCTAAA
Organism: Oscheius dolichura; assembly: GCA_932521035.1. Lineage (NCBI taxonomy): Eukaryota > Metazoa > Nematoda > Chromadorea > Rhabditida > Rhabditidae > Oscheius > Oscheius dolichura. The sequence continues at coordinate 1,510,521 of OW051494.1, read as the reverse complement.
TGCTGTTTTTCGGGCCCAGTACAGTTGAAAAGCGCGCTGAAGCGTTTTCTGCAGATCATGGCCGTTGAAACGAGATTTCTAGCCGCGAGCGTGAGAAATCTTACTAGCAATCGAAGTTCCCAGCGATTTGGATCTTTTACAGCCACGGGGAAAACTTTCAACGGGGAAACTCTCCTATTGGGGAGCCATTTTTATACTCGAAAGAATGAGGGAAACTCAGGGGATGATTATAGAATTCACCAGGATAAAACGGTCATTTTTTGGGTATTTTTGACCAGAGCAGCAAAGCTTCTTGTTTTCCCCTTCCCAAATGCCATTCCATGCGCATCTCCTGCTTGTTTTCTCCATCTTTTGCTCTAAAATCATGTGTGCACGGTGCATTCCAAAACAGGTGGCAGACAAACAGTTCAAAACAGCTGATATGATCTGTAGACGGGGGTCAACACCATTGGAATCAGAGAAATTCAAGGTGAAAGGGACCCATAGCATTTAGGGGAGTCTGGGCTATTTTTGCTAGTTCCTTCCCTTATTTTCCCCCCAATATTTCTATTTTCAGATACATCCGAAGGACTTGACTCGCCTCGCTCAAGCTTCAAAACACGCTGCAGATCTCGTCGATTATTTTGGAAGCGAAAGGCTGCAGGATTATAAACATGCCAGAGAAATAGAAGCCGAATTTCAGAAGGTAATCCTTATCTACGCTTTTCCCCAAAAGAAAGTTGCAGAATATCAAGGAGATTCTTCCCGACTATAATGCCTTCACCAAGTCCAACCCCAAAGAAGATGTGGAATATCTAAAGGACATATTCCATCGATTTATAGTCAACGTCGATCCACACGACCTGGGAAAGGAGCGATTCGGCTTCTTTCAGGATACACTGCTACTTATTGTTAGATATATAGATGTTTGGGATTATTTGTATGAACGGGTGTAATTTGTGATAAAAATTGAAAAATATTCTCTGTTACTGTTAAAATGGTGCGGCTTTCATAGACAAACGCTGCTTTCAGCTACTAGCCAAAGAAATTTGGTATAATTATACAGTTAATCCGAAGCATGGATATATCTTTAAAATCCGCGTCACCGGACAACTTCCGGCGTAGTGTTTTTTCCCTTAAAAAAGGAAGCCCCCATTTCAGACATCGTCTATCTCTATGGGGTCCCAACGTTCTTCTTGGTACTCAGTATAAGAAATTAGAATTTTCAGTTCAGTCTAGATTCTGCCCAGGTACGATTTAATTTTACTGTCTAATGAGAAAAACTTAGAAGTTCATTACGATGCAGACGCTCGTATTTCCACCATCTACTACGGCAAGACCGCCTATAACAATTAATGGATTACCTAGGAATTATGAGAATGCTAATGAATTCATGTGTTATCTTACTTTCTACACCGGAGGCGCTTATGTAAGTTCTGGCCTATTACAGTAATCCAAGAAAGTATTGATCTAGTTATTTTTCAGTTTTCAATTCCCACGACGGAAGCTCCAGGAATCCAAACAATCATTGACACGACAACTGATTGGTGGAACGGAGGCATTAATAGAATGGAGATTTACTGTGCTTCCTGTACGACGATAGAATTTTCCCTATCGAACTGGGGCAAGACGGATGCCGACTTGTGGAAACTAGAAGAAAAGGCCAGCAAGATGTCACCATACTATGAAAAGACGGAGGCTATAATTAGTGAGGAGACAATTAAACAAATCGAGACGCATTATCCCAATCTCGCTAAAAGGGAACTTTAGCCGCTAATTTTGACAGTTTTCACTGTTTCGATTTGTAGATTTTTGGAATAAATATTCTATAGGATTTGGGCTATCTGTCAATTTATTCTCCAGAAGGGGACTTCCATGGATTATGGTATAGTCCATATCAAATGGAAATGTATTTGGTTAAAGGATAAATAAGTGGTCGATGGGGCAACTTAGCCTTCTAGATGGTCCAACCCGACAGGTTTGCATGCAGTTTTTTGCGCATTTGCCCATGTTTCACTTGTTTTTATCACTGCATTTGCCTACTTGAATTATTATCTACTCAAAAAATATAAAAATGATCGAATGTCAAATCCGAATATCGAAAAATTTTGAAGAAATTGCTTTTGAAAAATTTGAAGGGGTCCTGGCGCGCGAAAAACTTTTCCATTTGAAACAGACTATAAAGTTTATCTGGTGGACCCAAACTGTGGAAAACTTGCTCCCACCTCTTCTCCATTCCTATTCCAGACACCCTACTAATTAGACTTTTCTTATATGTTTTACTGCTTAGAAACACATTACCCACCATGGTAACTGGGCCACTGCTGAAAAAGTCACACGCTCCGTGTACCCAGCCCGAATCCGCCATGCGCCTAGTAGCAAGCCTCTTGTTCATCGTCTGCTTCCCTTTGGAGGTATTCAACTGTTTATAAATAAAAGCTTCTTTCTGTTACTGGCCCAAATTTCAAATGACTATACAGTTACTTCATGGCAGGGGCATATCTACAAAATCCGTGTCGTCGGACCCTATCCAAGGTGAGATTCCTCTATCAACCTGGCCATTATGGGATACGGTAGCTTACTTCCCTTTCTTACTTTTTATGAAGACAATTATCGGCTAAATTTCAGGCACAGTTTATCCCTATGGATAAATCCCGGTTTCTATTTGCCCCAAGTGAAAGTGATCGAATTTCGCTTCGATTTAGACCATGTAAACGTAAGAGTCAAAAAGTAGTAATGATCAATTAACCTTTTAGAAGACCATTTTGATGCAATCCTTCGTGGGTGGATCCGAACTGGCCGCGAGTGAACAAAGTATCTTTGCTTTCCCTAGGAATTATGACAATGGTTTTGAATTTCTGTATTATGTCACATTCTACATGGGAGGCGCTTATGTAAGTCCTGGCTTATTGCTCCTTCCTTTACAGTAACCGAAGCAAAGTTTAATTAGCCCGTTATTTTTCAGTTTTCGGTTCCCACAACGGATGCTCAAGGAGTTCAAACGGTAATTGACCAGGCAGATGATTGGTGGAAGCCGGAGAGCAACATGATGAAGATTGCTTGTGATGTCTGTACTTCGATAGATTTCTCCCTATTGAACTGGGGCAAGACGGATGCCGACTTGTGGAAACTGGCAAAGAAGGCGGAGAAACTGAGCCCTTACTATAACAAGACAACGGCCCTGATTAGCAACGATACGATTGCACAGCTCGAAAAACACTATCCCAACCCCGTAGAAAAAGAACTTTAGCCGCCAATTTTCATTTGGACCGTTGTACTGAATAAATTCGTGAATAAATTCATTTGAACTACAAAGTGAATAAATTCACTCGAGCGGAGCAGTCGGATGTTCCGATAACCGACCGGAATCAAACGTGACCCCATCTCTAAAGCTTTTCGAAGTTGCACCCACTCATTCCAAGAGGAAAAATTTGAGCCCCAAGCCACTGAGGGTTCCACCATGTTTGAACTGGAAGCGCGCGCCACTCCTCCACTACGCTAATGGACAACTCTTCCGGTTAACTCTTTTTTCAGTCTGGCGTCTTGTGCCGAGTTTTTCGGTAATTCTTATTCTGAAAAATATGGTCATACCAGCTATGATGAATTTATGAATGACACACATGGAAGAATTTACTGCGTGGCGATTATGAAGACGGAGAGGGAGGCGACTATGTTGATTGGATGGGAGAAGACGTTTGACAAGATGGAGCGCTATTATCGTCGGGTCTGTCGTACGTGATAGATAGTGATCCGGTTGTGGACGACAGCGACGATGACGAAGTGGATGAGGATAGACCATATTGGGAGATGGAGACGATCCTTGAACGGGAAGAAGAGGAAGCCGGTCAGGAGGCGGGAGAGGAGCGCCAGCTCGGATAAAATATCAAAGAAGACCACAAAAAGTGCCGAAAAATTGAAGTTACGGTACTTCTATGCTGGTCTAACATTTTCTGTTTTTTCAGCGAAATTTATAAATCTCCCCCTGTTTAGAAAGCTGCAAAATCGCCGGGCTGTCAACGCATCATTTTACAATGGTTTGACATTTTGGATGCTTTATGGGCAATATGTTAGCAGGTAACATGGGTACTGCCTGCATTTCCTTCATTTGATGACAACCCTTCAGGCAATCTCGTTCGCTCTTCTCGTTTGGGTATTTCCGAACCAATACCTTACGGCCTCTCTCATTCAGGCAATCCATGCTCTACCACTGTTAAATTTGACTAGCGAGGGCATCCGTAACGACGAGTGGTGGTCTATTGCCTGCGTTTATAACACGTTAGACCTTTTGTTTTATTCTTTCTCAAATTTGTTCAGGCCTCACTTTACTGGAATCCTTCAGTCTGCGGTATATTCACACGAGTCAGACCAATTATTCTCGATTGCATATAATTATGCCGTATGACGACTACTACCGAGGAGTTATACGAGATAGTAGGGCGAATAACACTGTTTCTCTTAATGGACCATTAACGTCTACGCCGTTGTCTGACAATACATACGAGTTTAGATTTGCTTTTAAATTAAACGGCTCCTCGCTTACGGCAAGTGCCATTCCGGGGAATATTCAATACAGAAATTTAGGAATCGGATTAGCAGTCTTAATAAAATGCGGGAAAACCCCTCACCATGGTGAGAGTGTTGGCCTATTAGGAGGCAGCCTGGTAACTGCGCGGCCTTCTTACATTGGATGACAGCCATGCAAGCAACTCTTCTCTTTGCTCTTCTCCTCTTTTGGGTATTTCTAGCCGATTTTCTGACTGACTCATTTTTTCAGACAGCTCATGCCCTAATAACCAATCTGACTAGTGAGGGCCTCCGTAACGACGAGTGGTGGTCTATTGCCTGCGTTTACAACACGTTAGAACTTTTGTTTTATTCTTTCTCAAATTTGTTCAGGTCTCACTTTACTGGAAAACTTTTGTCTCGGATATATTCACACGAGTCAAAAGTCTTATTATGGTTTTATTTTGTCAATGCTAATCCTGACAGCCAAAAAGGACAGCTGATAGATATCAGAACAAATGCCAATAACACACTAACTAAACCATTGACGTCCACGCCTCTGCCAGACGGCACTTACCAGTTCCGCTTCGCTTTCAAGCAAAACGGCTCATTGTTTACGGTAACTTACACGGGTGAATATTAAACACGAAAGATTAAGGGAACGGATTGGTATGACTGGGAGCTGTCTGTCAACAGCAATATTACTGCCGAAGAGATTGCAGGCATACAAGTAGTAACCGCCGCCGCCGTTTCTTGTGTTTCTTATTTGGAATGCTATAGAAGCACGTAATAAAGGTTTCGTTAGTAACGAGTGTTCCTCATCTTTGTCATGGCCGAAAAAAGTGTGAGACCCCCGAAAAAATGTTCAACTCGATTCGGCACAACTTTTGGGCCGACGATCCAAATTAAAGCACCAGCTAACAGCTCAGGATATATTAGTGACGTGGAAGAATAAAAGTTGAAAAAATATTAAATCTTTGTTTGTTTTTATCTTTTTCTGTAAAACAAATCTGCCACATTTTCAAGAAGCAAAAGGGAAAATTATTTAAATTTTATTAAAGAAAACTGGGCGATAGTACAGCTGTAGATAAAGCAGATTGTGCAAGAACGGGCGGTGAAGCAACTGCAGGGCTGAGGATTGAGCCAGACATTACTGTTGGGCTAGCCAATCCTGCACTGAGTACCAGAGGAGACAGAATAAGAGGGGAGAATACGTACGGGGTCAAGATGTTAGGTGACAGTACAAAAGGCGACAAAATGAAAGGACTGAAGATAAATCCTGATAACACATTAGGTCCTAGAAAATATGGCGAGAGGATGAGGGGATGGAAGAGCTGAAAAAGTGTTTACTGGTGATACAGTGAGAAAATAAAAAGAAGACCTGCGGTGAGAGAATTGGCGGACTCAACAGTAGTGGAGCTATAATGCTTGGAGAGAAGATATTCGGGGACAGGACGGTAGGGCCAAGGATGTTGAACTAAAATTTATTTCAATTCTCAAATTGTCAGAGAACCGTACCATTTGAACGAGCGGAGCAAAGGCAAAAGGAGCTAGAACCGTTGGTGCCAGCACATTTACCATAATAGCTCTCTTGTTCCTTCCTGGCTGACCAGCCAGAATCCTTACAGTCTGCTTCAACGATTCCTCCTTTTGCTCCTTTGTCATCTAGGCATAATCATCAATGTCAAATTCTAACTTTGATAGGGAATTGTTGTAAATTCCTGAAATTCTAGTCTCAAAACTGTTGAAATACCGAAGAACAACCATTTTCTCCATAAAATTGATGTAGCTGCTCTTTATCCAGGAACGTGTATTTTCTCCTAGTTAGATCTTTTCGTTGTTGAGGGGTGAAGGATTTTTGGGCGGCTAGGAAAGATTCCTCGATTACGGCACTTATTTCCAGGATATCCTTTCACAAGTCGCTTTTCATAAGGTTTTTAGTTATTCGCAGGGTGTCTTCCACGATCTCATTGGCTCCTGGAAGAATGTAAACATCATTGATACCAGATATTTGCAGCAAAAAAAGAGCGAACAACCAAAAGGAGAAAGAAAAGTGTGTCATTTAGTCCCATAAATGAAAAAAACTTCAACCTGAAGCATCCATAATCAGCTCCAAGAGCCGTTCCCTCTCCTTTCCCTCCGTTCCAATTGCTTCCAGTAGCGTCAGCAGTGGTAGAACGCTATTCCCAGAGTCGTCTTTGTAAAATGGAAAAATACTCGGTGAGAGAAAAACCCTTTAAAATATTATCTTGTGAGGAAACACGGTTAACGACCCTTGCTTCCTTCTGTGGCATCAGAGAAAAGATTCGCGGCGAGAGAATGTTGAAACTTTTATCCTTTGTGTATTTTGAGATCGTGCTAATGAGATCGTAAGCGTCTTTATTCATTGAAGAGAAGTTTTTGAACCTAGAATCGGTTTTATAGTCTGAAAAACGGTCTCACTGGTCCTGAAACGTCTTCTTCTTACGGAGAGGGTTACCTTTTCCCAGTACCATATCCAGCATACGGTATTTGAAGCTGTCTTGCTTCTTCCTCTGGGAAACAAGATCTTGAAGCTGAAAGTCTCCTTGTTTGCCAAATAAAAAAGATCATAATCAGACCTGTTGGAGTTTTTTATAGGAATCGTGGAGGTTTGTTTGCTCCTCGCGTGTTTTGTTCTTCACAAGGCGCACAACTCCTTCCAGGAGGTCAGTTATTTCCTTAAAAAAGTAGCTTAACGCTTTCAGGAAACCTACTGTAACCGCAGATTTTCCAATAGAACAGCTTTTGAGAGCTGGGGCCTTTGCTACTGTCCTAACTTTGAAAGGAAAGTCCGACTTGTCCTCCAATCTTGCTTCATTTTTGACATTTTCCTAAAAGAAGGTTTGCCCGCTTCCTTTTAAAATTTGACATTAGTGTAGAGAGACAAAATATTCCTTCTTATTCTCCTTTTCACGTAGGAGAACTGCTTCAACGTCAACCGTTTAGGAAACTTTTGTTTTGTGTTCACATCCTTTCTGGATCATATTGCCTTGCAGAAATCGCTTCAGGATAGGAGGCTAGCTAAAAAAAAGAAAAATTGGGAGAATGGGAGAGAGGCTACCAATTTCCCATCGAAAGCTTTGACCAAGCACTGGGCTCCTTTTTTGATGTCATGCTCCTATGGAATTTCAATGGAATATTCCTTCTTCGAATGGGCAAGCAACGAATGCTCTTCTATTATTTCTGGAACCTTTTATTGAACGGGGAAAAAAGCAAAAAAGTTTCTGGAGATATAGGGAATTGAACCCCAGACCTCTCCCATGCTAAGGGAGCGCTCTACCACTGAGCTATATCCCCACATTACCCATTGCTTTCGATCGTTAAAATGAGTCAAACTTAATAATCCAAGAGAAAGAGGATTACCTCCCGCTAATCCTCTACATCCTGTCGTTTTTGTCTATTTCTACCTACCTGTCCATCTTTCTGTAGAGTTCCTTTCCCATTGCTCCCAGAAGACTGGAAACTGCTTGGACATACCAACCGCAGTGCAATTGTTCGGCTCTTTTGACCTCGCTTGGGGAAAGTTTTACACTTTCAGCCTTTTTTGAAAGAGTGTCAGGATCAATAGAAGAGTAAATTGTAGGCAGAAGAGCAACTAAAGCATTTCATAAGAGAAAAAAAAGCGGCTATAACTAACAGCAGAAGAAGAAGTAACGAATCATCGATTCTCGGCTATTAACATTTAACGGGCAAACTGCGAGATTGATAGGTTATCCCCATTGGGGTGATCCGCAAACAAGTGTCAAAAGCGTTGACAAGAAACTGGCTGATGCCCTGTAAAGTTGTCTCATTAGTGCAGATCTTTTTCGTCTTTCCGGGCACAAAAATAAACACAGAGTGAGCCCTTTTTAGTCTGACCAAGTTACAGTAATCGTTAGCCCACGAAAATTAAACATTTTGTCAAGTTTAACTCGAATAGACCCCTTGAAAGGGCATTCTTGGTCCCTCAGAAGTGTGGTGTAGCCTCGTGAGTCATTCTCCTTTTTCTTTTTCATATTCCAAAAGAACGCGGGCTCTTCCCCGATTGAAAAACCGCTTTCCACCGCGTTCCGCTGCTTTCCCCGCCTGTCGCCAAAAAACGTAACTGTCTCCTTATTGTCTCTACACTTCTTCGTTGTATTATTCGAGCAATAAAAAAATGGTTATAATAGAACATTTTATGGCAAGAGTTTAACAAAGGGGAAAAAATTATGCAAAAATGACAAACGGTTACGGGCTGTGCGGGGAAGGGCACCGCTACTTTTTTTTCTGCTTCTTAGCCTCGCATTCATTTTCAGCAACTTCGTTAAAATTCGATTCTCTCCACGCCCTGTCACCTCACCGGCTCCGATCCAGTCGAGGAGGAGTGAAACATTCGACAAGAGTTCCGTAAAGAAGATGGAGAACCGTGTCATGAGGAAGAAAGAGGAAAAAGAAAGAAGAAAAAGGAAAAAGTTCTGAATATTCAGAAGCCGCCGAAGAAGAATGATATCCTCAAGGCTGGAGACGAGTCTTTCCCCAAGTATGATGTGCTCAAGACGACGGAAGAGGTCTCCAGATGCTCGGTGATCCAACAGATTCCGGATACAATGGCTTTGGTCAAGATGACTGGCAAGGCCTACCTGGGTCGGCTGAAGAACAAAGTCAAGAACAAACGGCGGCCAGCTCTTCATCAAGGATCCCGTCTCTGGCAAGGTTAGTTGAGTTTTTTTTTCAATTCTGATCGAAAAACGATCACAATTGCTGCATTTTAACCTAAAAGTTCATTTGAAATGGTGAGAAGAGACCTGATTTAATCCGGCCAAAATTAAGGTCGAGGGCTTAAATGTCGCCGCCCTGAGCTACCGAAAAGAGCTGCAGAGTCGTTCTTGATCTTGAACGAAAGAGCACAACTTTTTCTATCTTTTAACGGAAACACTTTTACCTGGCGAGGTTTACTTATTGAGGAATACTCTTTTGTAAAAAAATTGAAACAGGTTTAAAAAATTGTTTTTCTCGAGCTCAAAACGGGCAGTTTTTGATATTATCTTTTTGTTGTAGGCCGCCGGTTTTGGCTCAATTTTTAAATTGTACTGCAGCTGTAACGATCGCTAATGTCTTCTTTTTTTACAGGAGAGGCCCTTCTGGCACAGCGACCAACTTTACAAGCCGCTGCTCACTGACGACGAGCCTGTGCTGAATGCCGAAACAATTTTGGCAGTTGTCCAGGGTCAAGTTCAGCTGTCGAAGGCGGAATTGGTCGACGAAATGTGACGCGTGTGCCAAGCTGCAAACTTTGCAAGATAAGGACGACCTCGCCTTCAACAATTCCATCATCAAGGGCAATTCCGTTCGTTCGATAATGAACGTCGACCGTCCCAGTGCTCCGGAGATTACGGCCACGGTTACGGAGCAGCGTCTTAGGAGTGATGAACCGTGACGTAAAAAAATCAAACTCCCCCGCGCTATCCTAATGATAGCAGTCGTCTTCAGAAGGGAACATATATTTATGTCAATTATTTTTCCCGTGCCACTTTGTCAGCGTCCGGTCATCTGATTTAAAGAAAGCAACCGGCAATAAAAGTTGGGCAACTTTTCAAAAATGTTTCCACTACAAAAGGGTCAAATATGTAGAAACAGTGAAACATTTTTGAAAAGGTTGGCTATAATTTATTGCCGGTAGATCCAATTAACACGGAATTATTTCTTCTCATTTCATTTTAATAAAACATAACTTCCCAGAACATCAAATCGTTGCAGACAGATGTTTTCTTTCCTCTGAACCTCCTTACCTCCGCAACTTTTTTCTGCTTACCTTCAGTCTAACAGAAAGAAGACGAAGAAATATATTTATGAAACTTCTATTCACGCCAAATCTAGATGAATTCAAGTGGTGCGTTATCATCGAAACTGCCTTAATTATTGTCAATTATGCCATCTGCATTGCAGCGTCGTTAATGACTCCTAGATTACGGTTTCACATCCATTTCAAGGTAAATTCTTCATCTTATCCGATTTTAATCCTTTCCAGATTGGTGCTCTTTTCGTTTTCTCTCAATATTTTCTATTTTTAACTGGTAGACTAATTGTTTTGGGATATCAAAGTCAGATATTACCGTATGAAGGTTAATCTTATTAAAAAAACAGCCAAACTAGCTGTATAGGAATTCCAGAGGACAATTTTCTTATCATTGCCTCCTCGTGGATTAGATTCTACTTTATTGCTATGCTGATGACCATGTATACCTGCAGCCTAGGCACACAATTCTTTCTGCTCATTTTCAGCTCTATTCCTCTGGTTATCGAGAGAGAATTATCGCTGTACTTTATTCAAGACTATGCTACCAAGAGAAGGCTCTGGATACCTGCGATTCTTATCTTCCTTTTTGTTTCAATCTCCGCTATTTCGGCTTCAGTAGCCGTCTTAGGTACTTTCTCTATTAAATGGTTTTTCTTGAAAACCAAATATAGTCCATTTCCAAGGGGAAAAGACTCGTTGCGAGAGCCTACGGCGATCAAAAATAGCGTATTTTTCAATATTTACATTGGAAAAAAATGACTCCCTCTATCAAAATTCAAAATAACTCAAATTCCACTTACTTGTTCCGTTGGAAATGGACTATAAGAGAGTGCGCCCATGAGAGAACAAATATCATATGTCAGACGGTGTTTCTATTTCCAAGGAGCAAAACACCTGACAATTATTATCAGCCTTTCCATTTCAAGAAAGCCTCTTCAACTTAAAGGGACAGTCTCGCATAGGTGCGAACGTACCCCATTTGGGGTACGATGAGATGGAGCAGATTTACTGCGATTTTCTAAAAACTATTTTCGCTCGTTTTTTTTCCATAATTTCTTGCATTTCTTTATATCTAAATGATCAGCAGAAGCTAGCGAATCATATGCAACAAAGAATAAAATGCGAAAAGACAAAATGATGAGTTTTCAATACAATTCAAATTGCCAAAAGAGGCGCCAAAGACAAATTCTACAGTAATTCGTGCCCAACCAAACTGTCCCTTTAAAAGGACTCTCCCATGCGTGCGCACAATTTGTGAAAGATTTTGGGGCACGCTTGCTGCACGTTGCACTTATTTTGCGATTTTATACATTTTCACTATTTTTAACTGTTTTATATATTTTTTGCTGACCCTGAATTAGTCTAATATAGTAAAAAAAACTGCAAAAATTATGTAGTCATGGAATAAAAATGCAAAATAAAATACAGTAAGGGTTACTGTATCAATTCGCAATGGAGCGTGTGGGAGGCGGTCCAAAATAATTTCAATGTTTGGAATTATTCCCTTTACAGAATGGATTCCTATTCTCTGTGGATCTTTCTTTCTTTCCAGTCTCCCTATTCTCGTTTCTCTCTTATTTCTCTCCAATTATCGAAGAACTTGGCTGCTAAACGCTGCCTTGAAGAATAGAAGACCGAGTCGAGTTAATTACACGCTGGCGGTAAGATATCAGCTAGAAGAAAATTTATCCTTCGCTGAGGTATTATATATTATAAGCTTTTTTTTAGATGATTCATTAAAATTTTAGGGCATCGTTTTTGCTGTCTTTGTGATAGCAATCGTTGCTTTAACCACTTACATTTCGTTCATTCTCACACAGTTGACGATTTTCTCTCCAGAAACAGTCGACATGTTTATTCGCCTGTTTCATCTCATAATTGCAGCGTAATAGGATCTCTCTACAGTCAATAACAAACACGGAATCTTTTCAGAGACGGCCCAATAATCACATTTGGTATATTTGTCCACAATGCGTATTTTAAAAATGTTGCCAAGGAATTCTTCTGCGGCTCTCCAATAGAACCTGAAAGAAATGAAGGAGACAGCTACTTTAAACAGCTAGAAATACAATGGGAGGAGCCGACAGACAAAAATAAGAAGATTAATCGACAGAAGACATTTCTTATGCGATTATTATGGCTGAAGGAAGAGAATTCACAGAATTGCGGTTCTCGACCGGTTGTCTAATCAGAATTTGGTAAAATTGACAAAATTTGTTGTCATCCACCTTTCCAGGCAGGCAGTGTGCATCCAAACCACCAAAACTATAAAGTTTTTACTGTCATTTCCCATACAGAACTTTCGCGTATCCAATGTGTTGTCTAAATCTACAATTATGAAGTCGCCCTTTCTTTCTGCTTTCCCTTTTTCAAAAATTCATTTTCCCGGACTGGAACCGTAATTTGAGAAAGTGAAAGGGGCGAGAAGCAGTGATGAATGGCTGAAATAGATCACTTGGAACTCGAGTTGATAGTTTAATTAGAAGAGAAAAATGTGGACTGATGTGGATTCCGCATTGTGGAACGATTGAAAATCAGAAAATCCTTCGTATTCGGCTCTATTTAAAGAAAAAAATGTGTACAAGGCTCCTATAATTCTCACCTAGAAATCTAATCACCACCAGATGGTGTGAGATCACAGAGCAACTAATAAGTTTACTCGAAAAGTTGATACTTTTCTCATTCTTTCAGACCAGATGTTTTGTATCATATTTAATGTGGTGGTTGTGGTTTGTGTGGTCTGATAGCCGATATGAGACTTCTTTTTATTCCCAGCGCTCCTCAAGAGTTGTACCCTTGGTTTATTGTAGAAATCGTCATTATTATACTAACATGTTTTCCTACTCTTATCGGAATGGGAATTATGACTGTGAAACTACGAATGCATGTCCACGTTAAGGTAGGCGTTTTTCTTTTGAAATGCTGAGTATGGAATCCACATTTTCAGATATATTTCATGTTCCTTTATATATGCGCAGCTTTATTTTATCTTGTACGTTTGGTTGTTGTCGCATATCAATTTGACTGGTTTGAGTATTCGAGTGAGTCTATTTTCTAACAAAAAACACACTTTTCTTTAAATAATCAAGAAAATTTTCCCCACTGTAAGCTGAAAAAAAACATAGCAAAAAAAAGTTAAATAAAGGCACCTAAATAACAGTCGCTGCAAATTTGAGGTCCGTATTGAAATAGAACCGTGTCGAATTAGAACTGTAATCTCTTTTTCTCCCTTTTCACTTTTCACCCCCGACGGTCCCCAATTTCTGTGCCTTCGAAGCTATCAACAGCGGCTGCTGTCAATCCCGCCAATTTTAACTTCTGGTGATGATCTCCATCTCGCCCTGCAGCCGTGAACCAGCACAGGATTCCGATCCTCAAGCCGGATTTGAGCACCATTAGGTCATATGCTCCATTCTATCCCTCTTCTGTCCGACCGAAAACTCAAAAGCAAATTTTTTTTGCCCGTTAGATTCGACGCACCAAAGGTTTTTCAGTTTGCGGTAACAAATATTTTTGTTATTGCAAGTTAATGGGATTAAGGGGGGATTAAGGTTCTATTTCATTTCGGACTCAATCGTAGTCAATAAATTAGACTGACGGTTTTCCTGAGCTTTTAGAAATACCGGAAGAGAATACAGCTATGATTATTTGCAGCTTCTGGAGGTATTTTTATCTAGCCTGTTTGCTTACTTTGTAAGTTTGCAAATGGAAAAGCGATTAGACGATAATTTTCAGAGCTTTTCCTGTTGGAATAGAAAGGGAATTCTCCTATTTCTTCATTCGGGACTATGAAAACCATTTGCGACTTTGGATACCTGCCGGGCTTATTATTTGGTCCCTTATAACTAATTGTATCGCCGCCTATCTGATCACCTTTGGGATTATTTCATTATACAGCGTCACTTATGCTCTAGCAGGGGAAGCATCTCTAGGATTATTGGTAATTTCTGCATCATTTTCATTATTTATCGTCACGTTTTGTAGATTTATCTGTACAACTACCGTCAAACGTGGCTGTTGAATAAGAAGTTGAAAAGAAGGCTACCATGTAAGATCAAATATTCCTTGAGCGTGAGATACCAACTGGAAGAGAACCTTTGGTTTGCCGAGGTAAGCAAGTCTGCAACTTTAAGCCGAGTTTTTGGCTCAAGGTGATGGTTTCTTTAAGACCAGCGATCTAAAAACACACAGGTAAAGCGAGTTATGATATCCCAAAAGAGGAGAAAGAGCTTCTAGCAAGTAGAGGGGCAACAACTTTAAGAGCGGCTGCGAAATTACTGTATTTTAAACACCCAAACCCCCTTGTATTCGATGGAGAGATTCTTCTAGAGTTCTTGCCAGTGTCAGACTTATGAGAGAGAGAGACCGTTGTTATTGGCGATAGGAACAGTCTCAAAGTTTTCCGCGCACCTTTTTCAAAGGGGAGGAGCAATGTTCGTAGTCTTGATAATCCAAGAAGGAAAAGAGAAAAAACAATTTCATTTATGAGAGATACTGATCCCAAAAATGCATATTTTCTTGTTGAATGTTTCTTCTCAATAAAAGGAGTGAGAAAAAAGACGAAGCAAAAACGATGAGAGAAGATTTTTCAAGAAGAAATTATATTTCATGGTCCAAGAAGAAAAACAGATCTTCTTGCAAGTAGAGGAGCAGAAACTTTAAGAGCGGCGGCGATGTTAGTAGAATTGATGGCCCAGACAAGAAGAGATCGAGAGAAGAAAAGAAGAAACATGAGAAACAAGAGAAACACAGTAATGGCCGAAGCCTTTTTATTCACGCGGTATATGTGTGTGGCCCATTTAGGGGTTGTACTTGAGGACTGACCGTTTTTTTTCTTCCTGACTTTGTTAATCCCGGCGTGTCAAGGATTAAAAATTTTGAAAAGGCTAAAAAGAGAAGCAAAACAGAGGAAGCTAGAAACAGAGGGATAATTTAAGATTAGCAGGGGATTAACAGACGGTATGGGAAAGCGAAAAGAAGCAGAACGAGAGAAACAGAAGGGATAACTGACTTTATTTGACACGAAGAGAAACAGAATCTGACAGTATTGGATAGTGCATCTTCTTGAGGACCGGTCGCAAAGATCCTTCCGGTAGCAGAGTAGCAGCAGCAGCCGCTCCGGTAGCTGGGGTAGAAGAAAATTGAAAGCAACCTCCTGCTAGCAGTGAAGAAGGAGAATCCCTAATCCCAAATCTCATCTCCAAAAAATGGGCTTTCTTTTACTATTCTCTACTTAACACATTGACAATATGCATCATTTATGATGTATAACTGTCGTTTGTCACTTTGATTCTTCTTCCAGATGATCAAGTCACTAACCGTAACGCTGGGGTTAGTTACCGTAATCACTTGTGTCTTCTTTCTACTCGCCAATCTACGCTGGATCCCTGGTAACATCAAAGAATACCTGGACTGCTGCTTTAATATTTGGCTTGCTTTGTGAGCTCTCATTCTTTAACTAAAGTTCTGTATTTTTCAGATCATGTCCGATTATTATGATAGGCACCTTTGCCTATAACCGCTACCTCTTGGGGATAGTCAAAGGCATGCTCTTCGGCCGGTCGGTTGAGCCAGAAATTGATGAAGGTGATTTCTATTTCGATCAATTGCTGCACCAATGGAATGAATCCATCATTTCCGAGAAGAAGGAACATCAAAAAAAGAAGAAGACTTTTCTCATGACCATATTACTTCTTGACGATTGAAGGACTAGTAAATGTCGCCTATCGTTGGCAAAATTGAACTCGAGGCAAAAATTGCTCTCCAGGTGCTTTTTTTTAATCTGACGGCTCAATAGTTTTCCACTTGTTGCGTTCTATGAGATTTTTCTTTATAACTCCAAGAGATCCAGATCGTCTAAAATGGTGGTTTATTATCGACGCTACATTAAATTTAATGACAATTCCAATGTGTCTAATGATGACGATAATGACAATAAAAGTTCGGATGCATATTCATTTCAAGGTTACCTAATTATCTTTCAAAAATTCAGAACTTCAGATCTATGTCTTCTTTATTTACACACAATATTGTTTCTTTATGGCCTCCAGATTCCCTCTTCTTGCCTATCAAAGTGGAATATGGGAATACACCACACCGGAAGAGACGCCACTCATTATTGTTGCCTCTATGATTAGAGTTTATTATGTTGTGCTGCTGCTGGTGCCGCTGTTCGTTGCCTTTTCTTCTTTTTTTGTTCAAGAATGCTGTATTTATATTTTATTGTTCAGAATAACTTCTCTGGCCTTTGAAAGAGAATGCGCTCTCTATTACGTCAAGGATTATGAGCAGCATCACCGTCCCTGGATTCCTGTTATCAATATTTTGTGGTCGGTATTTTCAGCCAGCTTCAGTTCAGTTGTCTATACTTTTAATTTTATTTCGATAGAAGCTGGTGCGACTATTTTAGCCGTAATTGCTGCAATTGCATTTATGGTAAGAGAAAATCTTTACAGCTTTTTGCTTTGCTAATTTATTTTTAACCAGCGGTCGTTCTCTCTCTAATTCTCTTGTTTGATCTTGATGGGCTAGAAAAATCTAATATTTTAATACAGAAAAATTTCCAGATTTATTTGTATAACTATCGAAAAACTTGGATCTTAAACAATTCTCTTAAAAGGAGAAAACCATGCAAATTGAAGTATTCGCTAAGTGTTCGCTACCAATTGGAAGAGAACATATGGGTAGCTGAGGTGAGTTCACCCGTCAGATGTTCTAAATATCCCCTTTAATAGATTCTTCGAATCGTTTCCTTTTCAGATGCTCGAATCCCTTACTACGACAATTTTTATTGTAATTGTTGTCGACTTCGTCTCATTCTTTTGCACCGTTTCTCCGTATTTAGAAGAAGACACCCGTAATATTCTGGATTGTCTATTCAATTGCCTCCTTGCCGCGTAAGTTGTCTTTTCTGCTAGTTACTGTAGGTATAATTTTCAGCGAAGGTATTCTCATACCATTGGGTGCTTTAGTCTATAATAAATATTTAATTCGTTTGGTGAAAGGAATGTTATTTGGACCGGAAGAGGAAAAATTAATTGACGAAGGTGACAGCTATTTCGAGCAGCTGCTACAGCAATGGAACGAGCCGGTAAAGCAGAAAAAGAAGAAGAGAACGTTGCTTATGAAAATTTTACGATTGCATCAATAAATCTTTAAAGCTAACAAAACAAAATATAATAAACAAAAAGACTAGATTTACCCAGTTTTTATGGAAGACGCCCCCGTTTTGTGTTGGCGGAGGCTCCGCGTTGGGGTCTCCTTCGTTTCTTTGGTTTTGGTCAGGATTACAGAACTTTACAAAAGAAAAGCGAAACCATTTTTGACCGCCGGCTGACCAAATTCGGCTGGCTATGGAAAAAGGGCTTAACTTTGGTAAAGTGCTGTCGATTCGTCACTGTTACGCGCCAGAGCTTAGCAAAAAATAAACCGCCAATACGCCAAGACGCGCCATCGAATGACACTACTCTCGTCACGCTAGCTCAAAAAAACGTGTGTCAATTTTGGAAATTTAAAAGCTCGCTTCCTCCTCACTGCCTCACTTTCAAAAAAATCTAAAAGTGCAGTTCGGCGCAGCAAAAATTAACGGTTCGAATGAGCCTACTCTCAATTCTTCAGCTCAAAAAAAATGGTTAAAAATGGTTTCGCTTTTCGTTTTTTCACATTCGGATCTTGATCCGACTTTGAAGGAAGAACCTTGGCCAACACACAACAGGGGCGTCCGGAAGGCGCCCTCAATAAAGCTGGGCTCTTCTAGTCTTGTTATAAATAGCTTAAAAATCGTTTCCAGTTTAAAATAAAGGGGCAAACCATCGTGAAGCGTGCTCTCTTCCATATATTCCATTACATAACCCAAATAATTTGCGGCATTCTCCCCGTCCCAAAGAGTTCCGAACAGGCGTACAATGTTTCGATGATCTCCTGTTTATATTTTTCGAGCGGATGTTCCTTTGACCAGAAGACCTCCTTCACAGCAACTTTTCTAAACTATTCTTCTTCACTTACGGAATTCTAAAACTCACCCAAAATATAGCTTGATCTCCTTTATAAATTCTTCCTCCGCTTCCATTTCCTATTTGTTCTCTGTTCGTAATCTCGGTTAAAGTCAAACGAACGATTTCTTTAACAACAAGTAAAATATGATATAAATACAGTTACCGGAATCCATTAATTTCTAGAAGTTTGTTAAAAGGGAGAAGGGGGCAGAGCGGTATTGATAGGAGAATAAAAGAGAAGGGCTTCTTGCCAACAACAAAATCAAACTAATTTTCTCATCGGAGACTCTTTCGGCATAAGGTCAACCCCCGAAAAATTTTGTTTAAAGGGTTGTTTTCTTTCGTTACGGTTGCCATTTCTGGTTGTTCCCACAACAGTTTCGGACGGATCGATAAGTCGATCCCTGATCAAATCTTTCTCGCACCGCTGGCTGTCAGGACGCTAGCCACCAGCCTTTCTGTTTCTCGTTTGATTAGCAAGTACAATGGCGGTGCGATCTGTAGCTGCGGTGAAAGGCGTATCCCTTTCTCGTTGCCATTATCCCGACCGATTAGCGCGTGATATGGCTGCTTTTAGAGCTGTTCTTCTTTTGTTCCTATGCCGTCTTCCCCTTGCCTCCTCCTGCATCCCTACCGTAACCCGTAAGTCTATTTTATTCTTCTTTCAATGAGGTTTCCAGCGAACGATATGTACGAGGACGAGATGGAAGCGACAACCTCCGTTTTACTGACGACCGTATTGGCTATGACGGCCGAAACGACCAGTCAGGCAACTGCCGAGCCAACTACGACGAGCACGACGACGACTACAACCACAACAACAGGTGAGCAACCCATCTGCAAAAAAGCTAGTTTCACCCCAAAATTCTATTTTGGGTTATATCTAAACGATTCTTTATTTTCACGGAACATAACCTATTTCATCTTGTTTGCCATAAAATTCTGATAGAAGCAAAAAAAATAAGCAAGGTCGAATTAATCAAACGCGGCGAGCATTTGGTGAGGTTGATGAGGTGGCGAAAAGCGCTAATAGCCTCTCGGAAAGTGGTTCTTTAGAGGAGTTAGAGCGGTTTGAAAGAGCGCGCCAAAAGTCATTTTCGACTAAAACTGAACAAAAAAAAGCCGCTTTGTTTATTTAGGCTACAGAATTGGGATCAGCGAAAACCCTCCATTTCCAATCGTTCCTATTTAATTTCTGTGTTTCAGTGTGTCCTCCCTCGTGGGTACTCAATCCAGCCATCGATTTCTGCTATCTGCTTGTACCAGGATCAGCAGGCACCGTAGATAATACAAAGTGTGATGCTGTGGTGGCTGGTGCAACATTGGCTTCCATTCATAATGCGGACGAAAATGATTTTATCGCCAGTAGGTTTCATTATTTTGAACGGCGACTAATTTTATCAATGCGTCTGGGTTTTATGGCCATGCAAATGGAGCAAAACTATTAAGTTCACTACGGGGATAAACTTTTTTAGAAAGCATTTGGCTCAATTGTTTGATCAAACCACCGCGACCAAATACCTTGCTACACCTAGATTTTAAAGAAGAAAGCGGTTCTTAGAAGGAACATTTGGAAACATTTGTCGATATATTTAGAAACAATTTAGTCGAACCAATGAAATTCCTTCCTAGGTCTCCTTGCTGGTGCGACTAACTATGTTTACATGGGTGGTTATTCACCGACAGGGATGCCAGGCTCATGGTATTGGACTGATGGAACTATAGTAACGTCTCCTTTCATTCATTGTTATGTAATATCCTTTAGTACGCCTATGAGAATTGGAACACGAATCCAGTGGCTGGTCTGAATTGCATGTTGGTAAAAAATATAAAAATCTAGAAGAAGACCGCTATGTTTTAGATATCTGCAGCTCCAGGCAATGTTGGTAAGTGGTTCAACTATTCGTGTAATACTAGTGTGTATGACCTTTTGTGCATGATTGCCGCTACTTGATGAAAACTGTAGACAAAACCATTTTGTATGCGCAACTACTCGTTAAAATTGTTAATAAACATTAAAAAAATCAATCCGTCTTATATTGGAAAGCAATATTTTGAGAGGACAAAAAGAAAATGCCGAGAAACTCAATCGGTAGAATTAAACACAAGCTCGGACAATGAGTTCAGAGAAAACATGGATGAACAGTCAAAAAATGTATGGAACAGGGTGAACAAGGGAAAAATGTGGAAGAAACATGGATGAAGAATCACACAGTGGTTTTCTTTGCAAAATAGTAGCTGCAGTGGATTGAAGACGGAAGAGATGAAAAGATATTTATTTTCACATTGAAATCTTACAAAGAAATGGGTTCAATATGCACCAGGATAGATTCAGGCAGGTGAGATTCTATCTTTTGGATATGGTCAGAGGGGAATACTTGCATAATTTACAGTTAGATATCACGATAGCAGCGAAATAATTATTAGATAATCGATAAATCTTAAAACGTGGAGAATTCGGTTAGCAGAAGCCGGCGTTGAGTAGCGCCTTCAGTTGATCCTGGGCGTCGGCATCTATCCAGAATGTGTCCTCATCGTCATGCATACAGTATGCTCCGAATTCGTGGAAACCTTTCGGACATTGGGAGACTGAAATTGGGGTATTTTCTTTGGAAACCAGGTCCATTGCTCATATTTTTCCAACCGAGAATTTATTGCCCAGAGAAAACAAGAAAAGTTCAGTTCAAAATTCAGATCGCGAATTGATAAAAACTTCCCAGATGAAAGTTATATGGCCTCCATAAAACGGAAATAAACGCGGTAACGAAAGGGAAAACTGTCCTAATCACCCTTTTACGGGTAAAATCAGCGAAAAATGGCAGAAAGACTCACAACAACGTTCATAGAGCATCAGGCCATCCTTGGTTCATATATATATATATGTTCATATATAATTTTTCATTTAAAAAAAACGCCACTAGTTGCAGACCGAAGGATCCAAAATTTCCAAATTCCATGAAAAGAACGGGGTTTGGCTAATAATTTGTCCCATTCTATGGAAAAAAAATAAGGGAAACTCACATTCTGCACTCTCCATTGATACATTTCTCGCTTGGCAGGCAGGTACTATCCGCGTCGATATCCAGATGTGTCGAATTCGAGACACATTTCCTCACTTGGGCCACGTTGAAGAATACTGTAACTTCTCTTTTGTATGGATATATAAGAAGATAAACTGACGAAGAGTTTCGGTGATATTCCCAGTTGGAGCAAAGATTGGACGTCTTCTAGCTGTAGAGAAGACGAATCTGGAACAATTTCCTGAGGTTATCTAGATTTGCCCAGTATTTATGAGGGGCGCCTTGGTCGGCCAGCGGTCTCCCCCCGTTCCATTGGTTTTGGTCGAAAACCACGAACTTTGACAAAACAGAAGTGAAACCATTTTTGACCATTGGCTGACCGAATTCGGCTGGCTATGGAAAGGGGATCAGAATCCGGTCAAGTGCTGTCGATTCCTCACTGTGACGCACCAGAGCTTAACCAAGAATAAACCGTGAAAACGCCAAGAAGCGCCATCGAATGACCCTAGTCTCACCAGGCTAGCTCAAAAAACGTTGTGTAATTTTTCGAAACTTTGAGGCTCCATTCCTCCGTACGCCTGCGTTCTCAAATTTGGCTACCGGGACAAACTTATTTTTGTCTGAAAGAAGATGTCAAGCCCTTCAAAATGGCGTACTTGGAATCTTATAAAACTTTCGCGGTGACTCTCACCAGCACCCAACCCAAAAAATTCCGAAATAGATCGGCATACAGCTGAACAGTGTAGCAGGAAACTCCTATCGAAAACTATATACGGTTCTGGAGAATGAGCAGAGGATCATTTGGACACCAAAATCCTTCTAGGTTGACCCAGTTATGCTCGCTAGCCTAGGCTCGCGTTCCAGTCTCACCCCCCGACGCGGGGGTTGCAGGCGTGGGTCTAGGCCCCGCGTTAGAATCTCCCCGTGCGGCTGGTTTTGGTTCTGGCTTTACCAAAGTCGTTTTGCCCAGTTTTTATGGAAGACGCCCCCGTTTTGTGTTGGCGGAGGCTCCGCGTTGGGGTCTCCTTCGTTTCTTTGGTTTTGGTCAGGATTACAGAACTTTACAAAAGAAAAGCGAAACCATTTTTGACCGCCGGCTGACCAAATTCGGCTGGCTATGGAAAAAGGGCTTAACTTTGGTAAAGTGCTGTCGATTCGTCACTGTTACGCGCCAGAGCTTAGCAAAAAATAAACCGCCAATACGCGAAGAAGCGTCGCCGAATGAGCCTACTCTCATCGCGCTAGCTCAAAAAACGTTGTTGCTTTTTTTGAAATTTAAAAGGTCGCTTCCTCCTCACTCCTTCACTTTCAAAAAAATCTAAAAGTGCAGTCGTGCGCAGCAAAAATTATCGGTTCGAATGAGCCCCTCAACTCCTCAGCTCAAAAAAAGTTGTGGGTTACAAATCGCCTTTTTTTATAGCCATTCGACTTTTTATTGATCCGGGACATTCTACCAGCTAGGAGAACCTTTTTTATTTTGATCTGCTGAACAGAAACCTGTAAAGCAGCGCATGTGAACGGATAGGTTGGGGCCAAAGGAACGGTAAAATAATTCCAGGCACGGCCGGGACCGAGTCAAAGAGTTGAATACTCTGTCAACTGTTAGCCGCTGGTTTTTGACCGTTTTTAACGGTAATCTGCGACCTTCATTTCCACCAAATGTAAGTGGCTTTCACTGTGTGGGT
Organism: Oscheius dolichura; assembly: GCA_932521035.1. Lineage (NCBI taxonomy): Eukaryota > Metazoa > Nematoda > Chromadorea > Rhabditida > Rhabditidae > Oscheius > Oscheius dolichura. The sequence continues at coordinate 1,487,561 of OW051494.1, read as the reverse complement.
TGCGAAAAGTAGCGCCCGGAAACATCGAGGTACCCGTCTTAACAACGTACCATTTTGGCGGCTGCGTTTCTCTAGCCACGAGACTTTGAATGTCATTCCCTTGTCATTCGATCCTCGAGCAGAATCTCCGGCCTTCTTCGTCTCGTCGGCAGCGTCTTCATCGTCTTCCCTCTTGGCGCGCTTCTTCGGCTTCGTGCTCTTTTCGGTGATTTTCCTGAAATATTGATTTGCAGAAAAGTAAGAAAAAAGCCAACCTTTTGAAGAGGAGCACAATAAAAAGCTGGGCGAAAGAATGAAACCCGGATGCTTATAAAGCGATTAACGAGAGTTAACAAGAATCAGCTGTCTTTGTCCAGTCTCAAACGGTCTACAGACGCGAAATTCGGATAAAACGAGAAGTTCGCCCGGGTTTTGGAAAAGATCCTCTGGAATTTATTGGCGCTACTACTCCTGGAGTGTTTTCGTTGAGAAGGAGAGCTGTAAGCTAATAAACAAAGATGGGCTGATACATATTTATTATCGTTTAAACAAAACATCCATCTTCCCAAATGCGTCTTTGATTCGTGGATTTCACCAAATGATCGTCCTTCCCGACGTCCTAATATTTCAAGATGACCAGGTGAGAGATGAGTACACGGGTCTGGCGCACATTAGTTCCATCCACAAGGCATTTCACTGTCGCTGTTAGATTTTGCGTTGCTTCAGGCTCCACTTCCAGACATAGTACTTGCCCAGGTCCCAAGGGCGACGAGAAGTGGTCCTTGTTCTTGATATGTTCGGCGAGTTGCCGATGAGACTCCTTTTGAATGGCCGTAAAGCGGCAGTCGTCGATCTTCAATTTCGTTTCGGTGATCTTGTCATACTCGGAAACGCAAGAAACGCGAAATCCGTTGGCTCCCCATGTTTCGGGCTTGACGCGATCAATATCCATAACATGTACCATGTAGAGTGGGAGCTTCACCGGCAGACAACCTCTCGACACCCAGGTGAGCTCAATCTTATCTGCTCCGTCCTGAATGATAAAATGGTTGAACCTCCTTCCAGGTTAGATTTACCGGAATTTTCCTGAATTCCTCTTCCGTCAGAATGTAGCGCACTTCCCGCTTCCCATCTTCCGCCGACACTTCGGCAGTTGACGCCATATTCAGTTTGCCCACGGTAGTGGCCAGGGTGCCAGCTCCGTTTCCAGTATAGATGAACGTGAAACGCTGAGTGTTTTCCAAATTTGTTCCGGCGGGAAGATAACAATTCGGGAGGGGTCCATTCCACTCTTCTTCCACATCAGCTCTCCACTGAATATACGCTCCATCAAAGTCTAAAATATAGTTTAGAAGAGAAGTTAAATAAGCGGGCAAATAAGTCTCTTCGTGATATCGTGTTGTTTTTCTCTTTGGTATTGATCATAGCGCTTAAAAGTCGACTGCAAATCATTCTTTTTTAGTAGTCGGGATACTCTCATACACATTCAGCGGTAAAACAGAGAGAAATTCAATTGGCAATTCAAAATGCGATATTGTTGCTGACTGGACATCGTATTTAAGCCATGGGTTTGATTCCTCGTGTTCTTTTCAATGCTTTAAAAGGGTGGCACAGTCCGCCTTTCTCTCTCTGCAAAATGCTATAATCAAAAATATTTTGCACTCGGCAGCACGGCACAATCAAGCCAGCGTTTTGGAAAAGCGAAATTGGCAGTAAACACGCGCCTAGGTTACGGAAATTTCTGTCGATGCAAAACTGTTCTAACTTTGTTTGGTGGCATAGCGGAATATATTTCCCATAGGAATTCTAAATTTTCAAGCAAATTTGATTTGTTTTGTACATCTACAGAGGTGGTGGTGGTCAGCCCCGAATCTCTTACCTCGCTGAGTTGATCTTTTAAGGCAGCAATAAATTGTGTCCCTCTTCATGTGGTACATCAACTGGGCGCCATCAGTCGACGAGCTGTCGACATCAGTGGTGCCGGCCGTCGTCTCCATGGCGGCATTGGTGCCATTTGATAAGTCGACCGTCGTGTCCAGGGCGGTAGCAGTCCCAGCAGAGCTGTCGGTCGTCGTGTCGAGGTCCGTATGAGTGTCTTGGTCGTCAAGTTCGTTCCTGATAGCGGGCACGGGCAGAGTTCCAGCACGACCACGGTGCTTGCCACGGTGACCGCCTAGATTGCCACGTCGAGGTCCTCCGGCACGAGGACGAGCACCCTCCTGAGGCGGCGGACGCAAAGGCCCCGTTCGTAGTGGAAAACGTTGCTGCGGGCGAACCAGCATTCTGAAAATAGAAATCAATGTTTGCCGATTAATCTGAACTCCTTTAGTATTATAATTAGAATGCTATTAAAAGCACCCGGCTTTATCAAGCGCGCCCAGGCGGCTCGCTCCTTGCTTGTGTTGGCCAAGGTCCCACGCTAAAGTTCCCGGGGTTGACCGAATTTAAATATTTTGACAAAATGGAAAGCGAAACCATTTTTGACTATTTTTTGACCAAGTCCGGCTGGCTATGGAAAAGAGACCAGAATTCAATCAAACACGCCCGATACCCCATCGGGGCACTACAAAGTCCCGCAAAAATTTCAACTAGGAGACGGCGACGGGCGCCATCGAATGGACCTATTCTCATCGCGCAAGCTCAAAAAAGAACAGGCCATTTTCGAAAAATTGAGGTTCTACATAGTCCTACTATGCCTGCTATACCTACTTATACCTATCTATTCCTACCAATTTTGAAATGAGGCATAGCAAATAGCACAATGAAACAGAAGCAAAAATAATTAGCGATTACCAGATCTCAAGCGCTACCCTAATTCTAATAGCGCAATGGTGCGCATATCGGGTTGCCGCGCGTCACAAGGCGCGTTTGTTTGTAGCGGCGCAACGCGCCAAACCAAAGTTGCGTTATTATTTTTTAAATAGAAAAAAAAACCAACCTCCAAGTTGGGAGAACAGAAGTGGAAGTGACCTTTATTTCTGAAATACGAAGAATTTGATGTTGACAAAAGATTACAGGTTCGAACAGTTTTCTGACCATTATAGTTCTTAGGAGCGTTAGGAGTTTTTTGATGGATAACGGGGTCCTCTTCTGAGCGTCAGGGTATTTTTGACAGTAGTAACTTTGTCGCCTTTTCTGGAATAAAGTTAGCAGCCTTCTGTCTTCCACATCGCTTCGGGTGGAACGGCAAGTTTAGTTTAGCTTCTTCTGGGTGAGGTTTAGAAGCTTTAATGCCATCAAACGGAAAAGAGTTAGCAAGAAGGCTCCAACCATTTTCAGGCGGATTATGGCCCACTTCTCTTTCCCCATTTCAAATTCCCCCTTTTCAGCCCTTTTTGATCTCGATGTCCGACTAATTACACTTCCCCACCCCATCTTTTTCGGCTTAGAAACATATTACCAGCCATGGTAACTGAGCCCAGTAACAGCCTGAAAAGTCACGCTCAGTGTAACCAGAAACTGCCATGCGCCTGGTTGTTACTCTCCTGTTCGCCTTTTCCCTCCCTCTGGAGGTATTTCCCGCTTTTTAAAGGAACACTGGCACAGCTTGAAAAATTAGACGCGCGCGGGCAAATGGTTACGGTAGCGTGCCGTTTAAAAAAATTTCTGTGCCGGTGTTCCTTTAAAGGAACCCCCAGGGACCGGCCCCCGAGTGCACCCGTAAGCGTCGACGCGCATTTGAATTTTTAACGCGCCTGCCGTTTTAGCTTGATTTTTCAGTTTCTCCTGACCAATTTGATATTGTTTTTTACAAATAAATGAACACACATCAATAGAATACTAGAAAAATATGTAAAAATTAGAAGAAATGGGCAAAAACGGTAAACGAATTCAAAATTCAAATGCGCGCCGACGCTTACGAGTGCACTCGGGGACAGGTCCCATTCCTTTAAAGCACCAAACCTTTCGTTCAGATATTAGCGGGAATAGGCATCAATTATACGTTCACTCGGCAGCTTGGTGATCTTTATAAAGTCGCTGTTATCTCCAAGACACCGGAGTATCCGCCTTCCCCTACAGTAATTCCCCATTTTAGGCATTATTTCTCAATATGGAAGGATGTTAATGGGAGTACTACTGGAGAACAAGAGCGAATGGTGACTTTTTATTTTGATGTGAACCGTGTAAATGTAGGTTACAGGGAGAATATGAATAATCGGCTAAATTTAGAGAACGACTGTCCTCGAAATGCGCGTTGGTTATCCAAGCACAACAAACTACTACCCGAGTAAACCAACACCGTATCCGAGGAATTACGACTCCTTGAATGAGTTTCTGTACTATTTCACTTTCTACAATGGTGGATGTTATGTGAGTTTTAGTTTATAGCCCTTTTTCCAACGGATAGGCCACGGAATTCAAAGATAGGCCACGTCTCCGCTGCGGGACCAGCCATCTTCAAATCTGGTCCTGGCGGGGAGATGCCCCGTGAAAGTTGAACGCATGACATATTTGTTGGAAAGGGGACTGCCCTCAATTTTTTCGAGATTCTAAGGATTAGGTCTCAAAACTACTGTAGATTACGGTATCAAGCCACCGTTTTTCAGTTTTCCCTCCCCACAGAGGGTGCCCCAGGAATACAGACAATAATCTTCCCAGCAGGCCTTTGGTGGACCGGAGAGCCTCAGTGGATGAGGATTATTTGTACCAACTGTACAGAAGGAGTGGATCACGTATATTTCTCTATGCTGGACTGGGGAAAGTTGGATGCCGACTTGTGGAAACTCGAAGAAAAGGCCAGCAAGATGTCTCCATACTATGGAAAGACGAAGGCTATCATTGATAAAGAAACTATTGAAGCCCTCGACAACAACATTGCTGAACAAGCCACCACCACACAGGCCAAGAAATGGAAAAGAGAAGTGGATGAGAAGATCGATCTTTGAGTACAAATTTCGGTACTTTTATTCTGCCTGGGAGAGGCTAGTATAGTTTATTTTATAAATCTGTATATGGTTGAAATACATTTTTTATGTGTCTTTTTTACTCGATATGGATAGGCTAGGACAGGTTTATTTGGAGTATTCAACGAAAACAAGAAGGAGTCAGTACTGGTCGTTAGGGAGCCCCAAAGTTTTTCAGAGATATACTGGCCGGAATTGGGCCAAAGAGTGAGATGTAGGTGACAGATGACACATCGTGATCAGGTACAACGTAATGGAAGCGAAATGGGTAAAAATGATAGTGAGGAGGAATGAAAACAAAAACTCGGAAAAGCGGGGAATAAATTGGCTACAGTAAGCTAAAAGAAGGAACAAATGGTGTCAACGGGGCATAAACATAAGTACGCAATCAATTTTCAACAGAAAACAGGGTAAGTAGAGGTCTGACAAGGGGTACGGTAGAATTATACGGTACGGAGGATATATAGTCGGCTTCCAACGGAAAAGCCGCAGCTAAATGTTATTTCTGGCGCTCCAAACAAACCTAAAATGAAAAATTACGCGTCTTTTCGGTTGGAAACGGACTATATAAATGGGAGAGGAAGAAAAGAAGAAGACAGAAACGCGCTCTAATGCCAAAGTTGGGTTTCAATGGGAAAATTTGAACAAAAACTGGGTAGAAGGAAGTAAACTCGTGGCAGGGGAAGAACAACTATCAAAAGATAACAGTACGGAATATACCTAATTTAGTTATTCATGCTCTTCTCCTGAAGAAGCTCGTTCTCTTCCAGGTAAGAACGGAAAACTTCAGGAACAAGACGAGGAACATGAGGGGCAGGCTCTGGAGGGACGGAGGATGCATTGGCTTCGATCACCTGGAGCAGACGTTCCTGTGTCATCGTATTCTTCTGCGATGGAGCAGCTCCCTCAGGCCGGCAGCTGTCTCCCCAGCTCCGTCGGCAGAGGCACTTCCACAGGACCTCTTCGGCCTCAGGAACTCTCATGGTGGGGTACTTCTGGTTCCAGGCCACTTCCATTTGGACCAAGTCTAGCTTTGAACCCTAAAATGGGGATTTTATAGTTTTTCTTGGTAAAAAGAGGTTCAAAGCTTTCCTTCTTTTTTCTAGGGTTACTGTATGTTGAGAAAGAGCTTCAAAATCGCGTCAGGACCTCGTCAAAAAGGCGCAATTGAATTTTAAGCAAAAACTGGTTCCTCCCTTCTCCCAGGATCTCAAAAATCCTCCAGCGCCGCCAATTTCCCTCCAACTCTTCCTTATTGGCTTAATTTAAAAGCTGTCCTCTTTATTTAGCTGTCTAGCAGAGAGAGACTTTGCCCCCTAACCCAAATATGGTCCGTTCCCCGAAATAATAAAGTAACCAACATTCATTATTATCGGCAGCCTCGTCTTTCCAGTGGTATGGAGGAAGTGGACGAAGACATCCGCATCTTTGGGACGACACTCGGCCTTCTTTCCTCTAGCCGCCCTCGGATGGCGGTACACTGTTGCCAGACCGCTCGTCATGTCCTTCTATAAAATGCTTTGTTTATTAGGTCAACAGCCCCATTTTCTCTCCTTTACAGCACGACAAAAGGATCACTTACGTAGATGCTGTAACGGTGGCGAAAGTAGAAGTGAGCATCCTTTTTGTCTTCAGCCGGTGGCGATGGGACGTCGACATCATCCAGCCCGACTACGTCGATCTCTTCCTCGGAGTCGCTGGACACAGGCGGGTGAGTTTCAGGAACAGTCCTAGCAGCCGGAAGAGTTTCTGCAGCCTTTACCAGTGGCACAGGAGTTGGCGAAGAAGGTGGGGCAGAGGAAGACTCCTCTACAGCCTCCAGTGTAGGTAAAGCTGCCGGCAGATCGGCTGGAAGAGTGGCGGGAGCGACGGCTTCAGGCTCGACCGTGGGAGCAACTACTGGAACTCGAGCTGGCTGTGAAAAAGCTGGAGCGTTCTGGGAGAGCACTGGAGTAGGTTGTGGCAGAGTAGGTGGAAGACCAATGGGAGCAGCTGACTCATCCTGCCCCGATGGAAGTCCGGCCCCAGCTGGTGAGGAGCCAATAGAAGGCTGACTCCCAAAAACTGCCGCAGCCGAAGCGAGAAGCTGCAGGCCAGTCGGTGCCTCCGGAGCACGGTGACGAGGAGCGGCTTTGCTCTTCTTGGCAGCTGGCTCGTCCTGTGGCGCCACTCTGGCTGGAGCCTTCTGCTTCCTGGAACGGCGAGCCGGGGTCACGGTCTGGGGAACAGGAACGGCAGTAGCAGCGTTCCCTGGCGGGTTCATAATCCGTTGGTTCAGGAGTTTCATAATTTGTTGAACCCTCTCACAGAGGGCCGCTTCATCAACTCTTCGCGGGGCGGGCATGTTGGATGGTTTGAAAGATCTGGAAAAACTGAGAGTTTCTGTTTGTTTCCGGGTAATATTAATCTGAAGGAGGTGAAAGGGAAGAGAAATGAAGCGGAACTTGTTGACTAAAGAAAAAGATATTGGCGAAATTAGCGAGAGTGAAGGAATCAAAAGGTGTCTTGGCTTAGGGTGCACGCTTGAAATTAACACACGCTCAGATATCCCGGTAGTATTTGAATTTTAATTCATTTGCCCCTTCCCAATGAGTTAAACTATTCTTTCACTCTTTAAAATGGGCTTGGAGCCAATTAATTACTGTAAACTAAGATCAAAGGGCGCCGCAAGGGCGGCAAGGCTTTTTTCCTTTCCAAAAGCAAGATTAAACGGATTTTAGAAAAGAAGATGGGGTGTAATTAGAGCAGATTAATTATAAGCAAGGTAGCCTTTAAAAAAGAAGGCGCAGGCCGTTAAATTGTGGAAGACTAATAGGCGCCGCGTATTCTCACCCGGCGGGCAGCAAGACCCCAGTTTTTCTTATCAAAATGGGAGATTGGAACAGTTTTTTGTAGGGAGAGAAGGGGACTTGATTAATTATCAACCATAAATATTACTTACCTCTTTTTTCAGAAGAAAATTCACGAAGCGGAGAGAAAACGAAGGGGTTCACCAAGCAGGAAGAAGACAGGGAAGTTTCTGAAAATAGCAAATTTCTAAGGTCTTGTTTACTTTGAACAGAGTTTCGAGGTACTAAATGGGTGCTACAGTGTTTGGAAAAGAATCTTCTAGCCGAAAAAGAACATGGCGGATGAGAAGAAAGGCGGGAATCTCCCCGGCTGGCGCAAGGCTCGCTGGCACTGGACGGCGGCAGCGAGCTGGCCAGGATTAGAGGTCAATCAATAATGCCGCGGAACGTCATTGCAACTGGGCAGGGAAGGGGGGAAAACCGGGAAAACGGGAGAGAAGGCGGTGGGGAATGGCAGGGTAACGGGGAGAGAAAGGGGAGGGGACGGTGTCTTGTAGCTGGAGGCTACCAGGTGGGAGGATGAGAGCCTGACCAGGGCTTGAAGTTCCTATTCTCAACATCCCCCTCCCCCATGTCTAAAGCCCCGGAGGCATTTCCCCCCTCCCCAACGGTGAGAATCAATTGATTACAATTGAAAAGCCAATAAATGGGGGGAAAGAAATGGGGATGAGAAAAAGAGCAAAGATCACTCCCCGAAGGAGGGGCAGAGTGGAGAAGAGGGGGCACATGTGGGAAGTGGTTTATCAAACCAACGGGGGAAAAACAGGAAGGGGAGACGTTTTCAGGTGTTCGAGGCAGGCCAAGAATCGATAAAAGTGTGTAAAGACCACTGCTGCTTCAATTCATTTCTATTCCAAATGGCGTGAGAACTGTCTGTGAATGACAATACTATAGGAATTAACACGGCAAAGAAAGCGGACTAGCAATGAGAAGAGCGGGTAGTCAAATGGACTGAGCCCGCCTTCCTCACCGGCTGTTCTACTTCTGGAGGCCATTGGCTCAAGAGATAAAAGCCAGGGAGGGAAAAGTCCAAGTGGCACCCTGCTGTGGCCGGCTGGGATAATCTCTGATGCGCGGAATATACCGGGAAGAGGTCCGTAAGTTGTTTTTCTCCTCTAATAAACAGAAAGGAGGACGCCCTTTCCCTGTCACAAACACCCCGTATAAACATCGGCGCATATCATATTTCGACACATTTTGTGTTACGTAAACGAAGCTGACCTTTGCCGGCCCCTCTCTAGGGTTGATATTGCCCGGCTAAGCCGTCTCCGGGGCAGCTGGAACAGACAAAAAGATGTTCAATGTTCACGGCTATGGATCAAAAATGGGAGGGAAAATGAGGCGCTGGAAAACTGGTGTCGGATTCAATTGTTTCCAGGTAACCTGGGTCAAGAGGGGAGCCTAGGTAGGTAACCGTGGTAACCAGACCCCCTGGAACGGAAGCACCAATTTGGAGAGGCGGTATCACACCGAAAAGGCTTCCAAATTGAGCCGGGAAGTTGATTTCTCGTCCTAGAAGAGCTAAATTAGCCGGAGATTCTACCAGTATGACCTGAAAATGACTCCAGATCGTCTTGGATCCTCCAAAATCATTCGTAAGGCTTCCAGACGCCTGTAAATCTCCCTATATTCTACAGTAGATTTCATTTTTAACTCAACGAACAGGAACCATCAGCGCTATGGCGCCGTCAAGCTCGAGAAAGCGAGTTTGATTAGCAGAGCGGGTAATAATCAAAGCCGAAACGCTACAAACCTCGCTTTGCCATAAAATTATTTTAAATCGAATTCTTCCCACGCAATGCCTTCCTCTGAAGACGTGAGCTTGTTTCATAATCTGTAGCCGATGTTTAGACCGGCTGCTTCGAACAAACTTTCTCCTGCCTGAGCGAATGGCTCTGTCGGAAGATGATGTCAAAGAAGATGAACACCAAAGTGAGGGAATACCTTTTCCCGCCACTAATAAGACTAGAACAGTTGAGGGCGGCTACACATTTGATTAGAATGGTTATTGAAAAGGTAGGCTGCCCAGCTCCGGGCCGTTATTACCGCTCTTGCCCTCTTCTGGTACTCGGCCAGGGTTCAGCCCAGCAAAAGTACCCAATAGAACCAAAACTACACCTTTCAGATGGATTTCGATGCCCAGTATGCCCTTCTCCGTTCCTCAAAATTCGGAAAATTAGCTGTCGAGTCGTTTGGAAACGAAATCGAGAGAGTTACTCTAAAACCGAAGAATAACTCCTTCGGGATAAGGCTCTATTACCCGTTCGAAGATAAAGGACCGTATTTTGTCAGAAATGTAGTCGAAGAAAGCGCAGCCAGTCAAGACGGCCGTTTGAGACCAGGAGACGAGATAATGATGGTCAATAGAAAGAAGATCTTGGACAAGAGATGGGAAGAATTGAGCAAACTCTTTCTATCGAAGAAGACCTGTGTACTGGTAGTTAGAAGACACAAGCAGTTCCTGTATAAGGAAGACTTGCTGGTGATGAGGGATCTCTTGAAGGAGCCCTTCTGGCGGAATAGAAAAGTGAGTTGTTTCTGCCGTAATCCACCGAATGAGTTATAGTCCATTTCCAACGGATATTCCTCAGAAAACCCTCTCCGCTACGGGACCAGGAAGCTTTCAACCCTGGTCCCATAGCAGAGACGAGGCGCAATATTTGAATCCGTGAAATATCCGTTGGAAATGGACTATATTTCCATCAACATGATCTATGTCCATTTTCGCGAATACTAAGTAAAGAGACTATGGAGGAGGTACAGTATACTGTAATTTTTTTTTCAGACGGCTACCAAATTCGAGGTGAAGCTTCTCAAATCTGAGAACATCTTTGGAATGGGGATATTGACTTCGGCGAGTCTTGACGAATCTCCCAATTGTAATGATGACGGCTTCCTGGTTTATTCTCATTTTGTGATCTCTATAGTTCCCAATAGTCCAGTTTACGGGAAACTCAAAGTTGGAGACCAGATTATAGCGGCAAATGGACGGAAATTAGATGACAGACAAGGTAGAGAGCTGGCTGACTTTTTTGACAACTTGCCCGATGTACGATTGTTAATTGAACGACGGAATTGAGCTACCGTGCATCTTCATTTACTTCGGGTGGAACCGACCCTGATATTCCTCACTGTATACAATATTATTGATAAATGTATTGCTGCAAATATCTTCATTACAATAAAATATAGTATCGTCTTAATTTTAATGTAGAATTTCCCAATTGTCCAGAGTCTTCTGTGCAAGTTCCACACGTTTGGCGAGCCAATTGGCGAATGGCTCCTTATCCAAGTTATGTCCATCAATCGCGATTCTAAAGCGCTCCATTCTGATAATTGTTTCCAGAGTACGTTTGCTTGGTATTTCATCACGGGGGAAAAACTGAAACGGATCAAATCTTTCATCAAAACATGGACTAACCTTTGAAAGTTCGTGTCCATCCCGTTTGGCGGCCAGGTAGCGTTCAAGTCTGGCACTTTGCAGTTCATCTACCGCATCCTGTCCATAAGTTGAAGTTTGACACAGTCTGACGAGTGATTTCAAATCCATTTTGGCAAGAATCTGTTGAAGAATGGATGCCGGGATACTGTATTCTTGTATGGTGAAGGAGGTAGTCATTTTCACTGTAAAGAAAACGAAATGAAGTTTGTGTTCCAGAAATGGAAATAGGCGCGAATGGAATTCGATTGAAAAATCGCTTGACATTTTTATTGCTTTCGCTTTGGTCTTCTTCCTTCAGCCGCTTCGGGACCCGTGAACAGTACTAGGCAAAAAGCAGAGAGTTATTGACAGTTTAATAGAACTGAAATAGGCTGAAACCAAATTCATTCGACACAGTTTTTCACGCTGAATCTGCTGGTATTTTCAGTTTCAAATTGAAAAGTCGCTTGACATTTTTATTGAAATTCAAATTTGCATTTTACAACACAAAAAAATGATATAGTCCGTTTCCAACGGATATGTCACGAGTTCAAATTTCGCGGCGCATCTCCGTTGCGGGACCAAGTCGAAAGAAGGCTGGTCCCACAGCGGAGGCGCGGCAGACCTTTAAGCCCCATGACATATCTGTTGGAAACGTCTCATTAATGATGCTAGTGTAGAATGTTCCAATTGTCCAGTGTCGCCTGTCCCAGCCGTGCCATTCTTCTAGCCTTCTCCAGCTTTGTTTCTTCGAATGTTCGTAGAAATTGATTTTGCCTTCCTTGCCGCTAATGCTTTTACAAATTGTAATAGATGAATGGGAGAAGAAACTGCCGTTGTAGTTCGACTAGGCAACCGTCGAACGAGAGGAGAAGCCGCTAGACTGAGTCATACCCCACAAAAACTCACAGTCAACTGGGCTCTTCGGGATGGTGGGAGGAGCGACCACTGTTCCAAAAATGGTAGTAATAATAATTACAGGGAGTAGAACCTTCATTTTAAATGGTCTAGTTAGGCAGAATTAATTTGTCTTTCCGTGAAAATGGAAGGAAACGAGTGTCGGCTGTGGATGTTTCCTTACGGCCAGTCATTGTCCGAAAAAATTTTCTATGATGCGAAGTGTCTCATTTTTTCTATGTTTTTATTTCCTATGCTTTAATATTTCCTCTTCTCAATGATTTCGACTTTCTCTAGACGGTACATCGTTTTTCTTGGGCCCACTCTCTTCAAAAAACTTCGATTTTTGACTTCAAAAGCGACTTTCTCCAATATTTGTTCGCGTCAAGAGAAATTTCCATCATTGCCATCATATTTATAGAGAAAATGTCCTCGTCCAACCATTTCCAGGGAGCTGTTCGTTGAGGGTATCTTCCCCAAGGGATACTTCAGCTCAGCCACCGCCGAGATGCTCGTCAACGACGGAGTCCGTCCTCCTCTATCTGGGAAGAAGATCCAACCGGTAACTTTGTTTTATGAAAGAGGGAGAACTAAAAATGTTTAGATGTTGGGTGGGCGAACCGAGTAGCAGGATTAAGATTGGGGAAGTCTTGGCCGCCTTCGATGGCCCGGAGGGGCGGCAGCGGTTCCCAAGGATCGCCGATTGATCTCTAGATAAGTTGTATGTTTTAAATTAATTTTATTTATAGAGATTTTATAACTACATTTATTAATTCCCATACAATAAACTATGATATACGTGTCGTGATTTTAATGTAGAAGATCCCAATTGTTCAGCGTCTTCTCTGCCAATTCTAGAAGCCTCCTGCTCTTGTCCACCACATTTTTGAATGGTCCTGGAGGAATAAAGGCGGCAACTGCATCATTGAGACTTAAAAATTGCTCTAGTGCATGCGTCTCCTGCAACCACCTATAACGAAGAGTGTCCTTATCAACCGGGCTAATTGTTAACAACTAAAAAGGAGAAATATTTTGGTTAAAATAGGGCTAACCTTTAAAAGTTCGTCTTCGTCCCGTTTGGCGGCCAGATAACGTTCCAGTTTGGCTTTTTGAAGCCATTCTACCGTATCCAGTCCCCAAGTTGAGGTTTGGCACAGTCTGACGAGTGATTTAGCTTCCATTTTGGCTAGGATCTGTTGGAGGATGACGCCGGGGATACGGTAGTCTTGGAGATTGAAGGAAGAGGTCATCGAAGTCGTAAATGTAGAGGAATAAGCCTTAGGCGACAGCGAAAAGCGATATATACAAAGCGAAGCGCTCCTGGGGAAGCCGCTTTGTTTGGGAAACTCGTAGCTTGTGCCCTTTTCTCAATCATTAACTGTTGTTAGTCTTTCTTTTACAGTATCCTCCACCGTATTTCTTTTAAGATGCTCGAGACGATTAGCATCCAAGACTACCGTATTGCTGCTCCGCTTCTTCAACAAATTATCGCCAAAATGGATAGGGAGACCCTCGTCCGGCTGTACCTAACCTCAACTTGGGGAAAACGCGCCGTAGAAGTCTTTAAAGGAGCCGAATTTGAGCGATATGTAGCTGCTAAAAGAGACGAATTCGCTCTTCTAAAGGTCTGTTCCATTTTATATCAACAATAAGTTTCTTTTCAGCTGGTTGAACCTCATCCAAGTAGAATTGTGAACGAGACGGTAGTCACGGCCATTATCGTCTTTGAGAACAGGAAGATTCGTCTTTGGAAGAAATTATTGGACGATATGCAGCGACTTCCTAGTCCAGATGCAGAATTTGTGGAATTACACGAAGAAAAGATGAGGAAATGTATGGAAACTAGAGACCTGGCAAGGAAAACCAAAGCAAATTGGAAGATTTTACATGGAGACGATGGGAAACGGCGATCTTGAATCATACTGTACTTTATTTTAATAAATACATGAATAAAATTTTAATATAATTAGTTTTTAGTGGAAAATACTGCGCTCCAATGCGAATTTGCTTTGGTGCGCGCTTACCGCAGCTCCTGTACCAATTATTTTCATTAGAGCTCAATTTAAGCCATTTTAAAAGCCTATTCACCAATGTTACGACTATTTTAAACTATTTGGTAACATAAATATATTTATTCTCATAATATTTTGTATGAAATGTACAGTATATACATCCATATAATCACAAAAAAGCCACAACTAGACAGCTCTATACAAAAAGTTCCAGGGGTTTAATTCTTTTCACCGTCACTCGTAGCCGAGAATGGGAGCCCATGATTTTCAACGTCTCCGCACTGTCCAGCGAAAGTTCTTGGTCATTAATCTTGTAGACCCTGTCTCCCATCCGGAGCCCGGCTCTTTCCGCGGGGCGGTCTCTCATAATCTCAACAACTACGTGGTACTTCTCTTCAAATGGGTCGTGTGTTGTAGGATCGGTTAAGGGGCCAGTCATGATGAAACCAATACAGACACAGTACTGCTCCCAGCCGAAGACAGGGCGCACCGGGCGGACGTCAAATTCAATGTCGAGGGTTTCAATATCCTGGAAAGGGGGGCATTTTTGTGGTATCTGAAGATCTTTGGACGTTAATTTAAGGTTAAAAATGGACTAAAAATGGGAAAGGAAAAAAAATTTTTTTTAGTAATTTGGGGTCGATAAGACCGAATAAAACATCGAAAACACATGTAAATGTGTAGAAACGCATATATAAAAAACTGGCATGTGGTCGCTGCGGGACTATTTTAGTCATTTTAGACCTTTGAGGTGCCGACCTCGGCGAGCTGTGTAATTTTTACATTTTGCTGATTTTAGACTACAGTAGTTTTAAAATACGTGATTTAACACTAAAAAAATACCCACCCGTGGTCGCGGAATCCTAGCTAGAGCCAGTACTTTGATACTTGTTGGATCTATCTTCACTCCGCCTCGAAATACCCGATGTCGCGTCTCCAGTTCAAAATCTATCGTGTCCTTTCCATTGATCTTGATCAGCTGGTCATAACATCGTCGCATCTGTCCCCAACAGGAGAGAAGAGCATTTCCCTGTGGGTCTAGTCGTTTTATCCAGGCGCTTTGGGAAGAAAAGGTACTGCAGTCCACAAATGCCACCGGGATACCGTAAGCTTCGGTTGCCGCCTTGCCAAATTGGGAGGTCATGCTCAGGATCACTTGGTCGCGGAGATTTAGCTGGAAATAGAGAATTGTATGGGGTTACTGTAGCTTTTAAACAACAAAAATATAAGGCTACCTACCTTTTTGATAATTTTCTGCAATATAGCTGGCGAGACCGCTCGGTGGCGGATATTTACCGAGTCCATCTTCTAACCGACAGTTTATCTTCTTCTTATATGGAGGTCCTTGGTTTTCCCGGTTCTGTAGGGAAGTTTATACGGTAGCATAGTATACAGTAAAATAAGGATCGGCCCTCGATAGTCCGATCCACTGCACCCGTAAAGTCTCGGCAGCTTGATCATCTTTATTCAAAACTGTTACAAAACTCTGCCGCCTTTATATATTTGTCTTGCCGAGGCTTTACGAGTGCAGGGGATCGGACTATCGGGGACCGAGTCTAAAATAAGATAGAGATACGCTTTTGAAGCAACGGTATGATAAATACAGTAAGAAATTCAAATTTAACGCTTTATTCACAAGTTTAATAGAGTTAAAAGAGGAAAACAACACTGGGAATGGAAAGAAACCGGGAAAATCACGGCGACACCCATCAACATCAATAACCGGTTTTTTATTTGCAGGTAGCCCCACCCGTGGTTAGAAAATCTGTTAGATTATGATATTTTTAACAATCTATAACGATTCTAGGCAATATTTTAGTAAATTTTATACAGTAACAGGCTTAAAATTTAGAAAAACGGCATGTATCCCTCGTTTTTGACTTACAACTCAAATTTCGAAGCCAATCCTCCTGACAGTCAGTTGCAGAACCGATTTGGAAGTGAGCTGGGCGATGATATCGGCATAATGAGGAAACATAGGCTTTTCTCCATTAATTGTCAGAATCTCGTCTCCATAGTTTAGTCCAGCCGTTTCTGCATCTGTCCTCCAGTGGACTCGATCAACAATCAGCCTTCTTTGAGAGGGCATATTCTCCGGAATGTCAAATCCCAGTCCCGGCTCACTTTGATCATAAAGGGGATATTCTATCGGGAGGGTGAGGATTTCCTGAAAAGAGAGACGGTTTCTATTGTAAAAGAGGACGAATTGGGGGAAATTTAGGGAAATTTCAGGTAAAAAAACAAGAGAAGTCAATGTAAAAAACAAATTCACTAATTAGGGGGGTACTGTACCAATTCGCAATGGCGCGTGTGTTACGGTCCCTTTAAATGGAGCCGGAAACTGTTGATTTTTGCAAAATGGTCCGAAAAGGCGCTACTCCAGTCAAAAATTCATTTCCCGGCTTTGAAAACGTTCCGCGTCTATCTCAAGGTAAATTAGGCTCAAGTTGGAAGAATCCCATTGGCTAGGCGTCATTTACCCTCTAGAAAGTTGTAAAAAGTTTTTTAAAATACCATAAATACAATAAGAAAACCCACCTCTGGCCGTGGCCTCCTGATGATAATATTCGGCTGTTCATATCCTTCCGAATAGTACAATCCTTCCATGTCTATATAAGTTGGCATCTCCGTTACGTCCAGATTATTGTAGACCACTATAACGTCGTCTTTTTGGACAGCTGCCATACACATCGGCTGCTCCGCGACCTCCCAGATGAACTTGGTCGGGGGCTGGCTCATTGTGGCCATTAGGGCGCCATTTAAGAAGCCCTTGACGTAGACCAACTGCGGCCCATAAGTTTCGGCAACGGCTTTTCCAAAACGGGATGTCATACTCAAGACGGCTTGGGAACGATATTGCATCTAAAAATTAGAAAAAAATGGATATATATGGTCAGAAACCCCACTTTTCTAATAATTTGACGTAAAACTAAAGGAGTCAAGGCTTTATGACGGAAATCCAGGCCTTTTACCTTCGGCCGGGTGTAGAACATCGTCTGAAAAAAGGGAATAAGATTATTTTATACCATTTTTACAATGAAAATGAATAGATTTAGTATTCCAAAATAGGATTTATTGGTAAAAATCAAATAAAATAGCGTTATCTTGTGAAAATTTAAAGAAAAAGAAGGAACTTTGGTCTAAAAGGGAGATTTCGGGCCTGTGAAGGGCGAAATGGTAACAAACAGCTCAAATATGGATTTTTGAACGGATTATTTGTTTTATTTTTAATTTTATAAAATTAGGAATGAAAAGAAATGAATCTATCAATTAAAAAATAAAGAAGGATGAATAAATGACGTCAGCTGGAGGAGAGAGATGACCTCCCAATGGAGGCGGAGACCAGCTGCGGCGCTATTTTCAGCCGGACGGCTGGGAACTTTTCAAAGAGGCACTTTGGGGGGAGTAAAGGATTAAAAGGGAAGGAAAGCCGATAATATTTCACTTCTCTTTGTCGATTTTCGATTGGAAATAAATTATACCGTAAAATTGGAAATTTGGACCGTTTTTGAGACTAAAAATGGCGTTTCTCCGAAATTCAACTTCTGGTGATTATGTCATATTTGTTGCCTCCCTCTACAAGGGAAGCACTTCCAAAATTAGTTGCCAATCTCTATTTTCATAGGATCGGAAGGCAGTTAGTACCTCAAACTTGGGTAATTAAACCGAAGAGGAAGTTGTGACCCTGGTTATAGGATTGGGCCAGTGCCAAGATAATCTGGCTGGTACCTTATGTCTCCGTCCCGCACTGTCTATCTGGTCGTCTACCTCTGCCTTGCCTCATCTTCTTCATCCTATTCCCCTAATTCTTTATAGAAGACTCTTTCCTTTGCCGTTATTTCCATTCAAAATGTCATATTTTCAGACTGGCATAAATCCTGTCTCTGCTTTACTATATTAATAATAAATATATTTTTAATAATTATATTAATATCCACGGAGTAACTGCTAATGGCACGGTTGCGCCGCTGATGCACATAATCTGCAATAAAAAGACGGTCCGAGCCTATGAAAAAATTTTGTAGCGTTGAGAAGACAACTGGAGCAAGTTGGAGTTAATATCTCTTCTCTCAAGATTGTTACGGATTTTGAACGGGCCGCTATGCTAGCAGTGTGATCGTGTGAGCATCCGTTTTGTCAATAGAATAAAATAGAAAATCTTCAGGTGTTCCCTGAAGCTACAAGAGCAGGTTGTTTGTTCCACTACTCAATGGTTTTGAATCGCCATGCAAAGAAGCTACTCTCCAAATTTATGAAGACTGATGAGGACAAAGCACTGCTGGATCCATGGATTAGGGAAGATGGTTGAAGAAGAGTGTTGAAAACCCTGCTAGATCGGAAGAAGTTGAACTAATTGTTTTAAAGAATAGAAGAAAAACTATAGAAATAAACAGATTATAAGATTGTTGTCAAAAAAGTAGGAAGTACATTATCGTCCCAGGCTTCCACCACGAATGGGTCCCACAGCAGGGGCCCTCCAATTTGACAAAAGAGGTATAGTGGGACGAAAAGCAAAAAGGCTTGGTCCCGGTTGGAATCGAACCACTGACTATACCAGGGCAAACACCCAATTTCGGGCGCGCCCGTTTTTGGGCATAAATGAGAGTGTCAGGTGTTTGTGTCCGTATCTCAGTCATTTCATGGCCGATTTCAGAAATTCAAAAACCATCTTGGAGAGCACGTCAAGACGATTTGAATAACTCCAGTCACTCCTCAACCGCATGAACAAAAAATCTGTAGAGTCACAAACTATGAGTGAAGATATATTAAGTAACGTGGACGCCCGGACATTGTCCCCGACCTCTCTACCACTGTTTCCGCTCTGCCCTGCAATAGAAGATCCAGATCTCGACATGTCATCGACAGTAGGAATTGTCCATTTCTGTTTACAGTAATCCACAAATCAGTCATTTCCATTCAACTGCCTGCTGCCTAATGGTTGAATTCTTCTTTCTCGCCATTCTCCTCGCTTTGAGCATTTTCCTGTGTAGCAGCAAAGGAGGAAAGGGGAAAGACACGGACAAGACCGGATCTGGAAGAGGATCAAAAACAAGGACGAGCAAGACCGGCACTACGGCTTCTTCCTCCGCTCTTCCTCCTGCTGGTGCTTCTCTAACGCCGGAACAAATTGAACAAGAAAAACAAATTGCTGCCGCTATTCGCAAAGGTGATCTACTGCCGCCGGATGATAATGAGACGGTCAATGATGTGCAGAGTAATTGGGGCGCCAAACAGACCGTCGGAGCAAAGTGAATACAGACAGACGGTGGCAATAAAGCAATAATAAATGCTTCTTGTCTACTACTCTATACTCTTTTTTTCTCATTTTTATCTTCTATTACGGTTGAGCCAGTGTAACGTGACTGAACCTTATCTTGGCCGCTGTTTATTGCCCCATCAGTCAGGTTGCCCGTCGTCTATCTGTGCCTTCACTGCATTTTTCCCAACTTCCTTCTATACTAGCTATTTCCTTTAAAAATATGATATTTTCAGGCTGGCATAAATCCAGCGTCTCTTTGGCATGTGAATAAAAAGGGGGAAACAATCTACAATCAAACCACTACAATCAAACCAGATACCTCCTGGGATTGTACTCAGGAACAGTGATTTCGCAGCCAGAAGAGCTAAACGATCTAAATCTATTTGGACAACACCCTCTGGCTGCCTGCTCCAATGTCACTTGTAATAATGTTATCTGCCGCAATTGTGTAAGTTGTAGATTCTTTAGAAAGGAAAAACAATAGTTTGTCGAAAAAGTTATTAACTTGAATTATTTAGGGTGGTGGCTCTTGCTCGCTCTGGACACGGCTGATGTGAAGCTATCATGAACGATGTGTGCGAGACAGACGAAAAATCAGAGACCGACTGCCTAAACGCGTTCCAAGCAGTCAAGAACCTAATTCTTGCCATCAACACTTTCGTGTTTCCACCCAAAGTCTCCAACGCCAATAGGACATTCACGTGCAGCCACCTGATACCGGTATGCCCGGACAAGTAAGTTTTTATACCACAATTGGCGGAGGTTCTTACCGCAGTCCCTTTTAACACAATGTATTCCATTTCAGAGACGCGGAGGGACATAGCCTTCCGACCTCTCAATGGAGCTGCAGCAGTTGCTTTAGCCTGTTCAACATCTCAATCTCCGTAAGCATACCTTTTTGCCAAATGCCACTAATAAGCTTCTATATTCAGGCTCTTAAGGATCCGATCGAGCAACTCAACAGATCAGCAGGGGACGTGCTGTGTCGCGAAGCTGGCGAAGAATGCAAGTCGGAATTCATGCAAATCGTGGACATTGTGGGAGCTGTTGGAAAAATGTTTTCTGCCATCGTATCCAGGACCAAAGCCAAACGCCCAGCTGTCTTACAACAGACTAGCAAGAGTGCCACACGCCATACGAGACGAACTGCTTGGATTCATCGTAGGCAAGCGAGGCCTGTGGACGGAGAAGATCAAGCCGATCCTGGACTTGCCGACCACCCCCCGCCGATAAGAACAGGGAATTTATTAGGCGAGGGCCAGAGGAGCAACACCAGGCATGGACGCCGCAATCATCGTGGTCTTGCGGGGCCGTCGGAGATGACATCCAAACCAGGAGACCCCAACTGGAGGAGGCCAAGATGAATCGCCCACCGATTCCAGCCACAGGCAGAATCCCATCAGTGCAAGCAGCCTCAACCGTGCAGCCAAACCCACCAGGAGGAGCTATGGCCGACGTCGAAAACGCCATCAGGGAGGACGCAGTCTCGACGCTCTGCAAACATCCCGGTCTACGACAAGATCGTTTGTGCGCCGACTCAATGATTTTTTCAACTACCACCGGTTCACAGCAGAGGAAGCACTGCGGGCATTGCCATCAGCCCTAGGAGGAGACCCCAAAGCCGTTGGAGGAGACACCAAAGCCGCTGGAGGAGCCACCAAAGCCGCTGGAGGGTCCTAGAAGCAGGAGCAGGATGGGAGTAGGCTCATTCGATGGCGCTTCTTGGCGTATTGGCGGTTTATTTTTTGCTAAGCTCTGGCGCGTCACAGTGACGAATCGACAGCACTTTACCAAAGTTAAGCCTTTTTCTCATAGCCAGCCGGGTTTGGTCAGCCAACGGTCAAAAATGGCCAAGCTTTTGTTTTGTCAAAGCCGGAGATTTCGACCAAACCAAGGGGCACTGGAGACTAACGCGGAGTCTCCGCCAACACAAAACGGGGGCGTCGGCCGGCCAAGGCGCCCCTTCACAGAAAATAACTGGCCAAATTTTACAATATCACTTGGCTATAAAAAAATATGTTTCCTCAACAAATTTTGAGCTCCACTTTTGAGAGTAGGCTCATTCGAACCGATAATTTTTGCTCAGCATCGCTTGCTATCTAAAAAAATTTGAGAACGCGGGCGTACGGAGGAATGGAGCCTGCCCTGCCGACTGTTTTTTGACCGAGTTGTTAACCCCAGCGCCGTCGAAGATGGCCGGAGGCATACTTGTGTTAATAAAATACATAGAAAAGCAACAACAAATCCCGGGGGCCGCAGCAGGTGGTCGTCAGCGGAAGAGCGGAAAGGTCGCCACAGGTCGAAACGGATAATTCTAACAAGACGACAGCCGTAGACTGCCGAAGGCCCGCTGGTAGAGAAGATTAAAATACGTTTTATTGTATAGAAAACAATTGAGAATAGAAATAATAAAGTACAGTATACAATAAAGAACGAGTAGAGCTGAATAATACGATCAATAACCCATTCGCATTCGCAATACAGTCAACCGTACTCTCGGCTGAGAATACATCAATTTAAGCAATTCCTCCATTCTGTCATTTTTCATATTCCGAGGTTCAAAATGTTCACCGTTAATTTTGAGAACTATATCGCCATTTCTAATTCCCGCTTTTGCTGCCGGTTCATTATCCAAAACATTTCGCACTCGTCGAGCAAAAACACAGTATTCAAACATTCCGTATGAATCGAAAATGGGAACCGTTCCAATAAGAGACGAGTTAAATCGATAATGCTTTTCTTCTTCTGCTGCAGGGGGCATATCGTATTCAATGTCGAGTATTTGATAATCCTAAAAGATTCAATCGAGTACCTCGAAGTATAGTCCTTTTCTAACGGATATGTCACAGGATTTAAAGGTCTGTCGCGCCGTGGGACCATTCTTCTTCCGACTTGGTCCAATGGAGATGCTCCGCGAAATTTGAACTCTTGACATATCCGTTGGAAACGGACTATATTATAGAACGCAAGAAAATTGAAATTCTTCTTGTCAGGATGCTTGAAAAATATAAGTATAAGTTGTTTTAGGGCACTCTCAGGCTATATGGTACAGAATATTGAACCCACCGTTTTGCGAGGTCGTCGAATAATAATCTTTACGTTGTCGCTATCCATTAACAACCATAAACGGCATTTTTCCTCCTTACACATCTGCGTGACATCCTTCCCAGCGATCACAACCAGTTGATCGTCAGATTGGGGGTCTTCTTCTTTTTCCGGTTCGGAATGTCTATAACATGTGGGTATCTCCGTCCCGAAGGCTTCTATCTTTCGCCAATTGTGGACCATCTTACGGAGACGGCTAGACTCCACAAAGAATAACTGGCTACCATGGGCAGCTATGGCATCTTCGCCGAAATGGGATGTCAGGCTGAGGACCGCCTGAGAACGCATTTGCATCTAGAACAAGAGGTTGAAATCAGAGTTCTCTATATAAAATAGGTACTTTTCTGATGATTGCCCGAAGAAGAAGGGGAATAATGGAATCCAGTTGAATTTCCATGACTTCCGTAGGAAATACAGCGGCAGATATTGAAATGGCTATCGAGGAGTGGGGTAAACAGGACGCAATTGTCGACGGAGTATACTCGCTTTTATCTACAGTAACCCCGCTGTCCAGATGGGATTTATCAGCTCTAAATATTAAAAATCCACCTTTAAAAGCCACAAAATCAATACTTCCTCGCGTCGGACATGCTTTTTCTGCCGTGTCCCTTGATTATGAGATACAGAATGTTCGATGAGTCGCTATTAGACAGCTGACCCCAGAGAAATCTCTATTTTTCTTCTGTTTTTTCACAATTGTAACGGGTAGTATAGTCCGTTCTCAATGTTTTCAACACAAACATCAGTCGTTTCGGGACCATTTTTCGAAAAATGATGATGGTTTCCTGATTTCCAGTGACGGCATTGAAACGCAGGAAGGATTGACCTCAAAATTGGTCCCAAAAGGTTAAAAAATCCCTGAATTTTCCATTGGAAATATCGTTACATGGCCGTCCCTTCCGGCTATGTACTATCTAACTGTGACTCACTACTATCGTGGCGTAGACTAATAATGTAGAATACTAGGAATATAGATATCTATTTATTTATAATATTCGTCGTTCGCTTTGAGTTTTGTCAAAGCCGGAGATTTCGACCAAACCAAGGGGCACCGGATACTCTAACGCGGAGCCTCCGCCAACACAAAACGGGGGCGTCGGCCGGCGAAGGCGCCCCTTTCACAAGGGCGTCTTCCATAAAAACTAGGGGATTGAAGGAGAAGGAATATGGACAAAATTGAAGGGATCTTCAATATATAAAAGGACCTCACTTTTGACCAAATATGCCTGAACGAATATATGCTTGGAACTGTGGCCTAGAAGCTATGATATCCGTCCTTACTTGCTATGGTTGTCGATATAATCGGTAAGTGTTTCTTATTACAAAAATATGACAAAATAAGGGACTACATACAGTAGTATGCTGGTGTCGGAAAGGGTGATTCAATGGTAGTCTTTTCAGGAGCGTGATATTGGGAAGGGGGCAGTCTTTTTATGCTTTTTAACTGCTGCCTGCCCTCTCCATTTTACACAAGTCCGCGAGCACAACGGCCACGTTCTGTCTGTCCAAGGGAGGGAACCGGATAGCAATTTTCGGCATAAAGCTGGACAGCTCTTCCCCAGGACTTATTTGACTTTGGACGGGGTTGCTACTATAATCCCTTCGGAGTCAAGCGATTCTGTTACAGGTTAGTTTACTTTTGGATACAGTATTACAAGTCCTAATTTAGAGCCGATTCTTCTATCATGTTTAACTGCTCGTATAAAATGGAATTTGACACTGGAATGAGATTTGTAATCCGGGAAAGGTGCGGCGTCCTCCACTGCGCCTACATCACCTATTTTAAATGGGTAAGAGCACATCTTCTTATTTCTCTACAGTAATTTTTTGAGCATAATAGGCCTCGCCATTGTTGGCGATTGCGATACCCTAGTCTACAACAATTATGGAGGGCTGGTTCAGGACTGGATGATTCTCTGCAAATGTGGAAATAGGACAGCCGATGTTTGCTACAAGTCCGGTCAAATCACTCTTACTGAAAAATAGTGTATAAATATGTTTCTCTTAATATTGAAAGTGTTCAAATTTTTCCAAAGTCAAGATCAAAATTCCTTCCCTTTCCGTTGGAAACAGAGGAAAAACTACCGTTGGGAAATGAAAGAACCAGTAAAAATCGTTTTCCCACGCCGGGAGTCGAACCCGGGCCTTACAGGTGAGAGCCGTAAATCCTGACCACTAGACTACATGGGATTCTGCTACCTCGTGTGGCTATATTTTCTCATATACCTGAGGGGGAATTATGCAGGGTAGTCGGGGAAACCAAGTACACCACCTGCCTTGAACAAATTGCCTCAAATAGCACCTAGAAAATCGCGTTTTTTTTCTCCAAAAAAGTACGAGTTTTATAGAAAGTTTTAGAGAATTTTATCCTCTTCTCTTCGAGCCACCAATGCGTTAATAACTCCGGCGAGGGCGACCTGCCCTCTTCTATTATACTACAGGGTAGGTGCAACAACCAGTTGACCCAGATTCCCCCCTAATCTCCAAAACCCACGGCGATGCCCTGTGCTCCAGGTCAACAGCAATTGGGACTGGAAAGCACCAAATTTGCTTTCCGGTTGGCCACATGATGTATTATAATTAAAGGTAAGAAAGCATAAATAGAAGCATAAAACACATTTCATCAGGTCTTCCTCGCTACATTCGAACAAAGATCTGAGGTAGCCACCAATCGTCAAGAAGAATCCAAGGAGGAGGAGAACTGATTACAATGGAAACAAAGTAGAATAAACTGTTTATAATTCTAAAAATGTTACGGTATTCATCGAGGAAAGGTCTCATTATTCGATAAGGAACCAAAAACTCGAAAGTTTCATTGCACAGAGGGGAAAGACAATATAGAAAATATCGTAAAAGGGGTTAAAATCCACTTCTTTTAACAGTAAGCCTCAAAATCGGCTGTAAAGCTAGCAATACCCTAGTTGCATGGAGGTGAGCAATCGGCTGATGCCCGTTGATCTCCACGACTTCGTCTCCTTCTTGTAGTCCCGCCCTCGCTGCAGGACCATCGTCAGCTACCAGAGCCAGGAGGAATCGATTCCTAATCACGGCATATTCATAGAAAATAAAGCCAAAATTGACTAGCTCTCCTTCCCGCTCCAGGGGGTATTCACAGGTTACTGTCATCTTTTCCTAAATTTCCAGTTTTCCTATTTAAAAACTCAGGATCTTACACATTCTCGAGGCCGTCTTAAAATCATTAGAGGAGGAGCTATGGCTTCAGGATTGGGCATTACTCCCTCATGGACTTCTGTAGTGGTCATGGTAGCCGCTTCCCGACCATTGAAGACCACAACTTGGTCTCCATCTTGTAGATTTTCTGGGCAGGATCCGCGGTGAAAGACATCCGTGACAAAAAGGAGTTGAGATCCATTTGGGCCAGTAATATGGTCAAATGACGCGCCATCACAGAATCCCTTCACAAACTGGAGATCAGCGCCGTGGGAATCATACGCAGCCTTTCCAAATTGAGAACAGAAGCTCAGAACGGCTTGAGAACGGTATTCCATCTAAAAATTAGCTTCTTTTTGGAAAAAAATGCAGTTTTCTAGGGGTTATATGAGGTAATCTGTTCAATTGAAGCGAAGCAACTGGTTTCCCCGGCTACCCTGCTTGATTCCCCCCAGGTATGTGAGGAAATATAGCCACACGAGGTAGCAGAATCCCATGTAGTCTAGTGGTCAGGATTTACGGCTTTCACCTGTAAGGCCCGGGTTCGACTCCCGGCATGGGAAAAAACGTTTTTAGTGTTGTTTTCTGTTGGTTCTCTGTTGCTCCCCAATTATAGTCTTTCATAGGAAAGGGGAAGGAATTTTGTCCTTGGTTTGTCGATAAAACTTGAAAATCGGAGACATTTGACCAGAAAATGCTAATTTTCACCCCCGAAGCGCGAAACTATTCCGTTAGAATCGGACAGATCCCCCGCCTGTACCCCTCAGCTATGTGAGTGAGTGCGTCTCTATTGTTACACGTGGCTCCCATGTGGTCTAGTGGTTAGGATTTCTGGTTTTCACCCAGGCGGCCCGGGTTCGATTCCCGGCATGGGAAGAACGTTTTTGTTTTTTGTTTCGTTTTGCTCCCCAACCATATTTCCCCAAAACATCTTTTGCCGACGAGAAAAACGAAATTTTTAGTTGCTAAACCGTTTTTTTAACTAATAATTCACTCAACAAATCCTAATAACCCACCTTTTTCACTATTTTCCTCAATATATTTCCGGTTATGGCCTTATTTTGTAGGTCTATCTTGTTCATTTGACTTCTAAACACGGAAAAATTATTAGTAATTGTCAAAAACACTTGAATATTAAAGAAATGGACGAAAATAAAGAAGAGGACGCTCTTTTTTGCATCCTGCGCATTTCTACGTGGATTTGGTCCATTTTTACTTCGACGACCCTCTAGAATTCTAAAAATACTCGAAAGAGATTCAGATTTAATACTGGCAGTTTTAAATAGAAAAACAATGGCATCGGGAAATAGTAGTGAAAGAACTGGAATGTGGGGGGAAATCCTGGAATTTTGACCCGGGAAAGTAGGGGGAATATGAGATCAATTCATGGAGCAAGAGGAGGGACCGGCCTCATCTTCCCTGAGTCGCTGTTCTGCCGTCTTCTTCTTCTTGTTGTCCTCTTCTTCTTTCTTGAGCATTCCAGTAGTGAGCGCATCAAAAAGAGTAGCATAGTCTTGAGGAGTGAAAACGGCCCTCTGAAGGAGATCTTCCATGTAGAGACAGGCCCAGGCGACTGCGCCCATTTCCACCAACTCGTCGCATTTTTCTGTGAAGAATTTGGTCTGAAAATATAAAATCTACCCTCTATTAAAGTGCTATGGTGTTTGTCTGTCTGTCTGTTTGTTTGTCTGTCCGATGGGAAAGTGTCCGACGGTAAAGGGATTATTAATTTTTTAATCCCGGGGACCGCCACAGGCGGTCGTCGGCAGAAGAGCGGAAAGGTCGCCACAGGTCGAAACGGATAACTTTAACAGACAGACGACAGCCGTAGGCTGCCGAAGGCCCGCTGGTAAGATTTAAAGGACTGTTTAGAGTATTTTAAATCAATTTTGGATTTAAAAAAATATCTAAAAACGGTTGTGGGAGCCAAAATCCCCCCGCGGAGGGGTATCCCCTCGTTTTGGAGGAAATTTGCGGGGTTTGAAGGCTTTTTTCTCAAATTTCTTTAATTATTCCTGTTCGCTAGCCTAAGATTAACGTTAGAAATATAATTTTGTTATTTGGGTCCCGAAGCGAAAAATTTGAATAGCGTTTTTTCCGGTAAGTTGGCTAAAACGGGCTATTTTCGGTTCATTTTCATCCGAATTTCATTTTTCTCTCGGGAAAAATGTTTTCATCTACTTTTCTTGAATTGCAACTATTACTTTAATATTAAAAACATTCCTAAAATATGGAAAAGCAAGAAAAAGAAGGAAAAAATGACTTACAAACATTTTCCTTCTCATTTCATTGTGCGCACAGAAGGCGAACTCATCCTTCATGATGAATTTGTTCAGCAAGATGGAAAACGGTTTACACTCGTCCGGAAGAGTTTTTAGATTCATTATTCGCTGAAAATAGACCTTTAAAAGAGAAAAAAACTATGGAAAACTGACCCTTTCCATCTCTTCGCTCTTCCAATCCCTTCCCGTTACCGCCTTGACCCAAGTATTTGCTTTATTCTTTCCGGTCCGGATTGGGACTCTAAAAATGAAGAAAAATATAAAAAGGACACAACGAATTACTTACTCTTCTTCCTCGATAACGAACGGGAAATATTCTTTGGGAATTATGCCACCTTCCCAAGTCTCCGGCTTATATTCCGGGATATTCTCTGGAGGACGGCCCACGGCTTCGTTTTTAACCAATTCCACTCCAATTTTACAGCACTGAAAAAAGAAACCGTATTTTTTAAAGGGAGGACCGGAAATTGGAGGTAAATGATCGTATTACCAAGAAATTTAGAAGAGTATGAAGCTCGGTTCTCGACTGTCCGATCTCCTGCACTAGGCAAGACAAAGGTATAAAGATGACACAGTTTTGTAACAGTTTTGAATAAAGATGATCCTTCTGCCAAGATTTTACGGGCGCAGGGAATCGGACTATCGAGGGCCGAGCCTCCAATGCCAGGGGTTTCGTCTCCTTTTAGCAATTTTCCCGTCAAATTCCCTTGATTTTCAGTTTCACAACTTAAAATCAGGAAACCAGGGTCATGTTTCGATGAAAGGTCCCAAAACGCTTGCCATTTGTTTCGGAAACGGGCTCTCGAAAAGGTTTAATTCTAGAAAAACGCCTGGTTTTAAAAAGAATATAGTATAATGTTCCTTTAAATTGTAAGAAAAAAAATTGTAAATAATACTCACTCCATTGCTTAAATCATGGAATTTCAGATCCTTATACGTCTTATTCAAAAACTCGACGTAATCCTGTGCCTCCGTGTATTTTGTAAATGTTATCGGACATCTTCCAAAAGCAACTTTTTCAATAACTTTCTAAAATGGGAGAATACAATAAAAAATAATAGAGGAGAAGAAGAACTCACGGTGGCTATGTTCGACCCGTCGTAGGCAACGTAATTAGTCATCCGGGCGCCATTCTGAGCGGTATAGTATTGCCTCAGTTTGTAGCGTTCCCTCACAGCGTCCCAATCCTCGTCAGCATGGAGATCTTTCATCTCATAGGCGATGAAGGGAGCGTCTCTCACTGGGAGAGGCTAAAATGGAACGAATAGAGGAATTCCTGGAAAGGGGGCTTACTTTGGTCCGGTGAACGAGTTCCTTGACCATAAGATGTGCTTTCTTCCAAGTATTGACGTCAGTAACGTCGAAGGATAGCGCCTTCAGGCAGGGATCGTCCTTTGTCCTGAAACGGAAAGTTTAGTCAGAAGAAATTTAGGAAGAACAACTGTGGCGGGTATTTTGGTTCCACGCTGGGTCCTGGATATTCCGATCCCCTGCACCCGTAAAGTCTCGGCGAGGCAACGGTATAAATGTGTCACAGTTTTGTAACTGTTTTGAATAAAGATGATCCTCCTGCCGAGACTTTATGGGTGCGGAGGATTGGATTATTGTGGGCCGTGCCTTTCTACCTCTGGATCCATATAACTATGGTCAAAACTGGGCGCAGGCAGTCAAAATGGTCCCAGTGGACTTATTGTGAGTCTTACAGCCAATTGCGGTATTTAGCAGAGCTCAAGTTCTTCAAAAAATTCCGGCTCGGGTCCGATTTGACCCTAACCGGCCAGGTAGTTTTTCGGTAGGGGTCCCACACAGCCCCGCTAGAAACCGCCGACTTTTATTTGCCTATTTCTGAAGTTTATGGTTCTCCGAAGTTCAATTTCTCCAATAAAACAAATGGCAAGCTGGTAGGAGCCCCTATTTCTCAAATTTCCCACGGAGAAGTCCTCCGCTCCTCTGGAATGGTAAAGACGCTCCCTGTCGAATTCTAGGAGTTTCCCAATAGACTTTCGTGGGTCCAGTTTATATTTTGGCTCAATAGAGTAAAAGCCACGACTTACGCGAGATAGATACCGGTATTTCCACAATTGAAGACAAATTCTTCGCTGGAACCCTGTTTCAGGTTCTTCACTCCATAAAACATCCTCTAAAAGTTTTGACATAACTGTATTATCTGATTAAAAAGCTCACAGTCTCAGAAAAGGCGCTGATTGTGTCTCTCCTACTCGTACTTGCGAACATGACGCCGACTTCAGCTATCAAATAGGCCGAGCTAAAATTCAAAAAAAGTAAAAATCTCTAGAATTCCACATACTGAAAGTCTCCAACGTTCCTAACGTATTTAACAGTGACATTCTTGTTGATTTCTTTAGACATTGACAAGTCGCCTTCCCAGACATCATCATCTTCGGAGCACTCGTCATCAAACAGGATCATTTGGACCTTCGCATGGGCTCCTTTTGCCCCGGGAAGGTTGATGCAAAAATGCATAAAATCAAACGTCAGGAGTTCCGTGGAGTTTTTTTTAATCTGTAAAGAACATTGTAAAAAAAATGAAAAGGGAGAAGGTACCGTAATCTCTTATACCGGAACTTTTGATTACCCCCCGAAGTAAGCGGGCTCCATCGAACATAGCGTTAAACTAGAAATTTTTACAGTTTTCACCATTTTTTTCACGAAAATTCTTATATTCGTCTTATTTTGAAGCACTGCAGAAGTTCAGAAAGATAAAATAAAGGATTAAACCGGTTAAAATGGAGGCAAACGGAGTTCCTGCAACTCTATTTCGAGCTATTGAATGGAGCGCGCTTACTGGGGCGGTTAGAAGATGTTCTATTCAAAAGATTACTGTATTGTACAATATATATAAAAGAGAGGAGAACTCACAGCGTCCATAATATCATGTATTTTCACCCGTTTTTCCTCCTCATAATTCAGAAATGGCGCCATCAGAGTGTCCGTCTGATGTTTACGGTATCTTTCTAGAGAAAATGGTAGAAAATGACTATAAAAGTGATAAAAACCTACTTTCTACTTCTTCTGTAGTCGCAAGACGTGAATCGACCGGCTTCTTCACATTGTCCACCTCCATCGGCTCTTCATTTTCTTTCATTTTCTCCTCCTCATCCTTCCATTCTTTTTTTACCAATATATCCAGTTCTTTTCGCTTTCGCCGCTGATTAAACATCTATAAAAATGAAATTGTACAAGAAGAAACGGGGGCAAATATAGAGAGCGCGGGAAAAAGAAGGATTTGATCCGGGTGTCAGCGTCTTTTTAGAGAAATTCCCGTTTTTTAGGGGGAAACGCGACCAATAATGGGAAAAAGCAGCTTTTAAAAGTATAAAATATGTGAAGAAACAAAGAAAATCCCACAAGCAGTGCTTGTAAAAAGCGGAGTAAATAAACAGCTTCAAAGCTGGCGCCATATGTTTCGCGCGCGTAAAACTATGCGCTCATTGCAGTTGGGCGCCACGGGCTGCCTGGGCTTCTATTAAATAAGATAAAAAGTTACGTATAGTTTGAAGTCGAGGCTGTAATTGATTTTTGAAGCACATATATGAAAAAGAAACGAGTGGTGCAACGGTTTAATAAAAAAATATGGGAAAATTCTTTGGGATTCTTATTTTTCCCGGTAATTTTTGTTTCTTTGTTATTTTCATTGACCGTTGTTTCGATTTCGACTTTTTTGGAACCTCCGCTTTGATAAAGAGCCGCATTCTACTGTCTCCGACAAATAGTTGGCGTCCAATAACTTGACCGCCACCGTCTACGCAGAGTTAACCTTCTTAAAAGGCCAACGTTCTCCCTCACCGCACCCAAAAACTCACCAAATACGCTCCGCGCTCGAATAAGTCGACCTTGCTTATTTTTTTACTGTCTATCTTGTTCAGAATTTTATGGCGGACAAACTGGTATAGGCTATATTCCATAAGAATAAGAAATTGCTGAGTTATCGATAGAAACACTATGTTCACCTCAAAAACTCTATTTTGGGTTATATTTCAGCAATTTCTTGTTCTTATGGAATATAACCTATATCAGCTTGTCCGCCATAAAATTCTGAACAAGATAGACATTAGAAAAATAAGTAAGGTCGAATTCTTCGAGCGCGGCATTTGGTGAGTTTTTGGGTGCGGTGAGGGAGAACGTTGGCCTTCTTAAAATGGGTCTTCCCAGGCATTTTATATATGATTCGAAGGCTCTCGAACCCGCGAATATAAGGGCTACCCAGAAGACAAAACAAAGTGGCTTCATCAGCCAATAATCCTAGCGGAGCAATCAACGGCGAAGAATGGGAAATAAACTCGAGATTCCCCATTTTTCCTGTATACTGTTGAATTCACTAGTTCGAGAGCTTTCGAATCATATGCAACATGCCTAGAAATATCGATTTTGAGAAGAGAAACTATGAGTAGAGAGTTCCGACCAAGCCATTGGTCCCCTATTGTTCCTCTCGCCGGTGACTAACATCTAAAAGAACCTGTGAGCAATGACGACTCATTCAGTAGACTTTTTCTCTCTTCCAATGAAGAACTATGACGTCTGGTCCTTCAAGCTCCGTACAAGGCCTGATAAAGGAGGAAATAAATAGCTCGGCTCACCACCGCACACTCTCCACTTATCGGCATGGTCTTCCCTTATCTGCTCCTGCTGCTAACCTCTCTCTACTTTGCTCAAGCTGGCTGGGGTAGTACTGTCTCTATATCAGAGAGCTAATATACTGCTTTAGTCTGTCCAAATGCTACACTGGACGACTCTACTCAACGCTTTCCCCCGAATGACAGCTCCTACTCAAGTGGGCTCAATTGCACCATAAAAGTGCATTGTTTGTATATATAAAAGTGTACAAATTTGATGTTAAGATCGCCGTGAAGAAGGGACAATACTTGGATTTAAGTTTCGTTAACATGAAGATCGCCGCAGGAGACAATTTCACAGTTTATGACGAAACGGGAACCAATTACAATGATCCGGTCACGGGGTGAGTATCATACGATCCCAAAGCCAGAAAAACAGCATATTGAAAGTAAAATGTTTTCGTGACAAGACCGTTATTTTCTTTTTAACTCTGGCTGTTCTTTCTCCACTTGTAAAGATCATTTCCAGCTGGCCGGTAGTCAACGTAACAACGGGGGCAAATCTCTATATAAAAGTCACGACAAAATCTTCCGGAACACTAGGCTTTCAATCTCAATTTCCTGCAAGTAAAAAGAGTTTAGTCATTTTTCTATGCTTACTTATTTAGCCTACAAGTATTCGATTTATACATCAAATGCTATCCCAAAAGACGAGGCAGTCATGTTAAATCTTCTTGGCATGAGGATAAACACTATGACCGTTATCACTTCAACTTCTCCGGTATATATTGTCCGAAAACTTTACTGTACAATTTACCTTCTTCTAGGTTGCAATTCTTAGCGATTCATATCCAATCGAGCTGTGGTCAACCTTCTATGACCCTATCGAATTGCAAAAGACATTCATCTATGGCGGGGATCCAGTCAACGGCACCTTTTTAGGATCGTAAGTTATGACCGTTCCCGGTTTCATGCAGAATTGAGGGTCAATGATTTGGTCGGCGCGGCCTACCCAGAGTTTCTCTTCTCAAAATCGATTTTCTCAGGCATGTTATATATTGTTCGAAAGCTCTCGAACTCGCTAATCCGATGGTATACCGGAAACGCATGATAAGGCAGCTTCAGCCAGTATCTCAGCACATAATCTTGGACAAGCTAACTAGCGGCGACACATGGCAAATAAACACTGCTTCCTAGAGGTGCCTATTCCTTCCTGTAGACTATTGAATTTGCGAGTTCAAGACAACTCGAATCATCCGTAACATGCCTGGGAAAATCGATTTTGGGAAGAGAAACTCTGGGTAGACTGTGCCGACCAAGTCCTTGTACCTTTATTTCTCCATTGAATCCTTATTCTGCATCAGAGCCGAAAATTATAGGCTGTATTCCTTCTACTACATGAAAAAGACATTAATCTATGACAAGACGCCATACACTGTGACTGTCTACCAGCTGACCGATAGAGAACAATTCGCCGCCTTGCTGTTTCGATCAGCTGCTTCCATCCAAAATATCGACTATTCCTTCATAGTGAACCCTGATGTGAATGAGAATACCACGGTATACATTGCTACTGATAGAGATCCACGGGTTTAGCTGCAACTCAACGCCAAAGGAAAGCCGGCGGTAGTTACCGTCTACCTCATATATACATATACCTGGCTTATTTCGGTGAATGCAACGGTTTGCTTCTTCCCATATATTTTATGATGTTTTTAAAGGATGGCCAAGTCGATTGGCTCCCTGGGAGTACTGTGCCACCCTATGCCCCGAACCTCTCTTTTAACTCCAGCAACGATCTCGCCCATGTCCCCCAGCAGATTCCGGGACATCTAAACACATTTAGCACAAACAGCAGCTCCGCTACAATATTACTTTCATCACTTGCATCTTTTGGTAAGTTTTAAAATAACTTTGTTGGACCCTTTCTGGAGAATGCATGGTAGCTAATCTTCTTGCAGTACATGGGCCCGGGCGGGCCTGTTTCGGGAATAAGCGAGTGTTTGTGCTTGTAACTCGGTTATTTCTTAGTCATTTTCGGGGATTCAACAACCAGCTTGTAGAGCTTTTCAAGACGATTCTAACGTATAAAACCGGAGTTCACCACCTCCGACAGAAATTTCTCCAGCCCACAAACGTTGACTTAACCCTCAAGTAAACGTTTGCGAGGCTACAGATTTGTTTGCCGGTGTGATGGAGCTGAAACATAGTTTGGTAGATTTGTCTTGAACAGCTCTCCAAGGTGGTTTTTTAATCTCCAAAAATGTCCAAGAAATAACTGAGTTACAGGCAGAAGCGCCGTTCATGCCCGCTTACACCCGAAACGGGCGTGCCCAGCAAACGGGCGGGTCCGAACTGGGCGTTCTTCCCCATGAATGGGGCAGCATGTGTGTTCCTGTTCGCAGGACATTATTTTGATAAAATAATTTAATTTCTTTATGATGAAACGTCGATTCTCTTTTTTGCAGCTCCACTGGACATCAATGATTACGGTTATGCGCCTTCAATGACCTACAATCTTCCCAATTACCAACAAAATATGTATATTGGCAAATATAATAAGAAGACGAGCAATGTGACCTTTACCGTCATCAATTGCTATAACTATTTCACCATAAAAGGCAGCAGAAATCCGATGTATAGTATCTATAAGTAGGATAGTATATATTAGAGTGGTTCACAAGAATTCAGCATGACAAATGGAAGTATGACCCTGCTTCTCGACAACTTTTCCATTACCTACGAGCAGGCTAACAGTAACAAGGATACAGGTGGCTTAATGAAATATGAAGTCATACCTCCTCCAAAGACGGCAACCCAACAGTTTATTTGGTTTATAACCATTGTCGTTACACTTTCATTTTCGCTATAAAATGAAGAAACACTGGCCACAATCATTTATTCTTAGAAAAATCTAGTTTTGAGGGAATGATTACAGTACTTCGCCTTTATGGATAGGCCGTCGTCTTGCCTTTTCTATTCGCGCTTTTTGGAAGTCGGCGGCTTCTGTCCTACTTGTCCCTGGCTGGCAGATTTTTCTGCGTCTTTTTCACCTTCCACCGGCGACTTCTGGGTGTCTTTCTCTTCTCCCGTGACCGTTTTCTGGGCTTTAGGGCCGAGAATAGCCGATTGTTCGACCGATTTCTGATGTTTAGCCGATTTTAGCGTCTCCGTCGTCTTGGTGGCTGGCTTCTCTTCCAGTTTTACATCGATCGCGTCTGACTTCTGCGTCACTTCCGGCTCCTCCATCTTTTCTGACTTCTGCGTGGCGTTGAGCTTCTTCTCATCCTCCGGCCATTGTCTCTTCTGCTGTATCCGCCGTTTAGCCCGTGCCCAGTCGCGTTTCTCCATCCACGAGGGCAGACTTCCCTCGTGCTCGTACAAGTGTTCCTCGAGCTTTCTCTTCATCTCCTCCGGGTAGCTCTTCTCCCCCAGGCTGGCCTTGTAGTGTCCCTCGACCCAGTCCACAAAAGCCTGGCAGACTCGGCAGTTGTCCTCCCGCGAGCCGTGACCCAGACACTTGTGCTCCCGGTAGATCTTGTAGACCTTCTCATATTCGTCTTTTAAATTCGGAAGTCCCGTTTGATATTCCACCGAGCCGCAGTCCTTTGTCTTCTGTTTGATCTTTATAGACAGCTTCTGGTCGCTGTTGCGGATGGCCTCGGCCTGTTGCTGAAAAAAAAGGCAATCATCTCGGGCAGTATTCGAAGGAGGACGATCCGGCCAAGGAGAAGGACAACCCGGACAGAAAGGAAGGCGACTAGGGAAAGGAGGAGGATGCCCGAGCCAAGGGATAGGGTACCCCGGAAGAAGAGGAGGACGGTCTCCTCCTGCTACAAACCTCGTATTTAGCCAGCTCTTCCGCCGTCATCGCCCCAGCCGCCACCTGCTTCGCCGGCATCTTCTTCCCACCGGCTTTCGCCTCCTTTTCCAATCTGGCTTTAGCCACCGCCCAATCGGGGTGTTCCAGACATTCCGGCAGCTTGCCGCCATAGTCAAAGAAGTCCTCCTCAATTTTCTTCTTGACCTCCTCCGGACACGGGGTATACGAACTTTTGTCATACTGCTCTCCAGCCCATTCCATATAAGCCGCGCAGATTTCGCATGTCTCGTCTTTCGTTTTACTCTTCTCCGGATTCGTGCACTTGTGTTCTTCGTAGATCTTGAGAACCGTTTTAAATTCCTTCATAATATTTTCGCGGGTCAGTTTAGACGGATTCATTCTGGTCTTCCAAATGGCGTCTGCCTGCGGATCCTTGTATTTTGATTCCACTTTCTTTGGCTCCTTGCGCTTCTTCTCGCTGTCCTCGTCCTTCGAATCATCATCCTTCTCCTTCTTTTTGCACAGAATGAGCAGATACGGTAGAAGTAAGAATGGCAGGAAGTGGAGAAGAAGCAGGAAGAACATCGGGAAAACAACCGTATAGCTGGAAACCAATCGATTTGAATGGGAA
Source organism: Oscheius dolichura (assembly GCA_932521035.1). Taxonomy (NCBI): domain Eukaryota; kingdom Metazoa; phylum Nematoda; class Chromadorea; order Rhabditida; family Rhabditidae; genus Oscheius; species Oscheius dolichura. The sequence goes on along the minus strand of OW051494.1, from coordinate 1,450,653 downwards.
ATGGTCGCTTCTCGCCGAGTTGAAGATTATCTGACGGTTTTTACTGGTGCAATCCTGAAGATGACAGAATTTCAAAGCCAGTTTCCCACGTGGTCAAGAAGGGTCGGTCTATTCCTGGCCTATTCCTTCCCGGTAAGATTTACTCTTGAAAGGACTGTACGCTATACAAGAGCATCCAAAACATTGACCAGAAATCGACTGCAAATGTGGAAAAGGTCTCGGCTTCATCACAAAGCAATTATGGGATAATTCAATCCAGAAAACAATACAAAAACTAGCCAGAATCCTTTATTTCTCTAGAAATTGGATTTGGCGGGGAAGTGATGATTTTCTCTGGCGACTGCCCGGCTTGTCTCCTATTTGCCTTCCTTCGAGATGGTCTTCTGTAACTTCCAGATAAATTGGAACGCTTGGATAAAAAAAAAGACGGGAAATAGAGAGAAACGAACTTAAGAGGGATTTGGATAAGACGCAGGAATCGGAAAAGGAAGAGGAAAACCAACCGGATCAGAAGGAGGAGAGCAAGGAAAAGGCCGAGAAGAAGGAAGACAAGCCGAAGCCCGTCGCCATCAGGAGACGAAGAAGTCGACGATGGGAGACGAGAAAGACGCCAAGAAGACGGCCAGCCAGGCACAGGAAGGACAGAAGACGACCTCGAAGGAAGGCAAATAGGAGACAAGACGAAGCTCCATCTATAGAGATAAATCATTTCCCCTAACCAGCATCATTATGATAAAGAATTGCTGGGATATTCATATTAGTTCTCCGTTTAAAAATATCAGTCACAGTCGCAGTCCTTCTTGATGCAGGCGGTATCCCAGAAGAAACCTGAAATTCCAACAAAAAGACTGGGAAATGCTTTAAAAACTGACCAACTGTCGCCTTACAAAGGTGATATTGTGGGCAGATGAGGAGTCGGCACTCGTTTTTCTTCTCTTTAGCCGCTCTTTCTTCAGCTTCGTTTTGTCTATCTTTTGAGGGAACAGCCTGGAGGAGGAGCACGAGGAGAAGGACGAGAAAAAGACGGGGGAGCATCTGAATTTGGGAAGATTTCGATGTAGACCGTTTCTCATAGAAGGATCAACCGTTTCGGGGCCCGGCCCGCTGATAGTCCGATCCCCTGCACCCGTAAAGTCTCGGCAGGAGGGTCATCTTTATTCAAACTGTTACAAAGCTGTGTGGCCTTTATATTTTTGTCTTGCCGAGACTGTACGGGTGCAGGGGATCGATCCGAGCCCGTTATGGGTCCATTTATCATAAAATAGCCGTCATTTCTTAATTTTCATTGGCGAAATTGAAAATCTGGCCCATTTGACCACAAAAATTATTAAATAGTCCTGAAACGCTTGTCCTTTTCATAGGATACGGATCATAGCAATAAGGATGAGGGAAGAAAAGGAGAGGGGGCACGACAAAGGTCAAGGACTTGAGTTCACAATGGTTCCCAGATGGGGACGCATGATAATCGACCTTATTATCGTCATTATCGCGTCGCTTTCATAAACAAATAGAAAAAATATGATTATATGATACTTTTATGGATTTTTAGATCAATTATGAGCTGATTTTAGTTGTTTCGACTGATCATAATAGTCAACGATGCTTTCCAAGAGACGAGAGGCCTTTTCCAGTACGATTTCTTCATTCTGAAAGATTTTTAGAGGCGTTTTTTAACCCAAAATAGTACCTCTTCGTATGGATCTTCTGTAGCATAGATTTCCAGCAACGTGCGAAGAATTTCAAAAGCATGAAGGGGAAAAACGTGAATATATGAAGTTTTCAACTGAATACGGTTAATTTTGAGGGATTTTGGGTCACCTGTTCCAGGGTAAAGGGTACATTTCCTGCTGGGACCTTTGACTTCAAGATTTCGAAATATCTATCCAGGATATAGTCTGTATTAGCCAGGCGATCTGTTCCAGAGAGGGAGGAACAGATAAAGGAACAGATATCGATGGCCGGGGTGGAGAGAGCCGGACACTAGAAAAGAGAACGGTTTTGGCAAGAAGAACACCTTATTTTTGGTTCATAGAATCATTTCTAATGGTCTAATAATTTCCAGCAAGGTCTCCGGAGTCCGGATCATTAGGAAGTCAAAAATAACCCAAAGAACCCAAAAAATCGGAACCTACCCCAAAAATCACCAAAGGGGGGGGGGGGGGGGGGGGCCAAGGCAAAAACGGTTCATTTTTGAACCCGTGGGAACTAATGGGTTAATTTGTATAAAATAAATGTTCTTGTAGAGAAAATTCTGGGCTACATTTTGATAGTAAGAGTGTAGTGTGGTATGATAAAATATAGAAAATTATGGATTTGAAAAGATACTGTAGAGCGAAAGGCTCGGTCCTCGATAATTCGATCCCCTGCACCCGTAAAGTCTCGGCAAGACCGCGATATAAAGGGGTCACGGCAACATTGTAACAGTTTTGAATAAAGATGGTCTTCCTGCCGAGACTTTACGGGTGCAGGGAATCGGCGTATCCGGGACCGAGTCGAATGAAATACCTGGTAGTCCACAATAGCCTCCAGTTGGTATTCTTCTTCCCGTTTTGACCAGAGCAAATTGGTGGACCACAAATCACCGTGGGTTATTACTGGTCTCATTCCTATTTTCTCTAGTTTTATGCTCATTTTTCGCTTCTTACCTAATTTACTACAAAGCCCGTCTAGCTCGTTGAAAGCTTCCATCGAGCTGAAGCTAAATCTGATCTCAACAAGGCGATTACACAGCTCGGGAAGCTGCTTTCCCAAGTAGTAAAGAACTTTTCCCATAACAATGTCAACCAGCTTAATTTATCTGTTTCATATTAAAAAAGGAGTGGTATACCCTTGGAGTATTGGCAGTTCCAAAAAGGGTGAGAAACCTAGCCTTCTCGAACTTGTTTAGATCCTCTTCAGAAAGTTTTAAAGTGATCAGGTTCATTTCCACTATGGCTTCCAGGACCTGGAAATTACTGTTTGAATCTTTTAATTCGGTCTTATGGGTCCCGTAACGAAGACGTTTGATTATCAGTTGGCAACGGGCTACACTAGGGATGGGCGCCGACCCGACCCGACAGTCGGCCCTCATACTCCCAATTTCCCGTTCATAATTCTCCAAAAACGTCTCCCACCTGTTCAACCTCAGCTATCGTCATATTGTCCATAATGTGTACTTCTTCCATATTTTCATAGAATGGGATAATAAGGAAACCTTTGGATGGATTGTCTGCCGAGAAGCGTCGAGCCGCGTATAACTAAAATTAGATTCGTTTTTGTGGTATTTGTTTGGGGTTTTAACCTTTGAAGCCTTCAGCTTACTCGGTGTACGGTATTTTTCAAATATTTCGTACATGTCCACTTCGGAGTTGTGCATCTTAATTTTACAATAATCATATCGTAATCTCGCCCTCGTCAGAGGCTCTGACTCAGCCATATATGGCTGAAGTCCAAGCCCAGCCCGGCCCGCATGGGCTGCGGGCGCACAGGTCGCGGGCTCGATCCCCGCCGAGACCAAATGTTTTTGCTTTTTTATAGCTCGACCAGTTGGGAACTATTTTTGGAGATTTAAAAACTGACAAGGGAACTTTTTCAGTAAGCGATGCGTTCTTGCCAAACAAAGTACACCATTCGATAGAGAATGAAAAGTTGTACAAGAAGCTGGTGTCAGGAAGTGCCTAACGCGCCCTGTGACATTTTCCTCAGCTATGTGAGCCGGACCGGGTCCGGGCCTGAAAGATTTCTCAATAGGCGGGCCCGGGGGCCCAAATGAGCCATATATGCACCACCCCCAAGGAGGGGATGATGGTTAACTAATAAAATAACTACCATTTTAAAAGTGCCCTCCATATTCTTTGCCCACGCGTAGCCTTCACTCCATTCGGCGTACTTTAACTGGGAGCAGATCTGAACCGATCACTTCAATTATATTCCATCTCCAGATTCTTCTACCTTCACACAGAATCTATTTGGTAGTTCTGGTAACGGATTCAACCAATCTGGATCAATCAGAGCGATCCTTGAGATAAATCCCTGAATTTCTGTACTTTCCTGGTGAGACCTTTAATCACCTTGTTTTCTCCTATTCGAGACAGCTTTCTATTCGGGCCCATTTTACAGGGGACGCCGTAAGTAGAGGAGAAAGCCTCTTCTACGTCTTCCCAATGGACGTGGGTCTTCAAAAGACCGGAATCCTTGTCGCACAGAGACATTCTACAAATATTTTGGTCTGTTGAAAAATGATAGTGCATGTGGGTAGTCAAAATGTCAGGAAAAAAAATAGATTTACGAATCTGAAGGCGGTTTTCAAAAATTCGCACTATTCATAGTTGAAAACCCCGAAACCCCCACGTTTCCTAACTTGCCCATTTTCAACCGCGTCCAGAGAGCTTACCTTTCAGCCAAATCAAAAATTCCAAGTATGGCAGACGTAACTCGGCAAGCTCGAATTTTTACTAATACAAAGTTTTTTACGAAAGTACGAAAAATATACTACTTCTTGAAAAAAAAACAGTTTTTAGCAAAGGAACTGTCAGGGACTGAGGCGGGTTACTGTAGCTGAGGTATATAGACACATATGTACAGCACAAATTCAGCATTTTTTTAATGAAAAATTGAAAACGTCATCAGAATCAGCGTCAAAAATCATATCGAATGAGCTACATCTCCCGCATAATAACAAGGCGGGCGCACTATCGTTTCGGGACCCGTGAGCGGAATCAGGCAATTTCGTGAACGAAACTGCCAGTGCCTGACAGTTCCTTTAAAACGGCTGCCAAAAATTCTGGAAAGCTGAATTTGTGCTTGAAATTTTTTTCAGATAACCCTCTATGCATCCCCCTTGGACCGAATGGATTTGGTCAACAAATAAGAAAGTTATGAGCCAAACGAACTAATTTATGGCGCGCCCTAATAAAAGCGGAAGTAAACCCCGGGAAGATGGCCAGGTGGCCGCCTCCACTGGCGGCGGGTGAAGCGAGCCCTCTAGGCTCAGACCATGCCCTCATGCCGCATGAGTCACTCTAGGAACAGGCCACACATGAGTCATTCATGGGGGGGCTGCTACATCCCCCCTACCTATAAATAAGGAAGGTCGAATTGATCGAATGCGGCCATTTGGTGAGTAAGGAAGGTTGTGTGACTCACACATTTCATTTCACCAGATTATGCCGAAGTCGGTGGATCGTGCGCCCGCGACCACAGAGTTTCAATAGAAAAGGCGATCCCCTTTAATGAAAACGCAAATATCTCGTCACTGTATTGCCCGATATCTTTACTCTAAAAACCAAAGTGTAAGTTACAAAAAGATCTATTGAATGACCCCAAAATCTGTGAGCTGCCATGAAATCTAATTTTCGTTTTGCGGTTCCTATGTGTGAGAAGTCCTGATCGCCGTTTTTTGTTACATTGTGCCTCGCGGGGAGCGTTGCAGTTCGAGACGCTGGGACTGCTGGAACCGGGGAGGGGATGGGGTTACCTAATAGCGCCATCATGCGTGGCCAGTTTCTAGGGAAGCTGCTACAGTACTATTAATATTTCAATAAAATTCCCAGGAAATTAACCTAATATCCTAATAAAAAATAAGTAGAAGACTGCGAAATAAGAAGAAAGAATGCGGCCAAATTTATCAAAATGCTTGCCATCCCCCTACCTATAAATAAGCAAGGTCGAATTGAGAGTGACGACATCTCGTCAGGGTTGTGCAATCCTCAGCCTTTCGATGAGTAATTTTGATGAGTAAATCCTCAGCCTTTCGATGAGGATTGCACAACCCTGACGAGATGTCGTCACTCTCGCAGCGGCGGGAGAGAACGAGAGCAGAGAACATCTGTTACCGTTTCCGCAAGAGATATCCCCGGGGCCTCCCCAGCTGGGAACCTACCTGTGGCTAGGAAGCCCTCTCCAGTCAGAATTTCTAGTCTGTTTCAAATTGAAATGTCTCGGCCACTCTTTATTTTAAGGGTTTAATAAATGGCAGATCGGGCATTTTGCCGTCTAGATGGTCCAACCCAACAGTTTTGCATGCATTTTTATGCGAAATTCACACATGTTTTAATTATTTTTATCATTGCATTTGCCTACTTGAATTATTATCCCAAAATCCCAAAAAATAGAAAAATAAACGAAATCTATATCAAATCTAAATATTGAAAATTTTGTGAGAAATCGAAGTCGAAAATTTTGAAGGTCAGTACAGCGCGCGAAAAAGCATTTCCATTTGAAACAGACTATAGCCCCGGGCTAATTATGATACTCGTATCAAAATATCAATGATCTTCCAGTCGATATCTACCTATTCCTCCTTCCTGATATCACGTCGATCCTCTGAACTCTAACTTTTAAGAATGGGAATCAAAACAGCTGAATAAAGACGTCATCCCGGTCCTGAAGAGCAGGAGAAGAAGCAAATAGCCCCCTCTGACTAGCCGTTGCCTAAAATGGAAGCAGCTGACCCATAACAACAGTTCTTCTTCTTCTATAACATAGGACACTCAAAGCCTCTTTTGATAAGATTCTAGTGAAAACAGGGCCCTAGCCAAAAGAGAAAGAAGTCAACAGAGCTGCCTTATCTTGGTAAGAATAGTCCGGAGGGAAGGCTATTTACATTAAATGGCATCACCGCCGGGTAGGGGACAGCCCTCTAGACACCAACACAAACTGATTGCCGATTTTAGGGGCTCGAAAAACATATAAACATCCGCCCATGGGGGAGCCCTTAAAAGGGGGGAGATCGGGGCAATTGGGCAAGCAGTCCCCCGCTCAATGCAGCCTGCTCTCTTCTTTCTCCTTTTCCTCGCCCTGCCGCTGGCAGTCGCCGGCTACCGTCTAACTATACCGCATTCTACGCCAAGTGATGAGATCCTGAACAGAAGAACTCCACCGCCAGATTTTCGTGGTAGGAGCCCAATACCAGTGGGTGAAGATAATCGTGACAGGACCCCAGCAGACGATATTATTAGAAGAACACCATCTCCATTGGAAAATAGGGTAAGTTCCTCTCCTTTTCTTTGGTACAAATCCAAATTTTAGTACTCTTTCCCTCCAGCTGATGATAATCGTGGCAGGACCGGTGAGCCTGAATTTAATAGAAGAACCCCTCCGGTAGATGGGCTCAATCGTGGCAGGACCCCAGTTCCGGATAATTTGAATAGAAGAACTCCCCCAGTGGAGGAAGACTACCGGCTGACCACCCCTCATCCGGAGCTGGATGTTCTGAACAGAAGAACCCCTCCGGCTAGTCGTGACAGGGTCCCAGAGCCAGAATTCTCTGAATTTATTGGGGTTACTGTAGGTGGAGAGCAATTGAACCTGGTACGTCTATTTCCTCTCACCAGGCTGCATTTCCCCCACCCGTAAAGTCTCGGCAGCTGGGCGCCTTGCCATTTTGGTAAAAGACGATTTAGCTGCCGAGATTTTACGGGTGTGGCGGCCTGGAAAATTTCCCTATTCAAACGCATATTTTCAATTTTCAGCTGACTTTCCGTTCCCTGGACGACAAATGGTCCCGTACCGCTGAGCCTGACGTTTTCTTTCATGGCAGGACACCGCCGCCTTCTGATCTGAACAGGAGGACTCCCCCTCCTGTCCGACGCTTCTCTCTACCCGGTGCTGACGAATTCTTCCCGTTCCATGGCAGAACCGCTGATCCCCAGCTGTGGAATGGTAGAGGCTCATGGCCCGCCCCGACTGGAGCAGCCGATTTCAATTCTGTGACTCCTGCCGCCATAGAAAGACGATCCTTCCCTCCTCGACATGGAAACCGCACCCCTCCTCCGGCTGAACTGAACAGAAGTACCCCTCCAGTTGATGAACTTGGTAGAACTCCTGTCCCGGAACTGAATAGACGAACTCCCCCGGAGGAAGACATTCTCCGAAGGACACACGTTCCTCCCTTCCACAAAACTCCTCCTCCGGTTGCTGTTGACCCTGTTGTCTTCTCTACTCCTGCTGCCTAATGACCTTACCTTTATGCTGGTTTGTAATAATAACATATGTACAAAGTGTACAAAATGTAAATAAACATTCACTCATCATTATTTCTTATCTAGCACTTGGCTAAAAGGAGCAGCGGTATCATGATCTTTTGATACAAAAACAACTGATTACGGTAGCTTTGGAAGCCAATAAGACTCAAAATATGAATCAGTGGCTATGAAATGAACAGTTCGAAACTGCAGCAGATGCCTTGTTTCACTACAAATCAACAAATAATTATTAGACATTTTTATGTCGTTGAACAACAAAAAGTGTAAACTAACAAAATATTAAACTAAACAATAAGTAGTAATTTGCAGAGAAAAAAGGTTAACGGTGAAACATGCAAAAGATTTTCTAAAGCCATGGAAGTGAATTTAATTTGCCTATGGCTAGTCCATTTTCGCTCAGGTTGTTTTGACGGCTTCGCACATCGACGTCAACAATTCGTGGATTATGCATTTTCTTATAGCACGTATCATGAATTCTCATGGTGCTGTTTCTACCCCAAGATTTGAAGTGCTCTCCAATTGGTTGTACTTCCCAATATTGTGTTGTATTTTCATCCATACCTGAAAATGTGCAAAAAAAATACTATCTAAATAGAGAACTAACCGTAACCGATAACTATGACCGGAAACTTGACAACATGGTAGTACGTGGCATCGCACACCTTACGAGGAAGCACTCCATCTTGATAGAAAAATACAAGATCATTGAGGTATACTTCTAAAATACAATTTTACTAGAGTCTGACGGAAGCAATAAATTGTAACGGTAGCAGAAATCTGAAGAAGCAAAATACCTGTGGCGAATACTCCCTCCTGGATTAGATATCTTTTATGGAAGTCATCTTGTTCAAGAATATCAGCTGGTTTTTCAAAATCATAAAGTATGTATTCGTCAGAGAATTTCTGCAGGTGAAAGAATAAAACATGCAAATAAAAAAGGCAACATACTTTAGAAAAGTTGTCAAAAGTTGGATACGTACTTGACGTGTTACTAGTATAAAATGCCCACTGAAGCAGGGCAGATCTAACATTTTCATCGATTGGAAGCGTATCTAAATAGTTATTTTAAAATTCAGATATCAATATATTCAATTTACATTCTAGTAAAAAATATTAACATACCGTTGAAAATGATTTTTGAAGCTACTGCACTGCTAAGAGAAAAATGAGTTGTCTTATTAGTGCTTATGCGTGCTTTTACTTGGGAAGCGCTTCGAATGGTACGAACATACTAAAAACAAATAGAACAATTGAGTTACAATTAGCATGTGCTACCGATTGTCTTTCGATTCCACACCAATCCGAAAAGACAGTGTTTCCAAAGAGATGAACGCCTTTTTCCGTTTGATTGTTGTATTTTTCAATCGTTTGTTGATTTTCCAGATAGCATTCTAAGCTGTTGCAAACTTCCGAAATGTTTTTTCCTTTGTAACTTAAACCAACATAAACGTAGCAAGAAAGACACGTACGAGAAGAAGTATGTCTGGTATGCTATTATTTTATCTTCAGTCCAGTTACCTTTTGTATCGCAACGGGTATGAAATTCATTCAAGAACAACGAATTTTCTGAAAAAAAATAGTCAGTAAAAGAACTACGCCTTACTTTTTTCCTGTTTCTTGGCACTGTCGGCACATATGACAGCAATAAGAATAGCGGCGAAAATCAAAGATAGTAGCAAGAATATACAGACGGAGAAAACCCATCTAAAATTGTGAAAATTAATGGCTATCATAATATAATTGCTAGACAATCCCAAAATTTACTACAGGAATTCCGTTGTACAACAGCTTTAGAAACAAACCCAGGTAAGCGTGTTTCTTCTGGTGCTTCGACATAGTACGTTCCGCTCTTGAACTTCCAACGATTTGTTACATGTGGTCTAGGTGCTTCCATGCCTGTAATTATAAGAAGTACTTTTAGTAACATTCAGAGCAAGAAGAATTAGATATTGGTAAAAAAGAAATACGGCAAGAGACACAAAGACAACAAGGGACAAGAGAGAAATGAAAATAGGATCACAGTTTTTCCCGGGAACAAAAAATTAGGCGCAACTCCAAAGGACTTGAAATACGAATTGCGAAATCTCATTTCTTTCGCCTCCAATGCTGCTTCTCTACTTTCTGCTGTTTTGTATCGTTTGGTGGCCGTGTTTGTGATATTTGTGGAACTGAATATTAGTAGAAACTAATGCATCTAATTCAGCAGATATTCAGTGTTTACGTTCACCGCAATGTGGCCTATAAAATTTAGACGAACAAAGTCTAAAAGACTTGCAAAAATGCTAAATTCCAGTTCTTAATTTTATGCCTTATGAACAACTCTTTATCTTCTGACATTCATGACATGTGCTTTCTTTATTTCATGTTCGTTTTTCAGTTCGTACAATGGCTCAAGTTTCGGATTACTTCAACCATCTAATTGCTGACAAAGTCGCCCTTGTGGAACAGCTTCGTGCGCTAAATGACTTCTTGCTGAATCGCACGTTCCTTGTGGGTGAGCGTTTGTCTTCAAGTGACATTAACGCTGCTTCGGCTCTTCTTCCCCTGTACCAGGTAATTTATATTTATTTTGTTTGTAAATCAGTTTTCAGCACTTTTTTGATGCTGATGCCGAGAAGAAGCTCGTCAACGTCACCCGCTGGTTCAAGACTGTCATCAACCAGCCCAGCGTAAAAGAAGTACTTGGAGATGTTAAACCCGGCTGCACATCGAATTTGGATTGTAAGTCTTTTTTATTTTTTATTTTTTTTTATAATTTTTTTTGTATTGTACTATGATGTTATAGCGAAACTACAAAACCTTGCTTCCAAGTTAAAGAAAACTACTATAAAAGAGGATAAACCCAAGAAGGAGGAGAAAAAGCCATCAGCCAAGCCCAAAGTTGATGAAGCCGATGACGATGATACCCCGAAGGAATCATCGAAAGATCCCTTTGCCGAGATGCCCAAAGGAACCTTCGTTTTGGACGGATTCAAGCGTGTTTATTCCAACGAGGATATCGCTATCAAGGCTATTCCGCATCTCTGGGAAAACTTCGATGCCGATAACTACTCCATTTGGAAATGCGAGTACAAATATCCTCAAGATCTTACGCTCGTTTTTATGAGTTGCAATCTCATCTCAGGTTAGTAAATTTTCTCCAAAATTAGTAATATTTTCGTTTAGGTATGTTCCAACGGCTGGAGAAGCTGAAGAAAAACGCCTTCGCCTCCATGATTCTTTTCGGAGAGAATAACAACTCAACAATTTCCGGAATCTGGATCTGGAGAGGCCAAGAGCTCGTCTTCCCCCTGTGCCCCGACTGGCAGGTACGTTTTTGTTGTCTTCTTGTTTTCGTTTCGAATATGAGTTATCTTGTGAATACTTTTATTCATAAGTGTTATAATCGTAGATTAGAATTCCTTCTCGTTGGATGCTGTTTTATTTTTGCAGACATCTTCTATTCTGCGAATAACATTTATTTTTTAGGTCGACTACGAATCGTACGAATGGACCAAACTGGATCCTAAGGATGAGAGGACACGCAAGAACGTCAACGAGTATCTTCTCCAGGAAGGCGACTTCGACGGCAAGACGTTCAACCAAGGAAAAATCTTCAAGTAGTATACGTTCTTGTTTAACAAAATGTTTTTGAGTAAATCTTCTGTAGTAAACTGAGTTGTAAAATGATTTACATCTTTCACTCATTTTTCAGTGATACTCTATGATAAGTTTGCACAATTTAGGAGCATACCGCACATGTTTTTCGCTTACAATTTGATACGTTTCAAATTATCAGTTGTTCACACGATGATACCATTTGCATTCGGGATTTTTTTGATACAGGTGAAGTTCAAGAAAAACCTATGGAGATTGAATAATAATGCTAACAATCAGGCAGATGTTCGATTTAATCGATAGTTGTAATAAAATTTTGTACATATTTTTCTGCTGATTTTTTTATAATTATTGCATTATCAGTAGCGTGGGAACTTCGACGCACAAGCATAATAGCGTCGCTGGATAATGCGTTGTACTCGGTTTACGGCTTTTCCCTACATTTTCTTACCTCATTGTCGCTTTGATTTACAAGCGCTGTTTCTCATGTCGGGTATAACCATTGATTTGCATCACCGAGTCTTTACTCCTGCAAATATTAAAGAAATCATTCGAAAGGTTGGTTTTTATCATTTGTAGCAGGGTCCGTTTCAGCTAACGGATAGGTCAGCTGTTCGCTTATGTCAAGCATCAAAATGTGGCTTTTATTATACAAATTTGTATAGAAAAGAAGCACTAGAACAATACTCACAAGCAGTGGAAGCAGAAAAGGAGCTCTTCACGGTAGGTTAAATATCCAGTAGAATACAAATTGCCATTCAGAGCTGAATTTTAGAATTTTACGATGCTATTTTCTTCTTATCCTTTCAATTTCAGACAGACTACTTTTATCTAAAATTCTACACTATCACTGATGCTCAAAAACATGCAGAAATGGAAAAGCAATGTATTGCAAATATTCGCGATGCGATGAAGAATGAAGCAAATCCTGAAATGATCAAAGAAATCGAGGAAGAAATCTATTGGGCAGAGCGACATGCCACCTCTATATTTGTATTGAAATCTGAATATTATGTTGGCCTTTCTCCCTCCCTAGAATAAAAATCCTCCCCCAGTCAGCAGCAAGACGGTACTTCTTGGCCTTACAGATCTCTAATGGTGACAGAAACGAACATTTTTTAGCTACAGTACACAGACATTCAAGTTTACTACACACAAAATGTGTTAGACTTCGAAACATTTGACTTTTGAGCTCCAAATGGCGAAGAGTTCCCTTACCGCGGTGATTATCACTTCAACGAAGTCTATATTACTTTCAAGCTGATTTGAAGAATAAAAACGGTATCGGTTCGGGAAGACGAACACATTATCTGGGCTAATAAACAATGGAAAACAAGATCTAGACAAAAGATTTTAGAAAAGAGAAAGTTTTTAAATCTGAATTGACCAAAATTATCGAAAAGAGTGGCTTTTTGAGTTTTCTGGGCATAAACTTTCAGAGGAAAGAATTCTGAACAATATAAAAATTGTAGCTTTTTAAAAATTGGATATTTACTTCTTCTTGTCTATATCTTGTCAAATTTAATCCACCAGTTCCATTTTCCTAATGTCATTTGATTGTCTGCGTCTCCGCCAACTGGCTGGTCTCACAGTCACGATGTTCTTCCTTCTGCAGCTGCTGTTCTACTTCCTCCTGCCGTGGCTGCTCATCTTGTGTAAGAAGAAGAAAAAGACGAAGGAAAAATCAAAGGAAGAAGTGAAAAAGTCGAAGGAGATAGTAAAAACGACTGCTAAACCGAAGAAAGAAGTATTAAAGGAAGAGGAAAAGTCGAAGAAAGAAGTGAAACAACCGATGGAAGAGGATGATAAGTCAAAGGAAATAGACAAACCAAAGGAAGAAGTGAAAAATTCGAAAGAAGACGACGAAATGAAATTGAAGAAAGAAGCAACACAGCCGGCGGAAGAAATGGAAAAACCGAAAATGTCAAAAGAACAAGAAGAAGAATGGGCAAAGGCAATAAATGAAGAAGACAAGAGAAAAATTGTCGGCTGGCCAATATTCAAAATATCTGTTGAGAAGGAAATAAACGACTGGACATTCGAGGAGCAGGTGGATTATCTGCGAAAAATGACGAATTACATCGAATTGATGAAGTTTCTGCGCCTCGCCGACGACGTAATGCAGGCGTATGTGGATTTTATGACAGCTATGACTAAGGTCATCCGTCCTCTCTACTTGGAACACAAGTGCCGGAATCCGGTGAAGGACAAGAACAGCAAGGAGAAGTGCCTCTTCTGCGGCTACTACATCTATTGGGCTCAGTGCCACTACGGATTAAATACATATAAACCAAGCTATTATCGATGCCCGGTTTGGATTGTGGAATTGATCCGGGAGGATTTGTATAACTATGGAGGATTGTTAAAAATTATTGAAAGAAATCCGTTCTTTTTGGAGTTTAAAAAATCAAAACAGTTGGCAAAGAAGAGGGAAAAGAAGAAGGAGGACGAGCAGGCGGCCGGAGGAGGAGGCCAGTACGAGGCGCTCTTCGGCGAGGACGGGGCCAACGGATTCACGGAACAGAAGAAGGCGAAGGAGCCGAGCAAGGAGAAGACGAAGGATCAGTCAAAGCCGGAGGAACACTACGAGAGCCTCTTCGACGAGCCGCTGCTCCTGACACAGGAGACACAGTCCTCGAGGGAAGAAGGCCACCACGACGCGGATTAAAGAAGAGCGAAGAAGAAGAGAACAGGACAAAAACATTGTGAAACGTCTAAAACTAATAGAGAAATGAATAAATAACCGTGTCAAAATGTTGTTGTTCTCTCTTGAGGCGAGTCTTCTTCCTCATAACCTTCAACTGCTTGCCGCGTTCGATTCTTTTGAGCATACTTATTTTTGTTGGTTCTATCTAGTTCAAAAAATTATGGCTAACAATATGGTATAGCTTATATCCGAAAAGAATAAAAACTCGTTGAGCTATAACCGAAATTCGATTTCCTACACTAAAACGCTCATCAAACTGCGCTAAAGCCATTTTTTTGGTAGTTTTAAGCCCAAAAAAGTAACACTATGTTTTAGAGGGTGTAAATTTACCTTAGCAGGTGATTATAATCTAGAAAATCTAATGGCTGCGATGCAAAAAGGAAATTGCGAGGTTGGTGAGGTGATGAGGAAGAACGGGCGGCCCGTTTTTTGAATATTAGACTTTTTTAGTCTCAAATACCCGACAGAGTTCAGAGTTCCGTAGTTCTTTTCCAAAAAATAGGGATACAGTAATTTGCCTCCGTTCGAGACCATTTGGGATCGGAGAACAAAATCGCCAAATAATTTTCAAAAAAACCCTGATTACTGTATTCCTATTTTTTGGAAAAGAACTATATTCAGTTTTTTATTCTTGAAAATGGGCCTACTTTTGCCGCGAAAAAGGCTCCTTTGAAAATTAGTTAGTGAGGAGTGCTTTCGTGAGCTCCACATATCGATTTTCCAAATCCCCCATACTTTCTTTTACCAATTGAAGCTGATGTATTCGTCTTCTACAAACATTCAACATGGAATATTTACTGCTCATATTCTTTATGAAATCTTCAAAAAGGTAAACAACAACTATTAGAATTGAAAATTCACAAAAACGAACAACTAAAAATTTGGGATCCCGACTGGAAAGCTAAATTTATATCGTGAATATTCTTCAGACGTTTGTCTACTGAGCGCACGTTGACCGAACCAAATTGGTGCAGAAATAACAAAGTTACGACTCGATTGAAAGGACTTTTGACGCGATCTGATAGCTGACCATATTATTAAAAAAAATCTGACCTTTTTTTCTATTTTTTTCCAGCTCTCTAATAGATCCGTCGTTATCCTGGCCCAGACCAGTAAAATGGGCCTGGAATTTGCTACCGTCAATAGGAAAAAAGCCCTGGATCAATTTGAAGAAGCAAAGGCATTTGAGATCTCTCTAAAAACGGTGAATTGCTCAAGTTTTATATAAAAAAAGCCGATAATTTTAGAGTTCCAATCCAGAGATATTAGCGTATAATAGTGAAGAAGCTAGAAACCTGGCCAGAGAAAAAAGAGCAATGCTGGCGGAAATCTGGAGGAGCCCCTTCTCATCCAGCCATCCTACTACTCTTACCGTGGTTGAAAAGGGACTGGCGGTGGCCGGAATGTATGAAAAACACGCCGATTCACTGGATATATTAAAAATGGAACCGATTTCAAATTGATCAAATAAAAAATAAACGGTTTTATGCTGTTTTTGTCTTTCTAAAAGCTGAGATAGGGAAGGGAGCGGTTCAGGGTCCCATAGTCCTCTGTATTTGTTGATGAACCAATAAAATCTCGGCCTGCTGGAAATGACTGACTGGTAGTTTAGCTATTTTGGCTAAAAATAAATGTCTTGCCGAGGCTTTACGGGTGCAGACGCGCGGACTGATAGTGGAATGAGCCGACGCGCCCCTGCACCCGTAAAATCTCGGCAGCTGAAACTAAAACGCGGATAACTAGTTACTGGATGGTCGGATTAATTTACTGTAAAAACAAAAATTGCTAGTTATGATGAGATCTACCTATTGATACTAAAATTTATGGAATTTAACGACATTATTATCTTCTTCCTGTGTTTGGTCTAGGAGATTGTAACGCCACGAGGTTGTTGTAAAAATCTGTATAGGATCTCTGTGCAAAGACTGTCACTCTTTTCTCATCTCCTCTCAATCTGCTGTCTGTCCCAATAGCTGCATAATTTGTATGAAGTAGACTGGTTCTCTCTCTCTCTTCTCCCCCCATCCTTTTCGTCTAATATTACGATGTTTTTGCTCTCTCTCCTTTTCTTGCGGGGAAGAGAGAGATAGAGAAAGAAAAGAGAGGCGAAGAAGAGACGACTTGTTTTTATGCCCCCGGAGACGATGTGACTATTACGAAAAATAGCTACTGGGCTGCGGGAAAGAGAGGATAAAGGGGGTCGAGAGAACGGGTAATTCTCGCAGTTAAAAATCTTGTTTCTCCCTTTTTTTCCATTACTGGGGCTTGAAAACTGTCGAATACAAAGATAAATATAGTAAACGAATCATTTTCAGGGGTGTAGCTAACAAAAAATGGGAAAAATGAACCTTATCGCTCTCCAGGAACGGTAAAACAACTTCTAGGCGACCATTTCCAGGTGCGCCTGCACCCGTAAACTCTCGGCAGCAGAAACTACTGTTATGCGCGAGCTCGCCAATACCAGAAGATCCAGCTGCCGAGATTTTATGGGTGCAGAGAAACCCCTATTTGACACGGGAGCCGCATTTTGGTCTTCAAATCGGATTTTGATACAATAAGTGTATTTCAATTGAGAGTTTCATTGGTTTTCTTCTCCAGACCTTTAATTTACTCGTGCTGGGTCAAGATTACTGTAAAAATATTTTATTTTATCCAGCGAGGTAAAGAGGAAGCTGAGGAAGATCTTCCCTGTTGATCTTGTTTCCTCGTGTTCCTTCTCTAGTGGCCATAATTACCGTACCATCTACAGAGAGGAGGGAGAAGCTAATGGGTCTGCGATGAGTGTTGTTTTTCCCGTCAGGACCTTTCTCACTTCAACAACCATGCCAAAAAGCCTGCCCCCCTCCTTCCTTCCTTCCCTCCAGGAGCCCGGAAGTCATTAGCCCCCTCCGCTCTCATTTTCTTCACCTTTCCTCCCCTCCTCATTTTTATCAACACAAATATTCTCTCACCTGCCTGCTCTCTCCCTCGACGGCGGCGACTCTCCCTTCCCACCGGCGGCGTTTTTCATCCGTTTGGTCTGAAAATTGGCCTTCTCTTTTCTCTCTCAGGGAGGCGACGGTCTCTTGGTCTCTCGCTTGAGGTGCGTGCTCAAAAATCATCTTCTTTTCTCATTTTTTGAACTCTTTTAGGAGTAAATGAGGGCCCTCTCTTCATTTTTAGGCACTAAAAATGGGGAAAAATTGACCCCAAGGAGTTATAGGGGGTCCGGCGCCCGCCTCTCCCTGTAGACCGGAGAAAATCTCTCCATTTTTTGGGAAAAAAGTACAAAAGATGAATATCTCCCCTCACCTAGCAAAACGTTTTATGATCCCACGAGAGGGAATTTGTGAGAGTCACTTTTTTCTCAGCGGGGTGTCCAAATATTCCATCCCTCTCCCTCTGCCCCTCTCACTTTTCAGTCAACTGGTGAGAAAAGTAGAAAATAGCGCGCGCTGCCTGAAATTGGCGAGGATTTCACCATTTTTCCGAATATTTTTTTCAGATTTACTGAGTAGGAACAACATTTTGTAGCCTCAAGACTTCATTGTCACTTCATCAAAAAAACTGAAAAAAATACTCCCCCAGGACGTCAAAAGAAAAAATTAGACAACTTTTATGAATTTGAGATATGCGCATTGATTTCTCATTCATTTTACGATTTTTGAGTTTATAAAAATATTTTAGACTCTAGAATTTTATCTAGATTAGAAAATTAAAAAAAATATACTGCTGGAAGAAAAAAATAGGAAAAACTATGTGGTTTTATTGAAATACCAGCGGGCCTTCGGCAGCCTACGGCTGTCGTCTATCTGTCAAAGTTATCCGTTTCGACCTGTGGCGACCTTTCCGCTCTTCTGCCGACGACCGCCTGCGGCGGCCCCCGGGATTAAGAAATTTTTTATCCCTTTACCGTCGGACAGACAGACAGACATACAAACACCATAGCACTTTAATAAAGAGTAGATGGGTCTTTCCAAGGGGATCTACCCTTCTGGGGGGATAGATTTTGAGATTTTCACCCCTTCCCTCCTCATTTTTTCATTTAGGAGATCCCTCACTTTCATTTCCACTATTTGTCCCAAAAATTAGGTCGCTTATAACTTATTAGCGTATACTACTTGACAGAATGTGCGCCACTTAGACCGAGAGAGAGAGAATGAGAGAGAGAATCCAACTGGTTTGACTCAACCATCCCCCACGTATCCCGTTGGGATTGGTCATTTTATGCGCTCTTATTCTTCTTCGTTTTTCTTTGATCCATCAAAACAAAATCGTCCCCCATCCTCCACTCTCTTTCTCTTTTGCGGTCTTTCTAGCCCCCCTAGCCAGCCAGCCCTAGGCCGGCAGTCATTCCCGATCCGTCAGCCAGCCAGCCAAAAAGGGTAAGAAGAGGGGGAGGAGGGGGGGGGGGGCATAACCTTCCCCTTTTTTTTCCAATTTTATGAGGTCTTCATCATTTTTGACATGACCTTCACTCTCCCAGTTGAAGTCTTTGATTTAACCACCAGCCCCAGCAAAAATAACAGCCAGGTTTTCTGGTCCTGAAACGAAAATTTAGAGGAGTGATGACCCGATCCCACTGAACTGGGCCAGTTAAATTCTGCTCCCTCCCTTCCTCTCCATTTTCCCTTCGAACCCCTCAGATTTTACCGTAATCCTAACGTTCTCTTATCATTTTAAACACCTGTTAGACTTCCTGATCGTCTCTTCTATTGGTCCCGGAGCGAATACAGTTCAAAGAGAAAGAGCGACCCTTCAAAATCTACCGTACCTTCTAAGCCTCTCTCTAAAGCTCTTTTCAGCTCTTTGAGGCTCCTGTACAGAAAATCTACCTCACTTTTTCATTAATAGGGTCCCACCACCGTTAAAGCAGCTCTTTGTGGACTAATAAATCCAAAATTTGGTCCCAAAACGATGTTACCAGTGCGAGCAGTCGCCCTGGGATCTCAAGGTCCCAGTTAAAGTCCCCCATTCTCCGTGACAGACTCTCTCCCCCCTCCCCTTTTTCTCTCTCTGGCCTTTTAATTGAATTGACTAGTTACGGACAAAAAAATGTCGCGATGCCCTTCGAAGTAGAATAGACACGGACATCACGGACGGGCTGGTGGCTGGAGCCGGTCCCAGCATCGTCAGCCGACAGTACACGGCTCCCCCTCTCCAGCTGGCGGAGGTAAACCTCGTCAAAAAATTCTTTTCAACCGGCGAAATTGGACCGGGACGGGGGGACAGGCAGCCAGGCCTCCCCCCGTCTATTTCCTCAACAATTGTGCCGCTCCTTGGGCGGCATTTTTGGTGCCGGCCCGGCTATATATCGTCGTCGTATAGCTGGTGCCCTTCATGAGGTTCCCTACCCTTTAAAAACCTCTCTATTAAAAACTGTTTAATACTGAAAATTTTAATTTTGAAGTCTGTACTAGGCCGCGGGCCCCAAATATTCCTCCCTACTCCCCTCTCCCCCATGTTTGCCCTTCTCATTATAATGGGAGGCAATGAGACCATCATTTTTCCGGGAAAAATCAAGTTCTCCATGTGCACATATATTTGACGAGGTTCGGGGAATGTACGCAGCCATATTTTAAACGTGAAAAATTAAGGGGAAAAAATGCTAAATTGGCGGGAAGCTGAAATTTCAAAGGGGTAACTGTATTCCGCCGCCGTATTCCGTTTTTAATCATTTTCTTCCATTTTTTCTGGTTTTTCTTAAATTAGGCAGTGTCTAGAGGACAAGAGGCTGTTAAATAAACTAAAAATTTAAAAAAAAAACTCAAATTTGGCGGGAAATGGAATTTTTAGAGGGCTCAATCTCAATTTCAGACAAACCGCATCGTTTTCCTCCCTTTTCTCCATTTTTCTCTTTATTAATGACCAGAAATCTTCTTTTCATTATCTATTCTGACGAGAGAAAGACAGCTAAAAAATGCACAAGAAAAAAAATGGTAGATAAATGTCTGGCTATATAAATTTTTGGTGCGACCACCACCCAGCTAGGCTTCCTCTCCCTCTTGCTCCCCCCTATTTCAACAAACATCATTTGTGTCTCGCTGTGGCTGCTGTGTGGTGGTGGTAATGTTTGTGTCTCCCTCTTCTCTCTCTGTGTGTGCTTCTGAATTTTTCTTCCCTCAAAACAACAAAATCTCCCTCTCTCTCTATCCATCGCCTCTCTCTTTATATAAACCGCCGTTGTGACGTATTTTTCCCGGATTTCCTCCCTTTTTTTTCGCTAAAAATTGATATTCACGGTACACAAAAACCTATTCGCTGTCTTCTCCCCCCGTCAAAAAATGGAAATGAGAGCAGAAAAATGCAATTTTCATGGGAGGCGGTCACTTTCTGGCCGCCGGCCGCCAACCTCCCCCTTCCTCCCAGCCCAAGACCGGCGTTCAAATACTGCCCAATATGTACATGTTTGTTTGACTGTTTGCCTCCTCCTCTCCCGCCACCTCAATCATATCATATTTTCATCAAGAAGAAGAGAATCCCGTACATTTCTAGTAATGGCAGTAAAGACGACTGAAAGCGGCTTCTCGTCCATTCAGAGCCAGGCCCGAGACCCAAGGGTCGGCTTGAGTTACCCTAAACTGTAAAGTCAGAGACCTGATCGTTCTAAAACCCAGGAATAAGTGAAGGAACCTTTCCTAACCTCCTATTATCCTTGTCCAGCTGTCTTCCCAAGTTTTTGGCTGGAAATGGCTTGATCTCCCTTCAATTAGATCCTAGCCCTCTCTGCTCGGCCCTCGGTACTCCGATCTCCTGCACCCGTAAAGTCTCGGCAGGGTAAAGATATAAAGGCGACAGAGTTTTGTAACAGTTTTGAATAAAGATGATCCTCCTGCCGAGACTTTACGGGTGCAGGGGATCGGACTATCGAGGGCCGAGCCTCTCTGCTCTTTATTCAAACTGTTTTCTACGTTGTTCCCTCCCTTGTTCCTTGCCCTTTCTCCTCTTTTTTCTCGTTCAAAAAGACTCCTCTCCCCCGTCTTTTCCCTC
Organism: Oscheius dolichura; assembly: GCA_932521035.1. Taxonomy (NCBI): domain Eukaryota; kingdom Metazoa; phylum Nematoda; class Chromadorea; order Rhabditida; family Rhabditidae; genus Oscheius; species Oscheius dolichura. The sequence continues at coordinate 1,429,416 of OW051494.1, read as the reverse complement.
TCCTTTCACAGCTATTCCCCCCCCCCGCAATTTTCAATAGTGATGAAAATCTTCCATTCTGGCGATATCGCATTGGCTGATCTGCATCTATCTCTCCGAAGGCAGCATATTTTTGGGGGAGGGGGGGCCTCAATAAAACGATCTCTCTCCAGTTTGTTTTTCCCGTTTTTGTAGCCAATACAAGGTTTCAGAGGGCAATTTATCCTCTGCCCCTTCCTTGTTTTCCCCTTTCCCGGGTAAATCCGTCTTTCTCTCTCCTTTCTAGCGAAAAAAAACTAGTCTTTTCTCCCCTAGAAAAGCCACTTGGGGGCATCCACCCAGCAACAGCAGCTGGGGGGTGGTGGTAGTTTTTCCGTTTTCCGAAGGAGGAGTAGTAAAAAGGAGAGAGAGAGAGCGTAGCGAGTAGCCACTGGCCTATTTTTTTCTCGTCTTCGTTGTTTTTCGGTTTCGCTCTCTCTTTCTCTCTCTCTCCCACTTTCAACCCCCACAATCTCTCGTCACCCTTAATTGTGCAGCCCCGAGACAAAAAAAAATGGAAAGGGGGAGGGAAATATTTTCACAGCTCTTCCCCCTCCACCACCCCGCCGCTTCGGCCGCTAATAGTCCCTGATTTTCTCCTTCACCTCTTCTTTGGTGCTTTGGAAGAAGGGAGAGGAGCTCGGGGTACTAGGACCACTGGACTATATTTTGTATCCAGACTCTGGATCCCAGGCCCCCCTTGCGAGCCCCAGGGAGGCTCAGTTCGGTCCTTGATATTCCGATCCCCTGCACCCGTACAGTCTCGGCAAGACAAAAATATATAGGTGTCACAGTTTTGTAACAGTTTTGAATAAAGATGATCCTCCTGCCGAGACTTTATGGGTGCAGGGGATCGGACTATCAAGGACCGAGTTTCCTTCATTCTCCACCGTGTTCCCCAGGCCCTAGCCCCGGCTCATACTGTAATTTTTCCCATCCCTATCACCTTTACTCAACCCTTACCCTCTCCTCTTCTTCCCCCAACTTTATTTTCCCAAATGCCCTTTTTTCTTTTAATGGAGAGGCAAGTCGGTCTCCTTCTCCTCCTTCTTCCGCAATCCGGGACCCATCAAATCGCCCTCCCTGTTTTTTTTCTACCCTGCGCCCACCTTTGCCGCCGCTATAAATTTCAAAGAATAACTAGGTCGAGGCGAGGAGACAGACAGAGAGAGAGAGAGAAAGAGAGAGAATATATATGTGGAAATCATTCATCGTCGTCGTCGTCGTCGTCGACAGATATATAACCCTGGGAAGGGGATTATTATACGCGAAAAATTGACGCGCCGAGGAGGGAGGGAGAGTTCAGGGAGTGAGGGGGGATAGAGAAATACCAGGTGGCGCCAGCTAAAGAACTTCATCGCGGCGGCGGCGGTCCCTTCTGTCTGTCGGGGTCGCTGTCTCTCACTCGTAGTCGTCAAAATTGCATTGGTTTGCCCTTGAATTTTATGCTAATGCGGATGACCTCTTATTGGAGGGAGAAAAGAGCGATTCGGGAGGAGGTGGGGGTGGATTTTTTGGCGAGAGGGAATCGAGGGGCAGGGGGCCGAACTAGACAGGGGCCCGAGAGGGCCCCTTGGCGGTCTGGGGGGCACTTTTGAGGCTTACTTGTACCCTCTGCCTCCTGGGGGCTCCAGTTTAGGTGGAAATACAAGGAGGGGGGAGGTAAGACGCGGACTGAGCCCCTGAAAATGTCTTTAGGAGGTACTGTACCGAACTATTCGCCCCAGTGCCCCCTCTCTCCCATGAAAAATTAGGGGAGGGGGCAGGCTAGACTCCTGGGAGTCCCCGTTTTAGGGATTACTGTAATTGTGCTTCAGCTTCACTCGCTCCCGTCTCTTTTTGCCCTCCCATTAACCAAATCGCTTCTTCGTTATCTCCTTTCCTCTGTCTCACCCAGTTCTCCATAAAACTTCTCCTTCTCCTCCTTCTTGTCCTCCTCGCCCCGACCGCCTCCCCCTGGGCCAATTCTCATTTCCCCGAGAAACCAGCCCGATTTTCTGTAACGATCGCCTAATGAGCTGAAATAACCAGATGAGTCAGGATTCGTCTCTTCGTTCTCTCTAATCCGCACAGCACAAGCTATTTCCCCAGTTATGAGGCGTTTTTTGACTCGCTCCATCTCCTCATCACTAGCGCTAAAACTGTGTCTCTCTCTTTCACTTTTGAGGCTGGGAAAACTCTTCGAAATATAAGGTCAACGAGAAGAAGAAAAGAGAGATGCAAATGAGGATAGCCCGCAATTATTAACAGGGAATCTTCCCAGGATCGCCGACAGGGGAATGCCATCGTTATTATGAAAATAGCATAGAGGTACTCATAGTGGGGAATGACATCCAAGAATCCAGGCCGCCGTGGTCTCCAAACGAAAAGTGGAAAAGAATCTACTCCCTGAAAAGTATAGGGAGATGGGGAGAGACAAAGTTCGGGTGATCCATTTTTTCTCTGAAAAAATCGAATGGATCCCATATCTCCGCCAAACCAGGTCCAGCATCTTGTACCCAAACCGCTTTTGGGTTACCTCCGCTTTCCTTATCAGGGAATTCATCCTATCGCCCCATGGTTAGGTGATAGTGGGCTAAAATTAGTGAATAATAAGTGAGAAAGGGCCGTTTTATATTCTTGTCACTTCAGTCTCCTCCTATGGACTTTTGTAGAGCTCTCGCCAACATTTTTCCAAATCCACATTTCTTCCCGCCGTTCCAATATTTTGAATTCTGGCCCATCGCCGTTCCAACCACCCCAGTCTCCTTGTCCTGGCCACCCTCTTGAACCACTGGGGGCAACAGCAACAACAGCACCAGGTCAACCGGTTCAGTCCCTCTCTCTCTCTCGCTCTGAAAAATGTGACCAGGTATATTTTGACACGGGGTGCCGCCAGTTGAAGAGAAGGCAGGAGAGAGAGGTGTCGGAACGGGAGACACGGGGGGCAAAGCGGGTATTATCGTCGTCCCAGAACCTTATTTTAAAACCCCCCGTCGAAGCCGAACCACATGGTTTTTCATTTTTGATTCGTCCGAGAGAGAGAGAAAAAAAATAGGGCAGGGGGTTTCTATTTTTCAAATGGCTGGCTTATTTTTGACCGGGGGCTGAACCCAAGGCGAGCAGTTTTCTTTCCCCCGCGGTACTAAAAGTGGGCAATTCTCCAATTTTTCTCTTTTAAACAAACATCAGAATTCTTCTTTTGGTAAACTTCTCTCCCTCTTCTCCCCCATTGCCATAAATAGAAACAAGCAAAAAAAGGGCGACATTGAACTGATGTTATTTTCCTTATTTTTTCCCTGACTTCGCCTCTATTTCACCATTTTCTTCAATATTCCCTCTCCAAAAATTATCCCCCGTTAGTCATGATAAAATCGTAAAATCTCTCTCTCTCTCTCTCTCTCTCTGTGACACACCAACAGGAAAAGAAGGGGAGGCTGGGGGAGGGGGAGGGGAAGATTGGATAGGCCCCCGGCCTCCGGGGGGCAACTGGAAAACGTCTTTAACTTTTATGCCCAGTTTCTTGACGCGTTCGAAATTATCCCCCTCCCTCTCTTCCCCTCGCCTCGCTTCGCCGTTTTGTTTTACGGCCCCACTAGAAGAGAAGAGGGTAGCATTTTTTGGCTTCTGGTCTCTCCAAATCCACATTTCTCCCGCCGTAGAGGTTGTTCCTCGCTCCCCGCATTTTCACACATTTTTCAATTTTAGAGGCCAAAAGTCTCCGGGTTTGGGGAGATTTCCTCGAAATATTCAGCCTACCTTCTCGTTTTTACACCGTAAGAGTCTCGTAATAGGGAATTTTCTTCATTCTTCCCACATTTTTGCCGTTTTCTGGTCCTGAACAGAAAATAACCCAAAAGCAAGGGTCTAGGGTAGAAAGTCCCTACTTTTGAGCATTTTCTTCATATTTCCAGCTTCTTTTTACCTTTATTTATTGAATTGTGGTCTCGAAACGATAAAAATAAGCAAAAAAAACTATAAGAAACTCATTTTTGTCCTAAAACTTCCCATTTTGAGGCTCTTCATCCTTTCTCCAGTCCCTCCCGCCGAATTTAAGGTCCTGAACAGAATGCAGAATTCCACAAAAAGTGCAAATCCAGCCCTGTGAGGGTTTCGGTCTCTCTCTTTCTGTCTTCCTCCCTCGCGCTCTCATATTACTGTCTTCCCATCGGATCCGGCCATAAAATTATATCTTCCGCGCGCGGGGGGCGGCTGCTGCTAGAGATGTTTTTTCCCTACTTTGAGTTTTGGCTAGACCCCCCAAACAGCCAGCCGCCGTCCCGTTTCTGGGCCTCTCGTCGCATTAATTTTGCCTCTAAAATAATCGTAAACCCGCCCCCTTCAAAAGTCGTCGTCTCGTAGTCTTCCCGTAGTGTGTTCGTTGATGCTCCGCCTCGAGGGGGAGGAGGGCAGAAAAGGAGGAAGAGAAGCACCCCAAATCTTCTCCCAAAGAGGCTCCTTGTATATTCTTGACTACAGCCCCCCTCCCCCGCCTTTAGTAGGAAGCAGCAGCCCAGTAACCAGTCATTTGTTCATTTTCTTCTCCCCCAAAGTGTGACTGCTCCATTTATCGGGGCTGCTGGATAGGCATCTCACGTCTTTCTGTCTGTCTGGCTGTCTCTCGTCTCCACCCCGGATCCTGTTCCACTACTGCTACTCTCCCTGCTAGCATCCCCCCTTTACTACTATTACCAACAATCTCTTTTATTCGTTGTCTATTGTCTACACAGCAGCAAAACAACCACATTCGCCCCGGGCGGATCCCCCTTTGAAGCTGTCTCTTGGCCTTTTCTCCTTCCTATCCCTATTGGGTGAAAAAAAGCAAAAAGAAGCTTCGACCACGGCAGGATTCGAACCTGCAATCTTCTGCTCCGTAGGCAGACGCGTTATCCATTGCGCCACGCGGCCATGTTGACGATTGTTTTCTTCGAGGAAGTTTATGTTTCTCTCCAGATTTTGACCAAGGTCAGGATCAAAAACTTTCCCTTTCTCTTTCTCCTTCTCCCTTTAAATATTTCAACTTTCCCATCGGGACCCACGATGACTTTTTCATTATAGAGCCGTGTTTTTTACGAGGCAATATCCTCTCCCCGAGAAAAGAAAGATCGTGTCTTTCCCACAGGCCTCAAACAAAACCATTGATTTTATCATAAAAGAAAGATTTTTTTATAGTTTCTATTCTCCTTTCTTTTGAGATTTCGCCTGTCTGAGAGAGAAGCTGGGAGAAAAAAAATCAGAATAATACAAATGGCTGCTGCAGGTGGTGGAGGTGGGTTTCTGTCTGCTCTTTTCTCACCGTACTGTATTTTTATAAGTTTTTATAAGAAATAGACCTTTAAATTATGTAATTTATACCACTTTTCCTAAATTTTTCCCTCTCAAACACAAGAAAAGGCCCCTAGACCGAGGAGAATGACTAAAATTGTGCTTCTTTTAAACTTGAGACAGATGGTATATGGATCGTGTATGAGGTTTGAATGAATGGGTAAATTGGTGGGAGGTAAGACGTCAATCCCAAATTCAACTGAACCACAAAATAAAAGGGAGCGGGCGGGTGATTCAACCGTTTTCATAAAAAGTGCAGTGGTTTGATTTTTCAAATTATCGTTCCCTTTTTGTCCACTCCTGTCAAACCACAAGGTTTCTTTGAGTTTCTCTTTTTAAAATAGTGATAGACCTAATGGGTTACTGTAGACGCTTTATAAATAAAGGGCTTCCAGAAGTAACAGACCTTGAAATGAACCATTTTGCAAACAGTTATCATTGTATTCTTCAATATTTCCAGCGTAACCAAGGATAAACTATTTTTAGCGATTTTCCAGTCAAAAACGGGGCTTACTGTATGCAATTTCGATTCAATAGTAGTCGATTTCCCCACCATCCTGACGTCTATCAAAACGCTTCATCGCTTAAGAAAAATTCGCCATTTGAATACAATAGAATAGCGCTCGATTTTGATGAATCGTCTCTCCTGTAGCGTTCGCCCCCCTCTATCAATTCTTTTATTGAGAAGCCGCGGCTCATCATCAAGCATTTTCTCTCTTTTCCCCCCGTTATTTTAGCCGTCTTACTGTAGCTTTTCTTTTCCCTTTTCTTAAAATAAATTAAAATAGAATACAGTAATCTATAAATTTTATAGAAATGAGTTCCCTGGTGAGTGGCAGCAGTATTCTTCATATAGCTAATCGACTGGGAGACATGAGGAAGGAAAATATCCATGAAGGTAGGGGCTAGGGTCCCATCACGCTAATATTTATTATTAAACGAATTCTACAGTAATCTTCAGGTGAAATGGATATGTCCACGACGTCTCCAGCGTCGGAAAATGTCCCAGAAGCCGAGCCACCCCTAAAATTCCGACTATTTAAGGATGTCTTGAAAAATACGGTATCCTATAGAGAAACACGGATTTTTTAAAGGGAAAATTACAGTATTCCACGGTGCCAACGTCAAACTCTACCACACCGTCGACTTCTTCTGTAGAAGAACAGCCGCAGTCCACCCCACCGGAGCCGGAAGAAGAGAGGACGACGAGCGCCCCGCCGGCGGCTTTTGATCTAATGCAAGCTATCTCCCAGATACAGAAAGAACAACAACAAGCTGGTGGTAATAATCAGGTACCGTTTTCTGTTAAAAAATTGCAAAAGAACCAGCTGGATTACGGTAGACAGGTCGAAAATGGCGAAAACGACATATAGGGACTATTTTTCGTTTTGCGCGCGCTAGACGGGGATTTTAAATTTTTTAAATAGCATTACTTTGAAGAGCGTTTTATTCTGAACAGATTGATACCAAAAACTTATATTTTAAATGGGAAGCACCTTCCTTCCACCTTCCGAAATGCGGGGCACCCTTGGCATCTTCCCTAGCAGCAAAGTCCTATATTTTGCCAATTTTTGGGAAGATTACTGTATTTTTTACTAGCTTACTTATATTTTAAATTATCTAAAGAGTTAAAAAAAATAAAAATCTCCCTATCCAATTTTCCGGGCTGAAAGCCATAAGCAGCGTCTGTCCCGATCCCGAGAGTTACTATAGAAAATTAGCCCCCGAGCCATTAAAATTGACAGATGTCTAGGTATTTTCAGTTCAGTAGGTAAGTAGCTCGTAAAAATTAACGCATTCTGACATTTTTGGATTTAAAAAAACCGAAGAGAGTAAATATCTGTCAGTCAAACTAAAATTACTTCCACTCCCGTTTGGCCGGCTACAGTAATCCTCGGCATATTTCAGTCTCTCTTCGGCACACCGCCTCCAGAACTACAGAATCAGAGCCAGATGGATAATATGCTCACTATGCGAGGTAGAGTTTAGTTTATTTTCGAGTTAAAATGGAAGAAATGGCGCTACGGGGGCGGGAGAACAGTTTTCGGGGGCGCCACAGCTGGACAAGCCACAGTTCACACATTTTGCGACGGTTAGACCACCTAGGGGTAAAAAGGGGGGTTTTAGATGATTTTAGGCCTTAAAAATGTCATTTTAAAGGGGTTTATGGTATAAAATAGACCGTAATTTGAGCCAAATTCAAAAATACAGTCGTTTGAACCACTTCTTGTACTGTATGGGGCATTTGGACCATCTAGACGATAAATCTCACCAAATTCGACTTTTACAGACCTTTAAAAGATTGTTTTGAAGGTTTTTCCATTAGAAATATCCAGCAAATTCGTGTTGATTCAAAAGCGCGGCAATCTGAACCGCGGATCGGATTTTTTTCTGGCTATTGCCCAGCCTAAATGGTAACTTTGGCCTATCTAGATTAATTTAGACTTTCAAAACGTTGCCTGGATGTCTTTTTTGAATTTATTTCTTCTCTTTTTGAATCCTCCATTTTTAGACCTTCTTCCCGGCTATTCTCCCTGGCTTCGGAATGCCGGCCGTAAAAAATCCCATCCCGTTTGGGATTTCTTTAAAGATCTCAAAGATACCAGTACGTTCAGCTGCCTCGGGAATCGAGTAGAAAATACAGATTCAGATGGTGTCGGCGGAGTGGTCTGTCTGCATTGCAATTGGTCCGGCGACGACCGGAGCCCGAATAATCTCCGCACTCATCTGAAGAAATTCCACACGCTGGATGGGATATTTGCCAAATTCAGTCAGAAACTAGCACAGGTAAACTTCATTAAACTTGTGTTTTTTTCATCTGGGAAACGGTAAATTAGACGAAGTGTAAGGGTCAATTAGGGGAGAAGGGCGGCAATGCGGGTGGTCGTCTCTCGCCCCCTCCTCTCGCCTCCCGGCGGGGCACCGTGTTTGCCTGGATTTTGACCTCCTCCACCCGTCCGTCCGTCGGCTGCTGGCGGCGGGATGGTGGAAGCCTCCACTGGTTTTGCAGCCCCCTCCCGGGGAGGAGGGGGAGGACTGGACCGGCCTGTCATAAGGAAGGAAGAAATCGTCAAAAATAGAGGAGGACGAGGAGGAGACGACAGCCGAGGACAGAAGATGAACTCGAAGACTTCGCGACTTAGGAGAAGGGGAGGATGGAGGACAGGAGGACAGGAGAGGACGCCTACTACAAGGCTTGGGTAGTCCAACAACTCGCGTTTTCATCGGTGGAGGGAAGATGGTATGAGGAAGGATAGAGCCCCCGAGGCGTCGGCTCGAGAGACCAAACGGCTCAAAAAAGGCCGTCTATTCGCCCGGCCGGCCCCTTTAAATAGAATCAGGGGATGAGGGGCAAACCCCGTGGTAAAACTTGCGGGGGGACCTTCCCCCGTCCAAACACATCGATTCAAGGTCTGGTTCCCCCAACGGTGTCTCTCCCCCTCTCTCAGTCCCCCTCGCTCTCACCGCCCCCCGTGTGCGACGGCTGACTTTGCCCCTGGCCTGGCTGGCGCGCACGGGGTCCCTCTCCTTACTCGCAGCCATTTGTCTCTCGTCTCCCCGCTGTGCACACTCACTGCCCCCTAACAGTCGGGGGGCCATTCGGCCCCCGCCCTCCAACCAGGAGAAGTTATCTCGTCACCGGCTGTCCTCTTTGGACTATACTCTCATTTGGTACACTCTCTCCCCCGTCGGCTGGCCGGCCGGCAGGCACCTCGTCCCACAAAAACCCCTTCTTCTTCTTCCTTCCCATCCCCCGCCCCGACTACCCCCCGTGGGTGCTCCCCCCGCGCGCACATACATTCAATGGCCTCCTCTCTTTTCTGTCTCTCACCTTGCCTCTATTGCCTCTATTGCCACCACTACTACCACCCCCGCGTGGCCCCCCGACTGGACCACCTCCGACCATCCGACCACCCCCGACTGTCACATACGGTATTTCTCTCCCCGCTACTCTCAATAGTTTTCCCGGTTTCTAATGGGCGTTTTTCCAGTGGGGCCCCCTCTTTTAAATTACAGTAATCCTTTCAAAAATTTCATTTTTCCCGCCGGTATTCTAGAGAAAATCCCGCTGACTCTTGGGGATCTTCGCCCCCTTCGCCCCGTTTCCTGTTGCCTTCTTCTCGGATTCTTTTGTTTTTTCCCACTCTACCCCCGCCCGCCCGTCCCTCTACCCCCCGTGGCCAAATCAACGTCGTCATCCGGTCGTCTCCCTCTGCCCCCTCCACCCCTCTTGTTTTTCTCGGAGTCATTTTGACGGGACCGACGGGGTTGATGGGCGGGGGGCAGAGGGAAGTAGACACACAACAGGGAGAGAGAGAGACACAACGGGTCACGGGGTAAGGGAAAACGGGGGGTTCGAGGCTGTGAGCGAGGAAGAGGCCGAGAATTGAAAGGCGGGGGGAGATAGACAGAGAGAGAGACTGCGGGCGCGAGGAAAACAGGCCATCCCCCACCGCCAGTCGCCCCCGGGGGCCGGGTGAGGTCCTCCATAGGAGAGAGAAAAAGACCTCTCAAACCTGCCCCCTCGCCCCTACTCCATCCTCCTGTTTTTGTCCCTCTTGCCTCTTCTCTTCGCTGGGCCACCCTGATTTCTAGCCGTTTTTCCCTCCAGGACCCCGTTTCCTCTAATAATTGGTCCCGTCTATTCTTGACGGACAAGTGACGGGGGGAGGCCAATATCCAATTTTCGGTCACCTAGAGACGTCTGTCCTCATCCCGCGGGGGCCAAGATCCCCCGCCCTCTATTCTTCAGCAAATGGGGCCCCCCTAAAGGCAGCCGCTCTCGTATCAAGCCAAGGGGGCGGTGGAGATTTACGAAAATGTGAAGGAGGGGCTCTGGGGCTCTTTTTTCCTCCGTTGTCACCAGTCGTCCCCCGCTCATTTGTTTGGACTGACCGCCTCTCACTCCCTCTCTCCACCTTCTTTTCCCCGCGAGAGCCGTGTGGTTGCGGCGGCGGTGGTGGCCGGCCGGCCGGGGGGCCACCTTCACTCTTGCCCGCATCAGACTATAATCATTTTGATCAGTCTTCCTCCTCTCCTCCTCCTCCACTTCTTTTTCGGTCTCCCGTCCCCGCTCTCGTTTGCCCTTTTCGGGGTTAGTTGAGGCGGCGACCGCCGCCGGCCGGGGACCTTCCTCCTCATTTCTTTTTTTCTCCCCCGTCTCCCCGTGAACTATTTCGCATCGATTGGTCCCGATTTCGGTCTCTCTCTCTCTCTCTTCCCCCGGTCGCTCCCCTCTCTCTGTTCACTCCCCGTCCTCCCCGCGGCGGGGGCCTCAAATTCGTGGGAAAATTGGCCAATCCAAGACGAAGGGTGGCGGGGTGACGGAGAGGGGATTGAAAGAACCTGTCCTTTTTTAGGTCCCTCTCCGATTGGTGGCGACCCCCCTTGGTGGGGGAGAGAGAGAACCTTTCGCCCTGCGCTTTTTATCATCGGAGCCTCTCTTTCTCAGCGACACCACCACATATTGTCTCTATATTGAACATCTTATCCTCTTGCGATAAAACCGTTTCGCTAGCCGTAAGCTCTTGTGCAATTTTTAGATCGGGGCGAGAGAGACTGTGACCCCCGGGAGGAGAACTATTATACAGCATACCGTTTGCCGTATAATTTCCGTATAGCCGTTTAATAAAGACGTATAATATGGGAATAGGCCCATTCTAGAAAGCAGAACAGTACCGTTCATAAATTATAGATTATTTTCTATTTGGGACCTTATTTTTCCTGAAAATTCTACTGTAAGGCGCGCGGCCCCTACAGCATCCCATAATTACTCATTTCCAAAGTTGGAACCTCCCCGGATGCCACATAAAACAAGCTAGGAATGATCCTCAGAACCCCTGGTAGGGTAACGGAGTCTTCTCTGACTTCCTGGGGACGATGGTCAGCCTGTATCCAATGGAGAACCAATCCGGGCTCATTATCCCCTCGTGAACCATTCCTCAGCTGGCCAGCCTCCTGGGAGAGCTTCTGTCGAAAACAAAAGAAGCCAGAGAGATTCCCAGATACTCTTTGGAGACTCCCGAAAAGATCTGCTCTCTCTCTTTTTTGAGGAAGCAATAGCTCCCGCTTCCCCTATTCCCCGATTACCTGCTCTGGTTTGTCCAAAATTAGAGAAATTCTCTTAAAAAGTAACAAAGTATCCCATTATCGGAGAGTGAGTAAAAGCCTGCTGCCTGTCTGTTTTCTGACGGGAGTCTAGCCATTTTTAGTAAGGGGGACCCCATTAACCCGCGTCTTCCCGGGTACCTCCACCCTTCCTTCTCTTTCTCCTCTCTCGTCTTACTGTAACCGAGGATAATTTGAACCCTTCAGTTTCCCGCCGGAAATGACAACGGAACTCCTAACTCCAAACATAGAAGATATTCCTAAATTGGAAGATCTCAACCTGCCCTCGTCGTCGGCCATCAGTGCCATGGATTCCCACGATACCCTCCGGGATCAGATCAAGAAGTTGCGAAATAGCAAGGCCAATAAGAAGAGCTCGGAGATCTGGGACCATTACCGTCTCCTGGCCGAGGCCCAGAATGTTGAATGCGTCCACTGCTGGCGGATCTTGAAACGAAATGACAGCTCGACGAAGAGCATGTGGGGCCATATGACAGCCTATCACCAGGACCAATTGGATGAAAGTAATTCCAGGAAAAAGAGACGGATTCTGCCGTTTATTGAGAAGAAAAATGAGACGGGGGATGGCAGCGGGGACAGTAAAGTACATTTTTGATTTACTATTACAATTAAATTTGGGTTATGGTAGGCTAATTATTGGTATTTCAGACCCCAACACAGCCGTATGTGAAGAGAGCCCGAGCTGGAGGAAGCAATCACTCACAGTCAGCGCAAAATGCCACGGATACCATGGCCCTGGCTCTACAACAACTACAAAATGCTTCTAATGTGAGTTCTAGAGAAGGTTACTGTATCTAGGGGGAGTTACAGCCACAGATAGACAGTTAGACAACCAAAAAGTGAAAAATATTTTACATTCGAATTTTAAAGGGTTCTGATGGGAAAATATCGGATTTCTCTAGAAATTTTTGTAGAATACTGTATCGAGAAAGTCTAGGGACCACAATTACGCAGTTAAGCAGCTAAAAAAACTCTTCGGTTTCGGAAAAAAGTGATATACCGGCTGAAGTCTTGGGCTACTGTAGGATACCTTTTTTTCACTTTTAGGCTAATTGGCTGTCTGACTGAGTAACTGTGGCTTGTAAAACTTCAGTAATCTATAAAATGGACCGTATTGAATAACCTCCAAGGTTTTCAGTTGAACTCAATGAACGGTGCCCTGAACCTGAATGGAGCTTTGAATTTCCTGGAAAATATGCCCAAATCCAATGAAGTCATCAATATTTCTGCCGGTTTTGCCAGCATGAAAGACGACGATTTGGATGAACAAAATGGCGGGAACGATGGCAACGAGCCCGGTAGTTCGGGAGCTTCTGCCAGCGGGGAGAGGGCCGTCAGCGGCAGTCCGGTGGAAGAAAACGCCGGTGGCAGTCCCTCGGTCTCCTCGACGAATCATCTAAACGCTTTCATGAACATGGCAGCCAATCCGTTGATGTGGAACGCGTTGGTGTGAGTTTTATTCAGAAGAAATAAAGAGTATAGAGACATTTTAGGGCGTCCAACTCCTCACACGGCTCGGCTTTTTCCCTAAATGATGGGCAATGTGTCTCCGTTTTGATGAAAATGGCAATTGACCTGGATCTAACGATGTCTTACCATAAAAGAAGGTTAGTTTACATCTTTCTATTCCAAAATTGGTCAAACAAAACAGTTAAAAATCTCTCTAAATCCCTAAAATTCGTCCAAACGCCTCCAGGCCCCATTTTCACCACTAAAAAGAAAATAACTGCCTCCGTCTTTTTTCATTAGGCTTTTTTCTCTCTCGGAATCTTTTTGGGACCTTTTATAGTCTGCTCGGTACTTACCAGTTGATATTCCTTAAGCTTTTGATCATTTTAGAGCACTATAGTCCATTTCCAACTCAAGAGGCCGACGTTTCGAGATCTTTTAGCAAATTTGGGGTCAAATGTTCCTGATCTCCAATTTCGCCACTGAAAATCAGGGCACCATGACCATTTTCGGCAAAAGGTTTCAAAACGCCTGGCCTTTCTCTTGGAAACTTGGAAGGTTACCATAAAACAGTTCCTAACTCCTTTCTGGTTGCTGTAGCCAGTCTTTTTGATAAAAATCAATTCTAGTTTAAAGAATACGGACTCCTAATGATCCTCCTAATTTTCAGAGGAGACATCGAGTTGTGTTTTGAGAGTAACCGTACGGCGGAGAAGAGCGGCGGCCGAGGAAAGGTCCTGTGTCTCTGCGACATGAGCCGGGAGATTCGAGTAATTGAACGGGTCAACGGAGCGCCGACGGACACCGAAATGTGGACCAAGACGGATTTTAACCAATTCCATTGGGCCATCCGGGGAAAGTGTCAAAAAGTCCTGGTTAAGAATTGACCCCACTGGATATTCCTCCTCCTCTCACAAAGAACAAGCCTTTTATCTGTATCTCATAGCCAATCCCCGTCCTCTTCCTCCGTGTGCCTCCAGAATTTAAAGTGATATGTTTATATGGAATTATATACTCTACTACACAAAATTGCTATTCCTCTTTCCTTTCTCTTCCCAAAAGTTTTGGGCCAAACCCCCGGGTCTCTACCGTATCCAACAACCCGTGATAAGACGACATCATCTACTACTTCCGCTGTGTTTATATAAATTTATATTTGAGATTTCTTCATACCAAACTGTGATGTGATACATACAAATAAACATTTTTCAATTTTGAAATATTCATACGACTGGGAAAAGAGAGTGGTCCTGCCCCCAGGCCTGAAGACTCGAGCTCGCGGCGGGACCAGAACAGCATTTTAGGAAAAATTCAACAGAAATAACGACCGTTAGACGAAAAAAAGAAGTATGACTGGGAGAACGATCCTCCTGTACGGTTCCTAATAATTACCAGCTGACCTTGAAGAACTCTCCAGGCCACTTTCACCATCTCTGAGCTCTGATCTCATGGCCGCGTGGCGCAATGGATAACGCGTCTGCCTACGGAGCAGAAGATTGCAGGTTCGAATCCTGCCGTGGTCGAAACATCTTTTTCCTTTTTTCATCCATAAACCCTACAAATAAACGGCAAACTAGTTTTTCATTTCAAGATGTTGTTCATGATTATTTACAACTTTATACGTTTCCATAATATACGGTTTTTAAAATTAAAATCTCATGCTTCCTGTTATCTCAAATCGTCGCTTTGCCAACTCTGAAAATGCGTTCATTTCTTATTCCCACTGAAAACTTACGTTCCAATCTTGTTGGCACCTTCTTTTCCTTTGTTTCAGCTCCCTTTACCACAAAAATTCTTCCAATTTGGTTAACAATTACTTTTGGACTAGAAAAATACCCTTTTTGGTAAATTATAGGGGCTAAAACTTACGCAGAAGCTTCTGCAGCACTTCTAATAATCGGATGAGGAGCCTCAGCTGCGGCAGTGGCCTTTTGCTGGACTAATTTGGCTTCCCAGATGGAAATACAGGCGCCCAGAGAGAATAACGGGAGAAGGAAGACCAAAATCTTCATGTTGATGACGATGGCCAGCAGATAGGGAAGAAAGTAAAACGAACCGGTGGGGGGACAGGCTGCGGGAGGGGGAATGGCATGAGATGGCGACAAATAAGTGAGTACACGGGTGCTTTTCGTATGATTTCGGCGTTTTCTAACGTCAAAAGGGTCGGGAAAGGGCGGCAGAATGTAGAAAATGTCGAAATGTATCGATTTTATGGACAAAAATGGGAAAAGGAACAAGTAGTCGACCATAGAAAAAAAGCAAAAAAGTTTTGCTCTGTGTGGGGCTTGAACCCACGACCCTCGCATTGCTTGAGATTACTATAAGTACGATGCGCTGCCGACTGCGCCAACAGAGCCGATGATTTCGAATATCATACAAGCTTTTTATGTTAATCTGCGCATAGTTTCAGCCATATCCAGCCCCGCTAATACAATTTCAACCTTTACCCGCGATTTTCCTACTACTGATAAAAAAACTAGGCGCAAAAAAGCCAAGCAGCGCGGCGCTGCCCTTTTCAGCTGTCAACCGCTGGAGAGATAAGAGATAAATCGCGGCGTCGCTAAAAAACGACAATGAAACAAGATAACAACAAAAGAACAAGAAATATAATATCTGCCGCCAAAAAAAAGAGAAGCGGAAAACATAAAAATGTACAAAAACAAAAGAAACAAAAAGAATACAGCAAGTAGGAAGAAAATGACCGAATAATGCCTAGATCGCGTCGAGACCTGGAAAGATTCAATCCAGTAGAATTTGCGGGGAGGGTTCCCGTTTAGAAGCCACACAAAACCCCCAGTAGAAAGATTAATTTCCAGGGTTGAGTCCTGAAGGGTCCTGAAGGGAAACTGGTTCGATCTCGTCCTTTTTCTGAACATCTCCCCATCCAGTAAGCTTAGGAATGTATGCAGTAATAGGAGGTCTCTGTGCTGCGTGCCGGTCAGCCATTTGTCATCACGCATCCGTAGAGACTGAATTAATGGTAAAGAGGGGGAGAAGGAACGTCTTCTCAAAGGACAATCACTCCTGTACCCGGGGAAATTCTTCCCCATAGGGTCCTACAACGATTTCCCTAATTATTCAGCCGCCTTCTAACCTAGGATTTGTCCAGTTTTACACAAAGAGAGATCCATATCAAGTGCCCCTTTCAAATCTTCAGCTTTCGGCAGAAGCCCCCTGATCCTGGGTGTGGGAGTACGTAATCAAGCCCCGGGTCGGAGGAGATGATAGCCATCTTGGCGGATTTTAGGATTTGCTCAGATCCTTCGCAAACATGGACACACTTTCTCTGCAATTTATCTAATTTTAGAAGAAATGAACTGACTAATCCATAACTTATGGATCATAAGCTTCTCATCCGGAGAAGTTTATTCCAAGATGATAATCGTAGAGTTTTTTCTTGAAGTGAAGAACATTTTTTGATGGATTTCCAAAGTTTGAACAATACTGGGCCTGGAAGGCCAAGGTTTTTCCTCACCGCACTCAAAAACTCACCAAATGCGCGCCGCGCTCGAAGAATTCGACCTTACTTATTTTTCTAATGTCTATCTTGTTCAGAATTTTATGGCGGAAAAGCTGGTATAAGTTATATTCTATAAGAATAAGTAATTGCCGAGATATAACCCAAAATAGAGTCTTTGAGGTGAACATAGCGTTTCTCTTGATAACTCAACATTTTCTTATTCTTATGGAATATAACCTATACCAGCTTGTCCGCCATAAAATTCTGAACAAGGTAGATATAAAAAAAATAAGCAAGGTCGAATTATTCGAGCGCGGCGCGCATTTGGTGAGTTTTTGGGTGCGGTGAGGGAGAACGTTGGCCGGACCCCCGCGCAGCCATAGGCTTATTATATTCCCAATATCTTCGTTGTCTAGATTTCTCCATGTAGCGGACCATGGTTGAAGCTCAGATCCTTTCCTTATGGTCATTTTCAATCCCACATCTACAAATATCCTTACCCACCTTCTCATTGACGTCCATCAACCCCTTATGGGAAGGATACCACTTCTTTTCAATCTACTGGCTCTGTATCATCTTGTGTGCTTAATTTTTTCGTCTGAAAGCGAAGCTTCCACTGTTCTTTAGGGAGATACGAGACTTCTCCTCTTCCGCTTACCCCAATTTTAGGCATGGATCCGTATAATATGGATTAAAGGTTTCGGCGAACGTATCGTTCAATTCTGGGGGAGAATTCGATTATTCTCTACGTATTGTGCCAAAGTAAAGAAGAATTAGCCGAATTGAACCACCCGGCCCTCTGTTTTCGCTGTGAGAATCGGCTTTTTGAGCTTTTATCGTATGTTCTGCAACTCTTTCCACGAAATTTACAGTAAGATTCCCCATTTCCGTTGTTTGATGCACTAACCCCTCTCCTTGCAAAATACCGTATACTTTGTCATGAATACTTTGCGTGGTTCTCTATTTACCAACGTCGCCTCTCAATGTGCGTGTTCTAGATCCGTTACTCAGACTTGTAAGGGCGATCCTGACAGCTGCTGGGAGATGGCCGAGTGGTAGAGCCGTGTGCGCGGTAAAGTGGGTGCCGGAACACTTGTCGCCACCTGCAGATGGGAGTCAGCTCCATTTCTTCCTTCTGGCCACTTCTACAGGTCCCGGAACCCGCTTCTTTTCCTTTTTGGAAGACTTAAAACATAGGCAGCTCTTTAATTTCTATGACTAGCATACTTTTATCCTCATTCTAGGCTGAATTTCCATTATTTTCAGATTATTTAGCGCGCAATTCTGAGTTTCGCAGTCCTATGTTTGGTGCCTCATAACTTTTGAATTATATTATAGAATCTGCAACTTTTTAGTACGTTTAATAGAGCAGAAAATTCTCTACAAGGCAACATAAGTTTGACCGAAAATTATGCTTCTCTTGTTGAGTTACAGACCTTTAAAGTACGGGCTGCGGCGCGCCTGTTTCGATTCCTGTAATCTTGCTCCTTTTCAAAGTAAAGTAAAGTTCCCTGTCCTCAAATTACCTCCTTATTCTTAAAGCCGCGCTCCTCTCTCTAGCCGAACCTCAATCTCTTCTCTTCTCTTCACTGATCCCCCCTGGCTGCCTTTTCTGTCCTCAAGTCTTGGGTTTCACTTTCGGAATTCTTCTCCTAGACTGCTGGGATTGGGTTTCATCGAGCCATTAAAGTAGGCACGCAACTCATCACTGCCACCAGCAGTAAATATATCCAGGCGGAGATCTCTGGGTATACGGTAACGTGTGACGAAGAGATCTCTCGGCGAGAGGGGGGAGGGGCCCCACCCACAGGCACTTACTCTTACTTGACTCGATCCCGGAGGCCTTTCCCCTTCCCTAGTAAGCAGAGGGGCCAGGGGCTACCTTTCTCACCTATTTCGAGACTAATGTGTCCCTCCGGGTGCTGCCTAGAAACAGTTGGTGAATAACCCAAGTACGCCCCCTTGGACACCTATTCAGCGAGGACCTCCTAGGAGAAGTAGCCGTCCTATTTTTCTTTTAAAAGAATATTATTCTCGGGGAAAGACGTCACATTGACTGCTTGTTCTAGAGTTGTCACCCTCTCCCCCGATTTTCCCACGATTTCACAAGGAGGAGGCGTTTTTTTCGGCCCATTTGCTTTTCCCTGCTGTCTAACTGTGGCGCTTTCAACTTTCCCAAAGCCGGGTTCCTTTTCCAAAAAAAAGCCGCGAATAAATGTTTATGAATCGGGGCGTCAAAGATCCAACCTTCAATGCCATTTTTCATTAGACGCTGCCCCCGAGGGGGAAGACCTCCAACACACAAGGAAGCCATGCTTTCAATTTTAAAAGGTCTCACTTTTGCGTAAAATCTTTATTGGCGGAATTTGTAGGCCTTTTAGAGGGCATTTTTAATTCTTGGCGCCGCTGTCTAACTGTGGCTGTCCCGGCTGTGGCTCACAGAGCCCACTAATCCGTCCAGGTTCTAAAGATCCTGAAACGAAAATATCCAAATTTTTACATAGTTGGAGGCTCCTTTCAACGCTGTCTAACTGTGGCTGTTTCCCTATCTCTTCGTCCCAATTTTAATGACAGAAAACAACGGCTGGTTCAAATATTTGAAGTTTTCAACAGCTAAATTCATTCGGGCTAGTCTAACTGTGGCTAGCTGTCTATCTTGGTCGTTTGGCTGTCTAACTGTGGCTGTGTTTTTTCCCGTATCTCAAGTCTTCATTTTCAGGTGACCTCTTCTCTTGTGCATCTTTTGCATGCTGACCAAAAAAATCTGAAATGGGAGTAGATAGAGGTCCAAAACGCGTGAAATGTCTGCGATGCCCCCTGTTCCCGTGTGTAGATTACACCTGGCTGGTCCCCCCTCTTCTTGCAAAAGCCGCAAGCAAAATCGCGGGAGAGGGGGAGGGGAGAGACGAGTGAACTGACCACTCGACCACTCGGACCCCTTGGGTACTTCTTTTTCATTTTAAACCCGGCTAACCCAGTCGGCCAGAGGACGCGACGGGACGGGCTGCTACCCCCGGCTGGCTGATTACGAACACATTGTGCATCGTCCTCTCTTCTCTCAGGAACCAGGAGGGGGTCAGAAAATCACTGGCTATCTCCCCCGTGACCCTATATATCCTCTTGTTTATTATTTCCCAAAAATCTTTAATATTTTTCGTTCAGGACCTCATTTTCTCCATTTTCTTCCTTTCCCACCACTTTTCCCTTTTCCCTTCGAAATCCACAGACTTTATAAAGTCGAAACCACCCGAATTTCCCCCCATTTTTCCCCAGGAGGAACCAATCTCCCCCCGGTTGACCTTTCGGCGTTCTAAGTTCACACAGTTGGCTCTCCATCCAGCCAGCACAGAGCCCAGTTGGAGTTTTTCCGCGTTCCAGATGTCCCTCCCCTGCCGGCATCTGCTGCCACTTTTCTTTCTTGAGTCCGCTGTCTCTTCTTTTGACTGTACAAAATGTCGCGACGTGACCTATTATCATGGAAAGAGTAAGGTGTCTGTCTAACTTTTATCATTCCACCTACCAGTCTCTTTCTTCATTTTACCTTATCTTTTTAAAATAGATGAGTTTTTGAGCGAAAAAAACCAGAACAAAGTTTTGAAAATTGTTGGCAGTCCAAAAGAAAGCAAAAGAAGTTTCGACCACGGCAGGATTCGAACCTGCAATCTTCTGCTCCGTAGGCAGACGCGTTATCCATTGCGCCACGCGGCCATGAGATCAGAGCTCAATTGGAGAAAGTGATCGCAGCGTCTTCCAGGTCAGGCTATAATTAGCGTTCTTTCTATAAAACAACTGTCCTTGCTGCCGTAAATTCGAGCATTTTAACAGCAAATTCTGTAGATTTCAAAGAAAATTGGTTAAAACTGCTATCAGAGCAGGTTTCCTCTCATTTTCGACGATATTTCCTGAAGATCAGTGCCATATTCCCTCTATTCCACAGATCCCCGTTTAATTTCGTCCCCCTGAAGCCCTTCCAGGATAACCTTTTCCCGCACGTAGTCTACACAGATATAGCTTCTCTCTCTCTCTCAGTCTTTCCGGGAAACCCGCAACCACAGTCTGTTATTCGCCCCGTCTCGGCTTATCCCCAAGCCATCTGTCACGGAAGCCCTTCTCCACCTCAACTCCTCGAGTTCTAAGGTTTCAGTTATTACCCTACGCCGCTGCCGTCGGCCCGCTTAATTCAGTCTACCGTAATCCTCTTATTTACTCCTGGGGGCATCCGGGGACGGGTAGAAGGGGCAGAGATCCCCTTCCTAGGCCGGTACTCCATGGTCCGATCCCCTGCACCCGTGAAGTTTCGGCAGTCGGACTTCTTTGATCAGAACTGTTATAAAACTGTCTCGCCTTTATATCATTGTCTTGCCGAGACTCTACGGGTGCAGGGGATCGGACTGTAGGGGCCCCTGGTTCCAGAACCTAGGCCCCCCTCCCCCAAGATCTCCCCCCTCCTCCCCTTTTCCAATGTCCAGCAACAGCAGCTTCTTGTCTCCTCCTGTCCTCTCTCGGACACTTGTTGGTTCGTGATAGTTGTTCTCTTCTTTCGGATAAGTGTTATGAGTGGCCGGCTTCGGGCGGTTGTCGCCACACTCTTAACGCACACTCCGCACCCGCCTAACCATCTGTACTAACGACTTTTCCACTCACATTTCAAGTGGGTCCCTACCTGAAAAGGCAAAAAGAGACAGGGGGCAGGCTTCATCTCTCTCTCTCTCTCTCTGCCCCTTGACCACCCTCCAGCGGTTCTCTTTTATCCCGACATTTTCGGACCATTTCTCGCCTTCAAAGCCCCCGCGCGCGCGCTTCCATTACCGTACCTTTCTTCTGCCCGGGAAATCATCTAAATTAAAAAAGGCGGGAACAACCCCTTTAAATAAACAGAATTTGTAAATATCAAGCCCGATATCTATTTCCCGCCAAGTGGAGCCCCAAGAAATCTGCCGCGCGGCTCAATTGACCCCCCTCGTGCTCTTCGCTCTTTTCCGCCTGGAGTCTAGAACTCCCATCTAACACAGTTCGAAAAGTATTTCTACGTCTTTTTTTCTTCCCAGCTTTGAGTACAACCACCGGTGTACTCAAAAAATGGCGAAAAAACGTTGTCAGCGAGCCAAGATGGACACAGTGGCGGGGAGAGGGATAAGAGAGCACAGTTAGGAGCAAAATACGGCTCAGGTTTATGCTCATCATACAAATGAGTGTTTTCCTTATTAAGGAATTATTTCTGATCGTCGTTTTGTGCCCGATAGATGCAAAAAGGAATAACTGAAGACTGATCCTCCTGGAGAGGCTCGGATAGACGATAAGCGCCTTTTGGGCAGTATAGACGAGTCGATATGTTTCGTTCTTGATCTGAATGAAACGGGAGTTGTTTTTCGTTAAAGAACTAGATTCCAGGGGTCCTTTAAAACATTTTAAACCTAAATCCATGGTCTATATCTCCATTTCTACAATTCATTGAGCCACAGTTAGACAACGGAGCCATTTGTCCCTGTTTCCTCGAAGCTGACAGCCTTTCTGATCCAGTTTTCCCCATATTTTCATCAGAATCCTTCATTTTATTGATGTTCTCACGTTCCCAAGCGTAAAAACTGAATTCCTGCGCCCGCCACAGCTCAAACGACCACAATTAGACAGCTAATCCCAGTCGATCTTTGCTCTTTATGGAGAATACTTCCTTATCCCCTTTTCTCCAATTTTTCTCAATAATCTGCCATTTCCTCTATTCTTTAATCTGATTCTTCTTAATGCCACTCAAAATAAAGTAAAAAACAAGCCACAGTTACGCAGCCAACCGCTTTTTACTAGCCGGAACTCTTCGTTATCCCCCGTTTCACAGTCTAGCCATTTTCCAATCCTTTTCAACCTCCAATTCGTCTGTTCCCGTCTTTTTCTCCTCCCCATTTACTCTTTTCTCTTCACTATTCTCCAGTTGCTCCCCCCTTGCTGCTGATAATGCCCTCTCGGCGATCATGTTTGTATACCAATAGCCGCTGGGTGATTACCGCTAAAGAGACGGGAGAGGGAGCCCTCCCGGTGTGTTCAATTTGTACGTAGCCCGAGGGGGAAAGGGAAGAGTCAACACTTCGACCCCAACACTCCTTCTTCTCTTTTTCCTCTTACTCGCCTTCTTGTTCAGCCACAGCTGCACAGCCACAATTAGACAGCTAGGCGCCACAACTAGACAATTAGAGGGCCACAGTTAGACAGCCATTCCCATTTTTTGGGGGGAATCTCCCCATTCCCTTTTCTTCTCGCTCTCTCTCTCTACTCACTACCCTCTTATCACCGCGGGTATTGGGTCCCCCGGCAGTTATCAGTACCTCTGGCTGGTATCGGCCCCGGCTAACATGCACTCCATCTGCCCTTTTCTTCACCCGTTGCCAACCCGTCTAACTCCAAGAATTTGTCTCTGCTTATTTTGAAATACTCTCGGGTTTCTCCTAATCCTGCCACAATCTACTTCCGCTTCGGAAATCCCCATCTTTTTAACTTTTAAAGTACAATTTCAAATGACCTGCTCGCGTCATTTTCTCCCTTTGAAAAGTAGATAAAAAGAGCCACAGTTAGACAGCTGGCTATCAGTTTCTTTTTCCCTTCGGGTCACTACTCAAGTGATCAGTGTTCAACAATAGCCACTTGAGATGTTTGGAACAGGCCTCCCCCCGGAGAGTGTATAAACTCCAAAAATGAAATGAACACAGGGAGGCGGGAAGCCACAGTTAGACAGGGGGCGATTTATCAATTATAATTTGTGGAAAACAATAATTGTTTAACTGTGGGAGTAGTCCTCATGACCTGTTGTATTACCCGTTTCGCAACTCGGCGTCATCTTCCCATTTTTGGAGATAGGTAAAACTCCACAGTTGGACAGCGCTGTGGTCTCCATTTTGTTATTGGCTGTCTAACTGTGGCTGTCCCAATTGTGGCGCTCTCCACAAGTTTCCGTCTCTTTTCGCCCATTTTTTCAAATTAATTGAAAAACTACAGTACCCAGCTCATGTCCAAGTCAACCCCTATCCTCAACCTAATCCCTGTTCTATCCCCCTCCAAAACCCACTAGATTCCCAGCTCTTTGCGGAGCTCTACGTCTCGTAAGCTTCTTATGATCTGCTCTTGTTTTCCCTATCGCCCCTTCTCCTATTTTTGTCTAAAACTTTTAATTTTCTCAATGGATCTACCCTCTATTAAAGTGCTATGATGTTTGTCTTTTTGTTTGTCTGTCCGATGGGAAAGTGTCCGACGGTAAAGAGATAAAAAATTTCTTAATCCCGGGGGGCCGCCGCAGGCGGTCGTCAGCAGAAGAGCGGAAAGGTAGCCACAAGTTGAACCGGATAATTCTAACAAGACGACAGCCGAAGGTTGCCGAAGGCCCGCTGGTAGACATAAGAAAATTAGATGTATATGATCATTTTTGTTGACAAAAGAATACAGATCGCCCGCGTATTTTCAAACGGAGACAGGCGATATAGTCCTTCCCGGACGATGGCCTCAATTTCCGGTCATATTCCTCGTTCCCTTCAGCTTACCCAATTTTTTAGGATCTTCCCTTATTATTCATTTACCTGTCCTATCTCTCTTCTGCTCATTAGACCCCCACTCTTTTGGTCAGGTGGCACGTGGCTATAGTTACTGATACCGCCAAGAAGCCCTCCCCCCTCCTCTCCTTTCTTTAACCATTAAATCCACATTACTCAAAGGTCACTCCCCCCTCCCCACACACAGACAACAAAACGCAGGTCTCGAAATCGTTTACCGGCCTGACGACGACTGTGTTTCGGGCTGGCTGTCTAATCCGAAAAGAGGGGTTACCCCCAATACATGCGCAATGAGAGCAAAGGCAAGGACACCACCACTCCTTCACTTCTACCTATCTTGCGCCTTTTGTTGAACATTTCTGACCTTCAAAGTCATTTTTAGAACTGATAAATAGAAAAACAAAAAGCAAAAGAGTGTTTCGACCACGGCAGGATTCGAACCTGCAATCTTCTGCTCCGTAGGCAGACGCGTTATCCATTGCGCCACGCGGCCATACCGTTTATCATTATGTAAGAGGTTCTGACTGTGCTCCTTTGTCTTTTCCTAGTGGTAATTAGCCTGCTTCTCTTCCACTACCGGTGTTCTTCTCTAAACTGTCAATAGCTCTATGCTAAATGGGGCAAAAATTTTACGATATTCCTGTCTTTTTGAACCCGTTTTGGCGGGTAATATATGCAGTTATATGACTCTCTTCAAGGAGAGGAAGATAATTTACCCGTTCCTGTCCACAACAAGGCTAGTTAGGTTGACAGTCATTTAAATGCTAGACATTTGGGTTACTGTAGAAGGTCCTGAAGGGAAAAGAGGCCCTCTAACCCCCTGAAAAGTTCCCGCTGCCCGCTGACCTCTCCTCCGTGTATCCTGGCTGAGTGTAGCCGGTGGGGTGTTCTGACCCGGGTGTAGGTGTCCGATTTGTAATTGAATATCAGTCGGGCGGTGGTTCAAAAAGCGACCCTAGCCCACCCGTCTCTCTCTCGCCCTCTCTTCTCCCCAATCACCACCAGACCAGTAGCCAGCCAGCCGCTAAAAAGTCGCCAATTGTGACCACCGCCACTGTTTTCTTCTCTCTGATCTCTCTCCGTCTCTCTCTTTGAGGGGTCATCACCCGGCCGGGGGGCTCTCTTACTCATACTCTTCCCCCCTTTGGTACTGACTGATTCTGCATAAGAATGGGGTAAAAACGGAGAGAGAGAGACAGGGAAGACAAGAGAAGAAAAGAGGATACCGCGCCGGAATAAAGGGAAGAAACAAGGGGAACCGCCACTGATGCGGCTGGTAATTTATACGAATCATTGAAAGTAAAGGGAAAGGAAAACAGAACAGTCCTTTTTAAACACGGTGATTACTGCCATAACTGTCTAACTGTCTAACTGTGGCTGGAGGATCCGGCACCCTTACACTTGAAGCGCTCCATCCAGGACCGTTATCCTAAAATTAAGGGCTTAAGTTTTTTTCCTTACTGCAATCTTGGAGCAGACGATCTCAGGATGTATAACATTGGCTTCCGAAATAATCAACCAAGAGATTTAGGCCCAAATTTCGCTCCAGAACCCATCACCCCTAAATTTTAGGGCGCCCGCTTTTTTTATTACCGTAGTACTATGTAACTAGGCAGAAGATTGTCTTAGCTGTGTAACTGTGGCTCATTGGGTGGTTTAAAAGTCGTCTTCTTTGCCTTCAGAGCGTCCCGCTGTCTAGCTATCTAACTGTGGCTCTGCCAGCCCGCGCCACAGTTCACACATCTCTCCAAAATAGAGTAATTTGCCTTCTGATGACCTCTCTTCTCGTCTTCTTTTAACTTCCGTGGCGGGGCGGTCACCTTGTCCGGTTTTACCTCGGCGTCTCTAATCCGCGCCCACTTGGCGCACCCATTGTTGCCGTGGTTGACGGTTGTTGGGTAAATCCCCCCATCCGTCTCTTCTAGTCCATGCTACCGTAATCCTTCTATTTCCAAAATTAATTTTCCTTCTTTTCTAATTTTCATTTTCATTTTTCTCTCTCTCCAGGTTCGTACTGTCAGAGCCCCTCTCAACGTCTTCTTCTATGTTGTGACTTCTGTGTCACCCCGCGCCGACGGCGGGGAAAGACAACAACCCATCCCAGGCGAAGCAAGGCAGCCATCAAGCAACACACCCCCACCCATCCCCCCGTCATTTGTTAAGGTTTCCTCCTGTGTCTTCTTCTTCTATTGCGCTGCCGCGGCTCCCCTTTTACCCTTGGCTCTTCCATAAAAAAAGAGAGAAGCGAGAACTTTCTCAGCCGACTTCTTCTCCTCTTTTTGCCCCTAGAGATAGCCCCCCTCTGCCCTCTCTTCTTCGAGAAACCAATGGGCCGCTGCCCGTGTTTTATGGGGTGTGAATGAGAGACGAAAGACGATTAGACGATTCAGGGGAGGTGGGAGCACACTGTTAATTTTTCTCTAGGGGAAAGAGACGATTCGGGACCTATTTACAGGTCTGGTGAAGGAGTTGGGGGTTCTGGAGGGAAAATTTGAACTCGGGAACCCGTTACCTGCGCCTTTTGAAAGAGCCGCCAAGCGCATGGGTTCAAATATGTTGCAGGGCAGTTCCTTTTGCTCTCTTCCCTTCTTTCCTCGCTCTAATACCAGATTTTCTGCTTAATCCTGCTCCACTGCTAAAAAAAGACTACGGTAGCCGTCTTATTTCCTATTTAAAACAGTAGTCAACTGCTTCATAGCCAAAATGAAGCGGGACCTTTAAAAAGGCGGGTTACCTGTATTACGGTAGCACCTCTCTCTGTCGATTAATCCAGGAGTAAATCTGCTCCATTGCCAAAAGAGCCAGGGACCTTTAAATGGTATCCGGTCAGTTGCAACTTCTCTCTATTCACTTGTCCTTTTGTCTCTACCGTACCTGTCAATGATTCAGTCCATCTCCTTTCTTCTGCCCTTCTTCTTCTCTTCTCTTTTTTTGGCGGGGCTGTTGGTCCCCCTTCGCTCTGATAACATTTCCAAAGGGGCAAAAGAGACACGCACACCGGTCGGGTGGGGAGACGACGAGCGAACGAACCCGTGTGTCATTACCTAGGCAGGGCGGCCGGCGGCTCAGACAGTCACAGTCACCAGTTGCGGTGTCCTTTTCCCCTTTCCGGCCGGTTCCGACGCCGGTTGCTTTTTGTTCTGCGGAGCAGGGAGGTGCTGAAGGAACGGGGACTGTCAAGGGACTGATCTGCTCTGACCACCCAAAAAATGTAAGCTGTCTAACTGTGGCGCCCATTGGCATAGTCCAGGCCCGATTTAAATTGTCTCCAGCGGCTATTTTGACGATAAAACTCTTCGGGGCCTTTTTGTTTCAGGACCCATAGGTCCCAAACAGATTGTTTAGTAGGATAGCGACCTCTAGAAGCGGTTAAGTCAAGTCAAGTACACACTACTGTGATAACCTCTTGCCCTTATTATCATAGCTCTTCTCTCCCTGTCTCTCTCCGGTTGCTTATGTTATCAGCAGTTGGGTAAAGTCGCCCTTGAGAAAGGGCAACTAGAAATCTGGCAACATCAAAGCACCAAAATTTGAATTTTTGCAACTTTCCCGCCTTCACTTTAAAATTTTTAAATTGACTGCGTACCTATAATATTCAGTCTGTTCGATACTCTGTTTGCAGTTTAGCACGTCCTGAGCCGTTTTTTTACTTCATTATCTCGTTACTGATAGCATAGGCGACTCGGGGTTTTCCTGCAATGTGAGCATTTTTCTCCCTTCTTCCCTTTTCCGGCTGAGTGGAAAATTCTCCTCAGAATGGCGCGAAATCTGCCCATATCTGACCACCAGTTGGTGCCCCTAGTTTGCTCCCCAATCGCCGTCCCTTTACTTTTTAACTGCCTATCATTTTCGTACAGTAGCCCCCTGCCCCATGTATATCGCCCCTATACTTTCCCTCCCCCAATAGCCCTCTTTCCCAGCAGCAGCTGCTGCCTATGAGTCGCGGGCCCCCCTAGGTGTGTATATAGAGAGTGAGAGACAGATTTCAATCGAATAACTCATATGGCCATTTCCATTGAAGGTATTGTCAGTTTCCTCGTCGTTCTGTGCACGGCCAATATAGCTTTTCTCTCGCTCTCTCGACCTGCTGCGCTACCTCTCGTATCCCCTAGCTGGTAAAAAAGAGACCAGTGGATGGGAGGGAAGGAGGGAAGATTGCCCCCACACCCATCCACAATGGCCGGTAGCCTCGTAGCCCACGGCTCTCTCCCTCTCTCTCTACACTTCCCAGGAGGATAACTCCAATCCATCATTCCTGGAGCCGGGGTCTACACGTGTAGGTATTCAGAGGGGGCCCCTCGCTCCCTTCTTTCATCTCAATCACCGGATTTCTTCGGAAATTTTGAGTGAACTCTTCCGGCAACCTTTTCATCATACTTTAGCTGTTTTTACCTAATTGACCTCCTCCGTCATAGCTTCCCTGCTCCCAAGGGACCAATAAGTCCCTTCTCATTATTGCTAAAGACTCTTTTGGGGCCCCTAGGAATCCAGCGTATCTGGACTATTAGAGGATACAGTAGCAGGGTTCGATTCTCGATAGTCCGATCCCCTGCACCCGTAAAGTCTCGGCAAGACAAAAACATAAAGGCGACAGAGTTTTGTAACAGTTTTGAATAAAGACGCTACTGCCGAGACTTTACGGGTGCAGGGGATCGGACTATCAAAGGCAGAGTGAGTTTGCATTTTCCCGCTGTTTAATCAATACCAGCAGCTGATTTGTCCTTTTTTTCCCAATAAGAGAAGATGGACTCCTTATCTACCGGGAAAATGACTGCCACTCGGTCTAGTCTACTAGCGAGGGAACTTATCAGAAGCGGAGAAGAACAACCAGAAGTACACATTACCTTTGTGCCCGAAATTTTGGATAAAAAAGAATACGGTCTTAAAGGTTCCTACCGTACTATCCAGCCCCTCTAAAATAGTCTTCGGGGGTCAATTTTCCCTGGCCAAAGTTTGCCCTTTTTATCGCCTCCTCATATCATGCCGCCTTTTCCCAAAGTTTATACCGGGCCAACTTCTTTTTGACTCAAGAGGCTACCGCCAGCTCAAAAGGAGCCGACTTCTCACGGTAGATGTCTCTTGGCGGTGTGGCCTCTCCTTCTTCTGGGACCCGGAACAGAATGACGCCTTGTCTTCTTTTTTTTTCTTCGGGAAAAGAGAGATGTTGCTCGTACTTTCTTCTTCTCGCTTTTCCCGTGCGATGACATTTTTTTCCTGAATCATCCCCCATTTCGGTAGCTTCTGGAAAAACATACTGCAGTTACGGTAAATGTGCTCTATTTTTAACTCTCTTCTCTTCATTTTCCCCGTCTTTTTCTAATTTTTGAAATTTCAGGTCCTGAACGGAAGACGAACTGAACCAGGATCTGGTTGGTTCCTAGACTACAGTACTCCGTTCTTCCGCCTCTTTTTAGGTTGGTTAACCATTTTTTAGGGGAAAATAGTGTCGGGACCTAAGGGTATTACCCAATCGTTGCGAGACCCTAGGGTTTGAATCCGAGATCCGTGACACTTTCTTTAAAGGGTAGAAGTAAACGACTAGCGGGATTTATGAAACCTAACCCAGAAAAAAACCGGAAGAATGGTTCAGACGGGGCGGCATGTGGTGGTGGTGCTGGTGGTCATTCTGGCCTAGAAGGCCACGGTTTACCGCACTCTTATACAATCGGGCAGCCGCTTTTGTGTGGTTGCGCACATCATCCCCTCGTCTCGCTGTCCTCAACTCGTTTTCCTCTGTCTTTTTCCCTTTTTCACCTCTTTTCAGTTCTTAAAATTGTCCTCTTCGTTTAAATCAAGGGAATCCCCTCGTCTTCCCGCCTTTCCGCTCCCCGAGGCGCCATATTTTAGCAATTTAAACCCCAACGTCCCCCTTTTATAATAGACCACCCTCAAAAATAAGATAAAGAATAGTCAAAAACAGACTGGAACCTCCCTCCTCGATCTTTTTTCGTCTTCAGTTGGAACGCATTAGCATCGACCTGGGGGATTTTATAATCGAGTCCAACTGGGGAGTGAGGGGAGGAGGCAAGTCACAGCCGTGTGAAGAACACATATTGGGCAGAGAGGGGACATCGCCGCCGTTGTTTTTGGCGCCAAATTCGGCTCTTTTTACATCCTGCACCTATTTTTGACATTTTTATATCTTTCTTACCAATTTTGCACCATTTAACCTCTAGAATGCTTAGTTTTGTCCCTGCACAGCAGTAAACGGTCAAAAGGGCGCCGCAGTCAGGTTGCGGCAGGTTCCAAGTTCAAATTTGGCTCTATATTGCAAATTCAGCTCATTTTCGGCCCCTAATTGCAATTTTTGGGAAGTTACGCCCATTGTTACTTCCTAGATGAATCATTTTTGTCCTGGACCCGTTTTATGACCACAGACGGGGCCGCAATGAAGTGGCGGCTGCTTCCAAGTTCAAATTTGGCTCCATAATGTAAATTTCGCTCATTTTTCGCTCCTAAACCCATTTTTTAGATAGTTCAGGTTGTTCTTACCTAGTTTAGGTCATTTTTAAACTTCCTAGATGGGCCTTTTTTCCTCTGGAAACGGTTTATGACCAGAGAGGGGGCCGCGGTCGGGTGGCAGCAGCTTTCCCAGCCCTGCGCAGTTGACTGTTTATGTTTTTTTACCCGTTTTCCCAAACATGCAGGTTGACTCATGCCTAGACTATGGGGCTTCCATCCTGCTCTCGTTATATTATCATCCATTTTCAAATATACGCCCCCCAGGTAAAAGAGAGACCGCCACAATGAGAATGAGACATACTGGCACCGGCGGTGGTGGTTTCCACCCGACTCAAAGGAGCGGGTGTCAGTAATGCTTTTGGGGTGTCGGTGTGCCCGGTTTTGACTGTTTTCGTCGTTCGTTTAGTCACCCAGCAACAGCCACCAACGCCTCTGGCAACTGGATTAGCTTGGAAGGGGGGCTTTGACTTTTACCCCACTCCCTCAGTTCTTTCTCTTCTCTCTACTTTTACTCGCCTTATGCCGTCTCGACGAGTATAACGCATTAGGGAGATATTAGCGGCCGAGAGACCCAGAGAGTGAACACATTACCGATTTGTTGTGTGTGAGAGAGGAGAGCCAGAGAGTGCATAACCACGTCTCTTTCCACACAGGAAGTACATCAAGTAAGCACTTGGCCCAGCCGGAAATGTGCCACCCGGGTAGTCACTTCTCCCCTCTCCCGGTCACCGGAGGATGCAAATCTCAAGGTCACTTTTGGCCAGAGGGGGCTAGGACTACTTACTTCCTTATGGAGCGGAGGGGGGCTTTGTTTATTCACGTCTTTTCTCCGTTTTATAGCAAATTTTTGTCGAACAGCCCTTTACAAATGGTCTCAATTTACGGTAGAAGGCGCTTTTCCCATAATGAACCCCAATAACGACTCTAATTGACTTTTTTCGGCTCCAAATGCCCAGATTCCTGGAAACGGTCAAAATAAAGCAAAACGAAGCTATTATTCAAATTTTTTACACTGTCAGGTTTTCCGAGGAGGTTAAAAATAATCAGAAGTATCGAAAATGAAAGTAGAATAAGGCCTAGATCCTGTGGAAGGCTTACTGGGCGCCTCAGTCAAGTTTGAGGCAATTTGAAAGGTACAACCTACAGTAATCAGTCTAAAGAACATTTTAGTCTCATTTGGGTCCTGAGGCGACTATTTACCCTCTTCATAAAAGCCCCCATTCGTTGCAAGACCTCAAAAACTCCTAGATTTGACTGTACCCAAACGTTCTGGGTCAGAACTTTGTCTCTTCTTTTTGCCATCTCTGCTGCGTGATTACAGTTACTCTCGTCTTACTATGCGGGCTTAGTAAAGCCAAAAGAACCGGCTCTGTTAGCTGTTATGTTGTTCGGGTATCTCTCTCTCTCTCTCTCTTCTCTTCCCCTGCCTTGTCTCCTTTCGAGTTATCTTTTCCAGTACCAGTTCAGTTCAGCCCCGCCACCGCCAGGCAGCCCCGCAACTTGCCATCAGGGTATCCCCTCACCTCTTCTGATACGGCGGCGGCTTGTCTCCCCCCGTGTGGTGGTGGTGGTCGCCCCCATTAATTATGCCATTGTCATTGTTCGCACTTTGTGTGTCCGAGGGGAGATTCCCCCGCTTCTATGCTCAACTCTCTCTCTCTCTCCCTAACCCGCTCCAAGGGGGTATTTCAAGAGGATCGCCAGAGGAGGAGGATGTGTAGTCCCTGCTATACCTCTCTTTCGAATTTCCGGACCACTAATGCCTCCTTGATTCCTAATCTTATTACCCGTTCAGGGCCCACACTTCTTAAGAGCGGGAGAGGCGGGAAAGCGACACACACAACTTTCTAGCACATAACTTTGCTAACTTGAGGGGATAAACACTTTTTTCTTCTGGTGGAGAGGGAAGGAAGCCTCTAATTTCATTTAGTTCCCATTTCTTTATAAATTTTTCGCTGTAGGACCCAAATTTTGGTACCAGTAACTTATCATGTTGTTTTCTTTAAAAATAGCGAGTTTTAAAGAGGGAGACGGTCATTTTGGGCTCGGTACCCGATAGCCCGATCCCTTGCACCCGTAAAGTCTCGGCAGAAGGATAATCTTTATTTAAAACAGTTACAAAACTGTGATACCTTTATACCTTTGTCTTGACGAGACTTTACGGGTGCAGCAGATCGGACAATGGGGTTCCGAGCCTCATTTTCAGCCTCCTTATGCCCTCCCGCCTTTAACTTGAGCAATTAGCCCTTTAAAGCGAGTCCCTCCCTTTAAAAACATTCAGGATTCATGACAGATTAACCTTGTCCCCCCGTTCTATCAGCTGCCCGGAAGTATACCTCATCTACCGTAATCCACTCACTCCCCCCGTCAGAATTGCTGCCAGCCGGCCGGCCCTAGGGCGGGCGGCGACGACGATTATCGCCCGTCATTTGAGTGAATTACCCGCTGCCGTTGGTTCTACACTTTTCGGATTACTGTAATCCTTAGATTTTGTTATTAAAAATGGTGGAGGAATATCCTCCCCGTCCTCGGTTTGTCCTCTGCTTCCGGTTTTCTCCTCCTCCTCTTTATTTCCTCTAAGGGGCGCGTGTCCCGGGATGCCCCCTAGCCTCTCCCCGAAAGTAGGTTACTGTAACGTGAGTATTTACCTCCGGCATCGGCTGGTGAGTCTCTTGATCTCGATCCGATTCAATGCGGCCCGAGAGACGACGCTCAAGTGTTGTAAGTTATACCAGTTTCCTCCCGATTCCACACTCGAGTGTGTCGTATCATCCTCATTCTGACTCGGCGGCCTATTAACACCCCAACCAACTATCTTCTCCGAGCGGATCTGACATCTCTCATCTCCTCTGCTTCTTGTTTACTATTACAAATTAGCTGTGGTTACTTCTTGGGATAAGTTAGCTAATTTATTGACGAAAGACGAGAGGAGGTTGAACCCGGCTGGTCTTTACTGGGATAGGATGATTCGTTTCCCTTTCTGGGATCGTTCCAGGAACCACTGGAAAATAATTTACCGTATCCTCATTTTTTCGATCAGTTTTGGTTCTTCTCACATCATACTGGATCCTCTAAAATTGAGCCCCATTGAATCCGACCCGGAGAGCCCCGAAAGACCAGAACGAGACCTAAGATCCTGGAAGTCCATTCAAAGTCCTAGTAGTCCTGAAGAGAACTCAGTTCCCGTTCCTCCCCTTAAGACCGAAAAGCCTCAAAAATTTCAATTTTCTCCCATCAGACGGGCTACTTTTCTGTGTCATACTGGCTGCCTAGGTTGTCAAGGTTTCCACACGATAGGGTTTCTTCACCTGATCCCCCATCTCCCCCTCCTCTCCCCGTCTGACCTAGTCCACCCGTGATTCGCACCTTCTTCTCTTCTTCTTCTCCTCCCCCGCTCCCTAGCCAAGCAGGCGACCTCTATCGCACTTCTTACCCCTCCCTCCGATACTCTTTTTACCGTACTTGTTGGACCGTGATTATGAGGTCACACTCCCTCCTCGACTCGAAAAGATCACTAATATCCCCCTCTAACTTTCTAGAATGCCTCTTTGCCCGCTTTCCCGTGGCTGATGAGTTCGGGTAAACACACATTGCTAGCTGGGGAAGGGAAGGCAGGGAGGGGGGCTTTTAGATAATATAAACAATTTTGAGCCGGGGGAGAATGTGTGTTGAGAGTTTATATTTGGGTTAGTTCGTAGTCGACGACCGGGGGTGGTGGTATTCAGCAGCAGCAGCTGGCCGGCTGACTCTCTCTCTCCCTCCCCAGTTGTCATCCCCCGGCTATTCTTCTCGCTCCAGCTTTTGACAATTGGACCGCATTAATTTTGACATGATTTCAGCTATGATTTATGCCCACCGGGGAATTCTTTTCTCTTCTCTTCGGCCAGGGGAGGGGGCACCCCCTTAATTCACCCGTCCGCCGGGGGAGGATGTTCATTTTTGACTAATGTCTGGGGGGAAGAGGAGCGGGTAAATAGAACTTTAAACAGGATTTACACTAGTTTTTTACCTGGGTTTTAAGCTACAGTATCCCCTTCTTCCCTTCAATACCCCCCTGATTACTCAAATCCCAAGAAATAGGCGATTAGCAAGACGCGAATCCTCCCATCATTATGTTATCATTCTATACTCATCATTCTAGTAGATCTAAGGCTTCTCCTCATGTTTTTTCCCTTCTTAACAAAGATCTAGTACTTTAAAAGTAGAGAAAGGGGTAGATAATAAGGTGCCCGGGTTACGGTAGCCCCCGGATCCGGTGGGGGTCTCACCTGGCCGTCGGCAGATGTTTGAGACTTTTCGATTGTTTTCTGATCCATCCGCGCTATTTTCAAATTGTTGAAAATAAGAGGGATTGTACATTTCATCTAAGAGGGATTGTACATCTCATCTGGGACTTTACTACTTTTAAGATGCTTATGAATACAGACCAAATGATCATATAACGGGGGCAAGTATATACCACTCCCTGGCGTAATGGCCCGGCTGTTTCTTAACCGATTCTTAACGGAGTATCCAATTTTTTTAACTGCGTAACATACATTTATATCTCAGTATCGTCTCACAATTCTAGTATAGAATGTTAGAGGTCTCCAAATTGCGAGTAGTCGGGTATCGAAGAGATTACACCACTGTCTCGATTTAAAATGGTCTCAGAAGGAAAACTTTAGCCAGTACTTCTTCCTTTTTTGAGGATATTGTAATTTAGACCTTCCTGGATAAGAAGAACTCGCTACAAGACCCAAAATCCAAAGATTTAGGCCCAACTGTTAGAGTCCTGGTTTAATATATTTGGGTCCCGAAGCGAAGTGCAAACGTTACTGGACCCTTCACCTTGGTAGCTGCGAGGTTATTCGTTTCGGGACCCACCCAGTGTATAGAAATCTCAAGCCCTTATCAGTTCGTTTCTAAATGGATTTGTCCGATTCCTACCCGCGTGTGCCTTGACTCCCTTCCCACAGGTTATTGTTCAACCGACCCTACCTTCGATATCGACGGCCCTGGTGAGAAAAAACGCGGAGAAGAAGAGGCAATCATCTGCCTCGTCTCTCTTTCTCTCTCTCTCTCTCGCTCTCCCTGTCCCTGTTCTTCTTCTTTTCAAAATGATATCCCACCGACCGGGAGGGGGGAAACTCACAGGTATTGTCATAGAGAATGTCTATTGATTCGACCTCCTCCCCCGATAATCATATTCCATCCGGGAGAGTGAGTGGGCCCCGAATTACTTCTGACCGCTCGGTTTGTACCGGTAAGCCCCCCTCCCGTCCCCCCTATTTTTAGCCAGGAAAAAGAGAGAGAGAGAGAGAGAGAAGTACACCTTGGCCATCCATCTGCCGTCTCACTTTTCCCTGGCTCCTTCTCCCCTTCCCGTCACCCTTCAATTCTCGATCATAACCGATGAGTCCTCCCAGGAGGCAAAGGTTTTCACCCTCCTCTTCCTCGCTCTCTTCTTTGTGTAAATACTGCCCCGTTCTTTAACACATACAGAGATATTTAAAGCAGATAACTTACCGTAGTCCAGGACCTTTCCTTGTCTTTTTGCGAGCAGACCCAAGGGAGAATCCACCAATCCACTTGGGTGCCACTTTCGCCTCCTCAACTCAATTGTTTTCTCAGTCCACTTGCTTTTCTATGGCGGTTTCAAGTAGGTTAGCTCCCCGGGGGCAAATTACCTTCTTTAATTTTGAATTCTTCTCTGCCCGTAACCGCGCCCCAATACATTCCCAATGGCTCGGTACCCGATAGTCGCTCCCCTGCACCGGTAAAGTCTCGGCAGCAGGCTAATCTTTATTCAAAACTGTTACTAAACCGTGCCGCCTTTATACCTTTGTCTTGCTGAGACTTTACTGGTGCAAGGGATCGAGCTGTCGAGGGCCTTCCCAATGGCCCCCCGCCAACTTCTGTACGCAAACTACGAGATCTTTACTCCCCTATAGGGTATACAAATTTTCGTTCTTTTCTCCTCCACGGTTGTCAGCAGATAGATAGGCCGATAAGCTCTAGGTCACAGTAAAGATAGACTCTCGTTTCAATTTCTCCAAGGTGCCACTTATCCAAATGAGACCGGACTGACTGACAACATGTGTCTATGTATATAACTGTGCCCATTTTCAATTCTGCCTAAAAGCCGCCAAGTGAGAGATAAAATGAGAAACACAATTTCATTTAATAGAGCAGCGCACATGTCATGTCTCTTCTCTAAAGAGAGGAGATTCTGTTTATCTTCGGGGTATGAGAAAAGATTATCGGATGGATTCTGGCCGTTTTAGCCAGGGGCAAGAAGGAGATCAAGGGGAAAGTTTTATACAAGTCGGGTGCTTGAACTAAGCATTAACTGGAAAAAAGGAAGCTGAAGAGCCACAGTTCAAAATTTGTTAACGGGCTGTGGCTCATTGCGCGTGAACTGTGGCTCTCTAGAGTCCTGAAACTATGACCAGACAGTATCTTCCCTTGATCTGCGTTTCTTATAGTCTGAAGCAGACAACAGATTGGGATTTCTGTTTCATGAGAGGTCTAAAGCCGCCGGAAATCGTTATTATACTCTGTGTCTTACAAGATCTGTGACGAATACGAATAGTCTAGTTGTGGCGTTATAGGGTGCGTGAACTGTGGCCCCCTCACTGTGGCGACCATTAGGTGAATTGGAGCTTTCCGTACCTGGTACCGTGTCCTCCCCGCTTCCCAGATCTGCCCCCTATTAAAATTGGCTCGTCTCCCCTTCCCCAGCCATTTATCGTGGGAATGGTTCACCTCTCAATAGGTTATTACAGTAGCGCGTATTGTCCCCCTGCCTGGCTTTTCCCGTTTATTATACTTTTTACTGTATAGCCAGCTAGCTCAGCAGCCCTCCCTGTTGAAATGGATCCAACAGATTCTAGGGGATGTTTATATCCAAAATCAGGTATTTACTCCGTTTTAGCTGGCGATAAACACCGACAAAGAGTTGATCTTCATCTCAGAGATCAGCGACGATTACTCCGGTTTAGCGCGGGCAGAGGCGATTTGTTTAGAGGAGGTGGTTCGCTTTGGGTGGGGAAAATCGTCCTCCTGATTGTCTAGAAACTAATTTCGAAAAAATGTTCTAATCCTACAGGGAGAGGGTTCAATTCCAGCCGAGTTAAATCCAGCCAGTTGTGCTCTTCGGCCTCCTTCGCTTCCAGACCACCTCCCCTTCCTCTAAATCCTTTTAAAGCGACAGTCACGGTTCCAAAGCCCCAGAAACTGAGTTGTTTATGAAAAGAGTACATTCGCGTTAAGACCTAATCTTTATAATTTGGGCTATTGGCGTCAAGGATCATCCCCCTCTTGTAATAAGAATCCCCCTATAAAAGTCGCATTTAACTGATTGGGAATAACTATTGAAAAAAATAAGCCCCTCTTTAAGAAATAGAAGAGGGAAAGCAATATAGACTTGAGTGATAATAATCAAAATGGAGCAGGAAAATGGATATTCAAACTGTTTTGAATCACGCTCTAGTTCGAATTAAGGTGTTAGATGATTTTATGCCAGAAAATCTTCTTGCAACGTCGACACGTGGTGAATTGAAAGTAGGATCAAATTGTAGGATCGGACGGCGCTCTGCTAGCTCCGCGCTTTAAAAATTGCCATCTAGAGAGGCTGTACTTTTTAAAAATATGCATAACAAGACCTCTGCTCACAAGTTATAGCTATAAAAAAGCCTGATAAGCCATCAAGCAGGCGATAATTTGAGCTTTAATAACAGTTAGAGCGCGTTTACTGGGTCCAGCGGGCCGGAGTGGTATACCGCGCGGTTCTAACACATTTCACTGCATAAAATACGTTTAAAGGGACTGTCAGCGACCTTTTTTTCGGTAGCGGGTCCTGCAGCGACTGAACTAACTAGCGTCCTCCGCCTTTCGCGCGCGTGGCGGAACACGAATTTTTGAATTTTTTTTTCGTTTTTTGATATTTTCTGAACGTCTATGGTGACACATTCCGTAAAAATATTACGAATTCGTGCAATTTTGATCGCGCGCTTACCGTAACCAAATAAGGTCGCTGATAGTGCCGTTAATATTCAGTTTGGAGCCTCGAAAACCTTTTGAACATCGAAAAATGTAGCAATTTTAGTTCCAGCTAGAAGTCAGTCCCATAAGAATTGAGCAGGAACGCGCCATCCCCGCCCCTTTTACCCTGTTTCCGCTCATTTTTGCACCATAATATTTTTTTAAATAGATTGAGCTGAAAACAGAGACGTTTGTGGAATTAAGACGGTGCCTTGTTTTCAGCTCAGTCTCTACAGATCAAAGTTTGAAGGTAGAGCTGGATCCTTCTCTAGTTCTATCTTTCGCTCCTAATCACTTTGAAAAGCCTAAGGATTACGGTAGAAGTTGAAGTTGAATAGACGGACAATACTAGAATATTCACACACCAAGTTGTCTCACCGAGTTCTTCATTTTCCCTGTTCGCACGGTTGGCTCAAAAGGGGGACGGGGGAAAAGTGTCCGTGGGCCTACCGGCGGCCGTCATTCGTATTCTCTACCAGTCAAATAAAGCTCAGCTCTCTCTCTCTCTCTCCCTCTACAAAACTCTGCTCGCCCGTTTTTATAACCCTCTAAAATGCCCGCCATCTCATTATGAATACATCACACCTACCTGATTATACGGTCGTCAACTTTCAAATTCGTATCTTTGGCCCGCCTTCAAGCCGTCTTGCCCTCTCCCGAATCGCAGTCAATTATAGCCTATTGAATAGTCCTCCGTCTCGGGTTACAGTATCCGAGTTAATTTGCCACCATCACTTGTTCCCCCCTCTCCCCGGTCGGCCAGTATGAAAGTAGTCAAAGACAAGTCAAGTCTCAGTAACCCAGTAAGATTTAAATCTCTCTAGCCCACCCCCTTCTTTCTTCTCTAACTAGTCAACAAACCGCGTAACCTGCTAAAGTTCCATATCTTATGCTGTCATCTCCTCGGGGGGAAGAATGGAGTTTTCTTGTTAACTTATAGGTTTTGGGACGGTGAGCCAGTCTTTCGAGTGAGCCACAGTTACACAGCGAGGGGCCACAATTAGACAGCCTCCATCTGTAGGTTGTTGTTTTCGCTTCAGGACCCATTCTCCCCCCCCCCCCCCCACAGATCTAAACACCATCACCTTGTTTTGTATCCCATTCCCCTAAAAACATTCCCCCCGATTTCTACACACACCCTTGCAATCCCCCGCCCGGTTAGCTCCCCTTCATATTCAGTCAGTCACCACCCGCCAGTAATAAGCCAGGGTAAAGTAGCCCTAGATGATCCCCGGTAATCTCATCCAAAGATCCTCTCCGGATTACTGTAGTAATCAGACTAAGTGTGTGGCTTTGAGGAGCGGGGAGAGGAGAGCTCTCATGATCGGCTGGCCTTATCCGCCCCGAAAGCTTATAGTCCGCATAAGAGAAAACCCTGTCAATAGATTCCGCTCCTTCTTTGATTCCTATTTCTTTCACTTTTTGACAATCAGACATCTTTTTACACTTAAAATATTCAGTTTTCCATGCTGAATACAAATTTCTATATTAAAAATCTCGAAAGTATCAAATTCTAGCGAAAAATGCCGCGAAAGTTGAAATTTCAAAATGTCTTCAAGAATTTTCCAACACTCTTTCCAAGCAACGCTTGCTATCCAAATTAAGTCAATTTTACCTTTTAATGTGTCATTTTAAAGATATTTTTAAGTTGGCTACTTTACTAGGTATACGGTAGTCAATAATATTCCGGCCCGGTCCTTTAAATACTGGCTTAAAGAGGGGTACTCCCTTTAACCTGGCCGGCTCTCGCGTCTCTCACCCGGGGGCCCGGCTGGCTGGCTGGCTGTCGCTCTCCGCCTTTCCTGTAACGGGCTGGCTGTATCGCAATCCACGTATGGGTTTGTGCATGACTCCTCCTGAGCTAACAGTTGGCCACACACAACCGAGAGGGGAGGGGGTAAATACCCGAACCTTCTATTCCCAACTGTGTCATATCGGCCTTGTTCTTCCCCCTTGAAATGTATCAAATTATCTGTATACCTTTAATAAAATTAATTTAATCCCCTTTACTTTTAATCTAGAACATTTTTCAGGTTAATGCTGCTGGAAGTCTACAACTATTGAAAACTGAGGACCGCCACAGTTAGACAGCATAACCCCTTCATTTCTCAACTCATCTAAAAATGAGCTCAATTCTTGCCGATGGTCCGCCTGAACCGAAAAAATTTCGTATTGATATGCCGGTAAGTCTTTTTCTCTTTTGGAAATAGGTAGAAAATCTATGGGGAAAGAGGGGATAAACCTGGGAGGATAGAGAGAAACCCCATAGCAAGTAGATATCATCAGGATTTATCCTCCCACGAGGTTTCCACAAGATCTTTAGGGCGATTTGACAGATTAGAGGTTATATTATAAGCCGGGAACTTTAAAAATGCAGAAAAAACCAAAAATTTGAGGTTGAATGGCGGAAAAACGTGATTATTGGGTAATTTAGCCCCTTTCAGCGGGTAAACAGCGTTTTAAACGGATTTTCAGGTCTTATACGGAATATTCAACGCCTGATAAGGTTTCAGGCAGAGTATTAAATGGGTACGCAGCTAATTTGAGCCAGAAAATGGGTTTAAACGAGGCAGACACCCCGCAAACGATCATTTAATCCAATTTGGACAAAGGAAGCCGATTTTGTTCATTTCCCCTGTTTTTTCTATGTTCTGCTTACCATTTTATAACTGAAATGTCTGTTTAAAGTCCAATTCTTGGTCTAGAAAGGGCAGGAAACGCGCCAATAGCTTATTTGCAACGGTCCCTAGCGTGTTTGACCAGTCATAAAACCTGAACTCTCTCTGTCTGGGACGCTTGTTGCCTTTCTCCTCTTTTCTTCACAGGGGGAGAGGTTTACCAGGGCCTTCTACCTGCCAAAAGCTTGACTTTCCCACCAGCGACGGCTATCAATGTGACCAGAAAGGCCAGTTTTTTTTTCTGTGTTCACACAAAAGAGCCAAGGCTATGATGATGATCCATGAGGGCCGACTATAAACGACCTTTGAATCATCCAGCCAGCCCGGGCCCATTGCCCTTACCTGTGTGAATCTTCTCTCTCCCTGGCCGGTGTGGGTAAACACTGCTGGTAAGGGGGGAGGGCTATTTCTCCTCTTTAAATGGGTAGAAATCGATGAGAAGAACCTATTTTCTCTCTAGGGGGTGAATCATACTCTCTCTCCCTACCCCCGCAAGCGGCACTCTCCCATTTTGGGGGTCTGTAATTTGAGCTACTG
Source organism: Oscheius dolichura (assembly GCA_932521035.1). NCBI lineage: Eukaryota > Metazoa > Nematoda > Chromadorea > Rhabditida > Rhabditidae > Oscheius > Oscheius dolichura. The sequence continues at coordinate 1,387,822 of OW051494.1, read as the reverse complement.
ATTCCCGGACGCGAACAGTTTACACGACCGCAGGGTGGAGAGAGATGACTAAATTTAGCCACACAGCACTGTACTCATCACTCGTGATATTGGGGAAAGAAAATAGGGGAAAATATACACACCCGGGAAAAATTTAGGGGACTGGGGGGAAAAGTAGAAAAACAACCGGAAACGGGGCCTAATGAGTCCAATTGGAACGGTCACCAGTCGCCGGGAATGGGTTATTTTTAAAGGGATTTGTATCGGGAAAGGTCCCGAGTGGAAGAAACTGGCTACTGTAACTATCCAATAGGTTTCATCCTCATTATGCAGCGAGCTAGCCCAAAAGGCCGATTGAAGACCATTTGGAGAGGAAATGACCCTTTAGCGGGGTCAAAAGATCGTTCCCCTTTTAAAACCCGCTTTTTAAACTGTTCTAAACATTAAAACGCACGATAAAAGTAGGCTACCGTAATCTCATTATGCAACAAGCTGGCTCAAAATGCCACCAAAGGACGCGCCACGCCATTTAGAGAAGAAATGGCCCTTTGGCGGGGTCAGAGGGCCATTTTTCTCACAGAAAAGTGATTTTTTAAGGGCTTAAAAGATCTTTAAATAGTATATTATTTCAGGTAGACTCGTCCATCACCCCGCCGGCTGATGCCACCCAGCCTCTGGCCGGCTTGGCGCCCGAAGAAGGCCAATCCCCCGCAGCCCCCTCGTCTGCTCGCAGTAGTAACGGTTCAATCGTGAGTTGATTTCACTTTCCCCGCGTTTCTTGTTGACAGTTATAAAGAAGTGAGTGGAGAAAACCTCCGGAGGATAATCTCCATCGCTTATAGAGGAAAGTGTGCTCTGATCCCCTCCAAGGATTTAGATCATATGAGGGCTTTTAAAATGATTAGCCACTTCAGTTTAAGAGGCAGACAGACAAATAGAGCGGGATTACAGTAAGAAAGTATGATATTTCAGGTCTCGAGCGGATCCAATGATAAAGACGACGATGTAGACGTTGGAATGACCGGAAACCTATTGGAGATGATCAGTAAAAGTCTCCTGGGACAGATGACCCCGTTTAAAGTAAGCAGATTGGACAAATTACCGTAGAGGGAAGCGCGTGGGTTGCCGGGAAGAGAATTATTTGAACAGTCTTTGTGTGTACACGAGAGGATACAGTGAAAGGAGGAAGACCGAGAGAGGGGGATAGTGAGAGACTTTATTTGGGTCAGTACACTAGAATTTTGCGCAATGGAAATGAAATAATTTGAGCACGATCGGGGACGGAGAAAGGACACCCGGGAGCTAATCATTTGGGAATATTGCCACTTGGCGGGGAAAAAAAACGGAAGAATGCGCTAATTGGCGCTAAAAATCCCCGAAAAGTCTTTTTAATTAAATTTAAAAAAATAGATCTTGACAAGAAGAAGACGCTGTACTTTGGGAGCAGAAATCCGCGAGAAAATACCTTCTTTCTGAGGCGGGGAGAGATGAGTAGATTCTCAAGAGTTTATCCAACGCAAATCAGCCCAAAACGGCATAAAACGACCGGGGGAAACGTCACGACTATCCCGCTTTTCTTCGCCATTTTAATTTATCATACTGCCAGGCGGATACTGTAGAGAAGCACCATATTAACTTCTTGCAGCGATAGATTTTAAGAAAATTAAGAAACGAACCTAAAATTACTGATCCTTCCGGTACAAGTCGTTTGAAACCCTTCACAGCGGGCCAGGGGTTGAATTTACCGACCGGGCTGCTAATTTTTAATAAGAAGGACCATTTGCCTTTAAACTAAAACCGTTTAAATCTTCCCGCCATTAGTGAAAACAATTAAAGACGATTGCTCCACTACTAGGGACCCAGTAGAGCTCTACCGTAACCCTAGGACTTTAAATTAAGGACTGGCTTTCTCAAAGCCCGGGAAAACGCATTCCTGATCTACGCGTTTCGTTATGCTTTTTCCGTTGATTTCAATAAGACAACAATTTGTTATGATTAATATAAATCACGTCAAAAAATTACCAACAAAATACCAAAACAAGGCCAAAAACGCAGGCGCGTTCAAAATTCAAACGCACGCCAAAGGCGAATGGACGCTTGTAAACGCAGTCGTGGCGGGACCCTTGCGCTCAAGCCGAGGTCCCTCGGAGTTCCTTTAATTAACAACCAATTAAGTTAGATTAAAGAGAAATTAATGATTGATATTTTTCAGTTGGATGATGTCACGCGACCCCTGGGGCCTAGCCTCTCCCCGTCGCCTAAGCCCACCACCCCGAATCTTGTACCGGGAGCTGTTGCCGTCGCCCAATCGCCAGCTGCTCAGCTTTTTGCCGAGGTTTGCTACCTTATCATTTTATATTGTTATGTTTTCCCGCTCTGTTGCACTTTCGTGTTAGAACCCACAATAAACTAGCAGATACAATAGGGAAAAAGAAAGATTCGGTTGCCTATGGCGGGATTCAGATTGGACGACTTCAGGATGACTGGAGTTGGCACCGTAATCCAGCCGCTTCTATCCGATCCGGCGGCACCAATAAACAAACTCCCGTATGGAAATATTTTGTCTATAATAAGGCAGAAAATATTAGTCGGTAAGGGATGATTTTAGACCTTTAATGAATGGATAAATTCAGTTGTATTGTGGGAGATTGCACCTACATGTTGAAGGGACCCCATACCAGTACCCTAGCCTGTCATTTGAAGAAGCATCCCGTTGAATATGCTGAATTCCAGAAGTTGAAGGTACAGACAATTAAAGTAAATAAAAAAAGTAGGTAACTTTTAAGGTAGACTATACTAGAGAGCGCCATGGAGGACAGATGCCATCCTCGCCGTCTTCCTCGACGTCGACTGTCAGTAATGGCATTCCACCACCATTGAAGCCGATTAAAAAGAAGGAGAATCGACCGGATGTTAAGTAAGCAAGGGAAAATTAGTGGGAAGGAAGAAAAAGTAGAAACTCATCCGTAAAGTCTCGTCCAGTCAAAGGCATAAAGCCGACACAGTTTTGTAACAGTTTTGGATAAAGTTGATTCTCCTGCCGAGACTTTACGGGTGCAGGGAATCGGAATAGCGAGGGCCGAGCCATTCGAACTAATGCTGGATCCGGATATTGCATATTACCAGTGTTCTGCACATTTTTGGATAACTAACAAAGTGAGGAACCCTGCTTCAAAGGCTAGAAACGTTAGACGCGACAAATCGAGCTAAAATGAGAAATAGTGGAGAAAACAGCCAGTAGCCAAGAGGACTGCGGTAGCTGCGTTCAAAAAGCGGAAGTTCCAGAAAAAAAACTCAAGAATACTCCATTTGGGTATCAAGAACTGATTCTAACTTTCAGCAACATCGTCACGGCCCTGCGTAATCCGCCGACTTCCCCGATGCCGAATCTCGTTCAAAATCTTCTTGGCATGAACCCGCTCCAATTTATGATGACGAACACCGCCGCCCAGCAGCAACAGCCCGTACCTACCTCCACCGCCAACCTCACCGCAGCCCAAGCCACCAGTCAGATGCTACAACAAGCTGGTGAGTTCTAGAAGAAAAGACGCGAAGAGGAAAATATGTCTTATAGGTCTGACTCTCACCCCCTCTGGACAGATTATCCCCTCGAAGAAGTGGCGACGAGATGAGCGGCGACAACGGGAATTGGAGTCGCGGCTGGCAGTCGCTCTGGCTTCTTCTCACATTCCATCGGACGTGTTGACCAGCCCCCTGTGGAAGGAGCTGTTCGAAGCAGCCCAGCCGAAGTTCTCCTTCCCGGAAGATATTTCCCTCATTGAGCAGCTCGTCGGATCACATCACAGCCGGCTGACGCAGGCTATAAAGTCACATATTGCCTCTTCCCGAAAGGTAGGGATCTCCTTGGAAAATAAGGAGCCGTCCATATTTCAGATTTGTCTAATAGTCGAAGGTGTGAAGTTCCCCGTCCCTGGTCAAGACGATCCCCAGCGTTCTCTCCTCATCAGTGCCAGTTTTCCCGGTTACAATGGTCAAAAATACGAGGTAGGCCACCTCTTCCTGAGCTAAATAATCTCTTCGTTAAGGTACAAACAGTTCTAATTGCTTTCCGTAACGTCACCGCGGCTGAAACCCTCCCCGAGGCAATTACCCTCACAATTGAACAGGTACCGTAACCCAATCCCCAAATTAAAAGCATTTCTAGGTCTTGTCGGATTTTGAGATTCCCATGGATAAAATCAGCAAGGTTGTCTGTTTGGGGATCAAAGGAGCGGGAGGACTGGACTTCGGCGAACTCTACGACAAGCAGGTAATCGCGCCCCAATGCGAAATCAACAAAATTTGAGTTTTCAGATTGACAGCTTCTGTGACCGCCTCCTGACAGCTTTCAATTTCTACCTGGATAATTCCCAAACCGTCAAGGAGCTGAAGGAGGCCGTCTTCGCCATGATCGTCTGCATCGTCGCCAAACCAGAAGCCCTGGTCGCGTTGAATAAAGCCGCCGGTGGGCATGTGGACCTCCCGTTGACGGAGCACTTCATCACTCTTTGTGAAGCCGTCTTAAAGTTCAAGGACGTCATGCAGCTCATCTTGGCACAGGGCCCCAGCTTGGCTAACTTCTCCGAGCAGCAGTGGACTCTCCTCCGTGGACTGGTCCATGCCGCCCAGCTTATTAAACAAGCAGCCAGTGGGGATATTACCACCATCGACGGAGCCATCCCGGCTCTTCGACAGCTTATAACCTCCCTGGAAAAGGTACCGTACTCCTTTTAGAATCCCTTATAATCAAATTAAAAATTTAGGAATCGATTTTGGCTCCGGTGGCGGATGAGTTGAAAGGAACCATTGAAGACCACCTGGAGAGTATTCTGAATGTCAATGCGGATAACTTTGACGGAACTTATGTCCTCTCAACGGCTTTGAATCCACAATTGGCTGTTTTATTGAGCGATGAACAGATTGCCTACGCTAAAAAGACACTGGAAAAACAGGTAAGAGAAGGGAATTTGAAGGAATTTGAGCTGGAGGACCTGCGGGGTACTGTAGACCTGTTTGGCGGGGAAATCTCCTGTTAGGCGCCAAAAATCCGCATTTTTTCGTATTTTTTAAGCTTGAAGGGTTAACTAAAGGCCTAAAATTACTGTAGGACAAAAACTAATACAAATAGGATGTAATGGGTTACGGTAGCCTCTGGAAGTGACTACAAGTCTTAGAACATCAGAAACTCGGACTTCTTTGGGGTTTTTTGGAATTTTTAAGTATTTATTAAAGGCCTAAAACCCTGGAAAATATGATGATATGAGGATACTGTAAATCTGATGCGATTTTCCCCGGATTATCGTCATTTTTCAGTTGCGCTCCCGAATCCCAGCCAACAATCGTCCAAATGGCGTGGATGCCCTTCTGGCTAATGTAATGAACCAGACGAAAATGTGTGGAAGTGATCTGGCTACAAATCCCGTCTTCGCCGATATTTTCCAACAGGCTCACGAGAGGATTCAGCAGGATAAGAGCCCGTCTCGTGAACAAATGGCCCAACATGTTGTCAACACTTATTTTGATGAGATTCTCAATGGCGTGAGTTTTTATCCATCTTTAGGCCATAGTTAACAAGGGATAGAGAAAAATGAATACATTTTCAGTGTGCTGTGGATGCCCTTTTGGGTGTGCCGTTTGGTAATCGAGCCTTCGGACATCCCTTCCAAGCACCTCTTCTGTTCTGGCAACAGGCTAATGGCAATTGTCCTCAGGTACGCGGTTAAATACAACATTTCAACCACAAAATGTGCTATTTTTTGGCTGAGTGTCATACGTATTAGTCCTTTAATTAGTTCTAAAAGCTACGCAGCCAAATTCAGACCCCAAAAAATAGCTACTTTCTCTCAATTTTCTATCTCCTACTGCGGAAAAAGTAATCGCGCTCTAACGCTAAGCTTTTCGACAATAACTGTTTCAGTTTTTCAATTACCGAGTTAATTATTAAATAGACTTGAATATTTATCGTTTTGAGAGGGTAAAACAGTCATAATCGAAAATCCGGGACTTTAGTTCTCGTAGAGAAGTAATCGCGCTCTTTTGCTAAATTTTCTTACTGTAATCAGTCAAATCCTTCATTTTTTTTTCTTAAGAATATGATTAAAAGAATATACTCATTCCGATTTCAGTTCTCTGAACTTGCCCAGGAGCTTCTCTGCATTCCCCAGGCGCCTCCACAAGCTGGTAAATTCCTCTCCCAGCGGAATCGTGACGCCCCCTGGCATCAGCCGGACATTTCCCTTCTCCTGTCGCATTTGGATAAACCCGATCGACTGGAGAGGAATCTCCTGATCCGGGCTAATCGTTCCTTCCTCCCTAAAACTTATTAATTTATCTACCGTAACCCATTGGGATTCCTCCAGCATTTATTCCCCCATCCTCCTTCTCTCTCTCTCTCGTTTTTATGCATTACACACGCGAATGCTTTAATATTCTTGCCGTTTTAATATTATTCTCTATAAAACATTTCCTCCCTTTAAATTGTATATTTTGTCCTTGTTTTTCCTATTTTTGTGGCATAGTCATGGGTTTCTTCCACTTTTCTCTATCTATCGTCTTTTTAACCTGGGCGATCTCTTTTCCCTCCGTTTTCTTCTCTTCTTTTCCTCGCTAGCCCCCCCTTTTTTTTGTTGGTTCTGCCCCCATTTTCTATTCCCCTTTTGTGCAATATGGCATCCAGAGTAGAGTCTACTCCCCCGTTACAGTGTCCCCGTTCCTTCCTGTGATTTTCTCCCCGACTATTTATTCATGTTTCCCCCTGATTTTAGTTGATCTGTTTGTGCCTGTCTTCTGCCCTCCTCCAGCGTTAGTTTTCCCCCTTCTTTCTTTCCCCCTTTTACCCCTTGTTTGGATCTTATAAAAACAGAAGAAGAAAAAATGCAAACCTAATAAATAAATATCTTTATTTATAGAAGTTGTTCTATTGAAAAATAAATAAAACAATGAAGGAGGAAATGATAATGAAAAGAGATTTTGTGTGGTACAAAGTCTTCTAAATCTCCACCGGCTCACTAGGATCTAACCGGTTTCCTCTGAAACCCACCCACTCAACTCCATCACACTCCATCTCTAGATAATCGGCTGTTGGCATTAGAAATTCTGAACGGTCTTTCCAAAAGTAGAGAGACACATAAAGGCGTCTTGCATGAATAACATCTGTCTCCATTCTTACAGCAAAGAGAGCATTTTTACCTGTACAGCTGGTCAAACGAATGTTAGAGGTTGAGATCCACTAAATTTTATATGCGTTTTACTTCTTGTTTACCTGTGTATGATTCGTTATATATTCTTTTTGCCCATGGATATGTGTATAAAAGAAGGGATGAGTGTCCAGAGCTCCATAGGGAGTTTGTCCGAGATGGCGCTTAAACATCACACACGGATCTAATTTGACGTCTTCGACCACAGGATTCCGCCAGATTTCAACCCTTTCTTCGTTGAGCATAATGAGATCTCTGCGGAATGCAACACGCTTAACTTGAGCGAATGATGGTGGAAGCTGGTCTTCGTAAAATGCCTGGAAAGGTAGTTTTGTTGGCTCTATAGTACACTAGCCGGTCAATGAAATTTCCGCGCCGCGTTTGCATCTGTAGCTGATTCATTTTTTTGACTATTTTCTAAAATTCAAGCAATATCTTGTAGCGCAGATCAAGGCGATTCTAACCAACTGGCGTTTGGCTCAATACGCCTTACAGAAAATTTTCTATGAACACAAACGTGTGAAAACATCGAAATATGAATTTTTGCACTTCTAGAAACTTTTCTCTTGCGTATATGAAGCTAAAATCCTGTTGGTTAGAATCGCCTTGATCTGCGCTACTAGATACTGCTTGAATTTTAGAAAATAGTCAAGAAATGAACCAGCTACAGATGCAAACGCGGCGTGGAAATTTCATTGACCGGTTAATGTACAATAGAACCGTTTTGTTCTGGTTATTTTTTAATCAAAATTGTAGGAAAATATGTGTAGCTCCATATTCCAAGATTCTAGAAACTAATCCCCTTTTTATTGGTTTCGTGAATTTCGAAAAACGCCGAAAATCCATTCTGTCAGAGCTCGACACAAAAATGGCCTCACCATAGCAATATCCCGAATCAGCTGTGGCCAGTAACCGAGATCCATCACAGAAGGTGCCACCCTGTCATCTATGATAAGATTCTCAACATGGGCAGGATATTCTCTGAATTTCCACGTTTCATAGGAATGAATATGAGAGTAAACGATAACTGTTTTAGCCGATTTCTAAAGTTTCTCTATTTAAAAAAAAAAGAAATAATCTCCAACTGGAATTGTAGACTGATGGCCATAGAGTAGAAGACATCGTGGTTTGATTATTTCAAGGATGTCCTGGGGAGTGAAGTAGGCGGTAGCTGCTCCTGTTCTCCATGATCTTCCTCTCAAGAAGGTCATATATTCTTGTAAGACTACTGGCTCCATGAAAGTGGTCTACAAAAGATAGGGTATAGTTAGGGACCGGAAACGCGCGCCAAAAGGGGGTAACACTTTTTGTTCAGGAATTTTGGTCTTTTTTTAGAAAAGAAGTGATATCTCCGCAAATAATGACGTTTATTGGCTGAATTCCTCGCCCGTTATATAATTTGTTGAAACTACAGTGTAAGACTTGGCTATTCCAACGAAAACAACTTACAGTGTGTATGAATAATGGATTTTCCGATCCGGTTATGATTTTATCAAATACAAAGCCGACGAGTTCCATCTTCGCTTCCCGCAGACTCATTTCAACGATTTTCTTCGACTCCTTTTCTGGGCGGATTTTAAAAATAACTTCATCAGGAGAATTTAACCGAACGACTTCCTTAACCACATTCATGTCTCATAATAAAGATGAACTTACACGTGCCCAGCGCCATAGCTGTTCCTCCTCTGAACTAAAACCTCCGGGGTATGGTAGCTTTGGGTTGATGTCTATTCGAAATAAAACTATTTTCACATATTTTCCGTTGTTTTCAGCGAAGGCATTCATCTTTTTGCAAGTCTGCCGCATTCTAATGTAGGAGACGGCAGACATTTTTTGGAAAATGTGAAGGGCAATTATATCACTGGTGGAAGAGAGAGAAAAGAGAATAGAAGACATGGCAGTCTGAAGTGAAACTTGAAACAGAATGCAATATGGTTAAAAGCGATGGATAAACAAAAGCGACAAAGACAACAACAATAGCTTTCTTCTGATCGAAGCTCTTTCAAAAGTCAGAAGTGTAATTTGAATTTCATTATACAATATCTATCGCCGAGCCTCTTCATGGCTAAGGGGAACGACGCCCTGCGAGCAGGCGACCTCGTACATCTGATATAAGCCGAATGTTCCAATCTCCTCGTACACTTGTGGAGCTCTGCGAGGACGAGGCTCATTGCCATCTATTTTGTTAGATAGTTCACCGAGACCAATAGCCATCATCATTGAATATTCGAGGAAGAAGGCCGTCTTCTCGGTGGAGCAAGGGAATCCCACGACGGAACACATCGTATTGCCCGTTGCCCAAATATCCTGTATGTTGGCAATCTTACGGCTGTTGGAGAAGGCTTCATTCGGCCGGTAATGTTGTGCCGCCTCATGCCCATGATCAAAATGTCGTCCGTCCACACCTTTGCCCACATCAAAAATGGCCATCACAAATGTTTGGAAGGTCATCGGAAAGAGGTGGCGACAGTCCAGCAGCAAATAGACATAGTAATGCTTCCTTTCGCCAACGGTGTGTACAGGATAAAGAATTCCACCCGCCAAATTTGCCAGCATCATGAGGACTACACCATCTTGGAAATACTCTACAAACTGTCCGGGAGAGCAAGAGTCCGGTTGCGGCGGCGTTTGCCCAAAAACAGCATTCACAATGGAGACGATCCATATATAAAGACGTCTCACATCACGACTCGACCAATGACCACTATTGACTTGTCAGGATTGGGCGTTGTGACCACTGGCAGGAGCGGTTGGGTTCCGCCAACCGCAGGCGTTACAGAATGTCGCCATTGTGAACATTTCTTTTCTCTTCCCTTCGCCCCCAGGACTAAAAGTTACCTGTCGACGAGATGAGCTTGTGGAAGATGATAATTCTGGCAGACTAACAAGGGAACCTTTTCAGTTTACCGTGGGTTCACGCACTATACCATTCTATAGATCATCAAAATTTATCCTAGAAATTGTTGTCTGTTTTCCCGAAATGGCTCGGGTTACGGCGTGGCACGCTGTAGAAGTTTGTGTGTGAATTTGTCAAAACTGGTTTTCGCCGTTATTTTTGTAAATCCATACTGATACAACCTTGACTTAAGTTTACAGTTTGTTAGGTTGTAACCCGAAATTTAAAAATCTAGATCTGATGACTTGAGTTCCCGTTTCCGTTCAGCTATCGTTCCCTTCCAATTATATTGCCTCTATTAGAGTGTTCCAAAAATTCGTTAAAAAAGCGCGTAACTATTTATTTTTTGCACTTTGTGGGTGGATTTTGGTGTCCAAATGATCCTCTGCTCATTCTCCAGAACCGTATATGGTTTTCGATAGGAGTTTCCTGCTACACTGTTCAGCTGTATGCCGATCTATTTCGGAATTTTTTGGGTTGGGTGCTGGTGAGAGTCACCGCGAAAGTTTTATAAGATTCCAAGTACGCCATTTTGAAGGGCTTGACATCTTCTTTCAGACAAAAAAAAGTTTGTCCCGGTAGCCAAATTTGAGAACGCAGGCGTACGGAGGAATGGAGCCTCAAAGTTTCGAAAAATTACACAACGTTTTTTGAGCTAGCCTGGTGAGACTAGGGTCATTCGATGGCGCTTCTTGGCGTTTTCACGGTTTATTCTTGGTTAAGCTCTGGTGCGTCACAGTGAGGAATCGACAGCACTTGACCGGATTCTGATCCCCTTTCCATAGCCAGCCGAATTCGGTCAGTCAATGGTCAAAAATGGTTTCACTTCTGTTTTGTCAAAGTCGTGGATTTCGACCAAAACCAATGGAACGGGGGGAGACCGCCGGCCGGCCAAGGCGCCCCTCATAAATACTGGGCAAATCTAGATAACCTCAGGAAATTGTTCCAGATTCGTCTTCTCTACAGCTAGAAGACGTCCAATCTTTGCTCCAACTGGGAATATCACCGAAACTCTTCGTCAGTTTATCTTCTTATATATCCATACAAAAGAGAAGTTACAGTATTCTTCAACGTGGCCCAAGTGAGGAAATGTGTCTCGAATTCGACACATCTGGATATCGACGCGGATAGTACCTGCCTACCGAGCGAGAAATGTATCAATGGAGAGTGCAGAATGTGAGTTTCCCTTATTTTTTTCCGTAGAATGGGACAAATTATTAGCCAAACCCCGTTCTTTTCATGGAATTTGGAAATTTTGGATCCTTCGGTCTGCAACTAGTGGCGTTTTGTTTAATGAAAAAATATATATGAACATCTTGAAACGTTAGCTTCCGTCCCTTCCTGTCCATTGAGCAATCATGAAGCAAATCAGACTGTAAAATGTTTTGTTCTTCCAATATAAACCAGTGTCTATCTCCGGCGACATTGCGAGCGCTATAGAACAAAGAAACTGATAAATAGGGGCTCCTTTATTACTTTGTAGGGTGTAATTTTGGCAACATATTACATAAACATAGCGCTTTTAGTTTCAAAGGCTATACTTATTCTTTCGGTGAAACTTCCAGTGATTATGCTCTTGTTTGAATGGGAAAATTCAATACAAGTCTCCTTTTTTTTCCTTTATTTACTGAAAAGCAATCGGTTTTACTTTCTCGTCCCTCACATGCTAAACAATTGAACCTAAGAAGAAGAAAAAGAACTGGGCCGCAAAATTCTAACAAAGATGAAGATTTTTAGTTTTTTTTTTCCAATGGGAAGCGCTATGCCAAGTAACAAATTATATAAGGGAATTGTTATAAGATACCCTGGAAACTGAAAGTTTAGGAAACTTTGGCCCGGAGAATATGGCTGCATAACGGATCTGGAATGTTCTGCTCGTTGTCCAAATACGTATTGTGAGAAGAGGAAGAGTGACAAGAATGTGGCAGTGTCAATGCAAGGATGGCCTGATGCTCTATGGACGTTGTTGTGAGTGTCTTTCTGCCATTTTTTGCTGATTTTACCCGTAAAAGGGTGATTAGGACAGTTTTCCCTTTCTTTACCGCGTTTATTTCCGTTTTATGGAGGCCATATAACTTTCATCTGGGAAGTTTTTATCAATCTGCGATCTGAATTTTGAACTGAACTTTTCTTGTTTTCTCTGGGCAATAAATTCCCGGTTGGAAAAATATGGACAATGGTTTCTTCCAAAGAAAATACCCCAATTTCAGTCGATGTGAAAATAAATATCTTTTCATCCCTTCCGTCTTCAATCCACTGCAGCTACTATTTTGCAAAGAAAACCACTCTGTGATTCTTCATCCATGTTTCTTCCACATTTTTCCCTTGTTCCCCTTCTACCGTACCCGCTGTTCGTCCACCATACATTTTCTGACTGTTCATCCATGTTTTCTCTGAACTCATTGTCCGAGCTTGTGTTTAATTCTACCGATTGAGTTTCTCGGCATTTTCTTTTTGTCCTCTCAAAATATTGCTTTCCAATATAAGACGGATTGATTTTTTTAATGTTTATTAACAATTTTAACGAGTAGTTACGCATACAAAATGGTTTTGTCTACAGTTTTCATCAAGTAGCGGCAATCATGCAGAAAAGGCCATACTGACTATTACACACTGTGTTGTACCACATACCAAGATAGCCTGGAATTGCACCCATCTAAAACATAGCGGTCTTCTTCTAGCTTTTTATATTTTTACCAACATGCAATTCGGACCAGCCATCGGATAGCCGTCGGCAGTATCCCAATTCTCATAGGGGCCGTACTAAAGGATATTACATAACAATGAATGAAAGGAGGCGTTACCATAGTTCCATCAGTCCAATACCATGTGCCTAGCATCCCTGTCGGTGAATAACCACCCAAGAAAACAAAGCCATTCGTCGCACCAGCAATGTTACCTAGGAAGGAAATTCATTGGTTCGACTAAATTGTTTCTAAATATATCGACAAAATTTTTTTCCAAATGATTCCAAATGTTCAAATGATTCCAAATGTTCCTTCTAAGAACCGCTTTCTTCTTTAGAATCTAGGTGTAGCAGGGTATTTGGTCGCGGTGGTTTGATCAAACAATTGAGCCAAATGCTTTCTAAAAAAAGTTTATCCCCGTAGTGAACTCTTTTTGTACATTCCTGTCAAGGCACGATGGCACCTTTGAGTTCCTCTTTTCAAGATAGTGATTAATAGTTTTGCTCCATTTGCATGGCCATAAAACCCAGACGCATTGATAAAATTAGTCGCCGTTCAAAAAAAATGAAACCTACTGGAGATAAAATCATTTTCATCCGCATTATGAATGGAAGCCAATGTTGCACCTGCCACCAGAGCATTACATTTCGCATCATTCGTCATTCCGGCTGATGCTGGTACAAGTAGATAGCAGAAATTGTTGGCTGGATTGAATATCCACGAGGGAGGACACACTGAAACACAGAAATTTAAATAGGAACGATTGGAAATGGAGGGTTTTCACTGATCCCAATTCTGTAGCCTAAATAAACAAAGCGGCTTTTTTTTGTTCAGTTTTAGTCGAAAATGACTTTTGGCGCGCTCTTTCAAACCGCTCTAACTCCTCTAAAGAACCACTTTCCGAGAGGCTATTAGCGCTTTTCGCCACCTCATCAACCTCACCAAATGCTCGCCGCGTTTGATTAATTCGAACTTGCTTATTTTTTTTTGCTTCTATCAGAATTTTATGGCGAACAAGATGAAATAGGTCATGTTCCATGAAAATAAAGAATCGTTTAGATATAACCCAAAATAGAATTTTTGGGGTGAAACTAGCGTTTTTGCAGATGGGTTGCTCACTTCCTGTTGTTGTGGTTGTAGTCGTCGTCGTGCTCGTCGTCGTCGTTGTGGTCGATGTGGTCGATGTGGTCGTAGTTGGCTCGGCAGTTGCCTGACTGGTCGTTTCGGCCGTCATAGCCAATACGGTCGTCAGTAAAACGGAAGTTGTCGCTTCCATCTCGTCCTCGTACATATCGTCCGCTGGAAATCTCATTGAAAGAAGAATAAAATAGACTTACGGGTTACGGTAGGGATGCAGGAGGAGGCAAGGGGAAGACGGCATAGGAATAAAAGAAGAACAGCTCTAAAATCAGCCATATCACGCGCTAATCGGTCGGGATAATGGCGACGAGAAAGGGATACGCCTTTTCACCGCAGCTACAGATCGCACCGCCATTGCACTTGCTAATCAAACGAGAAACAGAAAGGCTGGTGGCTAGCGCCCTCACAGCCAGCGGTGCGAGAAAGATTTGATCGGGGATCGACTTATCGATCCGTCCGAAACTGTTGTGGGAACAACCCGAAATGGCAACCGTAACGAAAGAAAACAACCCTTTAAACAAAATTTTTCGGGGGTTGACCTTATGCCGAAAGAGTTTCCGATGAGAAAATTAGTTGATTTTGTTGTTGGCAAGAAGCCCTTATCTTTTATTCTCCTATCAATACCGGTCTACCCCCTTCTCCCTTTTAACAAACTTCTAGAACTTAATAGATTCCGGTAACCGTATTTATATCATATTTTACTTGTTGTTAAAGAAATCGTTCGTTTTACTTTAACCGAGATTACGAACAGAGAACAAATAGGAAATGGAAGCGGAGGAAGGATTTATAAAGGAGATCAGCTAGATTTTGGGTGAGTTTTAGAATTTCGTAAGTGAAGAAGAATAGTTTAGAAAAGTTGCTGTGAAGGAGGTCTTCTGGTCAAAGGAACATCCGCTCGAAAAATATAAACAGGAGATCGAGGCTCTCGTCACGGTACAATCAAGCTTTTGTTGTTCAATAAAAACAACTTTTTAGCATCGGCATCGAAACATTGTACGCCTGTTCGGAACTCTTTGGGACGGGGAGAATGCCGCAAATTATTTGGGTTATGTAATGGAATATATGGAAGAGAGCACGCTTCACGATGGTTTGCCCCTTTATTTTAAACTGGAAACGATTTTTAAGTTATTAATAACAAGACTAGAAGAGCCCAGCTTTATTGAGGGCGCCTTCCGGATGCCCCTGTTGTGTGTTGGTCAAGGTTCTTCCTTCAAAGTCGGGTCAAGATCCGAATTTGAAAAAACGAAAAGCGAAACCATTTTTAACCATTTTTTTGAGCTGAGGAATTGAGAGTAGGCTCATTCGAACCGATAATTTTTGCTGCGCCGAACTGCACTTTTAGATTTTTTTGAAAGTGAGGCAGTGAGGAGGAAACGAGCTTTTAAATTTCCAAAATTGACACACGTTTTTTTGAGCTAGAGTGACGAGAGTAGGCTCATTCGATGGCGCTTCTTGGCGTATTGGCGGTTTATTTTTTTGCAAAGTTCTGGCGCGTAACAGTGAGGATTCGACAGCACTTTACCAAAGTTAAGCCCTTTTTCTATAGCCGGCCGGGTTCGGTCAGCCGGCGATCAGAATGGTCTGGGATTGGTCAAAGCCGGGGATCTCGACCAAAACCAACAGAACGGGGGAGACTCTAAACGCGGAGCCTCCGCCAACACAAAACAGAAAGAACTGGGAAAATCTAGTCACCATATAAAAAATCATGGTTTTCCTTTCGACCCTTCCCCCAGCTTATCCATCTACGGTTTATTCAAAACAATTTACTATCGAGTTCAATCAACAATATCATTGGCAGACAGAAGGTCTTACAGCATCGACAATCATATTCGTCAAAGCCTGTTCATCCATAGAGAAGAACGTTGTCGCATTGAAAATGTTAGAAGTGAATGTTGAGACTCCTGTGGCTGCTAAGTATCGTACTCTTGTAAATCTATAAGGCTATAACAAACCATTGATGGCTACTCCAAAGGTGTATTCGAATTTTTGAGTGTTCAGGGGAGCACAGGCGGCAAAATCTTGAGCACTACGACCGGAGTAGAAGACGAGGCAAGAATGCTCCGTCCCTGGTGGGATTGTATAGGAGTTCAGCTGGTCAATAAAACTAAGAATTGTTTCTGCCTGAAGCATAATAAAATGTAGACTACCTGCATAAGTCGACATTATTATTCCCGGTGCTTTTAATAAGAGGTTTCTCATAGTTATATTTAGTATAATTAGCTGGGGCCAATACAGAATCGGAACTGTTTACATTGCCATAAGCAGCATAATTCCAATAAAGATCCAATAGACACTAGAGAGAAGAGAAATATTGTTTTTATAGATCATTTCCAACGGATATTCCTCGGGAAAACCTCTCCGCTACGGGACCATGAAGCTTTCAAACCTGGTCCCATAGCGGAGACGCGCCGCCAAATTTGAATCCGTTGGAAATGGACTATAGTCAAATGGAAACCACTGCCGTCTCAAAAATATAACCTTTGGATTTCCCGAATTACTTTGTTGATATTGACTAGTTATGTCGGAAAGCATTTGACCAATCATCTGATTTTCCTAAAATTATAAGGTTGAATCAAAAGAGAAACGCCTCTTTACATTATAATAGTAATTAGAAGCCGATTGATTATAATAGCCAAGGTAACTGTAATCCACAACAAATGAGCAGCTAAGCTTTTCTAAAAGAGGCGCTTGTCTTTTAACAACTTATACCACAATACAAAATCCAACTGATTAGACCTACTATTTAGCGTATATCTCAATTCCTGCCAATCATAAGTATGATTCGAATCCCCGATGGTAGTGTAAACAGCGCGCATAATATTAGTTGGTGAGATGACGGTATTATACCAATCTCCACCATCAAAGCTAAATATAGAGATAGAATATATTCTACAGTGTTCCTATATAAAACATACGTATAAAATGGCTGGTCATTTGGGTCTTCACTGCTGTAAAATTCAAATTTGCTGATGCTTGTATTCGCAAGGAAGTTATTAACAGTGTCACTAAAGTAGGTAATGGTCATCACGGGATGTAGCTCCTCTTCCGCATTTTGGATATATTCACAATGATTTGCTTCTTGTCCGTAGGGATAGTAAGGATATCCTGGAGAATTGAGGGACCCATATCCTTGTAGGTATTGAGGACCGTTACAAATAACGGGAGCCGTAGTTGGAAATGGTACATACGGGCTGTCACACTCATTTACAAGAGCTGAAAATAATGTTTAGATTAGAAATTTATGATCTAACGTTTCTTGCACGGAACATATTCCGTCAGCGGTTGAGTACAGCTGTCCGTATACCAGTAATCAGCAGGTACTTGGCTACCATTTAGGGCCATATAAGAGCAGGGACTAGAAGTAACGGAAGGGGTCACTGAAAGCGAAAAAATGACGGGCTATATGAGACTCGAGGCGCTGACAATTCTCCCTGTTAGTTTTCCAAAAAAAGAGGGTTACCGTACCGGATCGCAAAACCTTCCGCGCGGAACCTTTTGAACAAAGGGCATCGGGATTTTCAATTTCGCTCAATTTTCTTCCCCATCTACACAAAATATCCCGAAGAGGCAAATGTACGGTAGCCTTATTTTTTTTGAAGAGGACTATACTTACGGTAGTTAGTATAATCAATAGTACTGCCGTCAAACCATTGATTACCGCTCCCATTTCTTCCCAAAAACGTTGAAGTAATCCAACTGGTATTAATGTTGTCGTTATAAGGATTGTAGGTGATCAGTAGATCACGAATAAAGGTATTTTCCTGAATAGCTCTCGTCAAGGTCACAAATATCCATTCTACACATTCATACAATTGAAATGAATGAATATAGTCCATTTCCAACGTATATTCCATGGATTCAAATTTGGCGGCGCGTCTCCGCTACGGTACCAAGAAGTCTGAAGGTCTCCTGGTCTCGCAGCGAAGAGGTTTTCCGTGGAATATCCGTTGGAAATGGACTATAATCCTTACCCCTTCCGAATGAATAGAAGCAACATGCGCACATGTTTTTTTGCAAATATTTTCTCCTGTATCTACATCTCCAGCAATCTCTATAGTATAGCAATGGCCATCGAAATAATAAGGCATAAAATATGAAATAGAGGGTGCAAGTTGAAGTGAGCACGCAGGCGCTAAAAAAATAATATTTCTCTAGGAGTAGCAAATTTAACCATTGTTAGTGGGGGTAAATTTGCAATAGTAGCCGATATCTGTAGAGATAAAACATGATTCACTTTTCCATTTTGCAGTTGTCACATCCTGATAGACGCAGGGACCAAGTGTAGCGTTGGGAAAGCCTAAAATAAAGATAAACTAGTTTTAGGGAAATGCCAATTAGCCAACCTGTATCAAAATTACTATAAGATGCTTTTGTCACGGGCGTTCTATCGCTCCAAGTACAGGAGGAAGCTTCGTTTCCCGTGCACGTCAGCCCCAACCACATTCCTGCTATTTTTTCACCATACGGAGTGCCATTCATGGCTTTCTGTTGTAATGCCGAATTATCAAAAGCATTTGTCAAAATTGGAAGATACGAATTGTACCTGGCACAGTTTGAATAAATATCACTCCATGATATTGGATAAGTTCTCAACTGAAAGAAAAAAACAAGAAATATTAATGGAAACAAGGATACTTGACTGTAACAACTTCCATCTCCTCCATCTTGGAAATCATAGGCGGCATAGGTGGCCCATGGTGGAACAACAGGACACACCAGGGCAGCAGTTCCTAAACGAAAAGACAATTATAGCCCATTTCCAACGGATATTCCACGGATTCAAATTTGGCGGCGCGTCACCGCTACGGGCCAGGGTTGAAAGTTTGCTGGTCCCGTAGTGGAGAGGGCTTTTTTCGAGAATATCCGTTGGAAATGGACTATAATATTCTCTCGTCTAGTTAGAATTTAATTTGCATGACTTTTTTAATTCCGTTACCTGAAAACAGCAGCAAAATCGCCAAGAGACGAAGCATCGGGTAAAATGATAAGAAGACGCAAACGTTTCGGTGACTTTGTGAATTTGATCTCCTTATCAGTGTGTCCAATCCCATTAACGGAATAATCTTGCTTACTTGTTGGAGAAAACTGTGCTCGTCAAGCAACATTTGAATTTTGGCCGCGATTTGTTGAAGCATGCCTTTGAGAACACCTCAAAATTCATTGGAGAGATATGTTGATTGTTCCGTGTCACCCGATGCTTGTGCTCCGGTGGGAATTGTGATATTTTGTTTCCAAATGATAAGAAAATAAAGAGTGAGATCATGGAAACATCAGTTATGGCCGGCCGCCGATAAGGAGTAGAGAGGAAACCGTCTTCTCAATTTCGGGTCATAATATATTTTAACAAGAAGGTGAAAAAAGGAAGAAAGCCAGCCGGGTGGAATATTTATTAGTGGGAAGGATAATATGTTAAATAGTACCAGTCATAAGTATGTCTCGGATCTCCTATTGTAGTGTAAACGGCTCGCAGAATATTCGTTGGTGAAGTTACCGTATCCGGGTATGAATTGTGAGGATTACCATTGTAGCTAAACCGATCAGCCACTTATTAGCCAATCCATCAACTTACGTATAAAACGGCTCGTCACTTGGATCCTCACTTGCATAAAATGAAAATTTGCTTATAGTAGAATTCAGAACGAAGTTGTTGTAGGTACTGTAGTAGACTTTCATTGTAGGATGCAATCCCTCGTCCGCTTTTTGGATGTATACACATTGATTTGCCTCTTGTCCATAAGGGTTGTAGGGATATCCTGGCGAGTAGACGGTCCCGTTTCCTTGCAAATATTGAATCTGCTTACAGTCAGTTGGAGCTTGTGTAGGGAATGGAATATAGGGAGCATCACAATCATTCACAAGAGCTAAAAAATAGTGTTCAAATTTGAAATTTGGGGACTTACGTTTCTTACAGACAAGATATTTTGCCCTAATTTGAGTGCAATCGTCTGTATACCAAGAACCAAAGGGTACTTGGCTGATATTTAGAGCTAGGAAAGAGCAAGGGCCTTGAGAAGGCGAGGGAGGGCCTGGAATTATAGAATTTTAGGGAGATATCAAGGTATGGAAGGTGGAAATTAGAAAATTGGTAAGTTTCTACTTTTTTATAAAAAAGGGGCTAATGTAACCGACACTTTTTTTTGATCTTGTGAGTCGAGAGTAGGCTCATTCGAACCGATAATTTTTGCTCTTTACAGCCAGGTACTTTTGGTAGCGTGAGGTTGAGGGCGTCGGGAGGTAGCGAGCCTCAAAGTTTCGAAAAATTACACAACGTTTTTTGAGCTAGCCTGGTAGGAGTAGTGCCATTCGATGGCGCTTCTTGGCGTATTGGCGGTTTATTTTTTGCTAAGCTCTGGCGCGTAATAGTGAGGAATCGACAGCACTTTACCAAAGTTAAGCCCTTTTTCTATAGCCGGCCGGGTTCGGTCAGCCAATGGTTAAACGGGTGCTATCGCCTTTTGGAGTTTGCACATTAAGATAAAACGTTCCAACACAAAACGGGGGCGTCGGCCGGCCAAGGATGTATGTGCTGGATGGGGGCCTACGACACAACAAAACTGGGTAAATCTAGTCGAACCATAAACATGGATGCAATCCGAAAAAGTTGTCTTACCACCGTCTAACCCGAAAAAGTCTACTACAAAGACTGTTTATCGGGTGTTTTTGGTTGAATTATGGTTCACTAAATATACCTTGAAAAGTTCTACAAGCTGCCTTTTGAATCTCCGAAAATGACCAAAAAATGACCGAGATACACACATAAACAAGTCCTACTTACCATAACGGGTGTAATCCACAGCCGTACCATCAAACCATTGGCTGTCCCCTGTTTTCATGCCCAAGTAACCGCTGTAAATGAACGAGTAAATATATCGAAGGCTCCCGGCCATTTCTGACAACAAATCTCTGACATAGGAATTTTCCTAAATAAATTTTTCACCTCTAGAGAGCTATGATAGTCCTTACCGCTTCTGAATGAATAGAAACAATATGTCCGCACGTTTGGGTACATATATTTTCTGCCTCGTTAACATTTCTCGAATCATAGAGACTATAGCAATGCCCGTTGAAATAATCAGGATAGTCATACAGCGGATCAACATCTAGGGTCATATTTGAAGCGGCGCACATAGGGACTGGAATAGATATTAAAATTAGCTAGTAATAATGAGCGAACCATTATTACTCGGGGTAAATTTACAGAAAAATCCTATATTATAGATGGTTGCACACGATTCGCTCCTCCATTTGCCGCTTGTCACTTCTTGATAGACACAGGGGCCACGGGTAGTGTTGGGGAAACCTGAAAATGTTCAAAATTTGAGCGTAGAAGTGTTTCTAACGTTGTGATTTTTTACTTTTGGGCGCCGCGATCATACATGGGCCAAACGCTTTTTGGCGTAAAATGGTTATATCTCGATTATTTCTGGGTCATTTCTGACTGTTCAAAAACCGTGTTGGAGAGCATTTCAAGACGAATCTAGTGCACTTTGTTTGAGCTCAATAGCCCTGACACAAAATTAACGAGCCAGACAATGTTTACTATTTCCCCCCTATTTTAACATTTGTTCTGTTTCAAGACTTCCCGTTCACCGAAGTAAAAATACAGGAAAACTAGATTACTTACCTGCATCAAAATTACTATAAGAGCTATTTGTCAACGGTGTTCCATCATCCCAGCTGCAGGAAGTTGCCTCGTTTCCCGTGCACGTCAATCCCAGCCACATTCCTGGCAACTTCTCTCCAAAATGTCCACCCTGCATGGTTTTTTGTTGCAGCTTTGAGTTTTGGAAGGCATTCAACACAAAAGGAAGGTAGGAATTAATACTGGCACAGTGTGTATAAACAAATCTTCTCGCGTTGTTTGTTTCTACCTTAAACGGAATGAGGTTAGAGATAAATGGAAGGGTACCTCACTGTAGCAACTACCGTCGCCTCCATCTGTGAATTTCTCAAATCCTGATACCGATGGACAATCCAGCGCCGAAACAACTAAAGCCAAAGTGTAATATTCAAATTTCGGAACTTTCTGACCTGAAAATAGTGACAAAGCAGTCCAGAGGTGAATCATTGCGGTTGATAAGAGACCAGAGTGATTCCTTTCCTTTTAAATGGAACGCTTTATCTTAATGTGCAAACTCCAAAAGGCGATAGCACCCGTTTTTACAAGGACAGCGCTACGTTATAGCAGAAATGTCAGCCAAATTAGAGAGCTTACCAGTCCAATCAATTGACCATCTATAGCCTAGAGACTAGAAGCCGTTTCCAACCTTTCAAGCCCCAGCGGCCTTTAGTGACTGATAGGAGATTGAAAAGATCAGTTGAATAACGACGATGAGAGGAGTCCGAGCTCCAGTTGAAGTGTGATTACCGTCAAAAAGTCGTGGTCAATGTAAAATAAAAATCTTTATTCTTATAATTTTATACAGCAGAAAACGATCCAACGTATCCAGCAGAATTCGAACCACTGCTTGTAAAATAAACAAATAGTCCAAGGTGTTGTTGAGAAGACTGATAGGTCATACGTGAATTAATCAACGATCTATAACCCATGAAGTTTGGAAGAAAGTTTTTTAAAATTATTACCCGTAAGCCAGAGCAACAGTAGCGGTATTGTCTCCATCCATTATCAACAAATAATGTGAATTAGGGATATAGAGTTCAGTTAGGACCGCCTTCACGCTGAACCATTTACGTTAAAGGAACCCTCAGGGACCTGTGCGCCAGTGCACTGGTCCCGAAGCGACTGCGCTCAATCAGCCAAACGCAAGCTCACAGAAAACGAGAAATTGGTTGAAACTTAGCTTGTTCAATGTAATTTTGTACCCTCTTTCGAACAGTGTTTCCCTTTTTTTTGGAAACCCCCAATTTCGCTGTTCCATTTTTCTCTGCTACAGTAACCCGCCTAGGTCCCTGAGGGTTCCTTTTATAAGTAAATATGAAGAAAAAAAATTACGTTTTGTTCGCTTCATTTGTATAGAAATCAGTAGCGAATGATTGCTGGTTCCCAGGGTAATGCTGTTGAGCTGAAATATAGTTGATTTCCAACGGATATTCCACGGATTCAAATTTGGCGGTGCGTCTCCGCTACGGGACCAGGTTTGAAAGCTTCATGGTCCCGTAGCGAAGAGGTTTTTCCGAGGAATATCCGTTGGAAATGAATTATACCTGAACAGGGGACTGCCTTCAAACTGTAATCAATTCCCAATATTTGAGGGGCCAATATTTCTGGAGAATCTGGAGAAGTAAATTTCGTGTATTCTCAATGTTGATTATGCTAACCTGCTGCCGTCAGAACAAACATTTCGTAACCGAGCCCCGAGTAGCCGCTGGTGACAATCGTCATATAGTTGGATGTGGTTGTACAGAGAGCAACTTTTTTCACATAAGGACTGGAATTGGCCGAATTGAAGCTTAAACTATTTTTAATGATCGCGAGTGACTAATCCTACAATCCAATTTGATTATCGGAACTGATGGCTCCGTCATAGATAGCAATAGAGTCGCTCTCCCGCACGTCCAAAGAACTCAACTTGATACACGTTCTACCCGTGGTTGCTCCCATTCGAAGGCTGTAGGTACAGTTAAGAGCAGAGTGAGGCCCAGAGATCTAGAGAGAGAAAAAAAATCCGAGAGTAGAGTGTTCCAGATATATTTAGATATTCAGGTCCGTTGCAGAGAATTGGAGTAGTAGTTGGGAATGGGACGAAAGGGGCGTCACAGTCATTCACCAGAGCTGAAAATGGGTCTATATGGCCAAAAAATTGGTTCCTTACTTTTCTTGCAAACTACAGATCGTGTCAATGGTTGAGTACAATTGCCATGGAACCAACCACCAGGTGAAACTTGACTGCTCTCATCCGCCGATATAAAGGAGCAGTTTTCAGAATCAAACTCCGCTGATACTGAAAATAACCTGTTTTTAAGCAGTAGTACCCTTCTTACCAAAATTGGTATAATCGAAAGAAGTACCGTCTAACCATTGGCTACCGCCTGCTTTAATTCCCAGATAACCGCGATTGCTCCAAGCATCTGTATTCCACAGGTTGACCAGAAGATCTCGAACAAAGGCATTTTCCTAAAAGAAATTGCTCTCATTCGAATTATTTGGACGGGATATGGTAGCATCTATTTCTAATGAAATAATCCATGGTTAAAGTTGGGAGCGCATCTCCGTTGCAGGACCCACACGGTAAAAGGGAACTATATAGTCCGTTTCCAACCTCGGGCGTTGGCTGATCTAAATTTGAATTTGAAATTTGGGCGCTTTTGATCGCCAACGTGTCAAAGGGTCCTTTAACCCCCCTGAGGTTGGATACGGACTATATACAATAACCCTGGGCAGTACAAAAAAGAGTGAGCAGCGCGAAAATATGGAAAATTTCCGTTGGAAATCCTCTATAAGTTTGTTCATTACCCCTTCGGAATGAATCGAAACCAAATATCCACAAATAGCGGTACAGATCCCTTCCGCCTCGTCCACATTATTAGAATAGTATAGACTATAGCAATTACCGCCAAAATAATCAGGATTCTGGTTCATTGGATGCGGATTAATGGTCATATTTGACGGTGAGCACATGGGTACTGTAATATTTTTACATTATTAGGTGGCGTCATAAATACCCGGAAAAAGGCCATAACTTTTTTATTTTCCACGCTTTTTAGGTGTATTGGATACCTAATAAAAAAGTTATGGCCTTTTTCCGGGTATTTATGACGCCACCTAAAAATACTGGGGGAATTGAACCAAATACCATTATTTGACGGGGTAAATTTGCAATAGAAGCCGATATCTTTGCGGAGAGAACAGGATTCACTTCTCCACCTCCCAGTGGTCGTTTCCTGGTAGATACAAGGACCGATTGTAGCGTTGAGGAAGCCTAAAGGGAGTATGAAATAGAAAGGTTGAGTTTTAGCTTACCAGCATCAAAATTACTGTAGGAAGTCCCTGTCAGGACGGTTCCATCATCCCAGCTACAGGAAGTTGGTATATTTCCCGTGCATGTCAATCCCAGCCACATTCCTGGCAACTTCTGTCCAAATATACCACCCTGCTGGCTTTTCTGTTGTACTACAGAGTTTTGAAAAGCATTTATCACAACGGGAAGATAGGAATTGTAACTACCACAGGCCGTATAAATCTCACTTCTTGTATAACCATTATCTACCTAAATTATGGATAAAAAGGGGAGGAAAAGGAGAGATATAGTTCTTTTCCAACGGTTAGGGATACAGTAATCAGGCTTTTCTTGAAAATCAGGCAAAATTTGCGATTTTGTTCTCCAATCCCGAAATGGTCCCGAACGGAGGCAAATTACTGTTTGCCTATCCGCTGGAAAAAGACTATACCTCACTGTAGCAGCTGCCATCTGCCCCGTCTTTGAATTGGTGGATGGCGCTACCAAATTGAATTGGAGGACAGACGAGGCCACTGGTTTTTTGAGAGAGAAGCAACAAAACAGAGAAGACTCCCAGCATGGTGGGGTGATAAGAGAGCCAAGGGGAGCATTAGACCTTCTTTAAAGGAGAACTGTGTCTCGCTATCTATGAATAATCCGATTCCATTGAATTTTAAAGGACTATGGCACAAACATCACCCTAATTCTATAAACCATGCGAGTAACGTAAAGGAGAGCGACAAGGGAAGACGTTGAAATTGTAGAGCCTCAAAATAGCCAGCCCTAGATTCTTGATCATTCACACTTGTGCCACGTTTTTATCAACAGTACAATAGAGCCTATTTATCAGAGTCCTCGTCAAATTTGCTGCAGTGGAACCTCTTGGAAGTTCATTGGGTTTAAAGAAATGGGTAGAACTTTACTTTCTCTTCCGGAGAATGACTGTGTTCTTCTGAATTATGGTCCATTTTCAAGAGATATTCGACGGATTCAAAAGTCTGTGGCGCCTCCCCTCCTGGACCCACATGGTCAAAATCCATTTATGTACCGTAACTTCTAGAAGAACCGAGGCAAGCAGATACGCAGAGATCAGAAGATGTGACACAGTTTGGGGAAATCTCCGACTGCCCCCTTTTATTGGTGAATGCCCCGTAGTGGTTTGAGGCTTGGTAGATTACAGTACCTCGACCAAAATTTAGCCCTATGCTTTTGGATTCGGGATGGCAGGAGGCTAGAGTGGTAAGAGCAGATAGAGCGCGAAGCGGGTGATGGCAGGGACAAGACAAAGCAGCGCGGCGAGTAGGCTTTCTCGACGGGGAGGTCTACACTGCTAGCAACCACAAGACAATAAAACGGAAACAGAGTCTCCAAACAGGGCTTTGACGCCTGTTGGAGGAAATGGAAACAGAATAATATCACATGACTCGACGAGTAGTAGAAAGCTTCTTGACTCGATCTTCTCTGGCAGTCCGTGTTGACTTGGCTTCTCGTCCCAGTACTGTTTCGCCATTTTCGACTGGTCCTAGAAAAATAGGAGTCAAATAGCCTGGTAAATCAATTTTCAAACCATCATCCTCCTCGTCTGCCTCTTTCCGTCTATCCTCCAGTCCAAAAACTCCCAGCCAGGCCACCAGAAGACGCCAGAACCAGACTTGACCCTGAAAATAACGAAAAACAGAAGAAGACTACAAAAACAACAACAATTTTCCAGAGTTTTCTAAGTTTTTAGTCTAAAATAGCGCGAGATTTGAGCATTACCAGTTTTCTTTAGCGCCTGGGTCCGTCTGTGCTGTTCCAAACACCGCTGTGGACACAGAGGATGGCCAGAACACCGGAAAACCTGGTCAGGACACCGTCTTCGACTGTAAAAGTCAAAGGTTTGGCTGCTAGGAGGAGGCGGATACTCTCCATTGGCTGTCCTATTGACCGGCTCAAATCTATTTTTGATAAAAAGACGCGCAAGTAATTTGGTGGCGGAACGGGGCGCGTGGCGCACGCCTTCGTCTAGCAAAATCGGTAGCAACAATTTTTTATCGAAAAAAATAAACAGGCCTGGCAGAGAAGAATAGAAGAAGGAGCCATCCACGGGAAAAAGCCGAAGTGACTGACAAGCGAAGTTGACAGTTGGCAGGATTTTTTACCAGAATTTGGTCAAGTTGACCGTTTTTCTGTAAAGTCGACCAACAACGCGCAAAGTTGGTCAAATAACTCGAGAAACATAGTTGGGACAAGTCTACGATTACTAGATCTCGCACTTGGAATCTGTAGACCTCTAGGTTCGAATCAGGCGGGAGGATTGGCAGACAGATCGGAGAAATGGTAGTATTATAGAGCGCCAAAATGAAATAAATTTAATATCGTCAATACACACACAAAATCAATTGTAGCCGCACGCTGAAGGTTGGATAGTCTTGACCATCGTATCCCTGACATTTATTCTGTCAGACCAATTGTGGAAATCCGTAATGTTGATAATGTTCGAAGCGAATGTTGACACTCCTGTCTGTCCTAAAATGCCCCATTCCTTTACATATCACATAGAACAAACCACCGACAGCTATTCCAAAGGTATATTTGAACTTTTGAGTGTTCACCGAACGACAAGCGGCGAAATCTTGAGCACTACGGCCGGAGACGAAGACAAAGCGTTTTCTGTTCCTGGCGGGATTGTGTAAGCGTTCAAATGGTCAATTACACTGAAAATTAAGATTTCTTTTAAGGGGAAGAAGGATACCTGCACAAATCTATAAAGCTATCCCCCGTGGTCGGGATTATTGGAGGAACAGTCGTGTAGTCAGTCGGGGTCAATGTTGAATGGGAACTGTCAGTGTAGCCATAAGCAGCGGAATTGAATGAATAATCCAGCTGGCAGTTGTCAAGGTAATAACCACCAGCAAGATCGCCAGTTTCAAATTCAAGCCACCTATTTTCCTAAAATCATGTGGATTGATTTAGAAGAAGAATCATGCCTACCTGTTTGTACACATTGGAAGCCGACTGGTTATAGTTGCCAAGATAACTGCAATCCAGAACAAATGAGCAGCGGAGCTTCGCTGAAATATTGGCAATTCCAAAAAGACTTAGAAGAGCACATTGTTTTTACTGTTTCTGCCATACATGACATTTTTCGCGACCCAGACCGGCCCGCAACTGGAATATCTCGACTACTTCTACACCATTCTTGATAAACGAAACGCCCTTATGGAGAGGAGGATCTAGGCTATCTTCCAGCCAAATTTCAGCAAAATCTTCCGTGTCGAAAATTCAGGAGAAGCCTAAATATGCCGAAAACCTTGAACTGTACGGAATTTTTTAACATTTATGCTTCTCCTGAATTTTTAACACGTAGGGTCGGGCTTAAATTTGGCTGGATAATAGGTCTGCAAGTGCCGACAGTGTGTTAGAAGATACTTAGTCGTTGACCACTTGTTTTTTTTCTTAATGGTCATTCTTTTGTTTATGTTGTTTTCTATGGTTTTGTTTAATTTGCCTTGTTAGTTGGAAATAAAAGATTTAAAAAAACGCGGTAAAGTGTATAAGATCCATTTTTTTCCTTTACATCTCGTCTCGTTCTCGCGAGATATGGGCCCAAAATTGTCTCGTCTCGTCTCGCTTTCCAAAACCCCCATCTCGTGCAACCCTGGGACAGACACACAGAGATCTTTAGGGCAGAATTTATTTGTTTTCTTGTCATAAGATCACTGACAGGATGTAGGCCTGATGGTCTGGGCAATAACGGGCATCAGTTGATATGGGTTGAAATCCGTAGAGTTCACAATGTTCGAAGTGAATGTTGACACTCCTGTGGCTGCTAAATACTCTATTTCTTTAATTATAAGTTAAATCAAACCATTGATGGCTACTCCAAAAGTATATTTGAATTTCTGGGTGTCCACTGGACGACAGCCGGCAAAATCTTGAGCACTACGGCCGGAGAAGAAGACGAGACAGGAATTCTCGGTTCCCGGTGGAATCGTGTACGAATTCAACTGGTCAATCGCACTGAAAAATAGGAACTTTTTAAATTTTGGATAGAAAGTACCTGCACAAATCCAGAGAATTCCCCCCAGTGCTTGGAATATATGGGGGAATTTCATTTGTATAATTAGCAGGAGCCGGAGAAGAGTAGAAACTGCCCACATTACCGTAAGCAGCAGAATTCCAAGAGAATCGAAGTTGGCACGAAAAGGTATTATAAAAATCGAGGAGAAGACTAGTTGTCATCTGGACCATTCTATTTTCCTAAAGAGTATGAATTGAAATAAGGGAAGAGCGGCGAGCCAGTACATGGGAATATGTATTAGCAGCTGACTGGTTATAATAGCCAAGGAAACCGTAATCCATGACGAAGGTGCAGTGAAGTTGCTCTAAATTGGTAGATATCCCGGTGCTATTTTTGAAATAATGCTGCTTACGTTCAGCCTCATAGCTCAACTCGCCCCAATCCCAAGATTCATCTGGATTTCCTACTGTACTGTAAACAGCTCGCAGGATATTGGTTGAAGAGGTGACCGTAATCCGGTTACTGGGAGAAGAGCTATTCAGTCTTAAACACGACTTTTTCTTATAATTTAAAGGTTAGCCTACGTAAAGAACGGCTTCTCGTTGGGATCCTCACTGCTATAAAAATCAAAGTGGCTGATATTTGAACTTGGCGGGAAGTTATTCAGTATAGTGTTAATGACGGTTATCGAGGGGTTCAGAACTTTGTCGATCTTCTGGATGTATTCGCAGTGGTTGGGCTGTACTCCGTAAGGATAGTAGGGATAGCCGGGAGAGCGGAGGAATCCAGAAACACCCAAATATTGAGGCTGGGTGCAGGTAACTGGGGTATCAGTGGGAAATGGAACATAAGGAGCGTCACAATCGTTTAGAATAGCTGAAAATAGTTGTTGATGGTCTATCAGAATCCCAGAGGGCTACTTTAACCATTTCTAACAGAGGAATTTAAAGTTTCGGGACCTTTCGGGCAAAACGATTGTGACTTCAAATTTTTTGGAAGGTCCCGAAGCGACTCTATCACTTTCAGGTTTTTTTTGCTCCCATCGTGGTTAAAAAGTGATGTTCTTACGTTTTTTGCATATAAGATAATGTGACGGAGTACAAATGTCCTTGTACCAGGAGCCAGTAGGAGCTTGACTTGAATTTGTAGCCAGATAGGTGCAGGGACCGGGAGGAGGGAATGGAGTAGCTAGCAATAAGAAAATTTAAGATAGAAACTTGGTTTTTTACCATAATTAGTGTAATCCAGGGCTGAACCATCTAACCATTGGGTAGAATTCGATTTAATCCCCAGGAAACCGTTAGCAGGCTCTGTAGCTCGTTCGTCATCCTTTAGGCAACTCAATAGATCGCGAACAAAGGAATTTTCCTAAGAAATTGGGATATAAAAGGCGGAAAAGAATGACTTACTCCTTCCGAGTGGATAGAAACAACATGCCCACAACTTTGAGTACAAATATCTTCTGCAATATCCGGCGAAATAGCCTTATTTTTGGCATAATATAGGCTATAGCAATGCCCGTCGAAGTAATACTCAACATCTTCATATTTATGGCCAGGTGGGTAACTACTTCCATTTCCTGACGAGCACATGGGAGCTGGAATAGGGTTGTATTATTGTAGATTCCAAATAAACCAATATTAGTCGGGGTAAATTTGCAGAAGCCAGCTATATCCAGACGGGGATAACAGGCTTCACTTCTCCAGAAACCGGTCGTTGCGTTTTGGTAGACGCAGGGACCGATTGTAGCGTTGGGGAAGCCTAAAAAGGGTGTTATACAGGACTCCATTTTCAGAATCAGTCGTTTCGGGACCTTTTAGCGAAAGATGACCGTGGTTTTCTAATTTTCAGGGAAGAAATTGTAAATCAGGAACATCTGGCCGAAAAATTAGTAAATGGCACCGAAACGAATGATCCCTGGGTTATGAATGGACTATACGAAGAAAAAAAATTCCCCTTACCGTCCTCAAAATTACTGTAGGAGCTGCTCGTCAACTGTGTTCCATCATCCCAGCTACAGGAAGTTGCCATATATCCAGTACAAGTGAGTCCCAGCCAGATTCCAGGAAGTGGCTTCCCATGGTCCGTTCCATTCTGGGTATTCTGTTGTAACGCCGTATTTTGGAAGGCATTCATCACGAAGGGAAGGTAAGCATTGCTACCGGCACAGTCTCGATAAAAATCAAGCCTGGTTCGACCCGTTTTGAACTGAAGATAATAGAGAAACTGTGGAGTAAAGAGGAGAAGGCAATACCTCACTGTAGCAGCTTCCGTCGGTTCCACCTGTGTACAGTCCAGCGCTACCGTAGGGACAGACCAAAGCGCTCGCTCCTAGAAAATCACAAAAAATCAAGAAACCGCGGCCATTTTTGGATAAAAGGTCTCGAAACGTTTGTCCTTTCCTTTGGCAAGAACCAGATTCTGATATTATTCAACAAATCAAGGTTCCTTACCCGTTACAAGGAGCAATAGGCAAGCAGTCCAAGGATGAAGCATGGCGTGGCGATAAGGGGCACAAGGGAGCGTTAAGCCATCTTTATAAAAGCGAGCTTATCTCGCTCTAATCGGACTAAACTACAAGCACGAGGAGGAACTCTAGGTAAAAGTAGAAGAAACGCCCTAGATTGTAGTTGTCCTGTTCATTTGAACCCCTGCTGCCGCCTTTCTTATCTGCCTCCCGGTTCCTAAGGAACAGTGGATCCTATTCGCCACTTTTTAGGTTCATTGTAGTTGTAAAACCTTTGATCAAGAGTTTTCTGATAAGGTGTCATTCTGTTTTCAAACTACAATGAAATCAAGAGGTATGGTTTTATCAATCGCCGGCTGCAGCTCACCCCTACCCTTTGAAAAGAACGTTTGGATATACAAAAAATTTATTTCAAGTATATAAATTACAAGTACAGTTGTATGATCAGCATAGTTATGATCATAAGTCAATATTTTCAAGTATCCGTTCTCTCAATTCAACGACCCGATACAGCTTTAAAAAGATCTCGAAGGGATCGACCAAAGTGTTAACCCAATTATTGTTCTTCTGCAAGATAGGAAGGTACTCCTTTACCATTCTTTCATACTCTGACAACAGCTCCTCCTCTTTCATCTTTAAATATTCCAATGTCATCTCTTCTTCATATTTGAGGCGCTGAACATTTAGATAAGGATTAATTAATAAATGGCAAGTCCGGTACCTTCTGGAGTGTCTGTTTCTTCACCTTCTTCACCAAACAAACGGATTATCCTCTTCAGAAGAGCTTGTCATTCTCTAAAAGAAGAGACTCTTCCCTCATCTTGTCGGAGTCTTTAGAATGTAATGCTTTATTTCAATTATTTATAACTACAATTAACACAACTGTGACCACAGTTCTATATTATCAGCAACGAGTGCTTCCAATTTATAAATCCGATGAAGATTGGGAAGATAGTCCATGAAGTTGTCTTCGTTTCCCTTCTCAAAGAATTCTCTAACCAATTCCATAAACTCCGCTTTCAGTTCGAGTTTCTTTTGCTTTAACTCATCCAGGGTCAGTTCTTCGTCGCTTTTGAGGTCCTGGATATTTAGATAGAAATTAATAAATGGGAAAGGGGATACCTTCTGGAGTGCCTGCTTCTTGATCACGGCTCGGCTGTAAATATACGTCTTCGTTGTACAGTACTCTTTGAAGTCTTCCGTTTCAAACGTTTCCACGAGATGGAGTCCAAATTTTGAGGTACTTTTCAGCATAATTTGAGATTTGTAACTCATCTGAAAGAAGAAATTTAGCTGGGAAGAGATGATGAAGGGGTACGGTAAACGTTTTGCAAGCAGGGTTTTATCGTAATTTTGTGGATGAAATTGTTTAGAACGGGGTCTATTAAGATTCTGCTTTCCTTTTCAATGATTTACAGGGAATATTTCTTTTTATGCAAGAGAAAATAGAGGAAGGGGCTTACCTTGTGTACAATCTTCTTTAGCAGGAACCAGGGGAGGGAGATATCCATAAGATCGACGGAGTCCATTGAGTCCATTGGGTAGAATGAAGAGGAATTGGCTGCGACTCTTGTGAGATAGTAAAGCCGCTTTCTTTTCTGGGAAGCGGCAAGGGAAAAGCGGGGAATTTTGGCTTATCCCTAGCAGAAGCCTTCTGGCAGAAGGTGCGTCGCTTGTTTCCCTAGCTTTAGTCCATTCGGGGCGCGCCGCCGTTACGGGACCCACAAGGTCAAATTCGACCTGTTTACAGTAATCTTTGAGTACAAAGATTAGAGGACAGGGGGGGGGGGGGGGGGGCAATGTTATATCTCTTGGAAATGGTCTACAGGGTGTATTGACTGACAAGAGGGCTTCCCTTCTTCCCCAGTCAGTAATTAGAGGTACTCGATCAATCGGATTATCTCCTCCTCCTCCAGAAGAGCTGAGCTGAGCAGTCCTTCTTCCAGCCGCCTCTCGAGTGTCCTTTGTGACAGTCCTTGATCTTCCCCCTCGTCCCGTCTCTCGTGACACCCGCATTGTGTGTATGCTAATGAGCCACTAATCTGACAATGAAAGAAGACTGTCTCTTCGGTCAACAAACCCCTCCCGCTCCCGACGGATCACCCCGTGGCTGGTCACTCGTATATCTTGCCAATACACATTCTTCCGAACTCTTTTCTTCCCTTTAAATGGATTTTTCTTCCCTTTTAATCTAATTAATGGGAAGAGAGCTCTCCTTTTAGGGGAGGATGGCAGCCGCCTCTTTTGACAGATTATTCAACCACCTGCTGCTTCGCACCTGTCTTAACGCCAAATAGCCTTGGTTTTTTATAGTCTGATTTAATTTAGGAGCTTCCGATCCGATTCAGACGGCTTTTTTCTGTCGTCGTTTGCATAAAACGGCCCATTTTCTAGTCTATAAATTCCCAGTCTCTTCCTTTCGACGGAAAGTCGAGCGCCCAGTCTTCCAAAAATGTTTTCCAGCCATTAGGAGTCTTATTCTTCATGTTTAGCTCCATTTTCTTCCCAACTTTTCGTCAGTTTGTTTATCTGTTTGCCTCTCCCACACCAATTGAGGAAGCGGTATGCGTGACTCGCGACCATTGAAGGACAGCCGCCTCTATTCCGGTCAGCACGGCATTTGCAACTTTTTTCTCCCTGATTGTTTTCTTCTTTTGCAATTTTCGATGACAATAAAGCTATGCGAGAATTAAAGAGAAGAGCTTGTTCATTTTCCCTCTCCCGCTGACCGATGACCATATGTTCCGATGATTTGCAGAAGAGCCTCGCGTTCTCCCTAATGTATTGTAAGGGGCCGCTACAGTATAATTTTTACCATCCATGGGAATGAATAGAACTGATACCAGACCACAAAAGATTGTTTTGTACTGTAGAACAAAAATTGCATCAAATTGGTCCATGTTATGGCCATTGTCAGGAAATCCCGGGTCAGCCAAAGCTCCTAATCTTATCTCGAACCAGTAGGATTCTCCACGGATCAGTTGCAAACCAGCATAACCCCCTGAATCGATTCCTGCCAATTTTTCCCAATTTTGAACTTGTAGGCCCAAGTTGGGCCCCAACTACAACAGGGAAACGAGCGGTTAGTACAGTTTACCTAGGGAATTGCTAATACAGAAGGGGGACTGGTTCTCCGCCCTTTTTGTTACGTATTTTACACATGTTAATAGATATTTATGCCAAGTTTTCTCTTTCCAATAAGATCCTATAAACTCCTATAAAATACAGGACATTTTTGAATTGCCGCCTACTTGAGTGTCTCCTAGGGTCTTCCAGTCCATTTTCTGGTGGCATTTCATGGTTTTTCGAAACTATCATTCATAGATCTTTAATTTTCCTGCTCTTTAATACAAGATTACGGTATAACTATTCGCCTCTGTTCAAAGATGACGTGCAGCAGGAAGGCGCCTGGTGGAAATCATGGAATAACCCTTGGAGACGTACTTCAGACGTTTTTCCTTCAAAATCATACTGTAGCTCAAAAATTTTGGCTCCTATTTGATTTAAATAGCCTCATACCGGGGGGTTAGATAAATATAAACTGTGACTGGCTGAACTTGACTCCGGGTTAGTGCCTGCCTGTCTCTCTCCCCCTCCTCTATTCCATTCCACAATAGTTCACGTACCGCCGCCTCCACCCCTTATCCAAATACAGAACGTGTTTTGTCGATCCATGTCCGTGAAAAGTGAGAGAAAGAGAACAAGACACATTTTTACTCTTTCTCCCCCCAAAAACTGCCTCAACAAATCTTTTTCCCCTTGCGCCTTGTGGTCAAATGCCAGATGTCTCTCTCCTCTCCGCCGTCTCCTACACTCGCCGGCCCATCCGGCGATCCTTTATCTGCCACTTTTTTCAAGGATTCAGTCCTCGCAATGAGGCGACAATTTGCCTCCTGCCATCTCATTTATTCCACTCTCCGCAGGGTTAAACTTCAAATATTCCTTTCAGAAATCGGCGGGAACATGGCTGGGAAGGGCTTTGAACAGGACGAAGAGCTGCTCGTCGCATTGAGGGAGCTCTCTAATGCTGTCTACGATGATCCTGGCTACCATACACCGAAGAATATTTTCAATCCGGCAATGACCAGGTCTATTGACAGGTAAGGGCCCATTTTCCACTGTTCGGCTCGACTTCCTGGGGGGTTTCCAAATTTACCGGAGTTGTGAACGATTAGAGACCGAAAGACCTCTAGATCGGTTCGAGACGACTAAAATTGGAAGCAGGTTGGAAAAATACTTGATGGCTCGGATTTAGACAACGTTTTTGGCATAAAATTTCTCAAAAAACCGAAATCTGGACGAAGAATGGTTCTAAAACTGGCGTTGAGTAGAAATGACCCGATTTTGGGACTATATAAGGAAATTTTGGTCTCTGATCGACTCTAATCTGTAGTTTACCCTCTCGTAAAGTTGAGGAATGCCCCCTCCCCTCTTTTGACCTCTATAATAATCTCCTACGTGGCCCACCCCCGTCCCTCGCGCTCCCTTTGTTACGACTCCTTTGCGCAACCTGGGCTACCTCTAGAATGAGCAAGAGAGAGAGACGAACGACGGACGGAGGGCACGGTGTAATCGTTTCCGAGGTCAGAGAGGGGTGCAGCTAGGTGTTTGCAGTAAAAAAACGGAAGATAACGGTAAAGTACGGCTCTTTCGTCATCTCACGATAGGAAAAGGAAGAGAACAGCACTAAAAAAGCTGTATTTCCAAAAAATGAAGTTTATATTCAAAATTTCTTGTTTAATGAATTTGGAAGCCCTTTTTACCCTAGAATACCTTGTTTTCTAACGAATAAAAGGCGTTTTCCTACCCGAATGGGCCTCCAAAGTGATGCAATTGGTTCTTGGTCCAAAAATCGCGTCCGCCTCAAAAAATGAACAGAATAAAGATCATTTTTTATAGCTAAAAGCCTCTACAGCTTCCCTTTTCCATAATTTCAGTCCAAAAAGCATCAATTTCTTATGAAACAGCGTTCTTCCGCTGCCGCAACCCCCTCCGTGACTACTGTGGCCCTGCCCTTGACAGCGCGTTTACACAGCAGCGTGGCGCAGTGGAAGCGTGCTGGGCCCATAACCCAGAGGTCGGAGGATCGAAACCTCTCGCTGCTAACGTTTTTGCCGTATGGTAGTCGAAGAGCTTCCTAACTCTTTTTTAGTGAATAAAGCTCATTTTTTGACTGAAAATTGGTAAACAAATGGAAGGTGGAACTTGTTAGGAAAGCCTAAATGGTCCGGTGATAGGCGGTCCGGTCAGTTTTTCTGACTAATGGACAAAAGTATATAACTTGACCGGAAGGTGGCTAGAGCACAGAAAATGACCGGGGACAGGGGAGAGTACACCCATTCGACCGAAAGCTTGGCGGGATCCGCGGAATTGAATTGATCCTTGAGCAGTAAAAACCAAGAAATTACATATATTTTTTTCCATTTCCAGGCCCAATCGGAGCTCCATCATCCAGTCGAAAACCTCTCCTTCTCCCGTGGAAAACCCCTATTCTAGCCTGAAGAAATCCAAGTTCAAGGCTGTTCGCAGCTGGGATATTGAAGCTCTCGTCTCCAAGGAGACAGACCTTCCATTGTGAGTCAATTCGGAGGCTATTCCGTGAAGGAGCATCCATTTATAGGAGTGATGTTCCATCAAGAAGATCGAAAACCTTGTTATGTGTAAGGAGATTGCTGGAATCCTTCGATGCCTGTGACTATATCCTCGGTGTGGCGCTCTTCCTAACAGTCATCCTGTTCCTCATTGGGATTATTGTTATCCTCTCATAAATATGTTATTTATGTCTTTGTTTGTTTTGTTCTCTTCTTTAAAATTTCAGAACCAAACTACCCTTTGAACGTGACTTTTTTGCGTTCCTAAAAAAACGTCGAAAACTTGAAAAACTCGCCGCCGCAGTTGCATACAGCCCGTGGGGAGCGCTTTCAAGAGTCGGATCAGACTAGACAAAAATACAATCTCCCCTGTTTGTATTTTCGCTTCCTCACTGCAGTTTAAAATTGAGCAAGGTCTGGTTTCAGGTACCCTAGCTGGCCCCCGTTCCTTGTAGCCTAGGATGCAAACTGCACTAGTCGAGGCAGGCCCTCTTCCGCTTGTCCAGTTCAAATCGGAGCTCAACCCAACATCGGACTATCGAGGAGCGAGCTTTTGGAAGCCACCCAAGGGAATGCGGCGTGGTCTGCACTACACTTTCCCCATTCCCTGACTTCCCCAAGTCCTAATTCCCCTCCCCCTCCCCCTTAAACTATTCTCTTCCTCTTTTAACAACGATTTATTTTAAAATATAGGAGACTTAACAATTTTCGTGTTTTTTTTGCTTGGTGGTGAGCGTAAACGGGAACGGAGGGGGAAGATGAGATAGATAGGGAGGAAACAACAAAACAGTATTTATTTTAAAACAACGTAATCTTCGTCTTCAGCTCTTATTTTTTCTTGGCTCCTCCGGCCTTAGCAGCGGACTTGGTTACTTTGCCACCGCTTCCGTCGTCCTTCTCGACACCCTTGATGACACCGACAGCGACGGTTTGACGCATATCACGGACGGCGAAACGACCGAGGGGAGCGTATTCTGTGAAGGTCTCGACGCAGAGAGGCTTGGTGGGGATGAGCTTGACGATGCAGGCATCTCCAGACTTGACGAACTTGGGCGCTTCTTCAACGGTCTTACCAGTACGGCGATCGACCTGGAAATGACTTTTTTAAAGGGAAAAGCGGGGATACTGTACCTTCTCGAGGAGTTCCTGGAATTTGCAGGCGATGTGAGCAGTGTGGCAATCCAGGACGGGAGTGTAGCCGGCGGCGATCTGTCCGGGGTGGTTCATGACGATGACCTGAGCGGTGAAGGACTTGGCCTCCTTGGCGGGATCCTGCTTGCTGTCGGAACAGACGGAACCACGACGGATATCCTTGACGGAGACGTTCTTTACGTTGAAACCAACATTGTCTCCGGGAACGGCCTCGGGCAGGGACTCGTGATGCATCTCGACGGACTTGACCTCAGTGGTGACGTTCTGGGGAGCGAAGGTGACGACCATTCCGGGCTTGATGATTCCGGTCTCGACACGACCGACGGGCACGGTTCCGATACCTCCGATCTTGTAGACGTCCTGGAGGGGAAGGCGGAGGGGCTTGTCGGTGGGACGGGCAGGAGGGACGATGGAGTCGAGGGCCTCGAGGAGGGTCTTTCCGGAGGCGCTTCCTTCCTTGCGCTCGACGGACCATCCCTTGAACCAGGGCATGTTGGGAGAGGCTTCGAGCATGTTGTCTCCGTTGAAGCCGGAGATGGGGACGAAGGGCACGGTAGCCGGGTTGTAGCCGATCTTCTTGATGAAGTTCTTGACCTCGGTGATGATTTCCTCGAAACGCTTCTCGGAGAAGGGAGGCTCGGTGGAGTCCATCTTGTTGCAGGCGACGATGAGCTGCTTGACTCCGAGGGTCTGAGCAAGGAGGGCGTGCTCGCGGGTCTGTCCGTTCTTCGAGATTCCGGCCTCGAATTCTCCAGTACCGCAGGCGACAACCAGCACGGCGCAATCGGCCTGAGACGTTCCGGTGATCATGTTCTTGATGAAATCACGATGTCCGGGAGCGTCAATGATGGTGACGTAGTACCTGAAAAAGGACGAAATTACTCTTGTAAACAGCGGGCATCCCCAAATTCTAATCCCTAAGTCTAGAGATTTCTGCCCTGGTCCTGAAGCGATTGTATTTCTATTCTTTATCCTAATAAAGTACATTCGCTCCAGGACCCGGCCAGCCTCTTAAAACCCCGCTAAAATTCAAATTTAAACTCACTTAGCGGTCTCGAACTTCCAGAGAGCAATATCGATGGTAATACCACGTTCACGCTCAGCCTTCAGCTTATCCAAAACCCAAGCGTACTTGAAAGATCCCTTACCCATCTCCTGAAATAGGAATAATTATATTTTTTCTATTTTAAAGGTTTTTTGGCAATTTATCGCGATTTAGCGGCAAAATGAATTTAAATCCGAACGAATTAAGGCCGGAAACAAAGACGAACCTGAGCCTCCTTCTCGAATTTCTCAATGGTACGCTTGTCAATACCTCCGCACTTGTAGATCAAGTGTCCAGTGGTGGTGGACTTTCCGGAGTCGACATGTCCAATGACGACAATGTTAATATGAATCTTTTCCTTTCCCATGGCTGCTAGAAGAGAGTAATGTGTTTGCCCAACTGAAAATATATTATATAATTTAATTAATACATTAATAAGAAGAAGAGAGAAGAATATTTTTAGATTAAATTTAAAGTTCACAGCTGTTTACCCCCTCATGGGTCTCTATTGCGCCTTATTGCGAAACAGGTCCTATAATCTCTCGACGTTATTTTTTTGTTCTCGAACAATCTTTGACGTCACAGTTACCATATACCTAATATTTTAGAGGGAGCAAGCTATATTTTGAGCTATTAAAATCCTAAAAATTTGGTAGAAATCCGCCTAGAAACAAGTTTGTTCCAAGGGCCCCCGTTGTCCCAATTTCAGGGTCGAAAATCTTATCAGAAGGCCACGTGATTACCATATTTTTAGACCCAAAAGGTAGCTAAAATTCTGCTTAAAAAGATGAGTAACTCTCCTTTAAATAAATCTTAAAGGTATACTGTAGCTTTGGGCCTAAACGCTGAAGAGGCGCGCCCCCTAAACCAGGGGATACTGGGAGCTCCCTAGGATTTTTTAAACCTTAAAAAATTTGGATTACTATAATTTCTTGGTGGGTTATTAAATACTTTAAATGGCTAGATCCGTTTAAAGAAGAAACGGAAAGGGGGGAAACACTACAGTGCCTATGAAGGATTGTCTCCCCCAAATTGTCAGCCCCAGCCCCTAGACCGGAAAAATTCCCCGCTAAAAATCGATATTTTTTGGCTTTTTCGAAAAAGGCATGAATAAATTAATCGAAATAGGAAAAAGGAGGGAAGACGCGCAGTAATGGGTAAAGGGAGGGAAGGAGGAACGAAAGAGTGGTGAGCTGTTTGAATGACTCGGTAGGCCTAAACCAACGCGACGCCAACTAAATCAGGGTTACGGTAGTGTTGCCTGAATCGCGTCGAGACTAATATTTTCCCTGGGATTGACAGCGGAGCGCAGATGGTTCATAAAACTACAAATTAATAACACAAAAAGGAATTCTTCAATTGATAGAGGATAATCGCGACAAAAAGAAGCAAAAAAGTGAAAGTTGAAAAAAAATACAGGAAAAAATGGAGCTGGACCGTTTTGTCGAGCGAAAACAACTCAAAATGCTCATTTGCCTTAGAATATTCCTTCTATGGCTCAAAGAACTAGCCTCCAAAAGCCTCTTCCAGGTTCACGTCATTCAAAATTTGGTTAAAAATTAAATCAATAGAAGTTTAATGTGTTTTAGGAAAATAAAAGCCGATTAGGATGCAAAAGCTTGGCTTATATTGTAAAAGCATCACTTCTCCGCTGTATAATATTATGTTCAGGACTACGGGCTGGCTACTATCTGCCTCGTCAGGTCCACTGTGGATGTAGTTATTTCCTGTCTTTATTGTCCCATCAAGCAGGCCCCATGAGAAAATGTGTGCTACTCTATTTCAACAGAGGAAAGAAACATGTTCTTCCAAATTCACCAAACTGGTGGCAATTGCTACGGAAGTGACTGATATAGTATATATATGCAGTATATCTGGACAAAATATGACGAATGAACTCAAACATGGAATCAGTTACACCGAGCTCTCAGAACACTATTGGACGAAGATTAGAAACTATCGCTTGTCAAAGGATGATTTTGAAGAACTCTTCGGTAATAAGACTGATTACGAAGTAGTCATACATTTTGCTATATCACTTATGCTCGCTGCAAACAAGCAAATTGGGTTGAACGAAATGCGTCACTTGTTCCGTTTAAAACCACAATTCGACTGTTCAACTAAAGAAGAATCAGAAATTCAAAATCCTGATTTCGAATACCAAAAAAGTTTACAATATTTTCACAACGAAGTACTGGCTCTCAGTAGGGCCACTTTTCGTTTTCGACCAGATGAGCTTGATTCCGCGGAAAATGTTCTGGATCTTTCGGAAGATTCCTGAAATTCGGCAGTTATTCCGATTAGAGTATCAGGAACTCAAAGACATAAGTTTCACTGTGGCCAATATTGATCGATCCTTCTACACTTTTGAACAACTAATTAGCAAGCTTGTCGACATTTTAGGAGAGGTGGTCAACAAATCGGGAAGAGCTATTCATTCAGTGTGTTAGTTGTTTATTGTTAAATTTACAGCATCCTTATCCCTCTCATTATGATAAACTTCAGCAAATCCACTATATCGATATGTAGGCTCTTTTATCATTAATTGTATTAAAATAGGTTCTGAATAAATACTCTTTTTCTTGTATACAAAAACCATGAAACCTTGGAAGCCCTCAAACAGAATTATATGATAGCATTTGAGGACAAGAACCCTGTGTTCAGAGAGGACGACTACAATTAAAACAATTTCTCTTCACTTATTCACTTTACAACGGTTGTTATTGTATTTTATGAGCCCATTTTCGCTTTGAGACTAATTCTTCCCGCAATTGACCACGGGGCGCAGATGCTAGCGCGTGACCCCAGGAAACAATCGCATGCTACTTGTATACACTGATAAAGAGGCCTTTAGATATAGCTGGTAGTTAGAAGAAAAAGCAGGAAAGGAGATTAGGTAAGTAAATTCTGATTGGAAGTCGTTTCATCGAAAATTTGACTAAAAAGTTGGATTGAGAGGAAATTGAAGAAAATTAAACGTTGTTTGCTGCTTTTATATGCATGCTTATCATTTTTTTAGGTTGTTTTCTTATTTTATACCCAAAAAATTCTTGAAAATCGCTAGTTTTTTTGGAAATCACTTTAAAAACCATGTAGGACTCAAAACTTTGAAATTTTCCTCTCATTTCTAATCTTTTTGTTCATTTTTCTTTATTTAAACGTTATGTAGGGTAATTTTTAATTTATTTCTTTTAAAAATAATGAAACATTAAAGAAAAAAGCCTTTAAAATCATTAAATTCTTAGAAAATAGTGATTTTGGCCCGATTTTACCAGAAAAATGCCCAATTTTCCTTTTCCAGACCTCCAAAATCCGTTCCTCCGTGAATGGAGACATCTTCCCCCAGTGGCGAGTCAGATGATTGGCCACCTGGACAGGGAAACTTTGGATATTTCACGCGGCTTGAGTTTAATTCCCTAAATCCCGCGCCCATCACTGCTATTGCCTTTGACCCAATTGAGGAGATAATCTGGTGTGGGAATGCTAATGTAAGTCCCGATTTTTTAAAATTTTGTTATACTGTAGCATTTTTAGGGAAGGATAGCCTCCTTCTGTGGGGAGAACAGTTTCAGCAAGTACAGTGCCTTCGCCTCGTTTACTACGGATATTCGAGACATTGATGTCAATCAGTATGGAGTATATTCCCTGTCGGCGACGCATCTACGCAGTCATTCGCGACAGGGACTGCCTATTTCTACTTTTACGTGAGTTTCTGATACACGTAGCAGTCATTTACAGTTGAAAATGGCTTGAACCCGCCCAAAGCCCCTTTGCGCTCGGAAAATTGGTCCCTATAGGGCTAGACGGGGATCCAAGTTTAAAATATTGGGTTTGCCGCGTTGCTATGGTCATTGGGAGGAAATGCCATGAAAGAGAAGGCTTTATAACTTTATTTGAAGCTTTTAAAGTGGGATATGAGCATAGACCCCCGAGCCAGGAGCCGGGATCCCTAAAAGTCCCAATCTGCCCTAGTTCCAAGCTATTCCACTGCCCCATAATCCATCCAAACGGCTCTAAATTCTCTCTTTTGAAGCACAAAATGAATCTCCTTTTTCAGATCCCGTAACATGGAAAATATGAACTGTATGTTTCGGCTGGCTACGGCTCCGACTATTCTACTGGGAGGAGATCAGAAGAAAATGATTCAATTTGACTTGGAAAAGCAGAAAGAAATTAGAGTAGTGGGTTCTTATCTTCTTCTTTTTCATTTAGCAGAGGCGAAACTAGGAAGAAAAACAGCCGGGAACCCGTTGGGGGGAGAGAATTGGGACTCCCCTCGGTGTATCGTAGGAGATCCGCGGGTTACTGCCCCGGATTTCAGCCAAAAACTTGGTATTTTAGGCAATTTATAGGGGGAAAAGGCTCTTATTTTCTGTTTCTTACCCCCAAAAATCTCAAAACTTCCTTTATTTCAGGCTACTATCAATGAGAAGAACGCTATGATTATCCGGAAAAATGGCTCAAATATTTATACCGCTGATACTGAAGGAAATGTAAGCTGGCCTCCTTATTTGTAGTCATTTTCCCCTCATTTAAAAGATTTCCAACTAAATTTTTCTTCCTTTTTAGATTTCCCAGCGTTCCATGTCTTCCTTAGAAACAATTCGAGTCCTCCCCAAGGTACACGGCGGTCCGGTCAATGATTTCGACATCTCTGGGAATAAATTGATCACTTGTGGCTGTTCTTTCCGGTTTTTTTCACCTAATTTTTCTGTTTTAATAAGAAAATTACAGAGTAAATTCCCTTCATGGTGATCCCTACGTGAAAGTCTACGACTTGCGTATGTTCCAGGCTCAAAAACCCTTGGCCCTATCCTTCGCGCCGGTTTTTACCCGCTTCCTGCCGAATTTCTATGAGTCTAGGGTTGTTTTCTGTAGTCAGGTCAGTCTAATTATCGATTTTTCGCTATCAATCAATAGGAATTTAGCTGGGAGAGGCGCAAATCAATGATATTAATGGCCAAACGCCGGCGACGCCGCTCCTTATTGAATCCGCTGGCTGTACCTTGATGAGTTTTGGATTGTCTTCAACTTATCAGATGCTGGCTTTTGGCGACGATTATGGTAAGAATTATTCATTTAAACTGGGAGAATATGGTTAATTTTTTAGGAAATGTTCATGTCTATGCGGATCGACCGACACCAACCATCAATCAGGAATCCTTCCCAACGGAATTCGCTGACTCTGTGGTGAGACCTTTTTCTAGCTTCTTTTATAGGTAGTTTCCTTCTGAAATAGTAGATCCCCGAATAATAAATCTAATTAAAACGGCAGAAGTTCTCGGTTCATACAAAACACCCAATGTCGGGCGCGCCCGTTTTTTGGCGTAGACGGGAGGGGTGTTTGTGTCCGTATCTCGGCCATTTCTTGGTCTATTTCAAAAATTCATAGACCAACTTGGAGAGCACGTAAAGACGGTTCTAATGAACCCAGTTACATTCCCACAGCCTCAACAATAAAATAAGTAAGACAAATTAGAGAGAAAAATTAGACCACAGCCTCAACAATAAAATTTGTAGCCCCACAAACTGTGACAGAGGATATGTTACGTAACGCGACGCGCCCAAGGAACCACAAGTTAGAGCCAGGGTCATGCTCAGTCCACTCTGACCTCTATTACCTGCAAAAAACCATCCTTATTCTCTAATTTCAGTTAGGATTGCCCCAATCCTTCGGGATCGACGATTCCCAGACGGCATTGGCCAGTATCCCGATGCCATTCTCCTCGGACGAGACTCTGCTTTCCGACTGGCCGGAAGAATTGACTGAGATCCGCTACAGGTCTAATTTTTCTCTCTAATTTGTCTTACTATTCAATTTTTAGAAAGCAAA
The DNA here is from genome assembly GCA_932521035.1 of Oscheius dolichura. Taxonomy (NCBI): domain Eukaryota; kingdom Metazoa; phylum Nematoda; class Chromadorea; order Rhabditida; family Rhabditidae; genus Oscheius; species Oscheius dolichura. Next base: position 1,342,935 of record OW051494.1, on the reverse strand, counting down.
AACCTCTCGGGAATTATCAAAACGTCAAGACCATTCAATACGTCACCTACGCTAAAAATCCCAAGGCCGGGACCCCATTTCAATTCTTCAATACTGTACCCTATTTGATAGAAGAGGAACCGGTTAAAGGTCGGCTTTTAGTCTGTTCTTTTTCAATTTTTCCTTTTTTAGTAGAAGTGCCGATTCCAACTGATCTACCGGTGATAATTCCTCAATTTTACCGACGGCTGAAAAATTCAAGGAAGAAGGGAAATACTGTAGTCAAGTCCCTTTTGAAATGTAACAAGTCGACTACGGTACCGCTGGTTCATTTTTCCATCACTGCCTCTTTGGTTAATCCAATTGTACATGTAAGTTTCTTTTTATTAGACCTTAAAAATAAGGGGAAATTTGAGAAAAACAAAAAATATGGAGAGAATGGTCAGAATACGACGGAATGCGCGCATATTTCAAATGCGCGCCGATTATTTTGAAGTTCGCTGGTCAATACATAATATTTTAGTATTTCGAGTACTGTAGAATCTTTGCGAGATCATTGGCTACATTTTCCACTTTAAAAAATTAAAATCGTCCGAAAAATAAGAAAAGTTTGGTCAAAAATAGTCAGTTCTCTTATTTGATCAATAGAGCGCGTTTGCACCCCTATAATTCAATTATTCCAGCTCCTGTATATAGTCCCAGCCTTCCGGAACGTCTTCCTCTGCCATATTTGTGAAGATGAACATTGTATCGCCTGCCAGTTGGGATTCCTCTTCCGGATGATGAGTGACCATGCGCCGAACACGGCAGCCAGCAGTACGAACCTTCTGCGGTCGATGGTGGCCTCCGGCTTTCCGTCTCTATGGATCCAATCATTTGTCACCACTCAGGAGGTCTTTACCTTCATGATCGATGCTATTCAAAAGGTAATTTTTCGATATAGACCTTTAAATTGAGATTTAGGCATTTCTGGAAGAGGAGGGTACAAAAATGGCTGAACTACTAGAAACGGAGCAGCTGGTCAATTGGCGGTGTGTCAGATGTGGTGAGGTCATTCCCAGGGAGGAACAGAAGAAGCTCATCACGTTACAATACTCCAATGGTAGGAAAAATGCTTCAATTCCGAACAAAATAAGGATTTAGCCTCGGTAGCGGAGCATTTGACCCTCTGCGCTTTGATAGAGAAGGCCCTTCATCAAAGGGGGCAAAGGGAAGGCGACTGTCCGGCTTGTGAGACGAAGACCAGGATGGAAGAGACGAGAAAAGTCAAAAGACTGCCTCCTATACTAATGGTCGACGCTAACCCGACCGCTGATCGGTATCAGACCTTCTGGGAAGAGCAGCTAAAGGTAGGAGCTTTAATTTTAAAATTTTAGAAAGAAATATTCTTTGTTAGGGATCTAGAAAGTTAATTTGATCATATAACCACTGGATATGAGCTAAAATCCCGTTAAAATGGTTTACCCCATTTTATTGCCTTTAGCACAAAATACTGTTAAATAACCTCCCATTTCTTAAAAATAATATTAAAAATTAAATTAGATAATAGCTTTTGTAGAGCAAATTCTGGGCTATATTTTGACAGTAAATATATATATATATAAAGGTATCAGAAAATATAGAATTATATCAATTTGAAGTTGGAAGAACAGGCGTAGGGGGTTAATAGCTTTGAATAGCCGATTTGCACATCGTTTTGAAACCTTTTTAATAGTTTTTTAACAGTAATTTTCAGATATCAGAACGTCGTCCAAAATATTGTGCCCCTGAACAGGAATACGCTTTGGGATTGGGTGGAAAATGTGAAAAGGTCTGCCGCTATGGTCCTGATTGCCGCAACAGGTCGTTTTCTTCTTATTTTTTTCACTGCAATTCTATTTTTTTCAGGCCAAATTGTAAATATTCCCATGGAATGTCCGACTGGGAGTCAGAATGCGAGACATGGCTGGCGGATACCGGTGGAGGGTGGCGCCACTTCTTGAGCCGCTCCTTTACTGCCAAGTTGTCGAATGGAATAGCTATTTTATCGGAAAATGGACAACATCCGGATGCAGAGAATGTAGATACTTATGAACTGGTGGGAGCGGTTGTGGAGATTATTCGGGAGACGGAAGAGGAATTGGAGAAACACGTGGTGACACTGCTCAGGACTGGAAGCGAGAGGTAAGCTCCATCCTCCTCTCCAGCTCCAAGGTTGGGCCTCCAAGGCCGATCCCCTGCACCCGTAAAGTCTCGGCAGGAGGATCACCTTTATTCAAAACTGTTACAAAACTGTGACGCTTTTATATCTTTGCCTTGCCGAGACTTTACAATGGATCGAGTCGTTTGAATTTTCTCCCACCTTTGTGATCTCTGTCGCTTGCTGTGCACATTGTTGTGCACATTGTACTATGTTCAAAACATCGTCCTCTCCGTGTGCACACCTCTCTTCCGGCTAAAGTACAGCTGCGAATGTGCAGAGTACATCTTGTGTGCAACGAGGGTGTGCATCATAATGTGCATCATGTTCATCATGTTCCTATCACTTTTCAACTATGTGCACACCATGTTCAAAGTGCCAATATGAGGAGGATGAAGAGTACATCTGTACATCTTTTGTGCATAGCTCGTTATGTGCCCATGTACCCGGAAGTTCTCCCCCTCTCATTGAGAGTGGAGATTTCTGTACACATATGCGCTTCCTGTACTCTGTAGATCGGAAAAGGAAGGGGAAGGGCGGGCCTGACCATAGAGCCAGAGACAGCGCCCCTGGTTAAAACCGTAGCTAGCGGGTCTGCTTAATGAACTACCACATTTCCAACCTGTTATTAGGATACAATAACCCTTCATTTATCTGAAAATGGTCACAAAATATCCACAAATCCTTGAGTAAAAGGAAATTGCCCGAAACAAGGAAAGCTCCTTCTGGTGGCTCTTAAATTCCCTCCAAACCTCAATCCCGGGCAATTTTATACCGTAATTCTGGTTTTAAGCCATTTGGCCACGTTCTTCCCTTCTTTCCTCTTCTATAAATGTATCAAATTTTCAGTAAACTCTGTTGGGTAGTGGTCAACGATGTCCTCGTCACTGAAGTCCATCTGGATGAGGCTCTCCACTTGGACCACCGCTGGAAGTTGCCTCTCGCCTTCATCTACGCCAGTACGAAGAGCGGTGTCATGAAAGGTTGGCTACTTTTTTAAATTTTAAGTTATGTTTTTACAGTATCCGAAGAGCGAAAGTCCGTAGCTGCTAATGTCTTCCAAACGGATTGTAATCTCGCCGGGAATGATGAGTTCATGAAGGAGAGAAGTGTCTACATCATCCCGGGACAAGGAGACATTGTGGGAATAGATGCCGAATTCGTCGATGTGAGTACTTGTGAAAGCGGGTTATCCGCCCTTAATTTACTGGGAAAAGGTTAAGAACTGTTTAGGAAGTAGGGAAAAAGACGGTGGGACGGGTCAGCTGTGTGGATCCTTCCGGGGAGATCGCCCTTATTGATGACTACGTGATTACCTGCGTTGGAACCGTGGTGGACGACTATTTGACACCCTACAGGTGGGAATTCCATATCTGATTTTTCTTTATTTTGTGTGGGACCCATGCTAATCAATTTCCCGATAAATTGAAGCCAAAATTCCCGTAAAAAAAGTCAACGTTTTAGCCAAATTTCCTCAATTTTTAGTCTCCTTTCATTTTCTCGAATTACTCGATTAAATTTTAAGAAATACAACGTTTTGTAGAGAAAAAGCTGGGCTACATTTTAAATATAAAACCGTTTAATAACATACAAAAAATATGGAGTTTCATTGATTTTAAGACGCCGGTTCAATTTTCAGCGGGATAATGCAAGACGACCTGGATCCGAGCCGTTCAACCAAGCATTTGACTACCCTGAAGAGGGTGTACCTCAAGATCTTGCATCTAATCGAGAAAGGAGTAATTTTTGTCGGCCACGGATTGCAGAACGACTTTTCCGTGTTGAATATCTACGTCCCGCCGGAGCAGATCCGCGATACTGTGCATCTCTTCCACTTGCCGGATAAGCGTTACATGTCCCTGCAATTTTTGGCTTGGCACGTTCTAAGTAAATTCTTTCTTCTTCTTTTTTTGACAAGATAAGTTTTTAGATGAAAAGATACAAGAAACGACACACGACTCGGTGGTAGACGCCCGAGTGGCTCTGCAACTGTACAAAAAGTATCTAGAATTCCAGGAAGAAGGTCAGTTTTAGCTAGAAATTTACCGCAAAACCAATTTTTGGATTTTGACTTGGTTTTCTACTGTAACCGGACGAGTTTATCCAGCTTTGTTATTGGAAAATACCCGGGAAAGGTAGAAATTCAAAAAGGGGGCTTCTCATCCATTTTGGGGGTTAATTTCCCTATGAAAACCACAATTGTGGTGTAGAAAGCCACAGTTAGACAGCTGCCACAGTTTTCAGGAAATTTTACCGATTTTTTCCAGGAACGCTCCTCGAAAAACTTCGAGAACTCTACGAAACGGGAACGAATACCAACTGGAGACTGTTCAGTCAATCTCCGACGAAGAGCGTCTCTCCCATTTCGTGTCTCACCGAATAGGAATAGACTAGATCCTCTATTTCGCCTTTGTACAACTATTTTGAAACTCTTCTCTCCTTTTCCAAAGATTTCACTTATCTTTTTTTCATATTTATCTCCTTTTTAACTTTCTATTTATGTAAAAAAACTCGTGAAAATAATAAAAACATCAATAAGATTCAATTTATTGAAAAAAAAATGTATTGTAACATCCCCCCTTCTATGAATTGTACAGGTCTCATTGTACTAGTACGATAACCACCGGGATTCTTAGCCCGAATAGTATAGGGCTCAAGTTTATCAATAGTACCCAACTTTATTCGTTCCTAAGCCACGATCGTCCCCCCGGGGCAGGAACTGACCCCATGGTCCTCCCATTATTAAATCTGGGGAGCGGACCATGTGGGTAACGCCACATATTGTAAAATCTCCTATGGTGTTGGCGAGGGTCATCGGAGAGCCAGCTCCCGTCGTGGGCATGATATCAGGTAGGCAACAAAATTGGTACGCTGCTACTGTATCTCATGATATAATCATCTTCAACTTTGGACAGCGTTCCACATGCTTCGTTGACTATCGTTCCTAACACAATGAATAGAGGGCGCTGAGCATCAGCTAAAGAGTAGATTTAACTTTATCTTATCAATCAGCCTACGTCTTCTATTTCATTGGCTCGTGTTGGTAAATTACTGCATTCATAGTTGCTTGGACCCTGTAACGTCCAAACTATATATTTCATAAATATGAAAAAAACCCTTATTTGACTGTAGAAAGCTAAGGAAGCCATCAGCACGAAACTGTTCGTGATGGATTTTTACTGGGGAACAGTTGACCCCTCGCCAGGGGTTCGTCTTGCTTACATTCCAGAGCGGCGGGAATTAATCCATTTCCTAGTAGACTGTAGGTCTCGGACAGAATTCTCACTCTTCCCAGGATACCGTTCATCAGATCGAGGCGTCATGTATGGACACCTGGAAAATTTCATTTAAACTTGGATCATCTAGGCCGGTTCAAAGTTTTTAAAAGGCGTGAGGTAGAGGAAAATAAAGAAGACAACAGAACGTGGACTCTCAAATGAGGATAAAGGGAATGGTGGCGGGGTGGGACGAGGGAGGAGGATGGAGAACAACACCTGCTGACGCCCTCGAAAATAGCCAAAGGAGAACAGCAAGATAACGTTCACCTCATTTTTAACCCTTTTATTATGTTAATACGCCTAAAAGATCAATAATATACAGAGCAGTTTAATGTGGAAGGAATGCTGGAAGGAGGATGGGCGAGATCCAAGACCCAATAGGCGTAGGTATTCATATTGAGAAGGACGAGGAACATTGTGGCAAGGTTGAGAAATATACCCGTGTACATCTGGAAAGAATATTCTATAGTCTGTTTCTAATGGAAAGAGCATTCGTTTCGGGACCTTTTAGCAATTCTGCAGTCAATTTCGACCAAAGGTCTCGAAGCACGGTACTTTTAGAAAAGAAAGGTAGCCGGTTTCTTCCTATTCCGCTAAAAACTTACAGTATCCCGTATCGTTATCAACTTCGTCTCCAATACTAACATATTCATCACGTTTGTCCTGCTCATATAGCCGAAGGAAAGGATCAGCGTCACCGGTATTCCAATGTACAGGGGATGAAGTCCAAAATTTTGAGAGATACTCAGAAAAATCCCGATGAAAACAGCTGACACACCGAAGAGTTCCCTCGCGATTAGGGTTATAATGTAGGCGAATACTGAAAAAAACGGGTCTCGAATAGAAAAACCAAAAAAGCGAACCTTGTAGGAGGAAAGGGCTATCCTCGCCGAATATCCTTGAAATTGAACAGGATGACAGGTTTCCGAGACCTGATTTCTGGAATATCAACATATTTTCTCCTTCATAGAGTTTTTTTCTCCATGTTTTGGTAATCTATTGAGTTAAAAATGGAGCCGGAAGCTGTAGAAAGGTTGAAATCGATTGAAATAGATCGCCTATCCCCATTTAGGGCCTTCTAGCGCTACCCAAGAGGTTTTTAGGGCTTTAGGTAGGATTTTAAGGCCATTATCGGGTCTAATGACTTTCTCAGGCTTCTGGGCTTCTTGTCGAACCCCAACTATCCGTTTTCGGCTCCCAGAAGACCCATTACCCCCGCCACCTCGTCCTACCTTGACTCCATGTGCCAAAGCGCTGGATTGTCCAATAAAGAGCAGTATTTGCCATGCAAACTTCTGTTTCATAATATCCCAGGTGAGAATTGGTGACAATTTAGCTGAAACGTTCGATTTTAATTGAACTTGTAAGAGTAACTAACGATCATTTCGGGGATCCTTGGGCCAGATGAACATCAATGAGGCGACGAGGATACCAATAGTGGAATCGGAAATATAGCCATCGGGGAAGAGTTCTCCCCAGCCGGGCATAAATCCCGGTCGACGGAAGATCCAAGACAGGGTGAGGATACTGAACCAGAAGAGCAGAGAGCCTTCACCAAATCTGGAAATTTCTCTCGTCATTTTGGGGGGGGGGGGGGGGGGGGTCACAACCGGGACGGAACTCTCGCCGAACCCGGGGGCTCTCTAGCACCCGTAAAACCTCGGCAACTCAAACAACACAAGGCTATGATCGTTTTGCAACAATGTTAAACAATAATTAAAGTGTTGCCGAGAGTTTACGGGTGCAGGAGCACGTCGGCTACCATATACCAAGCCCCCAAGAGAATTGGAAGCTTGGAGTCCCTTTGGAGGTCGAAAATCTTGATCTGGACAACCAGGAACCGTATTTTCCGGTAGAAATCAAGCTACGTTTAGACGATAACCCATTTTTCTCTATAAGTTCCAAAAATTCCGCCTTCCTAGCCTGCCTCCTGCCTCCATGGTCGGATTCTAGTCTACCTACAGTACCCCTGCTCCATCCCAGCTGTAATTGTCTAGAAAACTCACGTAATTGGTCCTAGATCCACATAACTCTGTCTAATAGTCTCCACAACGTTTTTCGAGCTCTCCTCCTCTCCATCTCCAGTTGGATATGCTTCCAATGAGGAACCAGACAATCCTAATGGATAGATCTTTTTAACCGTCTTTGCAGGTGTATTTCTCCAGAAGAATAGATGCTTGAAACCCATAAAACACCACTGAAAAGTGATTACTGTAAGCCAGTGATCCTAAAGTTAATACTGAACAGAAAGAAACTTACGACGAGGACGATGTAGTCAATGATTAGAAGAAATGGTTGAGTGGGCATGGCGTAAGCTAGCCATTGGGTGTAGGTTATACCATTGTAGTCCGAGTAGAAGCTGAAAACTGGAGGTAAAGAATACCCAGACCGAGTGTTGAAGCAGCCAGCATACATGGGCAAAACGCCTAATTGCGAGAGCGCCCGTTTTTGAGCGTAAACAGGCTTATCGAGCCCGTATCTCGGTCATTTCTTGTTCGATTTCAAAAATTCAAAGACCTAGTTGTAGAGCACGTCAAGGCGATTATAATGAATCCAGTCGCATCTCAATCGCCTCAACAAAAAATCTGTAGCCCCACAAACTTTGACTGGGGATATGTTGCGTAACACGGGGTCCATGCATGGCCGCCAGGGGCAGTTCAGGGTATCTTATGGGGACTTATGAAGATCTAGTCCTGGTTTTTGACAGTTTTGTGATTAGACTAGATATTTCCTGTCTCCTCTCTTTATTATCAAAAAAGCTCTCCTTCCCCCATTGAAGGCTAGTAACTTCCACTCTACGGCTGTGCTTCAATGTTCTTCCTGCTTCTTCTCCACTTCCTGCCATTCTTCCTTCTACCGTACCTGCTCATCCTGTGCAAGAAGAAGAGGAAGAAAATAAAGCAGAAGCCTTTTGATGCTTGGGAAGCAGATGAAAAGGCCTCGCTTGCCAGGATGAACGAAGATGATCGCCGGACGACTGCTAAACATGCCGAGGAAATTTGGAGAATTAAGCAAAACTTTGATGCCTTGATATATTCTAAACGGATAACGGATGTCAAATATCAGGACCGGATAAGGAAAGACTTTGATAAGGTCGTAGAACATCACCGGCAAGGCTGCGTGATTCCCAGCGTTGGAAATGTACCTGTACATTGCCAGACTTGTGATGCCTTTAAATCTTGGTCAACAGTTCAATACAAGCTCAGTTTTGTAGACTGTAGATATCCGCTTGCTGTTAGATACAAACTCGAGGAATACTGGTATGATCACGACCGACCTCGCCCTTTGTGCATTGAGAATAAGGATTGACCAGAAATCAAAGCCAGACTCGAGAAGGAAGCTAAACTTGTGAAGGAAGCTACGCCCGAACAGTGTGTAATATTCATTACCAAGACAAGAAGGGAATATCTTACTCTGGTCAATGACCATCATGTATATGGGGGTCAATGGAGCGACGAGGAGCGGGTGAGGGAGGACTTCCGGAAGATCCACAAATTCTATACGACGCATAAGTGCACAAATCCGAAGAAGGCACGATTTCAAGGTACAGTATTTTTTCATTTTAACCCAATGACGACCGCACTTTTCCGAACAAAAATTGAAATTGAAATTTACTGAAATCTAATTTTATGGTTGCACTTCCTCGCGCTCAGGAAGGCTCTTTCACCTTACGCACACCAAAGACAATATATGTTTAACGGCAGCTCCTCCGGTGCTTTATCCACTCCAAAAGTCAGAATTGAAATGGCACCATGGAATAAAAAATGAGCAGGCTTTTGCCAAAAATGGAACTTTCGATATGATGCATTCTAACGCGCGTAACTTTTTCCTCTAAGATCCCACTGCATTCTCCGTGGTATCATTTTAAAGAGCAGAAAATTCTCTATTAGACAGTGTCAAACTTATTGGATTGCTAGCACCTTCGAAAAAAGAGCGAGCCCCCGATGGCCAAGCTCAGAAGTCAATGAGTTTAAAACTGCCGCTTTCCAGACGATACGTGTCCTGTCTGTGAGGCATATATTGCCTACGCTGGTGATTTTTATGACGGAACAATTAGTGTCAAGCGGCCGTACGAGATTATGGAACAAATGGAGGAGGACTTCTATAATTATGAGGGAAAATTGCCGATGTGTATTGAGAATCCCCACTGGCAAGCGGCTAAGAAGAGGATGGACGATGCCAAGAGGAAAGACGTATCGAAGGCAGCTGCTCCCGGCACGGCCAAGGCACAAATAATAGTCCAGACGAAGAGCACGACGAGCACCGAGGATACTCCAAAGACACAGAAGACTCAGATGAGCGCCGTCGGATCGGCAGTCACCCAGAAGACCGTCAGCCAGACCCAGATCACCCAGTCAGTGTCAAAAGAAGACATAAAGTGAGTCGGCTACTCGAATAAAGCTCTTCTGGTCTTCTTATTTTATATATTAACAAGGATGCCTCCGGCCGTCTTCGACGGCGCTGGGGTGAACAACTCGGTCGAAAAACAGTCGACAGCGCCGGCTCCCCCTTCCCAAAGAGCTGTTCTAGTAATTTTCTTGTCGAATAACCTTTGACAGTCGGATGAAACCTGAAGGTCGAAATGTCTGCTTTTCTCCCATTTGACCGGTTGATTTACACAAACTACAGGTCATACAGACAGACAGAGATCTGCCCATTATTAGTGTAGGATCTACCCTCTATTAAAGTGCTATGGTGTTTGTCAAGAAGACGGCCACCCCGTCACAGGAAGGACAGAAGACCACCTCGAAGGAGGACAAATAGGAGACAAGACCAGCAGTCGCCAATAAAAGTCCTAATTTCCCCTAATCCAAATTATGGAACAATAAAGGATTCTAGCTAGTTTTGTATTGTTTCTCATTGTTCTTGGAAAGATTATTAAAAAAAAATTAAACCCACTATTGCATCTGGTCATTCAAGAGGAGATTTGCCGGGCTGGCCGTGACAATGGCCGTTCCTCCAATAGCCGAGCAGTGTGAGGCGGCGAGGAGCAGCGCCTTCCCGAATCCCTTATCCTCTTCTGTGAAATTGTCCCAATTTATCGGCTCTTCACCGTCTTTTCTCCTACAATTCCCTTTTTAGAAGAAAAAATAGAACGAAAACTAACTTTTGTGAGTCATTTCTAACTGATTGAAGGGTTTGAATAATGGCAATCGCGATGGGAATCATCAGCGCCGTCGCGGCGGCATCGGACAGGAAGAAAGAGCTTGACCATCAGTTGAAACAAAGAAATGGGAGGGTAAAGTTACATAAATGTCGTGGCTAGCATGAAGTTTATCAGGATGTATTGCTTTTTGGCTCCGGAGATACGCAATAAACCCAGGGCTATCCGGCTATGGAGGCGGGTCTCCTCCACGGCCATGGCCATTATTAGGGTCGCTGTGAAGAGGACACCGACATCCTGAAACTCTCAATATTTGAATTAATGCTCTCCGCAGAAATAAGTACACAATTTGATACAAAGCACGACTTGTAAATAGCTTGCAGAGTTATTTTTAGTACTTGAAAGTCCCTTGTTTATGCCCGTTCTCCCTCCTTGTCCTGGGCAGCCGCTGCCCGGAACCAATAAACTTTTTGGAACTTATCTAACGAGCCAAATCTCCCTGCAATGGAAAAAAAGAATCTGTGTGTTGCCATTTCTTGTGATTACAGTAAGAAAAACAGAACTGATATGGTAATAGAGGATCAGAATGAAAGTAGTTCACATTGATTGTGAATTCCGCCTCTGGTTGGTTTCTACTCGGGGTTCTGTGCCCCATACCTGTTCAGGATTCCTAACTTCCTTGTTCACAGTTCAACAACGTCCGTTATAATTCTCGAAAAATGGATTTTTTCGAGTTAGAACCACGGAACTCGGGCTAGGTTCAGTCCTCGATAGTCCGAACCCCTGCACCCGTAAAGTCTCGGCAGGAGGATCATCTTTATTCAAAACTGTTACAAAACTCTGACGCCTTTATACCTTTACTCGACTTTACGGGTGCAGGGTATCGGACTATCGGATACTGAGCCGCTGGATCTTGGGGAAGAAGGAGAGGGGAGTCTTCGCCATACTTTCCTGTTTTTTTTCACTTGACTTACTCTAAAGTAATTAATGCTGACATCCTGCGCCGAAATGATATGAAAGATTGGAAAGAAGAATACAGGCAGCAGGGAGGCAATAGCCATTGGGATCCAATTGGTTCCAATATAAGCTCCTGCCACCCATATTGTATAGATACAGAGGTATTCCTAAATTGTATTAGTTTTTATTCAAAACTAGGCTGCAGATGACTTTTCCAAAGAATAAAAGAGGAATTCCAAGGATGGGAATCAATAGGAAGCCAATTTTTTGGACCAGAACACTTCGACGATACATGACGTGAAAGATCGGCGAGCGCCGGCGCAGTCCGCAGCGGCAACTGTTGAATATGCAATAACAATCGGTAGAAAGTGACGGATAGCACGGGGAGAGAGAAAGGGGAACAGAAAGAAGAACAAAAGGGTTCGAAAAATGGAAGAGGGCAGGAAATTTTGGGAGGAAGAACGGTGGATGAGGGATGAAGGCTCGGTCCTCGAGAGTCCGTAGCCCATAGACCGAAAACGGTTTCGGTTTATGAGGGAGCTTTTGGTATGCACACAGTTGGGGAGGCCTCCCCGGCTTCTTGTGGATACGACCACAGGTAGAACATGCGTAGGAAGAAAAGCTTCAACTTTCTTTCCAACAGATTTGTTCTGCCAAGTTTACGTCGACGTACTTGCCCCGAAAGATCAGAAATACGAGGTGAAATGTTTGGGAACGTGTCTGAATTGCACGCATGCATTCGGCAACATACTTGCTTATTTGGCATTACCGCACACTTTTTCTCGTTCCTTATCAACTACAGGCCTATAGCTAACTCCAAATGACCACCGAAATCAGCTTCTCATAAAAAGAGCTGAGTTAGTCTAATTTGTCACCAATGCCCATTGTTTCGACTCAAGCCTAGGTTAGTCGTCCCCTACTAATCTAAAGTTCAGTAAAAACGGCAGCCTAGAATAGTGTTCGGATTGTGAATTACGTTTCTGACCGGTGGCCTCATTTTGGAAGGGAGGGAAGAACCGTATGGGACACCCGCCGAGGAGCAGTGTCAGCGGTATCTCAGAGGCAAAAGCTCATAAACCAAAATTGAAAGCAACTATACCGCCAGAGCTGAAGGTAATATAGACCCCAAAGAGGGCCATCTTCCTTGGGCCACATATTTTTCTTTAGACTTATTCAATTAAACAGAGCTGTGAACTCTTGTAATGCGGTTCTCCCTCGGTTTTCACTACAGTATAAACTTGGACGATGCTCTTCCTTTCAAAAACAGCAATAAGCCTAGAATCAAACAGAATAGACGTGACAGCTCATTTAAAAAGAATGGACTGATATGTTCTGTGTACTATACAGCGAGCTGTATTTCAAAAGATTATTCCACAAGACAGAAGGCATCGAGGAGACTTTTTGGAGGGCATCAAGAGAATGGCGAAGAAAAAATTTTTCTAGAGAGAAGACCTGTCCCTTTTGATAATTTGGTAAATAAATCCCCAGAACTAGTAATACTAGGATCAATTCTCCATACTATATGTCCACCATGTCCACCTTGTCCACCGTTTAGGCTTAATGGTCACTGGCCGTCTACCATTATCTCCGTACTTGGATGTCATCAGAAGGGCCGGAGGAAGGGGCACCATAGTGTGATGGGATCCTCCTCCTGTAGGAAGGGAAGACTAGAATATACAAAAATTGGATTTGAGAAGCATCTTTGCCTGTAAATAATTGCTAGAACATTGCCAAACAGTCAAAAAAGGGATGACTCGGCTTGGCGTACGCAAAGGGGGCATGTGACCAATTCGTAAACTAGAAGCGGTCAAATCTCGTCATCCACTTACTCTGACACGAGCCCAGCTAATATTGTCATTGCTTTCATGTGTACGGTTTCAGTTTGGTGGGCTCTCTCTCTCTTCCTTGCCCTCTGCTGTTATCGTTCTTCAAGGCTCTAGTTGTTTTTGTCTTATTTTCAACTTATTTATCCCTTATACACAGCTCTGCCTCCTATTTTGCCCTGACTGAGGCATGGTCGCGAGGATATTAATCTGTCAAGCGTTCTGGTGGTCAAAATCAGAAGGCAAAATGGTCAGCCCGCGGCCGGGTTGAGTCAGTTGGCTCTACTAGGCTCCCAGAGCGGAAGCATAATCCAAACGGCTTCCTATCATCGGGAACGGACTCTCCGCGGAGAGAATTTGCCTGGGTCTGTATATTTTTTTTGGCTCTCGATTTCTGCAAAACTCGATGATTCACAGACAGCGACGGGAAGGGAGGGAGGATGGGGAGGACACCTGCGCCCTTATTTTTAGCCCACTCTTTCCTCTAAACAGTTCAATAACAACCTCTTCTTGTCTGCTTTATAACTACATTATTTTAAGAATGGATCTCGAAATTACTTATCTGCTCCAGCCTCTCATCGACCTACTGGAGGCCCTCCAGCGTTATCTGGAGGAACACCAAGGAGAAAGAGAGGAAATCGTAGTTGAAGAAGAAGAAATAGAAGCGGGAGAAGTGGAAGTCGATCCGGAAGAAGACAAAGAAAACCAGCCGCCTGCCGAATCTACACCCGGTGCCATTCAACATATTTGAACAGGTACTGTAGCCATTTTTGTTCTTATAAAAGAATCGGTCAAAATGCGTTTTCTTCTCGGGATGCCCAACTAAAACATAGAATGCCTTGTACAGTTTTTCGCGCTCTTTCGATTGGTAAACATTTCACAACCACAGCCTCTTCAAACCGGGAGAAAATCGCATTTCAATGGCGCGCGTAAATTTGATCCCATTTAGGGTCTCATCGCGGCATTTCTGTTTTTTTTTGAAAATTGAAGACAAATTGTATATTTACAGTATCCCTTAATCAGCGAGCACCCTGTTTACCTCCCTGCTTTTAATTTTCTCGAAATGTCGGTGAATTACGTACCACTCGTCCCTACTCTTGCCGTCTTCCCGCCTCGTCCTCCATCCTCCTATTTTTTAAATTAAAGAAACAATAGTTTATTAATTAAATAAAATAAAATAATAATTAAACTAGTTAGCTAAAAGCTAGATCTTCGCTGTCTTCCGGTAGCCGTCGCCGTCGCTCGTCAGTCCGCTGCCCATCGCCGTCTGTCCTCCTCCTCCTCGATTACTGCCATATCCCACCTGTACTTCAAATTCTACACTTCGCGGTCCTTGTCCATAAGCTCCACTATATCCTCCTCCTCCATAACTACTAGCAGCTGTTCCATAATCCGTCGTTGCTGCTGCTGCTCCAGTGTCCGTTGTTCCATAGGAACTGCCGCCATAGGTCGTCTGCTCCTGTCCTCCTGTTCCATATCCTCCCTGGCTGTTGTAGTCTCCTCCATAACTTCCTTGTCCATATGTCGCGGTACCGTAATCTCCTGTTCCTTGAGACGAAACAGCACCAGCAGAAGCGGAGCCATAATCAGTAGTACCGTAATCTCCAGTCGACCCAGTGCCTGCGTATCCAGTCTGCCCGGTACCATAATCCGTTTGCCCGGTACCATAACTTGTTCCATAGTCCACTGTTGCCGGTTGCCCTCCATAATTCGTCTGACTACCGTAATCCGTTCCTGCTTGGCTCCCGTACAGATTGCTACCGTAATCCGTACCAGTCGCTTGTCCAGTTCCATAGCCATAATCCGTTCCTTGTGTCGTTCCATATCCTCCACTGCTCGCTTGGCTACCGTAATCCGTTCCATATCCTTGATTCTGGCTACCGTAATCCTGTGTACCGTAAGCGGTTCCCTGGGTACTGTAGTCTCCAGCAGTTGTCTGTCCACCGCTACCGTAATCCACTGCTCCTTGACTGCTGCTACCATAATCCTGGGTCCCGTAGCTTCCTGCCTGACTATAGCCGCCACTTGTCCCGTAATTTCCCGTATTACTGTAGCCATAATTCGGTGTCGCATCTGTCTGTCCATAGGATCCTCCTGTTGCAGTACTGCTACCGTAATCCTGTCCATAATTTGCGCTACCGTAATCCGTTGCTCCTTGGCCATACGTCTGCCCTCCTGCCGCTGTTTCCTGATTACTGTAATCCACTGCTCCATACGGTTGATTACTGTAGCCGGTATCTGTCGTCATAGGACCATAGCCGGCTCCTGCAGCGGTATTGCTACCGTATCCAGCAACACTTCCAGTATTACTGTAGCTATCCGGTTGTCCATATCCTTGACTACTTCCTCCCTGGCTACCGTAATCTCCTCCTTGTCCATAGCTTCCTTGGTTACTGTAATCCGTCGTCTCTGCCGCTCCTTGTCCATAATTCCCAGAAGATTGAGTACTGTAATCGGTTGCTCCCGGCTGTCCATAACCTCCTTGGTTACTGTAGCTATCGGTTCCTTGTCCATAATTAGTAGCGCTACCGTAATCCGTTGCTCCTTGGCTATCCGTTCCCTGACTACTGTAACCGGCTGCTGTTCCTTGTCCATAACTTCCTTGACTACTGTAGTCCGTTCCTTCTCCTCCATAATTAACAGAACTGGGGGTACTGTAGCCGGCAGCGTAATCCATACCGGTTCCATAATTCCCGCCAACTCCTGCCTGGCTGCCGTAATCCGTGCCAGTTCCATAACTGCCTCCTCCTCCTCCTTGTTGGCTACTGTAATCCGTGGCTGTTCCATATCCTTGATAGCCCGTCGCGCCGGGAGACGGTTGACTACTGTATTCGGTGGCTCCTTGGTAATTCGAACCGTAACTTCCTTGTCCTCCTTGGTTACTGTAATCAGTTGAAGCTCCTTGACCACTAGAATAACTGGAAAAGCTTTCTCCTCCGTTTCCATAAAAGCCAGGATTTGGATGACTACCGAATTTTAGCGGCTTACTAGGAGACGATGGGGTTGTCGGCAGCGAAGTCTCTGTAAATTTCCTTTTTTTTCATGTATTTTATTATTAATTTATCTTATTTATAGCTTTATAAAGTTATATTTAATATTCTAATATCAATTTGTTAGAAGATTTCATGAAGAAAAGGTGAAAAACTTCATTAGAATTGAAATTGTTCTCATTTTTTTTTAAATTTTCACCTTTTATTCCAATTTTTTTTTGGCTATAGTAAAAAAAATACAAGAAAAGGTTGAACTTATTTTTCTATGTGTAAAGCTATTGAAATTACATGGATGAAGTATTCATTTTATCATTTTTGACGAAAAATGAACTCCTTACTGGGCCTTCGTTCCCCCGCACCCGTAAGATATCGGCAGGAATTTCATTTTCAAAAAAGGGCGCGAATTCTTCTGATCCGGCAACTGCCGAGACTTTACGGGTGGGGCATCAATTAGCAGCTGAATAGAGCCGTTTCTTTTTGTTTCGATCACTTTTTATCGATATTACTCTCTTTTTTATATTATTTTATGTCAATTTTAGTAGTCAAGAATAGAAAACGCTTCCAAATTGAATAAGAATCAGCTATTTTAGCAGCGAAACATGGGAAATTCATTTGTAATTGAAAAAATTGCCCAATTTTAGAAAATGCTTTGCTTTCTTGTACTCCTTATATATTTTTTTCCTATAGTAATAATTCAACGAACTTTGTGAATAACCACCATATCCCATAGGAACAGCAGCTTTTGCTTTAGCATTATTTCCAGTCATGTAGGGATCAGAGCCGTAGGAGCTGCCAGTTCCTGTTCCAGCTCGGCTCAGCGCCGCCTGTCCTTTTACACTATCAATACTACCTATAATTATTTATTTTTTTATTATATTTATTTCATTCTACTCACCATAACTGCCAAATGTATTTCTTCCAGGTTTTCCTGATCCTGTTATTGCTCCCAAATAAATTGTAGATATTTGTGATTCGGGAAGGCCACGATATCCGCTAAATATATCATATTTCTTATTTTATTTATCATATAAAATTAATGTATTCTCATTACTTGCTATGTAAATATTCATAATTGTACGAATTTTACAAAAAAAGACTATATAAATATGTAAATTTACATTTAGAACATATATAACTCACGTGGCATATGGGTTCCCATATCCTTTATCTTCGTCACCTCCATAACGATAAGAAGAACCATAGCCAACAGATTTTGCATCAAAAGGACCTCAAAAAGATTATAATATATCTAAAAATTCAATTCTATCGCTTACTTCCTCTACTCTTATTATGGCTCAATGATTGTACAAGCTTTTTAACATCTTCGACGAATTCCTCTTCCTGAAGTTCCTTATCTTTCCCTTCTACATAACCTACTATAGCCTTTCGGCTCTTTTTCACCTTCGGTTTTATGCGAACAACAGCAGGAAACGGCGTGAGAAGGCTGCCTTGATTATAGGCTACCGGACTTCTTTGAAGTGAATCTGAACACTTTTTCACTTTGTCAATCAGATGAAAGAATACCATTGGAGGGCTTTTTCAAATCAATTTCACCGTTTGGTGAACTGTTGGGGCGAGGCTCAGCAGAAACTAGAAGAAATAAGGCGAGAAGAAGACGTAACTCCATCTGAAGGAATTCTATTACATGTTTCTATTCCAGAAGAAAAAAGGGAAAAGCAATGAGTGTGGTCAAACGGGCAGTTCAGAGCAGGAGATTGGTGGCGGCCGTCACACCAGCCCTCGACTGGCTTTGTTTTATATTTGGCGACCAATGTTACCGTCGCTTGACAGCTAAACGCAAATAGCCCTGAAATCATGAAAACTGGCGGCGATTATTTGTGAGTTTAGACAACACCAGAAACGAATTAGACTTTTATTCTGTAAACAAACAAAAAAAGTTCAACAAACATGAAATTAACAACATAGTGAACGTCGTGTGATAACAAAATTAATAAGAAAGAAACATGAAGATCATCACGTTAGAGCCTATTCCGAATCAGAGTCTGAGCTTTCTTTCTTGATTTCTTTCTTAGCCTGTTCCTTCTTAGCCTGTATATACAATGTACAAAAATATTTCAATCAAATCTTACCGGTGCAGAATAATCTTCATAATGATACTGTCCTGGTGTCTTATCGGTTGCCTTTCCAAATTTATCAAGTAGCCCATCCTGAAGCATAAGATATGATTGGGAAAGATTAACCAGGTACCTTGATCATCTGCTTCTTTTTAGATGCAACCGGGCCCAGACCCCATTTTCTTCCATAGACATCCCGCTCCATGATGACTCTTTTGGATTTAGCTACAACACCATGGTCAACAGAAGCAATCGTCGACGTAGTCATTTGGGCTACCGCTAAAAAATAAACTGTAGACGGAAACGGTATAGGATATACCAATACATACAGCTTCTCCTTTGGTAGTAACAATGACAATTTCTTGCCCGACTTCAATTCCATTATCGTAGCGAAGGATTCCGGGAATTAAAATTTTAGCTCCATAGCAGACAGCGTTGATCTAAAACTCAAATGCACGTGCACCACCTATCAAATAACTTACAGCGCTATCCTTGATTACCACCCTTTTATGTTGAACGAGCAGAGCCTCAAGTGGGCGAACAATGCGACGCATATAAGTCTCGTCCTTTTGATGATCCAATAAGTACTGGGCGTCCAAAATGTCATGCATAGTAACAAGCTGATCATGTTCATCAGTAATACCGGATCTAAAAACACGATTTAAAAATTAGAATCTAAAGAGCAAACCTGTTACGGCGAAGCTCTTGCATTTGTCCACCAACTCCAAGAAGAAGCCCTAGATGAACACAAATTGTTCGAACGTATGTACCCGATTCGCATTTAACCCTGAAAAATACAATATATACAATATATATATTGTATATACAATATACAATAAAGAAATAAATTAGAGCCGATGTCATCGGCCCGATGAAGGTAATATTTGGCATGTTGTGTTGTATAAGAAAGAATGTTTTATCCGGAATAATCCATGAAACTAGTAAGTGGACTATAAGCTGAAGAAATTCTCAACCACTTGCTCGGTGCTCGGCGAGCCACATTTCATAGTATAAGTCCTTTTTCATTCTTTGCTATGCTCATCGAACGTCTTATTGTATCTATGCATCCACAACTACTTACCAGAATATACCCATTTGTTGATCCGAATCATATTCGATAAGCTTGTTCTCATAGATGGTACGAACACGAAGCTGACGTTTGACCGCCGAGATCAAAGGAGGTCGTTGAAACAAAGCACCAGTTAGCTAAAAAACCAGTTGTACTATAGAAAATAGGTTGCAATTACCTTCTCTAATGCTTGCTTGATCTTCTTTTCACCACTTACAGGATTGTGCAGTTTGAAAATGCAGACGTACTCTTTACCAGCTCCTTGTTGAGATTTGGCAAGACGGGTAGTACGATCAATACATACAATAAGACATCCTGATACCTAAATTTTAAAAAATAATGGAAACTATTGAACTGCCAATGCATACAAAGCCAGTCATTTTAGTTTTACTTTCATTATCTCCACCCTCCAATTATGTTGCTTATCGAATTCAGTGCAATTTACTTTTTACACAACAATGTAAGCTTCACTTTAATGATCACGCTGATCTAGAAATATTGCAGACCACACTCGAATTTGAGCTATAACGGTTCTCTTTATCTTCTGACGATAATATGAGTTTTCCCGCGATTCTATTTAGCGTTCCATATTTCTTGAAATAAAATGTCCGACTACGGAAACAATAGCAAAACCAAATATGTAAAATACTAAAGAAAATCCGCAAAAGCGAAATATTGGAACAACGAATATCGAAGAGTTCCAAATAAGTTTCAATTTCGTCCGTACCTTAGGATCGAGAGTACCACTGTGTCCAGTCTTTTCGGCTCTCAAAATTCGTTTAATCCATGCTACAACTTCATGAGAAGATGGATTTGCAGGTTTGTCGAGGTTGAAGAAGCCAGAAGATATGTAGTTCCTAATTTCACGTTTCAATGGAGAACATCCCTCCGGAAGTGGAGTATAATGATTAGTGCGTACATTTAGCTTGTCGTAATTCTAAAAAAAAATTTATAAGCTATTTTGAAAAACATACTTTTAAGAGAAGTGGCCATTCCGATGCATCTAATGATGCTTCCAGATTAGATGCTGGCACTTGAAAGTTTCCTCCAGCTTGTTGATCCTAGAAACGAAATTTTAAAATTCTGTGTAAATCCACTTACTCCGAGATCTCCTTTCGAACGTTTTTCCTTCTTACCCATAGTTTGCTTTGTTCTGAAACAAGCCAAGTGCACGGTATAAGAAAGAGAGAGCGATTATTTCGTATTGAAAACTATGAAACTGGGACAGTTTAAAAATAATTTCGGACAGCGTTTCAACAATCTATCGCGCACTGATCTCAAAAATTATCTGTATACTTTCTATAGCCAAGCCGATGAATATATTCTTGCTCCTGAACAATTCTACAGCATTCTTGACGCACATGAAACACAAACAAATCGATAATCAATACCGGACCACAACGCAAGCAAGAAAAAAAATTCATTCGTTCAAAATCCCTGCTGCTCGGCAACCCGTCCACGTGTATTGCGGCCGCGACGCAGCACTTTTCTCGCGCCCTTCGCAAATGCACGGCATTCGAAACTCTTTTGCTTTTCTTGTTGATCAGCTTGTTTTCTTCGATAAATTCAGCTGTTTTATTGCTTTTCTCCACCAATCTTGGATAGTCGGCGTTCTTCGCCCCTCCAAATGATTGAAGGCGCCATTTTACTTTCAAAACGCGGCTCCCGTTTTGAACGCGTTGCATCATCATCCTGCTATATATGTCTTTTCTTTTACATTCTTTTAACCGTACAATATAATATTATAGATGGCATCTGGTGATGGAATCCCGACGTTCAAGCTTGTACTCGTTGGTGATGGTGGTACTGGTAAAACAACATTCGTAAAGCGTCATCTTACTGGAGAATTCGAGAAGAAATATGTTGGTATGTTTTTTTTAATTGCGTAAAATTTCATCATCGTATCTTTTAGCAACCCTTGGCGTTGAAGTGCATCCTCTCGTCTTCCACACCAATCGTGGACAAATCCGATTCAATGTATGGGACACTGCTGGCCAAGAAAAATTCGGCGGTCTCCGAGACGGCTACTATATCCAAGGTAGGCTTTTTAAACGTCGACAAATATTTTGTTATGTATTTCGCCTTCCATTTTCCATTTAAAAATCTTTATTTAGGACAGTGCGCCATCGTCATGTTTGATGTAACTGCTAGAGTCACCTACAAAAATGTACCCAACTGGCACAGAGATCTTGTTCGTGTCTGTGAGAATATCCCAATCGTTCTCTGTGGCAATAAGGTTGGTTTTTTGTTGAATTTTTTTTTAGATTTGATAATTTTTGCTGTTATGAGACATTCATTTAGGTCGACGTCAAGGATCGAAAAGTCAAGGCAAAAACGATCACGTTCCATCGCAAGAAGAACCTTCAGTACTACGACATTTCGGCCAAGTCGAACTATAACTTCGAAAAACCCTTCCTCTGGTTAGCTCGCAAGCTTTTGGGAGATCCAAACCTTGAATTTGTTGCCATGCCAGCTCTGGCTCCTCCTGAGGTAAAATTTAATAATTATTTTTTTGAAAGCCGATAGTTTGATCATCTATTTTCTTTGTCTTTTAGGTTCAAATGGATCCTACCATGGTTGCCCAATACGAAGCCGATCTACGAGAAGCAGCCGATGCCGACCTCCCCGATGATGACGACGATCTCTAAGGCTGCTCACCTACGGATGTTTTTGAAATGTTTCTATAATTTAACATGTTTGATGCGCTTTTGTCCTTAAAAATAAACTTTGTGAAATTACTGTGTTCATCTTCCATGTATTCTCCTACATGCGCGATAGAAAGTAGTTTTCGGAGGGCTGACTTTTGAAATCAATTTTTTCTCGTCGTCGGAGTTCACTGTTACATCAATGGTTGGACATGAATGAGGGGAAGTATTTCGAAACAAGAAACTTAATTTGAATTTTGAAATAGCGGGTAAG
Organism: Oscheius dolichura; assembly: GCA_932521035.1. NCBI lineage: Eukaryota > Metazoa > Nematoda > Chromadorea > Rhabditida > Rhabditidae > Oscheius > Oscheius dolichura. The sequence continues at coordinate 1,320,562 of OW051494.1, read as the reverse complement.
CTCAGGAAATCAGGATCGCGCTTTCTTTTTTCGCTTTTCCCAAAGTTATTAGGCCATTGGATAAAAAGCAACTCCAAGCAGAGAGTAAAGTAAAGCGCCAGTCAAAGGCATGAACGAAGGATCGTTTTCTAGAAATCCTTTGGAACAATTGGGATCGAGTCCATATAACCTACATAGGACCAATTGAAGGAACGTACTTCCTCGTGGTTATGGATTCAGCATCTTTTTGGCCAGAAGTCAGGAGAAATATAAAGGCTTCTACAGTTGTAGAAAGGCTAACAAAGGGCCTTTTTTACCTCATGTCCAGTTCCCGAGATCGGAGTGGTGTCATTCGAAAGGGCATCAAAAGTTATGCTCCTCAGCAATTTTGTAGCTGCCACAGGCCGTGGGTAACCGTGTGACACCGATTTTTTGTTTTATATGGTTAAAGGGACTCTCCAAGACATTTTACAACTTGGTCTCATTTAATAGAGTTTTGGTCGCTGATCATCATGCACTAATTTGTTTTTCATAAAAATGTCTAGATAAGGAGAAAAAAGCGTTCAAAGTGCTATAATTTACTGGAATTCCAATAAATTCTTGACAACGGCGTTAAACACCGTACACCGTCAGTTTGCATTCACTAATCTTGGCTGCGGAAAATCAAATTCACCTCCAAGATTCAGGGTTAATTGCCGGGTCTATAATCATGAAGATATACTCCCTTTGCCTACCGCAGAAAATCCGAAAATACTCACATTGCGAACAGAAGAAAGCTGCCAGAACGTTGCTGGTAGATCAACGTCTACAGCTGGGCAAAAACTCAGCCGGTAGGGATCTGAACAGATATTGAATTTTTGCCGTGAATTTTTGCCCATTTCGATACGATACGATACGATATGGCCATTCTTGTATCGTTTTCGATACGATACGATATGTATCGTCGGCCGATGTATCGTGCTCGATACGATATGTATCGTATCGAAATTTCGATATGTATCGTTGTATCGCACATCTCTGGTCCTGAAACCGTAAAATGGCCAAAGAGTGGTTTATTTCCATGATCCCGCCGCCAGTCCGAGTGCCCTGGCCCAAGAAGGATAGAATCTTTTTTCCATCGCCCAATTCCCCTCAAAAGCTCGATATTTGCTATCCTTTTTAAAGAAACTGTCAGGGACCTTTTTTTTGGTAGCGGGTCCTGCAGCGACTGAACTAACTAGCGTCCTCCGCCTTTGGCGCGCTTTGGCGGAACACGAATTTTTGAATTTTTTTTTTCGTTTTTTGACATTTTCTAAATGTCTATGGTGACCCGTTCCGTGAAAATATTAGGAATTCGTGCAATTTGGATCGCGCGCCTACCGTAACCCAATAAGGTCCCTGACAGTCCCTTTAAAGTTGAGATCATCTTTATTTGTAACTTATAAAAATCACAGGAGAAACAAGCAGGATCGGGAAGCTGAGAGGATCACATGACGGTGAAGACGCCATGGTCATATTTGGCAGTTTTTCCGGTTGTGGGCTTCATTATCAGGGGGGTGAGTCGTTTGTAGAAGATGATCATCAGGACAAGGGCAATAGTTAGGGTACACATTTGAGTGACGATGATCCACTGGTAGCCGGACTCTTGGAAAAGATAGGTGGCGAGAACGGGCGCTACAAATTGGGCAACTGATCCGCCGAACGAGTACATTCCCTGCATGTAACCCTGGAAAGGAAAAAATATATTAATTTAAAGGTCTGGGGATTACGGTAGCTCTGAGTAGTAGCAGACGCCTTTTTACCCTACGGTAACGTTGCGCCAATGAACGCGTGTAAACAGGGGGCAAGGAGCTGTTAGCAGTGAGAAATTGATACTTTCCGTCCACGTTTCTCCTTTTTTTTTGGCATTTTTCTAATTTTTAAATTAGTTTTTCATAATCAGCAAAAAATTTGGAACATTTTGAAGCCAACAACTTGGTTAAACCGATTAAAACAATAGAAAATAGACGAAAAGAGCAACAAACCTGTGGTCTTGGTCCCAAGATGTCGGTATAGAGGGAAGCTGACGGTGAGCCGATAAAAGGGAAGGCCACCCCGAAGAAGACGACAAAAGCGAAGAGATAGAGCCACAAGGGAACACGAACAGTATGTTCACACCAAGAATACGACGGATCACAGCCGCCAACTTGAGCCGAGGTCATATTTGCCGGGATCAGGTCCAATGGTCCTGGATAGAAGGGCCACGAGTAGGTACAGATATGATAGGCCATGAAGACGGCTATCCCGAAAAAGATCTGCTTTCTCTTGTCACTGAAAATAGAAGAAGTAGAGGGCATTTTGCAGAATGTAAAAGTAAGAGCAATGGCTTGGTGGCGTTGTCTCGCCCGCACCCGTAAAATCTCGGCAGTTGAAATCTTATTTACTGGGAAGCGCTACAAAGCGCGCTGCGGTTTCACCTTCTTTCTGCTGCCGATATTTTACGGGTGCAGGGGAGTTTGGCATACGGTAATTGATATATTGGGCATATTGCACTGAAAATGCGCCTTACTGGCGCTGACCTGGTTCACCGCCCTAATTCCAATGGTTGTGATAAAAAGACACTCACAGTTTTCCCACTCGCGTATATCCGATTAGGAAATTCATAAAGACGGAGACAATACAAGCGGCTGATTCGAGAATACCATTATAGAGAATGGACTTGGAATCTTTCCAGTCGTACAGGGCCGTGGAGAGGGGAGTCGACAGACTGGAAAGAGACTACCGTAAGAAAAGGACGGGAAGAATGGACTGACACTTCGATATTTGTCGAAATCATACAGGAACAGACCCAGAGCCAGATACAAACAAGGGCCGGGGGCAGGTCATATGAGGGGATGACCATGTTCTTGTCTAGAATCGGGGTACAAATTGTCAAATGAGAAAACAGACCATCTTGCTCGTTCTCTTCAATTATTCCGGCATATGTCTCGCGGAAGAGGGTCCACATTATAAAACAGGAGAAAATGATGATGATGACCATCAAATATGGCGGCAGGGTGTACATGTCAATCTTGTAGCCAGCCCACATCCAGCCGCCTTCTATTGGAGTGAAGACTGCCTGAAATGGGAAGATTATTGTTTCCCCCTATTTTCCACTCAAACCCGTCTCAATTCCTCTCCTTACCTGAATAACCGGCCCCAGTGACAAGCCCAGTACCCATCCGGCTGTACTGTAAGAGATCGCCGTCAATTTATCCTCTTGTACAGCTGCCATGGCTGCGTAGGCTCTCAACACGGCAATGGACCCGGTTCCAATTCCGATGATCAGCCTCGACCCGACCATGACCCATTTTCTCCCGGATGGAAACAGTGGCAGCAGGGCGTAGAACACCTGTCCTAAAGACGGCTTGTCTTTTTTCGGGAAGAAGGGGGAAAGCTCACCAACACTCGAGATAACAAGGCCAAAAACTGTCGGAACTGTGACCGACATCGTTTTCTGATTCCACCAGCCAAATATTGGATTCGCCTGGAAAAAAACGGGGATTACGGTAGACAATACTAGAATTTCCTGTCCTGGTCCCGAAGCGATTGTATCCCACACATTTCTTCTTTTATTTTCTTCTCAGGACCTCTGACAGTCCTATAAAACATAAAATGAAAACTAAAACTCACGATTGAACATCCCAGTGAAGAGGAAGCGACGACCCATCCGACAAAGGAGAAAGAAGCCTTTGGATCTAACTGAAAAAAAAACGGTTGGATTACGGTAGCTCTATATATCAAAAGGAGGAAGTTTCTCGACAACGGATCAGACAGACCGGGTGCCCCCTCTGATAAGATCGCATGGGGGCGTGGAAAAGGCGAAACAAATGTGGTCAGATGTTCTTCTTGGTCAGGGGAAAATACTGGAAGCTACTTTGTGGTCGCGGTACCGAAAAAAAAATTGACCATTGCCCGGTTATTTGGGGGCGTCAGGGAGGGAGGGAGGGAGGCGGGAAGTCAAAAAGGCGCGTGATTAGCCCTAAATAATCCTAGGGGGTTATTTTGGGTTCTAGAAAGTCTATGTGGGGGTTAAGAATGGCCACGGATTGTCTACAGGCAGATGGTACGGTACCGTACTCCTCTGTATAGTCCTACAGCGAAATTTCCGGCTAGGGCGGTAAACCAGGTCCGGGCCGCTTTGCGCTTTTTCGGTGCAATAGTCCCAATACGACAATTATACAGTATGCCAAAGATTATAGACCTATTGCACTGAAAATGCGCAAAGGCGGCGCGCTTCCCCCGGAAATGCGTTTTACTGACCCGAACCTGGTTTTTCGCGATTTCCGGCTGATTACACGAATTACGGTAAAATCCCAGTCAATAAATGGTTGAATATGAAGAGAAGCCGGTGTTTTTGTACCATAGCCTCTTGTTTTTTTTCCTAAGCATCGAGTCTTGAGTTAGTGATCAGCTAGTGGCGTCTAAAATGACTCACCGTCTCCCCTTTATAACTCGAGGAAACAGTGGCCAACGGCGGAAATGATGATAGCCTTGATTTTATCAGTCTGCGGTTATTTTTATAGTAAACAATCTACTTTCTGCCTGGATTTCTGCACAGAAAGAAGCAGAATATTACAGTATGCGGAGAAGTGATTCAAATCTTTTGTTTTCAGTCTTCAGAACCCAAATTTTGTGGTTTTTATCCAGAGAGTAGAGCAAAACTTTCTTCCATAGTAGGTAGAGGAAGCCTTCCCCCTCTGCCACCAAAAGTCTCTCTCGATTAAAAACATCTGACTGTCTTCAGGCTATCAGTGCTTCCCAAGTGCATTCTGATGCGACCGGGGGGCAGTTGATTCTTCCCTGTTCTCAATGATCGAAGGTCTTTATTGGGGGTTTCCGTACGGAGAGAGAGAGGGTTATCAGGTGACGACGGGGAGAAATCTTTTTAAACCGACAAGAAGACAAAATCCCGGTTTTTTAGGCTCCCATCCACCGTGGGTGGTACGCTCTCGAAAAACGCCTCCGATTCGGGCCAAAAAACTTCCCAGGGCTAGTTTTTTTGTTGTTATAAACCATACCTCATTTAAATAGGGCCATGTGCTCATATAATATATAGACATTTGTAGTCCAATAATGAATTGCATATAGATAGATATCCAGATTGATCGCCATGGTGTTACTCGTTCATTGAAACTGATCCTGAAACGATTTCATATTATCTAGATTGAGAATACAGTAACCTCATTATTCTAGTCAAAAAATTCAAGAAAAAAAACTAACTTTTTATTCGGTGGTATACTGATGACACTGCTTCGTCGACTACTTATTGGTACGGGGACTACCATCCTCTAGCTGTGGCTTTTTTGGTTGTGGCTCTTTTGGCTGTGGTTGTTGTGGCTGTGGCTGTTCCCCAGTCTTGTTGATGTCTCAAAAAGTAGAGAGGTAGGAGGAAAATAATGGTTTCTCCGGCGATAAGAGACCAGCGAAAAACTTTCGACGACGGGAAGAAACGGCCCCCGTTATCAGTAGCTCCCGTTGTGGGACAAAGAGCTTTTATATTGGGGGTATCGGGAGGTGAGCTACTGGACGGGCCAGCCACACTGATTAGAGTGGGTCGAAGAGGGGAAAACTCCTCTCCGGGAAGAGAGGGGGGCAAGAGACAAGAGACCATGTTTTGGAAGGGAGCGAACCAGAGAGGGAAGGGGAGATCAAACAGATGACTTCTGATAGGGGACTACTACACCTTATGACGAGAAGAGGGGGGCACTCCGCATTTCTTTCTTCCGGGGCACAGTAACCAATAGGGAGCAGGGGACCGAATGCGGAGGTGCACGGCAAAAGATCAGAGACAGGCGCCCCTGGCTGGAGAAGAGGAGACAGGAGGAGAAAACAAGAAAGTCACAAGTAGGGGGACTGAGTAATCAATCTCTTCAGCCATACCCTAGCCCCCTATTTTTAGCCTGTTTTCTGAAAATAAATGGCCAGCCGCGGAGGGGCATTGTCTAGCCATTTCCATGTGTTCGTCTGACGGGGTCTTATGGTCAATTTTTACAAAAAACGAGTCAAAAGGCCGAATGGTTCAGTTGACCAGCTTTGGGCGCCCGAGCCGCACTTTTGACGGTCCTGGAGGCGTTCTTTTCTTTGTTTTTAAAAATTGGATTTTTACATTATTTTAAGCATTTTTTTGTCTATCCATTAAAAACAGGGCCGTCTGATTCGCGAAAGCGCGCAGTCATGAGCCCCTACAGTAATCCTTCCGTCATTTCTTCAATTGACTGCTAATTAGGATCATTTTTAACATGTTATAATAACCCTCAGATAGTAAATCTTGAGCGCTACTCCATATTGGCCCGCCAAATCCCCCGTTCTTTTCAGAATCCCCAGACGACCGCTCCCAGGTACTCTATCCCTGCCATTCTTAAAGTTTCCAGGCTAAATTTCTGCTCCTTTCCTTCCATTTTTAGCCCTCTATTCGTCCTTTTCCAACTGATAAACACCATGCTTAGACCCTAGATTTCGGGAAACTTCCCAACCTACCATCTGTAGATAAGACTGTATGCTCACGGGTACCCCTTCTCTCCTCTGACGTATTCTGCTTCCCCCTCTCTAATGAGCACACACGCGACAACCGCTGCTATCAACAAAAAACAATAGATTAAAGATCTATTGGTTGTCTATTATTATTGAATTGTATTGAATTTTATACAAAAATATCAAAATATCAAACTTATCAAAAATTTATGTATTGCAGAGATTACAGGTCTTGGGGCAGTACTTCTTCTTATGGCTGGTGTCATACCCGGGATTCGAGCAGAATCCTCGCTGATTCCATTGAATACAACTGAAAACCATTTTTCTATATTTTTATAATTTTAAAAAGGCACGAAACTATAATTTACGAATTAAAAAAACCATAGAGTTCGGAAACTGGTAAAAATCCGCTCCAGACCCTAATTTCTACCCTAAATTCGTCAAAAATCACGGCAAAGCCTCAAAATGGTCGGACAGGCTCCCGAGAAGAAAATTCTCAACGCTATCCTATTCAGATTACTGTAATATATGCTTACAATTCCCAGAATCGTGTGCAAATCGTAGGAACCGACTCTGACCGGGAAATTTCCCCGCAAATTGGGCGAAAGAGCAGAAAAACAGGGAATAACCCAATTCCGCGGCGACCAACGTCAAAATCTCGCTTCTGAGTATGATTATCCGATACCTGCTTTTATTTTACATGTAGTATTGTCAAAAATTCCGATGGAAATAGCTCCCAAGGGGCTTGAAGAACCCACTCGATAGGCAACTCCTTTCCGACCTCCTTCCCACCAGAAATCCCGTCAAAATGCAGATTTTACCTGCTGGTCTCATCTTCACAAATCACTGCTCCACAGGTATTACAAGTCTTTCGACATATCCGATGCATTAGGCTGGAATATTTGGGATGAGTGCATTTATCGACGTTTGCTTGGCAATTGTCCGCTAGATCTTGGCAAATTCCTAAAAATTTACGGAAATGACAATGGGCACTGGGAAGAAAAAGCGACCTGTAGGCTCAGTTCCATTATTTGGACAGCGATTGCACGTGGACGGACATTGTTTTGTCATTTGGTCATAGTATTCGACGGAGTTGCAGAATTTCTGAAATATATCATGAGCTATGAAGAAAATACTATAAAAAGGTGGAGAAGGTAAAAAAATGGGAAAAATAGCAAAAATATAGAAGGTTGTCATAAGAAACAAAAACTGCAAAAAGCTTACGACACCCGGGATTCCCAAGCCGTCTCCGATCCAAGTACTAACCGGGCCCAACGTTGCTTGACTTGCCAGATCGGACGGGATGGCGTACTTTCAACGTGGTATGGCCGTAAGCGAGAGTTATACGTTTTCGATCGGAGATAATGGTCTAGGGTGTTCAGGACGGAGAAAAAGGATTCTAGCCCTCAAAAAGAAAGGTACTTACCTCCATGGATGAGCAGACGATGCTGTCCTCCTGATCATTGCACATGTTGGCATTCTTCACGTCGCATTTTCCACAGGTTGCTGGGCATTTCTCCTTCATAAACTGTCCCCATGTGGTCGAATTACATTGGCTAGCCAGAGCAGAACAGTTCAGAGCCGAGTCCGGCTGAGGATTGCTACAGGAGAAGGAGTCACACGAGCTACACGTCACTAGACAGTCCTTTAGAAATGGATAATTCTACTTTTTCCGATTTTTTAGGGGCAAACCATAAGCATCGGGCGATATTCCACATTTAGGCAATTCTGTTTATCTTCAAAGATTGAAGCGCAGCGATCTTCCCGCTTATTTAGGGTGCAGTCTTCTTTGCCGTAGCCGGGAAATGCACAGAAGAAGAGGAAAAGAACCTGGGAATATTATCACAATATACAAATTTTAGGTGATAACTTACGACGGGAACAGGTCTCATAGGGAAATTGGGGTGAAATAGGTAGAAATAGCAGAGAATAGTGGGATTTTATGGGAAGAAACAGACGCCAGCTGTATCCATAGCTTGTTTTTCAATTCGGGTAGTCATCGTCTTCCTCATTTGGGAGTAAATAAACTGTATGGAGAGCTATACGTCACAATGGAAAGCTAGAATAGTAAAGGAAGAGCAGAGTCCAGAATTTGATCCAGAAACGAACCAATTTGACATTTTTATAATTTTTAAAGCAGATATTCGTGATCAGAAGAAAATTCTGAGCAAGATGAAGCCAATTCCAAAGTTCCTCCCGTCATTCTGAACCTCCTAGGCCCTTATCACTGATCGAAATCAAGAGAACACCGCTTACGGCCATACCACGTTGAAAGTACGCCATCCCGTCCGATCTGGCAAGTCAAGCAACGTTGGGCCCGGTTAGTACTTGGATCGGAGACGGCTTGGGAATCCCGGGTGTCGTAAGCTTTTTGCTTTTCTTTTCATCTTCTATAAAATATTTTTTCCGGCCTTTACTAACGGTGGTATATACATTTTGTCTTGACCTTTTGCAAATCTTTGTATTCTGCACCCTGTGACCAACACTACACGAACCAAACCGTGCTCTTTTCCCTCTCGAACCATATTCGTCGCTTAGGAGATGTTAATTTAATTGCAACGGTGCTCTTTTCCCTGCTTACGTACAGCAACGGCTGCTAAACTTCGTTAGTTACAGGCAGGGGCGCACCTGGCCGCCTTGCCATTTTCCAGCGAGCCAACACCGGGAGCGCTCCCTCCCGCTTTCCATGTTTCTCTTCTACATGAATCCGAAGGATTACGAAGTCTTCGAGACATGCTACTCAGCCGAGTTTCTCTTCGTCGTCGTTGATTATTTGCTCATTCTTCCCTATTTAAAAATCGTCCAGCGCGCCCGTATCCATCTCAACATCAAGGTAAAACTATAGTTAGGGGGTATATGGTAGCCTGTTTCAGATGATGGCACTCTTCTTCCTGTTCCAGTATGCAATGTTCCTCACTGCTCGTATTATCATCCTCCTTGACCAGGGCTATTTCATCCTACATCTAGGTAAGCGGTTCGGGAATTGCTGCTAAACTTTGGGTGACTCCAAGTAAGATTTCTACCTTACAAAATCTAACGCATTTGGTGTCAATCGATAGATCTTTTCGTGACTTAAATTGTCGTTGTTAAAATATAAAAATCGGACCATTACGTCCCGAGATATCCCGGTTTTACTGGCGCGCGCCGAGTGTGCAGTTCAGTTCGCGGGCTAATGGATCCTTTGATGAAAAGTTCGATCCCCGCCAAGGTAAAAAATTTTTGCTTTTTTTACTGTACCATCCAAAGTCTTTTCAGATGTGCAACACGAGCCCTCCAATGTCATTGTGGCTTCTTCCGTCGTCCAAGGCTCCTACTATCTTTTGATCCTCACCTCGTTGGTTATTTTTCATATAAAAACTCAAATCCGTTACAGTATCTTCTGGCTGTCCATCGAACGCGTCTTTGCCCGCTATTACATCCGGCAATACGACATAACTTCGAAACTATGGATCCCGGGAACAATCAGCACCTGCGCTGCCCTCTTCTCTTTTCTTGGTTCGGCTGCCTTCATCTTCGGTTAGTATTTTTCATTAACATTCAAAAAATTATCCTTCAGAATGGCTACAGTGGTTTTGGATCGTAGCCGTTGGCTTCGTCCTTCTATTCTTGGGTGTCGCGGTAATTTAATTCATTCGGAAAATGTCATGAGTCTTTTGCTTGGGTAACTGTTTTATCAGCGTCGGACTATCTGCGTACTTTAGATCATTTGATTTTCTACGTCCTTAAATTAATTGAGCGGGAAAGAGCGAGGAAAATTTGCAGCTTTGAGAACTGATCAGAGATTATTTGGACATAGGAGTCCGCGCGCTGTAGGAATCTAAAATGCTGTAAAGGCGCAATGCGTTGCTGTCGCGCGCGCTATGAGTACAACCCGGGTTCGATCCACCACCGTGACTAAACACTTTTGCTTTTATTTCTAGCCCCCCCCCCCTAGAATCAGAAAAAGTACCGTAGTCAAAGATTTTACGGCCTATTTCGCCCTAATTATATGTATTTTTCCAGCTCATCTGGTTCTGTAACAATAATGCCGTTGTTTCCCACCGTACCGTCCGGAAGATGTCAATGAACCCGAACGATGGTAATCGATTCCAAACGTTGAAGTTGAAATCCCAACTGGAGGATAATATCTGGTGCACGAAGGTTCGCCTCGAGACCTTTTCAAAGCAATTTTTAACATTTTTAGTTGTTGAAAACTGGCTGTTTCATCATTGGGGCCGTAATCTTCGTTCATGTTCCCGCTTTCATTGGGGCCTATTCGCCCGACTGTGACCAGGAGACAAGAGACCTTCTCGTCTGCCTCCTCCATATCTTCACCTCGCTGTCAGTATTTTTCTCATTTAATTGAAAGAAAAAAAATTATAGGGCTGCTCCTCTAATACCAATAATTGGATTCCTCTTTGACCGGTACCTTCGACGTCTTATGAAGTCCCTCTTCTGTGCTCCTATCCACCGGTACAAGGACCAAGAAGAGGGCGCGGGACGAATCTACTCTGTAGATCAACAACGACCAAATGGTGGAGTAGAAGAGGTCTCCGTCATTCAGTTGCACAATTTTGAGCCATCTCAATAAGCTAGTAAAAAAGGAACATCAGGTCCGGGCCAGTAAGGCGCATTTTCGGGGGAAGCGTGCCAGCCTTGCGTTTTTTTCGGTGCAATCCTATCCAATAATGGGCAGATCTCTGTCTGTCTGTCTGTAAGACCTGTCGTTTGTGCAAATCCAACGGTCAAAAGCAGACAGTTAGAGAAGCAGAAAAACTGACGATCAAAATTAATTCGACCGTCAACTTTTAATCCCAACGCGGCCGGAGACATACTTGTAGGTTTATAATCTTTGGCATAGTGTAATTCGTATATTGGGGCTATTGCACCAAAAAAGCGCAAAGGCGCTACACTTCCCCGAAAAATACGCCAAGCTGGCCCAGATTCGGGGAAAGTGTGCCAGCTTTGCGCTTTTTCAGTGCAATTGTCTGTACAGACGAATTACAGTATACCAAATATTCCACGCACCGAAAAAAACGCAAGGCCTGTCACTTTTCCCGAAAATGGGCTTTACTGACCCGGACCTGGCTTCCCGCCCTAGTAACGTAATACACTGTATTTATATATTGTAGTCCCTGTATTATACTTCTTCCATATAAATAAATAAAAGCGGAACCAGGATCGTTGCGGGATCTTTAGCAATTTCGCGACCAAAAATGCACTCACCTACCGTAACCTTTGGCTCTCCCTCTGTGCCTAGCAAAAGCACCGACTGCTAATCCGTTCTCGAATCTCATTTTCCCGCGTTTTGGTCAAGATTATCGGGAACATTAGCTCCCGTTACGTAATAGATTAAGACTAGCCAAATGAACCAGTTAGGACACAGCAGACGGATGTTTCTGTTGCCGCCGCCGCCGCTCGCCGCCTTCCACCGCTCCCCTTTGCTATCGGACTTGGCGACTAATGAAAGTGAGAAAATACGAGGAGAGAACTCATTAAAAGTGGATAAAAATGGGAGCAGAATAATGAAAAGAGGCAAAATCTAGAAGCCAGGAGCTTGAAAACGGGTCTTGATAGTTTTACAGGATTCCAGGGCAACTGGGGGCTCTTGGAAGCCGTCGTCCTCCTTCATTAGGAGACAAAAGGCCGGGAGACTGCATATTTTACAGTGGATCTTATTTTTGTTGATCCTGACAAGACATTCTTCCAATTTTGACTGAAAAATAGGAGAGGTTCCCTAGAATCCTAAAGGGTCTTCACCGTTCTTCCTCCAGTACTGTGGTCATCCACCTAAAAGGCTAAAATTTCTGAGAATTTTTAAAAATCTGAAAGGTACACGGCCCAAAATCACTCCCTGTCTCCACAGGTATAATTTCCCCAATTTTCCCTGGTCCAAGAAAGAGTTAGAGGAGGATCTCCTCCAAAGTTGGAGGAAAACTTGGTTGACTATACGGAACGGCCATTGGGTACTCGTTAACTCCCCAGGGAGTCACATTAAAAGAGCCAGGGAGTCTTGGAGTCCAGTAGATCCTGGACATTTAGAAATCCTTGAATCAGAAATGGCCAAAAATGGTAAAAGAAGAGGCAGCCCAAGACCCTCTAATAAGGAGGGAACGCGCCATTTCCCCTCGCTTTAGTTACGACTAAAAAGTGAAACTGTCTTCCTTATTATTATTTTGCATGGCATTCGTTGCATACTCTGCATCCAGTAGTAATGGATAGATAGCGATATCGGTTTCTCCTTAGGCAGCCATCGCCCGGCATCTGACAAGGCGTCGCCGACGAGTGCCGACTCGGCCGATCCAGTTCTTCTCTACTGGTATATAAGAGATACAAGCTGCCTCATCGACCATTTCCATTGTGCCCAGCGCCTTCCATTCCTTTCCTTCTCCTCTTCTTCTATTATTTTCTTATTTTCCCCTCTTTCTTTCAGGGTATGTTCTATATTCACCTAATAGCGGTACTGCTCTTGGCAGTCCCGCTAAATGCGTTCTTATTCCCCTCGCTCGGCGGCGGAGGAGGAGGAGGTTGCGGTTGTGGCTGCGGAGGCGGAGGCGGTGGAGGATGTAAGCCATCCAAAATATTCAAGTAAAGCCGATTCAGGTGGTGGAGGATGTGGTGGAGGAGGAGGCTGCGGAGGAGGCGGCGGAGGCTGCGGAGGCGGTGGCGGAGGATGTAAGCTTTTAACTGTTCAAATAATATTAAATTAATCCCTAGGTGGAGGAGGAGGCTGCGGAGGCGGCGGAGGAGGAGGATGCGGTGGAGGCGGAGCAGCCGCTGCTCCAATCTATGTCAACTGCGGAGGCGGAAGTAGCGGAGGAGGAGGCTGCGGAGGCGGCGGTGGAGGATGTGAGTCTCCCCAAGAAATCCCTTAAAATTCTAAAAATTCAGGCGGAGGAGGCGGAGGCTGCGGTGGCGGCGGAGGAGGATGCGGTGGAGGATGTAAGCAGCTTAAAAATCAACTTATTCCTAAATTTTAGGCGGAGGTGGAGGCGGCGGAGGCTGCGGAGGAGGCGGTGGAGGATGCGGAGGAGGAGGAGGCAGTGGCGGAGGAGGCTACGCCGTCGTCCCAATCATTGCTCCTAGCGCTGGCATTCTAAGCGGCGGAGGTGGCGGAGGATGCGGAGGAGGAGGCGGCGGTGGCGGAGGATACCCTGTCGCTCCTGGAGGAGGAGGAGGATGCGGTGGAGGAGGCGGATACGCCGCGCCACCACCTCCCCCACCCCCACCTGTCTACGTCTCTAGCGGCTACTCTGCTCGTGAGTTTCTTCGCTCTTTTCCCTCCTAAAATGGATATTCAGCCGGTGGAGGATACGCCTCATCTGGCGGAGGAGGCGGCTACTCGGCTCCTGGAGGAGGCGGAGGATACTCGACCGGCGGAGGCGGCGGCGGATACGCAGGTAGAAAATAGTCCTCCCGACCCTGTGCATGTAGTCTCTAATAATCTATTGTCACTCGTCGTAGAAACTAATAAAATTTCTATCTCTCTCTCTCTCTCTCTCTTTCAACTCTGTGTCCGTTTGTGTCTCTCTTCTGGTCGGTGATGGTGGTGGTAATGGTGGTGTACGGTAGTATGTAGTAGATACGGTGGATAATCATTTTCAGGAAGCAGCGGCGGCGGCGGATACAGCAGTGGCCCGGCCCCATTGCCGCCGCCACCCCCGCCCCCTCCTCCCCCGCCTCCTCCCCCGGCGCCGGCTCCTATTCCTCAAGCCCCATCTGTTGGCTACTCTGAATCTGTAAGTCTCCCTCCAATCCCCCTAAATAAGCTCTCTCCCAGGCCCCTGCCCCGGCTGCCGTCTCTAGCGGAGGTGGTTACTCATCCGGTGGAGGAGGAGGCGGCGGAGGAGGAAATGGAGGTGGCTACTCGTCTGGAGGAGCCGCTGCCCCTAGCAGTGGGGGTGGAGGATATGAATCTGGAGGTGGTGGTGCCTCTTCTGGCGGTGGTTCTAACGGCGGCGGCGGCGGTGGTAACTACGATCAGGCTGCTGGTGCTGCGGCAGCTGGTAAGTTTTCCCCGCCCTCCAGTCCCCTGGCCGGGGCTACCAGTCGGCGTCTGCGCCCGTAAAATCTCGGCAGCAGATGCCGTTCTGATCAAAACGTTTCCTTTCTTCCATATCCATCATCTGCCGAGACTTTACGGGGGCGGCGCCGCGGACTCTGTCTTCCCTCTTCTGTCGCTATTTCTTCCATCTTTCTGTCTCTATCTTTTTCACTTTTCGAATCTAAAACAAGCGCGGAAAAGTAGCGACAGTTTCCAGGAGTTAGACGCTTTCATGATGAAGAAGATGTTGAAGGTGGCGGCGAGGAATACGAGGGCGGACAAGGCGGCTACCGTCATCGGCGATTCTCCAAGGGTGCCCTGGATAAGGAGTGTAATTCTCTTCGATTGAGGAAAATCATCCGACAGGTCGGGTTACTGTAGGAATTCGGATACGAAATAATTAATTGTAGTCGATGACCCTGGACGCGGAATCATCCATGACTAAAGTCTCCGAAGCTGTGCAAGCTCGCCTGGTTACGGGAGAATGGTAGCCTGTGCCTCCTTCCCTCTCAAGATTAAATTTCTAGGTACGTAGCCTGTGGAAACGATGGAATTGAACCACTGGAGAGTGAACAACGTGAGCACTGCCTCGTGGAAGCCGATAACTTTGTCTGCTACGTAGTCAAGAAAGACTAATCCTCTCTCCTTCATCTTATCAAGTGTTCCTCGTGTATCTGTATATTTGTTATGCGTCTCTATATATCTATAAATTTTCTCATATTGTCATAAGCTAAACGAAACGCATTACAATAGTTTATTGATAAAAAAATCACGGGAGAATCATCGGAAAAATACAGCAATTAAGTTACGATGAATGGTGTACAAACATAATTAACGGCCATACTTCTGGAATTCCCACTCTCTGTTGTCCAAGGGGCAGACTTGACGAGTCTTGAGCCAGCGACTGATACAGTGGAAATGGAAGGCATGGTTGCAGTTACCCCAAGCCACGGTACAATCTTCTTTAGGTCCAGCAGCCTAGAAATATTATGGATAAGTAAATAATAAATTGGTTAAGAAAATACCTGATTGGCTTGACATTCAATGCAGAGATCCATGATGTGATTACGGCAGATGGCGCAGTTGTCCACCTGAATGTCCCAGGCCCAAAGAGCGACAGCGCTCCACTTTTTTACCTGAAAAGAACAAAGATACAACCGTGCCATAAAGTACAGGATTTTAGAAAATAGTTACACCAACCTCGAAGCGTTTTTTATCGGGAGCTCCAGCATTTTCAGTGCTATCCTCGACTTCCATCTTAATATTATCATCAGCCATGGCGTAACCTATAGAAAATTAGAAAATAACATAGAAAAAACAAAATAAACATTATAGAGGTAAACTTGGAACAAAGCCAATGCATAAGACATTCAAACAAAATATCAATACTCTAGTCATTGTTACTGCGTTAATAATACAAACAAGAAACAAACAATTAACATGAGATCCCGTTGAAAAAGAGAAGTAAGACGTCACCGGAAGATCTTGTCCAAGTTTTATTGTTCGGCGATTTCTTCATCATTAGAACCACGATCTTCTTTATCTGGACTACGGTCATCCTTCTTGCGACGGTCTCGCCGTTCTTTTCTATCATCATCTTCATCGCGATCCCGTCTGAAGTATCGGATATATATCACATAAAATTAGAAGAAATCACCTTTTTTTTCTATCGTCATCCTCTCTTCTGTCTCGCCTTTTGTCTTCTCTACTTCTACTTCTGTGTCGTCGGCTTCTATCGCTTCGATCCCGATCTCTATCTTTTCTATCTCGATCCCTGTCGCGCCGATCGTCTCGTTCATCTCTTCTACGATCAGTTCTCCGTGGTGAACGCGATCTACTTCTTCCTCTTCTGCGACGACGTTCATCATCATCCATATCGCCGCCATCACGTCGGGGATCATACTCTCTGCCCATCAATGGCGGAGGTCGTGCCATTCCTCCTAAATATCAGAATATAATTTTTGGAAAAACATTTGAAACAAACCTCCAGGATTCATAGGATAGCGAACTTGATTATATCCTGGTGGTGGCATCATGGTACTGAATCCAGGTGGTCCAATAGTCATAGTTGGCAGTCCAATTGGTGGCGGACGAACTGACATGCCTGGCGGTGGTAGAGACGGGTTGAATCCAGGTGGAGGCATCGACATATCCAATGTCGGAGTTGAGCCAACGGTTGGAATGGAATTCTGTCCGCCCATCTCAATTCCAGGAGGACCTTCAGTACCCGGTGGCATGACACCAGGTGGCGCTTCTCCTCCATCCGAAGCTAAATCGTATTCAACTTAGACAGGTGTAAACACAATCAAGCAAAATATAAACAAATCATCATTTAAAAAACAATTAAAATAAATAATCACCTGGCGGAACTCCTAATACTTGCGGAATTACAGCTGGAGGCATTGACATTCCTGGAGGTGGTCTACTAAAGTCTATAGTTGGAGGTGGTGCTGATGTATTTGGAGTTGTAGGTGGTGGAGCGCCTATTATGGTACGCATAACTGGCTAAAATCTTCAGTTTATACAAAAGTATAAAATTTCACTCACTTCATCTTTATTGTGGTGATGAACTTTGAAGCGACCTCCATTATCTGTTAGAACTTTAACATTAGAAGTAGTATCATTCATGGGACCAGAGGACCGATTTGTAACAGCTAAAAAACGCATTTAAATTAATAAAAGTATAAATATACCTGGCATTCCAAGCGGATTGGCTAAATATATATTTGAAAAAAGAGCCTTATTTACTGCTGCTTGTGATGTAAACTCTGTTCTCAATTTTTTCTGTCGTTCACAATAAGTATTCCATGTTTCTTCAGTAAAACCATAATTGAAATAATCGGTTATATCTGCTCCAGGCTTTCTCCAAGGCCTATCTTCCATCTAAATTTTGATATACGTTACAAGTGGTTAACAAAATTACCGATGCAAGATCAACATCATAAATTGGTTGATCGTTAAGCGTAGGAACAGCATCAACATCTAATTTTGAAGCATATGTTCTTTCATGTGTGCTATGCTTCTAAATATTATAAAAATTTACTGATCCTTATAAAAACACTAACCAGGCTGAATTGTACATTGATCGGTTCTATTTTCCCAATAGTAACTTGAATATCGTCTTCTTCATCGTCTGAGCCAGCCAATGGATTATCTAAAATATAAAACGTTTATTGTACAAGTATAAGAAATATAAGTTGTGAATAAATATGCTAGACATATGTAGGAATAAAAAAATACCTTCATCCAAATCGTACTCGTCATTGTATAAATTTTTCTTTTTTGGTTGTTCATCTGCTGTTTTCTCTCCGGTTGATGTCGACTCAGAATTGGCTACTTCAGATGCCATTTCTTCTGGTGCGGAAGGGACATCAGCATCCAACGGCTCAATTCCTGGCGGGAGATCTACATCTGCCATTTTTCTAAAATAAAAGCAGAGTAATAGTCAAAACATATTGAAAAATGAAAAGTATAATATGGATGATCCATTACTGTACAAAAAATAGGAATAGTTTAACCTGCATAGAAATTCGGCACCATTTGGCAAGTATAACACAATTGGAACAGCACACAATACAACTAAACAGGGAAAGAGATCACGCACAAATACAAACATCTAGAAACTGTTCTACAATAAATGTACAGGAAGATATAAATATGACTTAATGAAGCAGCACTAAGGGGAATGACTGTAAGACTAGAGGGCACGCCTTATTTTGAGCTCTATTGACTGAAAAAAATAAACCTAACATTATCTAAACCTCTAAAAATTTGTTAGTATAAAAAAATAATCCTTCTACAGAATCATCTCTGCATAGAATTGCTTTCTCTTCAGCAGCTAGCAATCTAAAATAAAACGGTATTATGATTTACTTAGCATGAGTAACCTTTCTTTTGCTAAGATTACGGTGATTCCTTGAGCAGCTGCCAGTTGTGTAGCGTTGGCTAGTCCGTTGAGTTTAACAAATTCCACAGTGGTGTTCACTGTGCTCTCAACAGAATGGGTTTTAAGCTGTACCACAAGAACTCCTGACGGAAATTGGTGTAGCCTGAAGTATTGGCGATAATTTTGCATTCACATAAGCGTACTCAATGGGCGAATTAATCTTCTCTAAAGACTGGCAAGCATTTAGAACATCTTCTGGAGAAAGCAATTCCATTCCTCGCGCTCGGTTCAGTCGGCAATAAACTTCAGGCAGCGTCATCATTCCACCACATTCCTATAATTAAAAAAAATGCGAGCAATATTAGAAGGATGTTCAAGTGCAAAATAAAGTGCAAAACAAGGCTTACTTTCAGCGGTTCGGTTAGCACCGAACTCAATTCTTCTGCTAATTTTTCAAAATATTTAGTACTACTGCCACAAGTTGCTTTTGTCACTGGATCGGCTACTCCCAACGACAGTAAATAAGATTTGAAGGCGACAGTCTACAGCAAAACAAGATAAGCACTTCAGCTGAAGGATATACCTCATCTTCAGTTACTGTGCCCTTCTTTTGCCTGAGTTTTTCTGAAATGCTTTTAGACAAGCCAACCATATCCTTGGCAGAATCCATCAATTTAGACATATCTTCGAAAGCCTAAAAAACGTTTAACAGCTGCACCCGAATGAACCTGGCTGATCGATTCATGAGTTTTGGCATGATTTTCGGCTAATTTTCTTTCAATACCGGAAACACCAAGTGCACGCAGCTGCCCATGGCTATTTCTTGATGTCTGGAATTGACGGCGTGAAATATGAGGGGAAAACAGGAACATACACCACTAGAACTGGAGCCCGAACTATGTCTTTGCCATGTTTTTCTTCTCAGGGCTTCATCATACCGTTTATAAAACTGAAATAATAATATGAAGCGATCCGAAAAATGAGACATACATCTTCTTCACCTCCGGAGCGAAAAATTAATTTAATATGATTATGTTGACTGCTATTTATTGGGCCTCCATGGTTTGCAGGGGCCGAATCTAACCTGACAGTAACTTTACCACCTAAAAATTGTCCGATAACATGAATTCTGCTATTGCTACCTCTGCTAAACATAGATTTATGTTGCTTCTCAATAGTTTGCACAAGCGAATGATGTAAAACTAGTCGTCGATCCTAAAAATCAATAGTCATTCGGAGCAAAAAGAAATATTTACAGGATCACTGGAATCCGCCCAGATAACTCGATGGAGTGTTAAAGATGCTGTTCCTTGTTCAAATTCTGTCTAAAACATTCAAAATATTGCGAGAAAATAAAAAAAATTATACATGTTTAGAATCTCCATCGTAGATTCCAACATGACCCGCTTGACAAAGCAGATCTTCCATGCTTTCACTCGGGGTGTACCATGTCCATCGGTTCATGATATCACCCCTTTGTAGTCTTTGAACTGAAAATCAACAAATTTATAAAAATCCAATTCAACAACAAGCAGAAAGAAACAAAATTTGGGTGAAGAGAAATTGAATGTCATTTTTTCCAGCGTTTTCACGTTTCCACTCGTTACGTGATTACTTGTAAACAGCGCGAGAGGGGGTGAAACTCATCCAAATCTCCGATTCAAAGGAAATCCTCGCTTTCATTATATTTCGCTCTCAAATAATGCACATTTCTTTTGTTAAGATAGGATGTCCTTCTCATATCGATCAGTAGTGGATAGAATATACAAGCGCCACGCCTCCGACTATGACAATATCGCTTACCTTCACCATCCAAGCGGTGTTACAGTTATTGTTCTGAAAAAGGTTAGCCTTGTTTAATTATTTTTCTGTATAAACTAACAGTAGATTCCGACTAGTGAAGTGGTGGAAGTTGATTTTGGCAGTACAAAGAAGAAAGGCGTGGATAGATCAGAGAAGACAGTTGTTGGTAAGGGAAAGAAGGTTTGTTCATTTTTTGCTGGACAGAGGCGTGTTGCTACGATACAAACGATAATAATTTAGCTACTTTTTATTCTAATCAATAAGCTTTTTAAATTAATCTTTTATTTACAGGGCGGATTGCTTCTTCAAAAAGAAACAAGACTTTGTACAATAAAATGTAAAGATGGCCAAGAAATAATTATTCGTGCTGGTGTAAAAGGAATTTTAGCTGAAGTATGTCATTTTTTTTAAAACAAGCTAAATTTAACTTTGTAGGTAAACGATCGTCTAAAATCTCATCCAGATCTTATCAGAACAGCACCAGAAAACCAAGGCTACATTGGCATTGTCACTTATGGAGCAGGCAAACGGGCAGGAGAAGGATTAAGAGACGAATTACCTGCCAAGAGAGTACCTTTGATTGCAGCAGCATGTCCAGAAGTTCCTGCCCCAGACTCTTCTTCAAAAATGGTTAGCTAATTTTTTGGCTTGTCAAATACGATTTTTTTTCAGGATGTTGAAGCATGATCTCCTTCAATTTGCTGTACATTTTTGTTGATTTTTGAATAGTTTCCATGCATATAAGTTCTTTCTTTTTATTTTACAAAACATAAAATAAATATAATTATAGCTAAACGTAGATCATATTTCGGTCAACAACAAAGGCTCGTTTCCGTTTGCTAAGTCTACAAACCAGCAAGAATGACATCATCTGACGTTTGCGTCCTGTTGTGCAATCGCCAAGGCGGAGCGCAGCACGGCGATAACCGCCTCTATTCCTCTTTCGTCACCATTTTTAGACTCTTCTCTGCTCAATTTTTACACCTTTATGAAAATTACGAAAGGCGGATCATTTCAGTCTATCACAATGTCTTCTTCTATCGATTGCTGGAACAACGCTGCTGATCCTAGTTGTTGGGACGCCACTCCGCCAGACTTCCCGTATAACTGGAATCTTTACCAAGAACAACAAGAAACCATGACTATGGAATTGCCACCATACCACAGGGTGCCTCTTTTGGATGAACGGTAATTTTTACTTTCATTTTTACTAAATGTATCTTTTTCAGTGGCCATGAGGCGCGTACTGGTAGTTCAGAACACTCCTAGTTAACGTCTACATCTGCTGACGGTACCTCATTTCCATTTATTTTTTCTATTTTCACATTTAGAACAAACATATCTCGAACTCGAGCCTTCATGTGATTGGCAGATCGGTAATTTTGACAATTACCTAAATCCTCCACCACAAACATCACAAAATATTCCTGTTGCTGATTTCTCGGAGTTTTCCGAATTTTTCCCCAATTATGAGCAAGATCAACTATCTCCTTGCTCCACTTCTTGTAAGTTTTCCATTCTTACATTCACAAAAGAATCGTATTGCAGATTCCCTCACCTCTACCCATTCTCCATCACCTCCCCTTTCCGATCCATATGATCTCGCGGCTCGTCGTTATAAAGCCATGATGGCTGCTAGAAAAGCTCGTGCTCGTAGAGCTGAGTCTTGTAAAAAAGCCAAAGAAGATGAAATTATTCTTCAAAAGAGAAATATTGAGCTCAAGACTACTCTCACAATTCTCGAGCAACAAGTGGCTAGCTACAAAAATATGATATTGTTGGCTTGTAATGATATCGGCCAGCAAAACCTTCTCTTTTAGTCTTTATTGCAAATGCCCTGAATAAATATCGATCTCAGATGAAGTCTCTACATATTTTAAACCATTTATTTTTCACAAAGGATAATAGCAACGTTTATGGCTGCTTTAATAAAACACGACTCTGATTAGTTTGTTTGCTTTTTTTTACAATTCTATGTAGGTAAAACGGAAGGCTACAATTTTGAAGGCGGAGGAAGAGGGGGGTATGGCTCGCATTTCCTGAGAAATACACACACAGATAGATTGATAGATATATAAAATAATAGTAGTAATTTTACAAAAAGAAGAAGAAAAAAACAAAGAATCGATGCATATAGAAGAAGAACCGGAGAGACACGCAACGGGGGACAAAAATGCTCGTTGTTTTTTATATGGAAAAAAGACTTGTTATATAAATGCAAAAAAAAAGAACTAGAGTAGAGTAGAAGCCCACCCGGGTCGTGGCAGACACCGCAAAAAGGACATTAGGAAGAAAAGGAGAGAGAGAGAGGCAGCAGATATTAGCAACCACAAATGTACAAACAGAAAATAAGAAGAAAAAGAATCGATGCATATATTGGAAAAAAAGAATGAAAAGACAATTTTGGGTAGTGGAAGAGAGAGAGAGGGGGATATTGCCTTGGCTGAGAGAAGAAGAAGAAGAAAAACAATATATTTTCCAATCATTTAGAAGAAAAAAGTGAAAGATTTCGGGAAAAATAAACAATAAAAATTCTATATTGCAACTTGGAGAGAGAGAGCGAGGAAGAGGAAGCCGACGTTTTTTGAAAAGACTGAGAAGAGCAAGAGAGACAGAGATTCTCAGTATGAAAGACATTTTACGAGGCAACGTTTTTGGAAACGGGTGAATATAATGATATAATAATAATTTAGATTGGGAGGGAAGGGAGAGGAGCAGTATATAGTAAAATAAAACAACATATAGAATTCTGTTATTGTTCTTTTTTGGGGAGCGTTAGAAGTCACTAAAATGGCTAGATACGGGAAAACTAGAATGGGAGCAGGTTGGGGAAGGGAATCACACACACGGGAGAGACCTCATGGAGGCAGTAGCAACAGCTTTTTGTTCTTTTAATTCAGACCAAGGTTTAGTTGATCCTCGTCCACTAATGTGGCTAGGTGAGTCGCATCCGGTACTTCATAATCCGGAGCCAAGGCACGTAGCAAGTCCTGAAATGTGAATTTTGTTGATTTTTCTTGGTCATTTCTTTTATTTCCTTGTTTTTTAGAATATCTTTGATACATTTTAGAAAGAAAATTGTATAGAATTTGCGTTTTATTGTTTTAATTTCATCTTTTACATGAAAAATCGTCTAGCAAAATGAAAATGCGTTGTTATTCCGAATTTTTGTAAAATTTTGATATTTTTCAGTGATAAAAATCCCCCTTTTCCGTCTCCAAATATTATTTATACCGTCTAACATAATTTCTAAATAAAGAAAACTCAAAAAAATAGAACAAAAGCAAGCAAAAAACAGTGTGCCACAACAATAACCACCACCACTATCCGTGCCACAATTCACACCACCACGAGTTCAATATATTAGCAAGGCCAGCACCACATGTTATTTTATTTAGAGAAAAGGAGTGTGGGATAAACTCAAAAAAGCCAAAGAAAATTAGAACTAAAAATAAAAATAATACGAAAAAAAACCTACAATTCCTCCAGCCAATTGTTTTTGTTGATTTTGTCTTTCCCTTCGTAATTTTTGATTCAGCCGCATCTTAGCCAGTCGTCGTTCTCTCTGTTCCGGTAATTCTCTTTCCAGTCGTCTCCTTTGATATTCTCTCAATTTTCTTAATCTCTCTTCTTTAGCT
This sequence comes from Oscheius dolichura, assembly GCA_932521035.1. Lineage (NCBI taxonomy): Eukaryota > Metazoa > Nematoda > Chromadorea > Rhabditida > Rhabditidae > Oscheius > Oscheius dolichura. The sequence goes on along the minus strand of OW051494.1, from coordinate 1,296,762 downwards.
GTCTCGCTTTCCAGTCCATTCTTTTCTCGTCTCCCTCCCGTCGGCAGCGGCAGAGGACACGGCTCTCCCGTTTTCGATGATCTATACCGTGCTCGCATTCTTTCCAACCGTTGTGCTCTCTGTTCCGGTGTTTCGAATAATCTCTTCAATTTCATCTTCTCCGAGACTAATTTTCTCATCCTTTCTTGTTTATCCACTTCATATTCAAGCGCAGCTATTTTTTCCAGGCCTGAAGCCACCGTCTCGACTGTTGCCCGTTCTGTAGGTGTTTTTGCAGAGCTCCGTAACAATTCTATCAGTATTGTACAGGCATTAGCTTCCGTTAATCCAAGAGATTGTTCAAATGACGCCAAAGCATCAAAAAGAGATTCGTAGGTGAGATTAGTGATGTCGAAATTAGCCGTGGAGGTGTGAACTGTGGCGCCGTCGGCTGTCGAAGCTGTGGCGCAGCTCGGCCCCGGTGAGAGCGACTTCTCCTCGCTATCGTCGCCGTTTTCTTCAATTTCTTCAGAATTTTCACGATTTTCATCGTCCGCCACCGTGTCAGTAGTAGTTAGTGAATCGAACAAAACCTAAGAGAAGTGAAATAAGTTTGTGAGGGGAAAAACAAGTGAGGGATTAGTTACAAAGGGCGAGGAGGCGACGGAGGACAGAAAAAGACGACACACATGCACACAACAGAGACACAGCAGGAGAATTTGACTTTTAAAGACGATTTTTCATATTTTTTTAATAGAAAAAATGACCGTACCTTGAAGATTTCATTGCTTAGCAGATCGTCATTGCCTCCCTGCTCTACCCAGAATCTATAAATTGATATAAATAAGCGGAAAAAGGCGGGAGGCTACCTGGCAAGGGCCCGGTCCCGCTCACTCTTCTTGTCATCCCCGCTGACGTCCGTCGAAGCGGACGAGGTCGATTTGGCATCCGAAGAGTGGAGTATCGTGCCGTTTAGATTGATTATCGTCTGCTCCTGGGGCGGCGGCTGGAGTCCCATGTTAGAGGCGAGAAATGTTCTCTTGAATTCTTCCAGAGGGTTCTGAAATTCGATTTTTGAGGTTATTGGATGAGAAAAACTCCATTTCTTCAGAAAAAAAAAACATTTTTTCTCAATATTTTTGGTCTTTTTATAAAGATAATAAAATCCTCTTGCTGAAATATCAAAGAAACTTCCAGGTAATTAGAGAATTTGCCCGCCATCCCGGTTCAACGGGAAGCGGCGCCCAATGCGCGGCCTTTTTCGCAACGCCGCTGCTTTTCAAGCCACCGTACTGGTTTTCTTGAGGTTATCGGCCCATTTAGATGATGCTGAGGGTAAATATGACCTAGTTAGATCCTTTCAAACCTTTAAAAATGATATTTTGCTTCCTTTTCCCTTGAAAAGCCGCAAGAACTCAAATTACAGTAATCCCGGTGGTTTTTGGTTTTTTGGAGCGGTTGGACATGGTAAACGTGACCTATGTAACTGTCAATATAAACCTTTGAAAAAAAAATTATATTTTGACCCTATTCCAGGGAAATGGGTGATCTGTACCGAAAGTTACAGTAATCCCGAGGGCGCTACTCCAAAAACGGGCATTTCTAGTGAATTTATACCGTCTTCTAGTCCTAAATAACTCATTTTGAGGGTAAATTTGACTTGTCTAGATAATTTTAGACCTTTAAAATTAGTATTTAGGACGGTCAGAGCCGTTTAAACTGGTCGGTCAAATCAGTTTTCCATAATCGAACGAGCAAAGACGCATTTGCTGACTTGGCGTGATTCTCTGGCGGTGGTTGAATGACAGACGAGGAAAAGGAGCAGATCGCCGCCTTCATCGACAAGATCCTCGGAGGTAGAGTGCCCCATTTCGAGCCGAACTTACATAAAGAAAATTTCAGTAAATGACCAGCAGAACATGTCGCTGACGTATGCGGTACCGGCCGAGGAGATAATGGAAATGACGAGGAAGGTCCAGGAAATAATGAAGAAGCAGCCGGTACTGATCGAGGTGAATGCGCCCATCAAAATCTGCGGCGATGTCCATGGCCAGTACGCGGACCTGCTGCGAATCTTCAACAAGTGCGGCTACCCGAACGACAGCCCGTACCTCTTCCTCGGGGACTATGTCGACCGCGGCAAGCAGCAAATCGAGGTCATCTCGCTGCTGCTCGGCTTCAAGCTGGCCCTGCCCGACTCGTTCTTCCTCCTCCGCGGCAACCACGAGTGCTCCTCCATCAACAAGACGTACGGCTTCTATGACGAGTGCAAGCGCCGCTACCGGACGCCGCACCTCTACAACAGCTTCCAAGAGATGTTCAACTATCTGCCGCTTTGCGCCCTCGTCGGCGGCCGGATCTTCTGCATGCACGGGGGCATCTCCCCCCAACTGAACTCCTGGGACCAGCTGGAGGACTCGAAGATCAGCCGGCCCCTGGAGCCCATCTCGCGGAGCCTCGCCTCTGACCTGCTCTGGTCCGATCCGGATCCCGTGGTGGCCGGCTGGGCTAAGAGCGGCCGCGGCGTCTCGTACACTTTCGGCGAGGACGTGACCAAGGAGTTCTGCCGGAAGATGGACATCGACCTCATCGTCCGGGGCCATCAGGTGACTATAAAGTCGGCTGATGAGATGATCCTTCAGGTGGTACAAGACGGCTACGAGTTCTTCGCAGACCGGCATCTGGTGACGGTCTTCTCAGCTCCCCGCTACTGCGGCGAATTCGACAATGCCGCCGCCGTGATGAATGTCACCGGGGAGATGGAGGTCTCCTTCACGGTCATCAAGGCTCGCCACAACCCGCCCAAGTTCATTAGCAAGTAGAGGAGACGCCGGTCAGCCGAGTGACGGAAGGAGACGAGCCAAAATGAGAACAATAAAAATGCGGCTAGGTTTTCTTGTTCCAGGGGGGCAGTAGCCTATTTTACCCCCCTTTATTTTCTTTTAACTGTATCAAGGCATTAATAATGTCTTCCCCACTCACCAGAATAGTGTTGCAATTCTTCTCCTCAACCATTTCTCCCTCAACATTCCCAGACGACGGCGTCAGTCCCACCAGGGCGGCCAACTTATCCGACATGGACATCCCGTTAAACGGGTCATCGTCGAGGTTTTCCTTCTTCTGACTCGGCGTCTGTCCCGTCCGGCCGGCCATCGTCTGGCTGATGAACTGCTGCACCAGGGGAGACGGCTTGGGTATGGTAGAATTTACTGAAACCACTGTTGCCAACACTTTTTGGACAACGGAAAACTCACAGCTGGGCGGGGTCGAAGCATTCCCGCCGCCGCGGATGTAGTCAATCAGTTCCGACTTGATCTTGTTGTTCGGGATGCCTTCTTCCATTCGCATGTCATCCTCGAGTTTCAGGACCTGGAAAATTGAAAAATACAGTAAAATTAGACCTTTAAAAACTGGTTCTAGAGTCAGGGATACGGTAAGCACAGGCGGTCTAGAACCCGATGATAAAGATTCTAGGGATTACGGTAGGTTTTTAGGGGAAAGAGAAGGCGTTCTCAAGACCACAAATTGCCCCAGGATACTGTATTTTCCATAAAAACCTTTAAAATCGAATAAATCCGTTAAATTAGACCTTTGAAGCGCTTAGAGTACTACGGTAGAAGTAGAGAACTATTGTTCCAAATGTTAAAAATGTGTTAAAAATGATACCCTTTTATTTTTGGCCTGGGCCCTCAATAGTCCGATCCCCTGCACCCGTAAAGTCTCGGCAGGAGGATCATCTTTATTCAAAACTGTTACAAAACTCTATCACCTTTATACTTTTGTCTTGCCGAGACTTTACGGGTGCAGGGGATGAATTGTCGAGGACCGAGCCTATTTTCACTCTCTGCTCTCCCCGGTTACATACCCCCTTCTCTTTTCTCTTGCTTCTTCTTATCAGGGGATTCTTTACTAGTTTGATTGTCCAACCCGGGGAAAGAGAGAGAGAGATGGAAAAGAGAAGAAACTGATAAAACGTGCCAGCCTATGCTATGTGGCCAAATATTAGGATTTCTCTCCCTTCCCCCTCTCTCTCTCTCTTCTTTGTAACCTTTACGACGTGGCGTATGCTCCATTTTGGACAAAAATCGATTGTCTACTAATATTACGGCTCAGTCCTCGATAGTCCGATCCCCTGCACCCGTAAAGTCTCGGCAGGACAAAGGTCTAAAGGCTACCCAGTTTTGTAACAGTTTTGAATAAAGATGATCCTCCTGCCGAAATTTTACGGGTGCAGGGCGGGGGATAGAAGAAAAGAGCAGAGCCTACCCGTTCGTAGTCGTCTTTATGATGAGCCTTCAAGTGCATCTTCAAGTTGGTACTGAATGCTGAACCCGTACGGAAGTTACAATTTATACAGCCGACCATCTGAAAATATCCTCCTTGTTTCTATAAATTTTAGAGGTTACAATATAAAAAAATAACATGGAATTTGTTGGTTTTAGGGTTAAAATTGGACCGAAGTCAGGAATTTTGACTTTTACCGGGCTTGCTGGAGGTTTTTAGAGACTAGAGGGGTTCTGGATCGTTTTTGAGACTTTTAGCTATATCTAGGACGACTTTTTCGAGTTATAGGTTACAGTAATCCTAGAAAAATGCCCTGGAAAAGTTCTAAATTTTCAAAATTCCTTGAAAACGCCGTCGAGCTGCAATTTGGCTGTCTACTAGCTGTCTAACTGTGGCTTTTGGGTTCTACTGAGTATTTCACGCTTCTACGCAGTCAAATAGAAAGCTTTCCAGTTAATAAACTCATACAAATCGGCGAAATTATCGTAATTGACGCCCCGATTCTCAGAATTTCCCCGGAGAACACAATAACACCGCGATAATGGCAGGTTCCAGTGAAAATGACGAGTACTCATCGTATTTTTGCCACTGTTGCTCTATTTTTATACTTTATAGCCAACAACAACATACTAATAATATAATTACCGTAATCTATTCCATAAGTACTTAAAAATATTATTATATGGGCTCAAAAGGGCAATGCGCTCGGTTTTTGCCCTAGTGTCCATAAAAACATGATTTAACCCAGAAAAAGTCTCAATATAATAAAAATTATTGCTTATTATTGCTAACAAGGGAACTTTTTCAAAAAGCGATGCGTTCCTGTGTACTGAAGTACACCATTCGATAGAGAATCAAAATATGAATCCGAAGTCAGGAAGTGCCTAATGCACCCTGTTACACAGCAACACATATAGGGAAAGACTTGGAAATTTTTCAAAGAAATTCCTTTGCAAAATGAAAGCGACCGCTCAAAAGAAGTGAGCCAGAAAAAGGGCAAAAAAGGCAACCGAGACCGAACTTGGGTCTGTACAACCATAGCCCAACCTTTTACCCGTAGAGCCATGATGCTGCTTGGAAATGGATGAAATTAGAGCAATGATGTTCTTTTGTACAGTATGAGGAACATGTCACAGGGTGCGTTAGGCACTTCCTGACACCAGCTTCTTGTACAACTTTTGATTCTCTATCGAATGGTGTACTTCGTTTAGCCGAAACGCATCGCTTATTGAAAAAGTTTCCTTGTAAGCAGGCTTTAAAGTATATATTTAATGTTAAAATTAAATTAAAATCTTAAAAACTAGGCGCGACTTACCCTATCTTCCAAATCGCGGAAGAACATCCATACCGGGTGGCGGCGGAGTCGTCGCCTCTTCGGCTGTGGCATTCCGTTGGCGTCGGTTCCGTGTGGAGCTGAGTTTAATTCTGAAAAACACGACGACATTACTCGTTCTCTCGCCCCGCTTGCTCTATACACACATTATATTTTTCGGTATCTCATAGCAACCGGGGCGGGGGGAGGGGGGAGAGGGCTGAGGGGGAAAACTGGGGCAAGAGAGGCGGGGGCAGTTCTCCTTGAATTAGACTCTATTCAAAATATTTAGATTAAAAAGAAGGGGGATGTTAAAGGGAGAAAACAAAAGAAGTCACCTTGTTTAACAGCATTGGCAAAGTTGAATTGACTGAAGAGTGAGTCAGCCCCCGCCATGTTGGGCAATGTTGGTACTGAAAAAGGAGAAGACATTTATGTATCAATATGTATCTCCGTGCCCCCTCGCCGTCTATGGTTTGTGTATACATCACGGGGGTGATGACAAAAAGAAGAGAAAAGAACAGAAGAGAGCAGGAAGCAAAGGACAGGGCATGGAGAGAAGAAAGGTTGTCATGGTTTGGCGCGATATGCATCCACTACACCGCCATTTTGGCGCTTTATTGACTGAATTGAGCTTTTTAATGGAAAACAACCAATGGAATAGAAGCTTCAGGATCTTTCTAAACAGTCTAAGAAATATAGTAAAGTACAGTAACCCTCCTAAAAGCCGCTATTTTCCTCTTTTCTCCACGTTTCTGGTAAAATTCCTTCTATGAGCTTTAGATGCCCTTTTTGAGCAAAATAATTATTTTTTTCTTTTTTTTTCTATTAACTGGGTATTCTACATACTGTATATACACAATTTAACTGCGTAGATTGCCTTAATATTCAAGAATTTGGCTCATTTAGCCGCGTTTCCCTCCAAAAGGGCGCTGCCGCCTGTCTAGCTGCGTAACTGTGGCTCTATGGGCTATTGTAACCGTTTCAAAAGTGATTTTTTTTTCTATATTTTTACTAAGTATCAAATGCTAGATTACTGTAGAATATCTAGGCAGGTAAAAATCTGAATTTGGTAGAAAATTAGGCTCCTGGCTGCGGTTTCCCTGGATAACTGGCTTTCGCGCCTTATTCATCATTTTATTTGGGTTCAACTGAATATTTAACGTTTCTACGCAGTAAAATGAACATATTATCTATAAGAAATAGCGAGAAAAGAGGATGAACTCTCCTTTTTTGATGAGAAAAGAGGACAAGAGAGGAAACAATAGATGTACGCTAATAAACAAGCCGGAGACAGAAAGAGCTCCGCCAATGACGTGATTCGTCTGTCTATAGGAGAACTTATACTTATTGTTCTCTAGACACCTCTGCCCCCTTTAAAATGGCTACTCTCTCAGATAATAAAAGATGGCCGGGGCAGAGAATAATTCGAACGAGGGGGAAGGGCAGACAGTCACATCTGGTGAGGGGGGGTACTCTCTCCCCTATTGACTAGTCGGTTGTATTTCATCATCACATATTGATGCATATCTTTTCGGGGGTAACTTTTATGACAGCGACAAGACAACAAGCAGCAAAGAAGCGAATTTTTTAGGCGTTGATATATAAAAATTAATAAAGAAATAGACCTTTTGGCCCATCTAGATGGTAAATATGACCTATCTAGATCGACTTAGACCTTTAGAAAAGTCAATTTATCAGTAGAAATAAGCTACAATCCATTTCAAAGGGGAAAATTTAGATTTAGCCAAGAAACAAAGTTATTTCGGTTCATTTGAGCGTTTTTTTAGCTTTAGAAATTATGCTTTAAAAATTATGAATTTCTCCCCAAAATGGCTATATATCCAGGAAAAAGTCTCGGTAAGACAGTCTCCAAGATAAAAGGACCAAGCTGTTGATAAGAGCTCTCCAGAGAGGGCTTGTAATTTCTAGATTGCTGCAAAATTGAGAAACCCCGGCTTGGGAGATAGTCGGCTTCGAATTTAGCTAGAGAGACGGCAAATACAGTCAGTCACATGACTAACAGGGAAAGGGAGAGAGAAGAGAGAGCTGTATACATCGTCTTATCAGTGAAATTTGAAACCAGATCACAAGTAACAAAATTCAGGGCAGGAAGAGGAGAAATTGAACTTTGTTGCGTGGAATTTTGCGAAAATAAAGGGGTCCTTTGCACAAAAGCCTTGAAATCGCGTATTTTCCCATTTTCAGTTGTTTTTTTCTCTATTTTCCAGCATTTTTTATATTTTTAAGCTTTAAAATGACATTAAAAACAATAAAAATAGAGATATCTAGTAGAAATTAATGAAAAGATCAGAAAAAACTGGCCCCGAGACGCGTAGAATCACATTTCAATTGGGGATAAACCAATTCTAAGGTTTCATCCCCTCTAAAGCACAAGATTGCCATTTTTCGTATTAGGCCAACTTTTTATTTATAGAAAATGCCTACTATTAATTAAAAAAGGTTTAAATAGTTCCTAGAAACTCCGATATACTGTAATCCTTATAAGAACAAGGCGCCCTTCCCCATCTGCTCTTCGTATCAGTGTCATCCTGCTGTTGCACCTTTTCACAAACTACACAATACTTTTCGAGAAGAAGAGAGATAAACTATGAATAACACAGCTCAGAGAAGCAGGGGGGAAAATGTGCGTCAATAACTCGGGACAATTTCATGATTTTTGATAAGACGAATTATTACCTCCTATTTCAACAATGGGAGAGGGCATACCGGGACATTTTTGATTATAATCTGCTAATTTATCGAAAATAAGCTAAAAGAACCAAGAAAACGGTTAAAAACCATAAATTTTAAAGGAAATTTGAAATTTCCCGCCAAATTCGCATGCTGCTTACGGCTGGGTGCCTGCGTAGGAAAAAATTCGATTCTTCGTTTTTGAGCCAATTTTTCTGCGTGTTCTGCTATTTTTTTCAAAAATAAATTAGTGTACCATGATCAGAAAAAAGCGGCGCGTTTTTCTAGCCTAAAAGCTCTATTTGCTTTTTAAAAGTTGAAAAGACGTCAGAAAGATCAAAAAGCGTTTTCTCTCACCTGACGAGTTGTTCTGATTCAGTCGGGCCAGATTATTCAACGCTGCTAAATTAGCCGCATTCAGTGGGATCTGTGCTGGTTTTTGTTGTTGTGTCTGAACATATTTTTTTAATATTAAAAATATCTAAAAACATACCATTTGTTGCGCCTGAAGAAGTTGTTGATTCAGGGTTCCAGCAGCCAGGGTCTGCCTCAATACAGAGTGCAGCGGATTGTCCTCGCTCTGTTGATTTGCCACTGCAAAATATACTGAATTCTTTCATTTTTAATCAAACGCAGCAGCTTTCACACTTTTTTAATGTCATAATATTTGATTATTTCACTGCGTAGAAGCGTTAAATACTTAGTTGAACCCCAAAGAAACGATGAGTAAAGCGCGGAGGTCAGTTATCCAGGGAAAACGCTGCCAGGCGCCTAATTGTTTACCAAATTCAAAATTTTAACTGCCTAGATATTCTACAGTAATATACCATTTGATACTCAGTAAAAATATAGAAAAAATCGCTTTTGAAACGGTTACAGTAGCCCGTAGAGCCACAATTACGCAGCTAGACGGGACGCGGCGCCCTTTTGAAGGGCAGGCGGCTAAAAGAGCCAAATTCCTGAATTTTTAAGTATTCTACGCAGTTAAATAGCCAATTTTAGATGTCATATAATACTCAGTCTAAGCTAAAATCCCCCTATATTGTTCAAAATAGGCGCCTAAAGTTCCTAAAAGGAATTTTCCCAGAATAGTAAGGGAAAGGGGAGACTTACACCATTCTAGAAAGTCCATTCCTCTTCTGGTTCTTTAAAGGACTGGTTTTGAATTAAAGGTCTAGTAGAAGTAGTAGAGAGGGATATAACTTTATGCCAACGCGAAAATATCGAAAGCGAAAGTCGAGTATACTGGCGGCTCCAGCCAAGGGGAGATGCAATAGTGAGACCCCTGTCTCTCTCTGTCAAAATGTGATAAAGCCGCCCTCTTCCAGCCAAACTATTGAGTATTACAAGCAACTGATAAACTTTGTGTGGCGCTAGCTCTCTCTCTCTCTCTCTCTCTCTCCCTTCTCCCCGTTGTGTGTATCTATCTTTCGCGCTGCTCTTTCATGTCATGAAACATCAAAACGGGGAAGAGAGAGACGGCTCCAGTCTTTTCTGACTACAGTACCCCTAGAACAGTTTAAAAATAAAGAAAAACTCACGTTTATTAATAGTCATCAGAATGCTGCTGGTCATCGGAGGGATCCGTTTCCTCGTCACGTCCGGGTTCAAAAATTTACTGGCATTTCCACTCATCAGGAGGGCATTCAAGTTCAGCGCATCTTCTGCTGCTATCACCTGAAATTGGCAGTTAATTAATGGATTTTGAATTTTCAAATTAGCGGGATCTGGTAGATTTTGAGCTGAGGATTACGGTAGCTATTAAAAGATCCAATTTAATAGGGGTTAATGCCAATTATTAAGCTGAAATTCTCCCCTGATGCTGATATGTAATCTCTTATAAAATATGTGGCCCCCAGTCGCAACAATTGTCTCTCTTTTCCATCTTTGTTATCTTCCCAACACAATGTTTAAGACAGAGAGAGAGAGAGAGCACATGTGATGTGTGATTAACGTTTTTCCATACGTGTCCTCCATACAAATTGTATGTATAAGGGGGGCCGTGCCATGATATGATGTCAAACTAAGGACAGCCAAGAACCTAGGCGCTATCTCTCCCCCTCGTCGACAATGTTTAATGTTTAGAAATGTTTAGATGTGATTCATAGCCCTAGCTAGGCAATGTTATGATCGCATAGGAAGGGAAATTGTGACAGCAGGGAGGAATAGGGACCAACAGTTATGGTTTGGACGAGATGGGGCTGCTCGGGCCAAGCCCCTGCACTTGTAAAGTCTCGGCAGGGTAAGAATATAAAGGCGTCACAGTTTTGTAACAGTTTTGAATAAAGATGATCCTCTTGCCGAGACTTTACGCATAAACCAGCCAGAATTCGCGCCCCAAATTGGAAAGAGGCGAATCCCAGAAAAGTCTATAGCTCTTCTGGTTCTTGTTTCGGGCAGGATTACTTGGGTGTTTTTGTAATTAATCTTCATTTTTAAAGTCTCCAAAAGAATAATACCTTATGTTTATAGGATAATCTACTGGCTTTTGATGTTAAAATCCCTTTAAAATGGGTCAAGGAAGGCCAAGAGGCTTTAATCCCAGTTTCAGGGCAGTGGGGTCCAAAAAATTTGGAAAAGTGCCCCCTCCCCTGGTTCTAAAGACTTTTAGGGGCATTATATACTTTCTTGTGGATATTTATAGACTTATTTCTAACGCTTCCCAAGGGCATTTCCTAGGGTAATTCAAGTTCCCGGGCAGCAATACCATAAGAAAAGTACCCCCTGACCCACCTTCTCATAATCGGACCGATGATGTGACCTCAGGTGGACCTTCAAATTCGTACTGAATACGGATTTGGTCGTGTAGAGGCACTGTTTGCACTTGGCTGTCCCATCTATCACGTCAAAATACGGCCAGACGGGATTCCGCCGCTGTCGTTTCCTCTTGGTCGGGGTCGGTTCAACCGCCGGCTGTGGTAGTGTGGCGGTCAGCTGCGTAACTGTCGGTGTCGAGGGTTTTGGCGCCAATTGTTCCGTTAAAAAACTGGCTCCAAATTTAGTATTCAACAGCTGGTTGTTGAAGGCGGCGAGGAGATTCAGTGGCGGTGGCGGTTTACTCTCCGATGAGTCGGTTAAACTCGACAGTCGGAAGATTTCTGCAATTTTTTGGGCTATACAGTATATTCAAAAAAGTGAAGAGCTGCGAACCTTTTTGGATGTCTAACGTGTCGTCTACGGGTTTCAGGTCGGCGACATCGTGTCCCCCGCCGCTGGAGGTACTGTCCGTGTCCGGAGACTCGTCCCTATCGGAGCTGGTAGCCACATCCGGGGAGAAGTCACTAGGATTCGCGTCCAGGTTCAACTGATCCGATGAGGGGCTCTCCCGGTCGTTGTAATGGGATTCAGGCGTTGAATACTGTAAAAAGATATGGTAAATAGGCTACCGTAACCTTTAAATTAATAAAAAAATTCATTTTTAACCAATAAAATTAATTTTTTTAGACTTACAAACATTTTCAATCGTAGAATCTCGGCAGCTGAACCGTCCTTTATCGCGCGGTGCCAAGTAACCGTCCCGCCAGCTGCCGAGATTTTACGGGTGCGGGCGCACTAAAGCCGGCGCTGTTTTATCTCGCCTTCTGGGCCAAATTAACTGCGTAAATCGACTGATACTCAGCCAGAATAACGTGGAACATACCTGTGGATCATGCCCCGAATACGGTGGCGAAGATTGATCTGTTGTTGTAGCGGAGAAGGTGCTCAATTGATCAGATGAGAGCTGTGTCGTCGGCGCTAATAATAGATTCGTCCCAAAGGGAGCTGGATGACAGTCTGGCATCTCTCTCTTCTCTCCCGGTCTCTTCTAATACATCTACTTCTTCCTATAAATAACTATATTAACTAAAGATTACTGTAAGAGGAGGAAAGAGAAGAAAGAGAAAGGGTCAAAGAAGGAGGAGAGAGCGTGATCCGTTTTGTGGGTACTGTGCTGTCTCCGAGCCCCCTCCCCGTCGTCCCTCAGCTGTCACCATCCCCCCGAGATCTTCAAACTTCCTGGCCCCCTAGGGGAGCAGCAGCGAGTGTGCATAACTGTCACACACAGAGAGACTAGCGTACTATTCGTCGTGAGCTAAAGAACCCCCTCTCTCTCGCTGGCTACTAGCTGCTGCTGTCCCCCCCTCTGGTCGACTGTCCCCCTCCGCAATCTACCTGCTCTCTGAGCCTAAACGAAAGTCAACAAATCGTCAAATACAAACACATAATCTACTAATCGGAGGAGAAGGCGAGTGACCACCGGGAGGAGGCTACTGGAATTGAGCTGGCTAGTCTGTCAGAGAGAGAAAACAAAGAAATTTAGAGGAATGGGGGCTTTCTGGGAGGTTTTTGGTCAGTCATAGTTAGACAGCGAGGGAGGCGGGGAGCGCCACAGGACACCACAGTTAGACAGCTAACCCCTCCTAGGAGCCACAGGAAGCCGCAATTAGACAGTCGAAAGCAACAGCAAGCTACAGGAAGCCACAGTTAGACAGCCAAAGCTGCTAGAAGTGAGATTAGGGCATAAAATAGGAGATAAAAACAGGTAATTGGGTGGGTTTTAAAACGTTTTGTGGCACACACACAGTGAAAGAGAAAAGAAGAGAAGAGAAGAGACTTTCACTCGTTCTTCATTACACCCATCCCCCCAAAACCAAGATAAAACAAGATCTCAAAGCCTCGAAACTCGATGTAAACTATAGGGAAAGTTTTTATCTACACTCAAGGACATCTCTACCGCCGGGGAAGGGAAGGGAGATGGTCTTGGAACGGTGAGAAAAGACGGGGAAGAAGAAGAAGAAGAAACCACAGTTCACACTACTTGGAACCTTTGGAACACGGAAAAACGAGGGAAAGGAAGGAAAAGAAGGAGAAGAAGCGAATTTGGCGAAAATTGAAGAAAATGACCAATAAGGCCACAGTTACGCAGCGCGGTGGCAGAAGCGCTTCGGAGTATTTTAACCTACAGAAATAAGGAGGAGGAGGAGAAGGATCTTAACTGGAAAAAAACGTTTAAAGGATAAAAAAAGCTACAGTAAGCCATCCAGAAGAAGTCAAAGACGCTCCCGATCCCAGGCCCGCCGCTGCCATAGGAGCTCGTTTTTTTTGTGAAAACGGCGGACAAGAAAGTTAAGCTCACTAGTATGGGAACTCTTTATGATGCGATGACTGGAACACAGTGCCCCACCTGAGGGTGTGTGCTATTTGAGTATTTGACTAAAGGGCTTCGTAACGTCGACTGGTCGAGGGGGAGAGGAAAGAGAGTGAGAGAGAGAGCCACACGGCCGCAGTTTACTCAGTCATTGGCCGTCTTGGGAACGGGGGGACAAGACGAGGAGGAGGTGGACGAAGGTAATAGAGAAGACGGGGGGCATGCAACCTTACCCACTCTTTTAGGAGGCAGGGAATTGAGTGGCCGCTGCAGGACAGAGAGTTAGGGACCTTGGACGCGGTTTAACTCAAAAAGGAGGGTACTGTAAAGGACAAAATCTGTTTAAAAAGATAGTAAAGACTATAAAAAGGGTGAAATATAAAAAGAACCACAATTTTCTCCCCAAAAAAGAGCACGGTGCGTTTAGGTTCGCTGCATAGAGAAAGCGCCCTTTTGACCCATTGCTATCGAGTTTGAGGCTCTCAGAACCATAAATTTATGAAATTTAAAGGTCTAGTAGGTTATCTACGTAGAGAAGAATGTTTTTAAGGTAGTAAAGTTGCTAATTTTCGAAGAAATGAAGAGATAGCTCCTTGTAGAGCCATTAGAAGAGGATTGCCCCTCGCGACAAGGAAAAGGAGGATCAAAGCAGGGGAAAGGGCTTTTTGGCCATGGTAAAGGGTACTGTATTCTACTTGTTAGCCAAGTTTAAACGGGAAAAATGGCTACTATTAAAAAGAAACCTCTCTCTTAAAAGTTGACTCTGTTTGGTAATTGGATACGCCCATTTGGTGAGTTTATACTGGGCTGGGGGTGGAATGTGGCTCTCTCTCTGTGAGAACCAGTAGAATACAGAATTTATTTTCTCATCCCTTTTTCCATATTTTAATATATGGTAATATTAAATATGTATGGTATGTTAGGGAGTATACACTAGAGAGGAAGCGATGATAAGAGAAGAGCCCTTCTGAAATCGTGGTACTTGAGTAACAGTAATCCCCCCTCGCCTAACCCGGTACGAGTAAACAAGTAGTACAGCTCGGGCAGACCCTACCTAAGGGGGGGGGGCATATTAATTCAGTTGAGAAATGAAAGAGGGGCAGGGAGGCGCGGGAGAGAGAAAGAGACAATCAAACAAAACAATGGCGTGGTCAGTTGAATCCGGACCGTTTCGCAGTACTAAATATAGAGAGTGATAATAGCTCGTCGTGTGGCTATGGCTCTCCGCCTCCGGCCTGTGCCCGCTCTCTCGGCGATGCTCTGCTCCTTCTCCTCTGCACTGCTGGAGTCGGCTATTTGCTATGTCCGAAAGAACTCGCAGTTGACAGCTTGTCAAACAAAAGACAAAACGCAACAATGCGGGAGAGAGTCGCCAGCCGTCGTCGTTGACCACCACAACAGCACTGTTCAGGATTTGACTCGTTCTTTTTTGGTAAGGTTAGATGGAAATCGGACAGGATAGAGGAGAAGAAGCGAGGCGGGATGGGAAAAAGACGAAATTTGAACTCTCGACCCTCCCTCCCCATATGGAAGAAAAGTGGATAAAGGAACGGGGGTAAGCGAGGAGAAAAAGTCACTCACTTGGAACTCTTGAAACTGGTTCAAGAGAGCGAGGATTTTCGGGATGGAGAGGCTGAAAAAGTTCTTCTTCCATACCACCGTATAAGGAGGCGGCGGATGGATGGAGGATGGAACTTAAAACCGGGAGAGAAGGTGGAGGATTAAATAGGATATTCTACACAGCTAATTTTTTATGAAAATGGAGAAAAGAGACCAGCTGATAGGCTCAAATGGCGGGAAAAACGTCTTGGAGCTCTTTGCAGGGGAAGGCGCGCTTCTCTGGGTCCTACAACGATCGAACCATATTTTCTGATACTGAGTATCAAATAAAAATATTCTACGCAGCAAATTCAATGAAAAATTACGGTAAAGAACTAATTATTTGCTCCTGAAGGGAAGAATCGCCCCGTGAAGCCTCCAAACGCGTTCTACCGGGTCCTGTCACATTCTAACTCCAGTTTTTTTGGCTGACTATCAAATGAAGCCACCTATTCGCCTCCAAAAGAGAAAAAGACTACTAGAGCGCGCGGAACCCCTGGAGGAGGAGGCACGCGGCCCTAACTTGGTTCTGGTACATTTTGAGCCACGTTTCTCTGACTGAGTACTAAATGAGAAGATTCTACGCAGTCAATTTTCTCTATAGTGAGGATTATGAGTGGAATTTGTAGAAAAATGAGAAAGAATGGAGCTGCTCTGCCGAAAAGCCGAGGTACTGGTCAAAAACGCCCGCCCTCAAAATTGCGAAATAATCGGATAGAAATAGTAACATGGTGGAGAATTCCCGAAATAGTACAAAGATACACAAACAGAGTCGGACCGGGAGGACCGACAGACAGAGAGAGAAAGAGAGAGAGACAGAAAGACACACACAAGTTAGGCTCGGGGGGCCTCCGCTTTTGCGTATTTCGCCGCAGGCCTCGGCTCCCTTCCCGAACAAAGAGCCCGCCGTCCACTCGAAGAGTACTGTGGCTGTTTCAAGCGAGTTGCTGGCCGGTCACGACCGCAGGGGGGTCTCCCCATCGCGAGCTGGACAAATAGTTATTCAGTTGATTGCTCAGCGTTTTTTCCTGAGGGAGGGAGCGAGAGAGACGCCCTAAGGGGAAGAGAGACGAGAGGAGTGTCCAGGCGACAAAAAAGAGACAGTCAAGAAACATAAACCACCGTCTCGGAGCAGGAGAGAGCGAGTAATCTTCGCCTGTCGGAAAGGCGTGGGGGGAGGTTAAAGAGCCCCCAAAAAAGAGGGGGCAATCCTCTTTTTGGGGAGGAGAAATAGAACGATCCAAATCAGGGAGATCGAAAGAGCAGCAGCAGCAGGAGAGGGTACTTTTTGAGGGGCTTACTGACTTTAGCTGGCAGGAAGGAAAGGGGCAGTGACTCAGGGGCCTAGCCGCTTCAAGGTTACGGTAGCTGCCTTCGCCTATTGGGACCTTATTCTCCAGGGGTCCAAGGGATAGCCCCCAATCTTCTTTCCTACCGAGACCATCCCTTTAAGATCCATCGGGGGGCTTTCTAGACTGGCTAGTTGGCATTCTGGTGGTATGTGTTTCATTTTTTGTTAGGAAAGGCCCCCCGAACGTCCCTAGGAAGTTTTGAGGCGCCTCCAGGGATTCTTGAAGGCGCGGTCCTCTAGATTACGGTACTCTTCTATTATATTTTCCCCTAGCCCATTGGTTTAACTGGATCAAATCTCCCCGTTTGACTCTCCCCTCCAGACCCATTGCTCTTGAGAGTTACGAGAGAGGGCGTGAGTGAGAGTTGGAAACAGCTGACGGTCAAATGGAAGGGACGAGAGAGAGAGAGTCCACATAGCCTCCCCAGCCAGCAGAACCTACGCAACAACATGTGTGCTCATACATAATTCACCTCCTTTCGAATTCGCATAAAGCTCAGCAGCAGTCAAAAGGAACAGTTGTAATGTATCCAGGATCGTCAAAGATCAAGTCAGGGCATAATAGCCGGAGAATTGTTGGTGCAAAGAGAAGGGGGTCAGGTGGTTCCACCCTCACTCCCGGGAGCCGTTTTTCCTCCTTTTTGCAGGGCTCTTTTGCTCTTTTGTACCTTGTTTATGTGTTAGTTTTTAGAGGTAAGAGACAAAGAAAAAATGATAGCCATTTGAAGAATGGTAACTTTTCGCGGAAGGAAGTCATAAGGGGAGGGGGTGATAAGAGAGAGACAGAGACAAGAAGTGAGAGTTACTCTCAGTTCACATTTCGAGATGGGGAGAGGAGTATTACACGTGACAGTTGGTAGGTATATTGACGACGAGAGAAATGTGAAAAAGAAAAAAAGTAGCAGGAGGAGGAGGGGAAGAAGTTGAAGGGGGTAAGGACGAGGGGCAGGCTATTTCTTGTACCCGGGGGACGGGGGCCTCGGTCAAGGGGTAAAACTGCTTCATGGCTTTTCCTAAGGGACCAGGAGACTTTCCCCTATCCTAAAAACGGGACCAAAAAGGTCCCAAGACGAAAGAACGGTCAAATTGATCCAATGGGGCCCTGGTTTCAAAATGCCCAATGAGAAGTGTTTTCCATCCATGAGAATATAATCTATTAACCCTTATGATTAGGAAACAGTCCTTTAAACCCGGGAAAAAATGATAAATATTCCAAATATTTGATTCAAAGACTTTGGTTCAAAATTTCGACTTTTTTTCCTCTTCTGCCCCAAAGTAATGGTCCTGACATCTGCCTGGTTCCTAGTTTCCGGAGCCGATGTTATTCTCTCCCGTCAGCTCATAAAATTGTCAAGAAGTTGCAACTGTTTACTTTGTGATAATGGCCAGGGGGAGACGGCATTTAACGAATCAGAGAGGGGCTGACTTCATAGTCCGACGGCCTGCACCCGTAAAGTCTCGGCAAGACAAAGACTACAGTTTTGAATAAAGATGATCCTCCTGCCGAGACTTTACGGGTGCAGGGGATCGGCCCAGCGAGAGCCGAGCGGGGTGGGCCCCCTTTTGACCAGCCACCCCCTGCCCCGCTGCCCCCGACTGTTACAGTTCTAAGTATCAGATAACCTTATTGCAGATATACGCGAGATACAACAAGGTCGGGGGGAAGAGTACGGGGGGCGCGAACAGTAAACATTAGAGAACCCCGGGGGGATAGGTCCTTGAGAAGAAGGGAGAGATGATAATCAGAGACAGCGAGTGAGAGATAGATAGATATAGTAATCCGGGGGGATGAGTAGTAGATTTAACAGGAGAGAGAACATATCACAATGTAGTATTACACAGAGGACCCTGACTCTCTCTCTCTCTGGAATAGCGTGGCAGCTAAGAGCAATTGATTTGATTCGAAGAGCAGACAGTTGCCTCAAGTAGTGTGGAGAGACTTGACATTGTAAAGTGCATCCGGACTACTTGGAATCAACTTGGAGGAGACGAGAGAGAGAGAGTAGGTCAGGAAAAACAACGACGAGTCAGCCGGGAAAGAGAAGACCAAGGAAAAATAGACAGCCGGGGGAAAAAACGGATTTTGCAACACGACAGAGAGCAAAAACCATATGGATAGGGGAAAAAGGCGGTTTCTTCATTTTTCAACCAAAAAACGGATCTAAAAAACTCACAGAAGATGTCAAAAACCCCTAGGAAGAGCCTAGAGTGCCAAAAATTGTCCCAGAAAAGAAAAATACGTCAAAAAAATGAGGAAATCTCCATTTTCCCCCGATTAGGCGCCTTTTTCTAATAAAACTTCCATTCTAAAAGGATTTTTGGACAATACAATGCTAAAATATTTGGAAAAAAAGGTAAAAAATTATAGAAAACAAGGTTTAGAACAGAAAAAAAACGACTGAATGGCTCATAAACAGCAAAAAGGAGCAATTATCCAGTTTTAACCAGAGCCAGAAGAAAATGGCAGGGAAACCAATGGTTAGAGCATGAAAATCCGTCGGTTAAAATAGTTTAAAAAAATTTAAAGGACTAAATTAATGGGATTACTGTAATTTAGGAACAGAATCATCGAGAAAAAACGGGGGCTCTAAAAGATGTGCGCTGTCTTTTTTTCCCGGGGCGACTGACCAGAGTACAGTATCTTCTTGAGGAACTGACTTTGGAGGGAAAACAGGTTAATTCGAGGAAATTCCAGGAGGGAAAGTGGACTTTCTCCAATCGCCTTAAAAAGTCCACTTTTTTTTTGCCTTACAAAAGAACGGGAGAGAGTCAAGAGAAGAGGAGATAAGAAGGTCGCAGTTGAGACGTTCGCAGCTGACCTGAATTCAGAGGGATGGGGTGGAAAGGGGATGGAGATGTACTCGGATGATAAGCACCGGGACTTCCTGGACTTTGTGAAGAAATAGGAGAGAGGGAAAAGTAGAAAAAAAAACAAGAATAAATAGTGTTATGGTCAATATTTACTCTTTAGATCTGTTGGTAAATAAACAAGACTCGCGCGCGCCCGGGAGAGGGACTCTAAACTGGAGAGTCCAGGGATTACGGTAGATTTTGGATTAGGGACAAAGTACTAGATAATGATTACAGTAATCAGCAGTCAGTATATATGTGTGTGGCGGGGAGAAAACGACGGGAGTCGGGACTTGAACTGTGTCTCTCTTCTTTCCCAAAGTGGGGATTGGGGGCGCGTAAAGTGCACGCAAGGCGGCGCGGGATACCGCTGCTGCTGCTGATGCTTTGCTTTCTTTTCCCTGCTGGTATAGAGATGGTTGCATCTCTCTCTCTCTCTCGCTCTTCTCTACTTGGAGCGATGTTGGGGAGATACCGCCCCGCCTGGGAAGAGAGCGCGCGCCGTAGGGCCACAAGAGGGCGAAGCAGGTTCTCCCCCGAAGTTTCATAAAGTAGAGAGATAATTCGAAAGACAATGGCTTCTCTCTCTCGGGGGGATCTCTCTACTCCCCCCTCGCCGATCCGACCAGGTATGTAGAAAGAAGCAGCACCGGCTACTCATCATATTTAGAAGGGGACGAGATAAGTGGGTCGGGACGGGTAGTCCACCACCCCCACCACCACTGGCCCCGGCTTTTAAGACTTGACTACTTGAAGGGCAGGAGTACTGTAGGGATAGCCGGAGGGCGACCAGCCAACCAGACTGGTTTGCCCCCTTCTTTAGATAAAGAAGAAGAAACATCATCATCGTGTGTTGCTTGGGTATGGGTTGCCGATTTAGCTAGAAGATGGTAAACAGGCACATTAGCATAAAGCTAACAGTTTTTGGGTAGTTGTTAATCGAGTTATGAGTACAGTAACCCCCGGTCTAGAAAGGGAGATTTCATCAAAGAAGTGCTTACTTTCGGAGAAAAAAGACCCGGATTTATGGAAACGGTCAGGCACTTTGAACTTTAGGGTCGCGAAGCGATCAGGATTGGTTTACTTGACTCGGTTCCTGATAGTCCGATTCCCAGCACCCGTAAAGTCTCGGCAAAACAAAGATATAAAGGTGTTTTGTAACAGTTTTGAACAAAGATGATCCGACTGCCGAGATTTTACGGGTGCAAGGGATCAGACTATCGGGGATCGAACCGTTTATTTAACTTTTAAAATGTCTATTTTCGCTTCGGAACCTTCTTTTCGGATTCTGAGAACCTAGACAGAGTTTTAAAAAGAATTAATAAAGAAGCGGGCCGAGCGCTTCAGGACCTTTCCTCAATAAAACAACAATAGATTTGTCGATTTAAAAGTACAAACACCCGGGTGATTACGGTAAATTAAACGGTTTAACGTGGAGAAAATGAAAAGAAGAGAGAACAAAATGAGTTTAATTCTTCCGCCCGACTCTGCCCCCTCTGGGTTGGTCAGTCCAATAAATCACAAAACAACGACGACGATGAGGCGACGATTCCGCCTGCGACTCGGATCGCCAGTCTCATTTTGTTGAATAATTGGATGGTCTTTTTTCTGGGTTAAAGGTGGCTAAACAAAGAAAGAAGGGAGAAAGCTGTTTTTTTATCTTAAAATCTCAAAATCTCTAAAAATCAAGAACTTTGCCGGGTTGTGTAAAAGTTCGAGCTCTTTGATTAAAGGGAGAGGATAATAGCCAGGTTGCTCTCCTCTCCGGATATTAACAATCGGCCCCTCTCCTGGGGAAGCTAATTGCCTTACCAGTAACGAGAGTCTGCTCTTGGGGAAGATGACTAATTTCCCCGTTTCGTCGCTAGGGGGAGAGAGCAGCTTCCCGTACTTTTTCCAGCCCCCTAGATAAAATTGCGAGACTTTCTCTTTCCAGGGGGGTGGGGGATGCCTTTCTCCTGTCGTCATTGAAATATATTTACCATAAATTTCAACACACACAGCCCCGTGACAGACGAAGAAGCTGGTTTGGCTGGCAAAAGCCAAAAATGTTGACAAATCCCTGTTGTTTACCGTTCTTCCCTGACCAGGTAGGGGGTCACTAAACTAGGGTGGCTGCTGGATAAGTTCACTAAAACTTAACAGCTGGTGACCATTCGTAAACCCCGAAGAGAAGTGGGTCGCGTTGCGTCGCTCCTCCGTGTCTCATTCGGTCTCTTGGCCCCCCTTCTACTACCACCGACGGCTGTTGCTGCTGCCTTCCCGCGCGAAAAAGTAACGATGCGATCAGTTCGAGTTACCTTTTGGGACATCTCTCTGGGGCGCGGGTCTCTCTCTCTCTCTTTATCGTCGTCGTGATTTTCCCGACTTTAGGAGAGAAAGGGAGGGGGCAGGCTGCCCCTAGGGGTGGTAATGATAGAACATAAATCTTCCCAAGAGTTAGACCAGGAAATAATTAGGGAAACAAAATGTCTAGGTTTGATATATAGAAAACAATCAAGAAACAGCTATTTCCAGCCGTTGCAACACTACGCAACGGTCCCGCAACAAGGACATACAGCGCCAAATGCCATGTCCTCGTGCTTCCGTGGCGCAATAGGCAGCGCGTTCGGCTGTTAACCGAAAGGTTGGTGGTTCGAGCCCACCCGGGAGCGAAATATTTTTGCTTTTTGTGGTATTCAAGATAACTGCTCTATTTCATCACCATGATTGGAGGAGTAGATTTTTAGCCCTTTTTTTAACGATTAAAGTACAAAATGGAGAAAGAGACTAAGCAAACAGAAAGGAGGGAAATAGCGATAAGGAAAGGAAACAAAAAGGCGACACACTCTGATGGTTGTGGGTGGTGTTGGTCTCCCTTACAGCCCCCATAAACTCAGAGATAGCTTTGTAACAGAACTCGTACTCAGCCGGTCAGAGCCCACCACCCTCTGTTGTGGTAGAGGCGAGAGTTCGGGGAGAGTGTAGGTAAAATTGAGAGACGCGGCATGTCGCTCCGGTCAACGGTAATGGGCCGAGGAAACAGACGTCTTTATGAAAGGACACACACACCGGGAGAGGGGAAGAGAGGGTATCTTTTGCCCTTTTGATAGGCAAAAATGTATACTTCTTAAGGGGGCTATTCAGGGCCTTATCTCCAGCCGGCACCGGTTGTATGCTTTTTTGCAACGTATAGAAAGTACAATTTTAGTGTAGAGGAAAGATGGCAGGGGGGAAGGAGAAGAAGAAGAAGAGAGAGAGACAGAGATAAGATTACAATACTGCACAGCGGTCTCCGGGGAGGAAGTAGTAAAATGGCGAAGGGGACCAGATGCGACCTGGCATCGCTGGCTGGATGACTCTTTGACCGCTTCCTTCCAATTTTTAAATCTATTTTTAATCAGAAAATAAGCAGGAGAATGGATTACGGTAGCTGGCTTTTCCTATAGTAAACTTTTCGGAATACAGTAAGCTTCGCTGGGAATGAACTGCTAGGGGAAGAACTGGTTTCGTGCGATATTGTAACCAATTGAGCGAAAGATCAAATAAAACATGGATTACTGTAGAATTTTAGCCTTTTAAAGGTCTATTTAATTTAGAAAATAAACTTTAAACTGTAGAAAAGGCGCCAAGTTTGAATCCCCGCCCCGTGGAACCTAAACAACCCCCCGTACTAGTACTTTTTGCCGGCATTTTCATGTTTCCCGCCCTGTGACCCTCCTCTGTAGCGGGAGAGTTCAAAAGAGAGAAAAACTACAACGGCTGGACACTGGAAATAGTCCGCAGATCAAATAAATGGAAGTTGCGCGCCCCCCGGGAGTCTTGAGAGATGATTAGCTGGGTGGGGGACCATCTAGAATTACAGTAATCCCTTAGAAGATTAGGGGGGGGGTGAAAAAGTGGCGATGCCCCGAGGGCACTAAAGTGTGGCGGGTGTGGACAGCGCTCATACCCCCCTCCGGGCCAGGCCGAAGTCGTGCTCAACTGTCTACGGCGAGTCGCAAACTGTTGAGATTGTTTGCCGGTTAGGGGAGGCAGTAGGGAAAAAGTAGAGAGCACACGACAAGCAGACCGTGTACTCTTCGATGACCCACCTTTCGAAGAGCTAAAGCTAGCTGGTTTGGTTATCAAATAAGCCTTCAATACCCTGGCCGGAGTGACCTCACACATAGTGTATACAACGCTATATAATGGGACTGGAAATCGATTATTTTACTTTTTTGATTGACTCTAGGGGGTTGGGGATCTTATTCTTGTAAGAGAGCAAAAAGCAAAAAGCTTATTTTCACAGAAGGGATTCGAACCTGTAGGGAATCTCATGAGAGGCGCGCCTCTTATCCACTCGGCCATTTGGTCAAGAGTTTACGCAGAAGCAAATTCAAGTGACAATGACTTTACTGTCAAATTTCGTCCTTTCTATCTCACCTGCATGTCACATAGAGACCATCATCAACTAGGTCATCTCCCCTTCCCTATTCTTCCTTAACAGGCAGACAAGAGAAAGACAGAGAGAGAGAGAGAGTGAGCGAGAAAGAGACAAATTTGAATGCGCGCGCACTTAAAACCTGGAGTGAGAGCGACACAGACAAGGACAAGTTAGCGGATTTTACCCCCTCCGAAAAGCGGGAACACAACATAGAAGAAGAAGACGGTAGAGAGAGAGAGAAGGAGAGCGAAAGTGCCGGGTTGGGGCAGGAGAAAAGGATAAGAGAAATGAGGATGGGGAAGAAACATAGACGGATGGTTTTCGACGGAAAATTAACGGACTCCAGGGGAGGACCTCATGTTTCGACGGGGGAGATGGTCAAAGGGCGCGTAGCTCTGTTTACAATACAGATATCATGGGGGATACTCCTGTATCCCGTCCCAATCAAGGGCAGGGAGAGAGAGATAAACAGAGTTGATTTGTATGCAATAGACTGTGAAAAGGAGGGGAAAATGAACAATAGGAAAGGGAAAACGCTGACTCTTATTCCTGTACTTAGCCCGCCAATTTGAAAGCAGAATCCCCCCGATTGCGGGATTTTTGAAAAAAGAGACAAAGAAAGGCCCCAAAATCATAATTTCTAATCAGTCGTTTCATATTCGCCGGCGACGCCAGTCGGTAATGACCACTAATATATAATGTGAGGTGTCTCTCTCTCTCTCTCTCTCTGTCTCTTTCTCTCGGTGCCTGTCCAAAGCATTTGGACCAAATGGTATATATCACGAGGGGGCTAGAGGTGAGAAAAAGGGGGAGGATAGGATTACACGGTGTATATTAGGGGGCAGCAATTGTTGGTAAACAACGGTTTTTTTGGGGAGTGATAGATAGGGAAAGAGGGAAGATGTACTTCGTGTTAAGACCACTAGGAAAAGGAGAAGAAGACAAGCTGAGGACACATAAGGATGGACGGCCGTGTAAAGCCCGCTTCCGGTTTGCTAACGTCAGAATGGGGAGGGATCTCGCAAAAAATGAAGTTTGGCTTGACTTCAAATAACAGTTAAAGGGCGGAAAAAACGATCGGAATTTCTATTGAAAAGGGGGATAAAATGATGTCTAGGGCTTCTGTGATCCGTATTATCGTTCCTATTCCTTTGGCAAATCCTTTAAATCCACAATAAACTAGAGTACTACAGTATTGGGAGCGAAAATGGATGGTAGGGATCTTTTGAAGGCTAGTCCAATTCCCTGCACTCGTAAAGTCTCGGCAAGACAAAGGTATAAAGGCGTCAGAGTTTTGTAACAGTTTTGAATAAAGATGATTCTCCTGCCGAGACTTTACGGGTGCAGGGGGATCGGACTATTGAGGGCCGAGTCTTTTGAAAACGTATGAAGCAAAATAAGGCGAAAGAATACAGAGCCTCTTACTTGGAGGGATAAGAAGACTATTACGGGTTACGGTATAGAAAAGTAGGAGGGAAATACCATTTTTAAAGGACGGTAAAGGGTTAAAAGAGTAGAAAGTGGGGCGAAAAGAGAAAAAAAGGGGAAAAAGAGCTTATCTTCCCGGTCAGTCAGAAATTTTGTTCTATCTGCACCTCCTAAACCGTGCTCTATTCCATTTTCTTTCTCCTAGAGTTGGAAAAAATAAGAATCAAACGTTCTATCTCAGTCGGTAATCGTGTATCCGCCCGTATCTGCTTGTATCCTCTCCGGTCGCCTCGGGGACAACGGGGCGATACCCATCAAACTGTAACATTTGACTGTGTGTGTGTCTCCCCCTCTCTCTCTGTGTTGTGTTGCAAGTAGGTCAGCCAGGTTAGGAGGGGGAGAGACAGCGCTGCTGCAGGTGCCTACTAGATAAGGAATGTTGTTCTTGGTAAGGTCTTGTGATGTTCTCTCGGGGGGAAGAGATAGATAGAGATGCGAGACCCGATCCGATCCAATCCCGACAACGGAAAAACTCAGGATACGGCCAGGGGGACGGGGGAGAGATTTAAACATTACCAGAAGGGGGCAGGGGGCAACATCCAGGGGGGGGGGGGGGGGGGGGTGACCTGTTCTTCCCTTCCCTTAAAGTTCAGGGGGGTACCAGTATATGGCCGACGGCACTTACGAACTTCGCCCGCTCCCCCTCTCCACCCCCTTCCATCCTTCTCCCGCGCGAACTTTGCTAATTATACCTGTCCAAATGATGTTTCTCCACTGTGTGACGAGTACCACCACCACCACCTTTTCCGGAACTGTTCGGAAACTGGGGGGAACAGCCGCAGTTTTCCACTTGGCGGAAAGAAGGGATTGACAAGGAGAGGGAGAAGAAGAGATGAGGGACTAGGGGGATAGAACATAAGCAATGCATTCCGATGCACTTTCTCGTGCGAATCAGTAATGAGTTGGAACATCATATCTCGGCGACTGCTGCGGAGCCGGCGGGTAAAGCTACTTTTGGAAGAACTTTGGAGCGGGAGATATTTTGGGAGGGGGAAAAGAAGAGGAAACTCCTGGGCACCCAATCCTTTGAACCAGGGGAATCTCCTTGTCTGAGAGGGGATTGGAGGGAGGGGAGAAGGGCAGCCATCTTTGACGGATTAGTTAGTGCTCTTACAGTATTTGAAGCCCCCTAAAAGGAGAATTGGCTGCGTATCATGGTCCTATTTAATCCTCAGCCGGGTAAAATGGGCAAAATCCAGGCTAGGCAAAGGCAACGCCAAAAGGGACGGGCAGGTCTGCGACGGACTGAAATTCCAGGGCCTAGCTCCCTTCTACGGGGTTTTTATCCAAATATTCCGCCTAATTTGGATCCAGGACCTAGATTTTTATATATAAAACCACATTGGAAGCATCTGGAACCTGTGGATTTGGTCCTAAGGTCCCGGCACGACAGCGTATGGATCTGATGGAAAGCGCTTGTAAACTCGCCGTTCCCTCCAGGACCCATTGTTGCTTTCCCTGAACAGTTTGTTCACTTTGTTCCTAACCAGAAAGAAAGCCGCTTCCCTGCTCTTTGCCTCCCGATCCCTCCTCCCAAAATCCTCCATTTGCCAAAAAGATCAGAAGAAAGAGACTTGGCTATACATTTTTTCCTTTCTTCTCTTATTCGGAAATGACGCCGATAAGTCACAAGATATTACTATCACTTTGTGTCGGCAGCCACTGTCTGGCTGACTGGCGGCATTTACAAAAGTTATCAAACAATCGGCGGCGAGCGGTGGCGCCGTTTTGAAATTTCCATTTCTCACGAGGGCACGAGGAAATAAGCAACAATAGAGAAGAAGAAGTAGCACATGACCTGCTGTTGTTTTTCTGCTGTTTAAACTAAAAACTAAAGGGTAGAGAGATCCCTGACTATTCTCTGCCTGCTTGTCTCCAATAACTCAAAGGGGGAACTGTAATAACAAGAGAGAGAGCACTCATGGGGCAACGAGTCAGGGTATGGATAACAACAGGGGGATGGAAATAAATATATATGCCCACACAGTAGTCTTGTTTTTACCAACTACTTTAAGAACAGGAAAAAATGAGGAAAAGGAACCTTTTTAAGGGGAAAGATGCCAAATTTTAGGGAGCAGGGGGCTTCAAGGTCCTTCCTATGATCATTTTCCTGTCTCCAAGCCCCCTTCCAAATATTCCCAGCTCCTTTCGGCCCTTAGTTTGCCCCACGGGCTCGGTAATGGTATAATTTCTTTTATAAAATGCTCCTGGGGGCCGGTGGGGCAGGCCAAAGCCCAGATGGCCTTCTTGCTCCCAGCCGTCTGGTAGATATCTGCTCTTTACCTGTTCCATTTTCTCCCCTTTCTGTCTTTCTGAAGATATTATTGTCTTCCCTTTTTTCTTCCCCTCTCCATTCCATCCCATCTCATTCATAAAATGTAGGAAGAAGAAGAAAAAGTCACGAGTACGACGAGCTACTCTTTTACCCGCTAGCTAGAGAGAGAGAGAGAATGGAGGAGAACTTGAAAACTGCTTTGGTGGACCTTTCTTGGGTTTGTGTGTGAGATGACCGGTAGAGAGAGAGAACACACAGAGAAAACTGCTTCGGGCTACTCCGCTCTCACTCCAGTCCGAAAAAAAGGGAGCGAGAGAAATTCCAGCGATTTTTGGAAGAGTTAGGGGTAAACTTTTCCGGAGGTCATCTTCTTCCCAAAATTCTAGATTTTTTTCAGTGAAAATAGTCATAAACGATGCAGAATTTTCTGCTGATTATTGTAGAGTAGTGAACTTTATAGTGACGATATTAAAATCTTGAGAAAAATGCGCTCAAAGTGTTTTTGGCCGCCGCGCCCTTACAAGTTACTGTAATTCGCGCGCAAAAGGTCTTTGCACGGCTAATTTTGAAATTTTTTGAATTCTGCACTATTTACGGAGTGTACTCTATTCTCTACAAGGCAAATATAATAATTTTTCGCTTGTTTTCTTAAGAAATCCGGATTTCTATCCCCAAGAGGAAGTAAGGGTCCTCCTCCCACTTTCAAGAGGTGAAAGTTATGTTCAAAATGCGACGACCACCAAATATAGCGACCGAGACAGAGACTAACCGGTTTCGCATTTCTCTTTAAGGTTGGATTCTCACAGGTTGGATGTGCGAAACTATGCGGAGAGAGAGAGGGCTACCACGCCAGCCGAACCGGGTTAGATATGGCAAAAATGGAATGTAGCGTAGAGATGAGAGGAGGGGGTTATAACTGGTGGAACAGGGGGACTGCTTAAATTTTTTGACCATTAAGCATGGAGAAAAGAGCCATTAAAACATTCCTGAATACGGTAGAACGCCAGAAAATGAGATTGAAATCCTAAAATTTGAATTTTCAAGGGGGGGAAATCACCTTCTATAGGCATTTTAGCTCTAAAAATCACTTTAAAACCTATTTTTAACCATATATAGGGCATTTTTCACCTTATTCCACATTTAGACCTCTAAAAATAAACAGTAAATTATTAAAAGTTGTATAAAATTGAAGGAAAATGGGCAGACTATGGTGTAATCTCTTGTTCGAGCTTGTGGTAAAGCCGCACATCAAGGAAATCCCGAATTTTTTCAAAAGTACAAGGAAGAAAACCCACATGTCATCCTGGAATGTGTCACTCGGGGTAGGGGGGGGGAAGAAGGTGAAGAAAACAATTATAAAATAAGAGAACACGAGAGAAAAAGAGAGAAAGAGAGGCAGAGCCAAGCAGGTAGAAAGTAAAAATGACAGTTGATTAAATTGTTGGTCACGTGGCGGGATCCTCCTCCTGAAAGCGGGCTATTTTTAGCCGTCCCTGCCCCTTTTCTTCGCCTTCCCGTTTCCAAATTCAGTAGTGGTCACTTCTGTCCATTTTTACAACCAACTGGTCAATGCTGTCCGGGGTGCTTTTCCCCTTCCGGTCTCTCGGCGTCTCTCTCTCACTCTCGCTCTTACCGCCGCCACCCCGCGTAAAAGGTCACTATCGGGTCACTGTCGGGTGTTAACCGGGCGACGGACGGGAGTAGGTGGCGGGAACACGAAAGATGACTTCAGGTGGTCATCAATCCGGTAATTGATATATACAACGAGGGGAAATGGGTCTTGAAGTGATAATAGGAAAAGCAATGAGAGAAGAGTACAGTAATCCCGGAAAAGAATGGAGGAAAGCAAGGTAGGCAAACTTTCTAGAACAGAAAGAGCAGCCGAAAATGGAATTTATCGTCTAGAGATCGGATTTTGGAATGTTTCTACCCAAAAAAGTCTGAGGAATCCAGAAAATTGGATCCAAAATGGTGAAACTCCAAATTCCGGTTGAAAATTAGCGAAAAAGTTCATTTTGCACTTCCTGGACGTCCTAAAGGAACAGAATTGCTCCACATGGTTTGATGCATGCTAGACAACACAAATTCGGGGCAGGACCTATTCCTAAGAAGGAAGCGGGATTTTGGAAGGAAACTGGCCTTTTTGGAGCTTTGTGGCGAAAGTAAGGCGTGTTTCATGAAGTTGCTCCCATTTTTAAGCCAAAAATAAGATTAATTTTCATTCAAAATGGTCCCGGCCCTGGATTTCTAGGTTCTGGAATGACGTGGAAGAAAAATGACCGGACGGGAGGCCAAAAACGAGGTAAATTAGGCCAATTTCTCAAATTCTACAATTTCTAGAGTACAGTAACGACGAGAAGCGGAATAATCTCCCTATTTGAGAACCAGGAAGTGACCACCCAACATAGAGAAAGAAAGAAAGGCAACCTAGGTTTGACAGCAGAGTAGGGGCAAAGATAGTAGTAGTAGATAGTATGGTTGACCTTTCTCTCCAATTTACACACTCCGGTAGAATGTCTGTCTGTCTACTCCTCTCTATCAAGGGCATTTACTCTCTGTGGCATCCGTTTTCAAAAAGTGACTTCCCATTCTCTCTCTGCCCCACTCTTTTTTCTGAATTTGGAGGGGGTACCTGGATCCCGAAAGGGAAAGAGAGGATCTCGTCTCCGAGTGGAGGAAAGAAAGGAGGGGACAAATGCCATGCCCCCTTCATAATATTAACCCTGTTGTTGTCTCTTGATTTTACATGAACCCCCCGGGGGAAATCTCATCATGGGCATCCCTTTTCTGGTCCATCATGGCCCCCCTGCAAACACACGTTGAAAAGTTTACCTTGCTCTCATTCTCTGCGTCATGATGACGATGATTTTAAGAGGGGCCAGGGGGAACCGCGAAGGGCGTTAATGAGAAGCGATGGTAGTCACTTTTGATATGTGTGAAGACATTACAACATACGGCCAGGGAGAGGGAGGGGGAGACACCACCACACTTGCATAATATCTATGGGAGACAGTTGTTGCTGTTGCGCAATGGTACTGGCTTAGGAGGAGAGGGGAAGGGAAGAACTTTGGACGGGATCAGGAGGGATCTGACAAAGGCAGAGTACAGTAGACTATGAAAGGGGAAATGAGTTAAAATATTCAAAAAGCTGGACAATAGAGAGTTCAAGACAAGAGTAGGGACCCGGTAACCAGCCGTCCTTGCCTTGGTTACCGGCTGGCATTATTAAGGAGGCAGAGGAGTCGCTCTGGGCATTTGGGCGTTAAAAGAGGCGGGAATGTGGTATTTAACCTAATTAGACCTTTAAAATATCCTGGGAGGATAGGATTGTAGCCACAGTTAGACAGCTGAACAGCCTGGAAAGTCGTTTTTCGCTATTTTTGGATTTTTGGAAGGCGTAAATTAGTTTTAAATAGGATTAGATCTTTACAATAGCCTCTGAGGGGTATTTTGAGTCATAATTAGACAGTTAGACAACTGGAAAAAATCAGAGAATTCTAATGGAACCCCCGTTTGAGCCACAGTTAGACAGCTAGACCGTTAGACAACTAAGAGGGAGACGAACTCTAAAAAAAAGACGAAAAACATTTGGCCGGGAGAAAAAGGAACTGGCTGGCTCACTGTGCTCAAGATTGGGGAAAATGAGGTTTCTAGGCCACAGTTAGACAGCAAGGCTAAAAAAATCCGTCCCCGGCTGTCTAACTGTGGCTCAAAACAAATTCCCTTCAAGAGGGTGATTCACTCCTTCCCCGTCAGCCGGCGAGACACAGATTACTGGTAATTCTCCACGGGCAGCATGTCTCTTCTTCTCCTCCGTGCTCTCCGTTATCTATATAACATCCATCATTGTTGCTCACTCGGATAGATTATGAAGCATGAGAATTTGCGCCGGGGCGTCCTCTTACCCCCCTCCCCTTATTTTGAAAAATTAAAAGTAGACAAATAGAGAGAGAGAGAGAGAGTGGGTCTTAACTAGATTGAGGGGGGCATACAGACGGTCAGGACTGGAGGGGCAGGCAGGCTGAACCCAGTAATTTCAGGGGCACAAAAGACTAGCCCGGACCATCTGGCCCCTTCTCTGAGCTGCAAATTACCAAGCCAGGGAGGAGGAGCGGGGGATCTGGCATAAAGAGAGCAGTAAGGGGGTATGTCTTCTAGTTGACATCTGAAACCAAAATAAGGGGAGGGGGGCATTGAACCCTCTACCCCCTTGGCCTCCAAAGGGGGGCCAATAACCCAGTTACTAGCTAGCGAAAAGGGTACTTTACCTCGGCTTCTCTGACACACAGCCCCGTGAACCTAATAGGAGCTCGGGTCCCCCCGGCTCCCTGGGGACACGGCCAGGAGTGCGAAAGTAGGGGGAACTAAGAATATGAAAAGTGGGAGAGAGGAACAAGAGATAAGAGAAGAATTCGGAGCCGTTTATTTTTTACAGTAATTCAAATCGTGGCAGACATCCTTTGGATCGGTCCCGTGTTCCAGGGCGTGAATGATCTTCTCCAGATCGCCGTCAGCAAATTTCTTGCACTCTGTCTGGCCAATCTTTCCCGGGATGACATCTTCACACACCTTGATAAATACCTAAAAAGGGGAGAAATTAGAAAGTTGGGTCTTTGGGGTTCAGCCCGCCCCACAGCTGAGTTATGGATTGTTAACTCCTACAGAAACGAGCTTATCGCTTCAGGACCTGCCCAAATGGTTTTGCCCTCCCGTGGCAGTCCTTTTAATCTGATCGTCGCCTACCTAAAGGGCTTATCGCCAGCCACATTAGGCGGGCAGCGCGGGGACAGGTGCAATAATACCGGGAGCGGTAATCCTTCTCGGTATTTTTCCCAATTTCTTCTCTTCTTTATATATTTTTCTAGCTAAACCAGGGAGAAAAGGACGTTCTTAAACGTTTGGGCTAGAAAATAAGGTTTCCTTTGATATTTTTCAAGGACTCTTGCGCGGGCTGGGAGCAGAAATGACTCCAATTTACCCCCAAGAAAATTAAAAAGTGCTGACTGTAACTGAATTATTGGATAGAATAAATCATACGGTATAAAGAGCCCAAGAAATTCCGTACAGGACCCTAGGCACCCTAAACCCTCGTCGGCTAGCCCAGCCCGGATTCTCCCCCATTTCTACCGGAACTGACGACAAATTAAAGGACTTACATCAACCAGAGCATCAATTCCCAGGTCGGCTCCCTCGTCGATGACTTTCACCGCAACTTTACACATATCACATTCGATGATGTTGTCATTTTGGATGACGACAAAGGAGACGGCCAAGCTGGCGAGGACGGTAAGAAGAAGAGCGGATCTCATGGTTCTTGGCCTGCTCTCTCGGATAGGGACAGTTTCTTTTATAGTATATCAGAGATTATTACGAACAGTACATAAAGATAAGGGCTAGACTAGACTTCTCCTATAAAGTTTAACAACGCCTTCTGCAAGCAGTGGCACGTGACTGGGGAATTTGGTGGAGATCTGGCTATTCTTTGGGAAATTGAAGTTTCCTGGATCTTTTACACTATAAAACGGCTTAATGGGATTTTTACCAACCTTGTTATATGTTTAAAAATGCGCCTTTTCTTCCTGATCAGCATGATATCAATATGGCTGAATTTAGACGTCTGGATAGGGAGGAAATTCCATTTGCTGGGTCAAGAACGGTCAAAATCGGGGTTTCGCGTCTAAAAATTGGATTAAAAGGGTTTATTCAGCAATAAATAGGAACAAGCGAGGATGGTGATGGTGGAGAATGACATGGAGAAAATCTTCTTAACGGCCATACTTCTGGAATTCCCACTCTCTGTTGTCCAAGGGGCAGACTTGACGAGTCTTGAGCCAGCGACTGATACAGTGGAAATGGAAGGCATGGTTGCAGTTACCCCAAGCCACGGTACAATCTTCTTTAGGTCCAGCAGCCTAGAAATATTATGGATAAGTAAATAATAAATTGGTTAAGAAAATACCTGATTGGCTTGACATTCAATGCAGAGATCCATGATGTGATTACGGCAGATGGCGCAGTTGTCCACCTGAATGTCCCAGGCCCAAAGAGCGACAGCGCTCCACTTTTTTACCTGGTAAAGGAATGATATAAAAACGGACTATTCTTGGCAGGAAATTTCTTCAATGGTAGAATATACCAACCTCAAAGCGCTTCTTCTCCCCGTCGTCCACTTCCATCTTGACAATCTTCTCAGCCATTATGGAGTCGGAACGGGAATGACGAGGGTACTGTATTACTGTTATTCAAGACTGTTGCATTATAATAAAGGGTAAAAATCAATATTTAAATAATAGAAATAAAATCAATTAAGCGGGTCGCGAAGACAAGAGGCCAAGGGAGCGGGGCCCTGTCTTTCGATGACTTCCGCTTGTCTAGTGGACTAAAGCGAAATACTTTGAACCAATGAAAAGCGAAAGCGAAAGATATTCGCTTGAAAGCTAACAGGTGATCAAAATAGTGGCTTTCCCAAGATTTCCTTTCATTCCTATTCCCCTTCATTTTCTTTTCTCCTCGTTCTTCCCGGTCCCCGCTTCGCTATGATGGATGGAATGAACCTGGACCAGATGGAGGACCTCCTTCTTGCCCAGGTCATTCAAAAGGTTCGAAATTTTCCCTGTTTTCAATCTTCACTGGATATTTCACGACTCTCCAAGACTTTTGCTCATAGACCTTTAATTTTCCCACTCATTTCTTCAAGATTACTGTTAATTGCCCAATTTTGGGCAATGGGTCCCACAACGAAGGCTGAAATTAACCATTTAACCATGGAAACAGAGTATACCGTATGTCCTAATCGTTTTTAATATTCAGATGAACATAATAAGTCTGATCAACTTCAAGAGATCTTCAAAATGGGTGGATTCATTCATAATCGGCATGCGCCACCGAGTAATCTTCCGAATTCCCCATGAAATCCACATTACCGTATCCTTAGTAGGTTTTTATATTTTAAATTAACGTTTATTTGTTCAGGATCAAGATGATTCGATCATTTTTGATGTGGAGCATTTTAATTTTACAAATGGCTACTCAAACGGTCGTTGCCTTGGGGCAGTACGGTACACGGAGGAAGGAAGATTTGAAGAAGAGTTTTGTATTGCAATACGGGGACTTCGATTTAGTGCTATAAGATTTCATGGACTGTGGAAGGAAGAAGAAAACGGGGAACAGGTCAGAAACTCTCTTCTAATCGCATGGATTTACCAAAGGAATAGGAACGATAATATGGATCACAGAAGCCCTAGACATCATTTTATCCCCCTTTTCAATAGAAATTCCGATCGTTTTTTCCGCCCTTTAACTGTTATTCGGGCACCGAGAAGAATTTTTTGTCTACTCTATCAGAACAGCGCTTTCTTCCCGCCAAATTGACCCTACCATACCATATTATAGCCGTCATAAAATGTTGGGAAAAGATCCTCTCTTCCAGTTTATGTTCACAGTTTCGGGTAGTCCCTTTTCAAGGTTTAGAATCGACTAGTCTCGGGTTTGGGTCCATATTTTCGTGAAAACCGCTCCTCCCTCTCCCGGTGGCCGTCTTTTCCGGGGGCTATAAGCCCCTTCCCGGTCTCATTTTTTCCTACTAACGCCCAGCAAAATATACCTGTATTTGCTATAAAATATCCCTCTTCAGATTACAAAAACAATGGAAAGAATCCTGTCATCCCTGTCCAAGTACAGTATCCAATGTGAGGAATTGTCCACCAACCGGGTACAACCAACAGGACGGATGCTTGAAGTGCTAAAACCAAAACGACTGGAAGTTGCTTCTTTCCAATTATCTTGTAAAAGTCTGGAAAGCAAGATGCTGAAGAAACTGGTGAGTTTTGGCTTCTGAATTTAGATAGATAGTCATTTTTAGAGAAAAGTGATCATCCGGACGGATAATAGAGAGGTGGTAGAGTTCTGTAGGAAGCAGTTGACGGGATGTAGAGTAGAGATTAGGATATTATCGACATCACCACCTATACGCCAGATTCTTGCTTTTTTAAAGGTAAGTTTTGATCATTTGAAAAGGGTGGGAGAGGGGAAAGCCTCTGGATTGGTATTGGACAATCGAAAAGTCACTTTGAGACCCGTAGTCTGGGTTCCAGGGCCTGAAATATGGGATTTACGTTGCCCATTTGACCAAAATGGACTCCCTAGAGCTTTGATACGAACCGATCCCCAGTTTTTTTTCTTCCCATCCTACTGTAGCTAGCAGAATGACGAGTCTTTCTTTCAGGAAATGGAATCTACCAACAATAGCCTTCGCCTCCACGGTACTATCGAAACTGGGGAGTTTGAACGCCACGCCGTTACTGAAGGGAGATTTGTTGTCTTTCCTGTACCCGGACGTCGTGTCTCCTATCTTGTTCATGTAGTGAAAAGAGGAATGATTGTGGTCCGTTGTGGAGGTTGTAGCATAGAAGCGAGGAGATGTCAGTCAGCTGAAGAGATACAAAAGGCCTTCCGGAAGTTTCACTACCCATGGGAGGTGACCGTCAGGGAAGCTATAGCGAAGGAGTTCTTTAATTAATTGAGAGATACTGTTGTTTTAAAGCGTTTGATTTTAATAAAGAGAGTATAAAAGTTGTTATTGTAACGCCAAGCTCACTTCGTCGAGGTGAATATTGCCTATTGTATTCGAAAACTCGCCTCAACAACATGGAAATAGATTACTTATTTACCCTATTATCTTCAGATCTTTCTTCTCGTTCATCACACGGATAATGAGTTGATTTTACATCTTTCTCCTTGCTTTGTATGTCTTTTCGTCGTTCCATTTTCGACGTTTCCTATTTCTTGTACAACATTGAGTCATATCGCAAGCCTTTTCTTCCCCTCTCATATATGGTTTTTCATTCATTTCCTTGTTATCTTTCTACTGATCGAGAACCCATTTTTCGCGGCTACAGTAGCCCCTCTTCAGCTTTTGACGGGTTCTTTAAAATGTCTGCTATGTTTTTACAAGATTTGTAATGTTTTATTTGTCATAATACAGTAACCCGATGAAGATATGAAGCGATAATAATTAATAACAATACAATAAATATGAGAATACCCCTAAAATCTGAAAGTATCCGTAGTCAGCTGCTCTTCGTCCGTGGCTAAACTCATTCCGTTTAATTTCTGGCTTGGTCGTCTTAATCCCATCGCGGCGTCGCGGGAAAACTCCAAGAATACCTTTAAAAAGCTTCTTTTTAATGTTTTAAACAGAAAAAAACCTGTTCCAATGTCGTCTGACTCAGTGAATAATCATCAAATTGCATTTTTAACGCTAACTTTTCAATGGAATCGAATAAATTCGACCAGGTGAGACCATTTGACTTGGGCAGCTCGAAATTCAGCTGTAGGACGTGCTCTTCCTAAAAGATTTTGGGTCTTGAGAGGAATTTACGGTGTACCTTTAAAACGGCGTTGGGATATAGAGTGAAGATGCTCCTCTTCGCCTCCTGAGCGTCTAATGGGTCCTTTAATCGGATGAGGAGGGTATACCCCGCGCCGTAGCGACTCTTTATGTGTTGACAGCTACCGTAGCAGCGGAATTTTCCTGAAAACCGATTAAAATAAAGCCAAATTGCCCGATTTTTGTGAAGAGAATCTTCCCAGCGGCCGACCCCATAAAATATGATTCTTTTAAACTACAGTAATCATTCGTAAAAAGCCCACCATAAACCATAATAGCCAGTTCTGTGCAGAGCGCTTCACATTCGTCCATACTATGTGATGTCAAGACCAGCGCTGTTCCCAATTCTCGTACTCTTGATAAAATATTCCAAATAATTCTCCGGGCTTTCGGGTCGACACCAGTTGTTGGCTCGTCAAGCAACAGGACATCTGGGAGACCGATTAGGGCTATGCCCAGCGATAGGCGGCGCTTGTTACCACCACTGAAAAATACTTTCATTAGCATTCATTTTAAAGGGGTTTCTTTTTTTAAACTGCTTATTAAACGTGTTAATTTGAATGATTTCGCTGCGTAGAAATAGGTAAAACGGCTGGGAATCGTTTAATATCCGAGATAGGGCTGGAAGAGGGTGGCCAACTTGTTTAGGGGTTCTTCCGTTATTCCACCTTGGCTGAGGACTAAAGGGGCTCGAATTTTAGCTGCGTACCACGTTTAATACTCAGTTAAAGACTGTGATAGGATCAGAAAATATAATCGTTCCTTTACCTGTAGGTTTTAATCTGCCTCTTGGCGTACATCCCAATTCCAATGGCCTTGATTACGGCGTCCACCTTCTCCGGGATGTCTTCCGGATAAATTCCCCTAATCCTGGCGAACATGTACAGCGTTTCCTCTCCGCTCATTTCTTTAATAACAGCGTCGAATTGTGGACAATAGCCAATATTGGCGCCGGCTTCTCTCCAATTGTAGCGAACACTCCATCCCTTGATAAAGGCATCCCCCTCGGAGACTTTATTCTCTCCGGTGAGCATTTGGAAGGTGGTCGTCTTCCCGGCTCCATTGATACCCAGCAGGCCGAAACAGTCGCCAATATTCACGTGGAAATTGACGCCCTTGACGGCTTCAAAGTTACCGTATCTGGAAAAGAGAGGAATTAGAGGAACTGAAGTCTAGGGAAACCCCCAGAGCGTGCCGTTAATTTCCCAAAAAGAGCAACAAAAAAACCAACCGTTTCTTTAAATTTCTAGCCATCAATGCGCATTCCGTCTCGAGCATCTGGTTCACTTTTGACTTTTCGGCTATCACATCGCTGTCTTCTATACCGTCACTTTCTATCAGCTTTCCTTCATCCAACGACCAGCGTTGGAGCTTATCCAGGGTCTGAAGGATCTTTATCTTCTGTCGCTACTGTCATACATGAGCAGAGCTCCCAATTTCGCGTTTTTGGGCGCGCCGCGTTATGTAGCATATCCTCAGTCAAAGTTTGTGGGGTTACAGATTTTTGGTTGAGGCTGTTGAGATGTAACAGGGTTCATTCGACTCGTCTTGATGTGCTCTCCAAGTAGGTTTTTTGAATTTTTGAAATTGACCAATTAATAGCCGAGATACGGACACAAACACCCGACACTCCCGGCTACTCTCGAAATTTCTTACTGTAACTAACCGAATCCGCAACCTTGGCCTTCTTGGGCCGTGCCTGTCCAGTAAAGCAATTCATTATCCCATCAAAGAGAGAAGAGACCCATCCCAATTCTTGTGCTATGGTCAAAAACCAGTAGAAGAATCCCTGTCCAGCAAAGAAGATGATAGGATAGAAGATTCCCAACTTTGAGCGATCTCCCATAATGTTGTGGGTATACGCCATTTCTAAAATAAAATTCTTTTCGCTTCAGGGCCCAAAAACTCCTACCATCAGGGGTCCCACAACATTGAATAGCGTTCTTCATGAAGGGATTGGTACAGTTGATATTGCTACAGGCTATTCGAGCCATCTCGTTATTGTAAACTTGGACAAAGATATTGGCGAGGCTGAAGGTCGGAAAGAGGAAGGAGAGGATCACACTGACGGTATAGGCAACGTCAAGGGTTGAGGTCTGCTGGATGATGGGGATCGCTATCTCACCGATCATTCCTGGAAAAAATAAGTGGTTATTCAAGTTTGTAATGAAGTTTTTTTAACCCTAGAGCGCGATTACGGCAGTGTTACGGCCAATTTGAGCCAATTGTGGCGCTGCCCTTTTAGAAAAAAGTACGAAAAAATATGAGGCTGCCTACATAATCTAATAATAGCCAAGAATACACTACAATATATAATATTACTGATATAATGCCGGGTAGGTTGCCCTACCGGCAAACATAAGGAAGGTCCGATTGATTATATAGGGACCTTTCGTTTGGCTGCCGAGACTTTACGGGTGCAGCGGCTCTTTTCTCCTTTTCGCTTTTGTATGCTAATTTTTTTCTATATATTTTTTCTACATTTGATGATTTACGAACTCAACCTTCTATAGTAAATGTTTTTCCAGAAAAAAATAAGGTTACCGGGTCGCAAAACATTCCGCGCGGGAACTTTTGAGCAAAAATGATAGGAAGGGGGAATCAAATATACGGTAATCCTATTTTTTTGGAATCTTTTGGCTCTCATAAATTTCATTTTAAAAAACTTACCAGTAATTATATGATACATGACAATCAGGGTAAATCCTTTCGGCGCCGAGGTAAAGCCAAAACTGAACCAATAAGTATTGGGTATTGTTGTCCATCCATAGAGAACCATACAAAGGATCAGGATCCAGACTGTTCCCGGGCTGTCTGTATATTGCTAAATACCGTTTCTCTTAATTTTTATAGGAAAGAGGGGGCAAACCTTGATGTTGAAGATGAAAAATACGGCTATGAATAGTCCCACGCGAAGAAGATACCAAACCACATCCCAGACGAAGGCCGTCGACCAGTACATCCAGGGTCGAAGACCGGAGAGCATCTAAATTTCCTTTGTATTCTGTTTACAAGGTGTAAAGATGTTATTTCCGTAGGAATGAACCTTACCTGCATGTGTTTGCTCTTCTTTTGCCGTTCCCGAATCAAGAATGACGCATTTCCCGCGATGACCATAGCCATAGAGACGATAATGGCATAAGCGATGAGAAATGCCGATCCACTGGCCAAATTTTTATTCTTCAAGGTGTCTTGAGACGACGGCGGGAGAGGGTGGTTCACGACTGTTAGGGAGTAATTCTTGCCAAGGGAATTGGTGAGAAGAATAGAATCCGAAAGAACTATTGACAGTGGCGGGGTGGTAGTGCCGAAATTGTTGAAATACGCTGAAAAGGAGAGCCACAGTTAGACAGCCAGTTCTAAAATACGAAGCGGAATGGTTTCAGCTACAGCAACCAGCTTTTTTAGCCCATATTTTAAAAAAAATTAGAAAGTTGGAAGTGGGAAGAAAGTGAGGATAGATATTTTCCCAGTCGGGCCCATAAAAACGACCCTATAAAGGATTTTCTTTGCGTCTCCCAGCTCAAGGGAATATCCCTCCACCCGGATAAAAAGTCGGCAGTCAGAGGAGAACAATAGCCGGCCCCGATCCCCGACAATCCGAGCCCACTCAATTATACTTCCCGATATAAAATGGCTGGTCTGAACTCTCCTTTCGCCGGAAAGGAATGAGACCAGTAGACCAGCAATTTTTGAAGTCCCCTAATACTAGTTCGGGGCGCCAGACGGGGAGGAACAGATTGTTCTATCATGATTAAAAGAAGCTTTTGTCTCTTCGCCACGGGACCCAAGAGCAAAAATTGAATAGTTTTACAGGATCCAAACGATACTTTAACCCGGTTACTGTAATTTTTGCTCCCCTAACCCACCTCGTAAAGGTTTTTCAACCAAATTGAAACCAGGCAAATAGGAGGGAAGAAGACTAAACATCTCGAATCCCAGCGGGTAATGAAGGCCAAAAGTCCGGGATCCAACCTGGGAATAGCCATTTCTTTTATAAAAATAGGATTGTTACAGTACCTGGTTAATTCTGTCCAGGACCCAGGTGGATAGATTTCCAACCGGTTGAACTTCCACATCGCCTGGTGCGCCTAGTCGTTGCTTAGTCTGATTGACCCAACTAAATGGGGGAATGAGGGAAATTGTGGGGGAAACCTACTCGACAAGGTTGATCCCGGTCAATGTGTCATTTTGAGCGGTGGGCAGGTAGCCTTTACCATCTTTCCCGGAAAAAATATCTAGGGAAAAGGTCAATGGCGGCTGTTCTTTGGCTGTGGGTACGGTAGTTGAGGACCAGGTCATCAGGGCCAGGAAAGCGATCTGAAAGGACAAGTTGGTCATTTTTTAATGATTGGATTACTCTAATAAAATATTTTAGACCTTTAGAGAGAGGAAAAATGTTTTAGACCTTAGAATCATTAAAAATGTAAATTGGAAACCCGAAATAAAACTCACGGGGAAGAGTAACTGCGGTATGAATTGGGACCATTTCCTGGTGAAATATATGGTCCTCTTGATGAACATAGCCTTCACATGCTGCCAGTAATAAGCAAATCCGTCAAGTTGTCTAGTCATCCGCAATTCTAAAAAGTGGGATTTCTTGCTTTTCTTTTACTGGAACAGTTTGGTCATGAAACTTCTGTACCTTTAGGTCTCGCAGCGCCTCTTTTTCTGGAATAAAGGCATGTATTCATTGCGGGATCAAATGACTACAATTATTGATATATTTAGCATTGTTAGTCCTTTAAAGAAATGTCAAAATCGAAGAAGTTTGAAAAATTCGAGCAGCTATGAGCTAGAAACGAATGTGCGGGGGTTTACTCCATTTTGAGAGGATCCTTCACGGTAGAAGGTGGTTATCCCAGGACCTGCTACATAACACTGGGTATTTCTACAGTAACCCAGTAGCAGCAAGGTAGAAACTGATTATCTGGGGGATAAAAATCCCGGAATAGCCTTCCGCAACCCATTTTATAACCAAAAAGACCCACTGTTCAAAACGGGGTCGCCTCTCTTCAATTCAGCATCCTCCCCGGCTACAATTTCCTCTCCATGGACTTCCAAATGATATCTTTCTTCTGCTATGTCTCCCACTTTTAGGAAAACTTCTTCCATTGTGGTGATCGACACTCCGAAGGACGTTATTCCCAGTCTGGTCTGGTTCTGCTCCAAATCTTTGAATAGCCGGGGGAATCTGGAAATTTCCCGCTTTCCACAACCGTTTTTAATGTGAAAAGTACGATTTAAAGGTCTAAAAACGACGTACATCGGCCGGTGAGTATGAGATATGATGAAAGTTCCCTCTTGCCCGACGATGGACTCCATTATAGCATCCGGAGCGTGGGACTTTATCAACTGGTAGGTTCCCTCGACGTCAGAAGAAGAGGATTCAGAATTGTGGTTACTGTAGACTACGGTAAGATGGTAACCAGACCCTGAATTTCTAGAATTAGCGTCGATTCTCCCTTGAATTACCGTATTGCCCCTTCAAGAACATTCCACTCCCCGCGCACTGTAGCTGTCCATGAGCCATTATGGCTATCCTATCTCCCAATAGGTCGGCTTCTTCCATGAAATGGGTTGTCAACAGGATTGTCCTTCGGCTCTTCTCCGACTGCAAAAGGGTCCAGGTCTCGTGACGAGCGCCGGGATCCATTCCCGAGGTTGGTTCGTCCAGCATGACTATCTTAAAATGAAAAAAATGGAGAACTAAAATGAAGGAAATCACCTCAGAACCACCGATGAGAGCTATAGCCAGAGAGAGCTTCCTCTTTTGACCGCCGGAGAGACTTCCCGCTCGGGAATGGGCTTTGAATTCTACATTGAGTCGGTTTAAAATGTCTAGGGCTTCTTTAACACTCCATTGTCTTCCCTGGAAAGTAAAAATATGTTCATATAATGGGAGATATAGAGTTTCGGGGTCATATTATGGCGGCAAACTGGGTCGGCGTCAGTAAGGCGCATTTTTGGGAGAAGTGCGTCCGGTTTGCGCTTTTTCGGTGCAATAGATCTGGTGTACTGTAATTGTTAACAGGCATATTTACCATAAAAAGGACAAAACCGCTAGTGAGGGAATAGATTTGGGATCAAATGAGGAAAAACCCCCGTAAGTAGCTTGCTCACCTTCAATTTGCAGAAGAATTCCAGGTGTTCCATTACTGTCAGCGACGAGAAGAGGATATTATACTGTGGGCAGAGTCCCATCCTCTTTCTAATAGCCGGCAACGAGGTCCTGATGTCGAAATCGTCAATATACGCTGTCCCCGCCGACGGCCCACTGACTCCTGTCAACATACTGAAGGTGGTACTCTTCCCGGCGCCGTTATGACCCAAAAGGGCGGTTATTTGTCCTTCGAAGAGTTTTAAATTCAGCCGATCTACAGCTTTCTTCTCGTGCTCTTTTCCGAATTTACAATCGAAGCATTTTTTAAAGAATGAAGTACCATAGGTCTTGCATAGATTGACTATGTTTACAGTAACCTGAAAACTGGTCTTGACGGGAAATTAGGCCGATAATACCTTTAAATCTGTCGGTTCTGGTTCAATTTTGGCGAAACCTTCTTCGGAAAGAATTCTTCCAGAGGGCATTTGCAGTTCGAAGGGTGTCCGCTTGGCTACACTGTGTGGAAACCAATATGACGGCTGGAAATGGAGGAGGGTTTTCCCGATCGTCTGGCACTACATTGAGAGAGGGATATGTGCTTCCGTGGCGCAATAGGCAGCGCGTTCGGCTGTTAACCGAAAGGTTGGTGGTTCGAGCCCACCCGGGAGCGAAATATTTTTGCTTTTTTTGCTACCTTTGTTCCATGTTTTACCTTTTCCATTTTAAAAACATGAGTTTCCTCTATCGCCCCTATTAGGGCTCTTCAAAAATTTGCTATATTAGGCCAAGGTCTCATTCCTCTTCTATAGGAGAGTCCCTCAATGGCAAGCGATATATGCACCTTCCGGCGGGGCAACTGCTGAATAGCCAAGGATCTGATCAGCATAGGAGTGTGTCCCTATGGCCGATAGTTTATGCGGGTGAATGCCTTTTCCATCGCGAGGAGAGGTGCAGAGAAAAGCAACCTCTTTCTGTAGCTTTCAAGGTCAAGGGAGGCAAAATCGCACCTACTGCTGAAAAATTGGGGGTTCCCTTTATTCGCCCCAAACTAGTATTAGGGGACTTCAAAAATTGACCATGGCTCTCATTCCTTTCCGAAAAAAGGAGAGGCCGGTGTCGGTATTAAGGGGGTCATGATATATGCATGTCCCAATCAGTCGGCTCAGGACCGAATTGTCACGGAGCCGATCGGCATATAGTTATGGTTCAACGGCCGATAGTTTATGCGGGCGAATGCCGTTTCTATCGCGAGGAGAGAGCAGAGAAAGCCCGCCTTACTACTGTTCTCCGGGACTGCTCCTTTATTTAGCCAATCCCCTCCCAGAATTGATCCACAACCAATAAAACGGGTGTTCCTCTATCGCCCCGAACTAGTATTAGGGGACTTCAAAAATTATGGCATGTTCAGGTCTCATTCCTTTCCGAAGAAAGGGAGGCCAGGCTGGCAAGTATATATGACTCTCCAATGCGATTGAGAACACACCTCAGACGTAGAGAAAAGGTCTGAAGTGTCCCTAAACGGAGCGCCTTGTGTCAGTGGCACTGTGGTCGATA
This sequence comes from Oscheius dolichura, assembly GCA_932521035.1. NCBI lineage: Eukaryota > Metazoa > Nematoda > Chromadorea > Rhabditida > Rhabditidae > Oscheius > Oscheius dolichura. The sequence goes on along the minus strand of OW051494.1, from coordinate 1,252,352 downwards.
GTTTATGTGGGAGGGCGCCGCTTTTATCGCGAAGAGAGGCCCAGAGAACGGTGCGCGGCATTTTTCGTAAGGGACCAAAAGGGGTCTTGTTTAAAGAAGGATTACGGTAGCTTAACCCACCTGGATAAAGAAGTACAGCTTCTGTGGTACCCCCTCTCCTCCCGGATAGACTGCCTCCACGTACCAGGTAAATATCATCAGATAAATTCCATCCACAACCAGCATTATAAAACAATGTCCCAAGGTGATTTTCTGGTCCGGGGAGGTTCGGGTAAACAATTTGTTCCAATGAATTCCATCCGCTAAAATCCCGCTTTGTGGGTTTCGTTTAAAGTGACTGACATTGTGTTTCATACTGGGCGATGAGATCCAGCCCAAAAGCCAGGGCCACGTCCGGATTGAGGCAATTTACCATCCGAACTCCGAAAGAGAACGGCTGCTGGAAATCCAAGCCATTGAAGAAGGCGTACCAAAAGTATAAGAGCATCCAACCCATGGTAGCTACCAAAGTACCGGCAGTCCCTGAAAATGCTCCAATTCTTCTTCAATACTCATTTTAGCTGCGTAGATCTCCCTGAGCATCAAATGAAGACCCTTACCAGATTGCATAAAAGTGGAAACAGCAAAGGCAAAATACAGCACATTGTAGGCGTACAACAGGAAGAAGACAAAGATTACTGTAGCATCTGATCTAGAAAAGGATTACTGTGGGGAAAAAGTAGGATGGACACTCACTTTGGAGTAACGATGTGCATTAGGATGGTGATGACAATGACAGAGACAATAAGTTTGATATAATTGGAGACGAAGTAAGCGACCCAGTGGACCCATTGGGACAAGCCCATAACTCTCATGTACTCCTGGAAAAGACGGAATTAAAGAAAAGGATTTTTATATTTTGGATAGAACGAGGAAAAAGTTTTCCAATGAGCATGGGTAATAATTCTCCCCTTTTGTAGAGAAATCGAAGGTCGCCTCGTTTGTTCTAATTCAGTTCGCCCCCTCGATACTCCGATCTCCTGCACCCGTAAAGTCAGTTTTGTAACAGTTTTGAATAAAGATTATCCTCCTGCCGGGATTCTACGGGTGCAGGGGATCGGGCTATCGAGGACCGAGCTTTCTGGTTCGGCTCCTTTCCGCCTTTCAACATCAACATTTTGTATTTTCCCAACCATACCTTTAATCTGTTCTCCTTTTCCATTACAATACTCCTCACAATATAGACGACACTAGTCATAAAGGAGAAAATAGCCACCACTGGTGTAAACAGAGCGCCGACTTCGATAATCTCATTTGAATAGGCCGGGAAGGGGAATCTTCCCACCTAAAATGCGATTTTTCCAAATTTTATCAAAAAACGGCAAATTGTACTTCGCATGCCTCGCATGCCGCATGCCGCATGCCGCGTCAGGCGCTCTTTTTGAAAAACTGTCTTTCGCATGTTTGCACTTCTCATGCCGATTGTATTTTTACTGTTTTATATATGTTTTACATGTTTTTCTTTGTGTTTTCGGCTCAGAAAAAATAGGCGACGAAGATGTAATAGAAACAAGACCATGAGAATCAAGAACAATTAAATAAAATAATCTTTTATCTTTTTGTAACTTTTCCTGCCTATGTTGTATACGCGGCATGCGGCATGCGAGGCATGCGAAGTACAATTTGCCTCAAAAAACCAACCAATAAATCGTAAATCAAAGTGCCTGTTCCATTTTTCTCTGGAGTTAGATAGTCCCTCATCGCGATATCAACAGCTCTTTGGACAGTCATGAAGCCCTCTTTCCAATAGCCCGGGTAACCGCCATCCGCATTGGTTGGGTTAATCGGACCGCTGACTAGTTGGATATTGAACAGTTGGGACGTATCCCAGGGGGCATACGATTGGAATGTCTAAAAATTAGAAAAAAAAATGGAAAGGATGATAAGCTACTTACAATAAGTCGGCGATTTGTGTTAGACAGCCGGATCGTGTAGGTCAAATTGGTGGTAGTATTCAAATTGTAGGCGACATCATCGGAAAACACTATCCCAGCTGGAAAAAAAAGTAGGATTTCTAACTATTGGACGAGGGGGTTGGAGATTATGAGAATGTTTGAATAAGACTGAGCAATATGTTTATCACTTGAAATGCTCATAAATGTGTAAAGGGTGGGAGTGTTTCGGCCAGAGACCTAAAATTCCATTCAATGGCACTGAACGAACCAGCGTTTTGAACTTGGCTTTTGAGGGCCCGCAGCTATTTTGGCATGTGCTTTGAATTTTACCGTAATCTTTCCCGGCCCCTGACAGTTTCTTTAGCCGCTCAATTTTCTGGCATTTCCGGCATGCTCTGGGTAATCTAATGGTGACTCACCACGGTTTCAAAAGAAGGAAAAATCTTACCCAGAAGTGGATTCCCACATTGGCTGGCAAAGGAATTGACCATGTAGTCAACCATTGCTTCTTCCGTATCGAATCCTGAAAGGGGAGAAGAGTTAATTTCCATTGAAATGGTAAGATTAAAATAAAAAGATTCTCTACAGTGTCATGGCAAGGTTTAGTCGAAATAAAGTGAAGAACCCTACCCCTAACTTTGCTTTCCATGTCCAATTTGAGGTCAGTCAAATTGGCGGAGACATTGAAAATGTGCTGATGGGTGAAATGTTCTCCAACCATCAGAGGATGTAATAAATCCGTCTGGGTGTATCTTCTCTAAAATTTATCCATTTTCCCTCTTCTCTACTTATAAATTTCCCACCTCGACGGTTTTCATAATCTGATCCGTGATGGGAGTTCTCGGGGAGTAGGCAACATCCAATCCGATCAAATAATGTTCACTCGACAACTTGGTAAGGTTCAAAAATTGGCAGGTTAGCGGTTTTCCAGTAATAAAGGGTGAAAAATCCAGCATGGCACTCTGAAAAAGGGGAAGTTTATTGGAGTAACGGAGGTCTGGGTGGTAAGTCTGCGTACTGGACCCAAGTCAAAAGGAAATCTCCAGATCCGGATTCCGGATTAGGCTCGACTTTGGGGTTCCTTACTCAAAAATAGCCGGGTTTTTACCCGGAAAATCCAAAAAATCTCGAAAAATTGAGGAAAACATCCCAAATTTGGCCTGGATTCAGGATTTTGGGAAAAGTTGGGTGGCAAAAGTGGTTGTCGAAAATTTTCCTCGTTGTCAGCTACAATATAGTCTCCCGAACCAGGAAAGTTTCCCAATAGGAAAAAAGCGTCTTGCAATAGTCTCACTGGGGGCCAAATTCCCGGCAAATGGTTCTCGCGGGGATCAATTGGACACGGTCCCGGTTTATCCCATAAAAACAGTTCTTTCAAGGCATTTTTCCTAATCTTTTCTGCTTTTTTGGAGTTAAAAATGCTCTACTTTTATCTGTCCTCAAGTTGATTCTGAAGTCCCGAAGTTCTGAAGAGCAGACTATATTTTTTTTGGCGACTTTCTGCTGCTGGGGGGTGAAACCGCGATAAAAGCTTATGGGCTCTTTATGACGAGTCTTATCGTCATTTTTAGACTCCGTTATTTACAAGAAAAAGGGTGAATAAGCAGTTCCGCCCATTAATTTTCCGTAAAAAACGAAAAAAAAACAGAGAACTTACTGTAGGTTTACTGACGTTGGTCGGCATAATTACATCATAGGCGCTGCCCATCACCGGCCACGGCTGATACCACGTTATATTATGACTTTTTTCAAAGGTTCCTCTCAACTGAAACAGTCTTTATTACTTATTTTACCGTAGAAATCATAAATTTCCCATAAAAATCCCAAAAATCGGGCAATTTGACAAATTTTAGTCGAAAATTCAAATTTCCCGCCTAAACTGACCCCAATCATCAGTCCAAAACTAATTCCAACTAGAAATAATGGAACAAGAAATTCCATCAGAGTAAACCATGGTGAACGGATTTGTTGTAGTAAATTTTTCCATAATAATAGCCGCAGTTGGGCAAATGCACCCATATAGACGATGAAGACCAGGAATAAATAAATAGAGAGAGACCCTCTTGGATTACTGTATATGTAGAAGTAGAGAAACTGAAAAATACTATTAAAGAACGAGTTGGGAATGGGTGACGAGGCAGAAGAAGGAGAAGACGGGAGGAAAGAAATGGACACACAGGGACAGAGAGAGAGAGAGGGACAGCTGTTGCTGATAAAGGACACAACCGGGGAAAGTACGGACTACGGGGTGGGGGAAGGAGAAGGAGGGGGAAGGAAGAGGGAGAGGCTGATTCAATCAACAACAAAGAGGAGGGAAAGTCATCACACTCTCTCTCTCTCTATGCTAAAAATGTTGGAGAATGCGGATGGACAAGGCGGAAAGCACAGTGTCCTGGAAGGTCAACAAACAGCTGTTTCTTTTTGAACTGGCGACAGTGTGAACGGGGCTTTTCTTCTAAGGAACAGACTACAGGACGGACCTGCGAGTTCTGTAACTAAAGCTTGTAAGGAAATTTCTAGAAGAAATCCCAATAAATGAACCAATCTGTTCTGTACCTCTTGGGACGGGTGGTTCCCTGGGATCTGCTTGTAATGTGACTTCTATAGTCCGTCTCCAACCTCAGGGGTTTTCCACTGGGGACCATTTGGGAATCTAGCGAGCAAAACTTACCTGATTCTCGATTTGATTCTAAAATTCAGGAGCCTTTGTTCGCCAAATTGTCTAATGGTCCTGTAGTGGAAAAATCAGAGGTTAGAAATGGACTATACGCATCGCGGGAAAGAAATTTTGGTCCAAATTGTGGTAAAGTGGTTTTCAGATGGGGAAATCCCCGTTCTCCTGGAAATTTCCCAATTTTACTAGGGAAATTTTAAGGCTCCAGAAATGGCAGAGGATTCCAGGGAACAAAAAGTGGATATTGAAGTTATGTTTGGAGAGGAGTGGTGGAAGAGAAGGAGACCGGAATAGGCATCTGTACTCAATTTATCTTGTCATTAGTCACCCGGAAAAGAAAGAATCACCAGATTTGCGGCTAGAGCAGTTCATCACCGTCAGTCTTCTATTTTAGGAAACAATTCTAACGCAAGAAACGAAGGTTCATTGAAATTTCGGCCATTTTTCTTTGCTATCATCCGTAAAGGGAACAAGAAAAGTACCAGTAGACTATTAAAAGAGGACACTTTTTGAAAAATAAGAAAATAAGGAAGAAAGAGAAGACAGTACAAGGTGCAGTACAATGTGTTCTCTCAAGAACTTTTCTGTCTTCTGCCCTATAAAGCTGATAAGAGAATATTGTGGTTTGTTACCGGCGGGGGTCTGCTTCACTGGGGTTGTTCGGCCCCATAAAAACAGTTCCGAAAACGGCTTAAAAAGAAGAGAAGCAGGGAAGGGGCATTACCATCAGTTAGCAGGGGTTAAATTCCACGAGACAGCCGTGGGAAGAGATTATCGACAAAAGTCAACATCAAGCTCAATTTTTCATTCATTTCTCCCCTTCACGTCATGGGTTAAAAATAAAATGGCAGGGGGTTTGTTTGTGGACAACGTGTCCGTTACAGGACAATGAGTCAGTTTTGTGACTGGAAAAGGGAAAAATCGCGAAAAATCATCATTTTTCTAGGGAAAAGACACATTTTTTCTCGTATAAAGGGCTTGTTTAGTCATTGACGAGGCGGACTTCTTCTCCTGGAAATGAGCTTCAAAAATGAACCAGAGAAAAGGACGAGAAAGCCCGCTAAACGGGCATTTTTTCAAAATTGAGGCGGATTTTGAGGTAATGGGAAGAAAATAGGGGAAAAAAAGCGATGATGGACAGCGCCAGTGGACAGAGAAGGAACGGAAAGGAACACGGAAAAAGTTAGGTGTCAGAGAGGGTGTGCTAAACAAATAGGGGGAGACGACGCATCGCTTGACCCGAGCCGGGCGAGGGGAGAAAGAGGAAGCCGCCTAGAGGCAACTCACTCGACGCTGACAACTTCGCGACAGGGATAAAATAAGCCGAGGGGGAGGAGGGGAGACGGCGGGTGTTCTCTGTGTGTGAACTATTGTGAGCTGTAAAGAGAGGACGGGGAGTGAGGGATTAACGGGAACATTCTAAAGGGAACATAGGGGACTGCTTCAAGATCTTGTCGGATATGTCACCCAGACGACTCAACTCCTGGAAAGACCCTTACCAAAAAGCCTGAAAATTGACCAAGGAGTCCAAAAACGGTTTAGATAGTCTTAAACGTTTCTGGTGCCCAGCCAAGTCTGTCTACAAGCCGAGAACAAGGGAAGGTAGTCCCCTGGAGGCGAATTTTGAAACTGACCCCACTTTAGATTCTCCAAAGTGTCGGAGAGCAATCTATCTGGGTCTGCACCCCTTCTTTACCGTGTTACCTGCCGTTTATTCAGTTTTCAAAATTGCAGGAGTTTGCAGGCGTGCACTCGCCAGATTTGCCATGGCGCGCTGCTAAATTCTAATAAAGTGCCATTATTTGGAATCGTGTCAGTCCACCGGGACATTCCCCTCCCGGTAACGTCCAGTCTGTATTTCTTCCGTTGTGTGCCTCTTCCCCCATACAAATCCTAGTCTCACTGCCGCCTTTAGAATCTTCCTTTCTTTTCGGAATCGGGAACTTGTCGCCCCACGAGTATTTCTTTCCCCATTACGAGTTTCTGTCATCCCGATCTATCATTATCAGTTCATTTCACGATTAATCAAATGTAAATTGTTGAATTTATCGCGTTCTCTGAATAAATCGTCTCAAATGTTTTCTTCTCTCTCGGATACAGTTTCTTCTGTTTTTCCTGCTATCTCGAAAGCTTTTCGCTTCCTAATAATGATGAGTAATAGGGCAGTCTGCCCGCTGCACCGAGCTTCGAATGGGCGGGAAGCCATATCCCTCCGCGGCCGGCGGGCACTGTCGTCCCCGGGCAGCCGAGTTTTGCACCAGTCCTTTATCAATCCGCTCCCTTGTTTCATGTCTCCTGTTTCCCCGTTCTCTTGCTAGGAAAACACCAGCTTCGAGATGTTGTGCTATCCATTTGGTAATGTTTCCCCATTCGACAATATCGACCGACACTTTCGAATTTGCCGAATTTCGAACAGTCCCGTCTCCCTGCCGCTCTTCCTTATTCACAAGCCCCCAGGCTGCCCTGTGATTTATATTGCCTGCTAGCCTATCTTTCCCCTGCCTTGATCTCTTCGTTCTTTCCTCATCGAATCCCCGCAACTTCCTATAAACAACCGTAAAAGCGAGGGCAGCGCGGGTGTCTGACCCCTTGTCCCCTTGCCTCCTCGCTCCAGCTGCAGCCAAAGATGACAGTTTATGACTGTGTGACACTTTCGGCTGAGTAATGTAAATCATCGTAGTTGACTGTCTGACCAACGAAAAAAAGAGGGACGGGGAATCTATTGATCTGGGGGAGAGACTGCCATGGACTCATCATAGCTCACTCTTCCAAGGATCCCCTTCTGGTATTTTGCTCCACATTCAATGGGAATCTCGCCCTATTTGAATCCATTCCTTTAAAATTCCTGGCTTTGCCTGATTTTGCTCTTCTGTTCATGTTCTCCCCATTCTTCAATCTTTCTAAACGATTTGCTGAACAGTTCGCTGGGGCCTTAAATAAACATCAAAAAGAATAAAAAAAACGATCAGGGCGAATTTCTCACCGGGGTGAAACCGTCTCTTTTTGCCGGGCGCGCCACCAAAACCCATGGGAGCGGATGACCATAACGCAGCAGATTCTTTCTTCTTTATTACTCACCGTTTTTGGTATTTTGAAAAACAAAGATTAACCTTTTTACAGAGGATAAAAACGGTCAGATGACAGCTGAGGGGTCTGAAGACGAACAGACGGGATGCTGCTGTGGTATCCGCCAAGCTATTGAGAGGTGGCTGGCTAACTACCGCGAGGTTAGTTTGATGACTTTTCTTTCGGGACGTTTGTTATGCCTCCCAGAAAGGTTTATGGTCTGTAGGGAAAGTTTGGCGGGTCCCAGAGGGTTCCAAAAGTTTTCGGTTGGGGGAGGTTTTTAGGAAGCCGAGTACAATACATATTTTATATTTGAGGAAAATGCAAGGCGGGCTCAAAGAAGGAGGGACTTGGATCGGCCGCTTACTCTCGAAGAGCTGGAGAAACTGTCCCAACCCGTGAGGGATTATAAAAGAAGAAAGTGGCTTGGCGCCGATGTGGCCGGCTTCCACCTCTCTCTCACACAGACAGACCGTGAGGTTACTTTATCCACCTTTTGTCTTAAACCTTTCTATTATTTAGTGCCTTCCCCGCCAATTTTCCCGTCCTCAACAACTCTCCAAAAGGGGCAGCTATTTACTCCATATTATCTGTTACAAAACCCAGTGGGAGAAGAGTGTTTGCCTGGTAAGAAATCTACCGTAATCCATTTATTAATCTTTCTTTCAATTTCAGGAAAATGAAGAAAGCATCGAGAGCTATTTCGACCAGAAGGGATACATCCTGAAAAGGGGAAACCAGCTGACTGCTGGGCAAATTCTGGACTTCATCAAAGAGATCAAGACAGACGGTCCCATCGTCTTTTTATGGTTGAGCTGTCATGGAGCAGTGGACGAACAGCGGCAGGGAATTGTCTGTTAGTTTATTTTGATTTGTCCTTTAATTGAAATGGTAATTTCCAGGCGGGCAGGGCTCGTTTCTGGCAAGTGAGGAACTTATCAACAGCGTCATCGAGGCCACCAATCTGGCCGGGAAGATAAAAATTATCTTCTTTGACTCTTGTCGAAGTGAGTCCTATTTTGCGGGTTGTTATCCTATAAATAACCCCCAGCACCCTGGTTCTCTTCCATTTTTACCTTATATTTTTCAGACGGCGGAACGCGACCCAATCTGGCGAGCATGGACCTCTCCGAAACGTGCGTTTTGTTTTCGGCAGAGGACGGAACATCCGCCTATATTACCAATAAAGGCTCCCTCTTTTCGACCATCTTAATCTCGGTATGTTTATGGAATTAGAAACAGACAGAGTTATAAAATTTGTAGGCTTTGAACTACTTGGACGAAGGCTACTTGCAATTGATGGCAGATGTACAGTTGAAGTATCGGAAAGCTCTCACCTCAATTGCACTGGAACTTGGTTAGTTATTACCGTAACCCTTTATTACCGAACCCGATAGACTCCCCCACAAAATACCATAACTAAGGCATTCCAGGTTGCTACCCGGTCATAGTCTCCACGCCCGAGTTCTTCACCCAAATGGAAGATGACTTCTTCCTGTAGCCCCGTCCTTCTGCCGTATTCCATGAGATTTGTTCTCCTTCATTCCATTTGCCGTTTACCGCGTTATATTGCCTCCAAATCCCAATTCATACCGGTAAAGGTACCCCTTCATTTCTTCTCTTCATTCCGAAACTTTGTGTTCATTACCCTCGAGCTTTTCATATTTTCTTACGGCGCGTTTAAAGATTCCAAAAATTCCCTGGTCCGATTAACTATTTGGTGCCATTTGAGTTCCCAGTACAAGTAATAAATCGTCTCAAAGATGTTATATTTTTGCTCCCTCTCGATTACAGGACACAATGGATTGTTACACCGCCTCTCCCTTCTCCTCTTGTCTTGGTCATAACGCTGACAAATCCGTCTCCATTTCTTCTCTCCCCTTGATCAAGCTAATCAATCGGCATTTGAACCTATCTTCCTCTCTCTGCTACTTGGCCGGGTACACACATGTTTGCGAGTCTAGAATTTTCCGTCTTGTTGTCTTGTCCTCCGCTATCTGCAGCTGCATATGACTCTTTTGGCCCCGGTCGCGCAGGCTGCTGCCCTCTTTCCTCCCGCCAAGTACCCACCTGATTAGCTTATTTTCGCCATAGTTCGCCTAGAAAACTAGGAACAAGCCGGGTACTTTTGTCGGAAAAGTGCCTAACTTCCCTTCTAATCAAATAGCCCAGGATCTAAAGACCCCCCAAGATGGAGAGAGAGATATTCCGATTTTGGGAGCAGCCGTCTCGGGAGGTTCGAGTCGGAACCACTGTCCGAAAAGCCCCTCCGGATCCATACAATTTCTTTCAAAATACAAAATAGTCCGCTAAATGAGAATAACACCTTGTTTACTAGCTAGGCTAGCGAAATCTTCAAGCCGAAAGATCATAACAATCCACAGAAGTGGCGTCAACCTCCAACCAAATAACCCTTTTAACCGTCAATTAACCCTAGTATTAATCAGTGCCCCAGTTATTTCCCCATTCTGCTCAATTATGAAGTTGGAGATTCCATTTTTAGTAGGGAAAAAGTGGCATTCAGTCGCTGGGGAGTCCAGTAATCTAACGACTGGATCGTTCCATTTTTCGGAGAAATCTTGAAGTTTTACCCTTTTTCCCGGGTAATATCTCCAGACTCTTGGTCTTCTCTTTCTTCTCGAACAATAGTACTGTGTGCTCTAACCATTCCCCCTTCTCGGTGTAATGTGACCTTTCTGTGACTGTCCCTCCCGCCGGAGAAAGAGAGTCGCCTCCTGCATATTTTTCTTCTAACCTTTCTTCCCGGGAGTTACATCATCTTCTCCGGCTTGTTGTAAACAGGGAGGATTGAAAATAGCCTCCTGTCTTCCCCGTCAGACAGTCTTGGGCATCTTGGCCAGTGGAGGGCGGGGCCGGGGATTTTTCCTCAGTCTATCACTAGCCCATTTCCTCCTCCCCTTTCTGCTCAACAATTTTCTGATTCCAGCCTTCGAATAGTCGTAAGAATGGGCTCGTCCACTACTCCCACGGCTCCCTCGATGATGTCTTCCACCGCGACCACCGTCTTCGTTTTTGACGACTTCAAAGGGATTGAACCCAAGAAGCACGGTCTCTATTGCCGGCATTTCAACAAAACAGATGTAAGTTATTTCCTGTAAAAGGATACTGTAACTATAATTTGGCGAAAACAATACTTTGGCTTCAATGTCAAATCCCCTTCGACTCGATTGACGATTCCGTGAGGAATGGACCAGAGCGTCTCTATTTCTGGCCAGGGGGGATGGTTTTTAGTTTGCTCCGGCCATCCAACTATAAAATTCAAGGATCACCAGCGAAATTGTTGTTTGCTCAGAGTTTTGGGTCCCACCTTGTTGCCTCAATCAGGGTGGAATGACTCCACCGCGCCTGTTCTCTCCATCAGTTCTCTATTTCCAGTCGGATTCGGTTCTTCTTCGGTTGACCTAGTAATTTCCTTCTGGGAGTCCAAATCCCTGAACTTTTTTTTAAAAATTATTGCATAATTATTGCATAATTTCTAGGAAGAGCTCGATACGATGAGGAAAAAGAAGGCCGCTAAGGAAGAAAAGAAACGTGAAAAGTACCGTATCACCCCGGAAGAATTTGAAGCCTTGCAAAATAGGATGGACGCCTACGAAGAGGAGCAGAAGGTAGGGAATGAACAGACATTTTGAAAATGGGATACGGTATTTCAGAAGCGGAACCCGCCCACTACGTCTGCCAAGCAGGAGAACACTCCTCCGGTCAAAATGAAGAAAGCCCACAACTTTAGCGGGCTCAAGGGAAAGAATGTCATGGAACACATTCGCTCGGAAGTCGGGAAAGGCGGATTCTGGTAATTTCCTTGTATGTACTTGTTTCAAAGGAACCGATCGGGTTACTGTAGCTTATAGCAGGAGCATTTTAGTGCGTTCTTTCTTTGTCTGTTTCTTTCCCGCTATTCAAATTTTACGGTAATTCTAAAGCGCGCCGAACGGTTCCTTTCATTCCTCCCGGTTTCTTATCCTGCCATTTCAATATATCGATTGCTTTAATAGTCTCGTTTTTGACAATAAACAAAAACTTCATGAAAAGATTCCCTAAAATAATAGCTCGTCCGAGTTAAAACAATTTATTAAGTCCCTCTTGTCTACTGTATTACATGTTTCTTCAGAATTCTTCCAATGGGAGGGGCTCATCGACTGCCAGTAGCAAATAAAAAGCAAAATAAATGGCGAACAGGATAAAAATGGAGACGAAGACGTATTTCTCGGTAGAATGGGCAGGAATCAATTCAACAACCGGCGACATCCATTCCTTCGCCTTCTCCAAGATCCAATCCATAGCCACGCGGTGGAATCGACGCTTCGAAGAGTCTACAAGAGGGTCCGCGCTCGTCTTCAGGTTGTTCTTGAGAATGTCGACTTCTTCAAGCTCTTCCTTGACTAGATCCTTGGGGTTCAGGTCCTTCTGGTCGCTTTTGCTCGAATAAACAGGGCGGACAGCAATTTCTTGGCCATTTGGTGGCTTGCTAACCTGAAAAATAAATAATGGATAAATAAATTGAAAGTTCTCCAAAAAAATACGAAAAAAATGGAGAAAACCAAGCAAATGTATGGTTTTCTCGGTTCCGGTGGCGCCGCGGCAATTTTAACCATATTATCATATAATTTTTAATACTTTTCTGATCTACGGATGAAGAAGTAGCCACACTTTTATGTGGGACTCAGTTTTGCATTTCCTTGAAGACAAAAATGCTTTACGGGCCGAGATTTGGCTTATGTTTATAGAATGTCGCAAAAAGTGCCATCCAGAGGCTCGGGGAACCATAAAATTGGATTCTGATTAAACCTGAAGGTACTCTTCAATCTGGAGTATAGAATGATACCAAAAATTCTATCTGGAAGAGGTTACAGTAGCCAAAAATGCAATCCGCGCGCCGCTGACCCAGAATCAAAAGGTGCCCCGCTTACCTCGACTTCTTGACCACTCTGCCGCTGTTTCATATCGCCTCGTACTTTTTCATAGATGCCTTTTGAAGAATTATCATGATAGGTCATCTCCAGCGGCAGATCCAATTGTCCAGTCAGCTTGTTCGGACGCTGTGACCCGTATTCAAGATGGTATTTTCCTCTCTCCTCCGGAAGATTATCCAAACCCGCCGTCAAAATAGCCATAGCATACTGTGTAAACTTTTCATGATCCAGTGCCCGTTCATATGGCTTTCGCTGAACTCGATATCAATAATTTTAAATAAGAAGAAAAAAACCCACTTCAGACCACATATACCGTAAGGAATACATCTTCAGCCAATTAGTGAAGTCACTCTGCTCGCCGTAATAATGACAGCCATACATGTAGGCTGTCTTGAAGATGGCCACAACATCCAACGTCAGATTTCGTCTTCCGTTACTGTAGGCCATAAGGACCCGAAAACCTCACATAAAAATGAATGAAAATGGAGAGAAAAGTTCGCCTTTATCAAGTAGCACTACTGTATTATTTAATTCCTGAGAAAGATAACAAAACTAGCCAGAATCCTTTATTTTTCTAGATTTGGCGGGAAGATAATGGTTTTCTCTGGCGACTGCTGGTCTTGTCTCCTATTTGCCCTCCTTGGAGGTGGTCTTCTGCCCTTCCTGTGACGGGGTGGCCGTCTTCTTGGCGTCTTTCTCGTCTCCCATCGTCGACTTATTCGTCTCCCCCACTTTCGGCTTATCTTCCTTCTTCTCGACCTTTTCTTTGCTCTCCTTCTTCTGATCCTGCTGTTTTCCTTGCACCTCGCCCGCTTTCTGCTTCTTGTCCAAATTCGTCCCACCGTTAGCCAGTCGCTCCTTTCTGATCCTCTCTTTTGCCTTCGTCCAACATCTATCCACCAACAGAAACCGGCACGAGATAGCAAGCGGCCCATCATAATGGTACAATTCTTCTTCTAGTTTCTTCTTAATTTCAGCCGGGTATTCCTTATCCTTTTGACTTTCCTTGTAGCGCAAACCAATCCAATAGATATAGACTTGGCAAACATCCACGTCCATCTTATCCATCTTCACAGGAAGACATCTATGTTCCAGATAGATCTTACGGAACTTATCAAAATCAACTTGTAGAGTATTGTAATCGCTTGGATGAGGACCGCAGGGGTTACAATAATTCTTCCAAATTTCCTGTATATAAGCCTAAATCACGCCGTTTAAACTAAGTTCTTGATCCTCAATGGTCCGATCCCCCGTAAAGTCTCGGCAAGACAAAGATATAAAGGCAACAGAGTTTTGTAACAGTATCGAATAAAGATGATAATCCTGCCAAGGCTTTACGGGTGCAGGGGATCGGACTATCGTACGATGTTTTCCTCCTGTATTTTCTTTTTTTCCTCTTCAGTTTCCGGTTGCCGTTGAGGTCCCCGCGTCTCTTTAGTCCTCCACTCGACTCGGATCTCTTCTTCGATTCTTGCCTTAACCTTTGCCCAGTCAGTATTCTCAATAACCATCGGAAGTTGTCCAGCATAATTGTAGAATACTTCTTCAAATTTTCCCTGAATCCCAGGTGGATATAGCGCAGCATCTTCATTAGTGCCGCAACAATAGCTATACTGCTCTCCAGCCCATTCCATAAAGGCTGCACAGATTTCACACTTTTCCTTTGTTGTTTTACTCTTCTTCGGATTCGTACACTTATGGCGATCGTAGACTCCACAGACTATTTTGACCTGCTGCAGTAGGCGCTCACGCGTTAACACCCTATTGTTTCTGTATAGTTCAATGCTCTTTATATTTTGGAAAATCTTCTCTGCGTCTGGGTCCATCCTTATCGATGATAGGCTAATTGTTGACGAACTGCTCTCCATATCTTGTGTTTCTCTTCTTCTTGTATTTCTCTTCTTCTTGAACAGAAAATCAGCCAGCTTCTTTCCCTTCTTCTTTCGAGAAGACTCTGCTCCTTTTGTCTTCTTCTTCTTCTTGCACAGGATGAACAGGTACGGTAGAAGGAAGAATGGCAGGAAGTGGAGAAGAAGCAGGAAGAACATTGAAGCACAGCCGTAGAGGAGAAGTTACCAATCTTCAATGGGGAAGCGTCCTTTTACTGGAGATAAAGAGATTAGAGGGTTGCTGCCGACTTTTACCGACTTCAACTCGTGTTGCTGCTTTATCCGCCGCCGTGCAGCCGTGACAAAGGACAGGATCCCGAGCATCAAGCCGGACTGGAGCACCGTGAGGCCGTGAGCTCTACTGGATTCGACATCCTAGCCGGCCAGCGACTTCTACCAACAGAAGCAGCAACAACATCAACGGTTATGGATGCGGACCCTCTCGCCGTCGACTTGGCCACTTGGAAGAGTACCTGCCTACCACCTCGCCGTCCCGCTGCAGCAGTTCAAGAACTCGCGCAGCACCAAAGAACAAGAGGTTTTCCTCGCGTGATATACGCTGATTATGGGAATAAACTTGTAAACTTCTCTAGTCCAAAGTCCGTCAAAAAGCAGGACTAGACCACATGGATCCCAAAGAATCTCATCGAGAAAGGGCCGAGGAAAAAGAGAACAAAACTAGCCGCAATTCTTTATTACTATAGAAATTAGATTTGGCGGAGAAATGATGAATTTGTCTGGCGACTTTTCGTCTTGTCTCCTATTTGCCCTCCTTGGAGGCGAGCCTCTGTCTGCACCATTCCGCGATGAGCATGCGCCTAGCGTTTCTCGCCATTTCTCGGGTCTCTATCACGTCGCCCGGCTCCACGTCCTCCATCTTGGGCTGGTATTTCAGCCACCTCCAATACAGCTCTTTCTCCTCCTTATTCAAGTTCTCTCCCTTCATTATCCGTTTCTTTTCTTGTATTTTCTTCACAACATTATCCCAATTAGGATAGGGAGGAAAGTCTCCTCCATAATCGAAGAAATTTTCTTCAATCATCTCTTTAATCTTTTCTGGGTATGGAAAATCAGTCCTCTTCATCAGTTTGCATTGCTCTATAGCCCATACTATGTAGGCCTGACAAACTTGGCATGTCTCCTTTTCCTTCTTTCTCTTCTTCGGTTTCGTGCATTTGTGCCCCTGATAGATCCGGTTAACATCGAGGAAGTCTGCCGTTATTCGACGCCTGTAGTCCCTATCAATATGTGATCCATGATCAACTCTATGTTCCTGCAGGATTCCGTCCTTAACACAGCTGTAGACCACAAGCAAATATGGATAATATTCGCCAGTAATAGTCCAAATCTCGATTGCGTCCGGATCTGTATAGGGTGGCTTCACCATCTCTCTCCGTACAATTTCTTCGGTTATTCCCAATCCCGATAGATCCATCTTCATCTTCTTCTTCTTGCACAGGATGAGCAGGTACGGTAGAAGGAAGAATGGCAGGAAGTGGAGAAGAAGCAGGAAGAACATTGAAGCGCAGCCGTAGAGGAGAAGTTACCAGTCTTCAATGGGAAGGGGACCGATTTTGGAGTTGGAGGGATTAGACAGAAGATGCCTAGTCTACTCCCAAACGAGTCAAAGCAAGACTAGATCACAAGGACCCAAAACGACCTTACATAAAAGAGATCGAGGAGAGAGAGAACAAAACTAGCCGCAATCCTTTATTTCTCGAGAAATTAGATTTTGTCGGGGAAGTGGGGGTCTCCCGGGCGACTGCTGGTCTTGTCTCCTATTTGCCCTCCTTCGAGGTGGTCTTCTGTCCTTCCTGTACCGGGTTGGCCGTCTTCTTGGCGTCTTTCTCGTCTCGACTTCTCTCTCATTCTCGATAATCCTATCCCCTGCACCCATAAAGTCTCAGCAAGGCAAAGATATAACGGCGTCACTGTTTTGTAACACTTTCGAAAAAAAAGAAAGAAAAAGCGACCCTCCTGCCGAGACATTACGGGGGCAGGGGAGCTGGCTATCGAGAACCGAGCCGACACTTGATCGCCTCCACTTTCAGCAGGGATCAAGGCTATGAAAGTCCTGGAAAAGATGAAAATAGTCAATAGAGAGACGTCCAGCACCTTTCCCGACTTATGACGTGTCTTGTCCACGTTCCCCTGTTGCTCTTTTCAGTCGCTCCAAGACGTAAAGATAGAGTGATAAGCCGAACCGTCTACACGGCACACATTCATACGCACATCTCGCCTTTCCCCCTGCCACAATGTATTCCATTCAGCGGGGATTTCTATTTATCCGTAATAAATTTAAAAAAGACTCTAAAAACGAGAAGAACGTCGCCCCATTTTTGGATAAATTAGAGGAAAAGATGCTGATCCTCGTCCTTACGAAGGTAAATATTTCGATATGGTCTTTTAGTCTTTTTATCGTTTCCAGATGAAAGGTGCTGCTTTGAATAACTGCCGTCGGACTGCTAAATGGCTGAATAATTTTATAAATGACCATGAGCCGGAAATTCGGCGGCCGATACAAGTCGACAGGCTCTATTTAAAGGCTAATGTAAGTCTATATCATGTTAATAAAGGGGGTGGCAAGGATCTAAAGCAAATTAAACAGCAGCGAAGGGTTTATAACGGGGTAAAAGGGGCTCTCAGTATTGTAATATCTAAATCCAGGGCTAAAAACTATGATCCAAATCTGAAAATTTGAAAATCTCCGGGCTGGTCCGAATTTCATGGCTTGGTTCTCGATAGTCCAATCCCCCGCAGCCGTAAAGTCTCGGCAAGGCAAATATATAAAGGCGTCACAGTTTTGTAACAGTTTTGAATAAAGATGATCCTCCTGCCGAGACTTTACGGGTGCAAGGGATCCGACAATCGAGGAAAGAGTTGATTAGATTGACAGGAAAATGTCACGAGAAAATCTTTTCCCAAAAGTAAGGGAGAGAGTACTGTATCCAAACCCATATTTTCCCTAACCTCAAATTTTGCCCCTTTGTTGGCTCTTTGTCTTCCTGAAATGGCGAAACTCCCCCCCCCCCCCCCCCCCCCCTTTTTTTGCCGCCATCAGGTGCGCTCTTTCCAAAATTTGTGGCTTTACAGGCAGTTCTAGCCTTCTGACAGTCCTTTAATTTGAATTAACATAGTATTTTTTAGAATTTCTATATTCCTGGAAGTGATTATGGCGGAATGGTGGAACTGGAAAGCTCTGAACTGTTTAGAATTCGCTTCAGCGGCAAGCTTCATGTCGTAAGTTCCATCATTTTCTTTTTTTTTTAATTTCTAAAAGAATTTTCCCTTCAGGACTCCATCGCAATGGAACAAGTGCCGCGTATTATTCGCCTCTTTAAGCATTTCCACTGTGAGGGGATTGTCATCTGCTACACGGACCAGACAGTGATAGCCGTACTGCTTCAAGACATCCGCCCCCAGTCCATTGCTGTTTCTCTGGAGAGTTGGGACTATTTCAACACGACTCTCTACCATCATCCGGCATTTTTCTCCGCTAAGAATATCCTATTGAGGAAGTGTGAAAACGTCGACTTGGCATTCCTTTCTGAGGTCCAGGAGCGGGTTTACCTTTCTGTTGTCAGTTTGGACAGCCTCAATCGACTCCTACAGGTAGGAAAGACTTTTCTTCTTTGACTGCGTATACCATTTAATCCTCAGCCGATTAAATCGTTTCAGGACTACGAACACGAGCTCCGTTTCCCCTGTCAGTATCTTTCTGTCGAAATATCAAAATCGGAGCGATTTGACCCGGATTACCTCTTCCGTGATGTGAGATACAGTACCGACTGGACGGAATCTATCCACAACTCCACAGCATTGAGCCATTTTTCCAAAGAAGAGGTACAGTTTCTTATTTAAATAGGGTAACTGGACTTCGAAGCGATAGAAGCAGTCCCGCCGTCATTGAACTCCTTCAGTCGCTTCGAGACCCATTAGGGGGCTCTTTCAAAAAAAATACAGTACTTTCCAGTTATCCGCAAGGTGGAGAAAGCTCCTAGAAGAGATAAACTTGTATTCTATCCGGCTACCGGATGGAATAGTCCTGGGAATTGGTGTCTCCGTCAACTATAACATCTGCATGAAGACATTCACCTCCACAATGGAACTGTTCAAAGCCTTCTATCAATACGGTTACCAGCTACAGGAATATCAATCTATTGTCTAGTCATTTTTGGTCACAATAAATTTTATTTAAATATAAATTTCCCAATATTTCGGGCAGACCGCCTGTGACCCCCAGCACCAGCGAAATTGGCATTCGGAAGAGCCAGGAGAAAAATTACAGCAGTTGCCACCTAAATACGATATCTATAACAGTTCTTGAGGTCCTGAGAGGATAGAGAAATGAAAAACCCCCCACAAAAATTGAGCTGGGAAGGGAAATATAGCCAAAGAACATGTGGTTCTGGTCAGGGGGAACATTTTGAACCACCAGAGACCAATTGGAGCCCATTTAGCACCCATTCGAATACAAGACGCGACTAAGGACACCTGCATCAAGGTTAGAAAGAGTCCAAATTGTTTTCTTCAAGACCTAGGCGGTTCAAAATTGGTATTCTCCCGGTTTTTGGGTCTTTCCGGGCTCTCCCCTCGCTAGTCCAATCCCCTGCACCCGTAAAGTCTCGGTAAGACAAAGATATAAAGGCATCACCGTTTTGTTTGCAGCTGCAAACCGGAGATGAATATGTATGGCCGACAGTAAATAAAGCTGTCAAAGCGGCTCCAAGAGGTCTTTGATACGTCATCCACCATATCGAAATTTACAACCTGTCTGTTTTTCCTTCTCCTCATCCCTTGTTTTCTCACCCTTCCGTGCCTCGTAGTGCTGTGCACTTCAGTTGAATCTGTCCTCGATTGCTACATTTTGCAAGGGATTTTATTCCGTCAGCAGTGCCTCGTCTCAATTGCCCTTTTCGACGTAGACGAAGTCTTTGTTTCCAGCGCATCTTTTGTCATTTCCGGTGACAATGACTCAGACTCCGCCCAGTAGAAAATGACTCAAGGATGCCGCTGATAACCCACGAAGGCGCCGTTATTCGACTCTTGTTTATTTCATAAGCAGCAGGCTGTCAATTTCTTCTTTTCCACTAATTTTAGCACTACAAAATATTCTCAATTTTCTATGAACGTTGCCGGTGCCGGCTGGAACTACTCTTCTGCAGAATTGTATGTAGAAGAAGCGTAAACAAGGAGAAAATGGGGAGGAGGGGTTAATATCCGTCCGCACTCTCTCCTCCTTCAATAACTCCATCTTTTTTTATTTGCTTGTGTTATAAATAGCTCCCTGCTCTCCCCTAATAGCCAATTGGGACTTTCCGGAGGCTCAAAAGTGCACCTCTATAAATAGTGGATCACCCTCCACCGTTCCCAATGTCTCTTTCTTCATACCCTTTTCTTTATGCTTCTCCTCTACCCATAAAATGATAAATTCTTCAAATATTCTTGTTCCAGCGGCTCCTTTCTCATAGACACCGTATTCTGTTTGTACTCTCCCGATAAGCTCGACACATTCCATCCCTCTCTATTTGGCCATGCTGCGTTGTTTCATCTTTTTTGGTGAGTCAATTATTTTTTGTCTTTTTAGCAGCAAAAGAATATCTGCAAAAGATGATAATGGTCAGCAAAGACGCTTCCGGCCACTGCTTCCTTTTTTTCACTTTCCCCGCCGGAAATTCCTGATATTCGATATCTTTCTGACGTTATTCTTCTATTTTAATATCAAAATTTTGCGGATTCTTCAAATCAAGGTTTCTACCTATTATTCTATAATTTCACAAGAAGAAAATTCAGAATTTATTTTGCTTACCAGCAGAGGAAACCAGTAAAAGTAAGAGAATCGGTTGAAAACATTTCGAAATTTGTTTAAATGCCGATGGCGGGAGAAAACAGATAAGAATATTTAATCAAGCGAGTCCATTAGCGCCCAGCCCAGAAACAGCTGATTTGACTGACCGGGTGGCAGCCATAACTATTCCCTAAAAAATAAGAATATGATATTTCAGCTTTATTCGCGACGCTGTATGGGCAACACCATAAAAAGCAGAGGAGTTTCTTCAACAGTGGGGGATTCGTCGGAGGACGAGGTGGTGCCGAACCTGCACCGGATGCAGACGCCGCCGTGTGACCTGCTGTGAGATGCCCAGTGGAAGAGTGACTTCCAGGTGAGGGAGAAACAGCAGATCCGTCCGTCTGAATTTATGCCCCCCAAATTCCCTGTTATCATGACAATCAACTGTATGAGGTGGGGGACGGCCGGCGGCAGATGGGAATGCCCGATTTTGTATAAAGATGATCTTCCTGCCGAGACTTTACGGGTACGGGGGGTCGGGTTATCGAGGTCCGAGTCCTTTTCTGGGAAAACGGTCCAGGCTGGCGAAATCTTCAATTATTCCCATGTTCAGGACAACAATAGTAATCTATCGGTCATAATAGCTCTCCCACTTCCGTTCTGTTCTATTCTCTGCACTTCCTCCTCCTTCCTTCCCTCCGTCCCCTCCCCTCCTCTCCCTGCAGCTGCTTATTGATCATGTTTTTCCGACGTCAATGTGACAAATTATCTCTCCTGTGTTTTGCTGTCTCCAACCGTAAAAATTCTCCCGTTTTTGAATTCGAAAAAAAGAATATATCCTTGGCTTTAACTGCCCCTACCCTACGGTTTCCAAGGTCAACCGAAGGGCAGGCAGCAGGGGGTTGACTGCTGCTATTTGCTTTGTTATGTTCTTGCCGCCGCTCCCATTCGGACTATTTTGTCTCTCTCTCTCACTCCCGTAATCGATTCTTTCTCTCTTTATTCTTTTTATTTTCATTAAATCACTTTTGTTTTGTCTTCCATAGATTCCAGAGAATATTGTCGTTTCGATACCAGAAAAGAAAAGAATAAAATGAGCTGTCTGGCCCGGGGGGAATTGCTATTCATCACCACAACAGCATCCTTCCTGTCATTGTTTATACAGCAGTAACGTGTTTCGTTGGTCTCGTTTTTTTCTCCTCGAGACCAGAGTGTTTTCCTTTCTCCTATTCTTCCCAGAATCCCTTTAGGACCTCCCAGATGACCTCCTGGGCGTCTTCATATGAATATAGAGCCTACTGGACGATATTTAGGGTCAAAATCTCCCAAGAATTCTACGAATCCCCCGTTTTTTTCCCAAAAAATCTCCCAGGGGCGAGTGATTCTTCTCTTAATTAATTGACCCCAGGGAATCCCCAGAGGACCTGGAAGTATACGGTATTTGAAAAAGTCTCCCTTTTCCCCCCGCGTGGACCCTTTCCACCGCTGCAGTTCCCAAGAAATTCTGGCTGTAACCACTTTTCTCTGTTAGAAAAAGATACCAGAGAACGAGTTTGTCCGACTTTTTCCATCCCCGTTAATTTTTATCGACAATCAGTGGAAAAAGTAAAGTTAAAGAGAAGGAGAAGGCGAAATCAGACTACGGACAGCCAGTGTGAAATGACGCACAAAGTCAACGGGGAAGAAGGGGGGATCGGAGACGCGAGCTCTTAATTTCGGAACAGATCACTGGCCGGTTCCATGAAGACTTTTGTGATCACTTTCTCGGTCCAAAAAACCACCGGAACAAGCTATCCGTTTCTGTTTCTCCAATTTTAGCCGAAAAACGGGATGGTCCTCGATAGTCCGATCCCCTGCACCCGTACAGTCTCGGCCGGACAAAAGTATAAAAGCGTCACAGTTTTGTAACAGCTTTGAATAAAGAGGATCCAACTGCCGAGACTTTATGGGTGCTGGCGATCAGGCTGTCGAGTGCCGAGACAAAAAAATAGGCGAACCAAAATTAGGAGACTTCCACAGTTGTTTTCTCTATTTCCCTCGTATTCTCCCTCTTCTTCGGGGCATAAACAGCCCTTTCTCTACCCTTTTAACCCATCATACAGTGGAAAAAATCATAATATTTACTCCCCTTCTCCCGTCTCCTCTCTGCCCCAGCTCCTGGTGTTTCTCTTTCATCCCCTGTCTCCCTCTCGTACTGTCCACACTGTGGCAAACGGTTGCCTATCACACATTGGCCCCAATGCAGGTAGATGTAGCAGGGAGATTCCTGTTTCACGCTTCACGCCAACCACAAACGGGGGGTAGTTTTGTGTCCCTCGATCCGTCATGGAACGTGATTTTTGTGCAGTATTGGCTTGATAGCGCCGGCAGAGACAGGGAGTGAGAGAAAGAGAAGAGAAAACCGATACCCATCACATCCCAATTTCATCATTTTCTCCTTTTCCCCCTTTTTGGCCAATTCCCCCGATTTTCCTCCCTCTCCCAGTCGTTTTCCTGTATTTTTCCCCAAGGTGACGGTATGAATCATGTGTATTCAGCCGGCCGGGAAGGGGGTCATCAAGAGGCGACCGCGCGAGGCAGCGGATTTTGAAACGAAACAGTCAGGTGCACGCGGAGTTTGAATGGGACGGTTTCAAGGTTAAAACAGACTGGGAATGAGGCAAAAATTAGTCAAGGACCGCGTTTTTTGACCATTTCTGTCTTGTTTCTTGCCAATTTCTAGAATTTTGATGTTTTAACTATTCCAGGTCCATTTTTAACCTTTTTCAATCATTTTTCCTATTAATTAATAGATTTATCACTTTCTAGGATCATTTCCTGCTTTTTAAATGTCCTTTTACCCCAGAATTTTTGAAAATTTGGAGCGGAAACCCCGATTTTGTTTCATTTCGACTCCAAATCTGGTAATTCGAATTTTTGCGGAGTAACTTCCTGTATTTTACCAAAATTTTTCGCTTTAAAACATAAAACAACATTTCGCTTCTAACGTGTTTTCTAGTCAAAAAATAACCAGAATAGACTAAATTTTTGTCGAAATGGGACAATTGGATGACTGCTTTCCTCGGCTATGGTCAGTTTTTCCCTCCTTTTCAGATTTTATCAAATCTAACACTGTTTTAAAACCACTTTAAATTGATAAAAATAAGCTATGCGTCGTCGTCGTGTTGAAAACATGCTAGTCACACCGGGACAGAGACGAGATACATCCGTGGGTCATAGAGGAGAGAGAGGCGCCCGCGCCCCGCTCACACACCACCAAGCGACTATTTACTCCGTCATGCATTGGGAGTCATCCCCTAACTCACAACCAGTTATTCTTGTGATTCACACTTTCTCTTTACCTTTAAATTAAACAAAAATCTGGCGAACAGTCCGGAGAGACTTCGAAATTTCGACAGTTCTTTTTCCCCGACCTTTATCGGCATTTGATATAATCCCCGCGCCGTCTCAAACTATTCTCCCCGTTCATGCATAAAATCGATAATTTGACCTTGATTCGGTGATGCAGACCTTTAACTTCGAGATAATATTATTAAAAAAGAGGTTAGATTAAATAAAATAAGTTTATATAGGCGGGAATTCAAATCGAAGACAGTTCAGGTCGTTTCTCGGGGTTTTGAGCCAAAATTAGCCATTTTCCTCTTTTTTTTCTGGATTTTTTCAGTCAAACTAGTAATATAGACCGTTAGCAACATGATAGTTACATTAAAAAATCAATTTGAATGTTTTCTTTAAATTAAATGAGCTTATAATGGCGGGAATTAAAAATAACGACGTTTTCCGTCATTTCGCGAGGTTTTCAACCAAAATTTGCCATTTTCCTCATTTTTTTCTGGATTTTTTTATTAAGTTAGTAAAGCAAGCCTTTAAAAACATCGTATATATATATAAAACCTATTTTGTTATTAATTTGGAGATTAAAAGAGTTAAAAGTGGCGGGAACCCAAACCAAGGGTATTTTCCGTTAAATTCGACCATTTTCCTCGATGTTTCCGATTCTTTTTGTACCAAATGTAGTGCCCTTCCTTTCCGAAAATGTCTCTCCCCACCGTGTTCTCAAACATACTTCCGTCTATCGTTTTCCCCGAAGTCCCCTCGAACTATTTGCCGTCCCTGCCTGCCCCGTGGTGGTGGTAACCGGCGCCGTCCCCCGTTACCACTTGTCAATCGGGTAATTTCACTTTTCCACTTGACTTTAATGCTGCTATCAATTGTTACACTCCGATTATACTGGGTAAAAGGTGTCAAAGTATCGAAAAATATCGGAAAAAAGTGCAGTGTGCCCGGCCATTTTGGCTGTTTACGAGAGATATAGGACACTTGCCCCCCTCCCCCTCTGCTGTCAGTTTTATGACTCCGTCCCTGTCAAAAATCACACATCTTCCCGGGGATTAATTTTCTTGCTTAAAAAAGTCCAAATTATAGCGTATTTTCCTATTTTCTCCCGCCCTTATCGCTAAATCTTCTGCCCCCCCCCCCCCCCCCCCCCCTTCTCCATTGTCGATAAGATCCGTGTGGTCGCACCACATTTGACTTTGCACCGCTTATGTTCACTGGACTCGTCGTCAATATTTGTCGTCTTTTGCCTTTTTCAAGGCTGTTTATGGGAATAAAAATTGTACGAAAGCAGAAAATCCATACTTTTCCACTTCTAATAGGCAAAAAATCGAAATTGTGCTTTCTCCACCTTGTAAACCCAAAAAAAGCGGCATGTTTTACCATTCTAGGCCCTAAAATAGCTTTTAGAGCCAATTTTTTTGTCTAATCAACTAAAAATTACATTTTATACCAACTCAAAGCAGTTTTTTATGTGAAAAAAGAAAAATAATAAGCCACAACCCTCTTTTTCGCCTTCCAAGAGCGTTTCAACCCGAAAAATCGGTATTTTTTCCCTTTTACAGTCCAAAATAGCTTCTAGACTTGATTTTTTAAATGTATACATTTAAAATTTATGTAAAATACTTGTCTAGAGCAATTTTAAGTATGAAAAATGGAAAGGAATAAACTAAAGCCCCTTATTCGCCTTCCAAAACATCCGGCGCTCGAAAACCCGATTTTTTTGGCATTCAAGGCGGAAAAATAGCTTCCTATTTTAACTTTTTGGTTTTTCCAATTAAACGTTATGTTCCAAACATGGTAGAAATTATTAGAAACATGAAAAATGGAACATAAATGGCCCCACCCCAGTTGCCGCCCTTCCAAAACTATTTGTCCCCGAGAAAACGACTTTTTGACCATCCAGAAACTCCAAAAACTGCTCTCCAAAGTTGGGTTCTGTTCTCCACTGTTGAATTCACCCGTGACAGATAGTTAATAATTCAAAAAAGTCGAGTAATCTATCTCCAAAACCCCCGCCAGCAGCTGATATCCATCCTTTTTTTTCCCGCCTGCTTGTTGTCTTCCCCCGGGCCGAGCACAAACCGCATTCAATCACAGCTGTTGTCATCTTTTTTTTCTCTCGCTTCCGGAGAAAAATGGCAGGATCGCCCTCTCTCTAATCATTACTCTTCACCTTTTTCCGTTTTAATTTTAAAATAATAAATTATTTTCCAGGCTGGACCCTTATTGGAATGCCACAGGCTGTGGCCTCACTGCGGCGAATACACATTGGGTCAGATTCATCACGCGGCGGCGCCGGACATCACCATCACCAACATCCACATCATCAAAACTATTGCTCTAATGAGATTAGGTACCGTATTCTTTTATAGTTTTTTATTTCATTTCCATTTTTAAACGTCTTGGCGTTCAAATTATCGAAACCCTGCCGTTTATGACCAAAAGGAGGGAAAGGTTCCTTCCATCGCGCTTCAAAGCGATTTTTTCTTTCTGAAACTTCATTTTTCCATGTCGAGCGGGGTTTTGATCAATTTGTAAAGATCTAGTCTGTTATAAATCGTCTTTTAAAGGTCTATTTTGTAAATTTGGAAACAAAATAGGGCCCAATTCGGTCAGAGAGGTCTAAAAAGCGTTCTAATTCTTCAAAATCGGTTTTTCTTCATTTCTAGTGTAGTTTTCTTAGATCTAGAAGTTTTCACGAGGTTTTTAAAGGTCCAAAATGTTAAAAATTGGATTAAAAATGGGCAAAATGTTTATTTAGTGGGTATAATCCGTCTCCTTTTCAGTACATGTAAATATAATGCGATATCGTTCTTGCCAAGATTTTTATATGAGCAATTTCGTCGATATAATAATATATTCTTCTTGGTTATAGCCTTATTACAGGTAATTTTATATATTTTTTATATAAAATAATATAAAAAATTTCCAGCAAATACCAGATGTCAGTCCAACGGGTCGTTATACAACTGCGGTACCATTTCTTATTATTTTGACAATTTCGGCTTTGAAAGAAATTTTTGAAGATTTGGTAAGCCTTTATAGATTATTTCTAGGATAATACGGGTCAAAAATTTTCAGAAACGAAGAAGATCTGACCTAAAAGTTAATAATTTTCAAACACAAATATTTTACAATGGCGAATGGAAAAATAAAGCATGGAAAGAGGTCAGTTTTTCCTTTATTTTTTCTTTTCTAGGCATATTTAAGTCTTATAAACGTGGTGCAATAGAAAAATAAAAAAATTTCGAGTCAAAAATTCAGAAAATCCCGGGTTTTTGTCGAGAATTGTTTCATTTTTTGCGAGTTTTCTAATTTCGCGGGGTTTCGCCTACTTATCTTCAATTTTTTTACATCACCTGGTACTTTTCACCATGTAAACGTCATATAAAGGGCAAAAATGTGATTTTGAGCTGAAAAAATGAAAAAAAGCATAAAATATTCGCGGTTTTCCTAAACGTTCTTCCAATTTTTTTAGTGGATTGACTCCAAATATGGCCCATATTGAAGTGTTTTTATTTTAAAAAGTTATGTTTTTCAGGTAAAAGTTGGTGATATACTGAGAATAGACAATGAGCACATGTTCCCAGCTGATCTGTTGCTTATCTCATCCAGTGAGCCACAAGGAATGACCTATATTGAGACATCCAATCTGGACGGGGAGACTAATCTCAAAATTAAACAGGTTCGTGTTTTTCTATAGAGTTTTTTTTTAAAATCTTTCTTCTTTTCCAGGCTCTAGAAGTGACCTCTTCGTTGACCTCCCTCGAAGCAGTGAAGAATTTCTCAGCTGAAATAGAATGTGAACTGCCGAGCCGGCATGTCAATGAATTCAGCGGAAATTTGACCTACAACGGGGAGCAGAGACATTTTGGTCAGTTTTTAAAGGTCTATTTCTTTATTTTCTAGCTGTATTTAATTTGTAAATGGTCCTTTTTGCTCCTAGAACGTCAAAAATCGCGCCTAGACTCGAGTAATGCTAAAAATCGCGCTCTAATCCAAATTCCAATGGAAATTTGACTTTTTTATGATTAAAAAAAGCTGTATAGATTAAAATAAAGTGCTTTTAAGGTATTGACCAGCTGCTGCTGCGAGGAGCCCGTCTGAAAAATACCACCTGGGCCTTTGGAGCCGTCGTCTATACCGGTCATGATGCGAAACTGTTGATGAACTCAAAAACAGCTCCATTGAAGAGGTGAGACTTTTTCTCCTTGATCTACAGGTTCTTCCTCTCGAAAATAACATATTCTTGGACTGAAAAATCCCGTTTATTAGTCACAATATTGTGACATTTCTATCTCGTTGAATAATGCTTTGAAACATGTCGAACGGCATCTTCCTTGGAATGATTTATACCACTGAAAATTTTTTGCCAAAACATCCCATGCAACAAGAGTTTTTCTATGGCGATACGGGGGCCTAAAATGGTGGCAATTCCTCCAAAAATAATCCACATGGTACCGTTATTTGCGGCCGTCAATGGTCCGATCCCTCTGCACCCGTAAAGTCTCGGCAAGGCAAAGATATAAAGGCGACACAGTTTTGATGATCCTCCTGCCGAGACTTTACGGGTGCAGGGGATCGGGCAATCGAGGACCGAACCGAAATAACAGCAAAGAAGACGCTCTCCATAGTTTAAATGGATTTAACCCCGGCCCATTTTTTTCAGCGGAACAGTAGATGTGAAGACGAACTACCGTATCATCGTTCTCTTCTTTGTTCTGGTCGCGTTGGCTGTGATCAGCGCCGCCGGTGCCGAGATCTGGAGAAGTAATAACATTCCCCAAGCGTGGTATCTCGCCTTTTTGGGTACGGTTTCCCTATTTTTTCGTTTATAAAAATTTTTTTTTTCCAGCTCACGATGGTCGATCGTCATTCTTCTGGGGTGTTTTGACATTTTTTATATTGTACAATAATCTCATCCCGATCAGTTTACAAGTAACGCTGGAAATTGTCCGATTCTTCCAGGTAGGACCCATTTTTTTCTCATCTTTCTAGATTTTCCGCATTGGCAATCAAATGAGCTACGCAGCCAAGTGGTTTCCACTGGAAAAAATAGAAAAAAATAGCCAAAAAATCAATTTTTTGGTCGCAGGTCCAGAAAGGAAGCGCGCTCCTGGGCTTTTTCTTAATGGAGCGCGTTTATTCCCTTCAGGACCCTTTCGATAAAGTACTGTAGCTTTAAAAATCCGCCTGGGACCCATACATTTCCTGTTCAGGTCCTGAAGCGATTACATTAATGGAATATCCATTATTTTGTCAGGGAGCGCGCAATCGTTTCGGGACCCACATTCCAAATTCACTGTTTCTGGTTCTTTTTACAATTTTAAGGCCAGAATTGAGGATTAAATGATGTACGCAGTTATAAGTCCCCAAAAAATGAGCTTTTCCTCCTTTAAGTTCGATTAATTTATCCTCTTTTTCCAGGCCTCGTTCATCAATCAAGATATGGAAATGTACGACGAGAACAGTGACTCGTGTGCCATTGCGCGGACGTCGAATTTAAATGAAGAACTTGGCCAGGTTAAATTTGTGATGAGTGACAAGACGGGGACCCTGACACGAAATGTAATGAAATTTAAACGGATCTCCGTTGGCGGCAATAACTACGGCGACAATGACCACGACGAATTTATGGATAACCACCTAATGGATACGTATCGAAATGAACCGGTACGTTCGCTACAAGACCCATTGGAAGAAAAAAGAACATTTTAGGATTCGGAAGCGGGTAAAGCCATCGGTGAGATGTTGATGATGATGGCCGTCTGTCACACAATTGTACCGGAGAAGACGGACGACGAGGAAGAGCCGCTGAAATATCAGGGCTCGTCGCCGGATGAGGGGGCACTGGTGAAGGGAGCAGCCGCTCAGGGCTTCGTCTTCCACACCCGGCAACCACAGAGGATCGTCGTTGGAGTGGTAAGAGTCTATAAACAGCCTCTACTCTACAAATCTACCAAAGATAGGCCTCCTTTGGCTATTTTTCGACCATTTTCCTAGTCAAATTGGTCCAGATCTTACTATTCGGCGCTCCAATTTGAAATATACCTAGTGCACAACGTTCTCCATACTTTAATTAGTCTAAAACAGCCAAAAAATACAATGCAAAAGAGAAAATGAGCGGATGGGGTCGAACCTATGACTAGCTGGCTAACTTGCCAGATCGGACAGCGGCGCCCCGTTGCAATACACCATTGCTGCAATAATGGCATGCCAACTTTAAAATTTTACCATTTTGTTTAACTTTTGGAGGGAAAATATAAAATATAGATGTTCTTGTAGAGAAAATTCTGGGCTACATTTTGGTAGTAAAATGTCTAATAAAGTGCTGGAATAGAGAGCCAATTTTGGTTTTTAGGATGGTAAAGATGAAACGGTAGATATTCTCGATGTCATCGACTTTACCAGTGACCGTAAGCGAATGTCCGTCATTGTTCGAGAGCAAGGAGCCATTAAACTTTATACCAAAGGAGCGGTAAGTCTTTATTTTTGAAATTTTGACTAATTTTGATAAATTTCTAGGATACAGTACTGTTTGAGCGACTAAAACCCGGCTCAGAGAAGGATCTCGAAATTTTAAAGGAGCATCTTCAAGACTACGCGTCCTACGGCTACCGTACTCTGTGTTTTGCCAGGAAAGATATTGATGAGGTAGATTTTATAGCGTATTTGTTATCTAGGGAGCCGATTTTTCAGGAAACATATAAAAATTGGGCACCCAAATATAAAGAAGCCGGACTGAAGATCGAGGGAAGGCAGAAGGCGCTGGCCGAGACGGCTGAAGATCTTGAAAAGGACCTGATTCTGGCAGGAGCGACGGCTATTGAAGACAAGTTGCAGGAATATGTACCCGAGACGATACAAGCCCTTATGGCAGCGGATATGAGAGTATGGATGCTGACCGGGGATAAGAGGGAGACCGCCATCAATATTGGTAAGTAGCGAGGAAATACGGCTAGAAAACACGGCTCTATTACTGTATCCCACCTGTAACAGGACCCACACTCTAGAAATGCTGTTCGAAAGCCGGTTGGGCTTCAAATTCTTCACAAAATTTTTGGGGTCTGGCTTCCTTTCGATCCAAATTCAGGTACCCGCCCATCCTTGACTTACAAAATCCAGAAGGCCCGTTCTAACCTCTCTAAAATTCCAAGGGTACCTCGCTCTTCCTAGCGAGACCAATAGAATAACCGGCCATAAAGTAACCTTATCCATGGAGATTTCCATGGCCACGAGTCGTTCCCGAGCTGGCGGCACCACAAGTTGGGCACCACCTCTTTTACCGCCTACAATAACGTTTCCTGTCCACGTTTGACCAATCTTTTACGGTTCTCCCTCTATTTTTCGGCAGAATACTCTTAAAAAACCGAAGATCGCACGCCTTTTTGTGTTCTAGGAGGTAGATCCCTAAATCGGGCTGCAAGCTCCGGTATTTTTCCTATTTTTCGAAGAATTTGGGCGAATTTAAATCAGTTTATTGTGAATTTTCAGCCCATTCCTGTGCTCTTTGTAATTCTTCAACTGAACTGTTAATCATCGATAAGTACACGTACGAGGAGACCTACAACAAGCTGGAACAATTTGTAGAAAGGGCGAAACAGTTGGAAGAGGAAGAGAAGTGAGTTATTAGTCGTTATTTTTCCATTTTTTGGCCAATTTTCAGAGAATTTGCCATGGTGATTGATGGCAAATCCATTCTACATGCTCTAGTCGGTGAGGCTCGTAAACATTTCGGCGAGTTGGCTTTGAGATGTCGAGCTGTGGTCTGCTGTCGAATGAGTCCTATGCAGAAAGCTGAGGTGGGGGCTTTATTTCCCTTCAGGATCCTAGAAACTCCCTTCAATGGGTCTCTAAACGACAATAATGGTTCCTTTCGCTTCAGGACCTTATCTTTTTGAAGATTCTTCTAAATGACCCGTTCCAGGTGGTTGAAATGGTCCGCTCCATCGGTGACCACGTCGTCCTGGCCGTGGGAGACGGTGCCAACGATGTAGCCATGATCCAAGCCGCCAATGTCGGGATAGGAATCTCTGGCGAGGAAGGACTTCAAGCCGCTTCGGCTTCTGATTATGCTATTCCAAGATTCCACTTCCTGCGACGACTTCTGCTGGTCCATGGAGCATGGAATTATGACAGATCCGTCAAAGTCATCCTCTACAGTTTCTATAAGAACATCTGCCTCTATATCATTGAATTATGGTGAGTTACATTCATTGGGGCTTAGAGCGAAATGTTCCGATTTTTTGGAAATCTGAGAGTGCCACTAGATAGAGCAGAAAATTCTAAACAAGACTGCCTAAAAATATTGTGTACTTCTTTATTTCGAGGGTTACGGTAGCTTGAAAAAGGGCGCGCCAACTTCCATAAATGTGAAAATTTCCAGGTTTGCCATTTTTTCTGCCTGGTCCGGTCAGACGATCTTCGAGCGCTGGACAATAGGAATGTTTAATGTGATCTTCACTGCTTGGCCCCCGGTCGTGTTGGGACTCTTTGACCGTCCTGTCCCCGCCGACCAGATGATGAAATACCCAGCGCTGTATAACAGCTTCCAGAAGAGATCCTTCACCATCGCTGTGAGACCCTAATTTCCTCTTTTTTATCTTATTTTTTCTAGAATTTCACAATGTGGATAGGTCTAGCCGTTGTCCACTCGCTGTCTCTCTTCTTCTTGACTTATTTCTACCTGGAGGAGCAAATTGTCTGGGCCAGTGGTCACGACGGCGGATGGCTTATGATGGGAAATAGCGCCTATACGGTAGTTTTCACCATAGATTTTATTTTGTTAACCCTAATTTTTCAGTTCGTTGTAGCTACAGTATGCCTAAAAGCCATGTTGGAATGTGATTCGTGGACCTGGCCCGTTGTGGTCGCCTGTCTCGGCTCCATTGGTCTGTGGCTGCTCTTCTTGGTCATCTATTCAGCGGTAAGTTGTTCTCATTTTATTGGGGACCCTTGTATTAAAATATATAAAACGTTCTCCTGGGAATACGGTAACTTACCCCTCATATATGAGAAAACGCCCGGGCGCCCCGCGTTACGTAACATGTCATCGCTCAAAGTTTGTGGGGCTACAGATTGTTTTCTCGAAGCGGTTGAGATGTGACTGGGTTCATTAAAATCGTCTTGACGTGCTCTCCAATCTGGTTTTTGAATTTTTGAAATTGACCAAGAAATAGCCGAGATATGGATCCAAACGACCGACACCCCCGTCCCAAAAAATGGACGCGCTCCCGAAACTGGCTGTTTTGCCCCTCACTAACTGTTGTTCTTTTCAGGTCTTCCCATTGATACGTAACATTGGCGCGGATATGTCCGGTATGGCCTGGATTATGATGTCGTCTCCGACCTTCTGGCTGGCTTTTATCTTCATCCCCTTGACTACCCTACTCTGGGATCTTGTCCTCAAGAGGTTTGTCTGTTTCCTTCTTTAGTTTTTAGACGTTGTGGGTCCTGAATGAAAAAAAAAACAGTACACAAAATTCCAGTTACATTTGGCCGAATCCTAGCAGCTTGCATAGAATTCGCATGCGTTACGTAGCCAAATATCTATTAGCTATGAAAAAACGACGTAATAGTGAATGATATAATGTGCTTTCCTTTTTTCTACCGTAATCCTCTGTGTGCTTGTACCTATTTATGCCAGTATTCTCTTCCTATTTATCTAACCTCTGCAAGATGGTTAGTTTTTCGATATTGTGGTGTCTTCTAATGTCCAAAAAAATGAGAAGAAACTCCCCTTTTTTCAGAAAATATCTAAAATTCTTCCATAGCCTGACAATTGTGAGGATTTATTCGGAATTGGAAGTTTGGCTTTGAGAAATGAAAAGGGAAAGATATGGAAGATGTAAGGCCGCCGTTGTAAGCGTGATGCACCGGAAATGTAGAGCATGTTGTGTTGTGCGGAAATATCCTTTTTTTTCTCCATTTTATGTCTATAAAATGTAGAAAAGGAGCCAAACTAGCACCAAAAGCCCGAATAGCCGTACTTTTTGTTGTTTTGTAGCCTAACATTTGGGAAAAAAACTCGGTTTCTGG
Source organism: Oscheius dolichura (assembly GCA_932521035.1). NCBI lineage: Eukaryota > Metazoa > Nematoda > Chromadorea > Rhabditida > Rhabditidae > Oscheius > Oscheius dolichura. Next base: position 1,218,687 of record OW051494.1, on the reverse strand, counting down.
TTCGATAATGGTCGTAAATCAACCAAATGGCTTTGGAGTTTTTTTGCGGTAAAAAACGAGCAGGTAACTATGTTTAGCTGGATTACTGAAGCTTCTAACTGCCAGAAATCCCCAATTCCTAGCGTTGCCATTGCAAAAACAGCCAAAAAAATGGGGGGTACTGTACGTCATAGGGGTTTTTGAGTACAAATGCTCTTTTCTTCGGAACCTAATCTATTTTGGAACAGCCATATATCCAGAAAAAGCGTTTGAAACGGTAGAACGGAGTCTGGAAGGAAAATTGCTCGAGTACTGCAAGATTTTGATGTAAAAAGCTCGAAAACCGCCATTTTTTTACTGGTTGCATGAAAATCTCATTATTTAGACCATGTTTTTAAGGGAATGCGTAGAAATCCGAGTCTAGAGTTTGATAAAACAGTAATGTCTCCCCTTTTCAGTCTGTTCACCATCACCTATCCGACGCCGCGTGAGCTGGTCGTGATGAATTTGAAGCGGACGGTCAGCGCCTTTGGATTCGAACGGTTAGCCAGGTTTGTGTTACCTTCATGTGCTGTGAGATCTGAATATCTTATCTTTTTTTTTTTTAAAAAAAAAGCAAATACCTAAAAATAACCGAGAAATGAAAAGAACAATTGGAAAATCGTTTTTTCTTCTAATTTTAAAGGTCTAAAACGGTTCCAATTGTTCTTTTTTCCAGCTCAAATTAACCCCGGGCATTTTATGCTTTTTTCTGGGTCATTCCCCCCGAGTCTCTAACCACCCCGCCATAGTTCGCCCACCCCACACACACCCCCCGCCACAGTTCTCACGTCATTGTGGCTTCACGTCGTCTGTCCGTGGTCCTACACAGAATAATCAGTTACCTTTTCCAAAACCTAGTCCTTGTCGTTAAAAAAAAGCCGAGCCACCGCTTTTCCTGTCTCTTTTCTCATTGTCGTGTTGTTTGCCTTCCAGTGCTGTGCAGCCGGCGAATCAGCCCTCGGATCCCGTCGCGACTTCAACGCCATCGGAAAGCCACAGTCCGACAGCAGCTGAAAACCACAAGAAGAAAAATGGCAACAGCCACAGCGGAAGCAGCCACAGTTATAGCTCATATAAAATGAAAGAACAGCAGAAGAACCGGAAAGAGACGAGCCATCTTAGGGGACATGACAATCTGGCCATGGAGTACGGTAGCACGGAGCTGATGCCGGTTGGAGCGGTCAGCTATAATCAGAATGTCACCAGGATATCCGTCTTACCGGATGAGATTTAAAATAGAAAAGAATAAGAATACAGTAAGAAAGAAACGAGGATGGCCGCTCCCTGCCCCCCGACCACCTTCCTCTGCTCTCTGTGTGTGGTTCGTACTTTACCTTTTCCTTGTCTTTTTATAGTTTAAAGTATTTTTTAATCGAAAAGTATGAAAAAACAGTTCCAAAAATACGCTCAAATCGTTTTCGCTTGGATTTAAAAATAATGCCTGAAATTTGATGTTTCTTATGCATGAAAATACTCCCAGTGTTGTTTTCTCTTTTTTTTGCCTGAGCTGTGATAACTTCCGTGTACCGTATACAGTATCCTGAAAAAAAAGGGCTCTGGCTGTGATTTTTCAAGGGAAAATGCCCATTAGACTGTGTCAAATAGTGTGGAAATCTCAGGTTCCCAAAGCCCCTTGAAAATGCGTCTTACTGCGCCCTAGCCCCATTTGGCAGTCCAACAGTACCCTGGCGCGCGCTTACCTGCCCTATACCTCCATTTTTCACAAAATTCTCCAGTTTTTTAAGTACCATTTCAGTTTTTTTCCCTTTTTTTATTAAAAATAAAAGGAACAAAGTATCAGCCGAGCCTTTTCCGCCTTAAAATGGCCATAGTAGACCTGTAGTCCCTTTTAGCGCTTACACGAGGTCATACAGCCATTTCTTTGGCTTTTTCGAGCGTCATGCTTTTCCCAATACTAGGTTCAGCGTCCTCTCCCCTTTTCTGATAATTTATTCACCATTTGGACACATTCGTTCCACGTTTTGGGTCATTTCTTTTTACAGTAACCCGACTGTGACTGAATTTATCCATTTCAGGTCTAGTTTTTACCTATTTTTGGAACTGTTTCTAATTTTTTATGAAACTATGGCTCTAAAAACATTTTATTAGTAAAAACTTAATGTAGTGCGGCTAAACAATTGTTCCTGCTTCTTCTCATCCCTTTTGGGCATAGGTGATAGTCTAGTAGGCCGTAAAGCAGTACAGTAGTCCAAATAACCTCCACCCATCACCAAAGACCCATTAAAAACTTCATGCTTACTACCTTTTCCGTTTCTTCTAGCTGCTTTTTTCCCTTCTTAGAATCAACCCAAAAAGATTGGCATAGTTTTTCTCTATATTTCAGCGGTACGCTTCGTAATCTTCGCCGTTTTTATGAGCTTATTGGGGAGGAAATTCTTCACGAAATTGATGAAGAGGAAGAGGAGGAGCCATGGTACATTTTTCTGCTTAAATTTGCTTTAAAATATTCCATTTTACCCCCAGTTTTTTATTCATAAAAACCTCTGTTTCTATCCCTTTTTTGTCCCCCCTCCCCCCCTTTCTCTATTCAGTGAGAAGCTCTGTATCTAAAAATTCAGCCCCTAAAATGGAAAATTCCTATTAAAAATGTATCGAGAGCATGAGCATGAAAACTAGAGGAGGATTAAATGTTCCTTCTAAATCAGACGATAGAATATTAATCAATCCGATTTCAGTTACTCTTCTAATGTTATTGAAAATGTCCGCCTATTAACGACGTCCATTCGGACTGATCGCCGTAGTGAATCGTCGTTTGCTCTTGCTGAAAATGCAAGATGTGAGTCTATTTTATTCTTTTTTTTGGCTAGAAATGTACCTGGATTACGGTAGACTATAAAATTTAAATTAATTGGATAACAATGGCGGTTTTGTAAGCGAAAATGAGCAAAAATAGAGCCTACCGTACTCTAACAACCTTGTGGAAGCTTTTGAGCTATTCAAATGGAAATTCTTCGCGTTGTGGGACCTTTTTCAGAGAGAAATGGGTACTAGAGCCACAGTTAGAGTATTTTAGTGACATACAATCCATTTTGATCCATCAAGGAGACATTTTTCGCTGTACCAGAACGTTTTACTTTTCGGAAATGTCATTTTATGGTTATTTTACCGTGAACTACATATAAAAACAAGGATTAGAGTAGGGAAACCCCTACAAATAGGCGTTACCGTAATCAGAACCGTCAAGCGCGCCGAAATCTTGTCTCGATCCTCGATATTTCGATCCCCTGCACCCGTAAAGTCTCGGCAAGACAAAGATATAAAGAGGACATAGTTTTGTAACAGTTTTGAATAAAGATGATCCTTCTGCCGAGACTTTACGGGTGCGGGGAATCGGACTATTGAGAACCGGGCCGAAATGTTGACTAATTGGCAGTCGATCTCATTTTTCGCCATTTTGATCATTTTCCCGATGATGACATTAATTTTCAGATGGGTTTGCCTTTTCCCAAGAAGAGCACGGCGCCCTGGATCAGACGAATATTGTTCGCCATGCCGATTCAACCCGTCCCAAGCCGACTGGCCGTTAACCTGGCCTGCCTATCCCCATTTTCCCATTTCTCCTCCACTACTTCTCCCCCAAAACGCCTCCTTCCTTTTCTTACCGGTGTCTTATTCTTATCGTCTTCTCTTAATCCTAGTTATTTTTGTACGGGTAACAATAAAAGAATTCTAACGACGACGACGAAAAAGTGACGAAGTATATCCGCCTGTTGTGCCTCTTCCCACCCCATTTTCCCATCATTTTTACGGGATTTCTTCTTATTTGCCTCTGTTTTGACTTCCACTGTGATACACACACTTTTTATTCTTCCCCGATGTTATCAGTCTCTTGTATATATTTCATTCAATTTCGTTGTATTGTTAAACAAGACAGAATTAATAAGAACATATCTACTACTATACAGTTTTACTATACAGTATAACCCTGTTATTATTGCACAGATGCAGAATTATGTACACACACATAAGTAGAGAAAGAATTTGAAGAGAAGAGGAGAAGAGGTGGGCTTCTCTTCAGCTGCAACATTCCAATTTCTTCTCATTTTTACTCAGAGAAGAAAGTCCTGAAAAGGGGGAAAATTAGAAAAAAACATCAAGTGGAGGTTCCATACAGGTCAAAGAGAAGACTATACTTCCCGTCTATATGGGGGCAGAAGCTCCAGGGTTGTTATGGGTAGGGTAAAACCGAGTATATTGTCCTAGAGGGATGGATCCAGAGGAGGCTCATAGTTCGTGGAATTAAAACTTACGTATAGGTTCAGATTGTGATTTTTTGTGATGAGGAAAGGGTAGATGAGCCACACAGTTGAATAGTTCCTTGACATTTTCCCCTGTCTTTGCCGAGGTCTCAATGTACATCGCACCGTGATCCTTCATCATCGAGGCAATCGTGGCATTCGTCACCTTTCTGAAAAATATTGATTATTGCGTAACTGTGGCTCTTTTCTTACCTGTCCTTCTTGAGGTCGCACTTATTCCCTACCAGGAGGACCCGCGTCTCGCTGCCCCGTTCCCTTTCCACGTACCGCATCCACCGGACTATCTGCTCGATGGCATTGTCTTCTAGAAATTTCATTGAGATTTCCAAGATTTCCATCTTATCAGCTGCTGAGAACGGGGTAAAAAGAGGCTTACGTGTCAGGTCGAAGACAAGGATGGCGACTTCTGCCTCCCTGACGTAGGAGGGCGCCAGTTGGCGGAATCTTTCCTGGCCAGCAGTGTCCCACAGTTGTAGACGGACTGTCTGAAAAGGTAAAACGATGAATAGAATAGAAAATAGGGGAAAAAATAGGAAATTTGCATATTTTTCCCAGTAAACAGGGAGAACTGCTGTCTCTGCTCTCTCCTCGCGATGGAAATGGGATCCGCCCGCATAAACCATCGGCCGTTGAACGACAACCATATGCCGATCGGATCCCTGACAATTCAGACCTTAATACTAATTAGGGGCACAAAAAACCAACGCTTTGGTCGGTAATGGCACATGGAGTAAGGTTAGAAAAGAAAAGCAAAAATATTTCGCTCCCGGGTGGGCTCGAACCACCAACCTTTCGGTTAACAGCCGAACGCGCTGCCTATTGCGCCACGGAAGCACGTGAGCCGCACGTTACCGATTCGGCCTGTGTTTCCCTCCGATTAGAGTCTATTCCGTCCAGATTAAAGGTCTTTATGATTTGGACTTCAATCTAAGAAAACTCACTGTTTCATCGGCTAATTTGTACATTTTGTGCCGGAAGTCGATTCCAATAGTTGGCTGGGTTCCGTCTTCAAAGTTCTCATCAAAAAATTGGGTCAAGATTGCTGTTTTTCCCGCTAAAACCATAATTCAAAAAGCTAAAAAAGGTTTAAAACCTCCAGAATCTCCTAGCATAACAACTTTGACACAATTGGCTGGCTGGTCATTTTTACCGTTGCTCGCTCGTTTTTCTGACTTTACAAAGAGTTCAGAGTCCATCTGGCTGAAAAAAAGCGGTGAAAAGACCTTCACCGCGAAAAAAATCGAGAGTAAGAACTGGAAAAAGAACAAGGAAATTAGTCAAATGGCGTGGGAACGAAGAAGGAAAGGAGAGGAGGTGGAGGAAGAAGAAAAAACAGCTGGTGGGAAGAGTTGAGGGAGGGCAGCAAGCGATGATAGCTGCTGTCCAGCTGCTTTGCTAAAAAGGAAAAGAAGAAATTGGCTGATAAGGAAAGGTTCACAGGGACAAGGGAGACCTATTTTCAGTCATGGTGCAGAGAAAAACAGACGGGAATCGAGGCGGGAATGATATTCCAGGAAGCGGACTGTTTTATTCCGCAAGTTATCTTTTTTCCTTCTATTTTGGGCAGGCATAGCGGCAATTTCTTGAAGACAAGTTGGAAAAGGGGGCATAAAATGCCAACACCGCTTGGAAGTGGAGGAAAAATCAAATAGAAAAGAGCCACGAAATGGTAAGAAAGTAGGAACAGGCCCTCTGGGGCATTATTCACATAATATATTGTAATGGGGAGAATTTCGATTAAAGAAACGGCTCAAAAAGAGCTTAAAAGGATTAAAACCGTGAAGAAATCAAGAAGAGATCACAAAATGGCAGGAGGAAGGCAAACGATGGACCAGGGAAACGGAAACGTCCCATTTATGGTTTTTCTCAGATAAAAACAGACCCGAAAGAAGGAGGAAACGTTCCAAAACATAGAGACAGCGAGGGAAACTGTCACAAGCAGAAATCCCGCTAGGATCGAGGACAGCCCGCTAACTGTGAAATGCTGCAAATTTTACAATATTGCACAATACTGGAGAGGAGTGGGACGGTCGAGGATGTTTATCCAGGGAAAACTGACCAGAACAAGGAGAAATTGGTTAAAAATAGCAAGAAAAAGAGCCGGGAAGAAGCGGAAATGATAAAGAAATCAACGAAAACGCGTGGAAGGGAACAGAGAGGCGAGGGGCAGCGGGGGGAGAGCTTACCACCACCAGCGTGGCGGCGTATTTGTTTTATGGCATAAAAAAATACAACGATCAGCTTTGGACGATGAACTATGGGCTTAAAAAAAGAGAACGGGAGGGAAAATGACAGAGATCACCATGGGAAAATGGGCGAAATGTCTCAATGGAGGGAAATACCCTCCTCCTCCACTTTTGCTCCGATTTTCGACAATTTAAATCGATATTAATCAGAATAAACGTTAATTTTTTAATGTAAAGCTATATTCGTAAGTATAAAACCTTCCAAAAAGCGAAAAAACTGCATAAGAACTAGTTTTCCCTGCGCTTTTACCTGCAAAGTGATTTCATCCTTCCCTCACCCGCTTATTCCCTGTTTTGACCCTGTTTCGGACTTTTGCAGTTGCCAAAAAACTGGAAACTATTCCAGGGTACCAAAGGAACAAAGTACATAGTTGAAAACTTATCGAAAATCGAGAAAGAGGAACGTTTTCGTGGTGGGACACAACACAAAGGATATCAATGGCTTCAATGGGGAGAAGCAGAACCAAGGAGACCAATTCTGATTCTGTAGTGTTTCAAAAGTGTGGAGGGAGAATAAATTGCCCCGATACAATTGAATTATTGCCCAGAGATTGAAAGTGTATCATTTTATGATATTAGAGGGGAAAAGAAGGGGGAGGGGGTATAATAAGAAGGAACGGGGAGAGAAGCAGGCCGAGTTGAACCACTCCTCGAGAAGTGGGGCGCCTTTTTGAAAATAATCGGCTTTTCGTGAACGAAACGAGAGAAGAGAAGAGGGGGATAAAAATATATGAGAACCGTGGGAAAAGCCAGCCGTGAGGGGGGAAACTTTGGAACAAAGAGGAGGATTAGGGGAGAGAAAGGGAAAGAGATCGGGAATTTACTGTAAAGACCAGTATAACGAGTGATACAGTAGGATCTGAAAGGAAAAAAAACACCAGAAGAGAAATCAGAGGAAATTTCACCATTTTCAGTCCTTTCCGTCTGCCGACTGCCGTTGTTTTGACTGGCGGACCATTGACAACGGTTGCAAGTCATCAGGGCGCAGAATCGAAAGAAGCTTGGGCTGCTCTTCAGGAAAAGGTCTTTTTCTTCGAAAATCATGAGATGGTGGACTGTTGGACTACAAAGGGTCCAGAAACGACTAATCCTTGTTGGTAATGAGCTCTATCCGAGTATGAGTCGCACAAAACTTACTCTTTCTCTTCCAGGCACCCAGAGCAGGCCTTCTCTTCCCGAAATTGCTAGCAAGATGATTTCCCTGATGAATAGTGAAACAAGGTTTCAATTAACAAGAGAAGAAGACCAGAAGAGCTTTATTCGAGTAGCCGACTCACTTTACGTCTTCCTTCGACGGCGACTGGGTGATCTGGGTCTGGCTGACGGGCTTCTGGGTGACTGCCGATCCGACGGCGCTCATCTGAGTCTTCCGTGTCTTTGGAGTGCCCTCGGTGCTCGTTGTACTCTCCTTCTGGACTATTATTTGTGCTTTGACCGTGTCGGGAGCAGATGCCTTCGATACGTCACCCCATCTCTTCTTCGCCTCTTGCCAATGCGGATTATCAAGACACATGGGGAGTTTTCCTTCATAGTGGTAGAAGTCCTCCTCCATTTGTTCCATAATCTCATCTGGCCACACGAAACTAATAGTTCCGTCGTAAAAATCACCAGCATATGATATGTATGCCTCACAGACAAGACACGTATCAGGCTTCTGTTTCTATAAGGAAAAAATAGGCTGTACCTTGATTTTTATGTCTCTCGTATATGTAAAACATGATGGAGAATCTTTTAAAAATGGTTTAGAGCTGAACAAACCCGGTAATTTTCGAGAAAAACGCATTTTAATGAGATGCAATGAACAGAAATCGACTTTCCGGCGGGTTTCAGCGGCTATGATATAATGTAGATCTTAACATTTTATGCATGTTAGAAAAAAGAAGGAAAGAAAACGACGATAAATAAGCGAGAAATTTGAGCTCAAAGTTGAAAACAAGCGAGGGCTGGTATTTCGCAATCTTTCGTGATGGGACCCTAAAAATTTGGGAAAATAATCACCGATTTTGGCTAAATTAGACTACTTTAACTGTATCTCTCTATTGTAAAACATAGAACCGGACGAGTCTTTATGTCAAACCGTAAGAGACTCACATCCCTGAGTGTAGTAAACGTTCCCTCCCACATAGTCCACAGCACAGATCTATGCCGACTACGTTTTGTCGAAGAACTTTTATGGTATTGTTGCCCAGGGCAGTCTAAATTGCAATTAGAATCAGCTCACAGATAAACACAAATCTCACCAATTCGCCGTCTGGACTGCCGAAAGACGACGCCCGACTATTGTAGGTGATATTTTGACGAAGATTATAGTCAATTCCCCTTATAGATCCATTCCATACGTCTGCTGCTTTGAGCTCTATGTAGCCGGCTCATGAAGTTCTTGGATCATAGAGAGGCATGCTTCGAACCTAAAGGAATTAGATTACTGTAAAAATTGAGAAATACCGAAGACCGAATAGCTACCAGAATACGTCCCTCATTGGGTTTCTCAATGTTACAGGCGTTGCCACGTCGGGAGTATCCCGCAGCGCAGTGGCAACTATGACCGTTTTCATCATTTGTACAAAAGTGTGGGCACTCTTTTGCCTCTTCCATCTGGCATTCTTTCGGAACACAGGATTCCTTGCCATCGCTGGATTTGCACAGAGTTTCGTTGAGCTCTTTCTCCTTTGCCTTGATCGATTTTATACAATTCCACTCGTCACTATCGTCAGAACAGTTTTTGTTTTGTCGCAAAACCACGAAGACGGAATGCAAACGCCGCTGTTGCTACATTTGCTCTGGCCAGGAGGACACCGGCTCGGATCATTTTGACATTTTGCCTCATCATCGCCATCTGGACAATCCTGAACATATTTAAAGGGACTGTCAGGGACCTATAATAGCGTTCACAGGTCCCGGCGCGCCGTGAACGAGTAACGTCCTCCGCGCTTGGCGCGCATTTGAATTCTGAACGTTTTACCATATTTCTTCGTATTTTCAAGCGCTTTCTTGCCCTGCCTTCTATTATTGATGGGACTAGAAGAGCCCGGTTTTATTGAAGGGGACGCCCCTGTTGTGTACTGCCCAAGGTCCCGCGCGGGTCCTTCCTTCAAAATCGGGACAGTCAAGATCCGGATTTGACAAAACGAAAAGCGAAACCATTTTTGTCCGCTGGCTGACCAAACCCGGCTGGCTATGGAAAAAGGGCTTAACTTTGGTAAAGTGCTGTCGATTCGTCACTGTTACGCGCCAGAGCTTAGCAAAAAATAAACCGCCAATACGCCAAGACGCGCCATCGAATGAGCCTACTCCCATCGCGCTAGCTTAAAAAACGTTATTGCCATTTTCGAAATTTAAAAGCTCGCTTCCTCCTCACTGCCTCACTTTCAAAAAAATCTAAAAGTGTATTATTATAAGAAAGTGACTAGGAGAGCCCCTTTTTATGGAAGGATTGTTAGAAAAGAGCGATCAAGCGCCGCAAAAGATCGCCTCGTCGGCCGATATCCACAGGAGAAATGTTCATTTTTAGCGAATAATGAAAGCGCTTCCAATTGATTTTCACTTCCCATCATTATCTATTGCACTTCTTTTAGGGATCCTAGAGCGAAATTAGAGTTCAGACAGCCCGAGACATCCAAAAATAGCCCCCACGAGTCTTCCCTTGGTAGGAGCTTCTTTTGGGCGGCTTAAATCTTAAAAGCCTCAAACTACAACTAATAGCCTTCCAGCATAATGAGATTTTGTTATTTTTGCATTCAGTTGAGTAAGTTTTATCAAATTATCCATTTTCAACAAGTCCTTCAGGTCCTCCCTTGTCTCTAGCCAAAATATTCAAATATTCTCTCCTTGCTGCCTGTGGCCTCTTGCTTCTCTACAATCTACAGTTAGGAACCAATACAACAGAGGCATTTCTGTCGCCCATATTCCTCTAATGTTCCCTAATCTAGAGTTCAGTTCTGAATTCCATAACTGGGGCGTTGAATTCCTATCAAATGTCACAATTACAAATTGGTATTGTTATCGCTGTTGACAGTAACAATACCGAGGAATATACAAGGGCCTTGGGTACGGTTCTGTTGAAACTTTTGATTGAAATTACTCTTCAGGGTCAATGAAATGCTATGCTCAGATTCATGGCTACACTTTACTCATAGCTAACGCAGAGAATTATGGTCATATTTGCAAGCAGAGTCATGTAAGTCGAGCAGCCTTTCTTGCATTCTCAACTGACTATTAAGGTCTATTTCCGACGGCACTGTATGGTGGCCCAGTTGCTGCCTCAGTTTGACTACTTGATGATGCTAGACGCTGATATCGGAGTCCTCAACCCAAAAAGGTGGCTTATTGTGGTTGTAGGAAGATATAAAGGGAAATTTCAGAAAAATAGAAGAGTTCATCGATCCGAATTATGATATCACATTTTATGACCGTTTCTTCAACGACGAGATTGCCATCGGCTCGTACATTGCCAAGAACACCCCCTATGCCCGGGATTTCCTTCTGGGATTTGCTGACTGTGAAACCCTTCTTCCTAATTCTTTTCACGGGACGGAAAACGGCATTCTCCATGTATTTTACCTGCTAATTTATAAAGAGGAGACATGTGCTTCAGAAATACGTCGCTTCTAAAGTGTTTCCTGACCGTTCAGAAGTCTACGAGCCCTGTATTCGCGTCTACAACAATTCCCAGAATTATGACCACTTGTTTGCTTATGAAGCATGTATCCGGGCGGTTTTAGGAGCGCTGGAGACTTTTCCCCATATAAGGATATTGAGAAAGGTTAGCTATTCCCATCACTTATCACGAAAGCCAGGCGACTGGTTGGGTTCGGGACAGTTGGCTGGCCAATTCTATGTGGACCCCCGAGCGTGACTTTATGTTCCACGGCTGGAAACATCGTTATCTTGTGGGGTATACGAAAAAGAAGCTGCCATTCCAGTAAATTTTTTCCCATTCAAACGACTGACTTCTTTCTAGACCCACCCACAATAACCGAGCCGCCTGGATAGATCCATTTATAGGAGAATTTCAACTGGAAAAATGTATTCCCGGGTAAAATATCTGCTTTATATACTGGAAAACTAATGATTTCAGAAATACAACCTGGAATTATGACACGAATCTGATCTCAACCTCGGGAAATATCGAGGAAGCTTTAAAGGCCTACAGTGTTGAGCTGCAAAAAGAACATTATAGATTCCTAACACTTGTTGTAAACTTTTTAAAGAAGAAGAAATAAATGTCTTTAATATGAAAATGTTGATCCAAAGCTCATAAGAAGAGCAGCATGGCCGGGCCCTTTTGGAAATTTTAGAGATCGGCCGAGCTTTTGGAGACCATCTGATGATCTCTGGGCTTCAGGGGAACCTTTGATCTTTCATTTTATGCCAGTTTCCAGCGACTGCCCCCGAAAACGTAAAGAACCGTTTACAGCTTGAACCCGGGGGCCAGCACGAGTTCTTCACTACCTTCAGCTCAAGTAACTTTTGCTCTTCGGTCTCCTAATCTCTATCCGTCCAAAAACGCACTTCAGAACCAGAAAAATGTTGGCTGGAAAGAGACAGAAGCTGCGCATCAGTTGAGATAGGATCAAGAAGAAAAGCAAGTGCAAACGGTCATCCCTATAGTAAAGAGTTAATCCATGGCTTCTTGATCTACTCTCCGCTAATTCAATTCCTCACCTCTTTTTTAGCTAAAAGCCCCTTTTTCCTTAAATTTTTGACCAGAAAATCGGGACCTAATGATGCGTGAATATCTTGAGCGACTATTTATTCCAATTCCCGCCTCTCCTCCCCTGCTTTATTCTACTTCCAGGAAGAAAAATAACCAACCCATTTCAGAAATACTCTTGTAAATGAAGAGGAAGCACATAATTTTATGCGTCAGTGTGCTTCTCTCCACAACTGTATGGATAGTTTTTATGAAAGTGTGGGTAATCTACAAGGTAACGGTCTTCTTTCCATTTTCACTATTTCCACCGATTTCTTTAGACTCCCGACAAAATGGAAGAGGTAAGGGAGACAACAATTCTTGGGGTACCGATAGATTTGAATGTCAGCTCAACAACCATAAGTTATAACGAGGACACCGCAATAAACGAAGCAGGATGGCGGTCGGAGACGTTACCTATAGAATCAGTTCATTTGAACTCATCAGAACTCTTAAGTAATTCAACAAGAACAAAGAATATCCTGATTTTGGTCGTTTTGACATCAAACGACATCAAAGAATACGGAAGAGCACTGGGTCAGTAATCTCCAGTCCAGAACTAAACGCCTTCTTCAACAACTATGAAGTGCTACGCCGGGATACATAATTATTCTTTTATTGTGGCTTTTGATATCTATTACCAGAATGGAAGGCTGCTTTTATGATACAAGTTTTATCCTTAAAACCACCCCTAGCCTGACTACTCTATGTCATATACTGAAAATGTGTTACAACCATCAGAAGTCGGCAGCTTTCAGCTCTATTGACTGGTGCAGTTTTCCAGAGGGGATATAAAACTTCAGTGAAATACTGCTATAGTAGTAGTAGATACTTTATTTAGATCACTTGAATTCAATATATCACAGTATATCATTTGAGCAGCACACAGGATCACTTATCATTATTACCGGCTGTGAGTTTGATTCAATCCCGTTTTTGTTCCCTTCTTCGATTGTTTTTCCTCATCATCTAGGTTGAAGAGGTATTTCAAATCTTGCATGGTTAGCTTGTTCATCTTCTTGGAAGCAGCTCTAAAATTAAGATAATTAATAAAATTCTGGTTCTTGAAGGGAAAACTAACCCGTCGAGGACATCATTAGCCAGTTTGAGTTTCTGCTCCTGGAGATTGACCACACGCTGTTCTATTGTTCCCTGGGCGATTAATCTGAAACAGATCGGGGTAAACTGGATACTGTAGCATTAAATAGGAACCTGGCTGAGTATTTAATGGGTACGCTGCTAAATTATGGCGTATAATACTCAGCCAGAGCCATTAAAAGGCCAAAGACCCTGAAAATATCCAAAAATCTGGGGTCCCGGCCCGAACAGCTTATTTTATAGCCTACCTATGAATGTAGACCTTCTTCTTCTGTCCCATTCGATAAATTCGGTCACAGGCTTGTGCTTCCAGCGCCGGATTCCAATGTAAGTCCACCATGATGAGATGATTCCCTCCGACGAGATTCAGCCCGACCCCACCGGCTGTCAAAGACAGGAGGAGGACCTTCGCCCCGCCGCCTTCCTTATTGAAACTGTCTACTCTCTCCTGCCTGGAAATATCATAAAATTAAGGGTCCCGAGTGGAAAAGTGGTTAAAACAGAAGGAAAAGGAAGCTTGCTTACCTGTCTGAAGGGGCAATTGCACCGGAGATGGTGGTGTACCGGGTCATCTTCTCTTTGAGGTGGATTTCTACCAGATTCAAGAGGGAAGTCCACTGGGAGACTATTACACTAAAAAACGGAGGATTATTGTACTTTTCCCGCCATTTTTAAAACTCACATCTTATCTCCCAGCTCCAGGACCTTGTTGACAATCTCCATGACTTTTTTCACCTTACTCGAGAGGTAAGTCGGCTCGAAGACTTCTTCCGCCGTGATGGAGCGAGCCAATGTACCGGTGGAGTCGGCATCCTTCTCTCCGAGGCTCATCTCAGCCATGGTCTTCTCCAAAATATCGTCAATACTGATTGGGCCGTCTCCTCCAAGGTGCTCGAAAGCTTCCATGTCTACTGCCTGAAATAAGAGATAAATTTCCGATTTTTTGTAGGAATACTGTAGTTTAGGATGTTCTTAAGAAAATTCTATATTAAAAAATGTTTGTGGATTATTTTAGAAAAGGTCCCGGAGCGATTCTGGGCAGCGAGCGCGCAATCGCTCGGAGACCCAGGAATTTCAGGCTCCTGTCAGAAAATAGTGCATTTTTTACCTTCTGTGTCAAGTGAAGATGAACACAGGCCTGTCTCAATCGCAGCAACATAACCAACATACAGGTCAAGGCGCTGAATTTGGACTTCGGATCATCTCCAATAGTCTTCTGACCACCGACTGAAAATCTCCATTTTTTAGACTATAGTATAAAATATCCTACAGTTGAAGGGATTCTTCATGCTCGTATCGGCCTTGTTCTTTCTCCTTCTGCCGTAGAGATTCTCATATTTTTCGTTGTCCTCCTGGTCCATGAGGGCCTTGACGTGTTGCTGGGTGGCGCGGAACATCATGTCGTAGATGTCGCCTTCTATTCCCTCGAGGATGATATCATGCTGCTCGACGACTTTTGGCTCGAGATCTACCTGGAAAGGAAGGGAAAAGTGGGAATATTTGGGCTCAAAATGGTTGAAAAGGTACCGAAACGCCTGCCCCTGACAACTTACAATTGGTCGCTGAGTAACGGCGCAGGTTTGTGCCTTTGTCCTTCTCAAAAGCAGCGACTTCGTCAAAATATTCAGCCGATCCGCACTCTTCTCTAAAATTTCCCTATTCTTCCAAAAAAATAGAAAAAATAGAACTCACGTGAACTGGTCATGATGTACTCCTTCCAATGAGTCTCATCCTCAAAGGGAGCGACTCTCA
This sequence comes from Oscheius dolichura, assembly GCA_932521035.1. NCBI lineage: Eukaryota > Metazoa > Nematoda > Chromadorea > Rhabditida > Rhabditidae > Oscheius > Oscheius dolichura. The sequence goes on along the minus strand of OW051494.1, from coordinate 1,203,598 downwards.
AAAATCGAATCAGGCTGTACAAATCCCACAAGTTGTTATGGATTGGTGTTCCCGAGAGGCACCAGCGATTCCTTCCAGCCAAAGAGCAGGCAGCCTTCGAGGCGCTGGTCTTCTTATTTTTGATCTGGTGAGCCTCGTCCAGGATAATTCTCTCGAATGCGACTTTAGCCAGGACAGAGTCGGTGTTGAGAACTCGACGAGCAGCTTTCTTGCTCTTTTTATCTTCCTCGTCGTAGGAATCAGATGAGAGATCGTCTTCCTGAAAATGGATTTTTCAACTTTATCAGTTGGCGCGTTTAAAGCCATATAATTGCTAAATCACACTTTCCATACGTTAACCTTGTATGTCATCTTGTAGAGCACATCAAGGGCTACATTTCTCTACCAAAAGCGGATTTTAAAATGGGCTTATTCAAAAATTATGAACCCTTTTTCCCGCCATTGGCACTACTAGGGTAATAAACCAAGACTTACGTTATTCTTGGTGATAATCTTTTCCATTAGCTCCGTTCCTACCAAGTTATACGTCGTGATTACGATATCATACCGTGCTAGCCTAAAATACATATAGATACAAATAAAAATCTATAAAACGGACCTCTTCGGGTTGGCAATTCTCTTATTCTTGGGGCCGTGGTAGACATGAACAGAGAGGCGGTCAGATTTGACCCGCTTCTCAATCTCTGCTTCCCATTGGTAGATAACGGAGGCTGGAGCAACTACGAGGGTTGTATTTGATGGTGTTAATCTGAAAAAATTGATTTTTGAATTGAAGAGGGAAGAGGAATAGGAGCAAAAGAATTTCGCTCCCGGGTGGGCTCGAACCACCAACCTTTCGGTTAACAGCCGAACGCGCTGCCTATTGCGCCACGGAAGCACGCGATCAGTGTTTCCGACTATGGGTTATGGATCTTTTTGCCGTATGGCCCGAAGCTTACCCCATTTTCGCAGCGATTTCCTCCTTCTTCTTGTCAATTTCATCCTCTCCTTCGTGTTTCCTCTTCAGTCTTTCGTTCTTCTGATACAATACCAGCGAAATGGTCGACAGAGTCTTTCCCAGTCCCATATCATCGGCCAATATTCCTCCCGGGGCATTTTGAGTCTCTCTCCAGACCATCCAAGCCAATCCTTGTTTTTGATGATGCATCAGCTCGAGGCGGAGCCCATTGGGAGTTTCCAAAGTCTGATTCTCATCAGGCATGGTGGCAATTGCTCTGGAAATTTGGGGAAAGTTGAAAAAAAGGATGGGATGACGCTTACTCGTGCATTCCTTTGATACATTTCTCTGTCGAGAGGTTGATGGCTTGGAAACGTCCCTCGGTCATTTTACCACCGAATAGACGCTTTTTATCATCTGAAATAGGTGATTTTTGAGGGGAAAAGAAAGAATTTGTTGTGAAACGCGGTTGTCTAGCTTTCTAACTGTGGCTACAGCCCCATAAGCAGGCCAGGCCGAGATTTGGCCATTTTTGGCTGTCTAACTGGGGTTTTTTCCAAATTTTTTAAAATAAAAATATCAAATTTTCAGCTTATGGGCAAACATACAATTTTTAGAGAACTAAACGTGCTCAGAAATTTAAAAATAATGAATTTTTGCTCTTCGAATGTCCAATACCCAGATCTGCACATTTTCCACTGTCTAACTGTGGTTTGCCCTAATTTTCTTGGTAAAATGCCAATTTTTGAACTCATGGTCAAGCAGATGACTGTTAGCTATCTATCTCTGTCAGGAATTTCAAAATTAGGAAATTTTTGGCTTCTGGAATGTCCAGAACCGGGATCTTCCTATTTTTAGCTGTTTAACTGTGGTTTTCCTTAGTTTTTCCCCATTTTTTTCCTGTAAAACACTAATTTCCTAACTCACTGGCTAGAAGACGACTATAAACAGATGGGTCGAAGGCTTTTGGTGGAATAATCGGAACAGTCGGCTTCTTTTCCCTATTATCCGCCGGTTTGCTGTCCCCGACTTTCTTCTTCCACTCAATTGCTTCCTTTAAATTCTTCAATGTCTCCCTCAATCTGGCTCCACCATCTGATAGGTTCAGACTTTTTTGGACCAGATTCTAAAAGAAAAATACATGAGATAAACGTTTTTAAATAGAGCAAATACCTCCATGGTACGTTTCTTAGCCTCCAGGGTCTGGAGCTCCTCTTTCATGTATTCTTGAAGGTGTTTGGGCACTTCTACCGGATCTTTTTGGTCATATTTGTCGTCCTTCTTTATGTCATCGTCTTCATCATCATCGCTACTCAAACAGACGATGGATGGATCGCTTTCCTTCTGATTAGAGGAGTTCTGCTCCTCTTCTTCCTCTTCAGAGTCCGCTTCCGCCTCGCTTTCTTCTTCCTCATCACTGGAGATGAACACTTTCCTTCTAATGGAGTTAACATCCCTGAAAAAGACGTAAAAATGAATAAAAATTCGGGTTTGCAGCTGAAAAATGGGTGGAAAGCTTACATTGGGGCTGGATTCCTCCGCGGAGGCGTTGTATCCAAAACAGAGGACGAGGCGTTCACTTCTCCATCTGTGTGGTGTTCTTCGGCTCCACTACCTTCTTCGTCATCATCATCAGCGATAAAATCTTTCATTGAATCGTCTACCACATCGTCATCGTCGTTATCTTCGTCACGGGACCCATCATCAGATAGGCAGGTATCTCCCTCGGGTTCTTGTTCATCCACCCCGATTTCATCCTCCTTTTCGGCTGCTTCATGGGAAATCTGGAACGAGTACAGTATATTCATATTTTCTAGCGAATTTGGGTCTTAAAACGATTGAAAACGTCTAAAACAGTTTTTTTTCGGCTTCTACGGTAATAAGACCATTTCTAAGGGTTTTGAACTAATTTAAAGGGAAACTTGCCTCAATAATACCGCTAGATTCGCTAGAGTCCTTGTCCTTCTCTCCAACATTGGAATCATCAATGATTTGAATGGAATCCTCCACAAATTCAGGACTATTATAGCTGATATAAACGACCGGGTCCTCTTCTTCGGGGCTGGAATTTCGTCCATCCTGAAAACTTCTCATTTTATCCGTATTTTTAGGTTTTTAGGAGTAAAATTCGATTCAATCCTCGATATTCCGATTCCCTGCACCCGTAATGTCTCGGCAAGGCAATGGTATAAAGGCGTCACAATTTTGTAACAGTTTTGAATAAAGATGATCCTCCTACCGAGACTTTACGGGTGCAGGGGATCGGGCAAATCCAGGACCGGGCCAAAAATTTGGATTAAACCTTACCGCAATGAAGACAGCTGCCTCTTGGAAGGATTCGTCCACTATGTCGGAGTCTTCCACGCCATTTTTCGATAAAATGGACTCGTCTGCATCCACACTCATGTGAGAAGACCGCTCCAAGCTCCTTCTAGTGGACACAACTGGGCTCAAGGTCGTCTCCAGTAGGGGTTCAGCAGTCTTCCATGTGGGAGTTCCAGAATTCCGGTCCTTTAGGGCATTTTTCTTCAACACTCGCTCCCGGAGCTTCTGCTTCGAGAGCGGGTCATCCTTCTCTGCCAGTTTCCTTGAAATTGGCGATTCAAAATCGATATTTTCTGGAAAAAAGAATCTAAACTTTGAAAATGGCGGAATTTACCGTTGTCAGTTCTAAAACTTCGACTCCGATCGCCATCGCCGTTTGGATTTTTTCTGGAGATGGAAAATTGGGCCATGGACTTCTCCAAATCGTAGGTAGAAGTCCTGTTTTTGATTTTTATCCTCGGCGTGGAAGAGACAATTGAACTGTGAGTTGAAGTGTCCTGGAACGACTGAAACCCAATAATAAAAAGAGGGAGAAAAGAGGGGCTTACCTTGGCTGAGAGGAAAGATTCCGACCCGGAGATGATTTCCTCTCCTGTTTGGTCCAATTGGCCAGAAGATTTGGAGGCCATGGAGTCTTCCTCAACTTCTTCTTCTCCACTTTCGTCACTTGGCGGAACGACGGATGGCTCTTCTACATCGTCTAACTGAAATTTGCAAAAATGGAATATGTACTCAAAATTTGGAAGGAATTTGTGAGGGATACTATGGAGGAGAGGAACCGACTGTTGCGTAACACACCCCCAGTCAAAGTTTGAGGGCTACAGTTTTTTTTCTCGTCATGCTTGAAATGTGATTGCATGCATTAGATGCGTCTTGATGTGCTCTCCAAGTTGGCATTTGAGTTTTTGAAATTGGCCAAGAAATAGCCGAGATACGGACACAAACACCCGACACTCCCGTCTAATCCCGAAAGTGGGTGTTTGCCCATATATGGGCTCCTAACAGCCCCTTTAAAATTTCATTTCTCTTCCTGGTTCCAGAATAGAGACGCGCTTTTCCCCGAAACCTGATTCTGCGCACTGGACATAAATTTTGCGGCATGGAATCAAAATTCTGGAATTACAAAAGGGAAAAGGAAATACCGCTTACGTATGTCTGGTTCCCTTCTGCATCGCTCTCTTCGTCACTGGAAATGAGAACCTTTCGTCGAGCGGCGATGGACATCCTGAACTGACTAGTCTCCGAATAGAGAACAAGATGATACTGAGGAAAGCTAGAATTACTCCAATGGATCGATTATTCTTGGATTTTAAGAGGAAAGCGAAGCTATTTGACCTGGAAATCGCTTTTATTCGAAGAACAAGGCGATTTTTTGAAAGTATAGGTAATTAAAGATGATAGGGGGAATATAAAGCTTGTTTACATTTTTATTCCTCTAAAAAAGACCCGAAAAAATGGTTAGGAAATAGAGATAAGATAAATTCAAATTTCAAATGCCCGCTAAAGCAGAATATAATACATTTTCGTGCAGACGAGCCTATAAAATGAAAAATTTCGTTAAAAATTCTCGGAGAAATAAAAAATTGGTGATTTTTATGGAATGAAAGTGGTCAATATTATGCGGGTGACATCATACACGGGGTTCCCTCTTCAACAGATGTTATACTTCCAGAAAAGGTGAGCTCCACAGAATAATAATATGTCTCAAAGTCTCCGTTATTAAATCCATAGGTAACCATTGTATCATTATTCATTGATGAAAACTATATATTGACTTTTTTAATAAAAATTTAAATAGAAAACTTACTTGGAAGTGTGTACTGTTCCTGCGGAATCTCAAATATATCGTGTTATCATCTGTATTTACGCTATCCACGCGAATAAATTGGTAAATGCCACCAAATTATTTTGTATCAAAAGTTAGGAAGGGCCTACTTATTGTTACCGAAATAGCCGGTGACCAGATACCATTTGCAGGACGGGCGCAGTCTGTTCAAGGAAGATACAGACATTTACGAGAGAGGAAACAAGCACCGAGAGTCTGGGAAGAGAGGACATCGAACAACTGGAACAGCTAGTCTAGTGAGTTTAATTTCAGTTACCCGGCTACTTTTTGTCTCGGTTACCTGGATGACGTTTCGGAGAGCAGACATGCATTTATCAGACGGGAAAAAGCTGTAGAACAAAAGAATAGACTAGAAAACTCTGGAATCATGTCTCGTTGTGAATTTATGCAGAGAGTCTTGTCATGAAAACAAAGAATCTGGGAAAATATTCAGTTTCTTCGATATCTCTTCCCCTGAACGTTGCATAAGCTACGTTACAGTACCCAAGAATTGGAGTTACTTTGGTAGATAACTTCAGAGTTTCAATGAAAATTAGTCGAGCAAAACCAGTATCATAAATAACAAAACAAATTTATTGATACAAAGTATCTTGTAACAAGTATACCTCCGGCCGTCTTCGACGGCTCTGGGGTGAACAACTCGGTCGAAAAACAGTCGACAGCGCCGGCTCCCCCTTCCCCAAACGCTGTTCTAGTAATTTTCTTGTCGAGTAAGCTTTGACAGTCGGATAAAACCTGACGGTCGAAATATCTGCTTCTCTCACTTTCGGCCGGTAAATCCGTACAGACATACAGACAGACAGACAGACACGCAGACATCTGCTCATTATTAGGGTAGGATTACTATGGTAAGACGCATAGATCCTCTCTTTGGGTGACTGTTGCACCATTAGAACAATAGAGCTGAACACAACAGTACCGTAATGCAAACTCCTCATAATCGAGCTCTGTTGTAATAATGCATTTATCAACTGCACTTCCCATTGATGACACCTGCAAATTTGATTTTAATAAAGGCCTATTCCGACCTGAACATGTGTGCCGTTCAAGTAAAGCCCAATGTAGAGCATCTTATCCGATGTGATGGTCTCTGATAGATGGCACTCTTCATAAAACGAATCCATGTTCTCATCACCCTGTAATATAATCTGCACGTACATTTTCCAACTTTCAACGGTTGAAATGGACTAACCCTAATTTGCAACCAAAATAGTGCTGTTCCATTCGTGTATTGCTCATAATATGCATAAAAAAATTCGCCCTTCCCCACTTGTTCGAAGATCTGAATATATATATATATATATAAGGAGCTGAACTCTCTTCACTGAAAACAGCTTTTAAAACATCTGGAAACGTCAGTACAGGCTTATCAAAAGCGGCGAAGGTTCGATACCATTGGTTTTTTTAAGATAGGGTAATAGGTCACTTGTTCATAGAGGTTCACAAGGCCGAAAAGAATCAATGTGAGGCGGGGAAGGGAGCACATGAAGCAACTGGGGGAAGTCAGTGTGCTGAGTCTCATTTTAGTTACTGGGTAACATTGTATATCGTGTGCTTTCGCTGCCATAGGTAATTTTTCTCTTGTTGAAAAATGTGAGGCAAACAATGAAGCCTTGGTGACTGAAAATCCGTTCTAGGCTCAACAGAAGCTAATAATGTAAAATAGCAGATGTGGCAATAAGTTTTATCAAGTTACCGGTATATCTTATTACTATGGATGTAAGCAAGTCATGATTACCGTAATTTTGGGTCATTTTAGGGTATAGCGGGCCAGAATCCCCGTTTTTGAGCTTCCTGTTCACCGTTTGGATTCAATTTCTCTCCGGGACTAATTACTACTGGACGGCGCTGATTTTACTTCTTTTTAACAAGTAAAAAAATAAGAGAACTCTCTTAAACGATGTTTTAGGACAATAAGATCAAAATTAGCCTTCCGACTACGGAAAGATTCAGAAATGCTGTCTTCCACTTCAAATGCGACAAATTCACGGCGCCGGTTTTAACCCTTCACAGTCAGATTACTGTAACGAACAGTTAATGTTAAAATTTTTTTAAATATCTCCTATTAAATATATACTTTAAAGGGACTGTCAGGGACCTTTTTTTCCGGTAGCGGGTCCCGCAGCGACTGAACTAACTAGCGTCCTCCGCCTTTGGCGCGCTTTGGCGGAACACGAATTTTTGAATTTTTTTCTCGTTTTTTGACATTTTCTGAACGTCTATGGTGACACATTCCGTAAAAATATTACGAATTCGTGCAATTTTGATCGCGCGCCTACCGTAACCAAATAATGTCCCTGACAGTCCCTTTAAAATGATTCTATTATGAGAAGGTCAAGTATAGAAAGTGGGCTATAAATCGAGCCTTTTTACCATTTCAGACGACATAGAGGCTCTCTATGATAGAACACAAGGTTCCGCCTTCTACTTTCGCCCTACCGGCTGGAGTAACATTAACAAAATTGTACTATGGCGTGAAGTAGTCATCAGGCTGCAGACTCCTACCCGTCCCCCTCTGTATCTGTCTACAATTCCAAACACTTATCTCAAATATTCATTGTCACATTCGAGCAGGCTTTTCACAGACAACGACTATAGCCGATGGCCAAAAAGCGATCTGAGTATTCCATTGACCGACATTCGCCAACATTTGTATTGGGCCACCATTGCTAGCAGGGGAGCCAGCAAGGAAATTAAGGTATGGTGGTGACTTGCCGTCATCAGGGGTGTCGTACCACCATCTACAACTGTCGAAATGTTGACCCCAACAAATCATTCCTAGCCAAATATTTGAATTCGTGTTGGAAATGAAGCTAAAAAGGAAGTCTTGCACGGCAAGCGAGGGAATTGTCGGTAGAGTAGCATGTTGATTCTCCCGGCAGAAGATGTTGGCATCGTGGTAGTCCATAGCTCTTTCAAATTCACTAAAGATCTGAAAGAGCATCGGATTCGACGAGAAGAAGCCTCTAGCTCACCCTAAAGCATTGATTCCCATATTGTGTGTATCCCGGATCACAAGGGGTGTTATCTGAAACGGGGGCTTTCTGTACAGGACAAATATATCTTACTTGGAGGCGGAGTCGGTGAAGATATCAGAGGAGGGGTGGGGTTGATCGAATCAGCGGTGCAGACGAAAGGCAGGACAGAATAGCACAGCTCCTTCTGCCACAGGAATATGTCTTCTCTAACGCCGGCACATTGGAAGATACTGGGATCGGCTGGCTGATCTGCTGCCCAGTTGGTGTAAGAAAGTGTGTTATTCGTCGTCCACGTCCATCTTGGAGCCGCAAGGAGATTCGCTCCAATCCAATAGGCAGATGAGTTTAGGTTACCGTTAGTAGCCTGGTAGACAATTTCTATAATTGGCTACTTCTTCATGTTTTCTACAGCTCTTTCCTGCTATGAAGCTATTTTCAAATCCGTTCCGTACTTCTGCCAGGTTTGCTCCGATGGAACGGCAAGTTGACTCCGCTGCCAGGAAGGTATCCGCCCGCTGGTAGTAGATGTAACACCTGGGTCATTTCTATTAGAAGAGCTTCTACCCTTTTACTTGTCAAAGGTGGGGTCGTAGGTTCCTCCGCCAGGGCATGTCGCAGCAAAAATAAGAGAGAAATTGAGAAATAGAAAGGCGAAGAGGGGTCGCATAGGAGAAATGAGCTGATGATAAGGCTAATGGCTGGAAATGGCTAATAAAGTTGTTTCCTATCGGCTATAAACTTGTGGAAAGGCTGACTATGCGCCTTGGTTTTGTGGCCGTAAAGTCCTGGGCTTCGGTCCGCCAGCGGTCAGAACGGCTCGGCTTTTCTTTTGTAAAGTTCTGTAATTCCGACCAAAACCAACGGGACGGAGGAGACTCTAACGCGGACCCTCCATCTGGCAATAATTTTTATGAAGTTACAGTATATCTTATTACTATGGGGACATGGTACAGAGAGCTCCATCTTGCAAGGATATTGCACCATCGGCTGAGAGTGTTATAAAGTAGTGTTTTACTACAAACTTTTCATAATCTAACTCAGCTGTAATAGTGTATTCTTCTGGACCATTACCCATTACATAAAATTTATTATCAGAAGACCTCTGGCAATTTCAGATTTTCAGAAACCGCGACGGCGTTCTCGTTCTAAAAAATACCGTACTCCCTCTTTGTTTCTAGAAAATAGGTAGGGACCGCAAAGTGAAACCTAGATTTTATCGCAGGGCGCTGATTTTAGTATTAGTCGAGAGATCTCATTGTAACTTACAACTTTTGTTTTTAGAGTGACCAAATTGGGCTATCCAGTGTCCAGATATTCGCAATTTAGCAACGCTGGTGCGCAATCGGTTTCCAGTAGAAATTTTGGTCGTTGAGCCAACGATCCACAGGTCGAGGGTTCGATCCCCGCCGACGTCGAAAATTTTTCTGTTAAAGGTCCAGCGCGGAAGATTTTAACCCTATTTTTTTTGGAAAAAGACTAGAGGGGTTTGTATTACTAATAGAGAGAATACGGTAATTTGTTTCAAATCATGGAAAAATAAAAATTCAAATATGAGCGAACCATGAAACTTACAAAAATAACAACAAACAATTCCCCTGTTCCAGAAGAATATTGTTCATAGACTATTTCATAGAAATTCCCTTCCCTGTGAATCGAAAAGAACTAGCCATAAATCAAACGGTGTATTTTCTTCACTAAAAGATTTCAAGATTTCTTAAAATCGGAATAAATGCGAACCATTCAGCATAACCGATGGTCCGATATCATTTGTCTTTTTCTATCGAACTGTATACATATGGGCTATTTATAAAGGGCGGACACTCAATAAGGCTCACAAGGCCGAGCAGTATTAACGGGGCGTGGGGAAAAAAGCCCATGGAGTAGCTGGAGTGGTTAGAGTTCTGAGTTTCATTCCAATTACCCGGTAACATTCTATGTCGTGTACTTCCGCTGACATAAATAATTACAAAATTTCACTCTAGTTGGAAATTCCAGACCAATAAATCAAATTGCGACAGCTAAAAATTCCTTTACTCACCATACGTGGAAGAACTTTTGAGAAGTCTAAAATTAGAATAGAACACCTCAGATCAGTTGGATTCTGATCCCTCAGGCTAGAAACGGGGTGGTTCATTGATTCAATAATGTGTGTCATAATTCCTGCCCTTTCTGTTCAAATAAAATTTGCTGCGTAGAACGTTCATTTCCCGCCTTTCGGGAGAAATCTTGCAAATTCGCCGTCCCTGGCATTATTTACCGATCACCGCGCTAGAATACCCTTTTATGAATCTCTCAGAAGATTACGGTAATGAAACAACGGCCGAGTATGACTATTACGAGGAATACGACTTTACTTCGGCCTATACTGGCGCTATACTGAATATCATAATTATTCCTGTACAACTGCTCGTCGCAAAGGTTGGTTACTGTACCAAATAACGAAATCCAATCCAATTTTCCAGATAATTTGGTCCCATCGCGAATTATGGAACAACGCTTCTTACTGCCTTCTTTTCCGCCTAATAATGGTCGAATTCATACAGTCACTGGCGACCGTAATCTCCGGGATTTTTCCACTGGTTCCAGCATTTTGGCATATGGACTTTCCACGAAAGGTAGGCAAAAGAAAGGGTCACACTTCTTATCTCCATTACCGTAATTCCTCGATAGTCCGATCCCCTGCACCCGTAAAGTCTCGGCAGGAGGATCATCTTTATTCAAAACTGTGACGCCTTTCTACCTTTGTCCTGCCGAGACGTTACGGGTGCAGGGGATTGGACTACCGAGGACCTATCCCTACAGTTCCTACAGTTCCTACAAAACCCAGTAAAACCTTCTTTTCAGTCCTGTGCCGTGGCAATGAGTGCCGGTTTTCTTATGCTCTTCCCATTGATGTCCGAGCTGTCCGTTTTGCGAATTCTGATAATTATGAAAAGAGCTCAACCGGATAAACTGCCTCTTCCCATACTGGTAGGTCTTTTCGAGGAGATCGACTTGAACTTTCGGGGCTTTTTGGAAGATTTGGGATAGAAAATTGCGTTTGACAGGGGCTATACGGTAACGAGGGCATATTGGCTCGGTTCTTGATAGTCCAATCCTCACCCGTAAAGACAAAGATATAAAGGCAACAGAGTTATAACAGTTTTGAATAAAGATAATCCTCCTGCCGAGACTTTACGGGTGCAGGGAATTGGACTATCGAGGACCGAGCCGGCGTTTTGACCCCAGCTCTATTATTTGGGGTACTGTAACACCTCTTTCAGATATTTGAAATCGTCTGTTTCATCCTAATGGTCGCCCTAGGCGTTGGGATCTACATCAACGAGTCGGTTCACTTCTATTACGGCGACTGGGATTTCAAGCACGATATCTTCATGGCGATTCTTAATAATGCCGAGCTCTACGTCTGCTATCCCATGCTCATTCTGACCTATTGTTCCTATTTATTCCTAATTGGGTTAATTTATGGGGTAAATTTCATTTTCCCTCGGCGCGCTGTACACGGTTTCTTCAGATTCGACGGGGGAGTTCAACGGCAGCGAAAGAGGAATGGATCCTATTTGGAGTCAGTACCTTCACTACCGTATACTTCTGTTCTTTGATCGCTTATTTTCAACTATTGGGCTGTAAGGAGGTCACTATTACCGTAATTTTGGGTCATTTTAGGGTATAGCGGGCCAGAATCCCCGTTTTTGAGCTTCCTGTTCACCGTTTGGATTCAATTTCTCTCCGGGACTAATTACTACTGGACGGCGCTGATTTTACTCCTTTTTAACAAGTAAAAAAATAATTTTGATGAGAAGAATAGGAGTGGTTTTAGGACAATAAGATCAAAATTAGACTTCGGACTACGGAAAGATTCGGAAATGTTGTCCACTACTTCAAATACAATGAATTCCCGGCGCCACTTATAAATAGCCTTTCTGATTACTGTAATAAAGAAATTTGTTAATTTTAATATTGGTGGAGTACTGGTAAATTGGGTTTCAAAGGGAAGAAGTAAGCAAGAACAGACGAATCCAAAGCGAGCAAGAGAGTCCATTCATATAGAATATGGGGGTGCTGTCAGCCGGGGGTGGAAGTAATTTCACGTTTCTCAGTTTCCATTTGGCCCAGTTCCATGTTTACAGTCCAAAATTTAGGTTACGACTAGGATGGGTTAGCGGTTTTTTGAACCAAGACCTTGGAAATTCCGTCCGCCAGCACTTTGAACCCATTTTTCTCCTTATTTCAATATTCCCACCCAAAAACTGAATGGCACATCGTAATAAATAAGAAATTCTGTATTTTTTGAACCTAAACATAGCAAATTTTCACTTACTTTTATAAAGAAACACCCCCATTAGATGTCAGCACCGCCTTGGTCTCTCGATAGTCCAATCCCCTGCACCGGTAAAGTCTCGGCAGTTGGATTGTCTTTATTCAAAACTGGTACAAAACTGTGTCGCCTTTATACCTTTGTCTTGCCGAGACTTTACGGGTGCAGGGGATTGAACTGCCGAGGACCCATTAGCTATACGGTAACCTGCGTTCTGTCTTTTCACCCGGTTTTACGGAACTTCTTGAAATATTTGCACACAACTCTGTTAAAATTAAGCCCCTCCGATTTAGGACCCCAAAAACAATAGTCAAAATTAATCTCTACCCATTGAAACACAGGGAAAACAGGCTATAGTAGTCACTCTTCTCGAGATGCACCTGCAGAGGAGGGGGGATTCCCCTCCTCCTCCCTAGCGTGAGTAAATAGTTGTTTATCATCTGGGGGCGTTCGTCGTCTCCTCCTCTTCTTCTCCTTCTTCTTCCTTCCCCCGCCGTGCTTTGTTCCACCACGTCTGCCGCATAACGAAGTATGATAAACGATACCCTGCAGGCCGAAGTGCTAGAGAGAGTTTGGAGTTCCTTTTCCCGGCACTCTGCACTCTCTCCACCCTCCCTTTAAATCATACGCTTAATAGGCGGGAAAAGTTATCATTTAAAAGAGCAATCGAACCAAAAGGGGCCGCTAAAAGGCCGGCAGAGTCGCTTAAAAAGTGCTCCGTTGTGGTGCCATAAAACGCTCAAAGGAGGGCCAACTTGCCCTCGATAATTACCTATTCGGCTCTTTCCCCCAATCTCTGTTTTCTCGCCCTCCTTTCGGCATTTTGGGACGGGACGAGAGGGGAGGGGAGGGGAGGGGGAGGGAAGTGGAGTATACTTCCGTCTTCATCAGTTTTTCTCGGGCAGAAGAGGATCCTCTGCTTCCTTTTTTAGGGCCTCTAAACTACCGGCGATCCAGGCTATAAATTTGTTTTTCATCCAACTTTTGGGGAAAATGAGGAACTGCCACAATTAGACAATTAGACAGCTGCAGCGCTCCTTTGTCCTCAAATATCACCCTTTTCCCTTTATTTTGTCCTTATTATAGCTAAAGGAATGTTACACGTTCGAATCCATCCTTTAAAACCAAAAAATGTGGTTTCTTCGCCACTTTTAGACAGCTAAAAGCACCACAGTTAGACCATTAGCGCACCATGCTGCTCTTTTTTGCCAAAATATAGTCGTTTCCTTCTCATTTGTCCATTTTAGGTGGAGAATTAGCTTGGAAATTTGTGGCGCTCATTTAAAAATAAAGAAAATCACCTCCTCAACCACATTTAGACAACGAAAAGCGCCACAGTTAGACAACTAGACAACCAACCCTCCGTTATCCTTGGCATATCGTCTTTTTTGCCGTTTTCACCCATTTTACCCGTTTCCCCTATTCAATCCAGGTTTCTAAGGTCCAAAAATCTATCTGTTCTCTCTCCCCGACGGCCACCCGTCTTGCTTGTCATCTCTCCGAGCAACTCGGTCAAAACTAGATAAGAGAAAAAGACGAATCCCTAGAGGAAGGGTGCAAATCTGGGAGACGAGTTTTGAATTTTGTTTTTTTTTTGAGCTCGAATTTCTCTGAACTTTTAATTTTCTAATTTTCAGGACAGATGGAATCCGCGGAGCTGTTGTGAGTGATTTTTTTCCCATGTGAAGGAGAGGAATGTCGACGACGACGCGTCTCCTCGGTGAGTGATCGGTTTCATTCTGCTTTTCCGGCCAGGTCCTCTTATAATTATTTTCTATACGAATTACTGGTAGGGATGATCCAAAAATGCAAAAAATAATCCTTCAAAATATGTGAAAATTGAAGTAAAAGAGTCTTTTTCGGGGTTTCCGGGGGTTAAAACCTAAAAATGGTCCCAAAATTAGGTTCAGCTCTAGTTCCCCCAATTCTGAACGTCTGCCCTCACCGTTTCCGCCTGTAAATACTCCCCCCAGCCGAAAAAAGTACGGGACCAGCTCATAGTTGAGGGTCAACCCCGAGCCGAACTGACACACTCGTGCTTCCGTGGCGCAATAGGCAGCGCGTTCGGCTGTTAACCGAAAGGTTGGTGGTTCGAGCCCACCCGGGAGCGAAATATTTTTGCTTTTCTTCTGCTCACTTCTGCTGAACATAGACTGCCCAATTTGCTTGTTTTCCTCTAAAAAATTGTAATTTCTTTTGAAAAACTCCACTTTCCCACCCCTCAATTTATTCATTCTTTTTATTTTCCCTCTCAAAATCCAGGCTTGTTTACGGGGAGCAGGCTCTCTCCCTCGTCTCAATTAAGAGCCTTCCCTCATATCTAATTGCTAGTAGCTCTTGCCCCCCGTTAATTAGGGCGCTTCTTTTAAAAATTCCTATAAATACGATCTTTTCTAAATACAAAATACGGCTTACTTTCCCTATAATACCAAAAAATATGGGAAGAGAGGCCTCTGATCTTCCTTCAAGTCCAACTTGAAGGGGGAGGAGGAGGAATGCCCGACGCATCCATTATGTTGTCAAAGTCCCCCGCAAAAAGTATTCGACAATTGAAACATGTTTAAATAAGAGAAGAGTTTCATCTATCCGTCTTCCCAATTTTTTGAAAAACCCGCCATTCCGGCATTTTTGAAGTCTCATTCTTATACGCTACAGTAACTCAGTAAAGCTACATTTTTTCCATTTTTAAATATTTCTAATCTATTTCTCTCTCTTTATTACCTCCAGCTTACCGTATTTTAGGAGATTCTCTATGGAAACATTCGAAAATTTCAATTTTCCCCGCGCATTCTGCCCTAAAGAGCAAGAGGGCGCCTTCCAGAGTTTCCTCCCGCTTATTTCGGCTTCTTGTCGTTAATAGTCCTTTAAGGGATACTGTAGGCCCTTTTCTACCCATGCAGACCTTTAAAAATGTTATTTCCCCCTGCGAAAACAACGTGGCGAGCTCAAAAAACAAATTGTTAGGGGGAAGGGAAGGAGAGTAGGAGGCAAAGTGCCTCATCGGGCTCAAAAGCTGTTTATTGCCTACTAATTGCCAGCATCAATTCCCCCCTTCTCTCACTGGCACTCTCTCACTCACACTCTTGCAAACATCCACACACATCCACACACACAGACCAATTGAAAAACTCCTTCTTTCTCTTATTCTCTACGGCTATCCCCCCCCCCCCCCCCTTTTCTCCTCAGCGTCATCCCTAGCTCTCGTAAATGGGCACACCCATCGGAAGTCTAACTGAGCTCCGATCTTGTCTCTTTTGGGAGAGAGAGAGGATGGGGAAGACGGGAAAATAGCCAGCGGGTGGAAGAAAGGTAGGAGAGGAAAGCTCACGCGGGGAGTTCTTTATGGAACAAACCAGGGGCCGGACTTTTTGGGGGAGGGGGTTGAGCTTGATCCGTTCCGAGCTCCGGGTGGAGATCCGGCCCGGGTACTTCCCTCACTACTTCTCCACCTCTTCCCCTTAATTCCAGAAAAAACTGAAAAAGAACCTTCACCCCCCGTTGATTGTTCTAGTCAGTATTTACTGCCCTAACCTTCAATTCCATCGACGCACTCCTCAAGCCGAGTTCCTTTTCTCGTTAGGACCTCCGGTGGTTCGGGTCCGTCGGGTTTTGGACCTTAGATCACCGGAATCAACCCGAAACAACCATAGAACTTGGCGCTACCCGGTCTTTTCCGGCCCCCCTGCCAGTTTAGAACCCGAAGACTTCCTCTCTATTTCCCTCAAATACCCGTTCCCCAAAGTCAACCCTCCCCCATTTTCTCGGATTTCGGACTCCTCCTCAAATTTTAAACCCAGGATTTTGGATTCAATCTGGACTAACCCTGGTCCAAACCCGAAACACTCCTGGAGCAAATTTCCATTAAAATGGGCCATCTTTCCCGTCGTTTTGAGTTTTTTTATCGTGGCAGGACCTATAGTTCCCCTACTGTTTTCCCTCCCCTCATTATCCCTTCTAATCGGAAGATGAGCGGGTATAAAACAGTGTAGCAGTTGAATAATTCAGCTGTTTTGCGTGACACTTTAGAAATCTCAAGGAGCAAAGAGGACGGAAGCCGGCCTCCCTATTTTTCGGCCCTTTTCCGTCTCCTCGTTTTCTTCTCCACCCAGTTTTTTCCGAGTAGTACTGCTCCCTGTAGTTGTTTTGATGCTTAATGAATCATCTTCTTCCTCGGTCCACTGGGAGTAGTTGTCGTTGTTTTTTCGGGGAGCCTTTCACCACCCGGGTTGATCCACGAGGCTTCCCCGTCCCTCTGGCTCACATCTGGAAGGCTCATCATTTTTATGAGACTCTTCACTTTATTTCATTGCTTTCTCTATCAGAACGGGGGACGTTTATTCCCTGGGAAAACGGGATAATGACCCATTTTTGATCCATTTTGATCCAAATTTCAAAATAACGGGGGTTCTAGAGGCAAAACTCTCTTCTACCCTTCTATTTTCACTAAAAACCACCATTTTTCTCTCTTCACAGGTAGAAAAATGCGGAAAATTATATTCTTAACCTAAAAATTAAAGAAAAATTGAGTCTAAAAGTCTGGAAGTCAAAAAGGAGAGATCCTAACATTTCCCGCCAAGGTCAGAATTCAAAATCCCTCTCTTTAGCGCCAAATGTTTTACGGTTTTAAGAGATTAAACAACTCTTTCTCTCTCTCTCTTGAAAAGAGAAGTTGATATATTCAGTGTGTTGGTTTATTCGAGGAGACGGGCCGGCAAATGACATTATCGCCAGCTAGAGAGCGTAACTCTGCCTCCTCCCTCCAGGGCCACGGGCCTTCTCTCTCCCGTGCGCCTAAACAACACACACACAGCATATACCCACTTGAGAGAGGAAGAGAGAGGAAGACTAGAAGAAGAAGAACACTTCTTCTACTGCTTAGGGTCCCACCACGAAAATTCTCTTTTCTCCTTTGATTCCCTCCTCTTTATTATATAGCATCGTTTGTTTTCAACTCTTCCCCCTTCTTCCAATTCTTCTTCTCCTTCCCCTTCCCTCACGCGGTGGATGCGAATTCAATTTTGTCCCAGTTTTTAACAAAGAGTTCTCCTCCTCTTTCCTCGCCTTTTATTGTAGTCTAAAGCTAAAAAGAGGGGGAATTTATGGGGAGGAAGAGGGTTAAAGGTCCTAATTAATTTTGGTTGCCTTCTCTCTCTCTCCCTCCCTCCCCTTACGCTTGGATGCTTCCTAGAAACTGAGACCTGGAATTGGCTCACTGCTCTGTGACCACCACCCCTGCTAAAAGTACTTTTAAACCCTACAATTTTCTGGACGGAAATGGCGGGAAATGTGATTTTCCCTTACAAGAGACTCATAGAACGTTTTTGTACGTTTATAGCCCTTCTTCATCTATTTTCTTCCTTTCTCCTTATTTACACCTTTCCTCTTCCTCCTGGGACCCCAATTAATTGTTATTCTTACCGAAAGAGCTCTTCCCTTTGCTCTTTTCCTGTTTTGAACAGCTACCATTTGGAGAACGGATGGAAATGGCCCATTCTTTGCCATTTTCAGCATAAAAACTGTACAGTTCGCTTTCCTCTGCTGTGTCTTTCGGAAATAGATAACAGGGACAATGTAATGCAACAAGACCGCTTGGCGCAACGGTAGCGCGTTCGACTCCAGATCGAAAGGTTGGGTGTTCGAATCACTCAGTGGTCAAAACTTTTTTGCCTTATTCCATTATCCGAAAACCTTCATTTTCCTCTTAAAATTTCCATTCTATTGTACTCTACACCATATAAATATATACACCAGAGAGTTCACTTCCTGATTTCATTAGCCTGCACGTCAAGGCGGAAATCTCATTAGTGTGGAGCTGGGGATCAGTCATCTTACTTTTGTTATATTTCTGCTTGTTAAGGGTCAAATTTCTTCTCTTACTCGAAATAAACTGTTCAATATGGAAATAAATAGAAGGAATCAGAAGAAAAAACGCCAAGGTTCACTAGATACAGATCATTATCATGTCAGGAGTGACTGGCATCCCATTAGGTGAACCCGGGGGTTGGAAAAGGCCGGGGAGACCCATTTCCCGCCTTTTTTCCCCAAAAAAATAACAGAAAAGTAGGCTCTTTTCTACCTCATAATTGGCTCTTGTTTTATTTGTCTTCATTTCCCTCTCTCTCTTCTAAACAGAAGGCATCAGTTTACAGCGCCTGGCCCCTTTATTTGACCAGGAAAACGCCCATATTGTTCCCAAAATTGGGCTCAATTTAATCTAGGCCATTCTACCGTATTCGGTGCTTAAAATCATAGGCACTTCTTTGCCTCCTCCCTTTAAAATTAAATTTCTTTCCCCACGAAGCGCTAATCCCGGTCTTCGGAGCCCCCTCTCTGAAGAACCCCTCCCCGCCTATCTCTCCCTCTCTCGCCGGGCCCCCCTCGGGGGCGCTAATTGCTAAGTACCCCAATTCCTTCCTGTGGTGGCAAATGTTTTCGTCGGCCTGTTCCTGACCTTCTTCTTAATATTACGAGAGAGGCCCGCATTCCTCCAAAAATGCTGGGCAATAATAATGCAGAGGAAGAGAAGCGATCCTGTATGTTTTCCTCTCTCTCTCGTTTTCTAGGGTATTACTGTAATTT
Organism: Oscheius dolichura; assembly: GCA_932521035.1. Classification (NCBI taxonomy): domain Eukaryota; kingdom Metazoa; phylum Nematoda; class Chromadorea; order Rhabditida; family Rhabditidae; genus Oscheius; species Oscheius dolichura. The sequence continues at coordinate 1,184,615 of OW051494.1, read as the reverse complement.
TTAGTAGATTCTTATGTATATTAATATATATTTTTTTAGCGTGTAAGGCGGCAGCCTTGTCGGCTACCATGCTGACAAGGCGAAAGTCATCCCTGCCGTCAGATGGAAAGGGAGAACTTCGCAAGAGGAGAGGCGAATCCGTCGTGGCAATTACGGACATTATTAATCTGGAAGCTAGCGCCATTAATAAAAAACCATCAGGTTAGCTAGGGGCTGTTAAATCTGGTCCTTGTTCATTTGCAAGTCCCTTATTTACCTTCAAAGTTCGAAGGAACGCCTGGAAAAGGCGGGAGGTGCATTGTTAAAGAAGTTGAGAGGTCAGCTAGGGTTCGCCAGAAATAGGCTAGAAGAGAATAACTCTATTTTCAGCCATTTTTAGGGGATTTTTGCGGAGTTTTTGGCGCAGAGTGTGGTTAATAGTGGGTTAAACCTTGAAAGGAGGATCAGGATTGACCTTCTGGTGAATATCGGCTAAAATTTGCCCCCCCATGACAACTCAGTCGGTTTGAGAACCTATTTCGTGACTTTTCCCTGATTCAGGACTCAAAACTGCCGGAAGAACTCCGATTTTTAAACCACTTATGGTTTAGCGAAAGCATGTACCGGTCGCGCAACCTGCCCGGCTCTCTATTTTGGCTCATCTTCCCCAATTTACCTACAATACAGCAGAAATTTAGCCCTGTAGAGCTTCAAGAACACGTTTAGAACAGTAAAACAGTTGAAAATTCTATCCTAACAAATTGTAAATTGGTTACAATGGATTCAAGTCACCAGGAACCGGGACCAGTCCATTTGGCCAAAAATTAGGTTTGAATGACTTCAAAATGGGGAAAACAGGCAGAAGACCAGAGCTTATTAGAGGCATGGAAAAGGCTAATAATTCGTAAATTCTGTTTCCAGAACTCCAACAGAATGACATTCTCCGCGAGGTGATAAAAGTCGCCTGCCTCATGTCGATGATCTCCGTCTGTATCCACACTCCGGCCACTATCGCCATCTGGCCCCCTCTGAACTATGTCATCTTCATCAGTGACTGTATCATTACCCTGATATTTATAATCGAGGCCATTCTCTATATCCATCATAATGGTCTCTTCGAGGTAGGTCCTTATTTTCCAATAGAGGAAGGAGAACTCATTCCAATTTCTGGGTATGTGGGTCTCTCACGCAGTAGACATCATTAGGCAGTCGTAAATGAGGGTCAAGGGGGATAGAGAAGTTTTTCACTGGGAATAATAAGAGAAAATCTTGCTGCGAGACCCATCACAATGTGATTTTTTGGCTCGGTCCGATCCTGCACCCGTAACGTCTCGGCAAGACAAGACAAGGTATAAAGGCGTTTTGTAACAGTTTTGAATAAAGGGGACCCTCCTGCCGAGACTTTACGGGTGCAGGGGATCGGGTTGAGCCGTTTGCTGGCTCAAAATGCCTCAAATTTCCGGTAAAACTCCACTTTTCCCAATTTTTAGAGTGAAAACTCGTATTTTCGAGACAAGTGGTCCCAATTCGACTTCTTCCTCCTGTTGATGCATGCCCTCTCCTGTGGTCTTCACGCCTACGAACTGTTCACCTTATGGTTTCCATCGCTCAACTTAATGGTTCGTTTTTAAAGGTCTATGGATTAATTTACAGTAAGGAACCTCGAAAAATTAGTTCAGAAATACTGTAATTTGTTCCATTTTTCAGTACTGGCCCTCGTTCGGCGCCATCCGCTCTCCCCGACCCTTCATAATGGTCCGCTTCATCCGTTCCATCGTCCGGTTCAAATTACCCAAAAATCGAATTAAACAGATCATGAAGTAAGCCATCTTATTCCTAAATTTCAAATCGAAAATCCATTCTAGGCGCTCCTCCCAACAGATTCAGAATGTCACCATCTTTTTCATGTTCTTCATGACGTTGTATGCCATAATGGGAGTACAGCTCTTCGGTAAGGGATCTTTCCCGTCAGGACTCTAGAATTTCTTCTTCTAGGAAGGATGGACTATCACTGTGTAATGAATGGAACAAATCCACAGAATGTTACAATTGCGGATCTGGCCATTCCTGATACAATGTGCTCCCAGAAAGGGGAAGGTGGGTGGATTCATTTTTTGAGCTACAAGTCATATTTTTTGGGTACTGTAGCTCTCTTTGCAGTCTACCGTTATACAATCAAGTAGTTAAATCAGTTTTAATACAATTTATAAATCCCCGCATCGCTTCGGGACCATTAGACCCGATAGTAGCCTTTGAAGAGCCGATTCCGCCAAAATTCTTCCTTTTTTAGGGTTTTTTTTTGGATTTTAGGATTTTATAATGTACACAACGCTTCAGTTAATATTGTAACATAGTTTGATCTTATTTTTCAAACATTCATTTCGCCGTGAGACCTCTGGCGCGCCCCAGGTTTTTAGCGCACAAATATTGGGATATCCTCCCGTTCTACAAGAATGTCTATAGTATTTTCTTAGTTTTCTGTTAATTAAGAATGTGTTATTTAATCCCTACCACATTCAAAGTTCTAATTGTTCCCGCTTCAATTTCAGGCGGCTACGAATGCCCCGGAAACATGGTCTGCATGAAATTGGATATGTCTGCTCATGCTGAAGGCTTTTATGGAATGTTTGATGATTTCAGTGAGTTTTAGCCGGGGGACTTTGATTGGGATTATATTATTTACCTGGGAAAATGACAAAAATTCCAGTGTCCTCCCTATTTACCGTCTACATGGCCGCCTCACAGGAAGGATGGGTCTATGTGCTCTACGACTGTTTGGATACTTTCCCATCCTACGTGGCGTTTTTCTATTTTGTCACTTTGATTTTCTTCTTGGCCTGGCTTGTAAAGGTTAGCCTCTTTTTCTTAAAAAAAGATACAGTAACCCGTTTAGAATGTTTTCATCGCCGTTATTACGGAAACGTTCGCGGAGATTCGTGTCCAGTTCAGTGAAATGTGGCAGAGTAGGGAAGCCGCAGTGGAAGACACTTTTACACAGGTCAGCAGGGAATTTTTATACCGTATAACCTTGAAAATGGATAAAAATTGACCGATAGACAGTATTCTATGACTATGGATTACGGTAACCAGTACCCGCGCTCATTAGCTTTGGAGCGCCATTACTGGCCATTTCAGCTTGAATTAGACCTTTAAAATGTTTTAAAAGCTTTAAAATCCATTCCCCTCGTTTAAAATTCATTTTCCAGAAATTAGAAAGAGGAGAAAATGGTTGGCGACTAATAGAAGTCGATCACTACAACCGGAGTTCGAACAGTCCTCAATTCCTCAATACAGTACAGCAATTACCCGCTATTTTATAGAATTTTTCCCATTTTAGGCTGTCAGCAGTACAACATTCCAAATAATTATGATGGTTTTGGTGCTATTAAATGCCCTGATCAATGCTTCTCTAGTCTACCGGCATGATTCCTCAGACGCGCCGAGAAAGCTGGTCTATTATTGGATAGAAGTCGGATTCACGATAGTTTTCAATGTTGAAGCGTGTTTGAAAGTTCTGGGTCTCGGATGGAGAGGCTATATTCGACGGGGACAACACAAATTCGAACTGATCCTTTGTATAGGTAAGATAGCCTTTAATTGGGGAGAAACAGACTTTAAAAGGTCAATTTAAAGGTCTAATTCCATTACTTACCGTATTCTATGTAGTCTTGGAGGAAACGGACAAAAATCTAGTAAATTTCGGTCATAAAGAAAATCGAACCCGCTAAAATTTCGTTTATCATTGGTATTTCCGGGTCCCTGGGGTACTGTAGCCAATTTTTCTCATTTCTTTTGGAAGAATTGGTTCATAAATGGCTAAAATAAGGGTATGATACTTTTTGGGATACTGTAGTCCTTGAAACCCCTTCGAAAATCAAATTTTCTCTTCAGGCTCCTCCCTCAACGTCATCTGGCCCCTCTACAATATGAATATCTTCACCTACTTCCAAGTTTTCCGTGTTGCTCGCCTAATTAAAGCCTCTCCCATGCTGGAAGATTTCGTCTACAAGGTACTTTCTCCATTTATAATTCATTCAGTACTAAAAATCCAGATCTTCGGTCCTGGTAAGAAATTAGGCGGTCTGGTCGTCTTCACCTTGGTGCTGCTTTTCATCACTTCGGCCATTTCCCTCCAGTTATTTTGCTACGTACCGAATTTAAAGAAATTCACAACTTTTCCCATGGCATTCATGTCCATGTTCCAAATTATAACACAAGAAGGATGGACAGATGTCGTGGTGGACATATTGAGAGCGACAAATGAGAATCTCGTTCCCCTAGTGGCGCTATATTTCGTCGGCTACCACCTTTTGGTCACTTTGGTGAGTTTTTAGACTTTATAGTATGCCTAGCTGGTTCTCTTATGGGTCCTGAAGCGATGTAACCCATAAAATTGAATTATTCAAGCGCGCAATCGTTTCAGGACCCTACACCGCGCCAGTCCGTTCAAATCTCGTTCAAACCCATATTTTTTTTTCTTTTTTTTAGATTGTGCTTTCCCTTTTCGTTGCCGTCATCCTGGATAACTTGGAAATGGACGAAGAGTTGAAAAAAGTCAAACAATTAAAAGCCAGGGAGCAGAATGCCATCAAAACGACCCTTCCTTGGAGGCTGCGGGTCTTCAACCGGTTTCCAACCGCTCCACAGATGATTTCCTTGAGAAAAGTCTGGATTTTTTTATTAATATAAGTAAAAAATGGCTTAGATCTCTTCTGAATTCCCGCTTCCAAAAATAAGAGACTCTTTTACCAGGCAATTCGCTGAGGAGGAGGAAAATGCCCAGGATCACCTGGAAAGTGGGTTATTTTTTGAATTTTTATGCTTTTCCCGCCAAGATGGAATATTTTAAAGCGGTTAAAATTTCCAGATGAGAATATGGGACAGAATCGTTGTATTTTCCGGAAGGCAATAATGCTCAAGGCGAGAAAACGCCTCACTTTGAGGCATATTGGTCAAAATTCCAGTAAGAGCATATTGACCTGTCTAATTGAGTCAGTTTTCCTATTAATCATCTTAATGTATATGGTATTTTCAGTGATTCCAATAAAAATAGAGGTCTCTACTCTGATTCTAATCAATTCCTCCATGGATCAGCCCGTGGGCAGCATAAAGGAACGCTGGGGGTCCGAACCCGCGGCCTAGCTTCCCTCAAGGCTAAAAATCACCTCTCCGAGGGGCTTATGGTAATTTCTCCCTTCCTTTCCCGCCTTAATCCGGATTTAAATTATTCAGAAGAAAGAGAATGGCGACCTGCGACCGTCGGATTCAGCTCCGAAGGAGCAAAACAAAGGAGAATTTGATTTCAAAGCCCTGCAGCAGAAAAGAGCCCATGCGGAGATAACCAGAAACCGGATTGAGGAAGAAATGAGAGAGAATCATCCAATGTTCGATCGGCCGCTCTTCGCAGTGGGAAGGGACTCGAAATTTAGGAGATTGTGCAAGAAATTGGGTTGGTTTTGAAGGGAAAACATTCGCTAAAAAATACTGTTGTGGTTTTTGGTTTAAAATAGGAAAAATTATCGCGTTGGGACCTTTTTTGGCGCGCTAAAGTCATTTGAGTTTCAATTTGGGGTAATTGGCCCATCTATGGGGTAAATTTGGCCGATCTAGACTGATTTAGACCTTTAAAAATTTAGTTTTGAGACTGTACCTCTTTTTAAAGGGGTTACGGTAGCGTGAAGACCGTCTGTTCCAAAATTCTATGCCCATTTTTCAGTCCACTCTCAATACAATCCAGAAACCATCGACCCAATTACTGGAAAACAGACTCAGCTGAAATACAAGCAACTACAGTAAGCCTCCCTCTTTTTTTTCTAGATTTTTCCCCATTTTTAGTGAATTCATCGGCCTACTGACCTACCTGGACTGGACAATGGTAATAGTGATCTCTGTTTCTTGCTGGTCCATGCTATTCGAAAGCCCATGGCCCACGACAGGAGAGAATTTGATCTTTAACAATATGTACCTCCAGGTAGGGTTACTGTAACTATTTTTAAGTTAATTGTGATTTTCAGATAACGGAATATTTGTTCGTCTTCGCGATGACTGTCGAATTGGCGCTGAAGGTACTAGCCAATGGGCTGTTTTTCACTCCGAAGGCGGTTATTAAGGATTTTGGGGATATTATGACCTTCTTCATTTATATTGTGAGTCTCTTTTTCATTTACAAAAATCGTTCATGGGTCTCGAAGCGAATACAGCTCGATAACATTTGAAATAACCCTAGAAGCAAAAAAATTGGTGCCATGACCGTTTGGGAATTCCAGAGAACTCCAAACCTCGGTGGTGATCCCACAACGAATTGGTAAATTTAACAAAGTATATTTCGTTAATATTCAATCGCTGCGAGACCTGTATTTCTAAATATGCGCTCTAGATCTCTTATAACACGTTTTACGGTCCTAAACCCTAATTCCCCCGTTCCAGACAAGTGTCATCTACCTGATCTGGATGCCCGAAGAAGTAGAAATCAACAGCTGGGCCCAGCTGCTTATGATTTTCCGAGCGATGCGCCCTCTCCGTATATATACCCTTGTTCCCCATATCCGCAGAGTCGTCGTCGAGTTGTGCCGCGGTTTCAAAGAGATCCTCCTCGTCACGGTTCTTCTAATCGTCTTGATGTTTGTCTTTGCCAGTTTTGGAGTTCAAATTGTCGGCGGGAAGTTGGCTGCCTGTAATGATCCTACAATCACCGAACGGGTAGGCCTTCGTCCCACTTTAAGATTTTGATTTTTTTAGGATAACTGCACGGGTCTGTTTAAACAGAAGCTTTTTGTCACGAGAATGGAAGTCTATGGGAAAAATGACGACCGTCTCCATCCGATGATATTGGTCCCCAGGGTCTGGTAAGCTGTTTTTCCCGCTCAATTTCAAATTTAAAAAGTTACAATAACCCAAAATCGTTTTAGGACGAATCCCCGAAATTTTAACTTCGATCACATTGGGAATGCCATGCTCGCCCTCTTCGAGACCCTCTCCTACAAGGGATGGAATGTGATCAGGGATATTTTATACCTCCGACAAGGACCTGTTAGTTTTACCCTATTTTAGCCATATTTTCGCCTTTAAATTGGCTTAAAATCGCCTAAAACGGGATATTTTTCCAGTGGGCAGTGCTCTTCATCCATATCTACGTCTTCATCGGTTGTATGATTGGGCTGACTCTATTTGTGGGCGTTGTTATCGCCAATTACACCGAAAACAGGGTAAATATAGTATATTTTAGGGTTTAAATGTCTAAATCTAGGGTACAGCTCTCTTAACCGTTGATCAACGCCGGTGGGCAGACTTGAAAGCCCGTCTGAAGATGGCCCAGCCCCTCCACGTCCCGCCAAAGCCTCCAGAGAGCGCAAAAGTTCGCAGCTTCCTCTATGATTTGACCCTTCATCGACAGTTTAAAAAGGTTTATTCCCGGCCAATTTATAATAGAAAACGGAAATTTAGGCCTTCGTTTTTCTGGTAATTATCAACAGCTTCACGTTATTCAAGCCCTGGAACGTTGAGGAAGAAAAGCAGAGCCCGAGGCAGGTCTTCGCCTTGACTCTACTCTCAGCTATCTGCAATATCCTGTTTTTAATCGAGGTGGGGCCTTTTTAACATTTAACGAACTGCTTTAAAGACCTTGAACTTTAATCCAAAGGGTTTCGGAGCGAATGAAAGCCTAGATTCCCTAGTTCTTTGGTACAATCCAGTATATTCGCTTCGGGACCTGATTTGGAGCTCGTAAATGGACTTTCAAATCTTTTACAGTATTTTAAAGGACTAATACCGTCTCCACTTCAGATTCTCCTCAAAATGATAGCCTTCACTTTCCGCGGTTTTTGGCAATCTCGACGAAATCGAATCGACCTGGCGATTACCGTATTCGGCTGCGCCTGGATTGTTTTCCACTTTCTATTTCAAGGTTTTCTCCACTTTTTTTAACCAAAAAATGGCCTATTTTTCAGTACCGGCCTATTTTGCTGGAGGAATAACCGAATGGAAGAGATTGACCTACACTTTCGGCTACATGGTCGTCATCTTTAGGTTCTTCACTATTGCAGGTGGGAAAAAGAGATAATTGGTCAAGAAAAAGTGAAAAAGAAAGCAAGGGACTGCATTTATTTACTACGTAACTGTATATACAGTAATCTAGGAGTTATATTATTTTTTTTCTCGTCGAATTAGCCGCCTCTTTTCCTCTGGATTAGGTGGTATTCAGTCGGTGCTGGCTCGTCTTGGCCATGACGACTTCCTGGCTGCCAGCGGCCGGCATCTTGTTGTCCGCCACGTTTTCACCGCTACCACCGGAAGAGGTGACCTCGGCACTGCCAGTGGTGGGAGGAGGAGTGGCCGGCATGGCCACCGGCGGCGGGGCCCAGGGAGGATTGGTCGAGAGACACGAGCGGGTGGTGACGAAGCCGACGGCCAGCTCGGCCAGCGGCTTCGGCTTGACCTTCTTCCAGCGCTTCTCGCTCTCGGAGTCGGGCGGTTCAATCTCGCGGAAGAGCAGCGCCATGGGAGGCTCCTTGGGACCGCGGGTGGCGGGCGTCTTGGCCCTCGGCTCCTTCTCCCCCCTCGTCCTCTCCTTCGTCCTCTCCCTCGTCCTCTCCCTCCTGATCCGTGCCGTCTTCTGTCCCGAGGTCTCGCTCTCCATCGTCGTCGCCTCCGTCGTCTGGTCGTTGTGTCCCTTGTAGAGGATGTAAATGCGCTGCTTGGCGATGTCCCGGCCGGCCAGTCCCCTCACGAATTTCTGATTCTTCCACAACTTTTCGGGGTCCGTGTCGGCCGACGGGAGCACCACCGTGTAGATGCAGGTGAAGTGGTCATTCGGCGGCACCGGCTGTCCCGGCCGAATCCCGGAAAAAGTCAGCCGGACCTCCGTCTTCGCCCCGGCCTCCGCCTTGCCATACGTCGGCCGCATCTTGTACAGTCCGGGCCGGGTGCTCTTCATCTTGAAGATCAGCGTCTTGTTGCCGGGGTTGTGAACTATCAAAGCCACCGCCTGCTTCCTCGCGTCCGGCATAAACGTCACACTCTCACACGGATCGAAGTACACCTTCTCCAGAGCCATTCCTGAAAGCGAATGACGGCCAAAATGACCCGGGTTCAACTACCGCTTTTAATCCTCTTATACCAGTTTAATTCGGTCAAAATGGTTCTTCAAAAGGCGGGAGAATTTGAATTTATTACCGTAACCAATGGCTGATTTCATAAGGCGCTGTCCCGGCTATATATCGAGGACGCGCGTTTACAGGGAACGTGATGGATGGCCTTGAGACCTTCTGAAGGATTACTGTAACTCATTTTAATCGTTCCAGGACGCCGTTCCACCCTAAAAATGCTGATGTTAACCGTCGTCATGTCCATGGTCCGTTCCCTCTTCATTATCGCGGCTATGTTCCTTCTCGTCTTATTTTACGCCTATACTGGAGTGATCCTCTTCGGGATGGTTAAATACGGCCAGGCTGTTAGCAAGTAAGAACAATTGGGAGTTTTTAAAGGTCTAAAAACATTTTAGGCACGTCAATTTTAGAAATGGAAGGGAGGCCTTGGTCGTTTTGTTCAGAAGTGTGACGGGAGAGGATTGGAACGATATTATGCACGATTGCATGGTAAGGAGAGGATTTTACCATTTTAAACTTCAAATTCCCGCTCCCTACCGTAATCCAGCTTCAAAAATCCAAAAATTTCCAGCGTTCCCCGCCATTCTGCTACTGGGACGAGGGGCTGAACTATTGGGAGACGGATTGCGGCAACTACTTCGGGGCTATTATCTATTTCTGTTCATTCTACCTCATCATCACCTACATTGTCCTGAATCTGCTTGTCGCCATCATTATGGAAAATTTCTCCCTGTTCTATTCAAGTGAAGAAGACGCCCTCCTCTCCTATGCGGATATCAGGAACTTTCAACAAGTTTGGAACATCGTCGACCAGGATCAGAAGGTACAGACCATGGAATTCCGCGGCTCTTCGAGTTTTTTTGGCCCCTTGACTCATGGTTACCGTAAGAAATCCAATTCTGCTGGTCCTATAACGAAGAGACCAGTTAGACTTTAACCCTGGAATTTGGATAAAAGATACACATCACCAAATTTTCAGAGATCTATCCCAGTACGACGAGTAAAATTCCTTCTCCGACTACTAAAAGGCCGACTGGAAGTGGACCCGAATAAAGATCGCCTCCTATTCAAGCACATGTGCTACGAGATGGAGAGGCTCCACAACGGGGAGGATGTTTCCTTTCATGACGTTTTGAAGTAAGTGATTCTTTACATTATGTTATATTTAAAAATTTTGCCATTTTCTCCTGATTGGGGGGGATATATTTATTTTTCAAAATGTAGATTCTAATAACGAGAAAAACGGGCATTTATGCGGAAGAATTGGTAAAATTTGAATGGTGCGCTGTTCCCGTCATTTCTGCAGTTTTTTTCCCAATTTTTCGGTTAAAATATCCGTTACAGTATGCTCTCCTACCGTAGTGTGGATATTCGAAAAAGTCTTCAACTGGAAGAGTTGCTCCAACGAGAGGAGTTGGAATACATAATTGAGGAAGAAGTAGCCAAGCAGACCATCAGAAACTGGCTGGAAAGCTGCCTTCGGAGGAGGAAATTCGCCCAAACTAATGTATTTACTTTTAGTTAAATATACAAATCATGGATGTGTTTAGATGGAAACGATCCTTCCGCCAAGTACTCTCCACAGGTTGAGTTGCTTCCTGCCATCCTTCCCTCATGGCAGCTCCTCCCAGAATATTGCGGCCTCGCTGGCTGGAACTCCTCCACCGGTTCAGGTATCGATAGAATTACAATATAAAAGGGTAGATAATACGGAGAAGGATGGGAGCATTCAAATTGTATTACATTTACTTCTACCCCAAAAACCGTATACCCTGACAGCTTTATTTCTTGTTTTCTTATCAAATTCATTACCGTAACCGGCAATCGCGCCTTCTCCTCTTTCTATCGATATTTACCGTATCCCTGTCAGATATTATATTTGTAGGTGCAAAAATATTAGAGACTATAGGGTGGTTTCAGGTCAACGAGTCCTTCGACTCCAAAGATAGCGTTGACGAAGACGCGACGAAGAAGAGACGGCGCCGTAACAGTATCCCAGAACTTGTTGGAGAAGCCAAGAAGTTCGTTTTGGGTATCTCAAAGAAGGAAAAGCAGTTGAAGGATAGGAGAGGGACACTGAAACAGATTCAGGTAGCCATAATCTTTGTTTAATAGAGTTGAAAACTTTAGATGCCCACATATGAACTCCCGGAGCTGGAAGAGAAGGCCGAGTTGGACGTGGATCGACGGCATTCAATAGACGCTGCGGTGGCAAATAATGGTCCGTTTTCCCCCCTTTCCCTCTTCAAAAAAGTCTTTTCTCCTTTAAAATCTACTCCTTTTCCAGATTCAGCCGAATTAAACATGAGTTTCCAACGAGATACACCGGTACTGGAAATGGAGCCGCTGAATTTGGGGCCGGAAGTTCAACTCTGGTGGAAGGAACTCTGTGCTGAAACGTAGAAATAGAACCAATTTTATTCTGGGTAATTAGGGAAAAACTGCCAAAAAAAGGTTAATTTATCACGGGTACAATGAAATCTGGTGAAATTCCTCTTCAAAGAGGGAAACAACAAAATGAAACCTCGGTGCTTTACAGAGAATAAATATTCTATTTTTCCGTGTTTTGTGGTCGAAACGGGGAGGAATCTTTCAGCATACTTCCACCAGGTGTTCATATCTTCGACGGCATGTGGTGGAAAGGTAGGGAGGGGGGATCACATTGGAATGGTCAAGGCACCTCATGGCGGCTGACTTCTTCGGTGTGTCCACAATCTGCAAGAAAATGGCCATTGGAAGGAGAGAGAAGCTTGGCATACCAGTTGGTCAGCAGTTATTTGTTTCTCAGCCGGCTTCCAGATGGCAGTGAAAACTTCCCGGAAAAGCAAAAAAAAGGCCTGTTCGTAATTTATCCGCAAAGATGACGGAAATGACTTGGTGGCATCAATCTCGTGACCTAAATGACCGTTTTTCCAGAAAATTGATTACTAACAATCTACTCCTACGAACATTTTGATACGCAACGTTTGTAAGATGGCGCAAACTTTAGGATCTATCATGTCCTACCGTATATACACAACAAAAAAGAGAACAATACTGGTTCAGTTAAACTGTAATCAAATCACGGCTATTCCTTTATTAGAGATTATCCCAGTAATTCGGCTGTCCACGAGCGGTGGCTACTTCTTTCGAGACGGCCTCTTTTGAAGAGGCTTCCTTCGAGTTGTTCGCAGTTTTCATCACATCATGAACTGGTGCACCGCGGTCTGGATCATCGTCGCCTGGACTCAAGGGGTTTGCTTCTATTTGGCCCTTGTCGAGTGGCAGCAGCTGGTCTCCTTTCTGATCGGCCACCTTGCCCTTCTTCGTCAATTTGCTCTTGATCCATTTGCGATTGTAGATGCCCGCGCCGACCAAGCCGACCAGAAGAAGAGTACCCCCAGCGATGCCGCCGACGAGAGGAACTGAAACCCATTATAACCACTTCAATTGCATAAAGAATACATACCGTCACTGCCCGTCTGCCCCTGTGCCGAGCCCTTGCCGGCCCCGACGTAGTTACACGCGGCTCCTCCACTGGTACAGGCGGCCCGCTGCGAAGAGGGGAGAAAATGCAAATCCTTCAGCTTCGGATTGTTGTAGATGCTAATGACCGGCATCGCACCTCCGACTACCATAATATTAGCAATTTTAGGCATCTTCAGAGTCTCCAACTTGACATTATTCGAGACTTGAAGGGCGGGAACTAAATTTTGTTTATAAGATCGAAAATTGAGGAATGCCAACCTTTAGAACTGGAAATCTCCTCAAGTTTAGGAAAGTCCAGATTGACCTGGGTCGTGCCGTCGATCTTGAGGCTTCCCTCGATGGTCTTCAAGTCCTTTAGCTGGGCAGAGGGAGTATTGCTGTCGATGGACAAGTCACCAATGAAAACAACACAGTCTCCGTCAGTCAGTGAGGTACAAGTTTTGTCTGAAAAGTCCATTTTAGTGGGTGATTCAAGCATTTCTCGACTAGAAACTCAGTGGAAGGGACCTACCACACTTTTGTTTTCCCACGGCCCCAGTCGTCTTCAACTTAAGGAAGGAGGGAAGACACAGCTTGGGATTGTTGTCGGCCTTGTGTTCTCCGGTACAAGTGAACGTCGTGTTGGCGAGGAAATTCAAGTTCGACAGACCGGTGTTCTGTACCGTGAGACAGCCCGCCACTTCCTTGATACTCAAGTCTGCCGGCTTGACGTCGTTCTTCAATCCGTCCAGGACCAAAGCCCCCTTGATGTGGGTACAGAGATGAAGCTGGGAGATATCCGTGACGGCATTCGGGACATTGCAATGGACCGTGGATTTGTCCGGCTGGCGGAGAGTAAACATGGGGCTGAATTGAATCTTGTCCATCGTGAGCTTTGGATTGTCGGTAATCGTCAGAGATTCCGCCTGCTTTAGAGACATCATCTCCAGCTTCGTCAAATCCTGATTATTCTTAATGACGAGACCTGAAGTTCCATGTATTACTTCGATAAGAGATGGAATACCTTTCGTCGTCTCCAGACGAACCAGACTGAGTGTGACGGCATTGGTATTCTGGATGGTCAGGTCGCCAGTTGCCGACAGCAGACGGTCCTTCTTGTGAAACAGAGTAGGATCCGTAAACCACGTGCTAATATCCACCACGCCGTTGATCTCCCTGCAGATGATGTACTTGTGGAGAGCCGTGGACGAGTCACAAGTTTTGGCTGAAAAAAACCTCGATTAGAACCGATGTTGGGGCGATCACAGTTCAAATGTCCCCGGTGACTGATTGCTACGGTATCTCGAGTAAACAACTCACTGCAACTGGCTCCGTGCATCTCAATAAAGACATTCATTTTGGGAGGATAGTACCCGACGACGGTCGCCATCTTCTGGTCACAGAGACCCGTGTTGTTGTGGATCTCCGACTGGACACCAGGCTGGTCGCAGACCAAGTTGCCGGCAGTGGGGTACGGTATTTTGATGGACCCTTGACTCATATCCGTATTGACGAGCCGAAGACAGGTTCTGTTATCAGCTAATGTCAGATCTCCAATCTTTAGGTTCTCCAGGTTCAAATCTCCCTTGATGATCTTGCAACCATCCAACAAATCCTGTGAAGGAAGAGTATAGACAGCGGGATCGAGTGGATCTTGGAATGTGCATTCTGAAAGGGAGTACGGTAACTCAATAAGGCGGAATAATACCATTGACTACCGCTTGAATATAGGAATTATTATTTTTCCTTCCATCAAACATCGTGATATCAATAGTCTTCGGATCAAGCAAAGGATTGTTGTAGAAGAGAATTTGGACCGGATTGTTTGGATTAAATGTATTCACATTCAGCTTGATCTCTTTCAGCTTCGGATTGTTCCTAATCTCAACAGCGAGTTCATCTGAACGTGCGCCAAATTTTAGTGAGCTTTTCTAAATTACTAGGTGGTGGATTGGTCGGTAACCATTCATTTATCTGTCCAAAATCCAACTTTTCCAGATTTTGATTGCCAACGATTTTAATACCAGCACCGAGCTTTGCCTGTAACATAAAAGTACCCCGTAAGATACGCAGATCATATAAACCGGAAATAAATAATCAAAAATACCGGTGATGTGGCTTTTGCGAAAAATCCGTTGATTTCAGCTTGCGAAATATTGGAAAAATCCAGAACAATAAAGTTGTTGAGATTACCAATGGAAGGAAAGCCCGCTGAATTAAATGTGCATTTGTTCCACTCAGCAAAAGATTGCGTGTCATCCAGACGCCCACCTAAAGATTACGGGTATTAATTCGGAATGCTAATTACTAACAATCTAGTGCAGGGGCTGATCCAGAAGTCGTTCCCGCACCAGCGGCCAGCAGTAGAAAGAGGAGTCGAAAGATAGCAGCCTTCCAGAAGGCGGAAGACATCACGAATGAGACGAGAATGGCCGGAGAATGGCCGGGGATTACCTATCCTCATCTTTTTCGTGTCCAGTCCGGTTTATTTCTTGCCAATTACCGTCGGCCGATTTCTTCCGTCCGTTTTATCCATTTCTTGGGCAAATACTTTTGTCGAACGGTGTAAACTCGGAAATTAGCATAATCCTTTCGTGGAAAATGGTTCATCGGTTCCACGAGTTTAATTAGATCAAGTTTGGTTTCAAAAGAAGCGGGAGAATTTGAACCAGCCGCGTGAGGAAGGACTACCAGACGGCGAACGGCATCTACCGGAGGCACAGGTGCACGGAGTCGAAGAAGAGAGCCTCCCGGGAGGACACGTGCCGCATTTGTCGGGCCTATGTCCAGTGGGCCGGGCAGATGTACCTGCTGAGCCTGGAGGATGAGCGCTACCCGGCAGAGGTGATGGACAGACTCGAGAAGGATGCTGAGGAGGGAAGCCAAGCGACAGGAGGAGAGGCGGCTGGAGAAGACACAGAGGTCGCTGGACAGGACACAGTCGGAGGTGGCCGAGGAGGACGGGGACAGGAAGGAGAAGAGGATGAAGGAAGAGAAGAAGGACGGGCAGACGGAGAGGAAGACGGCGAGAGAGAGACGGAAGGATCCGGGATGACGAGAAAAGAAGAGCGAACAGAGAAAGAGATCACACTTCACAATAAAATATACTGGCCATTTACTGATCTATATCAGCCGATATAGCCCATACAGGGCACGAGCATTTCCAACGGAAAGGGCAGGTGTTACAATATCTTTTAGCAGTTTCGTGATCAAACCAGCGGCAGCCTACGGCAATGAGGCGCCCTGGGCGCCCGTTGAACCACTCATGTACGCGCCTTCGGGGTTGAACTACATGAAGATTTTCTTGAGCAGCGGGGCTTATTTCACCTGCTATCGGTCTGCTTCTTGTTTCGCTAGACTTGTCCCTGCTAGGAGACAACCATAAAGACATGGGTGATAATTTATTTGATGAAAGATTTTGTTAGCGAGAACTTATTGACCAAAAAGAAACTGTCAGAACTCGGCAAAAAGCGGTAAGCGACTAGTTTTCTCCATAATCCCGCGTCTCCCCCCTTGCCGGCCATTGTCTCGCCTTCCAAAGTTGTGCTTGGCCCGTCCGTCGAAAATGCAGCCGCAGTCGCCGTTACCCGATCCGCCTGCCGAATTGGACATCGGCCAACGGATAAAGAAGACGATCGAAGAGCTGGAAATATTGGAAAGGGGCCTCTACAGGATGCGAATGGAATGTGAGCAGCGTTACGCCATCTGGGATGTGATCCAGTCGGAGATGGCCGTACTCGAGGAGCAGGCCACCATCTACCGCTACAAGATGGACAAGACCCAGGACCAGCCGACGGAGAAGGGCGGAGGCGGCTAGTCCCCCGAGAGCCACCAGGTGAAAAAATAAAGATTCGTTGATAAAGATTCCGTATACCGTAAAGATTTATTCATTTTTCTTCTCATGTTTTTTTATAATACCGTAACTTGTTGTCGATGGAGCGGCGGCTTGTGGTGGTGGTTAACGATGCTGGCGCCGGTTCCTTTTGAGAGACTGCTCGGCTTGTCGGGCACAGGACACACCCAGCGGGATTTGATCTCCTTGCGGAGGGCAGTACTCAGGGCCAATAGAACGGGGCCGTTGAGAATTATGAGGAGGTAGAAGTAGGCATAGATCTGAACAGGGGGGGATTTTAATGGCGGGATTTTTGATTGAGAGTCACGCGGCGCCCATTCTGGCTTCAAATTGGCCGCAAATTTTCCAGTTTTCCCCATTTTTCTTGGTCAAAAATAGACAGCAGATAGGCCAACACCCCTTATTTCGTCTTGTGACCCGTTTAATTAGTGAAATATTTTGGAAAGGGTCCCGGAATTTCCGTCTAACAACGGCTGCAACAATTGGACAATTGAACTAGCGTCATTTCCTCCACCTGTCAATTCAACCTCAACATTTTCTCCTCGAAATAGCGACGCCGTTAAAAAAGCTGCAGCTGCAGAGAATTGAATTTCCAGGGTTAAAAAAATTAGAAAGAAAAAGACAAGGTTGCACGGGGCCATTTGACGGCATAAATCAGAAAATCGACACCTTTTGGCTATAAATGGCTTGGGTGTACCGTTTGTCTCACTTTTAGACCTTTCATCAGATCAAACGTTCTTCAGATTAGAAAGAATGGGTCAAAAAGAAGTTCAGGAGAAAAGTACGCGGTCTTTACACTCGGGAAATCGGCTCTTTTCTGGTTTTAAAGGACTGGCTAGGCTTGTAAAGAGCGGAACGGATCTAGGGAGGTTTTGGAACTGGGTCTAGGGCTGCATAAAGGTCCAAGAGACTCCTGGACGTCTACCATAGAAATTTCTATGGTCTCATCAGTTCGACAAAATTTAAATTCTCGGTCCCAGCCCGACGGATCTTCCTAAAACCCTAGAGCCCTTGACTCGGTTCTCAGTAGTCCGACCCCCTGCACCCGTAAAGTCTTGGCAGGAAGATCCTCTTTATTAAAAACTGTTACAAAACTCTGACGTCTTTATACCATTGTCTTGCCGAGATTTTACTGGTGCAGGATCGATCCGAGCCAAAAATCACATTGTGATGGGTCCCGCCGTGATTTTCTCTTATTATTCCCAATGAAAAACTTCTCTATCCCCCTTGATCCTCATTTACGACTGCCTAATGATACCTTTGTCTTGCCGGGACTTTACGGGTGCGGGGGATCGGATTATCGAGGGCCGAGCCTTATTCGCCTTATTCGACCACGGAGGTCCTGCCAGTTTTTTTCATTTGCCTGTCTAACCCCTCCATTAATTCTTTCCTCCAACTTACATTGGTGCTGATAAAGGCCAGTAGCCAGTGTCCCTGTGTTGAAATGTTCAGGGCCGAGACAATTTCATAGGTCGCCTCGCAGAAATAACAAATTCCTCGAATAACGGTGAAGAAAGCAGAAGTCTAAAAGAATGTCGGTTTCCTGTCCCTGGGAAAGGTCCCACTTCCTGTTTCAGGGTACGGTTGTTGCTCTTTCTCATCTTCATCGCCTTATGGACAGCCAGCGGACCGACAATACAACAGTTGAACTCGAAAGTGAAGACCAGCACCGCCGTGACAATTCCCATTATACCGTAATCCGTCTTCGACGAACAGAAGCCGCTGGTGATTGTGAACTTTCTCTCGATGATTAAGAAATGAATATGACAGCCGAGGGAGAATAGGATACAGATAAGCAGAATGGGAAGGTAGTGACGCTTGTGCCAGATCTGCAAATAAAACGAGTCGGGGAAGTAACAGGTTGCAAAGAACAGCATGAAATGGTTTTGCTCCCTTTGGCTGCAGGACGAAACAATGGGAATCTTGGAGTTCTGAACCCGAGAACCTATGATTTTGCCGCAGATAAGGACCACGTTCCTGTGGAAAACCGCCCAGGTTGAAAATCCCAGACATTACGGTTCGGTTCCCGATAGTCCGATCCCCTGCACCCGTAAACTCTCGGCAAGACAAAGGTATAAAGGCGCCAGAGTTTTGTAACTCTGTTGAATAAAGATGATCCTCCTGCCGAGACTTTACGGGTGCGGGGGATCGGACTATCAGGGGCCGAACCGAAATAACTACAAAAAAAAGACAAACAACCTGCAAAACTTCTACTGGAAACCTCGTTGCAGTTGGAACACGAAAAATTCAACTTTCAGCGGGTTTTCAAAAAGGATTACGGCAGCTTACGTTTATTATGGAGGGGAATAGGCTCTATAAGCTCTGTGGAGAGCTATTTTTTGAATTAGTCCAGAAATTCAAGAAAAACAGTCAAGAAATTCACAGATATGATGTTACAGTATTCCTGGCCTGGGAACCACTACTCTAATTTTTTTTGGCCATTCCCTTTAAAGTGACTGTCAGGGACCTATAATAGCGCTCACGGGTCCCACAGCAAAGTGAACGACCACTTCGCATTTTGCAATATATAGAAAATATATTACTTTATAGAAAACGGAAAGTCCGGTCAAACCAGGGTCATTCGACACAGTTTTTTACCCTGATTCCGATGGTGCTTTAGGTTTTTTCAAAGGTGCTAAGTTCACTATTTGCCATTTTGGTCTTTTGCGTGCACTACAGTAACCCACATAGCTCCCTGACAGTCCCTTTAAACGGTCTTCCTCTTTTAGGGATAACTTTCCCAGCATCATAGAAATCTTGCCGTTTATTTCCTCCCCGAACTAATGATCTTCTAACCTCTAGAAGATAAGTAGCCCCCTCTCCTCCGCGCAGATGGCGGATGTCTGATGTCCTACTGTAGTCCCCCCGCTGGATAAGTTCCCCCTTTCGGCTAGACTCTCTTTATCAGTTCTGTTCGAGACAGCACATTTCTACATCTCTAAAAGTCGAAGGTAACAGGACGATTATCTTTATAGTCGGGTGTCATTACTTATTATTGATATGTACCTGCGTCAGGAGTTCAAATGAACGCAATTTTGCAAAAGAATGGTCTAGATGAGCTGGCATTCACGAGTCGCCAAGAGCGAAAGAGACATAAATACAAATATGAACTTTGGCGCTAGTAAAAGAAACGAAAAATAACACGATAAACAATGGAAAATGGGGGTGTGTGAAATCGGGGGTTCAATTGGTTTTTTGCCGGTTTTCTGCCTCCAATCACCAAAAATCTCCCATTTTCCCGGGTTAAAATGGCTTCCAACCCGATTATTTTGATCCCGGGACCAGAAAAATTAACGCTGAAGTCTAATTTTCACCCTCTGTTAGCAAAAAACTTCCCCCTTTACGATTGCCGCACAATGTAATTAACTGCGCTGCTGCTGCTACTTTTTCCTCTATTTTCACACGATTTTTCTCTATAGCGCTTGTTTAAATATGATTTTAGAAAGCTATTTATAAAGCTAAAAATATCAAAAAAAAGAAAAAAAGGGGGTGTTTTTGTACCGTAATTCTCAAAAATCTGATAGAAAACGATTGGAGTCTCTTTATCCCTTCAGGACCCTCACTAGCCCTTTAAAAAACAGAAAAAAAAGCAGAAATAAACAAACTTGTGTGTGTTTCAACGGCCGAATGACGACTGTCAGCTGATTGGCCGTCATGAGGATATTCACAAAGATATGAATAAAATAGAAGGAATTAATAATAAAATACTGAATTTTCCACAAAACAACCCATTCATAACCTTTAAAAACTCATTAAATTATCCAAAAAATTGAGAAAAAACTGACATAGTCCGATCCTTTTTGCGAAACGGTAGCTGGCATGGGTGGCGGCGAGGGTAACGTCGATGAGCCCGCCAAAAATGAACAGAATATAGAAAGCACTACGGAAGATGGGCTTCTTGGAGGAGATGACAATATACAATACGTAGATATAGAGCAGGAGGGTGGTTATCTCATAAAGGAATTGGATATCCCATATGGCGTCGAGATGGATTTGAGCGAAGGGGGCCTCCTCCATTGGAGGAGGGGGAGAAGACGGCTCGGCCTGTTGCGACATGTGCTGCTTCAATTAAACTGAGCTGCCTCTTCCGCTGGCCAAATTCCCATATCATTTTAATACATGGGACAGGCTGCCACTGGGGTGAGGCGAAGGGGAGGAAAGACTTTGAAGATCAGAAGAAGACGATGGGGATGTATATATTATATAGGCTAGGGGGGCAGTTAGACCCGAGTCATGAAGGGGAGAGAAGGAAGCAGTTATTTCCACCACAGGGGGGTCAGGGTACAGAGATGGAGAGACAGCCAGCCAATTGGCGGACAATTACCACGGGGGGAATGGCGCTGACGGGGCCGTCAGGAACAGTTTTATATAATAGCTTTTATTAGTACGTTTCTTTCCTGCTTTAAGTGGTACTGATAGATATGAGGGAAGTTGGTAGAACGAGCTTCTCGGGTTACGGTAGCTGTAATTGCTATATTTGAGAGATTTTTAGCTCTAAAACTGTATAAAATAGGAATAGAGAGCTAAAAAATTGGATAAAAAGGAAGCAGAAGTACAAAAAGTATCAGAAATCAACGACAAATAAAATGAAACAAAAAAGCTTACGACACCCGGGATTCCCAAGCCGTCTCCGATCCAAGTACTAACCGGGCCCAACGTTGCTTGACTTGCCAGATCGGACGGGATGGCGTACTTTCAACGTGGTATGGCCGTAAGCAGGAACAATCGTTTCTCGCTTGGTGACTAGGGGGTTCCTTTATTTTCTTTAAAAAAAATCACATTTCCTACAATTTATTCATAATCTTCTCCTTTTAGGACATTTACACATCATAATTTCAATGTTTTTGTACTTTTTAAAAGTCAGAAAGCCTGAATCACCCCGTTTTTTTCTTCCCGAAAGAGTTTTCAGGGTTTATGCCAGATGGTGGACTGTGTCCTTGTCTTATTCGCTTGGGTAATGGTTGTCACTGGTCCGACGAGGGTCGACGCTGTCCCCGGTCCGATCCCCATCCACCGCGACCGGATCTCCTTCCTCAACGTTTCGCTCAAGACCAATAAGACTATTCCATTGACGACAATCAGGAAATAGAAATAAGCATATACCTGGAAGTGGAATATTTCTCTCTCGCTCTCGATTAAATAATCGCTTACGTTATTCAGAATGGCCGTCAGGAGCCAGCTGTTCTCCGCCGGAATGTTCAGTGCCTTCGTCAGTTCATAGGTCAACTCACAGAGGTAGCATACCCCGTCGATTACGGTAAAAAAGGCCAGGGTCTATAAGTTGTCACTTTTCCAGGAAGGAAAGGCGTACCACTTCCTCTTTCCGGGAATTATTCTGGTTCTGTTTCAATTTTAAGGCCTTGTGCACGGAGATGGGTCCGAGAACGAGGCAGTTGAACTCGTAGATAATCACGAAAATGGCAGTGACTACTGAAAAAAGACAGATACTGTCATCCCGGAAGGGCATTCTTCAAATTCCCGGTTCAAATCCGCTTCAAAATCCATTTCTAGTAGGAAAGTTCGATTTGGAGTCTTATGTTTCAGTCAAGCAAGATTTGCAGGGAACTGGGATCAAAAATATTGGGATTTGGCCCCGGGTCTAGTTCTTTCCAATCGTTCCACAGCCGGAAATAGAGGAGAACCCCAATGGGATGAAGAGAGTGGTATATTAAAGATTTCAACACTTTTATCATAAGGAATACGGTAGTTGTTAATCGTTTTCCCCTAACGAAAGTCCGTTTTAAGGGTGGTGGCCATTCATTAGACGCCGCTACACTTCTACTCTAAAGATTACTGTACTTTTAACTTAAAATCGGAGTTCCTTACAGCACAGGCCCATCCCAGTGAGGATTTCTTAGCTAGAGGGGTCAATTGTTCTATTCCCAGGGAAGTACTGTACCTTTTGGTAAGGTTATATGGAACAGAATCCCGTTTAGAAGAAATGGGCGGTAATTATAGAGCCTGTGCATCTTTTTCAGGAAGATTACGGTATTTTATAGCGATTTTGGAGGCTAAGCATCAAATAAATGCTCATTTTCAAAGCGAGAATGTGAAGATTAAGATTCCGGATCTTGGAACGTCCGTTTTTAAGGATTACGGTAGTTTTTGCGGTTAACTCTGTTCGGGATTGTTGTTGTACTCACTTCCCATAAAGCCGTAGTCAATTTTAGAAGAGCAGAACCCATTGATGACTGTAAAAGTCCGAGGAATGAATGCGACGTGGATATGGCTGGCCAGGCAGACCACTACCATGAACAGTACCACCGAGAGATACCGTCTCCTCAACCAGATCTGCAAACCTTATTTTATGCTTTATTAGGCTCATTTCCAGATTACGGTAGCAATTTGAACAAAATGGAACAGAATCGCGATTAAATTACCCCCGAGTGAGTCATGTTTCTCTGAAGTAGCACCCTTTTTTTCGTCGAATAATTTATTTATCGGGGTGATTTCGTTTATTACCCTCATTATTCGGTTGACACAAGATCAGGAATTCTACCGACTCGGGGCAGAACTGTCCGATCCCCTGCACCCGTAAAGTCTCGGCGAGGCAAATATAAAAAATATGTCACAGTTTTGTAACAGTTTTGAATAAAGATGATCATCCTGCCGAGACTTTACGGGTGGGGGATCGGACTAACGAGAACCGAACCGTAAGGGCCCGCTTTCCTCTCCAACCCCCATTTCCGGGCCAAAAAACGTTCCAGAAATGTTTGACGCGCGGAATTCTTTGGGACTCTTTAGTTGATAAGAGGATCAGCCCCTTTTCATATAAATAAGTGGAAAAACGAAGCCCAGACCCTTACCAGGGTGCCAAAACAGCCGAGTCAAGGTCCCGAACAGGGCTGATCTGCCCTTGGGTTCACAACGGGCCGATTTCTGGCTATTTTTTTTCAATTAGAACCCTAACTCGTCTTCTATTTTCTTGAAAAAAAATAAATGAAAATAGAGCAAAGTTCCGCAAATATGGAAATGGAATGCGCTCCTTCCTTTTCCCCGTTTTTCTTGCAAAAATTTCCACCTGTTTTCTCATTTCCAAAACATTTATTGGTCTTATTTTATGCATGTGTTGTCTCTGTGTACTTACCTGATGATGTGTCAAGGGGAGAGTAACCACCGTCAACTGGTTGACAGTAATCATAATATTGATGGAGATATGGATCAGGTAGAAGGAGTTGATGATGACATAGGCCGTTCGGAGCGGGGTGTCCCATTCACTGCCTGAAAAGCGGCATTTTATAGGATATTTGAGCCGTGTTTTTTGGATGTTATGGGCTTAGGCAAATTTGAACAGGGTCAGAAGTTCATTATTTCACTCCAACCTGCCGGAAGTAAGGCGGGACCCTGTCAAATGGTTCCAATTGGCGCGGACCCGCTGGGATCGGGTTTGAACCAGGAATATGGAAAGTTTCCCGCCCAGGCCATTTTGGAGCATTATGAGAGACTTGTTTAACTTTGCAAAATTATAATAATTACCGTAATACCCATTAAAAATCCAAAAAACTGCTCCCTGCTCCCGTAACGGCGCTCTAATGGCAGCCCCAGCTAACACCGCGCCAGAAGGCTCTTTTAGTTATTTTCTAGAGTTTTCAGTGGTTTTTTTTCTTTATCTACATGTTCAATACGGTGTGCAGATTACTAAAATAGAAGAAAAATGAAGAAGAATCGCTAAAATGAGGTGAAAAGTGAAGAAATAGCGGGTCTGGCGCGATTTGAGCTAGAGCAGCTTTACAGCGCGCGCTATTTCAAACTTACGGTACTATTTGATTTCTTACGGTATTTTAAACCATTCTAAACAAAACCTACAGAGTCCTGTCCTCTTTGCGATCCTATAAAACGCATGGCATGCGGCAAGAGTCACGTCGAAGAGACCAGCGATCACGAAGAGAGTATAGAAGGCACTTCGAAATATAGATTTCTTAGACGAGATGATAATATAGAGTACGTAGATATAAATAAACAGGGTGATGGTCTCGTAGAGAAATTGGAAATCCCATAATTGTTCGGTTTGAACGGTGTGATCTGGGAGGAGGGGAACGGCGACCGCGTCCGTCATCTGCGACCAGCTCTGTGAATATAATATGCACGGCGGATAATTCCTTTTATAGGTGTCTTTGGATTGGAATTGAAAACAGCAATTATCAGGGAGGGGGAGAGGAGGCATCAGATGATCCGATCAGAGAGACAATTACATGGAAACAGGGAGTCTTCTCTGCAAGGGGGACACCCCCGCTTTTGTTGACCAAAATTCAACCTTTTTTTGGTAGCTCACCAGACGTGTCTACCCACAAAATGTAGCCCGTAATTTTCTCTACAAGAACATATATTTCAGAGATTTTATGACAACAATTTAAAAAAATGGGAAGCTTTTAAAGTTACTGCACCATTTTCGCAGTCTTGGTGTATTGTAATGCGGCGCCGGCGTCTGATCTGGCAAGTCAGCCTACAGTGACGGCAGCTAGTCAAAGGATCGATCCCGGCGGCTAATTTCCTCTTTTGCTTTTTATATTTTGACTGTGATATAGACTAATTAGGGTATGGGGAATCTTGTGAGCAACAAAATAAGAGGATCTCGGCGGTGATGGATAAAGAGCCGCCAGATTTTCCTACCCGGGTCCTACGTCAGCCTCTGTCTGACATCTTGAACCGGATCCAGACGAACGTCTATTCTTTAGGTAACTTCAGAAAAATCAGCCCATTTTGCAACCTCTGCAGCACGAGTCTTCGTAAATAAACGGCCGGAATCCCAAGGGAATTGAGGTGGCGTCAACGCGGAACTGAAATCAGGCCAGTTCCGGCTTTTTTGACCACGGGAACGTCAGAATATCGTCCTGCAGCGCAATTCCTTCGTTCTTTTTTATTTAAAAGTCTAATTTATCAGTTGGAAAATGAGTAAAATAACGATTTGAACTGTATTTTCATTACCGTAACCGAGGAAACCGTTCTAGGGCACGAAACTTGAAAAAAATCGGAATTCAGGGATTTTTTGGCTTCCATTGATCTTCTCCTCCAAATAATTCGACTTTTTATACTCTAATTCACTCTAAATTGAGTTAATTTACCCCCTATTCCCCTTTTTCTCCTCCTAAAAGGCGCCCTATTGCCAATCCTCGGGGGTTCAAGCAGTCCTTCTTTGTTTATAATCCACATCACGTGATCATCCTCTATTTATTCTTAACTATATATATATATCTCATACAAAAAAATTGTTAGTAAAAAATAAATATAGAAAAGTTGGGATAATTGCTGAAAATGGAAGGGGAGAAGAAGTACGGGCCGAAGGAGTTTGATCTCAGCCGAATAAATCAGAATCTTATTCCAGTTATTCTTCGTAAAGTGAGTTTTTTGTGTTATTGTTACAAAGAACCTTTTTTTACAGTTGAAATATAATGATCTCTTCCATATGCGAGCTACATGCAAGCGTATGAACGATATTTCCCTGGATATCAAGGGATACTACAATCCGACGCCGTTGACTCTTTCTGTCGGTGCTGAATACATAGAAAAAGTGCCGATAATGAACCGCTACTATGGTGGAAGGAATAAACTCTTCACTGTACGCTATTGCGTGAAAAGAATCCACGACGAAGATGAATTTCTGAAGGATTGCAAGTATTTCAATATCCAATTCCGGCGAATTGTATTTGTGAGTTTTTTACCTATAAATTTAAAAAGAAAATAACCTTCAGTTTGACGGGCTAACACCACGGCTAGAAGATCTCCTCTACGAGTCATATTTATGCTGTAGAAAGCTCAGCCTAACCGGTCATGTAGCAAAAACGGTTGTCGAGCTTCCCCGTTTCGAGTATTTGAGTCATGCTTTTATATTTCGCGAATTTGTCATGGAAAAGCCCGTGTTCCTTGAAGTTTCTCCACTAAAAGTATTAAAATATCCTAAATTCAAGGTAATTTATAAAAAGAACATCAAGAAAAAGATATTTTTAGCATTGCCCTTCTCTAACACTAAAATTCAATCAAGTACCCCTTACAAATATCTACGAAACGTTCAAAAATCAACGGGAAGTGTGCTTATTTTCGTATGCGCTTCTTGGTATCGTCTCCCTTACAACATTTATAAAGGTAAGCGCAAAAGTAACACAAAAATAAAAAGCTTCAATAATTTAGGAAGTACAAACGATGGATACAGCACCTTATCGATTGAAAAGGCTTTGTCTACGAACGCGTGTCGGCTTTACTCGATTCAATTTAGAAGATGAGGATGGTGTTATCCTTCTTCATCAAGAAATGAGCCTAGTTGAAGAAGGAAAACCATACGTAAAAAATAAAAAACAAAGAAAAGAAACAGAAAATTACAGAAGAAAATATACCTAAGCCAAACGCTGTCCGAATACTTGGTCATCTCCGGAAAAATAGAAGAGCTCTCTGGAATAAAGCCAGTCGTCGATTTTATTGCACGGAAGCGTAATTTGCTCCGGAGATTGATTGAATTGATTGATTGGCGTAAAAATATCCATTCAGCTGGTCTAGAAGTTCTCTGGCAGGACTTTGCCAACGTTGCTCTGAATGATATGCCAGCGTTTGCTGCGCAGAGAATCGTTCCCATGTCTTTAGGAAATTAATTTACGTTGCTTGCCATGCTTTATATGTTTGTATTGCTTCTTTGTATCGATTTATATTGTATTCTTGTAGAAAAGGTTCAATAAATCAGCGGAAAACCTAAACAAAAACTGTTCTTCCCCGACTGAACCTGCTCCCGTTGAACTGGAATACGCAGTTTATCATCACGTCATCGGCTTTTTGCGTTCACGATTTGATGGCCCCCTATCCTTTCGGAATGCGTTCCTTCCAGTATTTCTCATTCATTTTCTTTAAACCTTATTCTATTTAACAGCTAATCTTATACAACATTTGGTAAAATTATAATAAGACTTGACCAGTGCCAGACATAGATAGAACTCTTTGAAATACATTTGACATACATCTGCTTACAGTTAGAAAATTTCTCACCGATAGTGTAATGTTCCCCGTATTGCGTTCATTATTTTCGAATATTCGTCTCCCCGTTGTCTCTTCTCATTATCACAAATCGGTTTATATTTCAGCAAGTTGCTTGCTCTATGTAATGGGCAATGAAGAAAATATCGGAGGTATTATTCTACAAAATCAAGTAGCAGACGGTGAGCAGGTAAGCATTTCTTATTTACATGTTATATACAGCTATTTTTTAGCTAGAACGGATACTAACAGACGAAGAAAAGTTCCGGATTGAACATGAAAAATTACATGCACAACATCGAGGCCATGAAGCCATGCACCTGGAAATGTTTCTCATACTTATCGTCACCCTCATCGTAGCTCAAATATTTTTAGTTACATGGAAAAGGAAACACTTCAAATCGTATCAAGTATTTTTCATATTCTGTTTTGTATTTATTTTCTGTTACAGCTTGTAACTCTTATTGGGATGTGGATAATCCCTGTGTATTTTTGCCTCACTCGCGGTTGGTATCGTTTTCTTCTAACATGGTTCATTTTTACTGTTGTTTCTGCATTAGTCTGGCTGAGAGCCTCAGCTCCTCATATAGGGGGAACAACACCAAGGTAATTCTAATTCAGATGGTAATTCTAATTATTATATTTCTTTATAGACTGGTTTATAAATGGTTTCTTTTCTTGCATAATCTCAGCTATGTCCTTGGTGTTATAGGCTACATTATTATGATGTGCACACTAATGGGTGTAAATCTTCTTGTCAGAATAAACGCCGCGACATGCATGGATGCCGGTAGCTTGTCTCAACATTTCATACTTATTTTTACCATTTTAGGAGTTTTGCTACTTTTCTATGGCCTGTATTACGGAGTTCTTGGTCGAGATCTTGCTCACATCTGTACTGATCGTATGGCTTCCAGAATAGGAGTAGGCCTTTGTTCTTATCATTTGCATTAGCCATTATAGTACTACACCGTCGATGGACTACCAAAGAAGCATCTTGAAGACGGAGTTTGTGCAGTTTGTGATACATCATTAAATCTAATAACAACAACAGAATATGATGAAGAGGGAGCTGACGAAAAAACATATAAGTAAGACAGTGTATTGACATTTTTATTTAACTCTTATTCAGACTTTCTTGTGGTCATATCTTCCATGAATTTTGTATCAGAGGTTGGGTTGTAGTCGGAAAACAACAGACTTGTCCCTATTGCAAAGAGAAAGTTGATTTGAAGAGAATGTTTAAAAATCCGTATGTTATTTTTATTTGGTCAATTATTTCCGTACAGATGGGAAAAGCCTCACCTCTTTTACGGAAAGCTACTCGATTGGATTCGGTATTTAGTCTGCTGGCAGCCGGTTATCATTTCATTTGTTCAAGGCATCAATCACTGGCTGGGATTAGAATAATTTTTCGGTTTTTTTCGCTTGTCTTTTTAGGTAATATATTTTTTTTTCCTTTACTGCATCGGTTTACTGGTCTTGAGGTCTCAATAGAGTGTTTAATCTATGCTTATTTTTTGCCAAATGTATAAAATGAAAAGGTTTTATTTATTGGTGGTCTGTGATAAGTTTAATAAAAAATTTAGTCACTTCTTTATTATTGTTACTCAAAAGTTATACTCGTATAGTACTTTATAAATATAGATATTATTTAATATTATTTCCATGATCTATTTTAGAAATATGGCAGAAAAGAAGCAATACGGATTGGTGTTTAAGAAAAAGGAGACGACCCTTCCTCTTCGGCCAAAAACATCTGTTTTTGGTGACGATGAAGATGAGGATGATACAGAAAAGGTAAACTTCTAGTATTTCCGAATATTTTCATATCTCAGGTTGACGTTTCTTATTCGAAAACCTCTGCCTCAACAATGCGTACACAAAATCATGCTAAACGTCAGCATGAATCTGCACTAGCTTATGATCCAACAATTTTTGACTACGACGCTGCTTATGAGGAAATTGAAGAAGTAAAAAATCAGAAGATTGCTGAACAAAAGTCTAAAGACAAAGAAAGATCAGCCAAATATGCTATGGCTATTCAGAAAGCTCATCTAAGAAGAGAAATTGGCTAGTTGTTATTCCCATATCTTGTATAATTTTTTTTTAGAAAAAGAAAGCCGTGAGGAACGTCAACAGCAAAGAGAACGTGAAAAGGAAGGAAGCGAGTTTGCTGACAAGGAAACTTTTGTCACAGGAGCTTACAAAGAACGATTAGCTTTGATTCAAGAACTTCGAGTAGAGGAGGCACAAGAGCAACGGTTTAACGGTATTATTAATACTGTATTATGCAATTATATAATTATATTTGTTTAGAATTAACATCAGTAGAAAAGCAGAAAGTATGGCAAGCCGGTTTTCAACGTCAACTATTGGAAGATATTGCCAGGACAGATTTACCAATAAAAAAGAAGGAAAGAAACACCAGGCAGAGGTGAATTTTTTGCTTGTTTTATATATTTGTATGTATTTTTAGATTAGAAAGTGGTTCAGAAGAGGAGAAGGAAAAGGACCCCGAAAAGGAGAAGAAGAAAGAAAAAGAGAAGAAAACGGATGAAAAGCCGAGAAAATCAATTTATTCTGATGATGAAGAGGAGAATGCACCGAAAAAGAATTTTGAAGGTGAACTAAAACCGGGACTGAATCGAGTAGGCCTCCATTTTAATTGTACTCTAATTTCTGATTAGGTAATTAAACGGACGACAGAAAAGGCTGAAACGAAGGCAGAACGAATTAGAAATCGAATGTTCACTCCATCGCCACCACCAGAAGAAGATAGAAAGGAGAGGCGACGCAGTCCTGACGAAAGAAGACGGGAAGAGGAAAAACGAAAAGAGGAAGAAGCTGAACGAAAGAAGGATACTAAGCCGGTATGTTATGTGTATTTTGTTATTTGGACGCGGCTTCTTCGTTTTCTCGCCTTGAGCCATTCAGCGATGTCACCTTGCGTTTGCGGCGAAGGAGTAGGCAAATATTTGCATATGTTTCAACGGCTATTTCCTTATGATGAGCGGGAAGCATAAGAATTTCCTAGCATTTTCGATCGTTGATGCTTACTTTTACATTTTCAGATCATAAAAAAGAGGATCGCACCGGAAGAAGTCAAAGCAGAACGTCTAGTCAAAATAAAAGAGATCCTGAAGCAACGCAATGGCCCCGAAGAAATCGCAGAATATCGTGCCCGTTATTTGGAGCGACTTGCACTGGGCGTTGTTCAACCACCGCTCTGATCTCTCTCACAACAACAATAAACCTCAGTTTTATCATTTGGTATTTGTTTTCTCGTAATTGTTCTTTTTCTAGAATCGTTACGCTATTGATCGCTGGTTTGGTATAGACAATCGGGCCGACCATTTCTGAATCATCTTGCCATATATGGCGGCGGCGGCTCTCTCTCTCTTCTTTTTCCCTTTGCCATCCGCATCTCACACACAACACGCAAAGCGGGAGAGAGAGTCTCCTCGTCTTGTTTTGTTTGCAACTCCGGAGCGCCCGACACCACTTTCTCTGTGTGCAAACTCGTCTCTTCACCTACATATTGTCTGCGCTTTGTCAAGAAACGACAAGAGACACGTGTCTTCTTCTTGTCCTTTCCCGAAAGGCTCTTTTTGTTATTTCTCTTTTTTTTACACGCCGGAAGGGCGATTTATCCCAGCTGGTTGCGGAAACAGATCCACAGCTGGACCCTTCCCATTGCGCAATTCTCTCCCCTACATAACGGCACACTTTGCTTATTTTTTCCAGAGCTTTAAACTCGTTGACAAGGTTCTCCTCTCCCACAATTAATGCGTAGAAAGCGGCTAAAAACCACTTGAATTGTGAAATCTTTGTCGGCACTGTAGTGAGCTAATCATCCCTGTTGGGGGGAAGCTTGTTTATGGTCAGAGACACATTTTTTCGGCTGTCAACAGAAAAACCATATTAGCATGATGTTTTCAACTGAAAAAAAATCGTAAACGTATTGTTTTGATAGGAAAAATATGGATCAGATGATCATTTCCTGGGATGACAGCTCATAAACAGTCCTTGTTATGAAGTCAGCTCATTTTTGGGTACTTTTCAACGGAGTTCTTTTATTTTATGGCTACCGTATTCATAAGAAAGTCTGGAAAATAACCTCAACTTATTTTTGGAACAGTTTGAAACCTTGACGCCCTTTTTTTCCGTAAAAAAATAGCAAAATCCTGGAAGAGAGCGCCTTGTCTTCCCTTTTTCCGAGTTGCTCCCCCGCACCCGTAAAATCTCGGCAGCTGAAAGCTCTGTAAAGGAGCGGCGCCCAGAAGACTTGCGCTTCCGCTGCTGAAATTTTACGGGTGCAGCCGCAGTCGAAAATAGATCGCCTGACCGTTCCCAAACAGTTTTCGGACCTCATAATTACGGTAATTCAACCCATTTCCCTCATTTTTTCCCCGGAGAATAAACAGCAGTCAAAAAAGTAACAAAGGCCCCAGCTAATTTCAGCGGTAAGTGGTCACATCTCTCCATTCACTTGTGTCCCCTCTCCCCTTTTTTTGCTACCCATTGTTACCCAGTTGGTCAACAAACAACCAAGCCTTTTGTAGAGGGGACCCGCTTCGGCTCATTGACTCTTCTTTTTCTGTTTAAAAAGATACCGTATACCACTATAAAAGGAGAGTAAATGAGTCATAAATAATGAGGATTGATTGATATTCTGAATACATAATGGAGAGAGGTGGGGGAAGAGAGGGCGTGGTGGCGGCGACGAGTTTATTACCAGGGCTGTGGTGTGACCGCTGCCATTTTCTACTCTCCTTACCCGCTATTTTTGAATTTTGAAAAATTGGAGAGAAACTAGTTTCCAGTCCTTTTTTAGACATTCCCCCTCCCGCTTTAGCATTGTTTCGTCATGAATCATTTGCCCGCTGATATGAATACTGCCGGCGCCTGTTTCCAACTTCTTCTTGTACTATTTTTACGACGAGGACGGGAGAAGGAGGAAGAGGAGGAGGGGGAGGCCACAGCGCTGTGGCCGGCTGTCTAACTGTGATTACTGGTGGAAATTTTCCAACCACAGACATCCAAAATGATTTATTTAGCCACAGTTAGACAGCCTGCTACCACCTCTCCAACCACATATCAGTTCTAAAACTGTCTAACTGTGTCCAGGATGTTTTAGAAAAGTTTCAAGGATCCACAATTAGACAGTCATTTGCATTTTGCCCTTTTTTGGGGAAATCCACCTCCACATTTGGATAATTAGGCCAAAAATAGCTACAGTACCCCCTCTAATTGTCTAACCTATAGATCTCCTCAATTTTTGGAGCTACAGTTAGACAACCACTCCAATCTTTTCCCCAATCTCTAGGCTGCCAGCTGTCTAACTGTGGCTCGGTCCTCAATTTCTAAAAATCTCTAAAAGCCACAGTTAGACAGCCGTTTTTGTTGCAATTGTCTCTTTTCCCATTCTCTCTTGTTAATCGGGTTCAGGGTTCTTATCTGCCTTTCTCGCCCTGCCTAGTCTTCTTCTGGCTGCATTCTTCTCCCAGCTGCGAGTCACTGATAGTGGGAGGGAGTCGTGTGTGTGTGTGCCATCAAAAGCTGCCTGCCCCCTCCTCCCTATGACAATAGGCAAAGACAAAAAAGGGGGAGGGGGCCCTCCCTCCCCCCTCTTCTCCTGTTCCGGTCAATCGATTTCGCGGGGAATATTCATATTTGATCGGGCGGGAATTCTGATTCAAACACAACTAGAATACGCGCGCGTCTGCCCCCTCCCCGGACATGAGAAACCATCAGCGACCATCCCCCACTCCGCCTTTTTTCACGGGACAAGAAAACTATACGAATCCATCGTCTCTTTTTTTCGTCTTGAGACCTTTTCTTCTCTATTTTTCTCTCTGGAAATATGAATACTTTTCAGGCTTTTTAGGCAAGAATGAGCTATTATGAAAAAGGAGAACACGTCCTGAAGGAGAAACACTCCCAGCATGGATATGTAAGTCTTATCTATGGACCATTTTTAATATTGGTAGCGATAAAAAGATCTTGGGAAAATGGGAGAAAAGCAGAAAATTGAGCTAAAAACGAAAAAAAAACGGTAAATTCTTATGAATTACCCCTTAGAATTTCTGAAAAGTGCAGTTTTAAAGACCTAAATTGGGCGAACCTTCTTCCACCCTCACCAACTGCCCCCCGATTCGTTTGAGCATGCTTTTTTTTTATAGATGCCTAGTTCAGAATTTGATGGCGAACACGCTGGTCTAGGTGATATTCTATAAGAACAAGAAATTG
Organism: Oscheius dolichura; assembly: GCA_932521035.1. Taxonomy (NCBI): domain Eukaryota; kingdom Metazoa; phylum Nematoda; class Chromadorea; order Rhabditida; family Rhabditidae; genus Oscheius; species Oscheius dolichura. The sequence goes on along the minus strand of OW051494.1, from coordinate 1,151,024 downwards.
TTGAGTTATAACCCAAAATATGATTTTTGGGGGTGAAAATAGTGTTTTTGCAGATATCTCAACGATTTCTTATTCTCATGCAATATAACCTATATCAGCTTGTTCGCCATAAAATTCTGAACTGGATAGCAGTAAGAAAAAGAATCAAGGTCGAATTAGTCGAACGGGACGAGCATTTAGTGAGGTCAGTGAGTTGGTGAGGAAGGATGTTGGCCCTAAATTGAGCTAGATCGCTCTACGACGACTAAATGGCTCACAATCCACCAAAAAGCCGGAAATACCGCTCAAAATATAGCTAGAATGATGAAAAAGTCAATTATTCCATTGTCGAACTAGCTACCCTCCATGCTGACGTATATTTTTGACTTTAGCCCTTATTCTTTGAACTACAGTAGTAAAAAGGCTCTTTTCCTTATTTTCCTGGATCCTAGCCACTTTTCTGGCCGTTTTCCATTAATTTTTAGTCAAATTGCACCTCAGAATCCTTTTTCTCTCTTCCTCCAGCTTCTATTTGTTCCTCTCCACCACTTTCTATAGAGATTTCTATTATTAAAATTGCCCGAGGGGATTTGTAGGCGTTAATATGGGATGAAACAATTGCTCCCGGCTCCAATCTCATTTACCCCCTCCTCCCCCCGTCTAATCTGTGTTCTCTCTTGCTAAGCACAGAGAGAAAAAACGGCGGGAGCGATCGGGAGGAAAACGAGAGCGGGGAGCACATGTCATGCGAACATGATGCCCGGAAGGGACCCGGCGAGGGGGGTGAGCCAACCACCCGCGACCCCTGGGCTCTCTTACACCCTCTCTGGACTTCTCCTCATCTCTCTATATTTTCGATTCTAACGAGAAAAGGAAGCAGCTCTTCGATTCGTGGCCTTTGTTTTCGGAAGGGAGCAACGGCCACCCCCAGTTGATTTCATTCTTGGTTCGTCAGAAAAAACGCCCTCTAACTATCCCCCAAAAAGGGATAAACTATACTAAACAAAGAACAACGTGTTTATGAATCGCCTCTACGACTTTTGTTTTAAGAGTCGTGAAACGTTGGACGAGCAGCGATGGCAGAAAGGACAAGAGCCAAGGTAAGTCTTCTCTTTCTCGTTATTTCTCTTTAATTTGGGTCCTGGAACGATTGGGACCCGTTTGCGTACTATAGGGCACCGATCTGATCAAATTGCCAGCAGCGAGCCAAAAACGGCCGAAAAATGGGTCCCTGCGCTTTTTTATGAAGTTAAAAAATAAAAATTCTATTGTACTCTGTTTGTCAGTTTTCTATATTTAGGAGAAAAAAACTACAGAAAAAATAAACCAAATTGCGTGCCTCCGCCCGTTTCGCCGCCTGGTACCCTTTCCCAGAGGTTACCGGTCATTATATGGAAGAAAAGCGCCGAAATTACCTGGGCAGACGGAAGTTATCATTCCACAGGGTTACTGTAGCCTCTTTTATGATAAAATAAATCTAGAAATCTAGTTGAAACCCTCCATAATTGCTCTCCAGGCTCCTGAAGTCTTCCCTTCCCCCGACCACAGATTTGGAGGGAACTGGGCCCGACCAATGGGCTTTTCTTGGCTTCTTTTTATATACGGTTACTGTATTCCTAATTTTTAAGATTTTAAAGACCGAAATATGAGTTAAAAATTTCAGGAATCAGCCCTACAGCCGGGTGGTTGATGACTACCGCCGGACGGACTATGCTTACAGGCCGGACGACGGTTTTGTGTGAGTCAGCTGTCGTTTTTGCGTCCGTTTCTTCTCTAGCACACCGGCCTTCTTCTTCTCTCTCTCCCCAAATCGAAACTGTACTGTACCGGTAGTGATTGAATCTGGGTTTCATCTAGAAAAAGTACTGAAATCTTCATATTCCCGCCTCCTAGAGAGATCTTTGCCTTTCACCAGCTATTCCCTCTTTAAGAAGCCACGGAGGCCCAATCAGCTTGTTTTTTCCGGTCTCTTTTTTTCTAAAATGGGAAGTAGGACGTTGAAAACATTGGATAATTGAGGATAGACGATAACAATATCAAATAAATAGGAAAAATAACGGCGTTTCACCGCCAAATTCAAATTTAGAAGCACTAGAAGGGTGCTTCATCAATTTTGGGGTTTAGAAACGATTTTTCAGGACATTTCTTGGATATTAGGATATTTTTCATTGTTTATAAGATTTTATCTAAAATTTTAACCAAGTAAAATGCTAATTTTGCCGCCAAATTCTAATTTACAGACTAAACAGGGGGGTTTGGTCATTTTGACGGAATAGAGACGATTTTCTGGGTTATTCCTAGAAATTTGGGGATTTTTAAAATATACGAGGTATTATTTAAGTAGCTGCCGTCGATTTACACCCTGTTCTCTATAATTTATAAGAATTTTCCATAAAATAAAGGCTATAGAGCGCGATAAAGAGGTAAACACAGTCCATATCTCCCCAATTTTGGTCGGCCCCTATTTATTCTTCCCCCCTACTAGGGGCCCTACTTTCCCACGCTACGCTTCTCCCCGTCCCCTTCTCCCTTCTGCATATAACTGTATACTATATCACTCTACACGCAGGTGTGTACTCTCCCCGCAACCAACGGATTAATCTCCTCCCTTTCTGTCCGTCCCCCCATCTCTCTCTTCTCCCCCCGTTGCCGTCAATCCTCCCAACACGGCTACTGCTTATTTTCCTTCCTCCCGTTGTCAACTTCTTCTTCTTCTTCTTGTCCTTTTTTCCATCTTTTTTTATAGAAAAACACGTCGTTTATCGTCGTCCCGGTGTTCCGAAAATAGCTGTTCTTTCCCCCGAAACAATAGCTCCTCGCCGATGCTCCGTTTTGCTTTCCTTCTATACAGTTTTCGTCACTTTTCCGCCTGGGAAAACAGAATCCCTTCTGCCCATTTTTGTTACCATTTTTGGCGTGGAAAACGCACGAGAACATCAGCAATACTCCCTCTTTGAAAACTAGGGACCCTGTCCTTTGGCAACCTGCCAAGCTCTACCGTAATCTGTCTGCTTTGACAATTAAAAGATTATGAAAGAGAAGCGCAAGGAAAGGAGACTATATCCATTGATTTTCTGATTTTATGGGGCTGGGAAAGACGAAACGTGGGACAGATCCAACGCACATAAGGAGGTAGGAAGCGATGGAACCAGGGGGTTTTCATTTTTAGGACTGGACGGAGTAAGAGGCGTGTGGGTCCCCTTCAGGCAGAGAGAGTCTTGCCTCCCATCAGCGGAGACTCATCATTCCCCCATTCATTCAATTTTTATTTCTTGGATCGAAAAGAGGGAAATTCAGAGCGTCCAGACCCGCAACAGACAGTTTTCTACTATGGAGCAATAATGGATTTTTTTGGAGAGAAAAAGACAAGCAGAGGATGTCTAACCCATGGTGACAAAGGCTTTGTCGCTACAAAAACGAGGTGAAACGCTGGGGCAACGTCTTATCCTCACTAAAATTGGGATTACCTCTTTTAGATGCATTCCCAACTTCGTTTCTTACTGTAGAAATAGTTTTCGGACCCTTCTAGGGCGATTCCTGCCGCTCTAATCATTTTGTTCACGAAAAAATCGGCTGAAAATGGGAATCTTGGCCATTTCCATGGGGATAATCCCTTTTTTGGTGGTATAAATAGAGGAATTTGGATTAAAAAAATTGTCAGTCTACTGGCTATTTTCTTTTCTTTTTCTTTTCCTACCAAAATAAAGAACAACTCCCCTTTCTTCTCTCTTGTCCGCGTAGTTCGTATCTGCCCAGAGAGGCATCTCATCTCACTATCCTCCCCCCTGTTCTTGTTCCGCTGTTCGGAAATTAGGAGGTCGCCCTTCTCCGCTCACTCTCTCTGTCTCTCTTTCTCTCTGTTCCTTTTATTTCTTTCCATTTGGAAGAGACAGGGGAAGTGGGGGAGAGGACGTAAGAAGGAGAACGCATGCCGCTACGGGCAGAGAGGCCATTCCGTATTCTCCGCCACAGATGACATCTACGACCAGTTTTGTCTCTCCGTCCTCTCTTTCTCTTTCTCTCTCTCGCATATATTGCAAACCGCTAGATCCCCCTTGTAGTTTCCTGTCCATTTGTCTCACTCCCCTCTCCTCCCCTTGTCTCCGCTAGATGTTTCTCCCCCCGTTGTCGTTGTCATGGCAAATGACGAGAAATTTATGCGGAGTGGAGGTCAATTTCTCTCTCTCCCTCTGCTTGTAATGGCTGCTGCAACTATAGCCAGTGGTAGAAAAAAAACAACTGTGGCGCGGAAAATCCCCCCGCGAAGCAAATAAGTCTTCCGTAAGCGCGCTCCACCTAACAGGGGGGCAAAATGACCATTTTCTTCATTTTTTGCCATTATTTGGGGAATTTTTTATGAATATCTAGTAATCACTAGCTCGTAATGAATCTATTAATATATAAAAAAACTAAAAAAGCTCTAGATCCACCTTAAAATTCATGGTACGGGCGCTCCACCTAACAGGCATCTTTTTGCCTTCATTCCCTTATAAATTCCATATTTTTGCATTCTTGAACTCTTTTGCAGTGACTAGCATACGATAAACATTATGGTAAACAAGAAATGAACAGCCCTAATGGGAATAATATCAATTCTAGCCCACAGTGAAATGGAGCGCGTTTACAGCGAGCGCTTTTTCTGAAAATTTTACGGTACATGGTTTTTTTCTCCACTTTTCTCCCCCTCTAGGCATTGACGATTGACGAGGGGAGAACAGCCCCCACAGCAGCAGCAAGCAAGACAAACACCATGAGAGCACCTGTCCGAGCATAGAGGGGGAGACCGTCCCCTCCCCTCTCCTCTCCCCCGATCTCATCCAATTCGCACGCTCTTTTTCTTCTCAAGAGACCATCCCCCGTCCACCCGTCGCAATCTGTACAGAATGTCGATTTGCAGAGAGAAAAAACTTTGTTTTCCTATACTTCCGCCTCGGGGGGACACGCAAGAAGCCGATTATCGGAGAAAGACCATTTTTGGAGCGGGCGAAACAATTTGTTTGTGGACAGACAGCGGAGAGAAGAGGGAGACAGGCCATAACTGACATCTTGAGAAGGCGCGAGAGTAATTCTAGACGGGACCACGAGGCGGAAGATACTTGACATTTTTGATGATGGTAATGGGAGAGGGTCATGTCTTTATACCATTTGCTCCGGTCGGGTATCCTTTTAGGGGCAGTGGCCATGATGTCCATATAGGACACTTCCATTTCTGTAAAGCAAAAAAAAAACGACGAGCCCTATTTTCTCTAGAAAGACCCGAAGCCCCCTCACAATTTGTAAGCTTCCAATAGTTTCACTACAGATTGTCACGTGGGTAGCTAATGCTCCTCGTTTTCAAAAATTCCCTTCTAAAAGTTCCCATACCAAGTTCCCTGGCCATTTCCAACAAAAACGTCAATCGGTTCGGGACCTTATGGCTGGTTTACAGATCAAATGACCCTGATTTTCAATTTGCCCCTTAAAAACAGGAGCCCCGCCCATTTTTCGAATAAAGACCCCAACATCCCCCACCCTAACTTTGAAAATGGAATACATATGTTGTCTACACCATTTACTTGACTTCATATACAGAAAAGTAGGCAGGAAGTTGATATTTCTTGTCATAAAAGCCCTGGCTCTTCCAGTAAATAGTCAAAAGTTCCGAAGTGAACTTCCGAAAAGAAAAGAAGAGATAATGAGCCGATCCATCAAGAGATTAGATGACTGTCTCCCTCTTTGTTTTCTAAAATATCTAAAGATATTGGACAGCCTCGTCTCTAGATCCATTTTTTTAAAATCTCGAATCTTCTTCTTCTCCCCCTGTTTTGATAGCCCTCCGACCGCTGTTCGTTTCAAGGCCACTCGTGAAAAATTACCACTTTCCATTGGATTTCACTGGCTGTTGTGATAGGCGCCCCCTTCGTGTTGATTTCTTCTGTTTGTTCTCTAATTTTTTAAATGTATCCTGACACATTTTCTCTCCCTCTCTTTTTCTCGGTAAAAGTAGTCCTCCCCCCGCTGGCCAGCCACCTAGGAGAAAACTAGACATAAATCCATTGGGACAGGTTGAATTGACCCAATTTCTCGCGCCCCCTGCCATTCGTGTCCAGAAAGCTGTCTCCCGCCTTTTCTTGGCAAAATCTCTTCTTCTCAAGACCCTAATTTCCAGTGTTTCCACACTTTTTCCCGGGAAATCCCGCCATGACCCGCCGGCGGCAGAGGTCCTTCGACGAGGAAGACCTTCGCTGTTATCTAGACGGGTCGTATGCTTCCCTCTCGACGGTTGAACCCCCCGAGCCGGTAGAAATCACCGAATTCTCGTCGGAACCCCTGACTATCATTACCACCGACTATCTGGCTACCGTATTCCACCCGGAACTGCCCTCAACATCCCTGAGTACAGTATTCTTGTAAGTTTTTTGGCGGGAAATGAAGAATAGGCGGTAGAGAAGAAGAGGCATTTCTGAAAATCTCGAAAACTTATCGTAATCCGGGAATTTTAGGGTCCGCCGTCCCGGATCCCTTCACAACATCCGGGAGCCCGTCTTCTCTGCCAAGGTGAGTAATTTTGCTCCATTTTAATCTCTACAGGCCTTTAAAATAATAAATATAACTTGATTTTATTGCAGAATGGCTCCCGTTCGGAGTTCAATTCCCCAGTAGCCCAGACGGCAGTCTCCCGAGCCGGCTCGCCTGGCCCCGTTGCCGGAGCAGGTGATATTCTCAACACGGAACACGGCTTTACCATCCAGCTGGATGTTAAACACTTCCAAGCCAATGAAATTAAGGTTAGAGTCCTGGAGGGAAAGAGTAAAACAGGGGAAAATTATAGGTAGTTTTGAATGATGATCTCCTATGTGTGACGGGAGAGAGAATCGAAGAATGTGGAGACGGACAGACCTTGAGAAGATCATTCAGTAGGAAGTACAGGTAGGGAAGGATCAATTTTAAAGGTCTGTAGGAGAAAAATGCTCAAAATTACGAGCTACTTAACCAAATAGGAGCGGAAGGATTCCGCCGCCGCACCCGTAAAATCTCGGCAGCAGATCCCCTTTGAATTGATTCTTATTGCTTTAGCTGCCGAGAATTTACGAGTGCAGCGACAAAAAGTTTTCGGGGAGAGAATAGGGGAATTTAGAACATTTTAATGAATTTGACCGTTACAGTATCCCAACGGACATCAAACTGAATTCGATTCGGAGCCATCTAACGGACAACGGAGTCCTCGTCATTACTGTAAGTGTTTTTATCTTCGTGTCAAGACCATATTTGTCAATTTTAGGGATCTCGCCGCGGCTGGAAGGAGACGAACATCTCGTATCATGATGTTCCCCGCCCGACCAGCTCTATCATCAGCACTGTCTAGAATCAACGAAGACGACGACCACGCTATTATATTCACTTGCCATCAGAAAATTCCATGTACAAGATATCTTTCCTAAATATATCCCCGTTCCTTTAAAAATTTGTGTTTATGTTTAAAATATGTTCTATGCAGTTTATTCCGGTGATATATACAGAGAATGGTTCAAATAAAGCTTTTCTGCTAGGGGAATTCGTCTCTTTCGGGGTCAAAACTTGTAGTTAGTCTCCTGCCGTGAAGAACAGGATCAAGTCAAACAACTCGACCGCATACAAGTGGCCGCGTGGCGCAATGGATAACGCGTCTGCCTACGGAGCAGAAGATTGCAGGTTCGAATCCTGCCGTGGTCGAAACTTCTTTTTGCTTTTTTTCCTTTTATTAACGCAGAGTTCAAAATACCCAATTACAATTAATGAGATCCGTAACCTCGTCCGTAAATGGTTCAAAATACATTATCATTATTTTCCTCCTTATGTCCAATTCAATACGGCACTTTTTCCCATCTCCTCTGGTGAATTCCAGCATTTTCGGGAAAGAATCCTTTTCCAATTTGGTGCCAGCCCGTTCTTCCAGGATTTTCCAAGATTTTACCGTAATAGGGACAGGTTTCAAATAGACGTACTCCTTTATGGGGACACTGTCGTTGAACCAGCGCTAAAAATAGTAAAAAGTGTGGGAGAATAGCGGGGAAATCACCTCCAAACGGCTGGTAATAAAGTTAGAGGTTAATTTACATCGGTTAGCAACATCGGAGACGATTAGAGCGTCTCCGCGGAATTTGGACAATCTTGTGGGGTCGTCCAGCATCGTTTCGAGAATCAGAGTGGAGCAGGACATTATCTGAACCGGTTTAATAAAGAGAAAATTAAAGGGGAGGTTTGGAAAGGAATGGTTGAAGCCAGTTAACAGAAATTAAGGTTGCGCACGCTCAAGTATTACTAATTTTTATTCGAGACGTTATTTTTGCTTAATCCCCTCGAATTCTAGTCCTTTTCTTCAGAATTTCTTTGTTCAAAGGGCTTTACAAATAAAGTAAACGTTGTAGAACCCATAAAAACCTCATGGCTCACACTCCGGCCCGTTCACCACCTCGAATAAAGTGCCAACGGATACTGTAAGGGAAGATTTGGGTTCGTAGTCAAAACTACCGCTTTTTTCAAAAAGACATGAACTAAGATACTAGTAAAATAAATAACACCGGTTCCAGCTGGTCCCCTTGACTGTAAAACGCCCCCTTTTCCGTGCAGGACTCCCCAGCCCTAGAGGTTTAAAGTGCACCGGGACCAGGCCGCTCAGATCTACGCCACCATTAGAGCATACAATCCAGGTTAGAATGAGCTACTCGACCTTTTCCCACGACCCTTCAACTCAGGTCAACTCAGGAGGTCAGTCGGATCAAAAACCAGAGATCTAGGAAGAACCGAACCCGGGTGACAGCCCTATAACAACAATCTTCCTTACCTTGTCTGTCAGCCTCAATTGTGAATGAAAGAATCCATTTGAGCCGAGCTGTACCGACGTGAAGTGTATCTTTTCCAGGAGATATCTCATAGCCGGATGGTCTATTTCCGGCGTGACACATTTCAAATACGGCACGTAGAGTTCTTCCTCGCCGGTGAAGATTTCCTTGACCATTTCGTAGATGTCAATATCTGGATTCTGGAATCTCGCCTTCTTTTCTCCTAAAAAACAAAAGAGTACCTCAAAGACACTCGAAGTCATATAAATTGATAACATTTGTAGATTTTTGCGTTCTAGTCGTTTTTTAATGGTGGAAAAAGAGTAGAAATACTTGTCGCCGGGATATGGACGCCCGCTATCCAGGAGATTCTCCCGGATTTCGGAGACATCTTCCCGGTAGGTCGAGGGTTTCAGTGGCTGATATGGCTGGCCCCAAATTCTCTTCTGCTTCACTTCTATCTAGAAGAAAATGGCTGTTATCATCAAAAAAATCGTATATTTCCTCCGTTTTCCTTAATTTTCAGTTATTTTCTCTATACAATTGAATTAGCGCACCCAGAATTCAATATTTTCTGCTCCAATTTGAAATCTACCTAGTTCACAACATTCTCCATACTTTAATTAGCCTAAAACAGCCAAAAAATACAAAGCAAAAGAGAAAATACGCGGATGGATTCGAACCTACGACTAGCTAGCGTCACTGGTGGCTGACCTGCCAGATCGGACAATGGCGCCGCATTGCAATACACCGTGGCTGCAGAAATGGGAATGGCACCTATTATTGCTTCTCATATTCGTAGATTTGGAGGAAAAATTAAAAGAAATAGATGCTCTTATAGAGAAAATTCTGGGCTCCATTTTGAGTGTAAAAATGTTTGATAAGGTAATTATAATCAAAAATTAGAGAAGAAATGGTTACCTTCTTTTTAATTGTGGTAATTGCCGTGGTCTCGTTGAGTTCCACATGAACACTGTACATATTGCCATAGCAGAATGACATATCTTGCTAAATAGGGTTAATTATGTTTTAGAATACTGAGAACTCACAATATCGGTGCATATTAACACCTCTCCTTTGTTTTCGGGCTCTTTGAATGGAATATCTCGCACCATCGAAGAGAGACAGAGAGAGAGAGAGTAAGAAAGAAGAATAGTCAATGAAATGCCAAGAGAGAATCAACAGTTCTCAAGTGGATCAATCAGTCACAAAATCAGAGCTCCGATCTTTGTAAACGGGACGAGTCGCGGCGGCCATTGGTACACAATTGACGTCGGTTTCTGTTGTGAGCTTGGACAGGCCGCAATTGTAAAACTAGAGGAGGGAAAAAGGCAAGTTTAACGGTATACCGACTTTTGACGAGGATAGGAAGATCGTGCCCGTTGTCTCCATGGAATCCACTGGGGATTTTCAAGTCCAGAAAATCCAAGCCGTCTCCCTCCAATGGGGAACGGCGCCAATTTTTTTCAAATTTCTCCTGTTTCCTTTTCAGAATATTCATGGCGATGGGCAGTCTTTAGTCAAACAGTGATAGAAGATAAAATCGGCCGAGTCCCGTCGCCTCTACACCCCATTTTCTCTTATTTTATGCACCAGTCTTACATCTTGACTAGAAAAGACGAGATGTTCGTCGCCTTCTCTTCCTTCATCCTCTTCTCCTTCCTGTCCCCGTGCTCCTCGGCCACCTCCGACTGTGTCCTGTCCAGCGACCTCTGTGTCTTCTCCAGCCGCCTCTCCTCCTGTCGCTTGTCTTCCCTCCTCAGCATCCTTCTCGAGTCTGTCCATCACCTCCGCCGGGTAGCGCTCATCCTCCAGGCTCAGCAGGTACATCTGCCCCGCCCACTGGACATAGGCCCGACAAATGCGGCACGTGTCCTCTCGGTCTCTTCTTCGGCTCCATGCACCTGTGCCTCCGGTAGATGCCGTTCGCCGTCTGGTAGTCCTTCCTCACGCGGCTGGTCAGCTTCTCGCTGTGGGGAGGTGCAGGGGGACGGCAGATCGCGGGACAGGGTGTCTTCGTTGGATAAGGTGAACGGGGGCTCGAAGACGGGGGTGTGCGTGACTATCGGCGAGTAGACCTCCACCTTCTTCGGGACTTCTTCCTTCTTCTTCTGCTCGGCAGGCGGTGGCGGCAGTGGCAGCAGCAGTGGTTTCTCCTTCTTCTCTGGCGGCTTCGCCTTCTTCTTGCACAAGATGAACACGTAGGGAAGGAGGAAGAGAAGCAGGACATGGAGTAGAAACGGGAAGAACATCGGGAAACGGCCATCTATCCAGGGTGAGAGCGGGCAATTGGGCGAAAGAAGTTGGCTACAGTAATCCACAATTGGTTACGGTAATAAATTCAAATTCTCCCGCTTCTTTTGAAACCAAACTTTTTTTCCACGAAAGGATTATGCTAATTTCCGAGTTTACACCGTTTGACAAAAGTATTTGCCCAAGAAATGGGTAAAGTGGCCGAAAGAAGTTGGTTGACGGTAATTGGCAAGAAATAAACCGGACTAGACACGAAAAAGATGAGGATAGGTAATCCCCGGCCATTCTCCGGCCATTCTCGTCTCATTCGTGATGTCTTCCGCCTTCTGGAAGGCTGCTATCTTTCGACTCCTCTTTCTACTGCTGGCCGCTGGTGCGGGAACGACTTCTGGATCAGCTGCCGCCGGAGGAACGGCTTCAGGAGTAGATTGTTAGTAATCAATTTTCTGGGAAAACGGTCGTTTAGGTCACGAGATTAATGCCACCAAGCCATTTGCCCAGTGGAAAGAGTGTACATTTGATCCTTTAAAAGGTATTGGTAACAGCTTCACATTTGGCATTCTGGATTTTTCCAATATCTCGCAAGCTGAAATCGACGAGTTTTTCGCCAGGGCCAAAGTCTCGGTATTTTTTATTTATTATTTCATTTACCGGCGCTTATAGACGAAGCTTACATCGGGAATTAGAATCGTTGGCAATCAAAATCTGGAAAAGTTGGATTTTGGAGAGATAACTGAATGGTTACCGACCAATCCACCACCTAGTAATTTAGAAAAGCTCACTAAAATTTGGCGCACGTTCAGATGAACTCGCTGTTGAGATTAGGAACAATCCGAAGCTGAAAGAGATTAGTTGGAAAGTGACCATATTTGCACCAAATCAAAAAGTCCAAATTCTCTTCTACAACAATCCTCTGTTTGATCCGAAGACTATTGATCTCACGGTGTTTGATGGAATGAAAGATAATAATTCCTATATTCAAGCGGTAGTCAATGGTATTATTCCACTCAATTTAGTTACCGTATCCCATTTCCAGAATGTATATTCCAAGATCCACTCGATCCCGCTGTCTATACTCTTCCTTCACAGGATTTGTTGGATGTTTGCAAGGTCATCAAGGGAGATTTGAATCTGGAGGGCCGGGAGATTAAGAAAGAAGTAACACTGGCAGATAAGGACAAATGTCTGAGGCTCGTCAACGTGAATATGACCAAGGGATCCATCAAAGTGGGACAACCGAAGACTGGCCAATTGACATGCAATGGTATCACCTCGGAAATCAGGGATAACCCGGGTCTCTGTGGCGAGAAGATGACGGCCGTTGCGGGATATTTTGACACGATTAAGCCTACTATCAAATTGGATATGACTGGTTGTGGTGAGTATTCTGTTACTTTTCAACAATAGAGTGTGTGGCTTCTTGTCCGGTCCCATTCGCTCTCGTCGGGTCTAGCCAACCTCTTCTCTCCGCGTCGTATATAGCCTAACGCGTCACTCTGCCCTTGTTTCCCTCTTTACCCATTAATTTTCAGCTATACAATGTGACCGAGTAGCAGCTCTAAAGGAGTATACCGTATGCACTGAGATTAATGATAACGCAGATATCGGCCAATGGTTTCACAACGATTCGTGGGCTTACAAGAGGGATAAACTCTTGTCGGCAACTGGCGACCTGACCATCCAGAACACCAATGCCGTCACACTCAGTCTGGTTCGTCTGGAGACGGCGAAAGGTATTCCATCTCTTATCGAAGTAATACATGGAAACTTCAGGTCTCGTCATTAAGAATAATCAGGATTTGACGAAGCTGGAAATGATGTCTCTAAGGCAGGCGGAATCTCTGACGATTACCGACAATCCAAAGCTCACGGTGGACAAGATTCAATTCAGCCCCATGTTTACTCTCCGCCAGCCGGACAAATCCACGGTCCATTGCAATGTCCCGAGTGCCGTCACGGATGTCACCCAGCTTCGTCTCTGTACCCACATCAAGGGGGGTTTGGTCCTGGACGGATTGAAGAACGACGTCAAGCCGGCAGACTTGAGTATCAAGGAAGTGGCGGGCTGTCTCACGGTACAGAACACCGGTCTGTCAAACTTGAATTTCCTCGCCAACACGACGTTCACTTGTACCGGAGAACACAAGGCCGACAACAATCCCAAGCTGTGTCTTCCCTCCTTCCTTAAGTTGAAGACGACTGGGGCCGTGGGAAAACAAAAGTGTGGTAGGTTCCTTCCACTGAGTTTCTAGTCGAGAAATGCTTGAATCACCCACTAAAATGGACCTTTTCAGACAAAACTTGTACCTCACTGGCTGACGGAGACTGTGTTGTTTTCATTGGTGACTTGTCCATCGACAGCAATACTCCCTCTGCCCAGCTGAAGGACTTGAAGACCATCGAGGGAAACCTCAAAGTCGACGGCACGACCCAGGTCAATCTGGACTTTCCTAAACTTGAGGAGATTTCCAGCTCTAAAGGTTGTCATTCCTCAATTTTCGATCTTATAAACAAAATTTAGTTCCCGCCCTTCAAGTCTCGAATAATGTCAAGTTGGAGACTCTGAAGATGCCTAAAATTGCTAATATTATGGTAGTCGGAGGTGCGATGCCGGTCATTAGCATCTACAACAATCCGAAGCTGAAGGATTTGCATTTTCTCCCCTCTTCGCAGCGGGCTGCCTGTACCAATGGAGGAGCCGCGTGTAACTACGTCGGGGCCGGCAAGGGCTCGGCACAGGGGCAGACGGGCAGTGACGGTATGTATTCTTTATGTAATTGAAATGGTTATAATGGGTTTCAGTTCCTTGGCTACTCGTCGGCGGCATCGCTGGGGGTGCTCTTCTTCTGGTCGGATTGGTGGGCGCGGGCATCTACAATCGCAAATGGATCAAGAGCAAATTGACGAAGAAGGGCAAGGTGGCCGAGCGGGGCAAGGTGGCCGATCAGGATGGAGACCAGCTGCTGCCACTGGAGAAGACGCAGATGGAAAAGGAGGAAGACGGGGTGACAGTGGCCGACACTAGAAAGGAGCACGTCTCGACTTTCCTCTACTGGTTCGACCAGGCTGTGAAATTGAATCACAACCACATGGAGCTCGCCAACGTAGTTGCGATGATGGCAATGGCTGAAGGCTTGCTGAGTAAGAAGAGTCTGCTCGACTTGATGGCGTCACGTTCCTTAGCCTGTTGGTGTCTATCTCCTATTTCACGGGGGAGGGTAGTTCCTAATAATACCATTTCTTTCCAGGCCGAAAGCCCGCCGTCTACGACCTGAACATCCACTATATTTCCGCGACAGTCCAAGACTTTTTGCCCCCATATCTGACGGTCCTCGAGACGGCCAAACGGAGGGTCGAAAAGGATTATGAGGAGCTGCCTAAAAAGTCGACTGCCTCTCCACCGACCCAATTGAAAACAGTGGAACAGTTGCATATTGGCTTAGGATTTAAACAGTCGTTTAAGACGACTGATAAAGTGAAATCCAGGAATGTTTTCAAGGTACGTACCCAGTTACAGTATCCCCTTGACATTCCCAAGACTGGACCTCAATTTCAAATTTCAGTTTGTAGAGAAGGACAAGCCTCAAGTACGCAACCATAACCTGATAAAATCCCGACAGATGACCCAGGAATTCTTGAACAGTCTTGGGGAGTACTTGAATCTGCTGACGGAGGTGACGGAATATCTGACTCCGGGCTGTATGCTTGGCAACTTTGAAGCGTTTGCCAAAATTCCTTGGTATCGTCTGGCGGAGGTTGCATGGGAAGAGAGTATTGTGGTTCATACGGACAGCCTCGAAGTCTACATGTTGATGTATATGGTACTGAAGACCTATGACGTGTTTCGCAGATGCCCGTCATCTCTATATGACAAGAAAAAGGAAGACCATTATGATGAAATGCTTTATCTTTTTAACGGTAAACACATTCTAAATACGGGGTTAAAACTAGCTGCTCACGAAATTTTCTGTTCCTGAAACTGCTGGTTACGATTTAATGACTTACAGCCGACCTTCCCTTGTAAGGCGAAATCTCTTTGCGCTGATAATAATCAACTAATTATGTTGTTTATAGAAGCTTTTCAAGACGGTTACGACAGTTCATACCCGACCCATGTCTATTATCTCTGGCTTTATCTGACTCTTGAATTATTTGTCGGCCTGTTGAAGGATGAGGCGTGGTATAAACTGAGCCATGGCTACGTCGAACACATTCCCGATCTGAAGAAGCCCTTTGATCGAATGAACGCAGGAATTGGGAAGATGGAAAAGATGATGAACGAGATCAAACTGAGAATCGAGAAAATGGCACAAGCAAATGACGGCGACAAGATCAGTATGGGCAAGGTCAACGGACAGGATATCTTCGAGACGGTAAACAGGAAGCCGGAAAGAATGAAGCTGTATTGGCCCTCTGCCACTGATAAGGGCAACGACCGGAGTCTTCCCAAATATGCTCCTCAAGAACATCTGCGATTCTATGATATCAACGGAGAAAACATTGGCCCCGAACGCCTGGCAAAACCTGGCGTTTCTATTGAGAATTTCGGAGGATGTAATTTGGCAAGGCGTCGCGATACTGAAAGACGTCTGGAAGCAAAGGCACAAGAGGAACGAGAGAAGAACACGAACGAAAAGACCTTTGAGCAATTTCCTGATCTGGAAGAGCAGCCGGCCAATCAAGAGCAAAATAACGCGGAAGTGTCGAAGAAAGGAGGCTCGACGAAGACGGCTGCCGGCCAAGGGACACCAGCTCAAAATAAAACAAATGGAGAGAAGAAGGGAGGCTCGACGAAGACGGCAGCCGGTCAAGGGACACCAGCTCAAAATAAAACAAATGGAGAGAAGAAGGGAGGCTCGACGAAGACGGCAGCCGGTCAAGGGACACCAGCTCAAAATAAAACAAATGGAGAAAAGAAGGGAGGCTCGACGAAGACGGCAGCCGGCAGTCATGATGTGATGAAGACTGCGAACAACTCGAAAGACGTGGCCTCAAAAGAAGCCGCCTCGAAAGAAGTCGCCACCGCTCGTGGACAACCGAATAATTGAGCTACTGACGAAGATAATCTCCTTTTTTTTGACGTTTTTTGAGATAAGAATGAATAAAAACAGTCGCAAAAACGTTTTTTGTTGGCCTTTTTCCTGTTTTTTGTGGTGTGGTTTTTATGAAATATTGGCTTCGGCTGACGTCTTCTAGCCGGTTGTAGAAAAGATTGAAAAGGGCCAGTGTCTAAAATGGGCAATGTAGTCCGTTTGCAATGGAAAAGCTTCGAAGGTAACGCATCACAGAAATTAGGAACATCTCCCCTTATTAAAGCGCTATGGTGTTTGTCTGTCTGTTTGTCTGTCCGATGGGAAAGTGTCCGACGGTAAAGGGATTACTAATTTTTTTAATCCCGGGGGCCGCCGCAGGCGGTCGTCGGCGAAATAGAGGAAAGATCGCCACAGGTCGAAACGGATAATTCTAACAAGACGACAGCCGTAGGCTGCCGAAGGCCCGCTGGTAGAGAAGATTAAAATACGCTTTATTGTATAGGAAACAATTGAGAATAGAAATAATAAAGTACAATATACAATAAAGAACGAGTAGAGCTAAATAATACGATCAATAACCCATTCGCAATACAGTAAACCGTATTCTTGGCTGAGAATACATCAATTTAAACAATTCCTCCATATTCACAGGTTCACCGTTAAGTTTGAGAACTATATCGCCATTTCTAATTCCCGCTTTTGCTGCCGGTTCATTATCCGAAACATTTCGCACTCGTCGAGCAAAAGCACAGTATGCAAATATTCCGTATGAATCGAAAATGGGAGCCGTTTCAAGAAGAGACGAATTAAATCGATAATGCTTTCGTTCTTCTGCTGCAGGGGGCATATCGTATTCAATGTCGAGTGTTTGATAATCCTAAAAGATTCAATCGAGTCGCGGGATATCGACCTCGAAGTATAGTCCTTTTCTAACGGATATGTCACGGGATTTAAAGGTCTGTCGCGCCATTCTTCTTCCGACTTGGTCCCGCAACGGAGACACTTTGAACTCGTGACATATCCGTTGGAAACGGACTATATTATAGAACGCAAGAAAATTGAAATTCTTCTTGTCATAATGCTTGAAAAATATAAGTATAAGTTGTTTTAGGGCAGGCTATATGGTACAGAATATTGAACTCACCGTTTTGCGAGGTCGTCGAATAATAATCTTTACGTTGTCGCTATCCACCATTAGGAAACGGCGGTTTTCCCCCTCACGCATCTGCGTGGCATCCTTCCCAGCGATCACAACCACTTGATCGTCATATTGGGGGTCTTCTTCTTCTTCCGGTTCGCAATGTTTATAACATGTGAGTATCTGCGTCCCGAAGGCTTCTATCTCTCGCCAATAGTAGACCTTCTCACGGAGACGGCTAGACTCCACAAAGAATAACTGGCTACCATGGGCAGCTATGGCATCTTCGCCGAAATGGGATGTCAGGCTGAGGACCGCCTGAGAACGCATTTGCATCTAGAACAAGAGGTTGAAATCAGAGTTCTCTATATAAAATAGGTACTTTTCTGATGATTGCCCGAAGAAGAAGGGGAATAATGGAATCCAGTTGAATTTCCATGACTTCCGTAGGAAATACAGCGGCAGATATTGAAATGGCTATCGAGGAGTGGGGTAAACAGGACGCAATTGTCGACGGAGTATACTCGCTTTTATCTACAGTAACCCCGCTGTCCAGATGGGATCTAAATATTAAAAATCCACCTTTAAAAGCCACAAAATCAATACTTCCTCGCGTCGGACATGCTTTTTCTGCCGTGTCCCTTGATTATGAGATACAGAATGTTCGATGAGTCGCTATTAGACGGCTGACCTCAGAGAAATCCCAGTTGTCGCTATTAGAAGGAGCCAATGGTCCTTTGCTCTGTTTCCTCTGTTAAACACAATTGAACACGTTATTATCCGTCTCCCTACGTCTCCTGATCCATGCGGAACACAAGGACCAGTCGTTTCTGGACCTTTTGCCGCTAAATGATCATGATTTTCCGATTCACAGCCTCAAAATTCAAAAAGCCAAGAACATTTGAACGCAGAATGGTCAAAAAAGGCCCAGAAACGTTTGGCCGAGAGCGGGCAATTGGGCTACAGTAATCCACAATTGGTTACGGTAATAAATTCAAATTCTCCCGCCTCTTTTGAAACCAAACTTGACCAGATTAAACTGGTATAAGAGGATTAAAAGCGGTAGTCGAACCCGGGTCATTCTGGCCGTCATTCGCTTTCAGGAATGGCTCTGGAGAAGGTGTACTTCGATCCGTGTGAGAGTGTGACGTTTATGCCGGACGCGAGGAAGCAGGCGGTGGCTTTGATAGTTCACAACCCTGGCAACAAGACGCTGATCTTCAAGATGAAGAGCACCCGGCCCGGACTGTACAAGATGCGGCCGACGTATGGCAAGGCGGAGGCCGGGGCGAAGACGGAGGTCCGGCTGACTTTTTCCGGGATTCGGCCGGGACAGCCGGTGCCGCCGAATGACCACTTCACCTGCATCTACACGGTGGTGCCCCCGTCGGCCGACACGGACGCCGAAAAGTTGTGGAAGAATCAGAAATTCGTGAGGGGACTGGCCGGCCGGGACATCGCCAAGCAGCGCATTTACATCCTCTACAAGGGACACAACGACCAGACGGAGGCGACGACGATGGAGAGCGAGACCGCGGGACAGAAGACGGCACGGATCAGGAGGGAGAGGACGAGGGAGAGGACGAGGGGGGAGAAGGAGCCGAGGGCCAAGACGCCCGCCACCCGCGGTCCCAAGGAGCCTCCCATGGCGCTGCTCTTCCGCGAGATTGAACCGCCCGACTCGGAGAGCGAGAAGCGCTGGAAGAAGGCCAAGCCGAAGCCGCTGGCCGAGCTGGCCGTCGGCTACGTCACCACCCGCTCGTGTCTCTCGACCAATCCTCCCTGGGCCCCGCCGCCGGTGGCCATGCCGGCCACTCCTCCTCCCACCACTGGCAGTGCCGAGGTCACCTCTTCCGGTGGTAGCGGTGAAAACGTGAAGGACAACAAGATGCCGGCCGCCGGCAGCCAGGAAGTCGTCATGGCCAAGACGAGCCAGCACCGACTGAATACCACCTAATCCAGAGGGAAAGAGGCGGCTAATTCGACGAGAAAAAATAATATAACTGCTAGATTACTGTATGTAAAGTTGACACGAGAATAAACAGTTCCGGCAGGCTGTTGTCTCTTCTCCTTTGTTTTTACAAAACTCTGACGCCTTTATACCTTTGTCTTGCCGAGACTTTACGGGTGCAGGGGGTCGGACTATCGGGGTCTGAGCCGTCCTCCTCGCCTCCTCTCTCCAGTACCCACCAATTTCTCTCCCGTGTCTCTATTTCCAAAATAACCACCCCATTACCAATACCCATAATCTGGCCATAAATGTTGATGTGACATTCTCGTAAAAAAACTGCCCCCAGGTTATTCGCCCCCAGTTTCCATGGAAGTCCCCACCTGGACTGTCCGCTACCAGGAAATCCCTGATATTCCTCTCCTACTAGAATTGTTCTGCTTCTTTCTGTATTTCTATATCCTCCTCGTTATCTCCACCTCGAAGAAGCCTGTATTCCACAGTCCCTTCTATGTTCTCTTCCTACTTGGGGGAATCTCTGACCTGATCCTAGCCGTCGTCGAAATATTCATGCGGATATCCAGAAGAACTGGGCTATGTTCGATATTTTAATTTTCTAGAAAAATCAGGATATTTTTCAGGTTACGGTTGGGAGAATTGGCAAAATTTGGCAAGCGCAATAACAGGAAGCAATCCAATGATTCATATCTTTATCAACATGATGATTACCGTATACCAGCTGACAATTGTGGCCGTTCCTTTGAGGCATAAACAGGTATTTCAGAATTTTTGGCTACTGTAGGCTAGAAGGAACCGTTATAAAGGCAGCGAGTATTAAAAAATTCCATTGAAACCTGATTTCCGGTGCCCAGGAGGTTCACAACTGGTGGTACCGTCATCGCGACATCCTTCCCTTACAACTGGGGATCATTTCGCTTCAGGACCCTTGACACCCTAATTTTTAGATAGGAAAGGATCTCCTGGTTCCCACAGAGGGTTCCAATACCATAATCTTCCCAGTACAGACCTTTTCCCTGGGATCTTTTCGTTCAAGGACCTGTTATATCAAAATTTCCACCCACTAGACTTTTGAGTACCGTAACCTTCCCAGTAACGATCCTTTACCCGGCCTATTTTCGTTCCAAGACCTCTTAAACCCAAATTTCCCTCCACTAAAGGGTTGAGTGCCTTACCCACACACCTATTGATCCCGGACAATTTTCGTTCCAAAACCCTTCAAAGTCCCATTTTCTAGCTTTGGGACAAGAAAAACTACATCCCCTGTGTGATCACCATTATTTTCATCTCAATTGCCCTAAACGTCCACGCCTTCTTCTGTGTCCGTACCTATACCATAACCGATGGTTTTTGTAGCAGCACAGCGGAATTTGGGAAGGTTTCCCCTCTATTTCTGGCTCTTTGAATTACCAGAAAACTTCAGGAGCTTCGATTTTTCGCTGCCTTTTCGGTAATTATCTTTGAGGTGAATTGCTTCGTCCTGAGCCCGTTTACTCTTTACCAAATGTTGAAAATGAGACGGAAACAAACCAAGGACCAGAGAAAGACACAAGAAGCCGTAATATTGGGTCTCGCATGGAAAATAGCCGCCTTTTCCAGGGTCTGGCCTGTTTCGCTCTGATAAATGCCGTCGGTTGGCTTTTTGAATTCATCTGCGAATTTTCATCCCTAATACAGTTGGATATGAAACAATACTGGCTGCTGAAGATTATAGAAGAGCAGGTATATTTAATAAAATAAACAGAAAAAAGAGAGAGGACGCTATTTTCAGTGGTATCTGGATCTATTCATTCTCGCAGTCCTCAACGCTCCTGTTCTTCTTCTATTGAGTGGAGCACTGAGGAAGGAGATCGTGGAGAGGTGGACGATGAAAGAAGACTGCGCAGTTGGAGTCATATCTTCGAAACAAGGGAGCAACACACGGAGGTCAACGGCTGACCGGCAGACAATGTAATAGAAGAAGCGGGTTGAGGAGCCCTGTTTAAATTCCCCCAAAAAGCGGAGGCTACAGATTTTTTAATTTGGTGGCTGAGATATGATTGGATTCATTAGAATCGTCTTGACGTGCTCTCCAAGTAGTTTTTTGAATTTTTGACATCGACCAAGAAATAGCCGAGATACGGACACAAACACCCGACACTCCCGTCACCACCTCAAAAAATGGGCGCTCCCGAAATTGAGCGGTTTGCCCATGTATGTTTTAGACGTACTTACAATAAATTTGTTCTTCTGATTCCGTTTTATTCTGCCTTCCGGGCTCAACGCTCCGGTTCTTCTGATATTGAGTGGAGCACTGAGGAAGGAGATCGTGGGACGGTGGAAGACGCCGTCTAGTGTCATATCCTCAACACAGAGTGTCTATGGCACACGCAGACTTGACCAGACGGCTACTATTTCGAAATAGGGGGG
This sequence comes from Oscheius dolichura, assembly GCA_932521035.1. NCBI lineage: Eukaryota > Metazoa > Nematoda > Chromadorea > Rhabditida > Rhabditidae > Oscheius > Oscheius dolichura. Next base: position 1,129,445 of record OW051494.1, on the reverse strand, counting down.
TGGGCTCCTCTAGTTTTTAATATTACTCCCGATTAATAGATGGTAAGGTAGCCCCAGCTCCCCTCTTTTTCTTTTATAAGTTTTTCCCTTGGGGGTGTGACGGTTAAACTGGACGGAGAGGTCAAGTCGGAAAAGTGCAAGTGCACCTCTAAAGAAATCCAAATAAACCGTTTTAATAGCTTGTTATTTTTATTAATTTCTCCAAGAACTCCCCCAACATTCCAGGAAAAAGATAGAAATGGAACAGCAGCAGCCCCTTTCCCTTCCCGCGCTCTCTCTCTCTTATGACATCAGCACCGGTCACGGGGCGAGAATCTTCGCCGAATAGCTATGGCTACACGTCTTTTTTTGACTCTTCCAAGTAAACACAACGATTACTGGTCATTTAAAGGACTGTCTGAGTCAGAAAAAAGTCTAAAAATGGGTAGAAAAGAAAGGGGGAGATGGTAGGGCACTTTGGAGAGGGATTTTCTATGGTTGTTGTCTAACTGTGGCTTATTTGGGACAAGCGAGGGATGGAAATGGCTAGCATACGTTAAAATTATCCTTCTTTCTCATTTAAATAGCCTAAAAAAATATCGTAGTGGTCCTGAAGGGACTGCCTGGGTTTTTGAATCTTTATTTCCTAAAAATTCCTTATTCCAGACTCTTTTTGCTATGGAACCACAAAATCCAGAGGTTCTGATAATTTTGCTTCCTAGATTTTTCAGAAGAATAACGCTGTAGGGTCCTGAAGCGATTGTACTTCTCGATTAATGCAGATCTTTGCTTCGGGACCTCTAAAGAAGAACTCCGGGTCGCTGTCGGTTCCTTCCCAAGCCAGCTGTCGAAAGAACCCGAAATGAAACCAGAGCCATACCGGTTTGAGATTTCTCCCTTCCCATAATTATTAGAGAGATACTTTCTCCTTCTTTTCCCGGTCTTATTACCCCTCGGGGGTCACAAATTATCTCTTGACGCGGAACGGAACAGAGTCCGTCGCAATCTCGGTCCCCCGCCGTCTCCTTCTTCATTATTGTAACATACACATCTAGAAATACAGCCACAGAGACGAACATTCTTCCATTTCTCACTATTTTGCGAGAGAGAGCGTACACCTTCTTAGCCCCACCTTTTTCTTTTGTTTCAGTCCATTAGATGGACTTTTCTTTTTCTTCTTCGTCTCCGTCGTGCAGCTGCCCGTGTGTAATTCCCGTTGTTTCCACAAATGGGATTGGGTTGAGCCGTTTTTTCTTGAAAGTTCACCGTTCCAAAGATCTACGTTTTATCTCATTTCTCGCGACAAAAATTAGGTGCACCGTGTACGGATCCTGCAGCGAATACACCCAGTTTGCAAGGGGGAATCAAAGGTTCAGCCAATTCGGTACCAGTGTACTCGAATTCTAATCCTATTATGGTGTAGATAGAATACTTTAGGGGATCTAGGAATGGGTCCCGGAGCTACAGTCCTTTAAAATCAAAAGTTAAATAGCGTCGGGACCGCGGGACTGGGCCCCCTTGGGCCTTGAAAGTTCCAAGTCAAAAGTCCGCTAGGTTACGGTATTCCCTATTTCTTGCGATACTTACTGAGGTTACTGTAGTCTGCAAATTACCTTTAAACTGTCCCATTTAAATTAAAATCATGTGATCCTCTCTGTCTCTCCCAATTCCCCGGGAGAGATGTTCGACCTCGCCTGAAAATGGCTCCCGTCGTTTTCCCTTTTACCGGTTTTTGCATCCATCTGTTCCCCTTGACCCTAATGGCCGTTAATGTTTAACTTTTTACGTCTGTGTGTCGTCTACGTTTCAAGGAAAATTTCCAGTCTAAAAGTAGAAAAAACTCTACGTTGTGCAGGAAGACTTTGAAAGAGGCGCGTGAACTGTGGCGCTGTATTCCTCCACCTGTAGAAGAAGACAGGGTTATAAATATCCCATGACGAAATAACAGCCACATTTATTTTTCCGGCACCTTTAAAGCCACGAGAAATGCGTATGAATAAGCTTATTTACATGACAGAAGAACCGGAACTGCTTGAAAAAGAGGATGAAAGGGGGAAATTTGAATTTTATGGCAAACAAGGTTACAGGGGTCATTAACCTTCTCGCTCTTCTGAAACTGTTTCACTTGACGGACAAGGTCTAAACAGCTGGAAAAAACAGGGAAGGTCTCGAAACGAATGATCTGGCAGTTCTTTTTGCTAATTCCGTTCGGGACCCACAATTAACCGTTCCTTCGGAGGATCGGCCTACTTCCAGCCCAGTAAGCTCGTGATAAATTCCAACCCCACTTTTTGGGGACACTACCACTGTCTAACTGTGGCTTGAAACTTTCAAACACACGGAAAGATAAATCCTGAAAATACGAAAAAAATACTGTTTCATATTGAAGTAGAAGGGCAGTGGTCCCAACACCATCGTAGTATTCCTCTGCTTTCCTTTCGCTCACTGCCTAGCTTTCCTCCCGCCAGTCCCTGTCCATTCCTCTAAAATAGTGTTGAACAGTTGATTGCGACTTCGACGACCCTCGCTGTTGTTGTTGACAACTTCTTTTTGGAAAAATTGCAAAGAGTCAAGGTTTCCTGACACGATTAGGGTAAATATAGTCTCACTGGACCCAAGAGAAAAAAGTAGAGAAGAAAGCCACAGTTACGCAGTTACGCAGCTAATTAGCCGCAGACAGAGAACACCTCGTCAATGTCGATTTATTACAATTTAGCGGTTCCGTGCGGGACACAAGACAGTACTTAAACCGTTGTTGTTTTTATTTTCCTCATCCGCTTGCGGTCCGAGAGACGACGTTAGCGGTCACACTGGCCGCCATTTTTAACCTTGGGGGGCTATTGTTGCCTGTTGTTGGGTGGCGAAGAAGACGGAGAAGTTTGTGTCCTCCTCAACGGGGCATCAACACGGGGGCCGGCCTTTTCCCCCCAAAACGAAACCCGTTTTTCTTTTTGGGCATTCATTGACGACGCTCGAAATGGGGGGAAGCAGCAGCAGCAGCCACCACCACCGGGCGGGCGGACGGCCGATGGGGTCACCTCCTTTTCATCTCTCATCTCATCCTTCTCTTTTTCTTTTCCGTTTTAAAAACCAGGAGATTTCACAAGATTCTGATCAGATCATTTTCTCTACGTAGGGTCAAAATTCCAGTCCACTGGCCGAGCTAACTGGTTTCACTCTCTTCTTCTTCTTTTCTGGAACTTTCCCGTCTAGGACTGATAAGAATTACTGTATATAAAAGATGGACACCAACTTGGGACTCAAAGTTTTACCTTTCAATATTTTGCTGTCTAACTGTGGTGAAATTTTCCTTAAAATCTGTGTGAAAAAGATTTTTCTATTAGAAATCAGAAAAGCAAGATTATTTTTCTGTTTTTTTCTGCTCAGAATCCATTGCCAACTTTTTTAGAGATTTTACGCTGTCTAACTGTGGCTATGAACTATCTATACTTCACTATAAAACATTTTTTTGACGCTTTCAGCAATTTAGAAAATAGCCACAATTAGACAGCGGTAAAGTCGATTTACCACCAAACTGGGCAGTCCTCCTAAGACAAGATGAGCGCTGTTTTTTCTCGGTTTTGCTGTCTAACTGTGGCTCAAAAATGCCCTCCCCCCTTCGTTTCTAAAGAATGTAGGCTGCCGTTTTTTTCTTTAATTGGATGGGTACCAATAATTAGACAGCTGTACAGTTAGCAAGAAAACTGACCACAGCCGGGCGGTCCTTTCATTTCACGCTCGGCTGCTGTCTAACTGTGGTGGTATAAAACTGGCCAGCCGTAAGGTCCACGAGCAATTCTTCCAATCGAAAGCCTTTCTATCGGTCATTTCTACCATGAACAGATATTGAGGCGGGTCTTAAAGTTCCCAAAGCCTGTGTTAGTCAGAAAATTCCCGTTTTCTTCCCCTCTTTTCTCCTAGTTTTTTCCCTCAAGCCTAGAGAGAAAAAACAGAGCTTTTACTTTCCCCCAGTGTCCACTCTCCGCTTCTCCCTGGCCGTCCCCTTCTGTGTGTCCTTTTTCCTGTACAACCACTTCCATCTCGAGCGTTGCCTGCCCCCTACACACATAACAACCAGTTCTATTCCAGCTCTTCTCCCTTCTCTTCCCTTCTCTCATCCAGTAACAAATATTTTTCCATCTTTAGGGGGCAGGGAGAGGGGAGAAGGTGAGAAAAACAGATGGGGGGATCCTGTGACGCTCCGCTGCCGCGCTCTAATATCTAGACCTTTAATCGTCACGAGACCTTCGAGAAAAAGACACAGGGAGAGATCAGACTTTTAATGGGTTAACTGTCAAGGTTAGAAAACAATTAATCGCGTGACTTCCTGGACAAGGACAAGCCATATCTCCCTCTCGTCATCCTCCACCATTAAACGCCTGTTCGTCTCGTTTACAGGCGCTAAAAAGATTCAAGCTGGAGATTATGAAAAGGGGGAGAGCATCCCGATGGGATCCATGAAATAGCCCCCCTATTTCACTCGAGTTCTGCCAAATGGGTTACAGGTCGGCTCGACCCTCGATAGTCCGAATCCCTGCGCCCGTAAAATTTCGGCAGGCGGATCTTCTTTATTCAAAACTGCTACAAAACTTTTACCTTTGTCTTGCGGGGTGCAGGGACACGGAATATCCAGGGTCGAGCCTCCAAGTTCCGAAGCCATCCCTCCATATAGCGCCCCCAGACCTTCTTCTCCACTGGCTTCAGGTCCTGAAGCGACTGTACAGGTTCTGTATTCTCCCTTACCAGTTACAAGGCTAACTCTACTTTAAACTACTCCCGGTCACCACCCCAATCACCACAATCAGCAGATGATTGTGACGTAGATGGTCTCTCTCTCTCCCTTCTCCTTTTGTTTAACGCGAATGTCAGAACTTTGTCCCACCTTTTCAAAATTAACTGAAGGTCATGGAAGGGTAAGAGAAGACGACAGTTAGATGATAAGAGAGAGAATGAGACAAATTACACAGTGTTCGTTTCCGGAGAGGGGAGTTACCAGTTCCTGCTAATTATTGAATTAGGTGGGGAAAAGTCAGGCGATCATCTATCTCTACCCGGTTAATTTTGAAACTTGGTCAAATGACGGCGTTTTTAGCTGTCTAACTGTGGCTTCAATCCCCCTTGTTCCATGTGAACTTGCCCAAGGTCATTTAATCGCACCTCCCACTTTAAAATCATCGAATTAACCCCGCCGTCCTTGTTCCTGGTTCATTGGCGTCAATTTGGCTGACTATTCAACCATCTTTTATAATTAGCTGCGTACTATTGTTCCATATAAAATTGGCTAATAATTGAACAGATTATCCTGACCCCAAGGCTACTCCGGCCCGGATTATGCAGCGTTTTAAACCTAGTCCCCTCTTCCCTAGAGTCCTACACCTGTCAGTTTCCTCCACTGTCCTCCATCTCTTCCAGCCATCATATAGACTGGCTCCAGGTTGTGGTTGTCACACCATTGGGACCTTCAAAAACCGCCCTTTTACAGCCAGCAGCAGCGCCTATCCCCCTTGTTATTTCTGTACACATAGTCCCGGCCTGGTCACCAGCCGCCTCCCAGTAGTCTCCTTCCAGTAGGGGGAGTACTTTTTGCACACCGGACCCTATGATTGATGACTTTCCCAATTGCCCCCTAAATAAGGTAGGGGGGCTGTGTTTACCGTTGCCGCTTACACCAGGGGGCGAGTTCTTCTCCCCTTTCTTGCTATATTGGTCAAATTCTCTCCCAAACTAGGGGTCGCCCCTTCGACGAATAAGCCCTCGTCATTTCCCTAACAATTTATACCAGGGGGGTGGGGGAAGAGACCTTGAATCATCGGGGGAGGTCTCAATTTTCGGATAATCTCAGCCCGCTCAGTTGACTTTCTCCTCTCTTGTATACCAGCCCCTCCCTCCCTTCCTCCTCCTGTTCAAAACAAAGCTATAATCTCTTCCTTCCGCCCCCTGACCTCCACCTACCTTGTCGTCCCTGAAACCCGTGGTTTCAAGTACCGCCATTTTCAGTTTCATCTTCTCTCCCCCGGCCCCTGACAAGAGGGGGAGAGTCACGAGGCCGGCATCGTCCTTTTGTGGACCTGAAACAGGGGGCAGAGCGCGACCCCCCGAGAGAGTTTTGTATGTGTTGACCGCTCTCTGCCCCCTCGTCGACCCCTCAAGGACGCCCCCCTATCCACATGATTTTCAACTACTACTAGAGGGCTATTTTATTTGTTTTTAAGAAAGAAAGAACTCTAAAGGAAAGGGTATCTCTTGCGTCCCTCTCCAGCTGTGATTAATGGGGTGTTCTCATTAAAAATCCTGTTCCTCCCCCTCGGTAGGATCAAGGGTCATCTCGTCGCTACTCTCCTTATCATTTTCTTTCCCCGGGAAGAAGAGAAAGTGAACAAGAAGCCCCGTGATCTACTCCTTCTATTTTCTATTTAAAATAATAAGAGCCACAGTTAGACAGCTTGTTTCCCAGCGCTGCAAAAGAGGAGGAAGCAAAGACCAGTTGAAGTTTTTGAAAATGGCTGGAAAAAGGTGAAAACAGCAAATGAGCCACACTTGAGACAACTGGTTCACAATGAAAACTGCCTCTCTCACTTTGCTAGTTTATTTATGGAATCAAAACACCTCGCCTTCCTGATTTTATGGTTATGGTCATTTGACCATTCCCTCACTTCTTATCGCTGCTAATGACTGATTTTCCTATCTTTAAGACAGTAGAAAAAAAACTACAGTATCCTATTTCTTCTAGAGACCCCAATATCTTTTCCAGCCAATCTTACTTTCGTCCCAGGAGCCCATAAAGGTCGGTTTCAAGCTCACCTTTTGTTTTTCTCTGTTCTTCTCAATTTCTTCCATTAAAATCTACCGTAATACCCAGACCTTTAATGTCATTAACCTAACTTTTCTCTACTACCAGAGGTTAGAAAGTGCCCGGTCGGCTGCCCCCCTCCTCCCCTTCCCAAGGCCTCTCCCTATCGTCTCTTTTCCGAGGTTTATGACCACTGTCCGTTCCCCCTGAACATTGACCCGAATCTCCCCTCTTTACTGTTCACAAAAACGTCACTTTTTCTCTATATATTTACACGTTTTTTGCCCGTGAAAAGACGGAAGTATTATAGAGGAGAAAGGGCCGATAATTACCGCGGTAAGAACCTCATTTTCGGACTAAAACTACCATTTTTTTGTAGAGAAAACCAAACTCTACTTTCTCTTTTTGAGTGAAAACTTGTTTTGACTTTTTTAGTTTAGGAAATTTAGAAAACGAGGAATCAACATAGGGCTAAAAACGGGCAGCTTCTGTCTTTGGGGGAAGGTTTGGGACTGGAAATGGTTCGATGAACTTATCCTAGGAAAAAATGGCGTCTCCTTCTTTTCTTGGTGGTTTTTTCCCGGAAATTAGCTGCGTACCATGATGAGTAGACCTTTAATTAGTTAATCTAGCCGGCCGCTTGTGCTCAAGAACGTCTGACAGAGTAAATTCAGGTCCCAGTTGGAATAATGCGGGTCATTTTCGATCATTCTTCATCGAGAAATGGTTCAAGGAATTATGAGCTCTGTTTGCATTAAATATTCAGCCAACGCGTTTTAAACTGACTAATCGATAGACTAGAAAGTCTCTTAACCAAATTGAAATCTCAGAAATCACGCTCATCTCATTCAGTGAGTTGCTTCCGTTCCAAAACCATTTTTTTTCTCCAAGTGCCCTCCCACTTAAAAAACTGTTTCTCTCTCTCTCGAGACGAAATTCCGAAGACCGAATTTCTTTTAACCCGTTACAACCATTACCATTAAAGAGAGAGAGAGAGAGATAGAGAGAGATGGTTACCTGAACCAGTTCTTCCACCTAAAATCATCTGCCTAAATTTCGACTGTCCTTCCCTTCTTCGCCCCTCGTTAAAATAAAGAGAAACAGCCAGTCAGTCCCCTCCTAAAAATCCAGTTTTCTGCCTGTCTCCTCCTAAAATCAAAACCATCCGCAACCATCCCCCCATTTTACAGTAAAATGTCATTTGGTCGTGTGCGTTCGTTCCCGCCGTTATCTGTCCCCCTGTCCCGTCTCTCTCTGCCCAGCTACAGTAATCCATTGTTTTCTTCTCCCCCATATTCGCCCAATTTTCTCCCCGTTCTCTAGGGAATATGGTCTGATCTATAAAATATGACCCCAGCGTCACCTTGTTTGTCAAAGTCGAGGCCTTCTCTTCTCGCTCTCGCCTCATTGCTCATCTTTTCCACCTCATTTCCACTGCTACCGTAATCCTCTCCGACCCCCAGTAAGACGTTGTTTTGCAGATGACAAAACTCGGGATTACCCCTGGGGTACATGGAGAAGATCAACTACAAAAGGAGGACGAATTAACGACGGTTAAAATTGATCCTAAAGTTTTTACCATTCTCCAGCCGGTCGGCACACCACCGCCGACGGTATTGAAGGCCCCACTTAGGGAGCAGGTCAGTCTATTTCTACTGGGGAATTTAGGGACCCCCTCTCCTCCTAGTGGGGATCGATAACAGTAATTTTACTGTATCAAAGAATTAGAAAACAGATTAATAAAACGGTGTTCCTTTCAGAAAAGTGGCGCATGCAAATGGTTGATGCTAATAACCCTCATCTCCAGTGCTACTCTCCTTACTCTATATCTCTGCAGTCTTTATGTAGCTGACCAACCGGTACGTTTCTTTTAAAAGTCAGTTAGAGGTCCCGAAACGAAGACCTGGCCGTCCACCCTCTCCTCTAACTTTTAAACCAGTTATTATACAATTTGTATCAGCTTTTTTTCAGCTAGGCAAGATCTTTGTCATCACAACGCCCGAGATCGAGACCATGCCTACCCAGCCGCCCCAGGCAGAGGCTCAGAAGTCCGGCGAGCCGGTTGTCATCCTCCCGGTGAAGACAGTCGACGGCGGCAGTGAGAACAGTTCCGATCGAATCAACGACGGAGCTGTCATCCAACAACAACAACAGCAGCTGCCTCAACAGCCAGACCAGCCCCAATTTGATCCATGGGTGGCCGCGGCACAGGCTCGCTTCTTCCAAATGCAACAAGAAGCCCAGATGTGGAGATGGCGCCGGGTACAGCAGGCCCTCTACGAGCAGCAGATGATGCGCGAGCAGTGGCAACAGCAGCAGGCTCAGCAGGCATACATGGCCGAGCAGGCTAGGGCACATTGGATCGCCAGGGCACAGTGGGAAGCCGCTCGGGAGGAGGCCGGCCGAGCTGAGCAGATGCGCCAGGTGCAGATGGCCCAGCAGGCGCAGCAACAGGAGCAGGAACAAGCTCAACAGGCTCGAGCCGCCCAGTGGCAGCAGTACTACTGGCAGCAGCAGCAACAGGCCCAACAGGCTCAACAACAACAACAACAACAACAGCAGCCACAACAACAGCCTCAGCAAGACTGGCAACAGTATTATTGGCAACAACAACAGGCACTGGAACAGCAGGCACAACAACAGATGATGATGCAGCAACAACAACAACAGCAGCAGCAGATGGAACAGCCACAACAGCCACACCATCCGCGGTTCATCCTCCTCCGTCATTTGACCAGGATTCAGCCTGTTTCTCTATCATTCAGAGTGAGTTTTGCTTAAAACTACAGTAATCCCCAATTTCCAGATGCCCGAGCAACCTGATAACAATGAACTTCCCCAGCCGGCCATCCATGACCGTATCTACCAACAACTTCAGAAAAAGGCCCAAGGAATGGAGTTCAATGCTCCTAACCGTCCTATCTGTTTGTTTTCTCTATTCTCACCCTAATTTTATCGTTTAGGGACTGCCATCACCCCTACTCCGGAGACCCCAACCACCCGGTTTGATGAAGAAGCCGCTTTCCAGGAGAATTTGAAGAAATCTTTGGAGAAAGAGGCCCAAGAGGCTACCACCCCCACTGCCCAGGAAGAGGACGAGAAGCCCCATGATTTGGAGGGAGAAATGATCAAGGACATCTTCTCGGCGTTGGCCAGCGCGGCTAAGGATGTCGACGCCTCTACCACCACGACAGAGGCCCCCTCCACCCCGGCCTCTGAGAATGTCTTCAAGCCTTTCGCTGGCGAACAGGACAAGAAGATCGACGAGGACGTCAGCATCTTCAAGCCGTTTGCCCCTGAGGAGGACAAGGAGTCCGACAGTGACAAGGCCGCCGAGAAGAGCGGATTCTCCGCCTTCAATGCCGACGGAGCCCCCAAGGAGCAGGAAGAACAGAAGCCCGAGGGGTTCGAGCCCAAGACCACGATGATTGACGGCTCTGCCTTGCCTGTAGTCATCTTTGAGGACCGATTCCCCAAGTTGGAGGAGAGGACAACCACTCCGGAGACTCCCATGCCGGTAGGTTTACGGTAGACTCATTTTGGATGGGTTTGGAGCCAAAAGTTCCTAATACGGTCTTTTAAAATTCAAATTTTAGGCGCCCAGCTCTGCCGAGGTCGAGCCAGAGGAAATCCACACTGAGGGAGAGATCCACCCCAGCGAGATGCCCACCTCCGCTGAAATGGGACCCCAAGACGGGCCTGCCCCCACCGAATTAGCCGAGGGCCCCTCTTCCAGTGAGGTTCCTCAAGATGGCCCCGCTCCCACGATGATGATCCCTGAGGGAACATCCTCCAGCGAGGAGCACCCGGCTGAGGCTCCCATGCCATCTCCTGAGGGTCCCAGCTCCTCGGAGGAACACCCCGCCGGTCCCAGCAGTGCTGAAACAGCCAGCGAGGCCCCCAAGGAGGACGAGAACAACGAGGAGCACGATCCCCTGGCTGCTTTCTTGAAATATTTCGAGCAGGAAGCCCGTCGAATGGCTGAGATCCGTGCCGCCGCGGCTGCCGAGGCCGGCGGCTCTTCAGATGAGATGCCCGTGGAGGGAGAAGCCGCCCAGCAGCCAGCTGTCGACGAGCCCGAGCCCCACTTCAAGCCGGCTGTACCTATCACCGTCTAATTATATTTAAAGAGAACAACTCCCCATCCTCCTTTAAACGAAAAACGAATTAATATAACACAGAAACATCATTTCGCAATGCCGGTGTAATGTCCCTCCCGCCCGTCCCTTTCTCTCTTCTTCCTTCCTGCATTTTATCCCCCCAGAGAATTCCACCCTCTCTGAAACAGTGTGTGTAGCTTTTATTGTACCTCAATTGGGCAATCCTTTTTTAACTTCTTCTTCTTCTGATGAATAATAGAGACTGACAGTGTAAATAAACATTACTGGTTGTTAATTCCGTCGGAAATTATACATGGGCAAACTGTCCAATTTCAGGCGCGCCCGTTTTGGTGCGTAGACGGAAATGCCGGGTGTTTGTGTCTGCATCTCGGCCATTTCTTGATCGATTTCAAAATTTCAAAGACCTTCTTGTAGAGCACGTCAAGCCGATTCTAATAGACTCAGTCCCCCGGGCGCTTGCCCATGTATGTCGAAAAGGGGCCCATAATCTGTCTCCTCTCACTCGTCACTTCATAATAAGCCGTCTATAGTTTTCTCTGATAAGCTCTGCCCGGAACTAGACAGTTCTTTAAGCCCGGATTTTTCTCTTGACAAAGAATAAAGAGAGACCAGAATAGAGAGAGAATGAACGAGAGACAGGAACTATCTGGACCTAGCAGTGATAAGGAGCTGAGTATAAAAGACGCTATCGTAATCCATCCTGAGCTTTCAAGATGCTTCTTCTGCTTATTTTCTTCCTGGCAGGGGCAACTTCCGCTGCTTACGATGTAAATTACAGTACAATATCTCTCCAACCATCGTTTCAGGACTCCCTAGCTAGGAATAAACTAATGCCCATGAGTGCGGCAGCCTATTCATCCTATCCTTCCACCTGTCTTATGAATACTTTTCCAAATGCTACCGTAAGACATTCCCCTCCTTTTTAAAGGTCTAATAATTCAGTTGAAACGCCAGCTAGAAGTTTATTGTGACATAACACTTGTGGATAAGTGTTCGGGCTTCACGGCGGTGTCCCATTCGGATAAGGCAATTATTGTGTCCTATAGAGGGACCAATCAGAACTTTGAACTGGTAGCGGAAGGAGAGGAGACCCTGTTTAAGAACCATGTAGGCTTGAACGTTTGGAAATATTCTGGAAGAAGGAAAAGTCAGCAAACAGGCCATTATTACCGTATCCCTTCAAATTGCCAAAGATATCCCCCTGGGACCCGTCTTTCGATCAAAATTGACTCAGCAAGGAACCAATGAGGCCCTAGATCGGTTACTTAGTCCTTTGCTAAAATCCACTAGGCCGGGAAGTCTAAAAATACCGTATTCTCTCCTGTATCGGCCCCCCAGTCTTGCCCCCTGCTTTGCCCGGCTTCGGACCCCTATTTCCTCAAATATAACCACTTTATACCCTTTCTAGACTCCATGGGTAGCTGGAGGAAAAGTCTCGAAGTATTTCTACGATGGCTTCACCCGTCTCTGGAACCAGGGAATGAAAAACGACTTCAGTTCTCTTGCCAACTCCTACCCCAGCTATCAAATATGGGTAACCGGCCACTCTCTCGGAGGAGCCATGGCTATCTTGAGTGCCTCTTATATTGCCCATAATCAGCTTGTCTCCGCTGATAAGGTACCGTTTTATTCGGCTAGAAGATTTAAATTCATTTTAGGTGACTCTAGTGACTTTTGGGGAGCCTCGCGTCGGCGACGGGGACTTTGCCGCTGCCTGTGATAAAGAGTTGAAAGCCGCCTATCGGGTAGTCCACGACCGGGACATTGTTCCCCACGTGCCGTTGAAAAACGAGGAAGGATATCGACAGCATAAAACGGAGATCTATTACAAGAATGAGGACATGGGACCAGGAGCCCCGTACAAAGTCTGCCTGGGTGACGAGTCGATGCTCTGCTCGGATGGGAACATTATCGATCCCTCTATGAAGGATCACCTCCACTATTTTAATACCGACGTCTATAATTTTGGTGTTAAGGGCTGCTATAAATAATTATCAGAGAGATTAGGTCTACTATTAAATTGTTTCCCTCTACTCTTTATAATCTAGAGTTTAATGTACCTATTAAGGAGTTCTCAAATATACAGTACACGAGTCTCCGCCGCAATATCAATATCCACCGTTGGCTTCTCTATTTTGTAATTCGGCTTGGTTATTGTGATTTCAATGGGATTTTTCGAGATTATAAGAACTGTGTCGTCACTTGGTCTACTGAGTTCATAATGATCTTCATAGTCGTCGATTGCTTGAGGGAAGGCTAGTAGAAATCGATCCAATCTGTAGTCGCGCTGCTCCCGTGAACCATTTTTACCGTAATGTTTTGTACTACAGTAATCCTCACACTATCATTACCCTGATAACACTGAAAAAATGAGCCGAAACAGTGGTAAATAAATAAATAAATACACTTATTTGGCCCTATATTTACTAAAGCACCTCTACCGCGCGCCGGAAAGGATAGCGCCCATTAACCCATTCATTCCCATGTGTTCAAAAATGAACATTTTTTGCCTTGGTCCCCCCTTTGGTGTTTTTCGTTCAAGTTGGAAAATTTTTTTCTTGAAAAATGGGTTCATTCGATAGCGCCTCTGGCCGTCAGATAGCTGAGCTGGTTTCTAACGGTTTGGAACGTCACAGTGAGGAATCGACAGCGTTTTACCAGAATTAAGCCTTTTTCTATGAGTGGTTTAGCTGGAGCGCGTTTACAGCGAGCGCCAATTAAAAATGCGGCTTTTTTTGTTGGAATTTCTACAGTATTCAAATGGTTCCGGGCAACAGTTTCCACGTTCGGAAAACAACCGATAAGTGGATTTAGAAAAGTAAAAAAAAATAGATTTGTCATATTTTTTGTAACTTCTTGTTCCCGCCTAGATGACCGACAGTAAGACGGTCATTTTTCCGTCAGCATTGGTCAAAATACTGCCATTTTGCACTCATTTTTGTTCATTTTTTCGCCAGACTCGGTCATCCACACGTAGCTGTAAAAATAAGTGAGTTATTGGTAGAAAACGGCGCATTTTGTGGCCAAAACGAGAAAACTAGTCATCTGGCTCTGTATTAGCGGGAGCGCGCGTTTACAAAGCGGCACATGGGAAAACAGACCTTTAATTTATTTTTTAACAGTATATAATGGCTCTTTCTATTTCAGGAAATATGTTAACACCGAGGGAATTCAGTAATTGTGGAGAGCCAAATTCAAATAACGACTGGAAGACGGCAATGTCGATTGATGGAGTACCCATTGGACAATTGACAGAAGACGGCCAAATTGACTATTATAATCATCAACAGAGATGTGACAAACAATGCCAAAAGATGCTACCCGGCAATCTGTACATTGCAATTCATTTTAATTTTTAGAATTACCGTAATCCGGCGGCAGAACATGTCTGTTTCAAAGCGCGCGCTTTGAAAACGCGCTCTATCTAAATAATCGTCGTATTTTGACCATTTTGGACCATTTTTATTCATTTTTTTTGCTATATAGAGAATTTCCATGGCTTGGCTAATATTACAAAGCAAAAAAAATGAAGAAAATGGTAGTAAATTTGGATAAAATCAGCCATTTGACTGGGTGTTCGGCGGAGCGCGCTTACAAAGAGCGAAATTTCAATTGGACAGGAAAATGACCGTTTTTAGCCCAATTTTGGTCATTTTTCCTCATTTTTTTTGCCGTTACCTGTTTTATAACACTGTAATTAATTTACAAATATATTTTTCAGGAATGATTTCTTCTCAGAAGGGCTAATACAGAGGTGGAAAGATGAAAATACAGTTCGCCGGCTGTGGGAAGACTGTAAACTCGCTCCGTTTGACTTTTAACCGCTCTATTTTCAGGTCCTTCTCAATTTTGGCATGACGTAACGGCTCGCTGCTTCTTTCCCACAATTATGGGTATGTTCGAAGGAAAAATCGAAGATTTGTGCCTGTCTCCCGGCCAGTTGGAAAATTCGTCTTTGTTGAATCGTCTCGTGGCGGAATTGGGTCTCGAGCAGAAGATTGAAGACCTCATCCGGGAGGATGAGACGGTGGTACGGATGCTTGGCGTCTCGCAAAGAAATTCCGAGTTGATTGGTAGTTTTTAGAGGAATTTTGGAGCTAAAAATGGGTATTTTAGACCGTGACTCTCTTCTTCCGGCAGCCACAGTTAGACAGCTGGAAGAAAATGAAACTGCGGAAGCTGTGGCGGATCAAAGTGAATTTACCAAGGGAAGCGACCACAGCGAAGAGCCACAGCTGGTTAAAATTAAGCGGAGTCGCAGAAAGAAGAAGAAGCTCATTGAAGCGGATGATGTAAGCCACAGTTAGACAGTCAAATAATGATTTTCAGTGTTCGGAAGAGATTATTGTAGTGGAACAGGTTGAAAACACCCACAGCCAAGAGCCACAGCTGGCCGAATCGGCAATTCCCCGATCCTACAGTAGGGCTACAGTAATCTACAGTAATCTAATGGCTCATTTTTAGTCCTGAATCTTCTCGCTACCTGGAGAATTAGACAGACGGTGAGGAAAGAAGAGCCGGTGGATTCGGAGACGGAAGAGGGAGCCGGAAAGACGACGCCAGCTGGCCGGGAACTGGACGATGACAGCCACCGCGAAGAGCCACAGCTGGCAGGAAGTCTCAAGGCGAAAATTTCTGGAGATTTTGATGCGTTTGGTCCCGTTAAGATTTGGTGGCCAAAAATGGATGCGGTGGAAGCGGCGGCCCGTCGAGACCTCCGCAAAAATCGGAAGAGCCACAGCAACCACAATAAAATGTCACATGGTAATTTTAGAGCCCATTTCTCTCCTAGAGGTTTATTTTAGACCGTGCCTCTCTTTCCCCGACCGCCACAGTTAGACAGCTGGAAGAAAATGAAACTGTGGAAGCTGTGGCGGAGCCAAGTCAATCCGCAGAGGAGAAGAGCCACAGCCAGGCGAGCCACAGCAAGAAGAGCCATAGCCAGGCGCCGCAGTCACCAGGAGTAAAATTGACGCCGACTCCTAGGAGGATGACGCTTCTTGTAGTGGGCAATGTAAGCCACAGTTAGACAGCCGAATAATTATTTTCAGTGGTCGGATGCCGCTGAAGAGTTTTATTCGGTGAGTCAACTGGAAACCAGCCACAGCCAGAAGCCACACCTGATAGTTGAGGCAGAGAAAAGTCGAACCACAGCGGGGAGCAGCCACAGCCAGGAGCCACAGTCGCGGAAAACTCCCGAATTAACGAAAATCCCAACATCATATGGTTATTTTTCTTGTACTTTCCTCCCTCTAACCTCGTTTTTTCTAGTTGAACATCTCCTTTCCACAAGGCCGCCAAAGAAACCGTCGAAAAGGAAAGCCACGGAGGATGTGGCGATTAATCCCAGCTACAAGGAACCCGGGTCTATTTGGCACACGTCGCCAGATAGGACGACGGTAAGCGAGCCACAGTTAGACAGCTAAACTCAAAATTTCAGTTCTCGACGGCTCTAGAGGAATTGAATAAGCGCGACAGCCACCACAGCCAAGAGCCACAGCCGGCAAGAACTCCCGTTTTCCCTTTTCTTTCTGCGGCCGCCACAGTTAGACAGCCGGATGTGGCAGTTCAAAGCGCACCCAGCGAAATGCTACCGCCACAGCTACCAGCCACAGCGGGAGAGCAGCCGATGGTAAGAGCCACAGTTAGACAGCTAGACAGCAAAAAGTTTCAGTTTTTGGTGTATCCAGACGAATTCAACCAGATCTTCGTGCCCCAGCTGATGAGCCACCGGCCAGTTACTCGGCTCGGAGACAACCACAGCCAACAACCACAGTTGGCAGGAATTTCGGAGTCTTATGGTCATTTTAGTTAAATTTCATCAGCAAAATCGAATTTAGACCTTGAGTTTCTTCGCTACGACACCACAGTTAGACAGCCGCAGCCGGTTGCTGTAAAAACTGTGGCGGATGATGAAATTGCTGTAATGCACAGCGGCCCGGCAAGTCGACCGTCGACTGCGAAAAATTTTGAGGACCCCGACATTACAATCCTAGCCACAGTTAGACAGTCGAAGAAGGAGGTTGTGAAAGTTGTGACGGACCAGCTACAGCCACTGGCGCCACCAGTCGGAGCAGGTGGCGGGATGGCCGAGTCCCAAGTAGGCCACAGTTACACAGTTCTCCCTCAAAAGTATACCGACGAAACATATTTTTGCTTTTTTTCTAACCTACAAAAGTGCTATTTTTTCAGCTTACGGCATCTTTAGAAGCAGTTTTCAATGAATTGTTCGAGCCCCAGCCGGCGGAGAGCCGCTCCTTCGCTTCGAGTGCATCTCAACAGGATGCAACTAATGTAAGCCACAGTTAGACAGCTAAAGAGCCATGTTTTTCAGTTCTCGAGGTCTCTAGAGGAATTTAACGAGTTCTTCATGCAGCCGATTGGAGGTCTGCCGGATGGCTGGGCCCAGATGTTCGACGATATGGATGGACCGCCGCTTCTAGAGGCCGCTACTCTTCCATCTGTAGCATATTCTCAAAATCTTGAACCGCCGATGACAGTAACTCCTGTGGTTCCTCGAGCTGTGGCGCCGCCTCCACCGCCGCCGCTGCCTGCTCCTCCCGTGAAGAGAAAATTGGGCCTGATTGAGGAATTGGAACAAATTGTTAAGGTTGGTTGAACTGTGGCTCGTTTTGCCCTTTTTGGGTGACGAAGCGATTGAGCATTTTGAAAATACTGTAATTTATAGATCCGAGGAGGACCAAAAAAAATCAATATGGAGGAAGAAGCTCTGCCGGGGAAGCGGCCCAAGCTGCTGGCGTCTGGACCTCCCAAATATGGCGAATGTTCGTTTTTTTTTTAAATCGAATTTGGCGGCTTTTCCCCCGAGAAAGTAGGAAGATTACTGTAGTTTCTCGAGCAGAACCGAGGGTACCTGTGTTTTATCCATTTTTGACCCAAAAAACGGTCAAAACTGAGAAATTTAAGTCGAAAATGGGTCCTAGAACGAAAAAAACTCAAAATCTTTCCCATTACCATCTAAATTTCGCCAATTTTAGGCTGTCTAACTGTCAAACGTGGCCGCCCGAAGAGAAAGGCTCCCTTGGTATGGATCCAGTGAGACTACTTCATATAATGATGTAATAATCGTGTTGCCTTCTCCATGGTGTTGTTCCTCTCTGTTGTGACGTCTCTCCTCTGCTGACTTTGTCCTTCTTTTTTGCCAGTAAAGGATAAGTAAATATATGTATTGTCACGAATAAATGACGTTTTTAAACCCGATGTCTTATTGTAACTTTTTACAGTAGAAAACAGGGTACTTTCTTGATTCCTTTTGGCTGGTTACTGTATTCAACTGTATATTCTATCCGTTTTAATTTAAAGAAACTCTAAAAGACTAGGTTAATCTAGACAAATGCGCTTCCTGTTCACGAAGAAGAAACTATGCCTTCCCAGTAATGAATTCTTTATTTTCATTTTTAAAGGACTGCTAACAAAGCAATAACATGTATTCTGACAGGGAAGGGAACCGCGTAAAGGAGGAGGGAGACAGACAAGTACAGGGGGGTAAGTAGCTCTTTTATTTCGAAAGAAGGAAGGAGAATGGGTTGAGGTCGTGTAGAAGAAGAATACAATGAGCTGGTTTAAACGAGGAAGGAGATGAGAATGACGAGGAGGAGAGACGAAGAACGAGAACTGGATACAGTACACCGATGAGAGGAGGCCACTTTGAAGGCGGTACAAGTCTGAGCAGAGCTGTCGGAATGACGATGAAGTCTGCAATTTTTAGTATTATTTACATTATTTTTTATATAAATAAGCCAGGGATACGGTAGTTTTTAAGATAAAAGTGGTTGAAAAATGGTTGTGGAACTGAAAACTGAGGGAAAGCAGGGCGCCAACGGAAGTCATCCTCTGTTTGCTGGCTCGGCCCTCGATAGTCCGACGTCCTGCACCCGTAAAGTCTCGGCAAGACAAAGGTATAAAGACGTCACAGTTTTGTACCAGTTTTGAATAAAGATGATCCGACTGCCGAGATTTTACGGGTGCAGGGGATCGGACTATCGGGTGCCCGGGATCCGGCTATCGGGTGCCCGTGTTTGCTACCATTTCCCAGAAATTTTGAACGATAAAAAGCGGAAACCGGCCAAAAATAGGGAAGCAAAACGGCCAGGAACTTAAAAATAACACTGTGGGATTGAAAAAAGTAGGGAAAAGTGATAAAATGGGGAAACACCCGGTGTGACAAGCAGACGCACCTATACGGATTAGTTTCAACAATATGGACAATTGGATAACGGCAGACAGCTGCTCTAAAAATGGGAAACTACTTGTTTTTGAGTTAACTGAGTACTCTATCGTCTCTTTTTACTAATCTGCTTAGAAATTTGGAGTTTTTTCCCAGAAAAACGGAAGTGGGTTCATTTCTATTGGGCGTCAACGGCTAAAAGACTGCGCGCTTGTTCGTGAGGGGACCCACACTGTAAAATTTGATATTTCTACAGTAACCATGCATCTAATAGTCTAAAAAATATAGGAACATTGGAAAATGTGTGGAATATCCGTTGGAAATGGACCAAAACGATGTCCTCTCCAGGATGATCTCATAACCCGCCATCTTTACGTGGTCAAACGACTATAGAGGGTCAGGAGAGTGGTAGACCCTACTAGGAAGCTTTATGTTAGTGACCTTTTAGAAGTCCGAGTCGGTTCTCCGGTTGTAACATTTTGAACCTGGCTCAATATATGGTACGCGTAGGGGAGATCATAACAAGAGGAGGTCCAACTCAACGCGGTCAGCCTCAGTCCATATTGTTGTCGGAACGACTCCACTCTGAATTAACAACTATTTGTATCATTCTCTCTAGATAGATTACTTGAATTCCTTCCTATCAAAGCATTCATTCTGGCAGAATGGGTGTAAATGGCTCAGCGTGCCGGTCTGCTCCATTAGGACGAAGACATACTGACGGCAGGTGGCGGGATCCGCCGGCAGGAGGGGGAGATAGGAGGCTTTCTGGAAATTTGGGACTTACAATGGTCCCGTCAGCCTCTTCCCCTGTTTTTAGGAGAAAATTGGCCTTCTCTAGAGCCATTCAATTTCCTGAATTTCCTGGCCGAACAAAGTTATCCCCCCTTTGAGAAGCAGGGCTCCTCCTCTTCCCTACTTACCGTAATCCCTTTCTCTCCTTCTGTTCCTAGTTCAGAGGCTGAAATATCCACCAGGAGCCAGTGTAGCTTGCCTGTATTGCCGTCAACTAGGGCCAAGGTGAAGAGATCGTTCATCAGGGCTGGAAATGGAGGGAAATTAATAGCGAAACTGTTTCTATGGGCCCTTCAACCCAGTTTGGACTACTGTAGTCAAATTTTGGCGGGATTTTGACTGAAAAAGAATCAGAATTGAGGCCCAGGAGGGGTTTCAATGGATTCAACCAAATTTCACCTTTAGGCACCGCCAGACTCGAGTTTTATTGTTGACATTCCCTACGGTACCCCTGCACTGGAACCAAAAGTCGGGCTGGGACCTGGCAGGGTTCCATTAGTCCCTACTGCTTCGTTTAACCCCCTACAGTACTCAAATATCTACCCAAAAACCCACCTAAATATGTCCTGGCATGCCTGTGATAATTCATATAAGAGGTGGCT
This sequence comes from Oscheius dolichura, assembly GCA_932521035.1. Taxonomy (NCBI): domain Eukaryota; kingdom Metazoa; phylum Nematoda; class Chromadorea; order Rhabditida; family Rhabditidae; genus Oscheius; species Oscheius dolichura. The sequence continues at coordinate 1,108,970 of OW051494.1, read as the reverse complement.
GCAGACGCCACCCGTAAGGACGTGAAACTCGGAGGCTGCAGCGTCCACAAAGCCGAGATGTTGGAATGCCCCAATGGGTCTAGAAACGCTTGTCCCTCACTGAAAATTAGGGAGACTACTGTACTCCTCAAGGCCTACTTCTGTTGTATCCGCTGGCAACAAACACTGGCGGAGAGTTCCGGCACAGTGAAGGAGACACTCAACCATTGGGAAATGTCCTCGGTGGGGAGGTGGTGTAGAACGCGAATGGGAGTGTGGTCTCGAAGTTCTGGAGCGAATTTAAAGGGTAGGAAAATGAGAAAAAGAGGAACTTACTCTGCTGGAGGAGACTGTGGCAGTTGTCAACGTTTCCCCGGATTCGCTGGCGCTCGATGGCGAAGGGGTCAGAACCGACGACCACAAAATTCAGCCCGACGAGATCTGGAAAAAAAGAGGGAAGTAACGAGAGATTTTACGGCAAAAATTGATGGCCTAGGAGAGAAAAACGTGGCGAATAAGATGGCAAAGCCGGATTTTTAAAAATACCCCCAAGAAAAGGACTATAACGGTGTTTTTCAAGGGTGATGGTTGAGGTGCGCCCAGTTGGGAATATAGGGGCAGTAGTCCAGATTTTTGGAACGAAAATATGGTTTAGGGTCAGAAAAATGTGGGAAACAAGCTGTTCTAGCCAGATTTTGGAATTTCCCAAATGAAATGGCAATAATCGTGGTATTTCACTGTTTCCCCTTGGAATTACGCTTGTTCAACCAAAAAATGGACTAATTCCTGTTTCCGTTTGGTTTGAGACGTGGTTATCACATTTATAAATTTCCTATGGTAGTTCTAAACAAAAAGCAGGGTATGCAGAGGATTCAAAAGTCATTTCCTGGTCACTAGCGCCTAATATATCCAAGCTCTCCGGTTACAGGCCTGGAAAAGTCTGCTGGGACCCGAAGTACCACAAAAACTGACAGAGGGGGTACTGTAGTCCCTAAATAGTCCAGAATTATTTCCTCTTTTTATCTAGTTTTTCAGCATATTTTCCAAATGGTCCCCGAACTGAAAAAAAAGAGAAATGGGAGTCTTGTTCTCCTCGCCCCAGCCCCCCTTGATACGTGATACGTGTAGCCTCTTTGCCTCGATAAAGGGTAAACATTTGTCTTTCTGTGTTTTCCTCGTCTCCTCCTCTCTCAAACTCACTATCTTCCAAAGAGAATTCCGTCATAAAATCCACCACATTAAAATCGTCGACACTGGTGACATTCGGGGTCTTGTCGCCTTTTTTAAAGACCAGGAGGACTAGAGGATTCGGAAGGGAACGGAAATTATCCGACGGCTCGTAGTCCTTTAAAACCTGGAAAATAGGAAAATTTGGAGTTTATTCTATTTAAAAAAAGTGGGTACCTTTGTTTTATAGGGAAAGTTTATAGCCATGTAATTGAGTGTTCCAAAGCCGACATCTGTCATTACCAGGGTGTAGTGGTCGTTGTATTGCAGGCCGGGCCAGTCTATAAATATATATACAAAATAAATATTTCTTCACTCAAGAAGATATTCGGCGCCCTTTGTTCATTCAAATTTGACCCGTTTTACTAGTTCTTGGGATAAAAATTATTGGCTTTTTATGTTTAATTCCTTTAAAAGGTATATGGAAATGGTTACAGTAGCCTCTCCTCTTTTAAAGAGCCGTTTTCCAGGGAAAGGGCGCGGCGCCCCCGTCGCACCTCTCTATCGAACTCCCGGAGGGAAAAAATACTGGATGAGAGAATAAATAAGGTGGTGAGACTCAAAATGAACGGCTTACAGCTTCCCGGGAAAGACAATGAAGAGGAAGGCGCTCTATGGAAAAAGCCCGCGATGTGCCAAGTTGGCTCCCGTAGAATCGGGAAAAATCAAAGATTTTTGACCCAACAATTATAAATTTCAATGTTACAGTAACATCTTTGACTCTTTTACTCCTTTTTTGGTAAAAAAATGACGAAAAACTGACCAAATTCCGGCTTATTCCTGATGTCAAACGGCGCTACCGGCTTCATCAGTGGGTCTCCTTCAATTGGTTCCCTACCGCTGGACGCGAATTCATGTTCACATGCTCTATAATGACCTAAACATTCTCCTTTGTATTTTCTTTAAAAGGAAATAAAATTACCCGGATTTGCTCGATAAGTGATCCTCGGAAAGAGAACAAGATTCCTCAAATAGGCGGCATGATAGGTCCTGACGCGGAAGAGACGGCTCCCGATGGAATGGAAGCTCGACAAATATTGGGGTCCTGAAAAACACACGTTTATGGCCATTCTAGCCCTGCTTTCTCCCTAAAAATAGGAAAAAAAAGAGGTCCCGTTTCCCGTTACTATTGCTCCCACACACATATCAATCATAATCGATGTACCCGCTTGTCATCGCGGCGGCTTGCTCTCAACTGCTGCTGTTCGGGGAGGGAGGAAGGGGGGATTTATGATCCGTGAAATAGAAAAAGGTATCTTTATCTTTAATCCTTCCATTTATTTTTAAATTCCAGATCATTTTTTAGCCTACAGACTCCCTGCACCCGTAAAGTCTCGGCAGTAGGATCATCTTTATTCAAAACTGTGTCGCCTTTATATCTTTGTCTTGCCGAGACTTTACGGGTGCAGGGGATCGGACTAGCGAGAACCGAGCCTCCTGGAAGTCTGGGTCGGGAGCAACCCTTCCCCGTTAGGAACTTTCTCTTACAATCTAATCCAATAAGAGCAATAGGGCCAATAAACAGGATAAAAAGCCGGATCTCCCCAAAAAATAGCAGAAAAGATCAAGAAAAACTAACCGAAGCAGTCAATAGGATTGGAGTAGCGCTGTGCACATTGAGCTCGTCGATGTTCCCCGAACCAGAATCTCTTCGGCTCCGCTACAACTTCCCTGACCCTTGAGATACAGCTAGCTGTATCGGGGCAGATCCCACTGGTCCCCGCTGTCACAAACAACAGTGGTGGCAACAGTAGGCCAAGATAGAGAACTAGGATCATCTCTCTCTCATCTCTCTTCTCTGTTCTCTCTCTGAAAGTACTCGTATAAATCAGAAGAAGGTTCTGTTCTTCGAGTGCTCGTTGAGGAGACAATCTCGGGTTTAATAAGAGTCTCGGGAGGAGGGGACTCGCTTAAGAGAGAGGGAGAGATAGGATGTACATGTCGGTGTGTGTGAGGTGAATGAAGAGGGGTGTAAAATGGGGAAGGCCCCCTATGAAAACACATGTCAGAAACAGAGATTGAGAGCGGGGGGAAGTTCACTTTGATAGGATTTATGGGAGGTGGAGACGAGGCGATGTCATTTGGGACGACGATTTTTAATGGACTGGAAAATGGGAACAATGAGGAGGAGGAGGAAGACAACAGGCACGGCCGCTACCAGCTGTAGCCATCTTTCTTTTAAAAAAATCGGGTTACTGTAGTTTTGAATCGCTTCAGGACTCTTTGACCAATTTTTCCAAGAATTTCATTTTTTGTCCCCATTTTTGGCCTACGGGTCCCAACGAGAAAAAAGTACTGTACCCCTATTTTCTAAAGAAAGACAGTAGAAATTTGAGGAACAAGAAAAGAGACTTTTAAAGGACTGGAGAGCAGTTTCAGTACTTTAAATTCCAGAAAATAGTCAATTTTCCCGGTTATTCGGGTTCTTTTCGTTGTGATTCACTTACAGTAACCAGAAAAAAGATTTTGATATTATTTTCAAGGTCTGTAATGGCTACAGTAACTGTATATCCCGGGAAATAAGCAAAAATAGGCCGGAATTGAGGCGGGAAAGTGGAAGAGGCGGTAGAATTCAAATTAGAGCCCATGGGCGGAGAAAATGGATAAAATCTTCTCTTTTTTGAAAATTTTTCAAAATTTAAAGGTCTAACAACATTCTTTATAGTATCCTCTCTATTCTCTACCCAAGAACAACGAACTAATTCTATTTTTAGAAAAAAAACAAGGGCTGGGGAAAGGAATGTGATCCGTTTGAGAAGCGGGAGACGAAGAAGAGATGGCCAATTGGATACGGCTCTTTAATGAACGGCAACTCAATTTTGTCAAGAGAAGAGAAGACAAGGCCACTTAGGACGGGTTGGGGGGAGAGCCCACTGGCTGGGGGAGATGATTAACAAGAGGGGATGGAGATGGGGGAGAAGAACAGAGAGGAGGGGGGCTAATTGGAACAGATTGTGACGGAACGCTTCCCTTTTTGAAGAGCTCCTTTCCTGGAGTATTAATGGAGAAGAAAATAGAGCTCTCATATTTCCCCTAGTAAAAACATAGCAGTAGTAGAAATAAGAGACAGCCCCCGTCTAAAAGCTCAGAGACTACTAGGAGGGCTACGAGAAGAGACAGGAAATGTCTAATTGGTTCTGCTTTCCACTAGCATCCGGCTCGGGCATTCGTCAGTTTTTTTTTCAGCTATAAACTATTCCAAAATACTGGGGAAGAAGAAGAAGATGAGGAGGAGATTAGCATTGGAGCAGATTAACCGCTATTGTTGGCGCAACAGGATGGAAGTTGAGAGCCTGGCGGAGCCCCAGAATGAAATGGAGATCAGATTTTTAGCCTTATTAGCATAAAATTGGCTTGATAAGCAATTTAAAGTGTCAATTGTTATGGAATAGAAAAAACGTGGGAGAAAACTGCTAAAAGAAAATGACAGGTGCCGCCGCTTGAGAGAGAGAGAGAATGAACCCCTCTCTGCCTCTGTTGTCATCGTAAAGGAGGATAATGTTAGTGTTGTGACAGGCGGTTTTCCGACAGGAAAAAGAAGTCAAGATGACTGGGGAACAAGACAAAGAATCGAAAAAGATAACAAGAAGGCTGTTTTCCCTCCATTACGGGTTACAGTGACTGTATACCGTAAGAAGCTGCCTTTCAAGGCTCGACGCGATCCCCTGCACCCGTAAAGTCTCGGCAAGGCAAAGATATAAAGGCGAGGCAGTTTTTTAACAGTTTTGAATAAAGAAGATCCTTCTGCCGAGACTTTACGGGTGCTGGGGAGCGGACTATGGACAGCGCCTTCAAGGCCTCCGAAAAGTTTCCTAGTTCCTTTTTGATCCGTTTCTCGCAAAATTCGAACTGACGACCAGAAAAGAAGAAACGAGTGAGTAAATCCCAAGAATTTAGAGATGAGCTGGCAGTAATTTGGCCCTGCTCATTACACATCTTCTGGCTCTGGCTAGAGAGGAGGAGAAATATGATAACGAGGTTAGTAATGACCGGGATCTGTCTCCTATTTTTGTTGTTTTTTCTGGATTTTACTGTTTTTCTGCAGAAAGAGGCGGGTGCCATGTTCTTTGACTAGTCTGCCTCATTCTGGACGCCCCGTGGAAACGTACGGTACCCCTAGCTAGAGACTGGCCTTCCTAGATTTTCTAAGAAAAAAAAATTTCGGAAAAGGGGCTCAAATTCCCGCTATAATTGTTTTTTTTTCTGTTTGTACTAGGGGAGCCGGGAATGAGAGGCGATAAACATAAAAAGACGGCGTCGTGAAACGGAAATACGAATGAGTATCCGTGTCTCTCCTGGACATGGCATGGCTCTCGCCTCCCCCTTCCCCATCCAACAGCAATTAAATCCTCGTCTCCACCTACCCGGAGACTACCAAATGCCGTCTGCCTTCTGTCCTCCCGCCACCCTGCCACCTCTGAGAAAAGAGAGGAGAGAAAGAGACAGATGACAGCATGTAAATGTGTCACCCAGGTGGGGGAGGAGGAGACGGGACAAGGCAATTGTAATATCTCAGCCAAGTGTCTAATGGGATGTTTTGGGATGGGATGGCCTGGAGAGGAGGCAGGAAGGTGACAGGTCCTTTTTGTAATACAAGGTGGCAATTAGGACTACGTGTCAATCAAAGGAAGAGGATAGGAGGGGGATCCAGAGAGGAGAGGGTAGGGAAAGTTTAGAGGCTTTTCATGGCTTACTGGTACGAGGGTTACAAGGGAGATAAACCCCCTGCCTCCGTCTGCCCCGTCTGCCCCTTGTCAGGAGCCCCGGGCAGACGAGAGCAAAAAGAAAAGAAGAGGATGTTTCTTTGTCCTCCCCTGCATCCTCTCTCCTCCCTCCTCCCTCCGACGGGTAAAAAAAGAGTGGCAGAGAGGCGACTCGGGATAAAGAGTGCGGGATTAATCCGGACACGAGCTCCGATTTCAAGAGAGATGCCGCCACCCAGCAGGCGACAAGGCGGGGAAGGAGAGGATCGGAACGGCTGGCTCTTTTGGACGTTCCTTTTTGGTTTTTTTTCTGGGAGGAGATGGGGGAGAAAAGAGCACGGACAGGGAATTTTAGACTGAAGACAATTGTGTGTGAAGACGGGTGAAAAATTCATAGAGCCGGCTAAAGAGCTTCACAACACATTTTTGGATAATAATAGGAAGGGGAGAAATTGCTTCTGGACCAAAATAAGCCAAAAGGAGATCCTTTAGGGGTGTTCCAAACGTTCCTATTTTGTCATTTTTAACCTTGGACAAGAATAAGACGGGATATTTGGGTGAAAAGGATACCTGCCCTCGGCGGGAACATGAAATCCAACCTCTTGAACTCGAAAAACACGGGCCAGAAGCCACTTTTTCCACTTGGAAATGGGATATCTTAACCGCTGAACAAGGGGAAGACCAGTAGGTTAAAGGTATCTTTACGATTTCGTCGAAAAAAACCAAGTTGTACCCCATTTTCCAAAACTTTGTTCTTCCGCATTGGATGGTAGCTTATAATGCCTCCCATTTCTTTATATTACATCGAAAAATGATATCACATATATACATTTGTAGATAAAATTCTGGGCTACATTTTCAGTGTAAAAGTTTCCCGTAACCTTATAAAAAATATGGAAAAATTATTGAATTAAAGGCGCTGATACAGCTAGCGCGTCAAAAATGGTCCAAAACCAGAAACAAAGCATTTTCCTTTATTTTCTCCCATATCCTCCTACAAACTAATTGTCTCCTCCTCCCCTAATTATGCCCAATGTCAAGTATCCCCAGGGCTAACATGTGGCTAGCTGTCTGACTGTTCCTCGTCCTCTTCTAGACGAGTAGCCCCTTCAATGAATAAAAGTTGAAGGTCAAATGTTAATGAGCCCCGTAGTCTCCCTCCCCCCGTTTTGGAGTCATAATTGGCGCCAGTTGGTAACGAGATCGACGGTGGATAGCCCCTATTAGGCGAGAAGAGATCAAGCACATAACAACGAGCAGCACATCATAAACCGGCCGGGGGGTCAAGTAGCCTTCATCTGGGGGGAAATAGACCCCAAGAGTTGAGTATTTAATGGGCTACGCAGTTAATTTTACTATAAAAAGGAGTGAAGAGAGAGTGGAGCCGGGATTAGGGGGGATTCCGCTAGTCGTCGTAACGTAAGACCTACGGAAAATTAACGCCCGCAACAATGCGCTCGACTGAGCCAATGTGTTCCACTCTCTTATTTGGTATACGAGGCGAATATTCATTTTATCCGACTCCATCTCTCGGGCCGCCCTAGTGGTCATTGGGTATGAAATAATGAACGGGGAGGAGTAGAGGAATTGGCCAGGTTTTGAAGGGAAAGTGGCTTCAAATACCGGGAAAATTAAAGGTCTAAAGAGGGTACAGTAACCATAAGGAAGAGGATAACAAGCTCTCATTGCCTATCTCCCATTCTTACAGTCTCCCAAAGGACAAAAAAAGAAGAAAAAGAGATGGACGGGCCGGGGAGAGCCGACAATGGGAAGATTCCCGTAAACTCTAGAATTTAAAGGTCCAAAAATCATTACAGTATCCACAAATTTCCTTTTTATAGCCAGGGTTATGGCCTACCAGACGGTACAAAGACGGGGAAGGGAGGAATCGGGGAACAGAAACAGGAAAGGAGATTATTGAGGAGGAAATCCTCCGAATTTTACCATTTCTCAGGGATTACGGTATCTATTAGAAGAAAACTTCCATTGCAGTCGGATTTATTCCTATCAGGAGCATGATGCCTCCAGATTGCATAAGAATCAAAGAAAGGGATCAAATGGTTCAAATTAGGAACTAATGGCTGTTTTATATGGAGAAATGTGCCTTATATTCTATTAAATTAAAGGTCTAGCGGTGATTACAGTACTCTTTAGAAGGGAAATTATTCTTTTTTCTCTTCTAAAATCTTTGAAAATAGGGCTAAGCAGGAGCTAGAGAGAATCTGACCCAAAAATGAGGATAGGGGCGCTTTTAGGACTGTTTTATCCTCAAAATCTCAAAATTATGGTAAAATCAAAGGTCTAAATAAAGTAATCTAGTCCTCCATTCCCTTGGGATCATGGCCTGTCTTTCCCCCAGGGATAGGAATACAAAAGCGAGAGAGGACGAGAGGTCGGGAGAGTCAGATGCGGGAGTGATTGGCGCCCCCCTCTCACCCACTCGTCCTGACGCTTGTCCAATTACAATGACGCTGATCTATTGGGGGTGACATTATTGACAGTAGATACATCACCACATCCCCTATCCCCAGCTATCCCCCCTGTCCCCCCTTGACGAAGAGAGACTTGACTTGCCATCCGTCCTCCACCTGCCCTGCCGCCACCCACCGCTATTGCCGCGTGATGTTGCCATTTTTTATGCGATAAATAGGCATCACATAGCCAGATGGCAATTCGTGACAGTTCGCAACCAAAAAAGGGAAAATAGCCCGGGAATTTGGAAGGGAGTGGAGGAAGCCCAGTAGAAGAGCATATGGGGCACCATCAGGCTCTTTTTCAGGGCGCCATAAATATCTTGGGGCCCTTATTTATGGCTATTTAGGGTCTCAAAGGGCATATATTTACCGTATTATTAGAGATTAGTCTTTAAATTGGGGAGAAGAGAGCAGTGGCAGAAGGAAGAAGATGTGCTCTAGTTACCGTAGCCCTCCAAGAAGGCGGCAGGGAGGTTTTGGCGGATTCTTGGACTCTTTTCAGGAATGAAAATGGCTATCAAATGGGAGAGAAGGCCTTCTTTTACAGAAAAGGAGAAGAATGGATTATAACAGTCCATAAAGTGGCTGTATCCCTCAAGGAGTCGTCAAGGTATCCTCCACGTCATCCCGTTCCCGGATAGTCCAATCCCCTGTACCCGTAAAGTTTCAGCAGCAGAATCATCTTTATTCAAAACTGTTCCAAAACTGTCTCGCCTTTATATCTTTCTCCTGCCGAGACTTTACGGGTGCAGGGGATCGAACAATCGAGGATCGAGCCCTCTCCAATGGGGACTGGACTGGCTCTCAAAGGATTCTATAGGAAAGGAGGACGGAAGAAGGCTGCCGCGATTTCAAGGAGCCGGACAAAAGCAGGTAGGATACCATGGGCTCGTCAAAACCTCCCTGGAGACTTTCCTGGTAGGATCCCCGGAAATATGGAAGGCGCGGCACCCCGGTGATAGATTTGTATGCCCCCGCCGGCAGTAAACCATAACGAAGATTGCCGTAACACTCCTCTACCCAGGGGGGAGGAGGACGGCTTTGGTTTTGATTTCGGAAAAGGGAAAGTCCCGTATAACATATGCTACCACCGCGGGAAGTACAAAAGGAGAGCCGACAATAGGCCAAATTTTGGGGGAGAATGTGTTCCTCGGCGTTGTCACTGACCGTGACCAGTTGATTCGGGGCGGCGGTGGCGGGGGGCCGTTCGTCGTCTTTTCGGTCTAATGCCTGCTCACGGGAAGGGGGAAGGGCTAATTGTGATAAACATTGCGCGAGGTAATCCCTTTGACGGCTACCGGCTTGAGGTATAAGCTATATGGGAAGGGGCCGGGGTGGTATCAAATTTAGATCTGGGAAAGAAGGGAGAGAGAGGGGAGGAAGGACAAAAGAGGGACCACAGTTAGACAGCGAAACTTTTTGAACTGTGAGGGGAAAAGACTCGCAGCTGCCTAACTATGGCCTATAGGAGCCGGAGGGTATCTATAGTCCTAGAGAAAAACGCGCCACAGTTAGACAGCGCTGTAGGAACAAAGGAAGTAGCTGTCTAACTGTGGCGCAGAAATAAAGGAAATAAAAGCCACAGTTAGACAGCCCGGGATCCCAGTAGTCTATCAAAAGTTGTCACAGTTAGACATCTTAAAATTTCGGTTGTGTGGCTGTGGCAAAGAGGATGAACCAGAAGTCACCGTTGGACAATTCAATCCAAAATTCCAGCTGTCTAACTGTGGCTGATTAAAAACGAGAATTAGCGGCCACAGTTAGACAGCCAATTATCTCCCATCCAGGATAATTTTCCTGATCATTGAGGGAGCACAGCTCTTGACCATTCCTTCTCCCCGGGTGGTGGTCCATCTAATTGTTTTGAGTAGAGAAAGAGAGGACCTTACGCAACCGAAGAGAGATGTCATTAGTCGATAAGCATTGTTCCTCTTTAGATTGTGCTGTTCCACTTGAGGCAAGGGGGATGAGGAGGGGATAATTATGGTCTTCGAGTTGTGATAATTCCACCTGTCAGTGCGGGAGAGGGAGGGATAATTTCACCTGGGGCCTTGTACTAACAGCCTACTATTTTAATTAGCTTCATTCTAGAAGAAGGAGTCCCGATTATTCGCGGTAAAAAATGGAGAAAAACCACAATTAGACAGCCATTTGAATTGGCCTAATGATGCCGCCGCGCCCGTAAAATCTCGGCAGCTGATCGGATAAGAAGGCGCGCTTCGCTAGAAGCAAAAGCGCGCTGCTGCCGAGATTTTACGGGTGCAGGGGCGGCTCGAAAGACCCGTAGTTTCTCTAAAATCTGACTAAAAAGTGGGGAAAAGTGTAAAATTTAGAGGTGCCAATCTTTAGGATAGCATTATTTGTCCCCCTTTTGGGTTCTCCTCCCCGCTTGGCTTTAAATTATTCATTGTTATATAAAGGGGAGGCGATTAGGTGTCCCTTTCTGACCTCTGGAGGTGTAGAACATTGGCTGTCTAACTGTGTTTCATAAAGGCGAAAGAAAGGGCGGATTCTTGATGAGAGGCAGGGGAGAGAGCCCCTTTTTAGAGCCCAGGCATTTATCTGCCCCGGTCCCCCCGTAAAAGTTTAATCCCTCTCCCACCAGTTGCCCCCTGGCCTTCCTCGCTTCCCATTTAAAGGGATTACGTAATGAGAAGAAAAACGGAAAGAGGAGGCCTATCTCTCTTTTTCTCTGAAATATTAAAGGATTAGGTAAAGAGGGGAGGTAATGAGCCATAAGGAGAAGGACCAAGAAGGGAAGAGAAAGAAGGCGACTTGTTGACAGCCCCCCCCCCCAATCCACACAGGAAAGCCGCCCCCAGTCTATAATCGTCGTTCAGGTGTTAGCTGGGGTAAGACAGCCGCCAGTGGCTAAAATTGCACCTAATTAGGTGCCACCTGTAGGCGACAAAGACAAATTTCCTTCGGGGAAGCCTCTATTGGGGGCTCGACGGCGGCTGGAACCCTAAAATGGCGGATTTTAAAGGTCTGCGAGCCATAAGAAGTCAAATATTTCATGAAAAGGTTGTTAGAAAAAAGCAAAACTGGTTGGTGGGAGCGGGGATCGAACCAAAGTCGACCACACCGCTGACAGGCATTCTACCGACTGCGCCATCATGAACTAGTTTCCGACGGAAGGGGTGATAGAATAACTAGTGATGAGTTAATGAAATCGGTCTAATCCACTATCCTGGCTTATATATTGAATAACCATCATTAGAAACACATATCTTCATTGTCTAGAATTGAAAGACTGGCTCTGTATGGGAATAATTCCCTCTGCGACGTTTCTCAGCCTCAGAGCTTGTAGAATCGTATTCCGGTAGACGGTTACGGTAGTCAGAATAGCTATAGAGCAATTTATTGACTTTGCACTGAACCAAATCAGGCCAAATGTGGCAACCATGTCAATATATCCTTGTGGCAGCTTCTCCAGGCCGATTATCAATCCAACTCCTAGCATAAAAGACGGCACTATGCATCCTCCCCACATTAGGACGATCTGCGGTAAATTCATGGAATGTTTACATCACTGTTTAGAATTTTAGGCTTCGAAAAAATAATTTGGCATGCAAATGGGCACAGAAATAACTTGCAACGGTGCAATAAAAAAGCAAAAATGCTTCGTCGCCAGGGGGATTGAACCTAGATCTAAACAATTGGAGACCGGACGCTAACCTGTTGCGCCATGAAGACAGGCGATCAAGCGCGGCAAAATAGCGATACCAACTAAAAGGGACCTCTGCTGCCGATACTTTACGGGTGCAGGGAAGTTTTCTTGAACTGTACCTGGACAATGAGGGTCCGCATAGCTTCTTTATGCATTGTTTTGGTCATATTACTAACTGTCGACATCTTCAATATGTGATTACTGTGAGAAATTATTATGGTGCCCATAACAGCCGCCAAACAACCCAGCGCAGCCATAGCACCTCCCCAAAGTTTTGACCAGAAGTCGTCAAATGTTTGTGATCCTTTGGGAACAATATAGGTGGAATTATACTGAAAATAAATCATTTTCAGAGCGAAGAATCCATTTTTTCCATACTTGCAGCAATATTTTTGTGGTTTCTTCTTGACTTGCCCATGCCCAAGCCGAAAGTGGTGTACAAACTCCGGCCGCATTTAAATAAGTAAATATATCACCAATTGCTTGGCCATGTTTCATAAAAAATGAAGGAATAGTAATTGTTGCCATTGGCAAAAGCAGGAAATACCGATAATTTAGGGCAACAGCTAGCCCGCCGGCGATAATCCCATGGAAAAACGTAGAAATTCCCTTAGAACATTTTTAGAGATATTAAACAATAAGCAAAACCCATTGAATGCCTAGAGACATTTGAAAATAGTTCCACAAAATTCCTGTTGAATAAACATGAGCGTAGGGAAAGGTAACAGGATGGGGGTTCATAAAAACTGCCCAATAAACTGATTCCATAAATGCTGATAGCTAAAAGTTGTATGATATAAAATAGATTGTAACAACACTTAAAAATTACCAGAAGACCTACTTGAATATTGTAAAGCATCCATTTGAACGTGCGTAAAGCAGAAGTAGCCTTGAAGACGGTCATATAAGTTGTCAAAACTAGAAGAGTAACGGCAATGCATACATTGATATGATAAAATAAATCTAAGTTATCCATAATAACAATAAGAAACGGTTCAATATCAGAAGAAATCTAATGAGCGTGTCCGCTTTTACTAGCATAACAGGTGCAAAATGTGATGACGCTCGCAAAAGTCGTCAGCTTGAGAGCAAAATTTGGCATTTAACAAAGGTTAGCCATCACTGACCTTTGTAGTTCAAGTTCTGTATATTCAAGTAGATAAAATTCAAGCAATGTGGCTAAAAGAAGAATTCAAGGCTAAAGGAATTGAAAAATAAATGTGAAAAAACCGTTTATTGTTTTCAAATTTGCAAAGTATAACAGCGAAACAGATCATCGTTCATCATTCTGCGAATGTAGTCATCTTTTCAACGAAGGCATTGAACCTGGAAGAAGCAAGATAATTGTAATAAAAAAAAATGATTGCCGTGAAGTATCCATAAGAACGGCTCGGCGATAAGGCAACCACTTTTTCCCTTCTTTTTCAATTATGTGAAATTTGCTCCCGGCTTCAACGTCGTTATGAACTGGATAATCAAAATGATGGGCGGTTCCCTCCTCTAGCTACAAAAACAATATACATGACAATAAAACGCTACTTTTAATAATTCGGCATCTTCTGCATTGTCATAAACAACTTCAGCTTTAGTCAACGCGTCCACTACAGCTCTTTTCTTCTCAGCTTTGCCTATTTTCTTCTTTTTCTTCTGTCCATCAGTTAATATTGTATCTTTCTTAAACAGCCTTTAACTTAAATAAAAATGATTGTATCACCTCTTTTACTTCTTCTGGAACACGAATTTTCTGAATATAAAGAACATGCTTGTAAGGTTTTTTCATCTTATGGAGATCATCTCTAAAAATGGAACAGTAGAAAGAAGATCGAAACTAAAAAACTCGCCTTAGGCTAGTAAACGACTGAGACCCAACTTGTGTTGGGAAATGCAGCATTCTTTCATTAATCTTTTTGAAGTTATCCTACAAACAAAAGCAGTTGCTAAGTGAATATATCAACAAAAATTCCTTGTCCTCGGCGATTTCCTCGAAGAGTTCTACGCATTTCATGACTCAACGACACGGTCGGCAACCAGGAAAGCCGAGTAAAATCCGACACCAAACTGTCTAAAATGAAATTGCCGTAAAGAAGTCAAAAAGACTTACCAATCATGGAAATGTCAGCTCCAGATGGAAGAGCTTCCATGAAGGCTTTTGTTCCCGATTCGCCAATGGTTCCAAGAATGTTGACGAGATCCGCCTTCGTCATGCCAATTCCAGTGTCCATGATGGTAAGGGTCTTTTCCTCCTTGTTGGGAATCAATTTGATGAACAGCCCTTTGCCGGTATCGAGCTTGCTGGAATCCATCTGAGCCTAAAATTGAACATTATATAAAATCAACAGAATTCAAGCTTACTTGATAACGGATCTTCTCAAGGGCATCCGAAGAATTGGATTATTGAGCGTTGGCTAAACGAGAAAGAGGCATGTAAAACGAGCAAGCAGTGTGAAAAAGTAGGAATGGAAAATCGAGGCGACGAAAACTGCGCAACGGTTGATACGCTGCGTAAACGGCAGGTGCGTTGGCGCGGAATTTAAATACAAAGAAACGAAATTGGGTTCTGTTGGAAGTATCCAACAGTTATCAAGTGTTCACAAATTCTTTTTTGGCAGGACTGTTTCCTTAAATGTTCTGCTCTCTCATCGAACCACTAACAATGGCTCAATTCGCATTTGCAACTGTAGTTCGGCCATTTGTGGAACAATAACATCAGTTACCGAGTTTTCTGAACAGAAATTATGGCAGTGGCTCGCATTGGCCAATATCAGCGACACACTTCGCCGTTTTTACAAAATTCCAATGGCTCTAAATCGAATGAAACGTGGCCCATAAGAAAGAGCACGCTGAGTTCTATCAGGAAAATCCATTTCTAGTCGTTTGGAGCAGAGCACAGTTTGACACGAGGGCCATGGACCTGGGTATGGGCGCACAATACAAATTTTTTACTTCTTTGTAGATTGCGAAATTCGAGTGTCTAGACGAAGAAAAGCTTGTTTCTATGCGTAAAATGTAAAAGCAAAAGAAAAATAATGGATAGAAAAAAAAGCAAAAACCATTTGAGGATGAGAGGATCCGAACCTGTGACCTTCCGGACTGTACTTTTATCCGCGCTGCGCCATATTTACATGACTTTTTCAAATCGATTTTTTTCAAAATCTTTCCATTGAACCTGGGCTGATTTTGATATCAATCAATGCAGAACGAGACGGCCGATTTTTTTCAAGAAGACAACTTCTGCTGAAAACGCAGCGCTGAAGAGAAATCGTGAAAATACACTTTTTTGAAAAGTTTGTTTTGCATTTTACGAATTATTCCACTAATCAAACAGGCCTGAAAACTACATGGGAATTTTTTTCAGTCCATAAGCTAGCTTCCACAAAAAAGATTATTCAAAATGGTCCATGGAGTGAGGAGAAAAAGACTCGGCGACATTACTTTTGACGCGCCCTAGTAACAGAATGATAGAGCCACTCCTGGAAACGCGTATTTTCCACCACTTTTTACTCATTCTGATTTGTAACAATCCCATTTGGAGGTGGTTGAGCAGATCTGGCCACAAAAATCCTTGAAAATACGGTGTGACGCCCCTCATCAGAACCCCCCGTTTGTTCCCAAAACGCTCAAATTCCGAAATTCGGAGAGCTCGGAGGATAATTCAGAGCGATGGCGGAAAACGGAGTACAAGGTCTTGTAGAGGGCACGATTATGCACATTTTGGTGAATCGGGCTTTAGCTAAAGGTGTGTGGCTAAGGCGCGGAAAATCATTCCAATGGAGTGTGTCCATTTTTGTTCACAAATGCAACGTTTTGATGCGTGGCCAGAGAAAGACATCTGACCTACATCGTAATTTAGGTTCAGCTGTAAACGTCCCGCTCAAAAGAAATCTAATGAACGTGTCCGCTTTTTCTAGCATAAGGTGCAAAATGTGATGACGCTCGCAAAAGTCGTCAGCTCGAGAGCAAAATTTGGCATTTAACAAAGGTTAGCCATCACTGACCTTTGTAGTTCAAGTTCTGTATATTCAAGTAGATAAAATTCAAGCAATGTGGCTAAAAGAAGAATTCAAGGCTAAAGGAATTGGAAAATAAATGTGAAAAAACCGTTTATTGTTTTCAAATTTGCAAAGTATAACAGCGAAACAGATCATCGTTCATCATTCTGCGAATGTAGTCATCTTTTCAACGAAGGCATTGAACCTGGAAGAAGCAAGATAATTGTAATAAAAAAAATGATTGCCGTGAAGTATCCATAAGAACGGCTCGGCGATAAGGCAACCACTTTTTCCCTTCTTTTTCAATTATGTGAAATTTGCTCCCGGCTTCAACGTCGTTATGAACTGGATAATCAAAATGATGGGCGGTTCCCTCCTCTAGCTACAAAAACAATATACATGACAATAAAACGCTACTTTTAATAATTCGGCATCTTCTGCATTGTCATAAACAACTTCAGCTTTAGTCAACGCGTCCACTACAGCTCTTTTCTTCTCAGCTTTGCCTATTTTCTTCTTTTTCTTCTGTCCATCAGTTAATATTGTATCTTTCTTAAACAGCCTTTAACTTAAATAAAAATGATTGTATCACCTCTTTTACTTCTTCTGGAACACGAATTTTCTGAATATAAAGAACATGCTTGTAAGGTTTTTTCATCTTATGGAGATCATCTCTAAAAATGGAACAGTAGAAAGAAGATCGAAACTAAAAAACTCGCCTTAGGCTAGTGAACGACTGAGGCACAACTTGTGTTGGGAAATGCAGCATTCTTTCATTAATCAAAAATCCAATCTAAACGTATTCTATCAAAGATGAACTACACAAATGCACCTTGGTCTTCAAAATATCTTCAAACTGTTTAGCGACATCTTTTAAAGCATATTTAGTGGCTCGATCCATAATATACTTTATCAGTGATGGAGTGAATTTTAATGCAGTCCCTTCCTATAAATTGTATAAGAGAACGATTTGCAACTAACTTTTACAATATTGACTTCAAGTATGCTTAATAAACCATAGACCATGTTAGCATTGTCGTCATCCGCTTCATCTTCGGCTGGCTGTAAAAAATGCACAATAATATTTCAATTAGAAAATGATAAATTATACTTACACCGAGGACGAGACCCACATTCTGTGCTATAAGCGCATCGGCTACACAAGGAACGGAGACTTCACTGTTTCGCAGGAAAATCTACACAATATGAACGTCGAAGAATTTCAGAAAAGAATACCTGGGTTAAAAGATTGATCAAACCTTCACGATCATCTTCTGATATCGGGAATCCCTCTACATCAGTGGTGAGTGCCTCCAATGGCTCACTCTCTTCTATCTCGAGTTCTTCTTCTTGCTCCATCTCAAGATCTTCATCACTCTCGCTTGCAGGCTTACTCCTCTTACGCGTCTTAGCCATCGAAACTCAAAAAAATCTATTCAAGAAGACGACGACACTTTCAAGTAGTCAAGTAGTGCACGAACGAAACACGAAAATATAACAAATTTACTAGATCAAAATTCTTTATTTGTGAAAAACAACAAATAAAAATCATTTAAGAGATCAACAGATGTTTAATCGACCGATTCCATGTCCTTCAAATAATCCTCAGCTCCTTCGACATGAGGAACATCCTTGCTTTGAAGTTGAGGCTCTTCTTCGGCTTCGTCTCCTTCGTCGCTAAGATCCAAACCAAGCTGGAATATATAATATATACAACATATAATATACAAAATACCTTGATCATGCGGTAGATGCGAGTGGCGTGTGACTGAGGCTCCTCCAGTGTGAATCCAGAGGACAGAAGGGCAGTCTCGAAGAGAAGTACCACAAGATCCTTTACGGTCTTGTCATTTTTGTCGGCTTCAACTCGTTCACGAAGCGCTCTAAAATCAATGATGAAAAAGTTCTACAAAGAAACGAACTTCATGATGCTGTGGTCAGGATTGATCTCCAGATGTTTCTTAGCAGCCATGTAGCCCATAGTGGATGAGTCGCGAAGAGCTTGGGCCTTCATGATTCTCTCCATGTTTGCAGACCATCCATATTCTGAGGTGACGATACAGCACGGAGAAGAAACCAAGCGGTTGGAGACAGCAACCTTCTCCACTTTCTTTTCAAGAATGTCCTTGATGACGTTGCACAATTTCTCGAACTTGACCTAGAACAATCAAGTGTAAATAAAGGCATGATCCTTAGAGGCGAACCTTATCTTCTTCGAATTGTTTCTTTTCTTCCTCAGACTCGGGAAGTTCAAGTCCTTCTTTGGTGACGGAAACCAGCTTCTTGCCATCGTATTCCTTGAGTTGCTGTACGCAGTATTCATCGATGGGGTCAATCATGTAGAGCACTTCGAATCCACGGTTACGCACTCTTTCAACAAATGCTGAATTGGCGACAGAATCCTGTAAAATTACCATTTAAATTGAATTTACATCACTAATACCTTTGACTCTCCAGTGATGTAGTAGATTTGGGTCTGATGTTCCTTCATCCGAGAAACGTAATCCTTCAATGATGTCAGTTCGTTCGAAGCGGAAGACGCGTAGCGAAGGAAATCAGAAAGCTTCTTGCGGTTTGTAGAGTCCTCGTGGATTCCAAGCTTCAGGTTCTTGCCGAATTGCTCGTAGAACTTTTTGAAGTTATCCTACAAACAAAAACAGTTTAAAAGTATATCAACAAAAATACCTTGTCCTCGGCGATTTCCTCGAAAAGTTCGACGCATTTCTTGACAAGGTTCTTGCGGATAACCTTCAGGATTTTGCTTTGTTGAAGCATTTCACGGGAAATGTTGAGAGGAAGATCCTCCGAGTCGACGACACCTTTGACGAAGTTGAGATATTCTGGCATCAGTTCTTCGCAGTTTTCCATGATGAAGACCCTCCTGACGTAAAGCTTGATGTTGTTTTTGCTCTTCTTGTTCTCAAAGAGGTCGAAAGGAGCACGCTGAGGTACGAAGAGGAGAGCGCGGAACTCGAGCTGTCCCTCAACGGAGAAGTGCTTCACAGCCAGATGATCTTCCCAGTCGTTGCTCAAAGATTTGTAAAATTCCGCATACTCTTCATTGGAAATGTCATCAGGGTTCCGAGTCCAGATAGGCTTCGTCTTATTGAGCTCCTCATCTTCTTGGTACTTCTCCTTGATCTTCTTCTTTTTCTTATCAGCCTTCTTGTCGGCATCCTCGTCTTCACCGACGCTCTCTACTTCGCCTTCTTTCTTCTCCTGAAAATACACCAAATCATCAATTTGACTAGCTTAACTAACTTCGTCTTTTTTCTCTTCCTCGGCTTCGTCGTCCGAAACCTCCTTTTCTCGTTCTCGATCCACGACAAGCTTGATCGGATAACCAATGAACTGCGAGTGCTTCTTGACGATTTCCTTGATACGGCGTTCCTCGAGGTACTCGACCTGGTCTTCCTTGATGTGCATCGTAATCTTCGTACCACGAGTCAATTCAGGATCGCTGATAGTCCTGAACATCATCATATTTGTCGATGTTCGGAGTCAAACTTACTTTACTATGAAGGATCCGCCAGCACTCGACTCCCATTGATAGCAATCGTCATCATTGTTCTTTGACGTTACGACGACACGGTCGGCAACCAGGAAAGCCGAGTAAAATCCGACACCAAACTGTCCTAAAATGAAATTGCCGTAAAGAAGTCAAAAAGACTTACCAATCATGGAAATGTCAGCTCCAGATTGAAGAGCTTCCATGAAGGCTTTGGTTCCCGACTTGGCGATGGTTCCCAGGTTGTTGACGAGATCCGCCTTCGTCATGCCAATTCCAGTGTCCATGATGGTGAGAGTCTTTTCATCCTTGTTTGGAGTCACTTTGATGAAGAGCTCCTTGCCGGTATCGAGCTCGCTGGGCTCCGTCAAAGCCTACAATTGAACATTATACAGAATCAGCAAAATACAAGCTCACTTGGTAGCGGATCTTGTCGAGGGCATCGGACGAATTAGAGATCAGCTCACGAAGAAAGATTTCCTTGTTTGAATAGAAGGTGTTGATGATGAGAGACATCAGCTGGGCAATTTCCGCCTGGAAGGCGAAGGTTTCACCATTTTCAGACGACATCTTCTGAAACTAAAACGGATTATTGAGCGAAAGAGGCATGTATGCAATAAAAAAACAGAAAAAGACAATAAAACGATCAATCAGTGTGAAAAAGTAGGAATGGAAAATCGAGGCGACGAAAATTGCGCAACGGTTGATACGCAGGCGGCAAAAATCGAATTCAAAATTTCAGGCAATTTCAGGGGTTTTCAGGGAACGAAGGACGAAAAGAGGAAGAAAAGGAGAGGTGGATTGTGTGAATAACCAAGCGCATTTTTGTCAGTTTTGGGGGAAGCGAGGGGTTGCGAATTTTGGTGCTGGCGAACGTTCTAGAATGCGGCGATAGAGCAGAGTTAGTGGGCGGCTGTCAGAAACGACTAGAAGGGGGCGTGGCTTCCCAATTCGAAATGAACTCGGCCGGACAGTTCGAGAATATTGAGAAAGTGCACCGACTAGAAAGAAAAGTGATAATTTGAAGATGTAAAATTGCAATGTAAAAAAGAAATACTTTGTAAACCAAAGGGCGAAATTAGCGAGGAAATGTAACATGTATTCTTTGTATTGTCTTGTGCTTGAATTGCTCTTATCATGTTTTTTTTTGTTTCAAAAATACGATATCTTTTTGAAATAACATCAATTGCCATTTATGAATGGCTAAAGTGGAATGCAAGTTAGTAACCGGCCAGATGCTTATCGCGTGTTTGCTATGGTAACGTATCGCTCACACTAGCCGCTAACAAATAATTAATATGCTGCCAAAGAGATTCATGCGAAATATAGAAAATAGCAAGAGCCGGGGGTAGGTGGTCGGCCACTTGATGGAAGTGCTTCGGGGAGAAAACCGGAATAATCTCGAGGGAATCAGAGAATGCTTGACTTTGGGCTGGTGAGATTTGATGGGAAGAATGATTGTAGTATTTGTATATCTTTATCACTCTTGGAAGTTGTTAACCATATCTTTTCTTTCAGGAACCTACAAGTAACGGCATTGACTTCAATATGAATTACGACTACATATTCAAATTTGTTATAACTGGAAATTCTGGCGTTGGAAAGTCTTCATTGATTACACGCTTTGCTGATGATACCTATGCAGAGAATTACATTTCTACGGTAGGAGTTGATTTTGTATGTTGTCCATTTTACTGATTGATTGTGCATTTCCAGAGAATTCGTACTTTCAAGATTGATGGGAAGATCATCAAACTTCAAATATGGGATACCGCTGGCCAGGAACGATTTCGGACTATTATTTGCAGCTACTACCGTGGAGCTCATGGCATTGTTCTAGTTTATGACATAACAGACAAGGTATATTCATTTAGCTTCAAACGCTAAGCTTCACCTAGAAATCCTTCAATGATGTTAAAATGTGGCTAAATGAGATTGAACGTCATGCTAGTGAGAACGTTTGCAAAGTCATCGTTGGAAATAAATCTGATCTTGCTGCCGAACGTGCAGTAGACTGGACCGAAGGATATGTAAGTTGAAATGGTTTTTGTTTAGAAGTTTTCAGGAATTCGCCAACAATTGCTCCGGTGGTGCTGCTAAATTTATTGAAGCTTCAGCAAAAACAGCAAAAAATGTTCATGATGTATGTTTTACATAATTGAGCTTATTAAATGCAATTTTAGATTTTCATAAATTTGGCTACTGATCTGATTTCCCGCAGTAACAGTTTGGTTTATTCGGAAGAGCTATATCGGCCATTGAACATCAACTCGTACAAGTCCGTTGAAGAAAAGAAAAAGTTAGGTTGCTGCTGAGATCTTGTAATTATTCTCTAATTCATGAATGTTCAGTTTTATCATTTTGGTATGTTTTAAGTAAATTTATTATTCACAATCTAGGTTATTTTGTTGTCTGCCGAAAGTTGAGAACAGGGAACTTTCTCATCGGATGGGAGAAGCTTCTTGCAGATGTTTTAACTTTCAACTTGAGCAGATTGTCAAGCAGTAAGCTTTTACAGCTTCTAGCTTAAACATTCAACTAACTTCTATCTACTTGTGCGGTCATGTCGTCTTCCAGCTCAAGTAGGCTGCTGCTTTGCCTCGTCACTAATCGTCTGCTTCTCCAGACAGTGAGCCTTGTGGTGGCCCCTGCTCAAGCGATGCTTCCCAGGCCGGCCGCTCCGCTTCCGTCCCTCCTCGATCTGCTCCGGCTTCTAGCACATTCCCGCGTAGCAGTTCCATCGGTACCCGGTCCGGTCATGATGTCGTCTCCGGTTCTACCGCTACCGCTGCTGCAGACCGTGGAAGAACGCTCACACGGAATCGGGATGTATACCAGCAGCGAAGGCGCTCCTCCTCGGTGGATGCCACAACTCCCGTGAGCATTGTTGAGACGGAAGCTCTTCAAGAGCAGAATCGGAACTATGAGAGGCTGCGGAGCACCTCAGCCGCCGATGTCAATCGCGAATGGAATCGGCGCTTCCCTGATGGGCACGTGGTCATCTACACGGACGGCTCGGCAATTCCCGGCGGTTCCGGCATGGGAATTTACATGGGGCCGGGGCATCCGTTGAACCGCGCCCAGAGGACCAATGGGCCGCCTCACAACTCGAATAGGACTGAATTGCTGGCTTGTATCCTGGCTCTTCAAAATCTCCGGGAATGGTCCGGCTACAATGGCGAGCCGGTACTCATCAGGACCGACTCCCTCTGCGTCGTCTACGCTATGAAGGGGCAGTCGGGCGGGCCGCACTTCTACCGGCAGATGCTGCTCGACTACCCCAAGGAGATCGAGGAGTTGAGGGATGAAGTCGCCCAGATCAGTGGGGGCGTCCGCTTCGAGCATGTCTACGCCCATGCCGACGATCCGGGAAACGATGCGGCCGACATTCTGGCCAGGCAAACGACCGTCGGTCCCGTGAGGGCTCGCTCAAACAGCCGGGACAGAAGCCGCGAGACGGGGCGCCGCCGCTCTATGGAAAATAATCCGGGCCATATTCGTAGCCACAGTGCTGAAGTGAAGCCGGGCCGCCGCAGCGAGTGAGGACGACGACTGACCCGACTGACCAAAACTGACCCCAAACCAGACCAATAAATTTGAACTGGATGGGGTGTTCTTATAATTATTTTTGCATCCTTGTTTCATTATTATCGTCCATTTATGTTGCTTTTTTTGTTTTTCTCGATTATTTCCATATGGCATCTTTTTTTATGATTTCATTGTCAACGGAGAAACAAATGGCTCCTGGATATTGTTGACAATGTTTTCTGCTTTACAAATCATTCGAAACATTGTGGTTTTTGTTATACATTCTTACTTACATCGAATATCGGTATAAACATGCAGTTGTCAATAATTTGGAGCTTTGGCAACTTCTGGCAGCGGCGAAAAGTTCTAAAATACGAGAAGAAGAAGAATAAATGAGAAACAAATGGCTTCCTTTCAATTTTTAAAAGGATTTGAACAAAATGAACTAAAAATAAAGTGAAAGAAATAGACAAGAAAGTAAATAATAGCTGTGGACGGGCAGATAATAGCCCCAACGAGGAGAAGCGTCCCTTGATTAGTGATGCACCCAACGAGAATGGCGACTACCCCCACGAGGCTCAGAGAAAATAACGATAGATACAATATATATCCACACCGTCTGAGACATTTTGATAGTTTTTCTCTAACCAGTGGGGAATGGACAGGAGCTGGTAAATATTTTCCCCGAAGGCTGCAGAGATCCGGCCGAGCATGTTCAACCAAGTAGAGGCCACGTCTTCCGGTGAAAAGAAAACGAAAAGCAGCCACTGATGTCATCTAATTTTCTATATATTATTTCACGAGAAGCTTCCTACTTTTTCAATAATTTTTACAAGTAAATGAGGGGGAATATTGGAGTAGAGGTCAATTTCTGCATGTCTCTTCTGTTTTGATGTAATATTGATAGGACAGAGAGGCATAGCTCGATAGAAAGGCAAAAGGCAAAGATAAGAAAAAGAACTTCATCAATATTACTACTGATATCAGGAAAGGTTACATTTTGAACATTGGGAATTCCACATTGGGTAAAAATTTGGTCAAGAATGAAAAGAAAAAAGCTTACGACACCCGGGATTCCCAAGCCGTCTCCGATCCAAGTACTAACCGGGCCCAACGTTGCTTGACTTGCCAGATCGGACGGGATGGCGTACTTTCAACGTGGTATGGCCGTAAGCGGGATTTCTCTATTCTGCCGGGGGTTACAAGGTTTCTATCGCTATTCTTCGAGACTCTTTCTAATTTCAAGTAGAAACCAATGGTGTCCTCTCTATTTTTGCACCATAGTTCACTGTCGGAATCGAATTGCGCCCAGGAGAAGAAATAACAACAAGGATCACCCTCTTCTAACCTGTTTCTTTCCCATGTTTAAAACAATGGTCGAGATCATCATTTTGATCCTGTTCTATTCTTCCCAAGACGGAGAGAAATAGTCAAATACTACTCTCTACAGTATATTTAGCCAACTCCCCGCCCGAAATGATCGAGAGAGATGACGCGAGACCAGTCCATTTCCAAAATTCCCCGTCTGCTCTCTCACCCGTTTGTTTACTACTGTAGTAACATCTCAGAAATGATCTCCCCTATTTTTTTAACCATAGTGTAATGGAGGAGGAGGGGGACTACTATATAACTCTCGAGTTTAAGAAGACTCCCCACCCTACTCCCATCAAAAACATGAAATTCTTAGCTGTCCTTTTCCTGGCCCTCCTCGCCGTCTGCTCCACCCAAGCGTCAGTTTTAATGCATTTTTATATTATAATTAATAGAATACTTAATGTCAAAAAATTTCAGTGATAACCACAGCCCATTGGTGAGGGAGAGAAGACAATGGGGACGACCCTACGGCGGTGGCTTTGGAGGAGGCGGCGGCGGCTTCGGTCGCCCCTATGGAGGAGGATTTGGATCACGAGTTATCGAGAAGGAGACTATCATTCGAGGCTAATCTTTTGAGATGAAAGGATATAAACTAGCAGAAATATTTTATTATGTCCTGTTCTCGTTTGTGTGTCTCTTTTTAGCGTAGATCAGTTCCAGGGAAGCGAGCCGAGTAGACCGGCATCTGCGCACTCGGCTGGTTTCGTTCCATCTTTCCCTGTTGTCCCTTCGTCGGCGGGGGCAGCTGCTTGCCGTCTGTCTTCTCGGCACTCAACCTTGCCTGATGCTCGGCAAACAATTCTTCGGCACTCTTCATTTTGGTCTTGTCCACGGCCGGCCGGCACGGAGCGGCCACCTTCTCGAATTCCGTCCTGGAGACAGGGTTGCGGCCTTTCTTGGTCTCCTTCTTATCCTCCTTCCTGTCCTCCTCCTTCGGCTTCCTCATCTTCGTCTTCTTCACATCCTCTCCAGATGGTGTCTTCTTCACTCCTCCACTGCTAATCACCTCCACAGCCGTTGTCATATCGGACGAGTTGAGGCCAGCCGGCGACACACGACGCGGACTTTTCTTGCCCATCTTGTTACCAGTGGTTTTTTTTTGTTACCATCTCTTCGTCGGCTCCACCTTTCCGTACCGACTTGGGGAGGCATAATCCGCTGGCTGCTGGTCCTGTTGCTTCGGCTGCGGAGAGGCAGAAACGGCTGGAGAGGCCCAAAGCAGGAGACGATGATCGCTGCTGGGCAGCCGCGGTGGTGGCTGCCTGCTGCTGCTTTCGACGCAAAAACATGGCTTTGAAGAATTCTATAACGGCCAGCTGCTGCTGGAGATCAAAGCGAAATGGTCCGGGCCATTGAAGAAGGCTCAACTCGGACGGGTTCAAGAGCGGCCCGATCCAACGAGTGCTCCTTGTGTTGGACTCGGGCATTCGTCCCCTACTGCACCTCTCTATTCCCAGTACTTTTCCCTATCCCCGACCCCCTCGAGAAGGCTGTTCCGTCCTGCCCAGCCACCAGCCCTTCTTCCGGTTCCACCACCCCTTGAAAAGGCTTATCGGCTTATAAATCCGTTTTAGCTGTAAACTATCTGGCCACTCTCCATCTCTCTCATTTATATTCTGATCACCAGTGGCAGGTGGTCGCTATGGACTACTTCAAAGCCATGTTCGTCCATCGAAAGCAGCATCAGCCGGCGCCTCCTGCACCCATCGTCTCCCCGGCCTATCCGCCTCCTCCGCCTGTCGCTACGTCGAAATTCGAGCGTCGTTCGTCTCCAGGTAGCAAGCCGAAAAGGATCCCGTCCAAAGCCAGAGCACCGAGAAGAAACAAGAGTCGCCAGCGAGGAAACAACGTCTTCTCCTCGCCGAATCCCGACACGAACACGGGCACAGCCGACGAAGCGCCGACGGTCGGGCTCAAGAGGACGCCGTCGATGGACGAGTTGAAGAAGGCGGTGAAGAAGCCGGAGGTGGAGGAGAAGAAAGAGGAGAAGAAGGAGGAGAAGAGGGAGGACAGGAAGGAGAAGGAACCGCTGAAGAAGGCCGAGGACGACCCGCGCACCCTGTTCGAGATAATCGCAGCTCCCCTTCGACCGGCCATTGACGTGGAGAAGAAGAAGAGCGGCGAGGAACTGATGGCCGAGCACCAGCGGACGAAGGCCAGCCCCCAGCCGGAGGTGGTGGCGACGACGGCCGTGGAGGAGACGAAAAAGGAAGCCGGCAAGCGGCAAACGAGGCAGAAGACGATAGAAGACCCGCCGACGGTATTCGAAGAGACCGAAGCCCCCAGTCGGCCGTTCATCGAGACGGGAAGGAAGAAGAGCGCCGAGGAGTTGATGGTCCGGAAGGCAAGTGCCGAGCAGCTGGTGCCCCTGTCCCTGCCGGAGGAGGCGGTGGCGGTGGCCAAGAAGGAGGAGCCCGAACTGAAGAAGGACGACGAGAAGAAGGTCAAGCGCCCCCGGAAGAAGTCCAAGTCACCCAGTCTGGAGGCGGAGACCGAATTCGAGAAGATCACGACTCCCCTCCGGCCGGCCATCTCCAACGAGAAGATGAAGAGCCCCGCCGAGAGGATGGCCGACCATCAGGCCAAGATCGCAGCTCTGCCGATGGAAGAGGACCCGCTGAAGAAGCTGGAACAGCAGCCGAAGATGGATGCCGCCCCGCTGCCGGTCGGGGCCGAGTCGCCGCCGTCGTCTGACCGCCTGCCGGATGAGGGGCTCGCTGGCGTGCCCCCGTTGCCGCCGCCGGCTCCCAAGTAAAACTGAAAATGTAGAGGATAATAAAGTAATTTCTACACTCTTTTCTTCTTTTTGTTCTACAGTATCAACAATATTTATTTCTCTTATTTTATTTCTTCTTGCCATAAACATTCGGCTGATATCCACCGCCAGTTGGCATTCCAATCCTACTCAAAATGGCATTTTTAGCCGCCGAAAATGTCGACTGCCCGGAAGGGCTGCCACTTCCAAGTAGGGAATTCATCAGGGAACTTCCTCCCGAGTTGGTAAACTGATTCTTGAGGGTGGAAAGAAGTGACGAGGAAGAGGAACTGGCCCCGTTGAACATATTAGACAGGGAGCCGCCGAATTGGTTCAATAGGTTCTGAAGAGTAGAGCCGGAGGAGGAACTGACTCCATTGAAGTAGTTAGACAGTGAAGCGGTCAAGGACTGAAAAATTGCATACCCTATTTTTTACAAGAGACCAGAGGAGGACGAACGGTTGAAGCCTGGGAGGCTTTTTGAGGGGGATACTGTACCTGAAGACAGGGAAGGGGAATTGGAGACTGTTTAGAGCCTTGGTCTCGAGGCGATGGAACTTACAGTACTCTATTTAACGTCAGAGAGTCTTCCTGAATCTTTCAAGCCTCCATTCCTTTGGAGCAAAGGCTTTGGGACAGGCGGCAGGGTACAGTAATCAGAGCCAATTTGGAGGCCAGGAGCAGAGGAAAGCAGGTGAGAGGCCTTGGTGCCCCTGGACACGGAGAGAAACGGTTACAGTAACCCGTTTGGTAAAATTTTAGACGCCTGGAGGCCCCCGGAATAGACTTGCGTTTTCGATGCGGAACCCTGGTCCCGGACCCCGACCCTTCCAATAGAAATTCTACAGTAAACCCACATTATTACTCTGCCCGCTGTTGAATGTCGAGAGAATCCCATTGATCCCCCCGCTACTGCCGTTGACCCCGAAGATCTCAATGATCGACCCCAAATCCAGGTTTCCATTCTTCAATCCGACCAGGATTTCTTTCAAATTTGTCTGATTCAGCAGTTCGTAGCATTGCTAAAAGTACTATAATTGTTTTAAAAAAAACTGGGGCAGACCTCAGTGAAGTTTTGATCGGTCATGGAGAGATTCTTGGCAAACGCGGCGAACTGTTCGATGGTGGAGAGATGATTCCCGAACATTTTTTCCTATAACAGTCATTTTTACAGGAATATATGGTAAACAGACGATCTTTTTGTACATTTTTGTATCGTTGGTAAAGTTCTTCTGCCAGAAATCACGGTCACAAACGTTGAATTCTTTTCGATGCCTGGAATTTGCGATTTTTTTGAATTTGACCCAGTTGGCAGGCTTTTTATGCCTTCTCCGCACCCGTAAACCCTCAGCAGGAGGACAAAATTAAAGGTTTAGCAGTCGTGAATCTAAAAATAATCATTCTGCCGAGATTTTACGAGTGCGAGGGCGCGCCGACCAGCTACAAATTAACTGACCTGGAATCGCGGAACCCGCCGCAGCCCTCCTCCTCCTCTTCAAAATCCGTCTCATTACTTTCGCTCAAAAATTTAGCCACCCAATCAGGCGGTGCTCCTGTCTCATTTAAAAATACATCAACATCGGTGGAATTCCAATGGCAGCCTCGACGTCTCTGGAAAGGATCCCGTTGCGGTGGCCGGCCTAGCCAGGGAGGAGGGCCGGTTCCATTCCAACTTCCGTTGTTATTGAGCCAAGGAGATCCATTTCCATTAAACAGGATAGGAAGAGGGATTAATCCTGGTCCTGATGTGCCATTAAAGAGTCCGTTCCAGGAGCCATTGAACACTCCCGAGGCGTTGGTAAAGGAGCCATTGAAAATCCCACCAGGAAGCCAGCCAGCCGCATTTGTGCCGTTTAAGATATCCGGCAGGGTTCCATTCCACGTCCCATTGAAAATAGAGGGAAGAAGGTCCGGATAGGGTCCTGTAGCGTTCAAAATATCGTTCCAGGAGCCATTGAGAACTGGGAAAAGGTCCGACGAATTCCAATTTCCATTGTAGAGAGGCAATCCTGACCAGGAGAGGTTCCCTCCAGTTCCGTTGAGGAGATCGCTCCAGGACCCGTTGAACGGCGGCGAAGGCAGAGAGGTTCTGTTGAATATTTCGCTCCGAGACCCATTGAGAATTTCCGCTGTGTTATTGAACATTCCTAACAGCGCTCCTCTCTCATTATAAGTCCAGTTTCCAATAAACGGAGGCGGGGTTCCTCCAGTTCCATAGAAATAGTCTCCTGGATTACTGTAATTCCCGCTCCAGGAGCCATTTGGTGGAGACGTTAGCCAGGGAGCTGCTCCAGGTCCCGGGATTGGAATAGGGACCGGGAAAAGCGCTCCAAAGCCATTAGAACCGTTATTCAAGGGCTGCTGCCAGGGAAGGGTTACTGTACCATTTGTACCATTCCAATTTCCATCAAATGGCGGGGAATTCAACCAGGAGTCTGTCGACCAGTTACCAGTACCATTCTGAGGCGGTAGGTGCATCCTCCCTGGTGGTAGGGGCCCGTTGTAGGAGGAAATAAGGCTATTCAACGCCTGGACTTGAGCAGGAGAGAGAGCAGACAACATATCCATTCCCTGGGAGTAGGCAGACTAAAAAGGGCTATGAGTCCCGAAGGGAAAGGCCACCTACAGCTAGCCGAGTCCCAAAATCTCCTCCAGCCATTGGTAGGGCCTCTTTTAGTTGGCTGACATCTCGTAAATGACGGGAATATTCAACAGCTACGGGTGGGGAGCAGTTAGTCAGCGAGACATTGGCCTGTTCCAGCTGTTGGAAGAAATCCTGGGCTTCGAAGACCGTCTCATTGGCAGTAGCCAGCTGGGCACAGTTGAATACAGTAGAATTCAGCAACTGGGGCCCTGAACAGATTTATTTGCTATTAAAAAAGGAGGAGAAAGTGCCTGGATAACAGCAGGCGTCAATTCGCAAGTCGGACATGGCTGCCCGGCCTTGGGAGGCACCCTTGAGGACGACGGCAGCTCCCCATTGGCGGAATAACTGAAATAAGGAAGAGTTGGCTTTAAATTTAGGGGTCTAGATAGCTGCTTCTCTATTGTAGGGTTACTGTAGGATGTCAGTAGTCCTTTAAAGAAGCTACTGGAGAGCTACGTTTAATGGTAAAAATCCCATAGCGAAAACTAGGCAAAGCAACAAAGGAATGAGCCTCCCACCAGGGAATCGGTAGTTGGAATCTTCCCGGGACTCTCTCCTCTGCCCGGAGTACTGTAATTCTCATTTTAAAGTACTGTGTTGGTGTAAAAACTGAGTACTGTTCCTAAAACCCTCTCTATTTCTCTACCGTATCCCTTCACTCCTCCACAAACCTGGGTCTTCTCCTCTTCTGTCAGACTCTGGTTCGGATTGACCTGGATCCCATAGATAGGAAGAAGCACCCCTGTAATATTAGTGGTTCTATCTGGAAATATATATATTTTAGAAGTCAACAAGGAGCCATGTTACTGGGATTTTCAACAATCTTCCATTTATTTGGACTGGGAGACGTCAAATTGGTAATAGGCGGTGAAGGAGGCGGGGGCGACCTGCCATTTGGAGCCGGCGGCAGTCCAGAATAATTTAGAAGAAGATCTGAACTATTGGGTCCTGCAGCGATTCCATCCTTACCTGTGGCATTCTGACAATTAACTGAACCAAATAAATATAAGGAAAAAATGAAGAGGAACATCTGAAATTGGAGGACCCGAACGTGGCCCATCCAGGGCTGTGGCCATCGTTGCTAGGCACGTTGTCGGGGAAAAAGCTCTTCGAAAATTCTGACGGGAGTCGGATAACAATGTAAGGGACGGGGAAAAAACAAGGAAACCACTGGAAATGGTCAGGTTCTTTGATGAAATCTGTCAAGGGATGGATTCCGATTTTTGCCGGCCGTCCGTAGCCATTGCAGGGCTGAAGGGAACCGA
Organism: Oscheius dolichura; assembly: GCA_932521035.1. NCBI lineage: Eukaryota > Metazoa > Nematoda > Chromadorea > Rhabditida > Rhabditidae > Oscheius > Oscheius dolichura. The sequence goes on along the minus strand of OW051494.1, from coordinate 1,077,851 downwards.
GACAGGATGAAGACTAGAAGAAAGTGGCAGCCAGAAGACCGGAACGGGAATGAGAGCGGCTGCTTTCTAAAGAGGCACGCTATTTTGCGGTATACAACGGGGGGCGTGAGTTTTTTTTCAAAAAAAAAATTTCCCAGGGTCTCGCGACGGGTGAAGAAAAGTTTGTGGGGTTACAAATGTTATTTCGGGACGGTTGAGATGACACTAGGTTCATTAGAATCGCCTTGACGTGCTCTTCAACGAGATCTTTGAATTTTTGAAATCGACTAAGAAATAGCCGAGATACGGACACAAACGCCTGGCATGCCAGTCTATAACCAAAAACAAGGCGCGCCCCAAATTGCGCGGTTTGCCCATGTGTGGTTTTGACCCCAGTCTACTGTAGTTATTTACTGTAAGCCGTTTCCAGTTCTACTTCTGGTTTTTGACTTTTCAATCGCGTTCTTCCCTCTTCTATTGATCTTTTGAAACTTCAGCTTTCCGTTTCAAAGATCATGCATCAAATAAATCGATTGATTCCAACGATCCGCCTCGCTTTCCCTTCCCCCTTCAAATAAATTCTCCTCTCCGTCGAGGATGGTCGCCTTCTTCAATCTCCTATCTATTCCAGAAGATCTACAAAAGAAAATCATATCAAAAGTTCGTTTCCCCTCTATTTTTCTCTCGAAAATAGCCGTTTTTAGTTCCCTCTATCCCATCGAAGGTCAGAAATCCTCTCCCTCTATCTCAGTTGCCGATGGGGCAGACATGTGGCTGCTTTACTACTGGGAGAAGAAGTCGATGCTCTATTTAAAGGACTAAATAACTATTATATGAAGAGAGGAGACGCTGAGGGGAAATTCATTCAAAATGAAGACGATAAATGGGTGAGTTTGTCTCAATTCTTCTTTGGAGGGAAAGGAACTCCAATTTCCGGGTCCTGAAGCGATCATAGCGTTTTAATTGATTCGGAAAGCTTACTGTAGCCAAGTATTTTCGTTATGGGACCATTGGAAAGATCCACTATTTTTTGAGAGCCCTAATACTCTTCTAGATCGCTGCAGGACCCGGATGGTCTGGAGTTCTTGGTCCCTCGATACTGCAGCCTAAATCCAAAGGTCCTGAAGCGACCTAAGCGCATTATTTGATTCCCAACGATTACTGTAATCGAATGTCTTCGTTTCGGGACGCACGAGTCCTTTTTCCCGTCCTAGATCGCTCCAGGACCCTTCGAATTGAAGTTTTTGGCCCCTAGCTCCTATAGTAACCCAACTAACGATATTTTCAGTCCGGCTGCCCCACGGCTGAATATCTTCGAGTCCTGAAACGAATGGATGATGAACATCGCCTCATCGAGGGGAATTCCACTTCTGCTCAAAGACAACGAGCCCGGATATCCATCGCCAGCCTCTCCATGGGCCTCCAAATATGGGAATTCTTCTTCTCCGGCCGCCCGACCCAGCCCTGTTTCATTTGTGACATTGAAGAGAAGGGACGACAGTGCTTCTCTACCCGATTTTCCCGAATCGGCTATCCCCGCGAGACCAACTGGAAGACGATGCTCTCAGAGGAGAAGAGCTATCGAGCTCTAACCGCTCCAGAGCCGGATCTCCCCGGACCGAAGGCCACCCCTCCCCACGATTTGACCTCCTTTCCCATTTTGACTGAACCGCGTACTCCTGTCCGTCGGGCTACTCGTAATCCGGCGACTGCTACCGATTCTCCCCGTCTAATGTCTTTCCCCCGGATTGGGGAAGGCAAAGGCTGGTTCAGTTGTTGCTGTCTGTTGTAAAGCCAGTAAAGTTTGAAAATCTCTTGAATTCTTGTAACACAGCAGGCTTATAAAAGCGCAGAGCCTGCCCTGCTTGAAAATTGACCCCGGACTTTACTCTTCGAGTTTTACCGGGTTACTATAGCCTCCTCCTACCCCTAGAGTCATCTGCTACGGTAGAAGAAAGTGCTAGAGTCCTTTCCATTCAGAATTCCGTAGTTTGGGGGCGACAAGATTATATTTCGGGTGTTTTCAAGGGGATTGAAGTGAAGACGACGGATCTCTTCAAGAAGAACGATCTCCCGTCCAAAGTGAGCAAAATGAAGCCGATAAAAAGTATAAAATATAAGAATAAAAATAAAAATCATCATAAAAAGAAGAAATAGAAGAAGACAGATAGACAATAATGACGAGGATAATTCACAGAAATAGTAAGATGTCGCGGAAAGTAGTGCAGTTGCTGCTGCTGCTGCAGTTGTAGTAGTAGTCGTTGCTGTTCGGTCTCGTCGCGTCTGGTCCTCAGCATACTGACCCGGCGGCCATCGAGCTTCTCCACGGTTGACGGCATCCGGCTGCCGATAAATTCACCAAACATCACAGTAGCCGACGGCGGGTAGGACTTCTTATAGAAGAAGGAGCTGTCGTCCTGGCGGCTGCGCTTCTTGACGGAGAGACTCCAGAAGAAGATATTGAAGGACGGCATGGAGGCGACGGCGACGACGATGAGGAAGTTGTTGCGGAGAGGGCGACGAGGGCTCTTCAGACTGCGGTAAGAGAATGAACTGACTGGCGAGTCTCTCTCAACTGCCACGCGCCGATTTCCGATCGGTCGAGGTCGACTCGACAAGATTCGGTCAAAGCGGCTCTCTTTCGGTCGAAAGGCGTCTTCTTCTGGTCGGATTAGGTTAAGTCGACCAAAAGTGGCAATATCAGTAGGAAAGGAGAATAAAAACACTAGGGAATAGCGTTGACTTCGCTGTGGGACCCGTAAGACCCGTGACATCGTTGTGGCTGCGCTAAACAGGGAGAAAACTGCCAGACCCGTAAAAGAATTTTTTGAAGTTGGCTTTATCTTATTCAGAATTTTGTCCGGATCAAATATATCTATTTTAACCTCTTCAGAGGTTCCTCAGGGGAGTTCCTTGGGGGAATGTCTCCTTTAAAATGCCTTTGAATCAGTTTTTATGAATGTTTGTACCGTTTATGATACAATTGTCATGATTAGGCATGGTAGAGAAGATTAAAATACGCTTTATTGTATAGAAAACAATTGAGAATAGAAATAATAAAGTACAGTATACAATAAAGAACGAGTAGAGCTGAATAATACGATCAATATTCGCAACCCATTCGCAATACAGTAAACCGTATTCTTGGCTGAGAATACATAAATTTAAGCAATTCCTCCATATTCTCAGGCAAAAAACGTTCACCGTTAATTTTGAGAACTATATCGCCATTTCTAATTCCCGCTTTTGCTGCCTGTTCATTATCCGAAACATATCCCACTTGTCGAACCATAATACCGTTAATTGTTTCGAATGAATCGAAAATGGGAGCCGTTCCAATAAGAGACGAATTAAATCGATAATGCTTTCGTTCTTCTGCTGCAGGGGGCATATCGTATTCAATGTCGAGTGTTTGATAATCCTAAAAGATTCAATCGAGTACCTCGAAGTATAGTCCTTTTCTAACGGATATGTCACGGGATTTAAAGGTCTGTCGCGCCATTCTTCTTCCGACTTGGTCCCGCAACGGAGACACTTTGAACTCGTGACATATCCATTGGAAACGGACTATATTATAGAACGCAAGAAAATTGAAATTCTTCTTGTCAGGATGCTTGAAAAATATAAGTATAAGTTGTTTTAGGGCAGGCTATATGGTACAGAATATTGAACCCACCGTTTTGCGAGGTCGTCGAATAATAATCTTTACGTCGTCGCTATCCATTAACAACCATAAACTGCGTTTTTCCTTCTCACTCATCTGCGTGGCATCCTTCCCAGCGATCACAACCAGTTGATCGTTATATTGGGGGTCGTCTTCTTTTTCCGGTTTGCGAACTCCAAAACATGTGAGTATCTGCGTCCCGAAGACTTCTATCTCTCGCCAATTGTGGACCATCTCAATGAGGCGGCTAGACTTCACAAAGAATAACTGGCTACCATGGGCAGCTGTGGCATCTTCGCCGAAATGGGATGTCAGGCTCAGGACCGCCTGAGAACGCATTTGCATCTAGAACAAGAGGTTGAAATCAGAGTTCTCTATATAAAATAGGTACTTTTCTGATGATTGCCCGAAGAAGAAGGGGAATAATGGAATCCAGTTGAATTTCCATGACTTCCGTAGGAAATACAGCGGCAGATATTGAAATGGCTATCGAGGAGTGGGGTAAACAGGACGCAATTGTCGACGGAGTATACTCGCTTTTATCTACAGTAACCCCGCTGTCCAGATGGGATCTAAATATTAAAAATCCACCTTTAAAAGCCACAAAATCAATACTTCCTCGCGTCGGACATGCTTTTTCTGCCGTGTCCCTTGATTATGAGATACAGAATGTTCGATGAGTCGCTATTAGACAGCTGACCCCAGAGAAATCCCAGTTGTCGCTATTAGAAGGAGCCGGTGATCCTTTGCTCTGTTTCCTCTGTTAAACACAATTGAACACGTTATTATCCGTCTCCCTACGTCTCCTGATCCATGCGGAACACAAGGACCAGTCGTTTCTGGACCTTTTGCCGCTAAATGATCATGATTTTCCGATTCACAGCCTCAAAATTCAAAAAGCCAAGAACATTTGAACGCAGAATGGTCAAAAAAGGCCCAGAAACGTTTGGCCCTTGTTTTGGAAGTGGAGGCGAGGACAGGAAAGAAGACAAGGAATACCAACAGAACTTTTTCGTCTGTGGTATTGGAGCCAAAAAAGGAAAAAGAGGAGAACGACTTGGGAGCCTCCTCTTCTTGGAGTAAAACATAAAACAGGCCAATGGGCCACCAGGGACAACTGTCCACAGGGGAATAGAGCTTGTACGCCTAGACATCACAGTATCGGACGAGCTTCTTTGTCTTCTTTTCCGGTTAATAGGCTTGAATTCCTTCCAGACCCAGTAGAACAGTATCTGCACCCTGAAAATCAAGCTATACAATTGAAAAATCCTTCAAATAGCCGTATTCCCGCTCCATCTTTTCAATTTCTAGCCCCCAAAAGATAATTCAACGTACTTCTTCCAAGAATCCGGTTCAATCGGATCAAAACTCGACAGGTCTTGACTTGTCAACGAAGATCAGAGCGGCCGGGACGGAACTCCGTTGAAGATGACGTCTACTCCAAAAAGGGGGGCCGGCGTCTCTCCTCTTCTCTACTGGACGACGGCAGGCCGACGGAGCTGGAGCCGTTTCCTTCTCTTCTTCTTGTTCCTTTAGCCTCTTTCCTCCATTTCCACCGTGGTTAACATTTAGCCCTTCTTTATGACTGTCAGCCTGCTTATTTACATTTCTTCTGGACAGAGTCGCATAAAATAAAAGTTTTATAAGAAGTTGACCAATAAAGAGGCAGATCACGGGAAGAAGGAGCACCAGTATGGTATATAGGAAAGGGAGGATTAGGGGGAGAATTATGCTGGATACTATCGCAATAATTATGGATCTATATGGCATGTCGAATTGCTGAACTTCTATTGAAAATTGTCCTGATTTTTTTAGAAGAAAAACGTTCTCCTCGAAGTTTTTTGTTCGCCGACTCCTCTCCAGAGCATCTTCTCGTAAGCGGAGTATCAGCTCCATTCCTCTGCTGCCAGTAAAGAGAAAACGGCAAGCGGCCCGGGGAGACATCTGGAATTACCGTAACCAGAGGTATACAACCCGTTTCAACTAAAAACTACTTAAAATCCGCCCAGCTGGCTTGACGTGGGAAACCCGTCCCTACGCTTACCTTTTTAATTATTTTCTCTATAAAAAGTATTGGAATAGCGGGAGAATATAGATCAATTGGTTGTTTGTCAGGGGTTTTGAATAAGGCGAATAGAAATCGAGGCATTCCTCCAAGAGAGCGGGAAAGATGCGGGCGTAAACAGAACTGATAAGCATCTGTCATGGGGAGCCATTGTTTTCGATGCCAGGGGGATTTTACTAACTATTAGGAAGTTAGAAACTATGAGGAAAGGACAGTGTACATCTTATACATTTTATTAGTTATTGAAGAGAATAAATTGGGAATAACCGGACCAATCCTAAAAAAAAAGAAAAACAAAAAAAAAGCTCGTAAATACAAAATCAGACAGAATCTGGCCACCAAAAATTAAGGGGCATGAAATGGTTGTGACGGTTTGGAAGAACGGATGATTTTGGCCGATTGAAGTCAAGTCTAGGCGGTATCCATCGGAACATATAATGATGTGACACATTTTAATGATATTCTCCACGGTTCCACTTTGGCCATTGATGCTACCACCTGAAAAACGCTGATCTTTCCCGGGAAATTAACCTGAAAAGGCGATGTCTAGTAAATTCGTTATTTGCACCCCTTCTGCCATCAAAATGCGGCTGTTTTTGGTTGTTTCGCTGCTTTTGACCCCGGCTACAGTATTCTGTTGGTTAGAGGAGAAAGCTGTCAGTTTTTAAAAGAATGTAGCTGATAATTATCAACATATTTACAGGCCACCCAGAACCCAACCAGACGGTAGCAGAAATAGTAGAACTGTGTCGGGACAACGAGCGCTTCATGGGATGGTTTCATGACCATATTAAATTGGAAAATATGAGCCAGGAGGACTTTGACACCATTTTTGAGCGTACTACATACCTAATGGGAAATCTTGAAATTGTTGCCAGCACTGCAAAACGGATGGTCTTCCCCGAATTGCAAAAGTATTCGTTCTCTAGTGAGTCAATTTCGGCGGCGTCGTTTTTTTACAATTTCTCTTTAGAATGTTCATCATTTCATCACAATCCCGAGCTGGAAGTATAACAACGAAGGAGACGACGGGAGGAGCCTCGACAGGGAGCAGTACTCAATTTGTGACAATCAGTGACAGCCTGGTGGGAATATCTACCAGTTCGGAAAAGGAAAGACGGAAAAGCGACGCTGTCCTCACCCGGTAGGTCGTCCTCTTCCCCTCCAAAGCCCCCAAAAATCCCCAGAATTGTGATAATTTGTGTCGCCGTCGCCCTGCTCCTCTCCGTCGGAATGGGTCTCTTTTTCTGTTGGAGGAAATTGAAAAAGGAGGAGGAAAAGCCGAAAAAGACGGGAGAAGAGTCGCCGAGTGGGTCGAGCAGCAGCCAGAACTCGTCCTCCAGTCGGCCGAGTCCCGCCGACGCGAGGAAGACGCCGTGAGGGAGGGGGGCAGGGAGGAGATTGATTACAAATAAAGTATCCTTATTTGTGGTCTTGAAGGGAAGGAATTGGAGGGGAAAGGGGAGACAGACTCACAATTGACTCCTTCTGGCTGGCCGACGGGTAGCGAGGGAATAATTCGAATAAAAATAGAAAACACCATAATTTTCAAATACATGACGCTTCTTCTTTTCTGTCGAATTATTTCCAATTTCCGAAGAAAAAAGAAGAAGTGTAAGTGTGTCGACAGTGGATGTTTCTCCCGGCCCGGCACAGTCATCCTCCCCGAAAATTTCCTTATGCCACAAATTGTGTTTTTATTTTATTCATTAAACATTTATTCAGTCAATTAGCTTGGCATTTATTCAAATATTATTCATATTTACAGCTTGGATTTGTCGAATTTCTTCATCAGACGCTCCATAGTCTCTTCCGAGTTCCACATCGCCATTACATGCTACAAATTCGTCGTTTTTTTTGGTTAAATGGTCTTTTTGGTTCAAATAATTCTTTAAAAAGGATAACTAACATCAAATTCTTTCTTATTAACAGTCAGAAGATGATCTATCAGTGCCTCAGGGCGGAGGAGCCGCTTCGAAACCAGCAGACTCTAAAATTCCCATTATTTCCCCAGAGAATTGGAAACTCCACCTGTTTTCCCAATTTTGAATACTTCCCGATTATTTCTTCCGTCTCCTTGTGGAAGGTCTTCTGTGGAAAAACCTGAATTCTACAGTAATTCAATGGAATACCATAGTTAGAACCTTGGTGACCAATCCAGCAATGTAAGCCTCCTCTGCGGTGATCTTCTCTCCGAAAAGTAGCATATTAGCCGCTTTTGTATGTCCCATAGCTTGGACAAAACTCGAACTGGAGCCGGCTTCTGGTACAAGGCCAAGTTCGGTGAAGGGAGTCAAAAAAGTGGCCTGGAAGAAGGATTCCTCTGACATGTCCTCGGTAGTATAGTGGTGAGTATCCGCGTCTGTCACATGCGAGACCCGGGTTCAATTCCCGGCCGGGGAGAATATTTTTGCTTTTTTGTAGTCTACGAGGGGGTACTGTAGAAATGCTGAATTTCACTCTACGGTTTCACTCTTTCTCTCACAACGAAAATCCTCCTAATCGTTACCGTATCCGAAGCAAAGACGGCGTCACATACAGCCAGCGTGGTGACAGCAATTCCCACCGCTGGGCCATTTACCAAGGCAATCAGTGGCTTACTGTGCTTAATCATCCGGTCGGCCCAGCATTTATGAGGGATATAGGCGTCCAGGCTCTTGGGAGCACTAGAAACCATTTTATACCGGTACGGTAGCTTGTTACTCGACTATAGCGGCCAATTCCTTTGGGGTGAAGTCGCTTCCAGCTGAATAATATTTACCAGAACCTGAAATAGGTATTCCTGGAGGGAAATTGGAAAAAGAACCTGTAATGACGGTCAAAATGACGTCATCGTCAGATTCTGCCTGATCCAAGGCGGAGCAAAGGGCCACATACATCTAGGAATTGAAATTAAGGTATTCAGGCCTTTAAATTTGAAAAAAAAACGCTTACAGGAGTGTTCAGAGCGTTGTATTTGTCTTCTCGTTTTAAAGTAATCCAACAAACCCCTTCCCGGACTTCTACGCCGACATTTTCCGGCATTATAACTGAAATTTGGGCTCTAAATGGTGTTACATGGGGGAGAATGGGTAGAAAAGTTGATACTTGGCTAAAATAGAAGAATTAAGCTGTCAAAAAGGAAGCAAGCGACACCAGAACACTGTTTATAGTGCTGTCCGATAAGGTTCGACCAGGGGTCGAGTGGACTTTCACCTTTTCTCTGTTCTGATCTCTGCCAAACCGACACCAAACTTTGAGCTATAACTACAGTGTATCGCGAATAACTACGGTTTCTTCTCTTGGAAATAATAAACAATAAGATCACATATTTATAAGGTATAATACAACAACAAAATCACAAAGACAGATCAGTAATGGTGTTGGTTCGGGGGGTAGCCGTGTCCGCCTTGAGGATAGCCATGTTGTGGTGGATAGGCAGCATAACCTGAAAAATAGTATCCAGTGAATAGTAACTGACGACCACATACAATTAATCGGTTAATTTTTCATGAGTCATGGAGAAATGAGCCGGGCAAACCAGACCGCGAGATGGAGGCGCAGTCCCTGCCAGGGGTTTTAGTTCAAACAAACCCAGTTAGGGAGATTACGGTATATTTTCTCATAAAATCTACAATCTACTCACCGCCACCGTATCCCATATTATGAGGAGCTGCTCCATATCCGGGCTGATGATGGCTAGCCGCTCCCATGTGTTCCATCATCGGCGGTACGTGGTGAGACCCGCCGTGGTGGCCAGTCGGCATGTGGTGTCCTCCTCCGTGATGGGGATTGTGGTGGGGCATATTCGAGAGAGAAAGAGAGCTGTCACCACTAGGGTCTGCTCGGTTAAATACACCCCTAAAGTTGACGTGAAAAAGAAGGAAAATAGACGATTTCACGAGGTTTCTTCTATTGACAATTGGGGGGAGACAGATCAGTCTCAATCGCATTTTGACGGGGAAGCACTTGACAACGGAGGTGAGTCATAGCTATAAGGGGGAGATATTGATCTCAAAACCTTCTATTCGTGGAGTAAGTATTGATTAGCCCTTTAAAAATGACCCAAACGGGATGTAGGAGGTCTTGAAGCGGTTTTATTTACAAAAATCTCGAAATTATAGGGAAACGGGACTCGTAACCGTAATCTTTTGCTATCCAGGAATAAAATGAAAGACGTTTAATGTGTATGATCGAGGATTACTTCGTCTTCTTGAGCTTCTATTCGCGGATCCTCGATATCATCCATTAGTTCGGCTGTGTCCACCTAAAATGGTCCATTTTTCAATATTTTTGAGTATTTTTTCCCTATACAATGAGGGGGAAACATTAAAACACTGACAGAATGCTCAAAAGTGGAAATTTGGGAGGGGAACAAGCTCGGTACCCGATAGCCCGAGTAACTACTAGCCAAGGACCGTTTTGCTCGCCTCGGTTCCCAAAAGTCCGATTCCCTACACCCGTAAAGTCTCGGCAAGACAAAGTTATAAAGGCGATACAGTGTTGTAACAGTTTTGAATAAAGAAGATCCACCTACCGAGATTTTACGGGTGCAGGAGATCCGACTATAAGGGGATCGAGCCTTTCCAATGGGAGTCCACCATTTTATGGTTAATTTCCCTGTTTTTTATAGAATTCATTGAATATTTTTACAGTAATCGTGAGAAGAAATAGTAGCTTAAAGGTGAGCTATGAGTTATAATTTCCATTGGAAGTTGGTCTCTAGCTGTCCCTGTCAGTATCTTCCCTATTACCCACCTGTCCTGTTGATTCCATCGCTTCTGATGGCAGAGCTATCCGTAGAAAGTCATCATACGTTATTTCATAGACTGGCTAAGGGTCAAAAATAATGAAAACTCTAATTAATAGGCTTACCAAGGTTACGGTAAGAGGCCGGGAGCAACATCTCCTCAAGAAGTGCCAGCAATTCCCAAAACAAGTGGGACAAGTGAAGTTTTTCTATAAAAAAGAGCCATTTAAAACAGAAAATAGATAAATACAGACCATAAACTTCCTAATCCTCTTGTTATCGCTTCCCTCCTTGCGTTCTTTTGCTTCCCGAAGAAGAAATCCGATGAGATTCTGGTCGGCTTTGATCTTCCGCGTATAGGACGAGACCTGCCAGTAGGGGACGTCCTTCTCGGCGACTTTTTCACGATTTTCTATCAGAGTCATCAATTTTGTGAGGGAGTCATCCTGAAATTGGAGGAATCCACAAATTTTCGGGGTCAGAATGGTCAGAATTGACCAAGAGCCGGTTCTGGACAGAACTGAACCCCCATTTGAGCCTTTTTGGGATTTGAAGCCATTCCGGACCAAATTTTCGACCGTCTACCCCAAAAATAGACGAAATATTCCATGATATACTCCAAATATACACATTTTCCAGGTCAGAATTGCCCAGGATTCCGTTCTGAACAAAACTGGTCACCACTCCGACCCCTGTTGGACCTTGCATCTCCTCTGGACCCTAATTTTCGACCTTCCACCCCGAAAATAGGAATTTACCCCCCAAAAAGAGCATTAAAATAAAGATCAACATGTTTTTCCCAATCTTTTGCTCCTAAAATGCCCTCTTCTACTGATTATTCAGGGTAAACAAGGCGCTCAGCCTGCTGTTTACCGAGAAATGACTCAATTTCTAGAAAAAATGGCTTGACATCGAAATATTTTGATCTCTAGGGATAAAATAAGGTTTAGTTGGAGAAAAATGAGAGAAAATTCTATTTGAACTGGCGGATTTTCAATTTTATGGAGAGAAACTCACTGGATCAACTATCAGTCCTTCATAGGACCGGTCAGGGACATCCACAGCGTCGACAATTTTAACTATTGGGAACATTTGGACCCTGGAATAGGATAAATAGAGGAATTTTGTGGAGAAAAGGGGGCAGAAAATGGCAAATAGACGAGATAGCAGGATATAAATGGCGAATAACAAAACTCAGCTGAGAGAGACTTGTTTACGCGGTTTGAATTGTGTCGAGGCGGGAGGCAGAGACAAACAGGGACAGGGGGACGAGACACAGAGTAAATTAACAGAGGGAAGAAACAGAGGGCACTTTGGGATATGGAAGAATAAGGAGAAGAGGCTGTGAATATGCGGATATACCTCGAAGTCCCGCTAGTCGTGGCCGTCACCGTCTCCTACGTGGTTACTGTATCCGTCGTCGTCTCTTCCCTGCCCTCTGCCGTCCCAGTAGTCTCCTCCATAGTCACAGTCGTTCTACTCGTCTTCCCCGTTGTCCTCCTCGTCGTCTCCTCCCCGTACAACTTTTCCTGGCCCCATTCTTGGCAGCCAGAAACTAATAGAAATTCCGACAAAGTTTATTCTACAGCACGGGACTTCTTTCTACCCTCTAGCAATCATGGATGGCTCTGATTCCATCAGTATGGGCCGTGTCTTCAATGGCCTTGTTGCCGTCTCCTTCTCCTGAATCACGTCGTGGAGGAGACGTGGCCAGAGCTCTAGCCAATTCCGTATTGCCGTTAAAAGCCTTAAAAACGTTCATCATTACTTCAAATAGACAGTGAAATCCTTACCTCACAAGGCCTTCCGGTGGATAATATTCCTTCTTCGTGTCTCTGTACTGCGCGCCAATTACAGTTTGAAAATTGAGGTTAGCGGATATCAGGAAGCATTTTTCATCAGAATTGAAATCTTTATTCTTACATGCCCTTAGGCCTCCGTCTCGGTCTCCAACAGCTGGCGGCGCTGCTCCGACTCATACAGGGCCTCTCCCAGGTCGCCGACTTTCTTCTCCAGCTTCTCCTCCATCAGCCTGGCCTTGCTCTCCATCTCGACCAGTTTCTTCGAGTGGACATCTTCCATCTGCTGGCTGGCCTTCTCCAGCTCGTCGTTCCGCTTCTCCAGGGCCTTGTTCATCTCTTCCACGTCGGTCAGCTTCTTCGAGTGGGCTTCTTCAGCCCGCTGGCGGGCCTTCTCCTGGTCCTCGGTCTTCTTCATCATCTCATCCACCTCGACGCCGTTCGTCATAAAAACAAGATTACTTTCGAATATCCAAAAGAAACTAACGACTCGGCCAGGATCTGTAAGAAAGGGTTGCCGGGGAAGATACCGGCCAACTTTATCTCCGGGGCAGACGGAGAGCCATCACGGCAGAGGACGAAGTTCAGGTTGCGGTTGAACAGTTCCTTGACGATGTTCGTGAGGTTGTGAAGACGGTGCCCATCCTCTCCTTCGGTACAAATAGTTTGTCAAAAAACCGGAGAACAAGAATTTGACCAGTGAAGCCAAGAAACAAAAACACGCAAAAACAAAAAGCTTACGACACCCGGGATTCCCAAGCCGTCTCCGATCCAAGTACTAACCGGGCCCAACGTTGCTTGACTTGCCAGATCGGACGGGATGGCGTACTTTCAACGTGGTATGGCCGTAAGCGAAAACCTTCTTCCCACCCAGTGACTGGTGTTTCCCACTTTCCCAGCATTTTCTGACCAGCAATAAACCAATTTCAAAGGGTATATTTCACTGTAAAGAACATCAGAAAGCGAGGTAAAACGAGGTATATAATACAAGGGAATGACATATATGATCCGGTGAGGCCGCTGTTCCCATCTGGGAAGCAGTCAGCGACAGTTAGTTCCATGAGAATAAAATATATACAGTAGACAAAAAAAGTTGGCCGTTGTCAGCCGAGGATCCTTGACATTATCAGCCAGTAGACCCAGTATTTATTGGCCGTTTTCTTGTTGGCCTCTTCGAACTTGGCCTCTATCTGCCGTCGCTCGTTCATCTTCTCCCGATGGTCTACTTCTAACATATGGCGGGCTATCTGAACCACAACTTTTTAGTCTATTCAATAGGGGGGAAAGTGTACGTTATATCCTTCTGGAGTGGGGAAATTCGTCGGCAGGACGATGGTGTCTCCGAGCTCGATGGCAGTCGCCTTCTCTTTGGAGGCCGTAGAGTCGGAGAGGGTGGGACGAGCGGCGGTTATGGCCACCAGGAGGAGGGACAGAAGCAGGGGTAGACAGCTCATCGTCTAAATTTGTAGTGGGTTAATGAAATTGAGGGGGAAAGTTCAAAACTCAAGTGGGAGGCGGGAAATTGGAAGAGAACTGAATAAGGTGAGTTGGTCACAGGACGGCGGGGTCATTTTCTCGCTTTTTTTGGACTTTTAAATTCAAATTTAAAGGTAGAAAAGGTTTGAAACTACAGTATCCTGTTTAAAAAGGGAAAAGGGGAGAAATAATGAGCGATAGAATGGGTTAAAAGCCACAAAAATCCGAAATATCGGAGTCTTGCGGGATCATGATCCCGTTTTCAGTTCTATATGATCCCACCACCATTACCCCGGTTTATATACTGTTTTTTTTTCATACTCCAGCTTAAACAATGCCCCGTGATTGAGATAAGCCCGGAACGGCGACTGTTTCAAGCTTAAATTTGAAAAACATCCCCGCTTTTTTCCGATAAGCTGGCCTACTCACTCCATACTGATATTAATGCTGAGTCAGGGAGATTATTGGTGAGAGGACAACAAATTCAGTCAGTAGAAGAATAGAGCAAGATCAGAGATGAACAGGAGTCTTTGAAGCAGCCATAGGAACCTAGTGGGGCAGTTTTCTAGGGTCCCTGGTCAAAAAATCCTCGGGATTCTGTTTTCACTGGTTTTTTAGTGGAATTGTTATCCCTGCCCTTGAATTTGAGCCATTTATTACGGAATTTTGAAGGCAGGAAGGTGTAAAAGGCTTTGGAAAGGTCGAAATCCGGCTCTAACTCGAAAAATGGCCCTAACTCGGCTTTTGGGCCGTATTAGGGTCTTTTTTGGATGCTGTTATGCTCTTGGTCGATTCTTGGGACTATGGGTTCATTGGGAACAAAATGTGACCCGGGGTGGACGGTCTCGTGGACAGCTGGGTCTAGCTGGGGAGCAGATCAAAGGCAAAGATTTCATAAAAATGTATCCAGGATGTGAAAGTCCTTCTTTGACCAGTGTGGTAAATAAGACTCCTCTTTTCGTCAGGATGATGAAATTCCTCCTTTAGAGTCGCAACTTTTGCAGCCAGCGGCAAGCAGCAGATGATACTGATTTTACGCAAAACATCTTTGCATGTCTCTTGCAGCTGCGGCGGACGAGTATTACTCTTTAAATTTGCAGCTGGAAGGATGCAGAGAGGGGAAAGGTCAACGGGGGCAACTCTTGACCCGTGAAATGATCCGGCGCTAGGGAAAAGCTCTGAAAATTGAAGAGGGAGAAGTCTATCCGCGTATTTTATAAAAGATTACAGCTTCTTTGTATTGCTATCTTTCTCTTTTCAAAGCCTCCGAAATTGGTTAGGATATGGCTTGAGAATAGTCTCCCTTTGAAGCCGCGCCACCAAACTAAAGATGAAGAGGGGGCGGCCAGGGGCATTGAGTGCTTCTGTACTGAAAATGAACTTTTAGAACCAAAAATTTCTGGAATTCTTGGAGGAACTGGATAAAGAACAAGTTACCAACCCAATATGCCACAAACTCTAGAGAATAGATTGAAGAGAGCAAAGTTGCGAACCCCTCTCGAATTTGCCCGACCATCTGGTTTATTTTCCAGCTGGTAGGCGGGAGAACTCTGATCCCTGACCCTGGACATTCACAAGACCGTCTCCTCAACAACTATTCCAATCAGAAAGGTTCAGGAAGCATTTTAGAACGGTAAACAGAAGAAATTGGCTTGGAACGGCCGACAGGCTGGTCTAGAAAGAGCCTAGAGGGGAGCAGATAGGTCAAGAACCATCTGCACAAGACTGGCCCCATTCCAGCCATGCAAGAAAGACAGGACATCAACGATCCCTTATAGAAAGCCTCTTTGACCACTCCAAATCAATATTTCTCTAATAAACTGCTTCTTGGGTAGGTGAGATGAGCCAAGGGCAGTTCTACTTCAGATTTCGAACAGGAGCGCTGTCCTTTTGGTTGAAAACCGAATGGAGGCTGAGAAAAGAAAAGTATAGCTCGTTTCTAACGGAACGAAATAGGATTCGGGATCTTTTGACCAATAAGATTTTAAAAACAGGAATCGTTTTATGATTGCTAACCTAAAAGGTCTAATCCTTACGCTAAAGACGGGGTAATATATAATAACGGCGGCGGATGACGCCCTATGACATAACACGTGTGTGTGGTTTGAGATTGAGAGAGAGGAAGGAGGAGACGGATCCAAGAACATGCCGGTCACATGTTGAAGCTTCCCCGGCTTGTCAGAGGCCATAAATTCGTCACTTAACCTGTGTTGACTCGTGGAATGTGTCGAGGGAGGAGGGGACAAAAAATATACGAGGAAGACTGGGGGAAAACAATACTACCCGCTCTCAATTACAAGCTTCTGATCTTCTCGTGGTAAAGGATTGCGTCAGGCGGTGGGAAATGGGAGTAGAGTAGAGAGAGAGACGCTCCAGACCCTCGTGACCCTTTGGCGGTTATTGGAAAAGGAACTGCTCGAGTTGTAAGACCCCTGGGGCCAAGAAGGCCAAGAAAATGGGCATTGGTCCAGAAATCCAAGGAGGCTGTAGCCTCTACGGAGATCTGTTAGGATCCCTCCTCATTCTGGGCATTTACCCTGTTTAAATGGCATTTACTAGGTAATACCTTTAATTGACTGAATATATGTTTAATGAATAAAATAAAAACACAATTTGTGGCATAAGGAAATTTTCGGGGAGGATGACTGTGCCGGGCCGGGAGAAACATCCACTGTCGACACACTTACACTTCTTCTTTTTTTCTTCGGAAATTGAAAATAATTCGACAGAAAAGAAGAAGCGTCATGTATTTGAAAATTATGGTGTTTTCTATTTTTATTCGAATTATTCCCTCGCTACCCGTCGGCCAGCCAGAAGGAGTCAATTGTGAGTCTGTCTCCCCTTTCCCCTCCAATTCCTTCCCTTCAAGACCACAAATAAGGATACTTTATTTGTAATCAATCTCCTCCCTGCCCCCTTCCCTCACGGCGTCTTCCTCGCGTCGGCGGGACTCGGCCGACTGGAGGACGAGTTCTGGCTGCTGCTCGACCCACTCGGCGACTCTTCTCCCGTCTTTTTCGGCTTTTCCTCCTCCTTTTTCAATTTCCTCCAACAGAAAAAGAGACCCATTCCGACGGAGAGGAGCAGGGCGACGGCGACACAAATTATCACAATTCTGGGGATTTTTGGGGGTTTTGGAGGGGAAGAGGACGACCTACCGGGTGAGGACAGCGTCGCTTTTCCGTCTTTCCTTTTCCGAACTGGTAGATATTCCCACCAGGCTGTCACTTATTGTCACAAATTGAGTACTGCTCCCTGTCGAGGCTCCTCCCGTCGTCGTCTCCTCCGTTCTTGTCCTAGCTGTGGCCGTCTCCGTCTCCTCCGTGATTACTGTAGTCTGGCTGGTCTCTTCTCTCCCTCCTGTTGTCCCAGTAGTCTCGTCCACAGTCACTGTCGTCCTCCCCGTTGTCCTCCTCGTCGTCTCCTCTGTCCTCCCACTCGTCCCCGCCGTCTCCTCCTCCGTACAACTCTTCCTGACGCCCTTCTTGGCCGCCCTGAACCGGGAATAGTCGAAGTCACACAGATCACTCTCTAAATATCGAATTCTCCTCCAAAATAACTCCATTCCCACCAAATCGTCCTCCAATCTCCGTGTCCAAGAGGAATTCGAGCCGTTCCATCTCCAGGTCCCCGGAGAAGACGTGTCCCTCGACCCGGGCGAGTCTGACCGAGACGGGCCCCCTCGCCCCCGGCCCCAGCCTCAGATTGCCGTAAATATAGACACAGTCATCCAGGAGGGACAGCTCTGTCATCGGTCCATCCAAAATACACTCCCCGTAGTCTTGGATCCGACCCCGGCTGGCATCGGCCGCCCTCCTCAGCCCCTCCAGCACCCCTCTCTCCAGTCGAGGATTCCCCTCGATCCACATCTCCATATTACTCTTCGTAAATGTATAAGGAATACTCTCCAGCCTTCTATTCTTCCTAATTTCCATTTCTATAATTCCATTTTAGTCCATTTCTCTCTATAATTCCCTACTTTGTACAATGACCGGCTTCTCCGGCTCCCTGTGTGTGACAGTAACATTCCTCAGCCATTCATTCCCCTCTATCCTCCCTATAACATCCCCCAATTCATAAAAAAGACCATAAACTCACACGTTCCTTGCACATTGAGAAAACGCTGTACATCCTTCGGCTCCGACACCCCCGAGCCATCAATTTCTATCAGTTCTAGTGATGGATTCTGTACAATTGTCAGATCTAAAATTGAAGCTATTCCTTGTTTTTAAAGTGTACTATAGAGTTTAACCATAAAAGTACCGCCCACCTTTCATTTCCGCCCTCTTTATAACCGACAGTCTGATCGCCTTCAGGGCTGAATTGTTCGCAATGGTCAGATTACCTTAACATACTTTCTATTCCATATTAAAAACGAAGCATTACCATCAAAAAGAGTAAGAAATGCCAAGACGGGAAATTGTAATTCCTTCAATTTTGGATTGTGGCTAAATTCCATATGGTCATCGGATGTGTAGATGTCAGTTAGTTTTGGAAAACCGATGACTTCCAGCTCGGGATTGTGATGAAATGATGAATTTTCTAAACGAAAAATGGGCAAGCGACAAGTCTGCCTACCAGGGCTGTGCGGATCATTTTTTCGGATCAGCACGCTTGTCCTCACGCAATCGAAGAAACAAATACCATCGCTTGAAGAAACGCTTATTTTTTGGTTTCTATAATATCGCCATGTTTGTTGGCAACCATTATCAGAAGAATAAATATTATTCCTGCCAACAAATACAGAGAAAATCACGGTTATCCGAAAAATAAAATTATCCGGATTTCGGATAATTGCGTACGGATCAGTTTTTTCGGATCATTTTTCCCATGGCTTATAGCTCCGTTGCCAGAAAGGAATTACTTTTTATTTTTCCTGATATATGTAGCCAACGTCGTCGGTTTTCCTTTAGATATATAAGACCAAATTTTCAGTACAAAACACCTATTTTTTAGCGAGATCACGTGAGCCCGGCGACATTTCGTACGAAAGTGATCCGCACAGCCCTGCTGCCTACCAAACGAAGCTGTCCACAGCCTGTTCCACCTGCCTTAGGGGCAGTTTTACTATAGAAATTAATCCCTGGGGCATGTAGAGCAAGCCACGGGCAGTTTCATGTAAGCGGTCCAAGTCGCCGCCGAAAGGACTCACCAAAGAACGAATACTTTTGCAATTCGGGGAAGACCATCCGTTTAGCAGTGCTGGCAACAATTTCAAGATTTCCCATTAGGTATGTAGTACGCCCAAAAATAGTGTCAAAGTCCTCCTGGCTCATATTTTCCAATTTAATATGGTCATGAAACCATCCCATGAAGCGCTGGTTGTCCCGACACAGTTCTACTATTTTTGTTACCGTCTGGTTGGGTTCTGGATCGCCTAAAGAAGGTCTATCACCCCTACTCTTCTTCAAAACTGACATCTTTTATCTTGTGCCCGGCAGAATACTGTAGCCTGGATCAAAAGCAGTAGAACAATTAGAAACAGCCGCATTCTGATGGTAGAAATGACAGATTGACTGCCTCAATCCCGTTAGAGCGCGTCTTCGAGATATTTCCCCGGGAAAACGCCAAAATCAAATGACTTTCCCTGTTTTTTTTCAGGCAAAGGCATCAATGGCCAAAGCGGAACTGTGGAAGATATTATTAAAACGTGTGACATCATTAAATGCATCGATGGATTCCGACTAAACTTGGCTTCAATCCGCCAAAACCATCCGTTCTTCCACGACGTAATCCATATTTCGTGCCCTCTCATTTTGGGTGGAGATAGTTCGTCCAGTGTGGTATTCAGCAGCTTGAAAAATTGGGACTGGACAGGTTTAATCGAGTAATTGCTCTTGTGACCTTTTTATTTAAAGGAACCTCCTCCGTGTCCGGCTCTGTGGCATCCCTATCATTCCCTGTTTTGAATGACTTTGCCGGCGGTAAGGAGGATACAGTCTGGTTAATACCGAAAACATCTTCCAGATACTCTTGAATTTGGCCCATCGACTTCTTTGCCCACCATCTCTTTCGGTACAGGTTCCAGGAAGAGTCTGAAGGGTAGGAAATTATTCTATAAGAAAGATAGCCCGCCATATTCAGTCCTCCGGCTGTGTGATGTCCCCCACTTCCAGGAGAAAACCCTTGCCGGCTTGGTTCCCGGTTCCACCATCAGAGAATGCCACTCTATTGAGGAGAAAAAGGAGAACAAGCCTTCTTCTTGGTTTATCCTCCTTCCTGCCCCAATATCTCTCAATTTCAGGTGGGTGACTCCCTTGATCGTCGTCGGTTCCCTCCTCGGAGTTGCTTCCCAACTTCTTTTGGTCTTCTTCTTCAGGAGGAGGATAATTATTGGATGTTACTACCTGATTGAGAGTGAGAATCTTCTCTATATTCCAATATTTCCATCTATTCAGAGATCCGGGAGCTGCTGGAATATTTGGAGAAGAAGATGGCCGGGAGACGGGACGCCGTAGCCTGTCAGGCAAGCGCCGGGGAAGGCATACTTTCTTCTCCTTCTCTTGCCGGTCAGTCCTTTAAAATGCCCTCTTAAGAGTGTCCTCCCCCTTCAGCTCTCCTGTCTGTCCCCGCCTCTTCCCTCCAAAAAGGAGATCTCCTCGGCCAGGGAGGATTCGGAGCCGTCTTCCGGGTCAGCCACCGCCACTACGGGTAGGGCCTATTACTCTTTTCGTTTTTATAGAACCTTCTTATTCCAGGGAGGTTGTGGCCAAGTGGTTCACGGATCCGGTAATGGAGGAGAGTGACATGGAGAAAGGGAGGAGGGAGATTGGCTTCGGCCTCGAGTTGAAGGAGCACCCGAATATGGTCCGGACCCTCGCCGGCATCCATTCCGTCCGTCCCGAGTAGCCCGTCGGAATCCTCCTCGAGTTGATGGACGGAGGCGATCTCTGGGACCGTAAGCATTTGATTAAATTGGGATAAATCGATAAATAAATTTGTAGACATCAGCCAGAACCCGGTCAATGAGGAGGCCCTCCTCAACACGTGGACCCTCCACCTGGCCAAGGCCCTGGTCTATATGCACGCCAAGCGCCTCTTGCATCGAGATGTTAAGCCCCTCAAGTGAGGGAAATAACCCTATATTTATTTTAACAATGACTTTTCAGTGTGCTTCTTACCGCCACAAATAGGTCTTTGAAATTGGGCGACTTCGGCCTGACGACCCGGGTTGGGATGGGGATAAAGCACGGCAAGGGGTGAGTCTCCTTCCTTATCCTCCATTTTCTCTGTTCCCAATTCCAGGATTGGCAACCTGGCCTTTTCCGCCCCCGAGCTCTTCCTCCGTCGCAACTATGGCCTCAGCGCGGATGTGTATTCCTTCGGGCTCACGCTGTATTATATATTTTACAGCCGGTGAGTATTTCCTCTCCTTCTTTATCTAACAATTCCCTTTCCAGAGAGCCCTACAAGCCGGAGAAGTTCCCCTTGAGATTCTTCGTGGAGGAGACGGCCAAGCTGATTCTGAATGACGAGAGCCGGCCACCCCTAGAAGGAAAACCGATCGACTCCCTCATCCGGAGGTAGGGGAATTCGGGAGGGAAATATGGAAATGTTTTAGTTGTTGGCCAGGGAAGGCGTCGGAGCGACTCCGTATGAGGGAGGTGCTCTCCATTTTGGAGGAGCCAGAAGGAAGGCAGAAGTTTCCACGTCTCTCCGATTGATTTCTAATAAAATTTGTGAGATGTACACTGTCCTTTCCTCATAGTTTCTAACTTCCTAATAGTTAGTAAAATCCCCCTGGCATCGAAAACAATGGCTCCCCATGACAGATGCTTATCAGTTCTGTTTACGCCCGCATCTTTCCCGCTCTCTTGGAGGAATGCCTCGATTTCTATTCGCCTTATTCAAAACCCCTGACAAACAACCAATTGATCTATATTCTCCCGCTATTCCAATACTTTTTATAGAGAAAATAATTAAAAAGGTAAGCGTAGGGGCGGGTTTCCCACGTCAAGCCAGCTGGGCGGATTCTAAGTATTTTTTAGTTGAAACGGGTTGTATACCTCTGGTTACGGTAATTCCAGATGTCTCCCCGGGCCGCTTGCCGTTTTCTCTTTACTGGCAGCAGAGGAATGGAGCTGATACTCCGCTTACGAGAAGATGCTCTGGAGAGGAGTCGGCGAACAAAAAACTTCGAGGAGAACGTTTTTCTTCTAAAAAAATCAGGACAATTTTCAATAGAAGTTCAGCAATTCGACATACCATATAGATCCATAATTATTGCGATAGTATCCAGCATAATTCTCCCCCTAATCCTCCCTTTCCTATATACCATACTGGTGCTCCTTCTTCCCGTGATCTGCCTCTTTATTGGTCAACTTCTTATAAAACTTTTATTTTATGCGACTCTGTCCAGAAGAAATGTAAATAAGCAGGCTGACAGTCATAAAGAAGGGCTAAATGTTAACCACGGTGGAAATGGAGGAAAGAGGCTAAAGGAACAAGAAGAAGAGAAGGAAACGGCTCCAGCTCCGTCGGCCTGCCGTCGTCCAGTAGAGAAGAGGAGAGACGCCGGCCCCCCTTTTTGGAGTAGACGTCATCTTCAACGGAGTTCCGTCCCGGCCGCTCTGATCTTCGTTGACAAGTCAAGACCTGTCGAGTTTTGATCCGATTGAACCGGATTCTTGGAAGAAGTACGTTGAATTATCTTTTGGGGGCTAGAAATTGAAAAGATGGAGCGGGAATACGGCTATTTGAAGGATTTTTCAATTGTATAGCTTGATTTTCAGGGTGCAGATACTGTTCTACTGGGTCTGGAAGGAATTCAAGCCTATTAACCGGAAAAGAAGACAAAGAAGCTCGTCCGATACTGTGATGTCTAGGCGTACAAGCTCTATTCCCCTGTGGACAGTTGTCCCTGGTGGCCCATTGGCCTGTTTTATGTTTTACTCCAAGAAGAGGAGGCTCCCAAGTCGTTCTCCTCTTTTTCCTTTTTTGGCTCCAATACCACAGACGAAAAAGTTCTGTTGGTATTCCTTGTCTTCTTTCCTGTCCTCGCCTCCACTTCCAAAACAAGGGCCAAACGTTTCTGGGCCTTTTTTGACCATTCTGCGTTCAAATGTTCTTGGCTTTTTGAATTTTGAGGCTGTGAATCGGAAAATCATGATCATTTAGCGGCAAAAGGTCCAGAAACGACTGGTCCTTGTGTTCCGCATGGATCAGGAGACGTAGGGAGACGGATAATAACGTGTTCAATTGTGTTTAACAGAGGAAACAGAGCAAAGGATCACCGGCTCCTTCTAATAGCGACAACTGGGATTTCTCTGGGGTCAGCTGTCTAATAGCGACTCATCGAACATTCTGTATCTCATAATCAAGGGACACGGCAGAAAAAGCATGTCCGACGCGAGGAAGTATTGATTTTGTGGCTTTTAAAGGTGGATTTTTAATATTTAGAGCTGATAAATCCCATCTGGACAGCGGGGTTACTGTAGAAAAGCGAGTATACTCCGTCGACAATTGCGTCCTGTTTACCCCACTCCTCGATAGCCATTTCAATATCTGCCGCTGTATTTCCTACGGAAGTCATGGAAATTCAACTGGATTCCATTATTCCCCTTCTTCTTCGGGCAATCATCAGAAAAGTACCTATTTTATATAGAGAACTCTGATTTCAACCTCTTGTTCTAGATGCAAATGCGTTCTCAGGCGGTCCTCAGCCTGACATCCCATTTCGGCGAGGATGCCATAGCTGCCCATGGTAGCCAGTTATTCTTTGTGAAGTCTAGCCGCCTCATTGAGATGGTCCACAATTGGCGAGAGATAGAAGCCTTCGGGACCCAGATACTCACATGTTTTGGAGTTCGCAAACCGGAAAAAGAAGACGACCCCCTACATAACGATCAACTGGTTGTGATCGCTGGGAAGGATGCCACGCAGATGAGTGAGAAGGAAAAACGCAGTTTATGGTTGTTAATGGATAGCGACGACGTAAAGATTATTATTCGACGACCTCACAAAACGGTGAGTTCAATATTCTGTACCATATAGCCTGACAGTGCCCTAAAACAACTTATACTTACACTTTTCAATCTTTTTGCATCCTGACAAGAAGAATTTCAATTTTCTTGCGTTCTATAATATAGTCCGTTTCCAATGGATATGTCACGAGTTCAAAGTGTCTCCGTTGCGGGACCAAGTCGGAAGAAGAATGGCGCGACAGACCTTTAAATCCCGTGACATATTCGTTAGAAAAGGACTATACTTCGAGGTCGATATCCCGCGACTCGATTGAATCTTTTAGGATTATCAAACACTCGACATTGAATACGATATGCCCCCTGCAGCAGAAGAACGAAAGCATTATCGATTTAATTCGTCTCTTCTTGAAACGGCTATCATTTTCGATTCATACGGAATATTTGCATACTGTGCTTTTGCTCGACGAGTGCGAAATGTTTCGGATAATGAACCGGCAGCAAAAGCGGGAATTAGAAATGGCGATGAAGTTCTCAAAATTAACGGTGAACATTTTTTACCTGGGAATATGGAGGAATTGCTTAAATTGATGTATTCTCAGCCAAGAGTACGGTTTACTGTATTGCGAATGCGAATGGGTTATTGATCGTATTATTCAGCTCTACTCGTTCTTTATTGTATACTGTACTTTATTATTTCTATTCTCAATTGTTTTCTATACAATAAAGCGTATTTTAATCTTCTCTACCACTTACGAGTTCCCTGGATATTGAGGAAATACGGTAGATAAGGGTCTATCCACTGTGGCCCGTCAATTTCTATCACCTCTAATGATGGATTCTGTACAATTGTCAGATCTAATATTGATCTTTCTCGATTTTTAAAATAGGCCAACCTTTCGTTTCCACCCTCTTTATAGCCGGCATTCTGATCGCCTTCAAGGCTGAATTATTGGCGACCGTCAAACTACCTCAAAAAGATTTGTAGACTCTGATTAAAAACAGGAGATTACCGTTAAAAATTATAAACAAAGCCATGGCGGGAAAGTGTAATTCCTGCAATTTTGGATTGTGGCTAAATTCCATATGATCATCATCTGATATGGAAAATTCGATCAATTTTGGGAAACCGATGACTTCCATCTGGGGATTGTGATGAAATGATGAAGGTCGTAAAGAGGAGACGACTTAAGACGGTAACTATTAGATCGTGTTAGCCCCCAGTAAAGTTTAAAAAGACTTTACCATCGAATGACGTCTCGCCGATTGATATGTAATAAAGGGAATAGGATGTATACAGTGTTCTCTTGTCAGCCCCTCTCTCCCCCCCCCCCCCCCCCAAAAAAAAAAAAAGAGAAATAACGCATCTTTATGACAGATAAATTTACACACTACAGTCTGTAGTCAACAGATATCTACGAGTTCTTTGAACTTGCTTTTTTGTTTCACCAGATTTGGAAAATACCATGAGTTGAGAGAACATTTGGGATATTCTATTTGATATTTTTTACTCGTCTCTTCTCTTGAGAAATTTGGATCCCAAGAGGGGGCCACGGCTACCTGCTGTGGAACGGTTAGCCCTCGAATTAGTCCAGGTGGGATCAGGATTAGAGCCACGGAACTGAAAAAGAGCCACAGTTAGACAGCCGGAGAGAGGCGCCGCTTACCTTTGAGCGGTCAAAAACAGACAGACCAACGGGCTCGGGGAGATTGTATCTCTCAAATCCGGGGATTTTACTGGGATGAATAGGACGGGATCGGGAACTTCTCTGAAAATGACTTATTTCTGACGAAAACTTGGAGTAAATCCTTACCAGAGATTCCTTCTCGCTTGGAGCGTAACGGCTCATTCGGCTAGGAGCCCGGCTC
Organism: Oscheius dolichura; assembly: GCA_932521035.1. Taxonomy (NCBI): domain Eukaryota; kingdom Metazoa; phylum Nematoda; class Chromadorea; order Rhabditida; family Rhabditidae; genus Oscheius; species Oscheius dolichura. The sequence continues at coordinate 1,052,350 of OW051494.1, read as the reverse complement.
TCGGGATTTACACTCACACGGCCGTCTGTAGTCCTGATGAAGGGAGAGGGCCTGACGTAGCCTTCTTCTTCCTCGCTATCCTATAAAGAAATAGATTCTATAATCTATTTTCTACAGTAACCCCCGATTTTGGGAGAATTTCATGAGGCTCTGGGCTCTGGAAGTCAAAAAAACGGGGAACTACTTCAAAATAAGGAATTTCTCAAGTGGAAGACTTTTTTTGAGCTGTTAGGTCCCGAAACGAATGATTTTCTTGGTAGCCAGGGACCTATAATTTCGAAAGAGTAGAAATTTTGAACCAGAGAATGGCGAAATTGACCGAAACTGGCTGAACTCGAGGGGATCTAGGGCTCGTTTCCTTTTTTAAGTCCCGTAGCGAACTATTCATCCATATTTTATGTAAATAAGCTAGTTTCGTTCCTTCAAAATATTGCGCATTCGAATATTAAAGCAGCTGAGCATTTTAACCGCTCTATTTTTCAGAAATAACAGATTTTCCGACGCAAAATCGAGTTTTCTGGACCCGAACCGTATTTTGAGGGAATAACAGTATCCCCCAGTTTTCCCTAGTCAAAATCTAGTTCAAATCTAATGAAATAGAATAGAAAACTCACATATATCTCCGTAAACTGGCTAACGATGGAAGGAGTCCCTCGACTGGAGTAGTCCTTCTCCGAATAGGCCGGGGGCTTTTCAGCCCTTCTGGAGCTTTGAAAGCTCGGCGGACGGGCGAAGACGCTCGGTTTTTCGGGCTCTTTCCAATAGCTCGGCGGCGGTCTGAAGCTGTTCTGCTTCTCTTCGTCTTTCCAATAGCGAGGAGACTCAGATTTCCGAGATTCTTCGTGTCGGGGCTTCTGGAACCGGGATTTCTGGTCAATTCAAAGGGAATAGCCTACCATAGGGTTCTCCTGGGCATCTGCCCATTTTTCCGGCTTTGTTTCCTTCTTTTCAACATCATTACCGTAATCCATGCTTCCACTCTGCAGATTAAACTTTAATAAAGCTAGAAGAATAATAATTACGGGTTTAAATTCGGGAGCATTTAGATTATAGGATAATCGGCTGGAGATCCCGGGCGCCGTGATGGGGAGAATCTTCTTCGCAGGGATCTGGTCCCTGTGCATCCTCCCAAGAGTCTAAAAATACCGTTTTTAACATTAGAAACAGTTTAAAAATAGAAAAAAAATAGGGAATAAAAATTACCACAGGAACAAATTCCGGAGCAGATGGATTGAAGCCCGTCCTGACGACTGGCGGCTCCGTGGAGCTCTGGCCACTGGAGTGGCGGCTTTTCTGTTCCATCTCTGGGTCCTGAAACGATGGGAGTGTTATAAAAATGAAGAGGACAATGTACTGACCTTATTCTGCTGGTTTTTATTGAACGGCGGAGAGACTTGGCCCGAGGACTCGTCCGTGGCGTAGCTTGAGTCCGCCTGGGAGCTACGCCTCGTTTCTGAGGCCTTCGATTCCTAGAAAATAATTATATTAATATAAAGAGAATAGAGAGATATACAGTACCTCCACGTTGTCTTGATTGTTCAAGAAATAATAATGAGGATCAGTGTTTCCTCCAAGGATAGCCTCTCCGTCGGGCTTTGAGTCGTAAATCTGGAAGAAAACCGCCGTTTGTCTTATTTTCTTGATATTTTCCAACAAGTTCTATTATTTTCAAGTAATTCTAGACGTAAATTATTGAATAAATACAGTGAAATCTCAGAAAAGCTTCCGAAAAAGCTACTGGTCCAAGAATAGTTTCAAAAAACGCCTGACTATTGGAAGAGTTCAATGGAGCGCATTTGCAGCGGGCAGACTGTTTTTCGCGGCTGCCAAAGGGTTCTGGTTGTTTAAAAGCGGGTAAATTTATTAAAATAGAAGAGAAATAAGGGTCTAAAGCAAGTTGAATCGGGAATTTGAGATCTTAAAAGCTAAAACCCGAAAAGCGAGGGAAGAAAGCGAAAGTGGAAAGCTATAGTCCGTTTCTAACCTCGCCGTTTTCCACTAGGGGAACTATACGAGTAACGGTTGCCTTCTTTTCAGTTTGAATTTGAAATTCGGGCGCTTTTGTTCGCCAATGGTTCTGTTGTTGAAAAAAACCGGAGGTTGGAAACGGACTACAGCTGGAAACCGACGATAGAAAGGACAGAAATGGGCAAGGGAAGGATTGCTGGCCCATAAACGGATCCTGACGAACCAGTAAATCTCCAAAATATTTAAAAAGTTGTATTAGAGCGGGAAATAATGTATTTTGGCGGGGGGTTTTACTGTTTTTCCGTCGAAAATCCCCTGAACACCGGGAAATTCCGCTCATCCTTCATTCTGGACCGTCTTTTCCCAATTTTTAAACCTTTTCAACAGATTTCCGCCACCAAATTTTCCCCGCTTGTTAGAAAAGTTAAACTAGCGAAAAAGTTACGCAATGTATTATAATTACCGTATCCATGTGTTTTATCCTACGTAAGAGATCTTCAATGAATTCGGGGGACGCTTGTTCCTAGAAACCCGGGTTGCTTTTCGACCCCAACAATCAAATCAAAATTGAAAATCCTACCTCCAGAGTTTTCAGCTCGCCTCCTTCCTTGGTCTTTAAAATTTGTCTCCTGAAATCATTTGTGATGTCGTTTTTCTTCTTCTCCTTTTCCTCGTCAACCACGGGCTCCAGACCGGGTGGCGGACTCTTTACAATCTGTAGAGGGGGCGGTTAGAGGTCCCGAGGGGAAAAGATATTACCTCTTCTGGGGAGATGAGGGGCTGGCAAGACGGGGCAGGCAGACCGGGAGGAGGCATGGCGAACATCGGCGGCGGCCGTGGCAGACCCGGAGGGTACAAGGGGTTCTGAAAATTCGAATTTACAATATAATGGCCGAAAAGTGCCCCCTTCCAAACTTTGAAACACTACAAAGGGGAAAACAGAAAACAATGGAGGAGATCCTCACCCAGACATAAACCACCGGCGGAGGAAGAGGATACTGTACAGTTAAGCGGTATACGTCAGGAACGAGAGGAGGAGGTAAGCGATGGGTATTAGAGGGAGGACGGTTAGGGGTCGGCTTGGGCTGGACTTGGCTGTTCCCGTCTTTGACCACTTTTTTGGTGAAGTGGATATCCGGTCCCTCCAAATCTTCGTGAGAGAGGTTCAAGTCCTCCAAATCATTTATCTTGAAGAGGAAAACGTGCTGTGAAGGATAGTACAGAGAAAAGGCAGAACAGAAGAGACAGTAAGCCAGGAAAAGTATAAGCACACCACCACCCCCCGTTCAGTCGGCTCGGTCCTCGATAGTCCGATCTCCTGCACCCGTAAAGTCTCGGCAAAGACAAAGGAATAAAGGCGACACAGTTTTGTAACAGTTTTGAATAAAGATGATCCTCCTGCCGAGACTTTACGGGTGCAGGAGATCAGACTATCGAATACTGAGCCTTACAGTCACACCAAGCAATCTACATGGGGCCTGAAGCGACTTCCCTTCACCGTTGTTAAATTAGTGCCGTCGCCCTAGGACTCATAAACCAGTAAACCCCAAAAGCTCCCGGTTATTTGGGCAAGAAAGGGGATAGAAGTCAGTTTGCGCGCCCGTCTCTGGAAATACTATCGTCACAGGACCTGACAGTCTAATACAAGGGTCTCATAGCGATTAGATCCAAGTACAGATCATATTCTTTAATATAGACATGTATTCGCTTCAGGACCCATTAGCTAAAAATCAGATTTCCCCGCGTTTCAACCAAGAAAGGGGGATAGAAGTGGTGTTGTGCCTGTTTCCCCCCAAAAATTGAAAATAAACTAAAAAAATTGGCAGAATACTCACGTTCTGGCTGAATAAGTCGAGAGGCTGAATGTCTTCGTTCTTCTCCTTGACTTCTTCCTTTTCCATAATCTTCTTCGGGGCAGAGAAACGGGACCTTTTCTTGATTTCTTGGCTCCACGCCGTGGCTTCTTCACTATCCGTGGATCGGGTCTTTACAATAAAGGCTGAAAAGAGTTCAAATAATGTTTGACAGCTGTTTTTATAAGATTTTAGTGTAGAAATCATTTTAAAACGTTAAAAAGTAGGGCTTTTCCGCTTTCTCCTTGACAAATCGATGAGAACAGCCGAAAAATGGTATTAATCGTTTTCTACAATCAAATCCCGCCACGAAAAGATAAATAAGAGCGCCTGTTGTTGATATTCAAATTTCGAAATGGGTGTCCTATCCCGTGCACGATAAGGATTCAAATTGAGGCGAAGGAAAGAGTAAGGCACGAGTGAAACGCGAGAGGGGCCGGCGACACCAGCGGCCGGCAGGCACCCCGCCCCTTGGAGCGCCTCCTCCCATGGGCCATGGCATCTTGGCCCCCTTCCCGTGGCAGAATTAAAGGAACCCTCAGGGACCTGCCGCCGAGTGCGCTCGTAAGCGTCGGCGCGCATTTGAATTTTGAACGCGCCTTCCGTTTTAGCTCGCTTTTTCATTTTCAAGGGCTAATTTAATGATGTTTTTTATAAACAAGTGAAAGCATGGTAATAAATTACTAGAAAAATGTGTAAAAATAAGAAGAAATAGATTAAAACGGAAGGCGCGTTCAAAATTCAAATGCGCGCCGACGCTTACGAGCGCACTCGGCGGCAGGTTCCTGAGGGTTCCTTTAAGCATTATTGACCCTTGGACGAGTCTGCATTAAAATAATCAAGGAAAGAATGGCTGGACGCCGATTTATTGGTCAGGAGACCAGGGGCAAGTGAATGTTGATCCTGTCTCTGTCGCTTATTACCATTATCTTCAAAGTACAGGACGGGAAGAACAAACAGACACCCTTTTTAGTAACGGGCACTCCATAAATGGCTCCGGGAGGAAGAAAATCAAATAGTGAACGGGAGGGGGGCTCGATATCCGATTGTCCGATCCCCTGCACCCGTAAAGTCTCGGCAGGAGGATCGTCTTTATTCAAAACTCTGTTGTCATATCTTTGTCTTGTCGAGACTTTACGGGTAGAGGGGGATCGGACTATCGAGGACCGAGCCATGGGCTGACGAGATCCCCTCTCGCCCCTGAACAGCTGGCTACTTTCTTCTTTTTATGGGTCTACGTGTCCCGGAGAATATCTAATATACCCATTTAGGAGAGGGCAGGGACGGTGAGTTCAAAAGACGCCATATTGAAAATTGAGAGACAAGACTCCTTTGGCTACTGGCGGGATGGTGGTGGGAAAGATAAAGGGTCGGTTGGTCACTGCCCACGGGAAGGCTCCCTGTGTTTGTTAGATAACACTCTGCAGAAAACAGTTTCGAGGATTTGACATTTGGATTTGTACTCAACAAGAAGAAAACATATTGTTTTCTTGTTTTGCACGGGAGGAGGACGCGCGGCTCTGCAAGCGAGAGGACAAGGCGGATGACGAATCGGGGAAGGTGCCGGCCAGCCGAGAACGGGATAAACAGGCATAACCCCGCCGGCTACAGAAAAAGATGACGAAAGAAGCCGCCAAAATCGGATCCCCCTTTAATGTTTGAAAGTCCCGCCGCCGGAATAAGACAACACGGACGCTGTCCATGGTAATCCATGGTTTCACACTTTCGAGATTCAAAAAGGATCCAAATTCTACTGTTCTGATAGTTGGGAAAAAAGAACTCACAGCAACTGGGGAGGGCGTCTTCCTTCTCTTCTTCAATTGAAGAGGTTGTGGAGGTTCTGGATACAGGATCCGGCGGAGGGGTCGGCGTTCTCAAAGGGATGGGACTTGTCGGAGGCGTCACGAACTCGCTGTCCCCTTCAGAACAGAGTGAAAAAGGTGAGAATTCTTCTCGCAGTCCACCACCGAAGGTTCCATTGGTCGGGAAAAGTGGCGCCTCCACGAAATAGTCCGGCGGGGTGCGGATACGGACGGGCTCGAATGGCGCCGGCTTCTTGCTCCTCTCCCGTTTCTGTACAGCAGGATGACTTGATTTTTGTATCCAAGACGGAACAACGTTTCTCTCCCTTTCATACTTTCCTTTATATTTCCTCAGTTTTTCTTCACCATACGGCTCAAAAATCCTGAAAAATGGGAAACAATAAATAGAATATGGGGGAAGACGCACCTGAGAAAGTGTTCCTCGCTTCCCGGATGGATTTTGGGCAGGGGGCAGATGGTCCCTTTGAGGGCGAGCACTTCTTCGTTTGAGTACATAGTTCACAGAATTCCTGAAAAGAAAAAGAACGTTTTTCTGTGTCTAAAAAAGAAAGCGAGGAGAAGGCGTCAATGGGGAAGATTCCCAGGGCAAATTATGGGAACCGGCGGATCTCTGGCCTCGATACGAGAGGAAAGTCGGGGGATACGGTATTTTTCAGCGAGTGAGACCTAAATATGTAGTTGAGAATTATAAAAGGATATATTGATAGTGGTAGGGAAGGAGAGTGGGGGGAGGCGGAAGGGCGTATCAGCTGAAGGCACGCTGAGCCTCCCCGCCTTCTTCCATCCCCTTCGTGCGTACTATTGCGTGATTAAGAAAATGTATGAAGTATTTAAATACTATAGAATGTTAAATAGGTAATTCACGTATTAAATTAATGAATATTAAAAAAGATTTTAAAGAAAAAGGCGAAATTGGCGGCACCGATGGATTTCAAGCCGCCCTTCCCTTCTGGTAGGCCTATAGCTCGACTTTTCGGATATTTCAATGAATTTTAAGCGATAATAACATTAAACATTTGTATAGAATAAAGAGAAAAGTAAAATAAACGAAGAAAAATAGAATTTAAAGGAAGAAGAGGCGAAAAAGGGGCGTAATCCTCTTTTTTGAAGATCAATGGAGGGAGAACGACTTTAAAAACATTATATAGTGAACTAGAGGTAAAACATAGATAATTAATATTAAAATTAATATAAAAATAAGTCTACAGGGGTAAATTGAGATAAAGTTGACCCAAAAATCAGGTAAAACTGAGGCTAAATGGATCCCGGAGCTGTAATATTGAGCGGGAGTTAGAAAAGCGAAGCGGGCGGCTCAATGGAAGCGGCGGAAAGCAGTTAGAGAGCGGCCAGAATCTTGGAGAAAAGTGAAGAATGAAAAAGCTTTCCGGGGGCTAGGAGATGCTTCACCTTGTTCTCTTTTTGTCTGTCTTTTTTGCTCTTCGAGAAAGTGTAAAAGAGAACGACGAGATGGCAGCGGCAGCGTACGCTGACGTGTCAACGCCGGCGGCTTCCGCTTCATTCAGCATTAAAAAAAAAAGGGGGGGGAATGATCAGTGACCGACGATGGCCACGTGTACAAGAGGCGAACAAGATTTCGCCAATATTAACCAATGAGGGTACAGTACCTGGAGAGTCAGAAACCAAAATGACTATTGGAATGGCGGGGGAAAATGCCAATGGCAGCGGGATGGCGGGCCTTTGCCGCCTTTTAAATGTTATTAAATGGAATGGCAAGGGTCTAGAGGTCCATAGAAGGGTCCCAAGGAGAAGAAATACCAACATGTCGACTTATTAAGGTCTGGGAATCCTACAGTACCTTAAAATCGGCGTGGGAATGGGGAGAATTCGACAGATTCGAGAATAAGTCAAAAATAAGGGATAAAAGAGAGGTTACGGTAATTTTTAAAAGTGTCATGTGCTTGGAAAGAAGAAAAATGGTGGCTGTAGTCCGGAAACGAAAGAAATTGGCAGCGAAAAGCGCCTCAAAAAAGCGAGAAATCGCCCAAAAAGCGGTGCATTCCGAGCCGGATCCGATCAATTCAGCAACCTGACCCAGTTGTATCTCTTCCTCGGCTCTCCAAACAGTAATTGAGCCAGGTGCATCCGACACATAAACACAACTCTTGTTAGGTCACTGCTTGGATCAGCGACCGCGACAAAGAGGTATAAAGTCAGAGCGACAGGGGTGTGAATAATCTCCAGATGTTGGTATAAGGGAGGGGATCAGAGAGGGACGACTGCGGTAGGGTGGCCGGCAGAGCAGATGGCAACAAAGGATAGAGAAAGGGGGAGGAATTATTGAGGGCCAGGTGGCTGTGTTGGGCATTAGATAGTCAGTCGAAATCGTGTGTAGAAGAGCGCAACTTCAAAAGGGGAGGAAAATCGAACTGTGTGTCATTGGGAGGGGAATAGGATGGAGAAAAGACGAATTTTGGCTGCGTAGGACGTTGAATAGTCAGGTAAGGTCATATTTGACTGTGTAGCACGTTGGATACTCATCATTACACGGTATAAAAATGAAAAAAAAAATTTGACGGTTTTTTGGCTCCCTAGGGTCATATTTGACTCAATTAGAAGGAATTTAACTGCGTAGAACATTAGATACTCGGCCTCATAATGAAAAGAACCCCTGTAGCAATAGGTGACACCATAAAAAGCGCAAGAACTGGTCAGAAGGGAACAAGGACAAAGACCAATGGCAACGGGGACTGGACTGTGTATAACCTTTCCAGGAATATTTTCCTGAGCAGTAAAGGTTATACTGTAGTGACCTTTAAAATCCTACTGTAGTGACCTTCAAAATATGACTGGGATGAGAAATATAAGTGCAAATGGGGGTTACAGGCGCCTGAATCAGGGCATAACCATGGGAGAACAAGTACAATGACTGGTAGATACACAAAGAGGGCGAGAGATCTAGAGAGGGGGCAAACAAGCAATTTGGGAGGCTAATTGGATTGGAAAGGATAGGGCATTAGATAGCCAAGTAGGAAAAAAGACTATAAGGCGACATTTTTTCCTAGCGAAAGCCGCGAAAGAGAGTCTAATTGACTGTGACGGTACAAGGGCGCAAATGACATCAGCGGGAAGAGGAGACAGGGAGATTGCACCTAATGGTCAAGCGGAACTCTATTTCACACCCAGAAAACGGTCGAAAATACTTTAAAATAATTCATATTCAGATATAAATGCTCCTAATATTGATATATAAACGCTGTAAAAATGATAAGTTTCCAGCCGCAAAGGGAGATAAGGGAGGACAGTTCGGGGTCAAAAGGGCGGCAGCGGGGAAGAACCAGGAAGAGCGGCGGGAAATCCGTACTAGGTTAATTAATCCGATTAAAAAAGCAGGATAGGTTTAATTTATTAACGGTGGAAACAATCAAGGTGACCTCAAAAGACAAGAGAAGAAAAAGAAAACGCGGAACTTTGATCTGCCGGGCGGGGGAGACAGGAGTAAAAAGACTAGCAAAAACTGGCAATCGCAACTTGCACCAGGCGAGGTCACACAAAGGTTCACTTCTCTACGAACTTGGAACTTTGTTATAATGATCTTTAAAATATTCGATATTCAGTTTAAAAGAGAGGAAAGAAGAAGGAAAGGCGCCCGGCCGGGCGGCGTCGCCTCTCCCACGGTGATATAACTGCCGCCCACCGTCGCTGTCGCCGTCATCCCCGCGTTCTTGTCTTACCACAAATGACCGTACAATTCATCATCACATCGCTAGATTTGATCTTTGATTGACTGGGAAGGTGGGATCATTAATTTAGAGCTGGAGGGGAGGGAGGGCGACATGTGACAGGAATTGGAACACTACCTCCCATCCTTCCCCCTTTGTTTTGTCCTAATTAATGAGGAAGAGGCGGAGAAGGTGGAGAGAAGAGTTTAGAGAAGGGAAAAAAGGGTCGGGGAACCCAGCCCCTTCAAACTTGGGTATCTCGGGACTGGGCCGGGATATTTGACTCAAATGGGCCTGCCTGTCGCCTAATTCTCAAAAGAACCAACTCTACCCATGGTCCTGACTTATTAGGGAGCCAAGACAAGGTTTCTAGTCCTCCATCCCTCTGATCATAGTATTCTGGACCTCAATAAGCCATCTGGTCACTAGACTCCGGGTTCTTGACCCTCAAAAGGGTCTAGAAGACCGTGATCCGTATTTCCTCTCTAGTTTGAGGGGTTGTGGAGAGGAAAGTCATCCTAGACCATGGGAACCAAAGTGTAGACAATCTAGGGACAAGAGCGGGAAGGAGACAGCCAAGACCTAGTAGAGGCTACAAATACCAAAATTTGAACAGGGCGGGCAATGTCCCCGGTGTCTGGTAGGAAGAGATAAGAAGGACGAAAAGGCCGTTCGAGGTAGTTTTTCAGTAATTAATCAGAAAAGTCGCGAAAATGAGCTAACGACCATGCCGTATATAAAAAATACGTGTATAAAAAATAACAATATAAAAAGAACATCTCCTCCTTTAGAGGAAGAAGATAAGACAGCTGTTAACCGAAAATAATGGCGGGAAGGGAGTGGAGAGTATAATAACGTCGTTTGGGGACCCTTGCAGCTGCCACATGTTGCATAGCTGGGAGGGGGAGGGGTGTTCCCGGCTGAGCAAAGTGTGCGCGCACTGGAAGTCGGCAGCCCCCCTCTCTCTCTGTCCAGTTTTTATCTGTCCGCTAGATACCTGCGATTGTTTCTGTCATGTTCCTAGCTTCCGAAAAAAAGAAAAAGACGCCATGATGAGTAATATAGGCAGGGAATAGGAATAGGCCCAAAAATATGATTCAATCGAGTGATGAACCTCTATTTCTTGGCCTAAAAATCATGGAGAAGGGGTTGTTATCCTGGATATTTGAGCTGTGGACTAGAAAGACTAGAATATTGAGCCAGAAGCAGATAAAACTCTCTTGGAAGGCCGGGAAATGTGGTCTAAAAGCCATCTGGCCCGTTAGACCTGCTCCTCGGTAACTGTCCAATAACCCATCTGGGCGAATCTTCGGAATGGCCAGTCATTCTAATTATTCTAGACAAATGGCTAGCAACCAAGTAGATTTACCGATGTGGATGGAACAGCTAGCAAAATTCTAGAGATTCTAGAATTATGGAATGTAGTTGGACAAAGGTTGGAACCTCGCCGACGACGTCCCACCCCAGGGGGTATCCCCCGACCGTGTTTTTGTTGTAAGTGGGACTAATTCCATCGGATCTTGATGTCAATAGAATGTCTGACTGAATAGGTGAAAAAAAAGAAGAGGATAGGGAGGAGGAACGAACCGAAAACTAGAAGGCTTTGTCATGCCGAGACTTTACGGGTGCAGGGGATCGGATTATTGTGAACCGAGCCGTTTAGGCCCGGATCCAGCTGCCATCCCAGGGTACTGTAGTCAGGAAACATAGCCAAAAAACATCTTTGATAGCTTTTTATTCTCGTTTTTAAGTGTATTATTTCGCGTTTGAAAGTAGTAAAACTGGGAAACAGCGACCAGAACAGGGAATATTGCACAGAGAAGTAGAGGCGATAAATACAAGGCACGGCAGAGGCGGATATAAGTATATACTGTATACAGGGATCACAGACAAGATTAACCCGAAACGTATAGAAAATAATAATAGAGAAATATGAAGAAGAGTGAACGGGATGTACAGGGATAGTTACAGACTAAAAAAAGGGCCGACTCAATTCGACGTGGCATAGATAGAACCGTCGTCCGAGGGCCATTTGACAGGTGCTCGCTTCTTTCGGCGTTCACATCTGTAAAAAAGTGAATGAAAAAGTTAACAGGGTGAAGGGCAGATAAGACGAGACGAACAGTTTGGAGGGAGGACAGCTGCAGCTGACATTGTACTTTGAGGGGGCAGAGAGGAGAGGAGGAGAGATAAGATACGTAGGCAGGAAGATCCAAAGGGAGGAATTACTCTTTGCTCTCTTATTCTCTCTCTCTCTCTCCCGTTCCCAGACAAGTACCGGGTCGTGCTAAGACCCCAAAGGTAGGGGGAAAGGCCTCGTTCCGGAACCGCTCCAGTCCATTTCCCTGGAGGAATTAGGGAATTAATGGGGCTCGAGCGTCTTGGGGACTGATTTACCGGCTTCTTATATAAAGTAACTCCTGTAGAAAGGATTTCCCCCTAGAGAAACCAGACCGCCATTATGGTACTGAACCATGGGCCATCCTCCTTCTCGGGTCATCCTCCTCCATCGCCATCGGCCCATCCTCCTCGTTTCCCAGGCGCGCCCGCACCTATAAAGTCTCGACAGCACGACAAGGAGGAAAGTGAGGCAATTTGTAGTAAATTCCAGTAAATAAAATTGAACTGCCGAGATATTACGGGTGCCGCTTTATGGGAGCGCGCGGGAGAGAGGGCTACGGGGATTCTCTGTAGTATTCCAAGCCATTTTGACGCCCCAATTCTTTTAGAAGCTTCCCAGGAAATATAATGAATAATGCCACAAGCCCCTGGCTAGAATCACCCCAAATTCCAGGGTTCATAAATTTCGAAACAAGGTTCTAACACCACCTGCCATGAGAGCATCGACTTCGGCTACTGCGCCCTGTAGCGGCTCATTTTTTGTGTAAATACTATACCAAAAGGGGCAGGGATATCAGTATCTTGTGGAAGACAAACCTCGGGCAGTGATGACTGTGCAATTCGAAGCATTTCGAGTGAAATACCGCTACACACTGCTGACAGATGGCTACCCCCTCTGTGAAGGGATAAATGATCTCGTTCTTCTTCTTCGGATCATCACACAACTCACAGTAGAAGCCATTTCCTCGGCAGGTTTCACATTCCTAAAAAAATAATCTAGATTTTCGCTGTGGGACCTATTTCTGGCGCGCCAAAGCTAATTCAACCATGGTTGGCCATTTTTGCGGAATTTGAGTCATTCTAGGGCAAATTTAGTCTGTTTTGTACGAATTAGACCTTTATATATGCCATTTTCCTCATTATAGACCTTTAAAATGCTGTTTTTTATATTAAAATCCAATTTAAATGGTCTAAAACCGACCTCTTCGATGTGTTTCTTGAATACCCCGTGGATATCGGCCATATCTCTCAAGAAGTCTCCCTGGCACAGTAACCTCAACTGAAAATCCATTTATTAAAATTTTAAAGGACTGTTTTTACCTCACTCAATGAGTACATATCGGCGTTTTCAACAAAATGTTGATGCTGGTTGAGGTACTGTAGAATCCGCAACTTTTTGGCTGTCTAAAAGTGGCGGGATGCTTTTCCAATAAAAAGAAGGGGTAAACTCACATGACAGCTGACAAAATAGCATTTCATAAAGAGGAAGTCCCTCCTCATTTTTTGTAACTTCCTCATCTCTTTGTGGTACTTGGAAATGGAGGGGCTGACGAGGTTCATATCAATTAGGGGACGGTTATCCACAATGGAGAGGAGCTGCTTGACGGCGCGGCAGACGGGACGAGGGGTGGCGTCCATATTATTTACTACTCTAAAAATGGAATATAAATAGTATAATTAAAGGCGGAATGGTTGTTTAAAAGTACCACCACAGGACCAGGGGGCATCCTCCTCTTCGACTACGGGCCGCCCTCCTCCTCCACCTCTGCCACCGGTTACAGGCCGCTGGGTTATAAATCAGGTGGCCAAGCCGCTGGAGGCATCCTCCCCTGTTAGAGGCCTCATTCCCTTTGGAGGCCAGGAACGTTGCCTCATTTTGACTTTATTTTTAATCGTAAACTCCAAAAAATTCAGTATTTTCCCTCTCCAAGAAGGGGATAAGAATCAAATTTACCTGGCAGGAATGGTCCACGAGTCGCCCCAATGGCAATTAGGACAGAAGAGAAGACCAGTATAGTCACAGAGGCGCGGTTCCATATGGAGAGGGCCTTCTGAAATTTTAACCACTTTTATAGTATTTTCAAAGAGGGGAAACATTTAAAAGGTTGTTACCTACCGTACATCAACGGTGCTTGACATTCTGCGCAGGAAAAGTCCTGGGCATCGAGGCCTTTCTGCTCGGAAATGGACAGGACCAGGTTGAAATCTTGCCGTCGGGCCGGGATGCCGGCACAGAGCCGCTTGACCTCGCTGGTACACTTATCGTGGGCTCTGTAGCCGCAGACTAAAGTTTTAATTCCTCGGATTAATAAGGAAAACTGACCGGAGCATCTTCTCCAAGATTGAAGCAGCCGCCAAATAGTGCACATACAGACCTCGCAGCAGGGATTGTGCCGGCTCCTCGTCGGCTGGAGCACGAAGTTATGGCCCCGGCAGCGGATTATCTGCTGACTGGGGCCGGTATCCTAAAATTAATAAAGGTTATTAAGAAATTAGGAGGGGAATAACCTCTAGAGATTGTTTTTCCAGCCCCAGTTGGACGATCTTCTCCATGTAGGCCGCTCTGTCTTTCTTCTCGACGGAGTCTTTCAACTTTTCTTTACAATGAGCGACTATGGTATTGATCTCTCCTAATCTGGAAGGGGAAGTTCTTAATGAGTAGAGAAGTCAGGGATTGGGACACCCTGGTATGACTCGGTAGAGGATGGCCCACGGCCTAGGTGGGTGACCCGTGGTGGAGGGAGAGGATGGCCCGAAAAGGGAGATGACTCGTGGTTGAGGAAGTGGATTGCCAGCGATGGAGGGGGTGGATGGCCCCGTGGTCAAGGAGGACGACGCCCCCTGGTTGTGTCTCCCCTCCGGTACAAGTCAACCTACCGATCACAATCCGGATGTCGTAGTCTCAACTCTTCGATGACTTCATTCATCTCCACTTCCAGTGGGCTGTCCTCCTCTCCCATGTTCTCCTTCCGAAATGGGAAGCAGGTTTCTATAGGGCTGAAGGCCATCGGCGACGTCATTTTATTCTTTCTATAACGTAAATTTAGAGTAAAATTGAGTAGAATAAAGATTAAAAAGTGGAAAAAATGGTCGTGATTGAAGCGGAGGGTGCAATTTGAAGAGTTGCTTTCAAATAACGTAGGATGCGGCCGTCGCTTTCAAATTTCGCGCTTCTTTTTCTAATTTACCGGGGATTTCTTCATTTTTTCAGTATAAAATCGTCTCCCCGTCGGAACAGGAGTCCGGCCCCGGCTGCTTTGAACAGCTTACGCGCTGCCCCGGTGTGAAATATGGCAGCCTGGCTGGTGAAAAAGAACGAGAGCCCGGGATGTTGCAATTGTTCCCCCCAGTCCTCTTCCTCTGATCTGGGTCAAATCCAGCTCAAAAAGACGAATAAGCTACACAATTTTGGCAATTATTTCCTTCCATAATGAAGGGGAAACACGCTCCTAATTAGTCCTCTTCTCTTCAAGAGTTTAGTGAGAGGGGGAGGTTGATTGCCCATCTCCCCGCTCCCCCTCCTGCATATTACGACCTCCATCCTTTAAATTTTATCTTTTAAGATATTAAAGAAGAGTTACAGTAATATTTTAAAGGTCTAGAATCTTCGAAATAGGCCAAATTTACAGTCTAGCTGGGCCAAAGATCGCAAGAAGCCGAAATACGGGCTCACAGAGTAATGGCGCCGGGAAATTGACCAAATTTCGCTATTTTTAGACCTATTTTTCTATTTTTTTTTACCAGGACAGTAATCATCAGTCTCTAGAGAATATATATATATATATATATATATATATATATATATAAAGAAAAAATAGAAAACTTGTGGAAAATAGAGTTACAGTAAGCCGTGAGAGGAGGAATACCATTAGGGCGCGCTTACGGCAGGGTTAGAGCCTCGTTGAAAATGTATCGTTTTCTTTATTTTTTTAAAACTATGCGGTACCCGCTGAGTTCTAGTTGACATCCCAACCGTATCCCGTTAAAAAGTCCGGTTTTTCAATGGGAGACAGGGCAGGGGGGATCATGAGGGGGAGGACGGCAATTGACACCTTTCTGTACTTTTCCCATCACCAATTCTGCTATTTTCTAGCCTACTGTAGATAATTTTAGGGGGAAATAAAGTATAGTATCCTAAAACTGTGTTATTTATCTTTCCGTTCGGGATAAAAAAGGCCGGGAAAGCCCTCTCCCGTCTCATTTGTCATGCTTTGATCCCGTCCCGACACCCCTCGGCTTTTTTGCCGGGTTGTCCTTCTCTCTGCTGTCGGCCAGTTACAAAGACAGCTTGAAAAATGTGCATTTGTAAATGAGAAAGGAGAGGGGAGGAAAGGGCAGTCTGGGGTCGAACCACCACTTTTATTCCCGGTCTCTTTGATCCCTTTCAACTGGGGGGGAATTGCTGTACTCCAGAATGGCATCACCCTCCCGGAGAACCCTCATACCCCTTCCTTTTCTCAAATTTTCACCCAGAAGACCGGGAAATTCAATTTTTACTGCCACTGACTTCATTTTTCATGAAATTTAGAGGGATTGGGTCTAAAAATTGGAAAGTTTACTGGGTCAATATTTTCCGCTCTACCGACGAGGAAAGACCACCTGCGGCACTTGCAAGCCTCTTTTTCTCTCTTTTTTTCCCAACCACTTCAAAGGAAAGGTTAAAAAGTTCCTTGGTTCTCGTATTTCACCCGCTAACACGTAGAAAAAAAAGAAAAAAAAGAGGGTCAGCTGTCAGGGAAAAAGAAGGATAAGAGTCAGTGAACCGCCGCTTTTTCTCGTGCTTTTTTGCTTTTTGCTCCTGCTGCGCTCCTTTTTAGCTCTTTTCCAAGCATTTTCAGGGATTTTCTGGGGAAAAGGATCATTCTTGATAGATTACAAGGAGGGGAAGGTTTGGGCCAAATTTTAGACCAGAAATAAGACGAGGTTTGCTCTTTTATAGTAATCCCTGTCTCCCTGCCGCTACCAGTTCCCAGACGGTTAGATCCTCGATGGGCCGATCCCCTGCACCCGTAAAGTCTCGGCAGGAGGATTATCTTTATTCAAAACTGTGGCGCCTTTATATCCTTATCTTGCCGAGACTTTACGGGTGCAGGGGATCGAGGGCCGGGCTTTCCCAGACCAACCAGAAAGTCCCGCTTTCCCCCAGTTTTATTCGCATTAGAAGACCAAGTCTTTTCCACGCTCTCTTCTCTCTTCTAATTTGATCATCTTAGCGAAAATCGGCTTTCCCCACCCACATATACACTCTGGGAGGGGATAACCGCCCTCTCCTCGAGTCAGTCACGTTACAAGCATGGGAAAGTTCAGGAGGGTACTGTCTTCCTTTTGGAAGTCGGGCACTATACAATTTTGGCAATTTTTCATTTAAAAACCTTCAAAAAATGGGGGAGAAACGCGCGTGCTGGCCACAATTCAATTTGGAATTCATAGCCCCCCGCCGCTTCCAGTTTCCCAATGACCAAAGGATTTTTTTCTGGCCCCCGGAAGAGCAAAGTTTTGACCAAAACCACTTGAAACCAGGAGGGAATAAAAGGAGTAAAGAGAGAGAGAGAGGGGAAAATGTTTGCCGTGCCTTGTTTCACGGCCCCCTATATACTGCCTCCCAGAACTTCTCTCCCGCACTTGGCTACTCCCGCCTGAAACGGCGCCTCCGCCCTCTCCTACAGCCACTGTTCCCCCCTTGTCTGTTGTTGATTTTTACGCCATTCGCTCCTGTCAAATTTCACCTTTTTCTATTGTCACGGGCTAGAAACACACTGGGGGAGAGGAGACAGGGCATTCTTTGATCTTTTGCGGGGATTTATGCTGGATGTTGCTCTTTTTTTAGACGAACAATAGTATTTGGCTTTTTCACTGTCTAATTGTGGCTGCTGGTTTATAATATAGCTTATAAAAATCCAAGAAACCTTTCTTATATCATGCTTATGTTAAATTTCTGTTCTTCTCTTTGAAAGCTCGCTATTTTAGAAAAATTCTACAATTAGCTGTCTAACTTTAGCTGCAAAAAATCCAAAATTCTTCTCACAAGCTTGTCAGCTTCTTATTCTCTCGTTGTAAATGCGTTTCCTCTTCTGGTAACTAACAGTGATTGCTAAAAGTCAATATTACAAAAAGAAAATCATGAACAAGCTTGAATTTCATCAAAACATCAAAAAAGGAATGAAAACTATCCCCTATCAATCAATTTTATTAGTTCCCATCTTTTTTTGCCCACCTTTCTCTCCTCTTATCTTTTGCTATGGATAGCCGGGGCCACAGACAGCAGTAGTTTTTCAGTAGCTGGCTGACATGGATTGGGATCAGAAATGACTCGACTCTCCGCTAAAAGTGCCTTTACCGTTCTGTTTACCAGTGATAAGAACAGAAAACGAGGCTGGTAGTTGGGGGACGAGAGCATTGACCTTGATTGGAAAGAGACGAGAACTAGAGACAAAGTAAATAGTTAGAACATTGGTGGGAGCGAAGCAAGGCCTTCAATTGACTCATTCTCCTTGTTTCTTGCCATTTTCATTTTTCTGGGCGCTTTGTGATTTGTAACACAGAGGAGGAGCCATAATCTCTTTGCATTAGCTCGTTTTCTTTTACGACAGCCACCTTTCGCCACAAAAGAAATGAAGTTTACGCCTATATTTCATGTCTAATGGCCTAGCAGGAGCGGCATTGTTGAGATATCCTCTCCGCTAAATGAGCCTCATCTGTTTTATCGTTGCTGCTGTTCTTTCTGCTACACTGTGGCTTTATAACTATCCAAAAGACACCTAGTGATCCTATTTCTAACCTAAACATTAGCAAAATAATAGAAAAGTAATATAAACATTCAAAAAATGTTAAATATTGTGCAAATTAAAATTTTACAATCTAATCTTACTTTTCTCCTTTGCTTTATTAAGTTCAATCCGTTTTATATAATATTTTCCAGCTTATTTCATCTCATGAGCACCTAAACTGCAATAAAAGGAATAAATGAAGGAGGAAATAGAGGAGATTGTACGGTGAGTACAAGAAAAATAGCAGAGGCCAGTCGATAGCCATCGTAAAAAATTGAATTGTAAGCAAACAACGTTGGGAAGAGGCTAAATATCCAAAATGATCCAATAGCACGACAATTTTCAGATTTATAAACGCCAATTTACTTATTGTTTTGGCTGCGGTTGTATCTATATTCTTATTTTTACTGGTTCTTCTTGTATGTTTATGTTTGATGTGTCGATGTAAACGGGGAAATCAAGATGAAGTGAGTTTTATAGAAGAAAATGAATGGAAAATAAATGAACTTTTAGAGTTGTGAGCCATTGCATTATCCGTCTTCAACTCTTCAATATATCCGCTTCAATCACATTGTAAAATCTCCGCCCGATCAGCCTACTCCCGTGAAAATCTAAATATCGGTAAAATACCTCATATAAAATAAAAAGTGCCATGTATTATTATGTACTTTTATTAATTGGCTATAATAGCCTAGAGAAATAACAAACGCATATAAAAAGAAGTGGAAAAAAGGCAGGATGTACAATGCGGGGACACTATCGTCTATTCTAAGAATAGCTCAAGTGAGGGGTACAAGTAGGTGAAATAACACCGAATATTAAACATCAGAAATCATTATTTTAAAGACACCCATGATTTTGGCCCCCGCTAAAGAGTCTTGTTTGGTAGTAGAAGTCTGAGAGAGGTGGAATTTTAACTAGAAAGGGAGACAGAAACTGCAAACGAGGAAAAAGGCACCTGCATTATAGGGGAAAATAGCTTCACAGCATTTGAGGATGATGCATGTCGTCGATTTGAACCATCTGATGCCCGATTAGGCCTGGATCTTCTTCCAAATGCTCGAGGCCAGGTATTTTCGGCATGTGCTGCTTATAATCACGCATTTCCTACAAACAAAATAAAATAACCACGAGAAATAAACAACGCTCACTTCAGCATATCGTTCCTTATCTGCTGAAGCTTTATTTTCATACATTTCCCGTTCCTCCATTGAAACAATTTTCCACAATCTGCCCAATTCTTGCGCCACCTAAAACTTGTGTTAGAAACATTAGAAAATATAATCAAACCTGGCCGACTTTCCATTCCGGATGAGACGCCTGCACGGCAGGGCGTCTATCTTGGGAGAAAAAGAAGAATGCTGATCTGAAAATATTAATTTACGAAGAAGAAACAGATTAAAACATACAGCGCTCTTTTAGGTGCATTGGGATCTTTCTTGGCTCTTTTTCTTTTCCTCATGGCATCTTCACCACCGTAGGCAGCAACCTTTAAAGCATCCAACTACACAAAAAATAACATTGGCAAAGAATGTCAGCCAGGAACAAAACATACCTCAGCCTGATAGCGTTCTGCATCTTTTTGAGCCAACTCATAGAATCGTCTCTTCTCCTCGTCACTCATAGTCTAAAAATGATATTACATTTAAAAATTACAAGAAATAAGAACTCACTTTCCATTTTTCGCTGCACTTCTTCGATATCTCAGTAACTTGAACATTTTCATTTGGATACTTCTTTTTGTGCTCTTCATAGCACATTTTCACAAAGAATCCATAAGGCGATGTTTTACCACGAACGGGAGGCTTGCTGATTTCACGCATCCGGCTATAATTTCCTGAAGCATCCATCAGTCTACAAGACAAAGGATATAAAGAAGAAATAGGAAGGATAATAAGCAGGTGTAAGATCACAATAAGTAATCAATGCTTTGACTGGATAATATTTTGTTATTCGCATAAAAGTTGTTGATCATGTTAACAGAAAATTGTCAGACATTTTCAAGAATATTTCAGACGTCTTCCATATTTTTCCAAAATAAATTGCTGCCTTTTATGTCTAAAATCATAAATTACACGCCCAGTGGCGTAACAACAGGTTCTAGCAGCAAAGAACAAACGCTTAGAAATTGAAATCTATAATTTTAGTCTATCATATAATTTGTAGCAGCAATAATAATAAAGGCATTCGATTACAACAAATGATAAAAATATATGCATCAAAATAAAAAAATACAGTTAATTTCATCTTCTAGGCCAACTATACATTATCTGGTTGGAATTTTAATTATGCCTTGACCTCTTGTCTACAACCTTTGATTATGCAGAAATTCAAACTCTCATCAGTCCAAGATAAAAAAGAAAAAAGGAAAACATATGGGGGACGTTGTATGAAAGACTACACCGCAGAGGGAGAGCGCGAGGCAATAGTCGATGAGAGAACGTGACGTATTGAGAACGCAGATGATTAAGGCTGGCGAGAGACAACACCAAACGAAGAGAAATAGAGACTTGGTGGAGACGCAGGCGCAGAAAGGGTGGTTCACATGTGTTGAAGGATAGCCTATACCAGAGCACGCAGAGATATTGATTTTTTTTCGAATAGGCAATGGCACGGGGAGGGCGCAGTAAAAGTTAGAAGGCCGCTACAGTATGCCTGAAGTATATGAAAGACGCGATTACGTAGTTAGCCGAAATATTTAGCCTTGAATTCGCTGAATACAACTTTGATTAGCTTCCATTTTCCTTGATTTCTCATTATTCTGGAAAGATTAGAATCACGGAAAAAAATAAATAAGAAAATAAAAAAACTATAGAAGTTAATTTACGATCTAAAATAAGCTAAATAGTGTTCATAATCGATAACAGTTGACTCATACTTTCGTAAGACTCGCTTCTCTTACAAACAATCTCTAGTGCCGTTGTTTTTTCCTAATCCAAGCCTGCGCAGTTTTAAATAAGCAAGAAAACATCAATTTCTCTCAAGTGCTGTTTTTCTGACGTGAATTCAAGATTGTTTTGCTGGCTCTGCAGCTAAACTCCCTGAACTATGACTAAAAACAGCTTACAGATGGCGGATCCTCCCTTAAAAAAGAAATATCCTCTACACTGGGCTGTATATACGGATGATACAGAAGATCTTCAACAGCAATTAGAAAATCCGGAAGTAGACGTCGATTTATTGGATTGCCGCGGCCGGTAAGCTTCATCAATTATTTTTGAAAAAGAATTGCCTTATTATAGAACTCCTCTCATGCTAGCAGTTACCCTAGGACACAAAGAATGCACTTACATCCTCCTAAAAGCTGGAGCTAATGCTGATGCTCAAAACGCACAAATGTGGTCCATTAGCCATGAAGTTATAGCACTAAAAGATTCTTCGCTTCTTCTGGAAGTCATTAAACACAGAGATTATCAACGAAACATAAAATCAGCACGCACTGCTAAGAAATTTCTATCTATGCTTGCTGTAAGTACACTACGAGAAGAAGAAGAAAGACAACAATTATTTAGGAAACACCAGATTTCTATTGTGAAATGAGTTGGGAATTTAGCAGCTGGTTGCCGTTTGTCAGCCGAGTATGTCCTTCAGACACATATAAGGTATATTCTTTGTTTTTCATTGCGCCGGTGACTACATTCGCATATTTTTTGTACAAAAGGACAAAGTAATTTGGGGTGGCAATAACAAAAATTTGAGAGAAGTGGAGAAAAAGTTAAAAAATGGGAAAAGTGAGCGGCAAGTCGTAATTCCGCGTCAATGCGAAAATATTCATTGCGCGCCAGAGTTGACTGTATTTTTTCGTGAATTCATCGTTCTTTATCGGTTTTCTTCAGATTTACAAGCAGGGACCACGAGTTCGAATTGATACAACACTTTTGGCATTCGAGGGAACATCCTGGAAGCGTGGAAACCAATCATTCGTCTTCTCGCTGGAGGATGACGTCCCAATGGTGACGATTCTTGACCACCAGGCCAAAACCGTAATTTTTCTCCATGTTTGATATCAAAAATATTATTTGTAGGCCAGCAGGCAAGCTCTGACAGAAAATGACAGTATTGAAACATTTATTCCGACGATGTATGACGTTGTCCACCGGTTACGGACGCCTACTTCGACTACTTACCTAGATATGGATAAAATTGGCTTTGAGAGGTCAAAAAATACGGGAATTTTGTCCTGGATATCGAGTGCTGATAGGCATGAGACTATTGGTGGCTATGAATGCAAAGTAAGTTGAAAAAAATTGACCAAAAATTGAATTTCCGACTAAAAAATAGGAATAGCGCCAGTTTCGAGGTTCCGCGCGCCCGCACCCGTAAAATCTCGGCAGCTCGCGCAATTGTGTAGATTTGTTCCGCAAGCGCCGTTTCCTCCAACTGCCGAGAATTTACGGGTGCGGCGGTAGCGAATTCAACCCAGGGAAGGTATCCAGACTACCGTAGCTCATTTTGCTTGTTTTCATAATATCTTTTTCAGGTTTTCGACGCTTCCAACGTCAATCTTGTCACCAAGATCCGTGTCGACCACCTGACCGCCGAGGAGAAGGCCAAAATAAAGCAGGTAGCCTCCATTTTTCCTTCTTTTCGACTTCCTCCCCCTTCTAGGCCGAATCATCTCACGCTTTTCAAAATATTCTCTCGTATATCCGGTCGGAAAATACGGAAGAGGTTCCTGGGCAGGATCCACACGAGACGGGTACCGTAATCCCCCAATAAATTATAGAAATTCAAATATTTAGGTCTCGCCGCGTCGGAATATCTAGACCCCGAGTTTCCCCTGGATCCCGATATTGGTAGGAAGAAAGAGATCCAGAAGAAGGTTAATTCCTTCAAGGCTACCCTCTACCTCGGCGAGGGCTACCCTCTAGACCTTCAGGTACCGTAATCCTCTTTCCCCTCGGGACCCATTCGCTTATTTTAGGAGCAGATCCTCCCAATTGTTGAGCTGATGTCCTCCAGTAGTGCCCATTTCGCCCGGTTGCAAAATTTCATGAGGATGCAGCTCCCGGCCGGATTTCCCATTAAAATTGGTGGGTTATTGTAACTTTAGAAAACGTACGATTAAAACAATTTCAGAAATCCCCCTATTCCATGTAATGAGTGCCAAGATCACTTTCGGGAATGTCAACGTGCCGGGACCATTTGTAACTCCAGTGGAAGGGGAGGCGGGAACAAGTGTGACTGGAGGAGGGCCACCCAAGGCCGTGACAATAGAAGATCATGTCTTTGAAATACCAACGAGCTATCGGAATATCGATGACGTCGCATGGTGGCCGGATGACTTGGCAGATCCCGAACATCAGCAGCCAGCAAGAGCGCCAAGATGTGAGTTTAAAAACCAAAAAGGGCGAAATGTTGACGAAGAGCAGACGAAAAGTAATACGGGAGGTTCCGCGCGGCCGCACCCGTAAAATCTCGGCAGCTCACACCTTTGTCTAGAATCGCACGGCGCGCGCCTTTCCCTCCAACTGCCGAGAATTTACGGGTGCAAGATCCGGAAAATTCAGCCAGTGGACTCTAATTAGGGTCTAAATCAGCCCAGATATTATATTCTTCATGAAAATTTCTCCATTTTTCAGATGCTTCCGTCCAAGACCAAGAAGAAATGATGCTACAGATGGCAATTCAGCAATCGCTTCGGGAATCCGGGGGCTCCCATACTCCAAGGGCCTCTCCAACTGAAGGTTTGCCCCTATTTTTTGAATTTTATCTCTTATTTTCTTTTAGATTTCATCCTTCCCGGTTATTATGACACCGAGGATGCTGATCTAGCCTTGGCAATTGAAGAAAGTCTCCGTTTGAGCGGGCAGGGTCGACCAGAAGACGGCGCTTCCGCCTCCGCCGCGCCCGAAGGCGTCCTGGTCCCGAATTTGATAGAAATTGACCAGGAGGAGGTAGTGTTTGTCAATTTTGGATACTGTAGATGGTTTTAGGATGAGCTAACCAAGGCAATTCGCCTTTCAAAAGAGGAAACAGAGCGCCAAGCGAGGGAAGCCGCCGACGCGGAGGATGAACTCCAGCGCGTCTTGGCTCTTTCCCTCCTGGAGCGATAATGTTCTCTTCTGGGCATACTGTAATTATTTTTTCTGTATATTTTATGTACGTATATTTTTTTCCTCATAATTTAATTATATATACTTCAAAAAATCTCACAAAATATAAAAAACGGTGCCAATCAATCTCCAGAAGATCAATCTCCCTTCCCGGGACAGTACGGCCTACTTTTTTGGGGGAAAAGCCTTTCCCCCTTTTCACTGCAGGAATTCTACAAGCTCTGGAATACTGTAATTTCTAGAGAAGACCTTCATTCCCCACAAAAAGACGCCATCGTCCCCTCTCTTTGTCCTCCCTGTGTGCAATTGTACCGTATCCCTACTTCTTCTTCTCTTTGAAAACTATGAAAGAAAAGACTTTCCTCATTCCAAATTCAAGATGAATACTTCCTATGGGTTGTATCTAGAGGATACTACAGACGTTGTCAGTTATTCTTCTCTTGTCAATTAATAAATATTGTGATCGTACTTTTCTAACAAGAGGCTAGCCAGGAATCACTGCCTCTGCACCCGTAAAATCTCGGCAGCAGTACGGAAAGGCATCTCCTCGAGAGATTTCAGTAGATAAGAAAGAGTACTTGCAGAATGCCCCCGTTATTTCTGCCAAAGTAAAGTGCAGAGGGGTCTCTGATCTTTATAATTTTTGTATTGCCTGAGCGCGCCAGGCAAAAAACTGAAAAACTAAGAAACAGTAGAAATGGGTTCTGACAAGAAAGAAAGCGAAGCAGAAACGGATAATCCTAGGCTTATCCTTATTTCCAACGTGTTCCCCCCTTCCCCTTCCAGAGAGCCCATTCCTTCCAGTCCTTCTCCCCGAGAAGTGTACCCCAGCCAGCCGGAGAAGAATGTGTTAGACGCCGAGGAGTATGCTGCCGACAAAAGAAGACATCTATGGAATGGTCCGGGATACGATCCTCGAGGTGGAGCAGGTCCTCCAAAGCCTGCCACAACGCGGCGAGAAGGTCGAAGTGCTGACGACCACGTCCCAGAAGGAGTCCCACGGCGGCCGGACCACGAAGGATGTCGTCCGATCGGACCGCTCCTTTAATTCGAGCTCGTTGGCCCCGGCTGTTGCCCCCTCGCCCGGCCGGGCTTCAGGCGCCCCGCGGTCGGCTCTCATCTCGCCGTCTGCCAGTGTTACCGTCACCTCGTCGGAGTGCAAGCTCCCTGTTGCCACGGGTACGGTTTTGGATGATCTGGACAGCCAATTTGAAAAAGCAAAAATGGTTTGACCGCGAGTGGAATCCAACCCGGGTGTGCAGATTTGTAGCCGGAGAACAGTCTTCTGATCCTGACTTTTCAGCCATGAAGGCAGTTTCGTCTGTTTCTCGGCCGACGAGCAGCGTGGCCGTGGGCATGTCGGCCGGCACCCTGGCCCAGACGACCCAGCTGCAGCAGATGCACTCGAAGCTGCGCCAGCTGCCGATGAGGGAAGCCCAACTGGTGCCGGGATCTATCGCCGTCCGGAACCTCGACGACATGGCCGGAGTGGTGATCGACGTCGCGGTGAATGTGACGACTCGCAACGGAGCCACGCGCACCATGCAGATGACCATCGAGTGCCCGTCTTTTGTTCCTCGTCGCATCAAATGCGACAACCTCTGGTATAATATTGTCTAGAGGAGCGGATGAGACGGGCCCCCTTCCTTTTTTGTAACTCGGAACATTTAATAAAAAAGTTCGCCACCTCTCTTCTTCTTTTTATTGTCTTTTCTCGTCTCTTTTCTTGAATTTTGTGCGCTATTTTCAATTACACGCCTCGTACGCAGCGTGCGTACATTATTTATTGTCCACAGTTTGGATGAATTGGAAGCCTAGTTTCCCCGAATGTTCTTTTTTTTTCTGTCTTTCCTGTTGATTTTTACTGTTTGTTCTAGTAGATAAACCACGAAAAATATAGTAAATAGCTGTTGTACATAGTGGCTATCGTTGAATACCTGTTATTCAAGCTGCAAATCAAAAATTGAATTCAAACAGTCGAGCAAACTAATTTTTCCACACATCTGCATTTATTATTCGTGTTTTCTTGAAATGTAGCATTTATTGTTGTAGACAAGCGATAAAGTCATTGGTATAACGTTTACCAGCTTTATAATCACGTTGTTCGAGTCGCACTTATAAAATAAAGTCTACACGGAGTTGCTGAACAACTACCAACAATTTGTATAATTTTCAACTCTTGTGGACAATATTAGTGTTTGCTGTTGTTGATAAGCTACAAACGCTATTCTAAAAGCTCCTGTTCAATTTGTATTCATGTATTCCGTCTCATTTTTTACAATATCTCTCCCTCTTCATATTTTCACAATCTTATCCTTAATTTTTCAGATGTCAATAGGAGCAAGCTTCCCTTTTGATCTTCTCCATGCAGAAGTTGTAAAATATGCACAGGAACAAGAAGAAAAACAAAAAGTAGCTAAAGCTGAATTTTTAAAAGTTAGTTTCATTATTTTACTGTTACAAGTTCAAATTTTCAGCTAACAGAAAAATCAGTAGAACCGATTCAAGCAGACAATGTTACTCATCTTATACATCAAGCATTTGCCCATAATAATGCAGAAACAAAAATAGAATCCATGGGGCATCGAGTTGG
The DNA here is from genome assembly GCA_932521035.1 of Oscheius dolichura. Taxonomy (NCBI): domain Eukaryota; kingdom Metazoa; phylum Nematoda; class Chromadorea; order Rhabditida; family Rhabditidae; genus Oscheius; species Oscheius dolichura. Next base: position 1,025,489 of record OW051494.1, on the reverse strand, counting down.
ATATGTATTATCGGAAAAAGTAGCAAAGGATATGGGAAGATTATCGACTGAACTTGAAGTAAGTGCTTTTTTTGATTATTTTATATCTATACTATGTGCCCTTTTTAATAAAATGGAAAGGTATTTAATATAATCATCACACAGCGCATCAAACATTACTGATCTTTATAAAATGTACTAAAGCGCATGTGCCAGTTCGTACCGGGCATATTTCTTCTAATATTTTGTACTTTCAGATCGTAAAATTCATATGTAAAGAATTTTGGAGTGCAGCTTTCGGCAAGCAGGTGGATAATCTCCGTACAAATCACCAGGTAGGCGTTGTGCTAATCCTCTGATGTTTAATCACTAATATTTTCAGGGCGTGTATGTAGTACAGGATAATAAGATGTGCGTACTAACAGCATTTTCCGAAGGTACACAATTTCTCAAACAAGCCGGTATCTATCTCGCCCTACCATCTGGAATCATTCGTGGAGCGTTATCAAATCTCGGAATACAGGCTGTAGTAACGCCGAGTGTCGAAGCTTTACCCTCGGTCAAATTCCATATACAAATTCAACAAAAATCATAATATTATAAAGCTGGTAAGAGTATATATTTAGCTATTTATTGCCTGTGATAAAATTTTATATTCATGTTTATTTTTTAAACATTTACTTTACAGCCCAGAATGTTTTCAATCAAGAGAGCTGGATTATTCAGCCCCGTAATCCAGGTGTTGCCAGCTTTTTTACAGCTGAACTCTTTCTCTCTGGCAGGGTCAATGAGGTGCTTTGCTCGAATTTTTACAACATCCCAGGCTGCCAAGCATCCCGGGCTGCCGCCTTTTTTCCCTCTGTTCTCTTCCAACAATTTTTTCCGCCCCGGCTGGCAGCCAGTGAGCGGGCGAGCGAGAGAAAGAGAGCGCCTCGTCCACATACAGAGGGGTCCGCCCGTCCATCCTTCTTTCTCTCTCTCCCGCTCGTTGCCTCTATCACCCCCCTTCCCCCGTTTGTGTGCAACAGCTGTAGCTGAAGAGCGAAGGTCGCCTGAGTCGGGGCTGGTGGCCCGACGCGTGGAGGTCAGACTGTCGGCGAGAGTACGTCGCCGGGTAAGAGACGCTGAATAGCAGCCCAGCGCTCGCATCAGCTGGCGCGTCGCGGCCAGCACCAGTGAATTTTTAGGCCCAAATTTTTCGGCCACCCTTTACTCGCCTCCCCGCCAGCTGCTTTTTAGGTCATCTGATCCGGATGAAAGATTTTCGGCTGTAAAAAATTTCTGTTCAAAATCTCTTCATTTTATTTAAATTTTCCAACTAGCGGGAAAATTTTATCCACAGAGCAGAGATACCATTTTTACCGCATTTTCTCCCGTTTCTTCTTTTTCGCTCATTTTCTTACCTTTTCTTTATATTTTTACCTTTTTCTTATATTTTTCTCTCTAGACATAGAAAAGAAGTTTTTTTATTTTTTAGCCACTTATTTTCTCTCTAATTTAGCTATAAAAACAAACAAGGAAGTAAAAAATGCTCGCAACATTGCTGCCCCGTTTTTTGATTCTTTTCTCGTCGTTTTAGCAATAAAAGCCGCAGTTTAGAGGGCAATTTCGAATAGCAATGGACAAATAGACCTTTAAAATCAGACGAGACTTTTGTTTTTTCTCTCTCTCGTTCGAATGCCTGTTGTGTGCCCGAGAGAACAATTTTTCTCCTGCCGGCCAGCGATGGCAGCAGCCGAGAGGGGCATCAGTTGGTCCGTCCCGCCGCTATCTTTTTTTTTCTTTCTCTTAGTCTCAGACCGTTTCTTCTCGTCTTCTTCTTCTTCCTTATCTAGGTCACAGCGAGTTTTGTTGATCTCTCCCCCCTCGCCAGCCGATTGTAACATTTTTTACCTGCAACTGAATCGGGGAAAATGACAACAAGACGGCCACGAGGAGCTGGCCAGTCAGCTGATCACCAGTTCGATGTAATTCTCTGTGTTGCTGTTTACGAGGCGGGCTTTTGAACGACCAACACAGAGATTTCTAAGAAAAGTTGAGAGTAAAAGACAGCTGTTCTGTCTTGCACTTTTTCCCTGGAAAAAAAACAACTCATTGTCGCCTGGAACAGGGGGGCGCGTTTACTAGCGCCTAATGTATTTCTAGCTGTCTAACTGTGGCTGAGTAACTAATTGGTGAGTCTAAAAAGTCCTTACATTTGCTGTTGACCCTTCCCCAGTTTCTTTCTTTCAAAAAGAGCCACAGCTAGACAGCTCTTGAGCTACAGTTTGCACTTGGCAACGAACCACAGTTCACACTACCCTATTTTCAACTTTTTTGGGCTCGAAGTGGTCATTTTGACTGCAAGGTGACCACCAAAACTTTCTCCCGCTGCACCCATAAAATCTCGGCAGCGGAAAGGACTGGCAAGCGAGCGCGCCAAGTTAAGGATCTCCCAGCTGCCGAGAATTTACGGGTGCGGCGGCATGACTTCGCTGCCCTCTTTTTTCTTGGCTTCTCTCTTCCTCCTTCTTCTCAGCTGTCTAACTGACTTTTTCTTCAAAATTTTGAATACATCCTTTCCCTCCCTAATCGGGTAAAGAGTCCTGTCGGCATCAGCAGTAGAGTAGACACCAAAAAAAGGCTGCCGCTCCATACACGACAGTACACAGAGAGAGCGGTCGCCCCTCTCTAATCCTTACTGACCTGTTTCGCTTCATTGGTTCAACTAATATGACAGGGGGAGAGGTAAAAAACGACTGAGTGTTTCCCCCCTCCCGAATATTTCCTCCTCTTAAAAATGGGGGCGACGTCCGGCAGGAAGAAGCCATAAAAAATGATGTCTAGTGATCTATGGCTCGCCCCCTTTGGTCCCTGTTGGCTTCCTCCAGATTTTAGCAGGAAAGGGCAGGGGATGAATTCCCGGATGGTTTATGATGTCCTCTTTTCCTATTGGCATTACAGCTGTTTGTATGTATGTGGCCACACCGGGGAAAGCGGGGAGAATTCAGTGACTAGGCGCCAGCGCCAAGCCACAGTTAGGCAACTGGAATGGGTACAGTATACCGCTGCCACCTTTTTGAGGAATTTTCACTACTCTAGGCTATTTTAAAGGACTGAACAGTGAAAAGTAGGTCCTAAACTGTGTCTTTTCCAACCTTCTAAAGCTAATTTTGCCACAGTTAGACAGCCAGGGTATGATAGACGCCTTTCAAGGCATAATTCTCCATTTTAAACCATTTTTAAAGGTCTAAAAGACGAAAATAACAGCCTAGTTGTGTTCTTCATCAAACATTCTTCAAGTAGACTTCATTTTTGCCACAGTTAGACAGCCGAAACGGGTACAGTAAGCCCAGAAGGGCGCGATCCACCCGTTTGACTGAGTTTCACTGTTTTAGTTCTAAAAGTAGAAAAAGTCGTCATTCAGCTGTCTAACTGTGTCTTCTTTCTGTTTTTCCCTGCTCTAAACCCCCTAAAAACAGTCTATTTCCTGCTATAAATGAGCCCAGCTGTTGCTTGTTTCTTTCCCCTCCAATTCAATTGTATTCCCGGGTCCTCAGCTGTTCTCCCTCCTCTTTTCCCCCAAATTTGGCTGTCCCCCTCTGGTTTATTCCCCCCCCCCCCCTGGTTCGGCTCGGCAGAAGCCGAAATTCAACACCCAATTTAAATTTCCTCCTCCTCTCGTCATTTCATTTCGTGTTGGCTATACTCTTGCTCTGGTCGGCCAGGGGATATTAGCCCCTCTTGTGGAGGCCATTCGTCACTTTTGATTTTATTCTTCTCTTTGCACTTTTAGCCAAATATAGAAAGAGACACAATTAGACAGCCAATAAGCCACAATTCACACAATCTCAAACCCGGAGGGGGTTTTTGATTATTTTCAGCTGTTGAACAGTGCAACTGTGGCTTCTGGCTGTGTAACTGTGTCGAAAAACTCCTATCAAACTGTGGGTTTCTTGTAAAACATCTCAAAAACATCCTGCTTGGATTAGAGCTCGCCTTTTTCCAACCAGAAGACCATTTTGAGGGGTTTCGCTGTCTAACTGTGGCTTTTTACCATATCCAGCTGTCTAGGCTCTCTTATTATCAAAGAAAGAGCCTTTCCCCTGTCCTTGGCTCCCCCTCCCCTGCCGTGCCATGCCTTTCTCATTTGACCCTCGCAGCTGTTTTCCAGCTGTCTTTCCCTCCTCCTCTAGCCCCTCTTGCCCCCTTGTTTCTTCTCTCCTCTCTCAAGGAGCCCAGGGACGGTGTGTCCCATGTTGTTGCTGACGTGTCTTAGTCGGCGGACCGCCCGACTCTCTCCCACTCCCGTCCCGCTCTCGCTGGTGTTCTAACGGGCGGGGAAAGGGAGAGAGACTGTCCTGTCAGATCGAATGTAAAACTACTTTCATCAGTCTTCCGTTTTCTCTTTTCGGTTGGAGCTTACGTAGCAGGAGAAGGAATTTTCGGGGAACCAAACTGGTCTCTTGAATACTTTGTTTCTATGGAGCTGGGAGAGAGAATTAGCAGGGGATTGGCAGCCATAAATTAAACGAGGATTTTCCCGCCGGAAGGGAAAATAACAATAACCGGACTATGCAACATAGCAAATGGTGGCGGCCACAGCTGGGGCTCTCTCTCCCTCTCTCGATGTTTTCTATTTTTGGACGGCACCAGGCGTCTTTTGCAGGGGGAAAGGGCAAGAGGAGGACGCAGGGGGGTACTGTAGGGGGAGATGCGACTGTCTTACTGTGGTTGTCAGCTGAGGAACTGTGGCTCCTCGCTGTCTAACTGTTGTAGTGGCCCCCTAGTGTCTAACAGATATTCCCCCACTGTCTAACTGTGGCTCATACATTCCAAGTTGCCCAGAATGTTTATTATAGGCTTTTGGTTGTCTAACTGTGGCTGCATTTCCTAATCCTGGCCCATGTCCTGTGGCTCCTAGCTGTCTAAATGTGGCACGAGTAACTTAGACCCCGATCTCTGTATTTTCCAGTATTTTCCCCCAGTTTTTCTGCTCTTAATTCTCTAAAAACTAGAGTAAAGGGCAGCGGATTTTCTCCCAGTCCAATATAGAAAATTGGTTGTCCGCCCCGGCCAGACAGAGAGAGCGGATCGAACTTTGTGATCTTTCCGCGGGATTATAAAAAGAGACGCGCCAATATTGGGGGAAAGGGGAGAGAGAGAGAGGGGGAGAAGTTCAAAATAACAAAAACACAAGAGAGGAGGCTAATAATATGTCCTCGGTGGAAAATGTAGCCTGTTTTTGGATGCACTTGGCCATTTCAACTTTCCCGCCTCTCCTGAATTCAAATTTCCCTTCCTACTGTACTATTTCCCGGGTCATTTTAAAGGTCTATCCGGGTATAATTCTCTCGACAAAGTATTATTTTTACTCTGTAAAATGGCTGGGCAAACATCGCCATAAAAGATAGAGAAGCCCCCCTTTCTGGAACTAATCTTCCCCCAGAGCGGGTAGTAAATGTGCCCTAATCGCAAAAATGTTCTTCGCTTCTTATCTAATTTGTTGAAAATTGTCTCTAGTTCTTAATTCTTAAAATGTAGAATTTAATGGTTTAAAATGGAAAAATTTGCAGGTAACCCCGGCGGCAAACGGGCTGAGAAGGTTTAGAAGAAGAAAAGAAAGATGGTCAGATCAGATAGCGCAGACGAGGAGATTAATATCGAGAAATATGACGACTTGGAAGAGTGTATCGAGGATGAATATCCTCCTCAGCCCCGCTGGCAGCATGCCAATGCCGGTAACAGGTGAGCTTTCCTTTATTGGCCCTCACTGTTCCAAAAGCCCCTGATCAGCCAGGCTTATCACTCGTTTTTGCTCTAAAAGTCGACTCTTATCAAATCTTTTGGGGGAAGTTATGGCAGAACGGGGAGAATAGAAGCAGCCGAGGGGAGGAGAGGGACGGGGGAAAGGGAGATAAGACGAACAGAGACAAGCACATAAAAAGACAAGAGATCGACAAGACGGAGGGAACTTTTACTGGACGGGAGCCTTTCCTTTCTTCTCCCAGCTAGAAGACCCCATATATTGATAGATGTTTCTACCGAGGAAAAGGGAGATCACTAGCCGTAGGGGCTTGAGCTTCGGGGTGGTCCAGCTCCCAGGAGGCCGTCTCCTGAAGCTTCCCGGTATTTAATGGCCCTCGGCAAGCCAATCTCCCGGCTTGTAAACAGCGGGCAGCTGGCCCATTTTTTGAAAACTTCTGCGAGTGGGAAAGTTTCTTCTGGATACGGTCTTCAAAAAGGAGCGAAGAGCCTTTTAAATTGCCGGAAAATCCTTTAAATCCACTGTGGAGAGAAAAGAAGGGGTCTAAGGTCTCCTATAGGCTTTAGTAGCTGAAAAATTGGTCTGGATCAGTTCCTTTGGAAACTTCGGCAGCTGACCAGGCTGCCTGGACGAGTTTATGAGCTCGCTGGCACTGTTTTTCGGATTAAAATGGGTTTGAGAGTAGCATTTTTGGTTGATGAGGGAGGATTGGTAATATTCCAACAAAATAAAGCTGTAAAATTCACGATTTTTGGATGAAAATTAATAGTTTTCGGTCTTGGTGACGCGCCAGGTCCTTCCAGTCCCTTGTGATGAGTAATTGACCCGTGGATCATGGTGACTCACTTCCAACCAGGAAGAGTACAAAAGATGATCATCGGTTAATCTTTTTCGGCTGAATGGCTCAAAGATCTGGTCATTTTCAAGAAATTCAACCTGGGGGATACTGTAGTCGTCTTTCGATATTCCAATTCCAGATCAGAGATCCTAGTCTTCGACCATTTTTCCCCAATATATCTCAATTTTCCCCCTTTTCTCATTGAAAGCCTAGTATTACCTTTCGCCGTCTTCCCGTTATCCTCTCCTTATCAGGAAAAATTTTGCACTGAATTGTACACGAGTGCTCTGTCCTCGATATGACCATCCTAGGGATCTTCTTTTCACATTTTTTAAAGAGCTGATCCTCCAGGAAGTGCGTAGCTTTCAACGAGATCACCGTATCGAAAGATTAATGCCAGCGGACGGAGAGAGACTTCTCATATCTCATGAAGGAGCAGCTGGCAGAAGGGGAGAGAGAGAACAGCTGTTATAAACAACACATTTTCAAACTAGGCTCATTTGGCGGGTTCGGCTAATTCAAATTGCCAATAAATAGCCTGGATACTGTAGCGGGGAGTCTCCTTTACCCGGAAAGATAACTTAAACTTTGGCTAGTTGGTATTATATTTCCTAGAGTAGCCTTCGAACGGGGAGGAGGAGGTATAACATGTCCATTACATTTCGACGGGAGTCATATGTTCCCTTGGTTATCCCTCCCGTGTGTATCTTGCCCTGAGAATCAGCTGTTCTCCTGGCCGGATGGGTGCCGTTTTCCTGGAACGGGGAGGGAAAAAACGAAGTTGCCCTTGTCCCAGCCAGGCCGGCCAGCTGCAACAGCTGGGCAGGGGAGGTGACTAACAGATTTACTCGCCCCTACACCTGTATAATCAGGCAAGGGTGCTTTTATCTAGAACAGCTTTTGTTCCATGTTGACCAGCTGCCGAGACGGTACGGGTGCAAAATCCTGGAATTTGGAAGCTACAATAATCTAGGAAGGATGGTAAAAGTCTTTGGCGCCTAGGAGCGTTTACCTGCACCCGTAGAGTCTCGGCAGCTAGTCCCCCTTTTGTACAGGAGCTTCTAGACTTCTCTTCTTTGTTCTGCCGAGGCTTTACGGGTGCTGGCGCAGAGAATTTGGAAGCCTGGGGAATGTTTTGGGGTCAGGAACGGAAGTGGGGTTTAGTGTTATTTTTCTGGGTGAAAATGGTTGAAATAAAAGTCCAGAATGTGAAAAGAAAGGGTTATTCCCTAATTTTAATTAAAACAAGGGAATGTGGATAAATTCACCAATTTCAGGCCGCATAGCCGTGCGACATCGTCGCTGTCTCCAACGGCCAGTGATCCGGATCGCCGGCTGAGAAGACAAATTGCCAATTGTAATGAGCGTCGTCGAATGCAGTCCATCAATGCGGGATTCCAATCGCTTCGAGCGCTGCTACCGAGAAAGGTACGCGCCCTTTTCAAAGTTTGAATTATTGGGCGGGAAAAACGGCTTCAAACGTTCTAGACCCAAATTTTGTCTTTTCCCGCCTTTTTAAGTTTTTATTAAAGGCCTAATAAATCAAATCCTTGATTGTATAGCTTCAGGAAGGAGAGAAACTATCGAAAGCGGCAATTCTTCAACAAACGGCTGACTTAATCCATACTATGCAGGCGGAACGACAACGCCTCCTGGATAGTGAGGGGGCGGGCGGCAAGAAGGCCAAGCTAGACTGTAGGCCGACCTTTAAATTGTTTATTAAAGTTGAATTTTAGCGGATTATAACGACATCGAGCAGCGGGCGATGATAGACCGTCTCCAGGTGGCGCTGGAGCGGGAAAGAAGCAGCCGGATGTTCCTGGAGCAGCAAGTGAACCAGCTGAGGGAGCAGCTCTGCTACCAGGCCCAGTTCAGCCCGGCCAGTCCGCCCTCGGTCCCGCCGTCGGCCGCGGCGGCGGCGGTACAGCAACAACAACAACAGCGGCAGGTTGGAGTGGTCTCGCCACAACAGCCACCACCTCACCAACAGTCGCCACCACTGGTTGGCCAGGGAGGACATCAGGAAGTGGCCAGCGTCATTAGACCCACGCCGTTGCCGCCTATTTCTGGTGAGTTAGTACCGGATTTCTGATCTAAAAAGGCTAGAACAGCGTACTGTAGTTTGAGAACAGTAAAGGCAAAAAAGCAAAAAAACTTCGACGTCAGAGAGATTCGAACTCTCGCGGGGAGACCCCAACAGATTAGCAGTCTGTCACCTTAACCACTCGGTCATAACGCCACTGTTTTCAGTCAAAAGTCGTGCTCAACTCATTAGTATCCCCCGAGTTTTTGCTCAAAGAATTCACCATTTTTGAGAAATTGTCATATTTTTTACCGTAAAAGCCTGCCGTACCTCTTCAACCGCCCGCCGGGATGCTCCTTTGGCGCCATGCAAAAGGGCGCCATCTTGGTGCGAAAGGTGGCAGGTTTGGTCCCGCCGGTGGTCATACTCACTTTTGTTAATATTCAAAATGTTCGTTTTTCCAGTGGATGTGACTCAGCGCTGCACGAATCCAACGTCGCTGACCTCCTCTCCACTGACGATGAGTGCCGCGGCGGCTGCCCCGGCCCTGGTCTCCTCCGCGCCGTCGGCCTTCACCCAATCCTCGTCGACCGCTGCTCATCGCTCTCTCCAGACCATCTTGGACGCGATCCGTCATCTGGAAGGCGGCCACGTGCTGGCTGCCCACTCGCCTCCTCCCACTAGTCAAGCCACCGTAGTCAGGTAGTAGAATACGGTAGAAGTCCTTCCCCTTTTTGCACCTCCGCCGCCGGTGTCCTCTTTCCCCGTAGTTCTTCCCCTATAAATCACAGTTTAAAATCAACAGAAAACCCCAAAAAAAACAGCCAGATTCGCACCTTTTTGTAGTACAGTAACCCTCAGCACCAGTTCTCCCCTTCCTCCTCTCCTACCCGTTGTTTACTTGTTACGCGTCTCTTTTCTCTCTTTTTTAATATAAAAACCATACTTTTGTGCAGGTCCTCTGAAAAGTCCAGGTGATAGAATATATTTTCCGAGCTCTGCTTCACTAGATATAATTTATTTGTTTTGGGTTTCAAAAAAGGCTTTTCCGGGTTCATTACCGCGTAAATTTTAGTTCCAGAATTCTTTAAAAAGACAGTGTTGTGGTGGAATAGCAAAAAAATAGAAAAAAATGGGAAAAAGGCCAGAAAATGGTGATTTTTAGAGAAAAATAGACTTGGTGCGCGCTGCGTACCGTATTTTAGCCGCCACGACATTGTCTCCTCCCGTCCTCTTTAGCAGCACTTTTTCATCGGTTTTAAAGCAAAATTCACGGTTTTTTTCGTCTTGTTATTTTTTCGTTATCGTCTTCCTCAGAATCTCGTCTCTTTCAAAAGTTAAAACAACCTTAAAAAACACTGAAAATCCTCGAAAACTACCCTCCAAAAATCTCGCTGCCCTTTTAACCCACATCGGAACCTCAAAATTCATTCGTTTTTTTTGTTATTTTTTCTTGTTTTTGTCTCCCTGAATTCATCGGTTTCTTCTTCCATTTTCTATCACCTGGATCTTGCACAAGGGCTCCCCCTTCCCGCTCTCCTACCGTAATCCCCCCTGCCCCAGTCCCTGTAGACTATAGAGGTTAATTCATAGCCTGTATTGCACTGTTTCCCGCACTTAGAATAGGCAGTTTTTTTTTAAATATTAAAAGGATAGGTAGCCCCCCACCGCCCCTCTTCGGTAGCAGCCCCCCAGCTTGATGAACCCGCCCCCCTCTCCAATAATTAATAATCTCTCTTTTCTCTTCTCTAGGCAATGTTATTTTAGTCAAGGTACAAGTGTTTTTGTTCTCGTTTTGTTTTAATCTATTCCCTCTCTAAAAGTACTTTAATCTTATCCACAGCCTCACTGCGTACCACGACTCTCTCTCTCTCTCTCTAAGGTTATCTCGCTCTCGTGTTTTTTTTCATTCTCTCTCTTTCACAGAGGGAGTACTCTCTACTTGTTATGTTTCTTTGAGTTTATCAATAAACTTACAGCTAAATTGTGTTTTTTGTAGGGAAAATAAAGGGAGAATGATGGATGGAGAAGTTAGGCTCGGTCCTCTCTAGTCCGATCCCCTGCACCCGTAAAATCTCGTCAGGAGCATCATCTTTATTCAAAACTCTGTCCCCTTTATACCGTTGTCTTGTTGAGACTTTACGGGTGCAGGGGCAGCGGGCTACTCGGTATCGAGCCATATCCTCGACTTCTTCCCTTTCTTTCTCTCCGACAGCCTCTATTAGAAGCTGAAAAGTAGCTAAACCCTGGAAATATTAGAACCAAAGGTTTCTGTCAACAAGATTTTTATTCTGGTAACTCGTAATAACACACACATCACACGGGGAACCAGAAAAGAGAGGAATACGGGAAGTGGAGAAGAGGGGATGACACACCGCAGGTCTTGAGGGGAAGGAGTGGATTGTGACACGCAGAAAACATGACAAAAAGCTAGCTATGACAGTTGAAAAAAGGTGATTAAAGGAGGATAAAATATGACGGTGGCTTTCTAGAGGCTACAGTATGTCGCGTGGGCTCGGGTCCCACTGGCTCCCAAGATTAATAGGATAAAATTAATGAATCTTCAAGGGCAACTCCTTTCCCAGGTACATCTTCCCATGGATCATGTTTGCCGCCAGATTACAATGTTTCTCAATAGGAAAAGGGCTGGCCGACGTTTCGGTTCCGTTGTTGTATTTCCTCTGCCACAATTGACACTTTCTGACGCACTAGAAAATACAGTAATACATTATATATACAATGCACCTACCGTATAATTTTCCTGGTCTCCATCCTGGCGGCAATGTTTGATAACGCTCAATTTCTGGGTAGAGGGCATGGAAGGGGTAGTGAAGCTGGAGATACAGCCACTCCGGCACAGGCCACCCACGTCGTTGTCATCGTAGTCGAAGACGGGACAGCAGGCCATATCTGGAAAATAGGAGAAGATTACGGTATCTTTGGAGGAAAATGAGAATAACCGACCCCGAAGTAGAGAGAGGCTGACCCGATCATTAGTCGTTTATATCCCGACCCGCGAAGAGGACGAGAAGATGGACGGCAAGGAGGACGAGGATTAGTAGACGGCCCTGGAGGTCAGTGAGGAGGATGGGGAGAAAGAGACGGCCTGGGTGGAGGATGAGGAGAAGGAGGAGAAGGAGAAGGCGGGCAGGGGGGAGGACGAGGAGGAGAAGACTGCCTGGGAGGAGGACAAAGACCAGAAGAACGGCCAGTGAGGAAGACGAGGACCGGGAGCAGACGACCGCCAAGGAGGACGAAAAGGAGAAGTGTCTCGACAAGAAAAAGTTAATCGAAGCCACTGAAAATCCAGCTTTCATCTTCATTCTTTGAACCGTTGAGATGATTCGCGGTCGGTTGTTGTTTCTTCTCTTTCTAATCTACCAAATAGATTCTCAAGTGGTTTGCTACTCTACCAGCCCATCAATTATTCTCTTGTTCAGTCTCTTCCCTCACAAACGGACTGTCTGCGATATGACCCAAGCAGCAAGACAATTCCTTCGTGGCGACAGAAAACGGTGATGAGCAATGCAACTGAAGAGGAAGCAAAGGTACCGTATGACTCTATTTCTATCGGTTCGAGACCTATTTATGCGAGAAACCATCAAAAATTGGCTGAAAATCGAAGAAGTAGATCGTTTTGGCCAGTCATTCATATTGAGTAATAGTGAGCCAAGGTCCCGGCGCGGCACCCGTAAAGTCTCGGCAGCAGATCCTCTAGTTAGAAAGCGGCGCGCGCCAAAGATCCTTCAGCTGCCGAGATTTTACGGGTGCGGGCGCGCGGAACCCAATTCTTGAAGAGGTGGTTTCGCTCAATTTTGCCACATTCTTCGCGTTTCCTTCCAAAAATTTTCGAACATTTCAAGGCTTGCCGCCAAAATACTAGCAAAATGGCTTTATTACTTCCCCCTTTTTTTCAGATAATGTGGGCAGAATTCGTTATTATGCTGAAATATTCAAATCTTTGTCTTATTGGAGAGTTCACGAAGAGTGACGATATTGCCGCTACCCGACTGGAAATGAGAAAAGTCGCGCTGAAACGATGTCGCCTATCCCAGCCATTTTGTAAATTCTTCCATAAAACGAAGACGAATGGAACGGCCAGCGAGACCGACTTCACTATGGGATGCGTCGGTATTACCGATACCATGTTTCAGTACTCTCAGGTACTGTAGAACACTCTCTAACTATTTAGAACAGTCTATTTGGAAGATAAAGGCAAAAATGGCATACATCACTGCTTACAAAAAAAAACAAAAATGTTTGACCGCGGACGGGATCGAACCAGAATCTGAAAAATGGTAGTACCTCGCGCCTACCTGCTGCGCCATTTTAATTCCTTTTGTGTTATGGGAAGGATAGTAAATATGTAAAGAGAGGGTTTTGAATGGATTATCGACTACCGACTGGATTAAAACTTGATTTTTAGGACACCGCCGATGGTAAGGAAGTCCAACTTCCGAATGGGTATCGCGGCGTCGTCTGTGGCAATGTCTACTGCCAGTTGGAGGAGGCGGCGCGCCAGGACATGCCCGGCCTGTTTCAAAGCGTCCTCTGGGGTTTGCGCAAATACATTGTACAGAAAAGGGACGCGGACGAGCGAGAGGCGGCAAAGGAGAAGGAGGGAGGAGGAGCCGCGACGGAGGACGCCCGCCACGAGGCCGTCACCCTCGAGCCGTCCTTCACCCCGGAAGTGCGGTTCTCTTTCGGCATTTTGGGCTTTATCTGTATTGGGGGAGTCGTCTTCACCGTGATGGGATTCCTGCCCCGATGGAGGGACCGACTGGCGAAAGGGAAGAAGAAGAGGAACCGCGAGAAGATACACGTCCGGATGGCACACCACGCCGTCTTCGGGGCCTATCAGGAGAAGACGGAAGCCCAGAAGAGAATGACCCTACTCTAGGCCGGGGTGCAACTCGCGCCGTATGAATCGAATCATTTCAAGATTTTATGAATAAAGCGAGTATTTTTCGAGGTAATCTCTTCTTTGTGGGTCTCTATCCCCCTAGAAAATAGTCGGTGACCCCCCGCCTCCCGCTCCACTCCCCTCTCGCCCCCACAACAATGGCTGACCCAGGGTGGGGTGTCACTTTTGCCCTAATCCGGAGAAATCGATATCCGCTGGAAAGACCTCCCAAGACAGTGTTATTTGTCCTCTATTATAGCTATTTTTCCCCCGAGAAAGAATCAAAACCAAAGTGCTTTACACAAATCTTTGGACGAGGCCATTAGTCCCGCTCCTGCGGGCTTACAGTACTCTCAGGTGCCTAGAAACGAACGCCAGATCAAAATTTTTGAATTTTTCTGGGAAACTATCCTCTATATATGAATATATGATCGTTCTAGCATACTTTAATCCAAAAATTCTGTTGAAAATACCCGAAACATGGCCAGAACCCGCGAGGAAGCTGTGGGCGCCTTCATCCTCAAAGAATGCAGCGCTACTCCCGATTTTTACAATTTTTTTCGGCAAATGTTGCTTTTAATAAAATCGACAAGCGGCTAGGAGTATAGTAATATACCTTGTTTTTAACTTTGAAGCGCTTATTTTTCACTGAAAATCGAGAAAATCCTGACCAGTCCCATTACAGAGCAGTGGGGCGCTTGAGAACGGCGACAACGGATTTTTTCAAAAGTTTTTGAATATTATTCTATAGAGGGGGAAGAAGTAGATGTTCCAGTATCCTGCACTACCATAATTTCAATTAGAAATGCTATTTTTATCCGAAAATCGAGAAGAGGTTGGGCGCTTTAGAACAACCTTGGCGGTTTTTTCTTCAAATTTTTGATTTTCTGAAGTGAATGACAATAAAGGAAAAGTTATCATCTACCATAATATCTAGCTCTTACATCTGGAATCTTATTTTTCCACGAAAAAATCGTCGTTATACCCTTTTCCGCATGGTGGCGCGCCTCTCTCCTAAATAATCTAGATTCTACTCATTTCCTAACCATAAATCTCTTTTTTAAATCAAAGATAAGGCCTTTGCCTACCTGAAAATGTAGCAAATTCCAGGCTAATCTCTCCAAAAAGTTCTTTCTGAATACAATTTGCTGCCATCTTCTCTTCTTCGTGTTCTTCTCGGTAGCAGCCATCAATTCTCTTCCTAAACCATTCTTTGTCATTTTTTGATATATTTTTATATAAACCATAGTTAGACACCCCTACTTTATTAGTAAATTACTGTATTTTGTTAAAATAGTCCAGGAAAACCTACACGTTTTGCATGGCTTCGAGACAGCAGTTCTCCTTTCCTGGACAGCATTGTTCGGCTATTTTCTGGTATTTTTGACCTGGAGCACATTTAAAAAATATGATGGAACAAGCTTACTCTCCGAGGAAATGGAAATAAAAAGAAAAGTAGAAAAAAAGAGCTGTCGAAGCATTATTCTCAGAAAATGACCACGACTGGCATTCCGATCCCCCGCCTCCTCAAGGAGAGGCACAATCGATTCTGGGGAGGAGCTAAGTCAGTCGTTGGGTAGAGGCAATACGGTAGAAAATTTTATATAACAATTTAAAATTTATATTTTTATCTGGGAAGGAGAATATGCCTAGTCATTGGTTCAGTTCACTCTTCTTCTCAGTAATTCGCTCTCAAAAGCATTGGCCATCCATTTGCAAGCATCTCAGCTTAATATAATTATTTATCTATTCATTTTATTTATATTTTGAAGCAACAAATAGTTTTCTATTCAATAGAATGTCTTCCAAATTGAACAGCTGCAAATGCATCCTCTAATAATTCTCGTTGGCGAATACCGCTCCTCACCAGCTCACCGAACTCACCAAATGCTCGCCGCGTTCGAATAATTCGACGTTGCTTATTTTGTTTTACTCTTATCTAGTTCAGAATTTTATGGCGAACAAGCTGATATAGGTTATATTCCACAAGACTAAGAAATTGCTGAGATATCAACAGAAATGCCATTTTCACCGCAAAAACACTATTCTGGCCTATATCTCAGCGATTTCTTATTCTTAATCTATCCCATATTTTTCGTCATAAAATTCTGAATTAGATAGGTGAAAAAAATAGGCAATATGGAATTATTAATCGAACGTGGTGAGCATTTAATGAGGAGGAACAATGGCCATTCTTGTTCGCAGGCATTTCCTGTCTTTCTCTTTTTCATTTCGGTATTTTTCTCTTTATGACCATTCACTGGCGCCTTTTGAAACGCTTTCTAAATAATAAAGATCCATAATTGTATCCATCTTGGTTACGGTATATTCATCCATTGTGCCCTATTGGCTCTATTACCATCAGGATCAGTTACCTAATTCCCTTGCTTGGTGCACAGTTCTTCTGTGCGGCAGCAATTCCAATTACCTCACAGTGGGGCTACAAAAGCCGAATTGGAAACAAAGACCATTGAAGATGGCGAAAAATAATGGGAAAGAGAAGCAGCTGGTAGCAGACGTTTCACATAGACCACCCAAGACGATGGCGCCACCAAGCATCTGGTTTAAAATGAGGAGCATCGCTTCGAAAAGAGAAGCCATTTCTTATAAAGAAGCGTAGAAGCGGGTAAAATAGAAAGAAGACGCGTCGCGGTTGATTTTGATTGATAGTATCGGGAGAAAGCGTAAATTGCGCCCCCTCGAAGCGGCGTCCCTAATTTGCTTTTTATAAAAATATCTATCTTTGTCTTTAATTTAAAAAGGAGATTCGTCTGCCCTCTGCATGGCTCAGCTTCCCTCTGAACTATTAGCAAAGCGAAAGCGATGTGTTTGTTGTCCAAATCAAACGGAAAACTGGGAAAGGGTTCCATGAGGATCAATTCATCGTAACACTGGATACCTTCTTCATCCGTATGCAGGGTGATTACATCTATTATCGGGAGAAGGACTCCCTCCTAGAGCTGCGTCCTATTGTTTTCGATCAACCGTACTCAGCTCATCTCAATAAACTTTATTAAAGGAGCCCTGAGAGACCTAGGCGGGTTACTGTAGCAGAGGAAAGCGGCCAATTTCTCCATTTCTGTGAAAGTCGCTACTCCTGTTATCGGGAGGAAGAATCCTTTCTAGATCAAGGCTTTCGGGTTTGTCATATATGCTAGCAGCCCGACAACTATTTTGAAGCAAAGAGTAAGTCGGGAAACTTATCGTCGAACGAGCCCCCAATACCCAACACGTATGCAAAACAAAAGTAATTTTATTACAAAAAAATTTGACAGAAGAAAACATGCGTATTGATCACCATCCATCTCCGCCAGCATCGGTAGAAGGAGCAGCATCGCCAAATCCATAGCTAGTACCAATGCCACCGCCTTGGGCAACTTCCTTTAACCATTCGGGTACCACCTGTTGTGCCATTTCCATACATCTAAACAATTTATTTCACATCCCAATGAACGAACTAACTTGATCAATCCAGATGCGAGCTTCGAGTCCGAATCGGGACTGAATAAAGAGACAGCACGACCAGCATGTCCTACTAAAACGGAAACATTGCAGTAACTATCTAAACACTGGAAAACCTCGACCGGTTCTTCCAATGCGGTGAATATATTGATCTAGTTCATCGGGCATATCGTAATTGATCACAAGGTCAACACCCTTGATATCTAATCCACGTTCAGCAACTGCAGTTGCAACCAGAACAGCTTTCTTTCCTTTGACGAAATCAGAGATAGCTTGACTTCTCTGTTGCTGCTGGCGGTCCCCATGAATCGTTGTAGCTATAAGATAAAATCTAAAATCTAACACAAAATAATCACCTGGTACGCCAGCCTCGCAAAGAATATTACCAAGTGTGTCAGCGAATGTCTTCTTGCTGACAAAAATGAGGGTTTTCTTTTGGAAAACATCAGATCCTAAAATATTGCTGAACTCTAGCGATTATGCAAATGCTAACCGGTCTGAACTTCTCTCTTGTACTGGTCTATCCCCAGGTATTCCATTAGTTTGTCGCGCTTCCCTCTCTTATCATCTATTCTTACTATTTCCTGGGTGATGCATTTATTGGCCGCTCCGATGGTATCAATGGTAATCATGGCGTATTGCTTATTCAAGATATGCTCTGCCTGAGACTGTACTTCTGTCGGAAACGTAGCACTGAAATATTGGAAGTATATGAAACTGCAAAACAAAAAACCTGAACATAAGTGTTTGACGTTTGCTCTTGTCAGGGATTGTTCTATCAGTGGTGATCGCATTGACGTCTTCGCCGAATCCCATGTCTAACATTCTGTCTGCTTCATCCAGAACAAGGAAGCGTAGCTAAACAATTGTGTATCACTAAATGGGAACAGTAAGGCACTTACCATAGCGAGAGACACGAACTCTGCTTGAATAAAATGCTTGACACGACCTGTGGTACCTACAATAATTGTAGCTCCATTCATTATGTCATTTTTTTGAACTTGAACGGACGTTCCACCATAGAGGCATTTGCACGACAAGATTGTTCCGCAGGAAAATTTACGAGCCTTAAAAGAAAATAAAAATTGTTGCTAATAATTAGAACCTCGTTGTAAATTTGCACAGCCAATTCTCTAGTGGGTGCAAGGATAAGGCATCTTGGCATTACAGGAACCTCTGCTGAATTGGAAAGATCATTAGACTCTAATAGTTTGCTCATGATAGGGAGCAAAAATGCAGCAGTCTTTCCAGAACCTGTTTGAGCACAAGCAAGCATATCGGATCCTGTAAGCACAGTTAAACGTTTCAGACAACATACTACCTGATTTAATCAAAGGCGTGGCATATTGCTGTACTGGTGTGGGTCTAGTATAACCACTTTTAACAACATTCTTGTGGATTTGATCAGTGAGCTTCAGCTCGTCGAAAGACCTATAAATATACAGCGTTACTTTAGCTTGCTCTTCTTACTGAATGGGAGTGATCTTCTCTGCCTTTCCATTGGCGCCACCGCGAGTCATTAGGACTTCAGCGTCGAAAAATCTGGCGAACATTGCTCCCTGTTCGATCTTATTCATGTAGAGTACCTCTTCGGATTCATATTCTGGCACAAAAGTCGATGCTGGTTTAGAGCCATCTAAAAATATATGAGCCAATGTTACAAATAAAATAAACCTTCACGAGGCTGAGGAGGGTTGGGGCAGTCAGAGCGAATGTGGTCTTCGCCGCCACAGTTGAAACATCCGCTCGGTCTTTCACCTCCTTCTCGTGGCTTCCTAGGTTCGGTACAGTCTCTGGAGTTGTGGCCTTCTTCTCCGCAATTGTAACAACCACGAGGCTTACTTTCACCATCTCCTCCTAAAATTCAGGTTTAATTTACACATTCGTTGTTACCGAAGCTGCCACCTCCACCACCGCGACGTTCTCTTGGCTTACGGGGTTCGGTACAATCCGCCGAGCGGTGACCCTCCTGCCCGCAGTTGAAGCATCCTTTTGGACGGTCACCTAAAAATTGGTTGTAAAAATCCGATATACTCTTACTTCCTCCACCACCGCCGCCAAAACCAGACGACCCACCGTTACCAAATCCGGACGATGAAGTTCCAAATCCAGAGGATGGTTCGTTTCCAAAGCCGGATGAGCTGCCGAAGCCTCCAGCTCCGAATCCAGAACTGTCATTGTTGCTTCCTCCAAAGCCCGAGCTTTGTCCAAATCCACTAGATTGGCCACCGCCGCCGAATCCGCCTCCACCCGTAAAAACGATATAAACAATGGTTGAAAGCGGCTAACCGTTATTATCACGAGGCTTGCGCGGTTCGGTGCAATCTCTAGAATTGTGTCCTTCTTTGTTGCAGTTGTAGCAAGCTCCACGGGGTCTACTTTCTCCAGATCCAAAATTTCCTCCACCTTCTCTTGGTTTTCGTGGTTCCGGACATTCTCGCGAATTGTGACCTTCTTGGTTGCAGTTGAAGCATGCTCCTCTAGGTTTCTTCGGTTCAGTGCAATCCGCAGAGCGGTGACCTTCTCCTCCACAATTGAAGCAGGCGCGGGAACCTCCTCCACCGCCGCCACCAAATCCAGAACTGCTTCCTCCTCCTCCGCCGAAGCCGTTACCTCCACCAAATCCAGAGCTTCCACCGCCACGACTGCTGCCGAATCCAGAGCTTCCGCCACCGCGGCCACCGAAGCCAGAGCTGCCGCCTCCACGACTGCCAGCATTGCTTCCGAAGCCTAAAAATCACGCGTAACAAGGAACGCAACGTCAACAAACCTCCTGCACTGGTTCCAAAACCTCCGCTGCCAAATCCGTCGTCCTTGGGTGCGTCACCAAATCCACCGGCACCAAAACCGTCTCCAGCTGCTGCAGGGTTGCTTCCAAATCCGCCACCACCAAAACCGCTGCCTCCGAATCCTCCGCTTCCGAAATTGTCGCCCATTGTCTGAAACAACGAAAAAATTGATGACGATTAAATGGCAACAAGAAATAAGAAGCATTCATGAAATAGGTATTTCATTTGTGCTGCTCCGTGATTGCTGTTTATCGTGAATCTGTTCACGTTAGCACAATACAACTGCATGGAAAATTGTGGCAGAGAAAGCGAGTAGTTGCAACGAATTGCGACAACGAATTGCAACAACGGGCAGCAGCTATAAGCAGCAATCACTACGGAGCACACGACAAACAATGAGGGAAAAATGACGAAATCCGACGAAATCTATCCTAAAAATCTTCTTTTCGAGATATCGCGCGGGCTTGATACGCGCCAAATTACGATGTTTGAATGTGTTAGCCGAGTTTCTGGAGAAATCTTTCTTATTGGCTCGTTGCTGTATTGGATTTTACAACTAGTTTCTCGAGCATTTTTAGAATATATTAATGACTTGGAAAAATATTTAGGCCAAAAAATGCCAATTTTTAGATAAATTTTTAGAAAACGTGAAAACGTCTCATTACTGACCTGAGCAGTCAGACATCCATAGTCAAGGAGATCGTTGTCCGATCTGCTCTCTTTCCACAAGACATTGGCGCCCAAATATATATATACCATTTTCTATTAAATATTAAAATGGTCTAAACATTACTCATACTGCTATGAGTCAGGCCTATCTCCTCCGAGCAAATCATGGTGAGCGGTCACCGGCAGAATAAAACCCTCGAATTTGCTGCAAAATTGTGGGGGGTTGTTCCCACACCACTATAAGTAAAAATACATAAATTCAGTCGGCGATCCTGGGAGTGAGTCAGTTTGTCGTCAAGAGAAAGCAACAATGAGACAAAATTTTACCATATGGAGCAAAAAACCTACCAATACTGCTTTTTTAAAATGGGAGACATGAACGACAAGGTAGAAAACTATTTTATTTAGGAATAAAATTTGGTTTATCGATGTGCAGGAGGTTTTTTGGTTTTGTCGGCTGTCGTCCTTTCCATAATCTTCCGTTGTTCTTCAGCTATAGAGTCGTAAAAATTGTTTTCTGGGAAACATAGCGGGTTGAAAATTTCTGTTTGAAAGTTTGATCCTATAAAACTTCAAAGATTTATACAAGTAAAAAACACCAACCTTTCTCTTCTAATTCGTACCGTTTAATGAATAATTCATAACATGCAGGATTTATAAATTCCTTTTTTGATTGTAAAATGGCATTCAAATTGAATCCTTGAGCTTTTTTCTCGAAGAAATTTTCAAATTTGCGCTAAAATGTATATTATTCATCTCAAAATCAATAAAAAATTACCTGGATCTCGGGATCACATTCTCCCGGAGGTGATGGAGGTATATCAATTTCTGCTTCTACTTCTTCTTCGTCAATATCCATTGGTTCTACCTGTGCCGGAGTTTGAGGACTATCGTTGCGGTGAGGTGTAGGTGTAGTCGAGCCACCATTTGAAGACCCTTCTGCATTTGGCTGAAAAACTTTATTTTACCGCAAATAAACAACACACCTCTTTCATTACGCTTGAAGATTCTTGGAGCGCCTGATCAATTAATCGTTCATTTTCTTCATCGCTGCCCTCGTCCTAAAATCAATTCTTCACAAAATATTGAGCGCCAAAAAACCTGGGAAACTCTTGGTGGTGGAGCAGGCTCAGCGGAAGGTGAACCGTTATCTACTGCATCCGCTGTCATCTCCGCTTTATCAAAAGTATCTTCTTCGTCTTGCTCTCCACCTGTGTAGGATACCAACGAGCTAACCGATGTAACCTAAAAAATAATTAGAATAACAGGCATTCTGGTAAGTTTATTAATAAAATTTGGAAAAAACCAATATTATTAAACATATGATAAATCAAACCTTAGACATTCCACGTGGTGTTCTTACAGTTGGCGAAGGTGAATGACTATCATTTGCTCTTCTTTTTGGAGGTGGTGGTTCAGCAAAAAGGTCGTTGAAAGTTTCACTCTGTTGTGAATGAGGAGAGGGACTTTGAGAACGGCTTGATTTATCATCTACATTCTCCTCTATAAATTTGGCATATAAATAAAGTGAATGGACTCTACCAAAATAAATATCTGAGTCTCTACGTTGCCTGGGTGAAGAGCGTTGATCTGTTGTAGATTGGGAAGCTAAAAACATAAAATAATAATAAGAAAAAAAAACATCAGATACCACGTAATCCTTCACTAGATTTGCGGCGCGGGGACGATTCTTCATCACTGTCATCTCCATAAGCCACAAGGTTATTCATAATTCTATATGACAAATAATAAAGTAAGTAATAGAAAAACTGAGAAAGAAAAGGAGCTAATATTCTGACATTCGAAATATCAACTGAACGACCACGCTCTTCTGCGTATCTGCTAGAAATCAAGCATAAACTGGAAATGCCATTGAAAGCAAAGACATATGTGAAATACTACGTTCTTTATTATTATGCAAACAAAATTCTACTTTTCCATGGTTATATACTGCGAAGCTATGTCAGTAAATCTGTGATCACTCATGAAGTCGCTAAGACTGTCGACTTCTTTTAGGTGATCGAATATTTTCATTAACTCCTAGACTTTATTTATAAAATAACTGGAAAGAACGCTTACATCTTGTCGTTCCTGAGGTATGGGCTGTTCACACTTTTTCACTACAACCATCTGTCGAATAAGATAATGCGCCCAGAGGGCATTATTTTTTGAAAAGAACATATTCCATTCGTTATCTCTTAAAAAACTTAGTTGGAAAAATAGCTGTTAACTAACCCAACCACTTCTTTCATCATTCTATAAATATCGAACTGGTAGTCACCCGTTCCTTCAAAAAGTTCTGTATCGTTTGCGAGATCTTTGTAGAGAACTGTGTGTTCTCAAGCTCACAATTAAATATTCATAATGAATCTCACTTTTATATAAGCGGCTAAGCGTGAAGTCAATGATATTGGCTTTAACTCCGTGACTGATAATACTCAAGTTGGCTCCCTCATAGCGGTAGCTAAAAGTAAATATTTAGAATTTTTAATAAAAAGCCTCACTTGATGGGACTTTCGCACTCATCCACCAGTATATTTCCCCAGTGAAGGTCTCTATGCTCGAATTCTAATTCAGCTTCTGCAATAATTAAAGCAAGGACCACTTGGAGGAAGACACTCATAACTTGTGACTCGTCTCGTAACTAAATAATATTTTTATAAAGTTATTAAAAAAAGACAAACTGTTTTAGCTTCTAAATCAACTCCTCCCTGTGCAAGATATATTGCTAGAAACAACTGTGTATCAGTGGCATATTTTTGCGGGCACTCATTGTCGCATTTATTGGTCTTCTTCCACTTCTTCCATTCCTTTATAAGTTGAGGGGGATATTTGCCTAAAAAGTTGGTTAAACTTTAAAAAACAATTATACCTTGTATAATATGTGCTCCATGGAGTTTGATAAAATTAGAACAACTGTTTTTCTCTTCTCTCTCTCCTCCCAGCGTGTCCAAGGCGGCAAGCTCCTTTGTAATTAGAATCTGATAATCAATAATTTAATAAACTTAATTGAGATCGTACTTCTGGTATAATCATAAGGGAATCCTGTAACTTCTCACCGTTGACTAATCCTTCGTAGCGCCATACATCATTATTGAAAGGTATTATCTATACCAACTAAATTGTTACATAAAAATATTACTCACTTTTACAGCTGCTTTATGCCCTTGGTAGTCGGTAGCAAATACCTCTCCAAATGTACCCTCTCCTAGCTTTCTTACATTGTTTAGGTTCATCTGTTCCCATTGCATTGGTTCCGTTTGGTTTGTGACGAATAGGAGATGGTTGTACTCGTTATTTATCCCTTGGTACGAGTCCAAATAATATGGAGGCATGCTCTATTACCATACTGATTAATTATTCTAAACAAACTTACACTGGCTCGAGAGTCGGCATCACAATAAAAGCTAATAATTTGTGTGAAGTTTCGAGTTTTATAGACGGTTGAAGCTCCAGTTGCATTTATGGCCGTCGCCGTTGTAATCTCTCCCAATGAAGTCGCCTCTCCGGCTATTGCTGTTGTTAGAAGATCTTCGCTCTTCTTACGACCAAATTTCCCCTGAACAAAGGTTAGAAAGCCATATAAAATCTTCACCTGTTGCTCTATTTCAGATACATTTTCTTTATCAGAAACTGAATAATTTTCTTCGTCTGTCTCGAATAAAATAGGTGTTCTGGAGGACTTCTCCGTAAATGGTGTCGATATCGTGTATGCTTTGGAGCCAACAGGTGTTGAGGTAAAGAAATTGGTTGAGGCTTGTCGTGGGCTGTGGTCCCGCTTAGAAGACTGCGTTATGGGCGAAAACGGCAGTTGTGAGAAGCGTCGAAGAGGTAGCGATGATGATTTCCTAATATTTGTGGGCGGCATGATTATTCTACTTGTCGATGGGCTGGCCTGCCAGTAAAATAATAGTCAAAACGAAATTTTCTTACCGATTCTTTTGTATCTTCTAATACCTCCATATCTTCATGAGAAGCTACCGTAACTACTTCATGACATCTAGAAGGCTCGGCAGGGTAAGCCAACGAAGTTCTATTGAAGGTTAGAGACCCTGAAATTAAAATATATATAATTTACAAACTTCCTCACTCGTTTTCCGACCTTCTTCTGTATGTGATTTTTCGACGTCAGGTATTCCTTCACTGCCTTCATATTCTATCTGTCTTCGCACATTTTCTGCAGCTTGTGTTTTCTTCTTACTATTTTTCTTCTGTGGTTTAGCCGGTTTTCTTTTCAGCTGTTGATTCTTGAGCTGTCTCAACTCCTCCAACGCTTTCTTCTGGTCTTCTAACCCTTCTTCGAGCTTCAGTTTGCATTCTTCTCTTTTTTTCTGGTCATACGGAACAACATTGCCCTAAACTTAATTATTAATCAATTAGTAAAATGAACATACACCAGGTTCGATATAAAGTCGTTTTCCTGTTCCTTCTTCTTCTATACACAATGAGAAATCTTCGGCTTGTCCAAGTTCCAAGGCAAGCTGAAAATTGTACAAAGTTATAAAGCAGAAAAATAGGTACTTTTTCTTGCGCTCGACGATATTTTGCTTCTTCTTCATTAAACTGCTCTTCTATATTGCCTTCAGCTGGGCGTTTTTTCGGCAGTCGTTCTTTGAATATCGACAATAATGTGGTACAATTATTCTGTAAGCAAACTTAAAAACAATACACACCTTTCTTCTTACATTCACTATTTCTTCATCCTCTGTTGATACCTTTAAGTCGATTTCGTACATTGTTTCAAATAATCGTGGCCTCTAAATATTGTTAGCACGTAATAGTAGATGAAATTGCTCGAACCTCGTGTGGCTCTTCTTCTACGGCTATTACCGTCTTGAAGTTAGACGGTCGAGTTCTCCACCGCATATTGTGTAAGTATTCTATAAGTTATAAGTTGAGTACACTAAACATCAAACGATTGTAAAGACTACGGGGCAGTCATGATATGCACGGCTAACGAAATACTGAGCTACGTTTATGCTTGCCGAATGATAGGCAAAATACAGCATTCAAATATGACGCCTTGTAAAAAAATGATTTGAAAATCAAGGGGTTGTCGGTGCAACATCATGCATATTTCGTCTATAACCTATTCATTCTTCAGATAGCTGGCGTTGTTCCGAAAGGTGTAAAATTGCCACAACACATATAACAAACGTCTTGCTTTGTAAATTTTGTTGCATGTGGCAGCCGCGTTTTTCACAATTCATAGCAAATGTTAGCTGTACCCAATTACTGCTCCAACGAAGACTGATATTACAGAACTATGAAATAAAACGCCAAAGTATGTGCTATGCCAGTGGAACGATTTGCAAATTTCGGTTATGGGTCCGCCTATTGTAACTATTGTTTCTTCAGAGAACTAGTGTTGTTGTGAAGGTTTAGAAGTGCCGAGATGAAAAATGAAAGTGCACGTAAAATAAAGTATCGAATCATAGAAAACAATTAGCAAATCACTGCAGTTGCACACCGTTCACTTGCGCGGCTTTGCATATCGTTTTTCCTCTGCTTTGCAAACGGTAGCTCAGCATTTCTTTGCAAACCAGGGCTATCGCACGCCTTCAGCTCAAAGCAGTATAAAAGAAAAAGAAACGAGGTAGCAAGGAGAAAAGAACACACGAACGAGGGACGTGAGGGAAAGAGAGAAGGAATTCAAAAATTATTCGTTAGCGGCAGTTTTCGACTCGACGCCCCTTTGCGTATTTTGCAAAGAATTCCGGCGTCTCTTTCTTCAAAGCTGCCAAATATAGTATTCTATTTCTGTTGTTGCTCTCTTCTCTTCACTTATTATCCATTTCAGCAAGGCAATGAACGATGAGGCCGCATGTTATGTTGGTGGTCTTGCCAATGAAGTGACAGAAAACGTCGTGGAAGAGCTATTTATACAGGTTTGTATGTTTTGTTTTAAAAAAATCATATTTCATTTCAGATAGGGCCGATCAAAAGCTTCACATTGAAAAAAGGCGACAATCACAATTATGCTTTGATCGAATTTGAAGATGAGGAGACTGTTCCATTTGCTATTGAAGTTATGGACGGAATTAGACTTTACAATAGGTCAATTACCGTGAAACCCAGAAATAATACTAAACAAGTTTGTCTATTTCTCTTTCCTGGAATTTTTAGTGAAACAAATGGTTCTAATGTATTTTGTTCTTACAGGAGGAAGCCTGGAAGAAAATTCAATCGGAACGCCGTGATCCTCGACGAAATGATTCTCACACTCAGCCTCATCTTCCACAATTAGATCGGGACAGTTCTAGAAAGCGGGAGTATAATGGGTACGCTCATTTTCATTGTGGATTTACAGCTGTCCAACGTGCTTTAATTTTATGCGAATCAATAACATCAAATAATATAGTCACTACAGAGAGCCCAGCTACAATACTCCTCGTACCCGCAGTGACGACCTTCGGAGACCACCATTCCCGCCGCCACTGCCTCCATCGATGCCTAGATGTATTTTGTATTTGGTATATTATTTATGAACTTATATTCAGATGATACGTACTTGACGCCGCCTCCAGCACCACCTGTTATGGGGTATGCTCCAGGTCCAGACCCACGGAGTGATAGGTGGCATACACCTCCGTCCATGGAACACCTCAACCCAAGGTTACT
This sequence comes from Oscheius dolichura, assembly GCA_932521035.1. NCBI lineage: Eukaryota > Metazoa > Nematoda > Chromadorea > Rhabditida > Rhabditidae > Oscheius > Oscheius dolichura. The sequence continues at coordinate 998,459 of OW051494.1, read as the reverse complement.
TATTCAGCTTTTTGCTTTTCTTTCGAAAACTTTAACTATCCGTTTGCTTCTATTTTGCAATGGCTATGGTTACAGAATTCCACCTGAATACGACGTCAACTTTAGAGATCGCCACCGCAACGATTACAGCAACTCTCGCGACCGTGATATTCGCCGTAATGATCGACACGGTGATTATCGTCATGGTAGTCGAAACAACGACCGTCGCGATGATCGAGACAGTCGTCATCAAAATTCCTCTCGTAGTGTAGGTAGATATTAATTATTTCCTTCCCATTTTTTGCCACTTTTGTTAATATTGTTGTTTTCCCCGCTTATGCGGTATTCTTTGTCATTCTAAAATGATATTAACTCCTTCTACTTCAAAAATAAATGTTTGTTTTGAATGATTCATGCTTTATTTCTGTCTGAGTCATACTAACGTATCTTGTGCCTCTCGCTATCTGATAACTTAGGCCAACCGTGTGACATTTGCAGTGCTTTTTGAATGCGTTCAACGGAAAGATGGCTGCTATGCAAGATTTAGGTGGGTTAGTGTTCCGGTAGAAATGTTGTTTTTTGGATATTTTGTTGAGTTCATTTTTGAACTAATTTTTTTCTATAGAAAATGTGCGCTTCTCTTCTCTCTGAATGCACATTTCCTTTTGAACAATAGCAACATTTCTTTTCGCGCTTGTTTTCCGGTCCAGCGGGCGCTTTCGCCCAGCCTTTTCAAAGGGAAAGGCAGAAATGTAAACCTCAAACTGTAGTCGGAATGCTTGATGCGAAAAAATTACGGGATACTACTTCAAAGAACAATCTTTACGAGCCTATTAGCTGAAATATTCATAGCATCTGCCCGCTGTCCACATCTGGTCTTCTCGCGTCCATCCAGCCCATTCATTCTTTTCTGTCTGTCTTCCTAATGATCTGTCTCAGCCTTTTTGCCCCCATCTTTTCTGCGACAGCCTTCCAATTGTTAGCTTTAGGGGGAGGAGAAGGTTTGGATGGGGGTTTTTGTGTGTTGCATCTCCCCCGGCTGGCGGAGATCCCGCCCCCGCTAGCTGTTACCCCGAGGCGTCTCCTCCTCTGCCCCGAGAGAGAGGAAGATTGTTCAAATCGCGTGTGATCCATTGATTTTATTTGTTTACTTTCTCGATCTTCGCGAGCGTGTGAAATTTTTTTCTTCCAGATAAAAAAAGAGCTTCTCTTTTTTAGCTTCTGTGTGAATGCCGGCTGACGATCGCTTCGCTGACGCTGTTAAACCGGCCCTAGGTAGTTTTTTGCGTGGATTTTAGATATAATTGACTTCTGTGAGGCTAACCAAACGCTAATGATTGCTTCCTAAGCTAATTTCTAGCAGAAACTGTAAGAAATAAGCATAAGACAGCCCGGTAATCTGGGTAATTTATGTAAAACACGACGATGACAAAGCCTATGCCAAATTTTGCTCAAAAACGCTGTGGGTGATCTGTTTCATGATTTTGGTTGATGAATCAACATGAATTAGTCAGTTTTATTGCTTATTTATCATTTAGATGATTATTTTCTCTGTAAACTTTATGAAATCGAATCATTGCTTGTGTATTGCTCGCTACATTACTTGATATGAGTAATGCTATTCAAGCTATCGGTATTTTTTCTATTTTCTTAGATATACCTTGAGAAAACAATCAAGCATTGGATTTTTGCTATCAAAAACATTGGGAATGTAATGTGCAGAACGTGGATAGAGAAACTTTAGAAATGTGAATTCTTCGACTCCAATCCATTCATCGCAGTGTTTGTTGTCTTTTCATCAATAATAGAGCAATTGCTCCGCCTAGAGAAAAAAGAAGTAGTCCCCAGCTATTTTCTATTCCTTGCTTCTCAGATTTCCAAAAGTTTCTTCCTAGTCTGTCTCACAACATGAGCAAATACGACATAGAATTGGGTAATTTTTTGTTCATACTCCCTTGCTTTTATATTGTCTAGTGGAAAAAAAAGATAAAACTAGACCAAAAATCTACTGTTTTTGAAGGGTCATTGAGTATAATTGGGTCGTCAACCCTTTCAAATGAGAGTCGTTCTTCTTGTCCGCTCTCAAGTTTTCATGCGCTTCACGTGGGAATATCAGCTTTGAGGGGGAGTTCTTATAAATGGGAATTTTTTTTCCTCATTTTTGTTCACCATTTCTCATTCTTGTTTGATTTTTTTTCTAAACTAGGATTTCATTTTTTTAGAAGCCTTTAGCACCATGTTGACAATCTTTTCGTTTATTGTTTTCTTCTTCTTTTACTAATTTCTATAACTTTTTCCAGCCATAAGGATCTCCCAGGAAGAGTCAAAAATCGAATAGCAAAACATGTGTGTGCTGTGCGTGTGCTTGTCGTTTGTTACCCCTCGTCGCCTCCATGCCGCCCCGCGCGAGCTGAACTGCCGTTGTAAAGCATGCAGCCACGAGAGCAAGTGGAGGCGAGAGAGAATCTTTTTGATCAGGAATCAATGAAAAATCGATTGATTGAGCAGAAAACGAGTGAACTAACAATTGAAAATAGAGAGAATGGAAAAGAAATAGGATATTTAGAAGCCCTACTGTCGGATCTTCAACACACGACAGAAGTACTAAGGAGAGCGAACTTGGGAGATCGTTATTCCCAGTCTAGAGAGGATTTAGAGCCTGTTTATCAGGAGCAGACAAGGAGAGAACAGACCAGGTAGGGGTCCGCCCGTTATTTTCGCATTTTTTTAATCTGATTTACGGAAAGAAACTCCGATAAATATTATATATATATAAATATATTCAATGAATAATTTTTGGATAAGAATACAAATATAAAAATATTCCATTCCTTGGAGTTTTCCCAATAATATAGCCTTTCAAGGCTTCCTGATCTCCATTTCTTCACTTTTCTCCCTAATTTTCCTACTAAAACCTGAAAAGAACGGCTTCTCCAGCATGGTGTGATTTGATTTTGAGTTTGATCTCAGTTCCAGACCCCGTCCCACTTCCTACAATAACCATGAACTGGACAATATCGAGCAGATGGTCAACAGCTACTCCGAGGAGAGGGAGAAGAGGAAGAGCTATGATGGTGTGTTTCTCCCGCCCTTTTATGTATTTCCAATCGCTTTGGAATGTTTTTTGATTGACTTAATCGCCCTTTTTTGTTGTCTTCAGATGTCCGTCCCAGTCGAGTGAATGGTGAACGTGAACGGCCAAGTGTGCATTCTTTGTTCAATCAGTTGGATGAGATACCAACCGCGTGAGTTTGTGTCCCTAATTGACCAGGAAAGCCCGTCCGCCACACCCGTAAAGTCTCGGCAGCTGGAGCGTTATTTGGAAAAGTCATGGCGCGCAGCTGCCGAGATTTTACGGGAGCGGAGGCGCGCGGACTCAGCCGTCTGGATTAGTGCTCCTAACGAGAAAATGGTTGTTTATGTTGGTTCTTCATCATTTTTATACGTTTTTTTTTACAAAATAATATGTTTGAAGTACTACAAATCCATAGAAATCATACAAAAATTAATATTTCGATGATTTATTCCCAAATTTCGTCGATAACCCCCTAAAACGACCCCTTTCCCTTTCGGCCTTATTCCCGGCTTACTGTAGCCATGATTTTCGAAAAAAAATATGTCAAAAAGTAAAGTAAGCGAGCCCTTTAGCCATGTGACAAGGTGTCAAAAAGTCCCCCTCGGTTGAGTTCGGCTCAATCTTGAGCAGCAGCTGTTGACAGTTTGGTAGTCTCCCCCCTTGTTGTTGACCCTCTTCACAGGCACACTAATGTTTGAATTTTTTTGTCCTAGAAGAAATTTTGAGTGGGATGATTTTAAAAGTTCATAATGTCAGCAAAAGTGATGTCTTCCCTCTTCTTTCCTGTTAAATTCCGAAATCTTGAAGAGTTTAGCCCATTCCATCTGATCAGCTCCCTTTTCCGATTTCTAAACCCAAATTTTCCCAATTTTCTAGTAAATTCACTCTTCAGGACCCATGTTTAAAGGTCTACCACCTCAGAATATCCTCTATTCCTTATTTTGAACCGCAAAAACTCAATAGAACCCTATCCAAGGGCGGTAGAAGCCCATTTCCGTCCAAATCTTCCTTTCTCCAACCCCAAGAGCTTTCAAAACCGTCTGCTTTCATTTTTTTTGTATTTTTAAAGGTGTAATAATTTAGAAAATAAACTTTATACCCCCAAAAAATGTCCCATTGTGGTGCATTGCCCGTTTCTCCGGCCCGTTAGCGTATTTCCCTCCTTTTCTTCATTTTCCCGCTTTCAACTCGATTTTTGAAAATTCTACAGTAATCCTGACTTCTTGTTTACTTATTAAAAGTCTATTTTGTTATAAACTGAGGATTAAACGGCTGGAAATCCCTTCCTTTCCTTCTTTTCAAGCCCAAAAAGCCAATAACAGTACTATCTGGCCCCTTCGATTTGTTCCCCGCCCCCTCATCTTCCCACTGGGAAAAGAGAAAGAGAGAGAGAGAGAGAGAGAAGATTCCTTTCCCCCGTAGTAGTTGTGCTGCCTGCCGGCCGTGACCGGTTTCCGTTCCCCCCTTGGCTGCTCTCTCTCTCCCCCTCGGCTCCCTTGGCACGAGTACCCCCTCGCCGGCGTTGCTCCTCCTCCTCCTTCACCCCCGCCCAATCCAATATTCTTCCAAGAATATATATTCTAAATTTTCTATTTTATTTAAAGAAGAATTGATATTTTAAATTAGAAAAGAAAAGGCGGGCAAAAATGATGCGTGAACTGCAACAACGATTCGATCATTATAGCTCCCGGCGAAGTCTCGGCGCCCCCAGTCAGGCTCAGTCTTACAACGATGTCGTGAGTTTTTTCTTTTTTTCTATTAAATTTGTGTCTTTTCCCTCTCGTCAAGACCTCTTCTTCCAAAATTTAAGAGGTGTCTTATTTGCTTACAAAATGCCACCGTCGAGCGTAGGTAGCCCGGCCGTGGAGGAGGACTCCACGGGGGCGACGACTTATATGCTAAGCAAATAGAACAATTCCTGGAGAGGCAGAAACATTTCCATTAAAGTTTTGAATGATTGTAGATATTAATTTTAATAGAAAATTGTGAAAAAATTAGAGAAAAGGCGCTCTTTATTGGGATTCCAGGCGCTAAACAGGGGTCCGCCCGTTTGGGCGCCTGGTTACAGCATTTTTCTCCACTTTTATATGGAAAATTACTGTTTGTGGAAATCTTCAGCTCGCGTAGATTACTGTAACACCAAAAATCCACTGAAAAACTGGTAAAAATCGCCAGTTTCGGCCATTTTCCCCAGATCAATCATTATCCCTTCGAAATCGAACCAGCGCGCTAAAATAGCTTCCAATTTTTTAAAACTACAATGAAATATTTAAAAAAAATATATGTTCTTGTAGAGAAAATTCTGGGCTACAAGATAGATATAAAAATTTTTTATAAACTTTTGAAAAATATTAGAAATTATTGCGTTGAAAGTAACTGATGTTCGGAAGTCTGAAAAACGGTAAAATACCTCCTTTTTTCGACAGTTTGAAAGTCTTAGAACATGAGAAAAGCTCTTTCTTGAAAAAAAAGAACGCGTAAGTAGATGGGTCACATGACCACGTGGAGAACCTGGCCAAAGATCTGTTCGCTTACCTACTCGTTTGTTAAAAGAGGGGTGCTTACAGTAAGACCATTTGGGCGGGGAATTGGAAGAGGAAGAGTAAAGTGTTCCTTCTTCCTCTCGAGTAGGTGATAATGCCGCCAGCTCCTGTCCCCGTTCCTATTCCCTATTTCACTAATTCTCTGGTAAGTATTGGCAGGAAGATTTTACGGGTGCGGGCGCACCGGATTTTCCCCCTGGGAAGGTTTCTGAAAATTACCTAATTGTGACTCATTTTGCTGTCTAACTGTGGCTCTTTTTCCAGAGAGGAGGTCGCTCCCCGTCGCGGGACCTTTCCCATGCCGATTCGATGATTGGAACCCTGAATAATGGAGAGATCAGCAGTCGCTACGGGGTCAACACCATTCCCAAGGGAGACTGTGCCCATTGTGGAAAGCCCATCGTCGGCCAGGTACCGCAACTTCCCTCCGGGACCCGAATTTTACCAACTATTATAGGTAGTAATAGCGATGGGGAAGATGTGGCACCCGGAGCATTATGTCTGTTGTGAGTGTGGCTGTGAATTGGGGCACAAGAACTTCTTCGAGAGGAACGGCCGGGCATTCTGTGAAGACGACTACCACAATCAATTCAGCCCCAAGTGTGCCGGGTGCAGTGGACCCATCAAAGATGTGAGTACTGTAAACTGTTATTTAGGTCTCAGAGAGCAGATTGTACATCATTATAGAAAAAAATACTGTAGAAATTAGAATTAGAGCGCGTTTTCCGCACTTTGATCAGTTTTTGAGTATAAACGGCTGAAATTGAGGATAATTTCAAATTTTTCTAATGAAAAACTTGAAAATCATTATTGCGTGATAGAACACCCTGTTTACACTATTCTAACATAGAAAATTACTCGAAAACGGTGCCAAAGTCACCACTTTTCAGTCATTTTCCCCCGGAAAACAGTCCCAACCACTATTATAGCTTTCCATTTCTTTAATTTACTGTTATAAATTATGAAATATATGTTATTTTGTAGAGAAAAAAAAGTCTGGGCTACATTTTGTGCGTAAAAATTTGTCCTATAGTGGGAAAACAGTTGCAAAATTATCGATTTCAAAGTTTAGCGCGCCGGCGCGATTCGTGTTTTTACCCAAAAATTGAGTTACCAATGGAGTTTTTTGTATTTTTATTTGTTTTCAGCGTTGTGTAACCGCCCTGAACCGTAACTACCATCTGCAATGCTTCAATTGTTCCAAGTGTGGCCGTGAACTGGGCGACACTGGTTTCCATGAGAAGGTCAGCTTTCTTCCCTCCCAATCAAAACCAGAGGATCCAATTTCCAGAACGGACAAGTTTACTGCCGCGAGGACTTTTTCAAGCTCTTCGCCCCGAAATGTACCGGTTGCCAGCAGCCGATAAAGGCCAACTTTATTACCGCCTTGGGAACACATTGGCATCCGGATTGTTTCGTTTGTCAGGTGAGTTTTGGACGGGGGGAAATACTTTATATGTTGGTCTAAATGGGACAATTCATTGTGGTAACCGTTTGAAGTGGTGAGATGATGACGTGGTGTGGATAGTGTGACAGTCTTTGAGCCTAGAGACCCTCTTTGACTAGAAATGGCCCCCTTTTCTACAGTAACCCGGATTTTTGAACAGAAATATCAAAAAATCCCGTCTCCAGAAGAAGGCCTCCTGCTCCTCCTCTTGTCTTTCAGAAAGAGTCGCGTCAGGCTCGCGACGACCCCAAGTCGGATCCAGTCCGAGTGCCAAGCAGGCCATAAAGTGGAAAGAGAAAAGAAAAAAATTCCGTTGGGTTTTCTACCTTTTTCGCCATTTTCTCACCAAAAACCACTATTTTCATAGCAAATTTGAGCTCAAAATGACTGTCACATTATCCACAACACGTCTATATCTAACACAAATGAATAGAAAGTCGTAGAATTGAATATTTCTTTAATTTTCCTAACTCTCGATGTTGATTGCCGTGTCTGTTCAGATGTGTGGAGTGCATTTCGACGGCGGCAGTTTCTTCGACCACAACGGGATGCCCCTCTGCGAGCAGCACTATCATGAGAAGCGCGGCAGTATCTGCCACGTCTGCCGGGCCCCGATCAGCGGCCGTTGTGTCTCGGCAATGGGGCAGAAATACCATCCGGAGCACTTTAAATGTACCTACTGTAGCCGGACACTGACGAAGGGCACTTTCAAAGAAGTCGATCGACGCCCCTACTGTCATAAGTGTTATAATCAGACGTTTGCCCTGACCCCAGACTACCGACAATAGTCAAAATGTCCGGAACACATCATTTTTGAATTTCTATCATTTTTATCAGGACTGTCTTTATATTTTCATCTAATTTTAACAAAAAAATCCAAGAAAAATGCTCAATTTTATGGGAAAAATCATATTTTCTTCATTTTTGCAATTCCCGCCGTTAGCAGTGAAACAGTACGTAATCACGTATATTTCATGTTTCGAAAAATACTAAATTTTCCAATTTTTTTCCCATAATTTGATCATTTTCCAGTAAAATAGACAGCTCCCAATCGTTTGCAATACATTTTCCCGCTCAAAATATTGTCTAAGTCCCCCAATTGGTCCTTTTTGTGTGTCTTCCACGTCCCAGTCCCCGCTAGACCATGTCTCCCCAAATATGTCCAGGTTTTTATGTCTTCTGTGTCTTTTCCTTCACTTTACACTACAAATTCCCATTAAAATTTCACTTAAACCCGATTTTTCAAGGGAGATGACCACTTTGCCCGTCTTTGTCCCACTACCGTCACCTATTTTGAGGAAGAGGAGGTCTATTGAGCGTTATTCTCGATCCACATTGTAAATAGACTCAATTTCTTGTCCTTATAGAGTGTGGGAAGAACAAATAAAGCTTTTATCCAACTTATTTTACTGTTTTAGAGGGTAAAAGGGAGGAAAAGAGGAGCGGAACCAGTTTAAAAAAAAAGCAAAAATGTTTTCGACCACGGCAGGATTCGAACCTGCAATCTTCTGCTCCGTAGGCAGACGCGTTATCCATTGCGCCACGCGGCCATGTTGATAGCCCCCGATTGATCGAAATACGTCGATTGGCAACGGGGGGAAATGCACCGGCGGTGAGCTTTTCTGCTATTTATTACAGTTTTTAGCACTCTGGAAAGATTATAATAAATATATCACAGGAAAGGAGAAGTTTGGCACCAGTATGGGTAAAAATGGAATGAAAAGTGATATTTGGTGGGAGGCTAGACTAATCTTTCGATTGTGTCAGGGTTAACAGCCGATTTTCTCGGCTTAGTCGACTATTTTCACTAGATAACGTATCCACAGAGCTCTAAATATCATAAAATTATCAAAATAATGGTGGAACAGACCTTTAAAGTGATATTTTTCGTCAAGGTATCCTCAAGGACGGCTTGCAGTCGGCTGTTCACCTCCGTCGCCAGTTGGAGGGCTTTCTTCTCCCCCGTGGTGAACATCGACCCCATCAAAGCATAGCTGGAGCCTTTTTTTACCGCAGGAATCTGAAAAATCTCGATTTCCATCGGAAAACCCCGCGAAATTTGAAATCAAAGCCACTGCACAACACGACGCCGTACAAAACTTGCCTGAACGATTTCACAGCAAGCAAATAGCTGAAAATGACCGGGAAATTAGTGTAAAGCATGAAAATTTGGGTTAGAATGGCGATTATAGGCAAAAATGGACTCTACCTGCTCTAGAGAATGGTCAGCAGGGAGGAGAAGAGACGCCTCTTCCCTCAGGGCGTAATGCTGGATTATTCTGGAAGAAATTTGTCACTTGCTTATAGTAAAATCATTTTTATAGTAAAAAGTGATGGAACATTGCTAAATTTAATTATTTGGAGAAGAAAAATGGTAATTTTAGGTGGAAAAATGGCGAAAAAGGCAGAAACCCCAGCGTAATGGGAAGAGATTTCGCTTACGGCCATACCACGTTTTGAAGGTACGCCATCCCGTCCGATCTGGCAAGTCAAGCAACGTTGGGCCCGGTTAGTACTTGGATCGGAGACGGCTTGGGAATCCCGGGTGTCGTAAGCTTTTTCCTTTTATTTTTCCCCATTTTTTTTTGATTTTTTGTAACGTACTTTGTCTTCTTTTGCAGCTCTTCCAGACATTGTCTCACGTGTTCTTCCAAAAATTCTATTTTTTCTGTTCTTCTAGCCAATTTCCGCTGCAAGAGGACAATTTTATCCACCATTGTCTGTTGAAGGCTGGGATTCATTTCTTCTACCGGCTTGGTGGAATCTTCCTGTGAGGCGCTCTGAATTTTAAGAAATAAATAAAGATAACATGAAAATAAGTACCGTAACCCGGTCCAAGCTGGTCAAGGAGCTGGTTCTCGACCTGGATGACATGCTCGGGACGCCGTCTACCGTACTGGCGGAGAGGTAGGACTCCGACTGGCCAGAATCTGCATGTTTTCGAAGGTGAGAAATTTCTTGCTTCAATTCCTGGAAAATAAATATCGTAAAGAGAGTAAAACAAAAAGCAAAGAGTTTTGACCGCCGCGGGACTCGAACCTGCGACTGCTTTCCTCAAGCAATCGCCACCTCGCCCTGCATCACGAAACCTCGACTGTCCGCTCGTTTTTGGTTGGAAAACACCATTTTCTTCGATTAGAATGACTAATTTTTACTCTACTTTATAATTTTAAAGGTCTAAAACAGTGAAAAAAGTCACGTACCTTGAGATTAGCTGCCTGTTTCTTCTTATACGCCGCGTAGTCATTCTTCGTCTCCCTGAGCCTGGCTTCCAGTTCCTTTTCCTTGGCAATTGCCGCCCGTAGTTCTTCTTTCAGTCGAGTATTCTCACTCTCATTGGTTCCCTGAGCCTCAATCAGGTCATTTTCCCTCTCCTCCAGTCGACTACTGGCCCTGGCCAGTGCTCCCTGTGCCTCGACCAGCTCCTGCTCCAACTTCCTCGTCTTCTCCCTGGCCTGCTCTGCCTCCCCAGCCAGTTGACTGTTCCTCTGGGTTAGTTGTTCCGTTATTTGGAGCATTCTCTCGGCTTGGAGACGACAGGCCTCCGCTTCTTTTTCCGCCGTTTCCCGGTCTTTTTCAGCGGCTTCAAGAGCGTTTTTAGCAGCGGTGGCAGCTTCTTGACTCCTGGAACGATGAGATTTATGTTTTTAGTCGTATAAATTTCGTTTTTTTCGAGGCAAAATGGAATAGGAACACGAAGATTGTGATCTGAGATCAGTGCGCGCGCACCCGTAAAATCTCGGCAGCTAAAACGCCTTGCTTCAAGTGCCCCAGAACTTCAAGGCTGCCGAGATTCTACGGGGGCGGGCGCGCGGGTCTCACAAAATTACAAATGGGTTGTTTTCGTCTTTTTAGACCTTTAAACGTTATTTTTTCTGGATAAAAAGGGAGACTATGGTAAAAAATGATCTATTTTTCGGTTTCTGTGGAAAAATGGTAAAAATAGTGTAAAAATGACCTACTTTTTGACTTTTCCCCCAATATCGGCCAGTCTCTCTGCTTCCAGCTGCGCTTTCGCGTGGGCTTCCTCCTCCATCAGGAGTTTATCCTCCAAATCTTGTAATTTCGTCAAAAGATCCAGATTTTCCTTCCCCACGGAATCCAACTGGCTATGAAGCTGATGGTTCTCCTCCCGGAGGCGGGTGACATCCGTAATGGTCTCTTTGAACCGTAATTCCATATCAGAATGAGATTTTGTCATTGTTTCCGTCTCCAGCTGGAGTCGACTTTCTTGTTGCTAAAATTAGACAATTTAAAAATATTGAAACGGCGGGAAACCTGTGTTCTTTGAGCCAGATGGCGATTCTCTTCGGCTAATTGGGATTTCTCATCTTTCAATCCGATCAGCTGCTTCCGGAGCACTTCGCACTGTTGTTTGAGTTCGGCTATCGAAGTCTGACTCGCCTGGAATGGGAAAAATTAGAAAATTTGGGCTAAAATCCATTTCAGCAGCAATTTGGGAGACCAAGCTGCCTAACTGTGGCTTCCGGCTGTCTAACTGTGGCGCCATCCCGTCTGAACCCAATACCCCCATTATGCCCAGAAAACAGTCCTTTAACCCCTGTTTTTCTTATGAAACTCGAAAAGATACAGTAATCTCTTACCTCAACACGTTTCTCGCTCATTTTCAGTCGATTCTCCATGTCAAATCTCTCGTGTTTGAGCTTTTCCAGCTCTACCCTCGTCGAGTTCAGGTTCTTTTCCAGTTGGTCGACATTTTCCGCTGCTTGGCACTGTTCCAGTTCTTTTTTCGATGACAAAACCTCTTTTAATTCCTAGAATAAATAAAAATAGGCCTTTAAAAGTAGTTAAAACCTGGTCTTTTTTGGTTATTTCTGCCCGTATCCTCATTATTTCCGCCTCTCTAGTGGCGTATTTAATGACCGCTTCGTTTTTCTCCTTCTCCGCCATGTCTGCTTTCTTTGTTAGCTATTAATATTATATTAATATATTAAAAAATATATAAAATAATACCTGACTGATAGAATTATTATATTTCAATGAGAGATCCTTCATGGTGACGTTGTAGTGGGCCTCTTTGGCGGCGGTCTTGTCCTGAAGGGAAGAAACATCTTCTAGTAATTCCTAGTGTCAGAATTTATCAGATAAGATAGCTGGCTGTCTAATTACCTTTTTTATATAATAAAAAACGGACATTTTCAGGCCATAGGGGGAAATATGGGCAGGGAATGGAGGAGTCAAATGGGGGCGACCGCCAGCTGGACAAATGGAGACGTGTGGCAGGCAAAAAAAGAGATTGGAACAGCCAGGAGGTCATGGACTACTTTTTAATGTATTTTTAATATTAAAATGTGTTTTTTAAATAGAAATTGAGTAAAAGGGACCCTGGAACTTGCTTATAAGGGACCCGTTCCCTCTATAATCGCCCAATAAAATGAGGCATGCAGGCGGCTATACGATACGCCTCTAACCCACGTAACAGCCTATTTGGTTCGAATTCCCGCCACGATTTGTTTTCTAGGCTTTATTTAGGTTCCCAGGACCCGTATTCGTAGACATATCCCCGGGGGTTATCGACTATGAATACGGGTCCAGCGAGCCTTCGGCAGCCTACGGCTGTCGTCTGTCTGTCAAAGTTATCCGTTTCGACCTGTGGCGGCCCCCGGGATTAAGAAATTTAATAATCCATTTACCGTCGGACACTTTCCCATCGGACAGACAAACAAACAGACAAACAGACAAACACCATAGCACTTTAATAGATAAGGGGGGATTTTCTCATTGCTAGACCTTTAAAATTAAAAAAAGAGAAGGAATTGGAGGAGATTATCAAAAATTCCGGGCTCAAGGCACAAGTCCGCCCCTAAACCGGCGTGCCCGATTTGCCGGGTTATTCATAAGAGAATAAGGGCTAGAATTGATCTCCTAGATTAATTTTAACCTCCTTTTTCAGTTAACCCCCTTTAAATAAAGAATAAACATCATTTTTAGGTACAAATTCAACAAAATTCCAAGATTCATGTCGTTATACTGGGCAAAGGCTGTCCAAGCCAAAAAGGTGCCCCTTTCAGGGAAAGTATGCCTCAAAATTGTTCTCAGGACACAAATTGATCTACTTTTCTAGATAAATAACTTTTTAAACGTATAGAACTGGAATATTGACTGAAATTTCAAAAAGAAACTCCAATTTCGCCTACCTGGACGGCTTTCAGCTGAATATCCTGGTCTTTCAACCTTCTCTTCAATTCCTCCGTCTCCTTCTTCATCTCCTCCCTGATATTCCTCAACAATTCGTCATTTAGATCGCGTTCTCGTATTGTTTTCAACAGTTTCTCTCTATACTCTGTGTTTTGCTCTTCACATCTGGAAAAACTGCTTTTTTAACCCAAAAAATACTAGAAATAGCCAACTTTTCGAGTTCTTTCTGTTGGAAGGAGTACTTCTCCATGAGTTGTTGATAGCTACCGGCATTTTCCGCCGTTTCCGACGGATTGAAACCATTGGATGTGGTCGCCACCTGGTCAGCTGGGTCCTCTTCCATTTATTGTCTCATTTTTCTCTGAAGATTATACTGTAATTTAAAGGAGGATTTTAAGAGAAGTGGGGGATAAAAAGAGCCGATCTAATTAGTATAAGCCGAGTTTGGAAGGTCCTTCGCTATCGATTTGTGTGCTGGTGGCGGCCGGGTAGGCCACAATTACCACGCTGAGACGCAACATGAATTGCCTTGGAGAAATGACCAATTAACGGGGAAAATATGACAGGAAAGTAGTATTTAAAGGAGGGAAAATAGCTAGAAATTGAGAAAATAGAGAGAAAAGGGAGTGGAATTGGATTTGGAGTCTTTTCCTGGGTAGAAATAGGTTTATAAGGAAAATAAAGCTATTTATCGAAGAAACTATAAAATTCCACCCCCAATCGAAGCATTTATAAGTGCAAAAATGGAATTTTCGTTGCCAAAAATTATGACAATCCAAGCGTGGAGACATCAGTCCCTCTTGTCCCCGAGCGAAAATGAGCAGCATTCGCTTACGGCCATACCACGTTGAAAGTACGCCATCCCGTCCGATCTGGCAAGTCAAGCAACGTTGGGCCCGGTTAGTACTTGGATCGGAGACGGCTTGGGAATCCCGGGTGTCGTAAGCTTTTTGCAGTTTTTGTTTCTCTTCATTTTCTCTTGTTCTTTTTGAGAGTTTACCGTATTTTTGTGGTTTTTCACATTCTTTTTCAGTTTTTACACTCTGTAATGCCCTTTTTTTGAAGGAAAATATTGAAATACAGAGGAATGGAAGGAATTTCAGGGTAAAAGAAGCCTGCATCTGTTCAGGGGCAGGAGAAGTTATAGTAATAGCCAGCAGGGAGCCGAGGAGCAGTCCTTTCATGTCGATGGGATGATGGGTGGATTGGGGCTTGTTTGCAGCTTAAAGGAACTTATTTTCGAGGATTACGGGATTTTGCTTCTTTCCTAGTAACTCTTCGTTCCCTGTCTCCTGGCCACTGCCCTCCCTCTTCCCTGCTTTGTTAACTACCCACCGCCATGCCATAAAACAGTCGAAATAGTCTGTTCTCCTAGTCTTTTCCCCCCTCACCAGCCCCCGGCTCTTATCCCGTTCCCAGATCGGCTTTTCATGCCTCCTCCTAAAAAACTTGACAAAATAAACGAAGAAAGGCGCGCGGTTTTTAAAACACCCAAGATTATCAGGAGATCGCCATCTTTGCCTCGAACCAGGTGTCCCCTCCCCCTCCTCTAAGGGTAAAAAGGAGGAGGAGAGGGCAGAGAGACAAGTCGCGACAGACGAGAACAGAGGAGGCAGCAAAAAAGGGAGAAGACGACACACGAGACCCACACACCACCCCCGAAAGAAGCTGCTGCCGCCCCCCGGCGAACTGGAGTGCCATCGGCATCATCTCACCCCCGCTACCACCACCGGCAGGCAGGCAAACAGCGGCAGGTCGCCACTCACTTCTACTACGGGAGGAGGACAGGGAATACTCTTGACCTAGACTAGACGAAGACGAAGATGGTTTGTTTTCTAGCTCTGGACAATCTAATCTGGTCCCCTTTCCTTCATTATCCCAAAATTTGATCCTTGGCTCGTATCATAGCCTGTTATCGCCTCTTATCGCCCTCTTCCAGCCATTTTCTTCCAAATTTTGGCTCTAGAGAACCTTCCACAGGTGCTGGAACCTTATAAAATATATCTCTTCTCCGAAAAATCCAGAAAATCTGCTCCAGGACCCAGGATAAGGCTATATTCCGCCTCTTGGCGCCCTTCTCCATTCTTCGGCCATTCTCCCGCTTTCCTTCTTCTTTTCTCAATTTTTAGGAGTATTTCACTATTGTATTTCTAGCCGTTTTCTATTTATTATACCCTGGCAGACGGGTAAGACCATGGCTAACGTTATTCGGCTCTCTTTGAACCAGAAATTGAACCTCAGGTCGGGGAAACGGCTCTTGTCTACCTCCTAACCGACTTTAGATCCCCTTTCATGGATTTTCCGCCATTTTCTCCTTTCTTCGCTAAATATCTAGCTCATTTTCTTCCATTCCCGCCGTTTTTCGATCCCAATTTAAACGTTTTCCCTTCTTGGAGACATCTCTGGCACTGAAAAGCCCTCTTCCTCCTCTTCCCGTTTCCTACTTTCCTCTCCTCTTTTCTCTCCTTTTTCTTCCCCCCCACTTGGATCATCAACACCAATATTTCCTGCTTTGCTAGGCGTTATTTTTTGCTTTTTGTCCACTTTCTACAATGGCTGGCGAATGGCTAGTGTTCTGCCCGTTCCCATAAGGACTATGAGTGTCCGCTCGCCAATTGAACAAACTACGGATAGCCACAACCTGGGATTCACACTGTATGGCATTTCTTCTTAATACTTTCATTCTCGAGAACGACTACAGTTACCTTGCTATCCTTTCTCCACTTTTAAAATCCCATTTTCCCCGCCCTTTGTCCCACAACGGGAATAGAAGGAGAGGCGGCGGATTACTGTTCCCGTTCCTCCATATTGCTCCCTGTTATTCCAATGTATTCCACCTCATAACCTTTATAACCTTCTTATTGTCTAATTTCGTCTTCTTCGCTTCATTTTGACCTGATAACATCTCTCTTTCTCCTGTAAGAATTCTTCTACGCGAGACGATTACACTCTACAGTTTCTTGTCTCCCTTCACCTCTTTTTACCCCGTTCCCCGGCTGTTCTTTGTTCTATCTTCGCTAATAAGCATGACAAGATGACATCAAGATCATGTGATTCTGATTTTTAGCCTCTAAAAACCTATTGCCTCATTCTGAAAGGCACAACAGTAATATTTACTGGGCAAGAGGGAGGCGCGCCTATTATAGCTTCCCATTTCTTTAAATTAAATCTATAAATTATAAGAGCTACAGCAGCTTGTAGAGAAAAATCTGGGCTACATTTTGAATGTAGAAACTTCTGATAAAATAATGAAAAAGATACAAAAATATGGAGTTTAAAGTTTGGCGCACACACTGGGCGCGCAATGTCATTCCTCCCCGTAGCTGCACCCGTACAATCTCGGCAGCATAATCTAAAGTCGTTTGTTTTTCACGTTGACAGCGTAAGGTACCAGCAGAATGCTTCCAGCCGGTGCTGAAAAGTGCATTGGTTGTGGGAAAAGGGTGGTGCGTGGGTGAGGCTCATCGGGAAGCTCTGCATCCCTAATTTTTGGGTATCCCGATTTATTCGGGGGGAAAAGACGCCCTAAACATTTTAAAGAAGGATTATTCACATTCCTTTTGGTTGTCTGGAACATTTTTAGCTCTCGGGGGGAACACCGTTCCCGAGAGACGTTTTTATCCGGTCAGATAGGATCTATCGCGATTTTCACACCTCGGCCGGGCTTCTGCTACCCTCATCGCCAGGTTATGCTAACAGATACAGTGAGATTTTCTTTCTTTTCCCTGTTTTTTTTGCCATTTTCAAATCCAAAAGGGGCTATTTCCTCCCCCTTCCCCTCCACTCTTCACATAAAAGTGAAACGTGGTCTTTTTCCCTTTTTATCGGCTGAATTAACGAGACACGAATGAGACAAAATGGCTACAAAGTTCAATTTGACCTGTTCTTCTTCTCCTCGTCCTCGCTGGCTATCATTTCCGTTGATACACCTTCCGCCCCACGAGGGGGAGGAAAGAAGACGATGACTTTTGTTCTCTCTCTCTTCTCGCGCTCATTATAAACTAGAAACGCCAATTTAATGAGAAGAGAGAGGCTATAAATCAGAGATTACAATTGGCACTAGGTAATAATGAGAGGCGTCGCCCTCTGTTTCTGTTCCACCCGTCTTGTCGGGATATTTTACCTTCTAGCCGTTGTAAATAGGAAAATTCATGAAAAAAATAGTAAGAATATTGTTTTCCATGAGAAAATACAGTAAAATTCAAAAAAAGGAAGAACTATTGATAGGAAACAAAAACTGCAAAAAGCTTACGACACCCGGGATTCCCAAGCCGTCTCCGATCCAAGTACTAACCGGGCCCAACGTTGCTTGACTTGCCAGATCGGACGGGATGGCGTACTTTCAACGTGGTATGGCCGTAAGCGGGTGCTGCTTCTTCTCACCCAGTGACTAGAGATTTCTTATCCAAACCTCCACTTTTTCCATTAATTGACCTCAAAATTCCTCGAGGAATCCAAAAACACGCTACTGTCGCTGTCTATTTTCATTATCTTACAATTCCCTCCGCTTTTTATTATCTTCAGCTAGTTTTCCTTTCATTTTTCCGATAAAATCTCAGTTTTAAAATAATACAGCGCGCACCTGGGGGAGGACAGGAGAAGGCCGGGGGGTTTGAAATTCCAATCGCTCTATTCCCCTCAAATTAATCTCTTCCTCGCCACAAAAAAGTCATCCATCATCCACCATCTTCCCAGCCCTTTGTAGTTTCCCCCGGTCTATTTTCGATCCGATTTTCCCTTCTACCATTGGGGGTACCTGGGGGGAAGAGACGGGAGGGGGCGTCCTTGTACCAGGGGGCACAGGTCGTCCCCAGGTGGAATTTCTAACTTTGCTAAACGGCCTTCCACCTTCTCTAGAAAAGGGGAGAGAGTATAAAAAGATAGCCGCCCCTATCAGGAACAGGAACAGGAAAAAGCCCCGGCTACTATTCCTAGATGGCAGTTAAACCCAGCAGGATAGTGTAGCGCGCCTTTGTGTCTCCCGCTGGCGATCGTTTTTGCCCTTATTGGCGTGAAACTTTACTACCCCCGACAGCCACTGGCAAACCATGAAAAGGGGAGAAAATAGTAGAGAAAAAATGACATTTTCAGAGGTGGTTATGGCTTCTTGGAAGCTTATGGCTCTTCGTGGGCAGGGCGGCGGCCCTTCTGGCCCCACCGCTGCCTCGCCTCCCGATTGAAGAATCTACAGATGAACACAAGTAAGTTAGCTCTATTTTTAACGTTATTAGACCTTTACAATTTACAATTTATTCCCATAATCAGCACATATCACGCGAGGGAGACCTCTTGTCCCTTGGTGCTGCGCTAGTTCTTGAACTGCTACCGCGGGACGGCGAGGTGGTAGGCCGGTACTCTTCCAGGTGGCCAAGTCGACGGGGAGAGGGAGTCCCCATCCATAACCGCCGATGTTGTTGCTGCTTCTGTTCGTAGAAGTCGCTGACCGGCTAGGATGTCGAATCCAGTAGAGCCTACGGCCTCACGGTGCTCCAGTCCGGCTTGATGCTCGGGATCCTGTCCTTTGTCACGGTGGCGGATAAAGCAGCAACACGAGTTGAAGTCGGTAAAAGTCGGCAGCAACCGCTGCTGGCTGCTTTGCCGGCAGAGAAATTGGGGCCGACCGTCCGCGGGGTGGAAAGGAACAGAAAAATTAGACCGTTAAAAGTATAAAAATGACTAAAAATCCAGAAAAAGGAGAAATTTGGCCCATTTTCAGGTTCAACGCTGACGGCAGCCCGGACGAAGAGCTCCAGTTGAGCTTATTTAATGATAAAAGTGAACTTTCTATGAAAAGTGAAGATTTGGACCTGCTGACGGATGACATAACAAGGAAATCGGGAGAAAGCCGCGAAATTCCGGCGACCACGACAGTTCCTACGACGACAACCACGGAAGAAGTGGAGGAGATCGAAGAGTCTCAAGAAATGTGAGTTTTAAGATATTTTAAGGGAATTTTAAGAGTCTAGACTGAGTAGTTAATGTTCTACGCAGTTAACATAATATAATAAAGCCAAAAATTTCAGTTTGGAACCAATTCCTCCGGCTGAGCGGGGGCCGATAGAGCCCCTTCATCATCCTGGGCCGCCGTCCATTCGTCCGCCAGTTTTGGCGGCTTCCGCTGAAGAAACTACGACCACTGAGGGTCCTACAATGACAACAGAGGCTCCCACAACGGCCACAACGGAAAGCACCACAACTGAGACCACCACAACTGAGACCACCACAGCGAGTACCACCACAACTGAGACCACCACAGCGAGTACCACCACAACTAGACAGCTGCTCACTGAAGAGCCGAGGGTACTGATCCCTGTCCCGGGAGAACAGCTGGAACCTGAACTCTTGACCAAAGAACCAGAAGAACCGCTCCAGGAGACCTTTATCTTCGTTCCAGAAGCCACGGCACCTACAGTACCCCCAATAGTTTCCACTCAAGACCCTCTCGTCCTTATTCCCCTTCCGGGAGGAGAAGAAACTCCATCACCACCGTTGCCAATAATTCCCGACACGGTGAAGGAGACCTCCTTCCATGCCAGTTCTGAATTCACTAGGGAGGGTCCCACAACGACGACGGAAGAAAGCCCGCTAGATGAGGAGTTCTTCTTCGTCCCACAGGAGCCACTGGTGACCATTCCCCTACCGGAGGACGTGACCATCATCCCAACCATCCCCAATAGACGGATTATTGTACACCATCGATTCCGATCGACGACGACTACAGCAGGTCCCGTGGCGAATGTTTTCGAACCGGAGAAGGAGGAAGAAGTCATCGGGACTACGGTGCCGGCCAAGGTGGAGGCGAGGATCACGGAAACGGAGGTAGGAAGAGGAATAAGACGGGCTACAGTCCATTTCTAATGGATATTCCCGGGTTGGGGACTTCGTTATGGGACCTATGGAATGTTTACAGTACCCTTGAATCAGGGAGCGAATAATTTAAAGGGGAGCGAAAGAAACTGAAATTTTCGTTGGGCTCGGTCATTTTGGTTCTCCCGGGTCCTGAAGCGATTTTTAGCTTGAAATGCCCGTTTTTTTGGTTTTCGCTTCAAGACCACAGCATTTCCAAACGTCTGGTACAGTAACCTGTTGTTATTTTCCAGTTAGTCGACGAGCTGGTCAAAAGTCTTCCCCACGTCGGTACAACTGTCATATCCGTCCCGGTTACGGTAATCCCTCCTCGCGCCCAGCCAACTCCAAGTATTCCTGCTTCAACAAGACGGACAGGTACAATTTCACACAACTTTTTTTTTATTATAAAGATATTCTAATTTTCTCTCCAGGTGATGTGACAGTAGCGATAAAGGATAGTACAAGACTGCTGCATCGAGGACAGGCAAAGAAATTCAGAAGAACTGGAGGGAGGTTGAGGACCAGGCGGCCTATGAAGGTTTGTTATCACTTGTATTCGGCTGCGTAGGACGTTGAATACTCAGTAACGATCCCCAAAAGTTAGTCACCTGGCACCTGTTAGGATTTCTACCGTATCTAGGCTTTTTCTTGTTTCTGCCGGCTTCCTGGTCATTTTAGGGTCCTAAAACGCTAATTTAGATCTTTAATAACCGGCGCATATGGTTTATTTGACTGTGTAGACCGTTGGCTACAGTATACCACTCGAAATTCCAGTCAAAATAGGGCACATGACTATAAATTAGAGGCTCAAGCCCGCTTAGCAGTGAGGCGCGCTTCTCCGTCTCTCTACAGCTTCCATCCAGGATTTTAGAGATTTATACTGGATATTTTGGCAGCGTAGAGCGTTAGATACTCAGTTGGGCGCTTCTCTCCCTTCCAAGCCGTCCTCTCTTGACCATTCAAGGTGTTTTGCCCTTCTACAGTGCGTCAAGAAAGTATAAGTCCACGCGCGGAATATCGCGATTTCCATTGGATATTTTGGATTCTTCCAATTTCTTTTGTTCGTGTGGGTGGGCTGGCTCGTTCTTTACCAATATTGATAAGAAAAATGGCACATCCAGAAGAAAAATATGTTGCTTGACCCGAATTACTCCGCGCCGCCTCCTCACATCATAGCCCATCAAAACGATATTTTCAGCTCTTGAAAATAGTTTTAAACGATGTATCAGCATCGATTTACATAGGCAAAATTGTTTTAATAATCGTCCCCTGCAAAAACATCCTTTTTGATCCTCCCAAAGCATGCCTGGACGAGATCATCAGTCTTCCGGGCATGCTTCGGTTACAGTAAAAAGGTGTTCTCAGCAACAGAATATATGAATTTATTGCTAGCAATCTCTACTTTCATAAACCACTTGCTAGAGAGTTAGAATGTCGCCATAGCTGAGCACGCTGGTCCTCGAAGCAGCATGACACAAAATATCCTTATTTTCTATTGAAAATTGAAGCAAATTGCATGCGGCTCACTGTAACGAGTGGGACCCTCGGGCATCATCCGTTCTTATACGGTAAAACATGAATTAGGGTAATTTAAGACGCCCTTTACAATGTGGCACACTTATTTTTGTGTTACCTCCGGTATACACTCCACAGAAGGCTTTTTACTTTTTGATACCCATCCTTTTGAGCAAAAACAAGCCAACTCCGAGGGGCTTTGCTTCTTCCAAAATGGTAGAAAAAAGCTTCCCAACTAAATCGATGCTGATACATCGTTTAAAACTATTTTCAAGAGCTGAAAATATCGTTTTGATGGGCTATGATGTGAGGAGGCGGCGCGGAGTAATTCGGGTCAAGCAACATATTTTTCTTCTGGATGTGCCATTTTTCTTATCAATATTGGTAAAGAACGAGCCAGCCCACCCACACGAACAAAAGAAATTGGAAGAATCCAAAATATCCAATGGAAATCGCGATATTCCGCGCGTGGACTTATACTTTCTTGACAGCGGTTTTCAGTGTTCCGCGGGCCAACAGCCGGAACTATCGTATTTTTGAGTAATTGAGAAATTATTAGGGGTTATTGAGGCTCCTCTTTCAGATAATAACAATATCAAACTTTGAAGTTAACAGAGTGCCCGCAATCTGGCGAAAAACGGGGTGGACTTATACTTTCTTGACGCACTGTACTGCCGTCCTCCTGTTCCTAGCCTAACTCAAGTCCTTTTTTAAGGCTCGTCCGACCACAATCCATCCCAAATCTCTATTCCGTAACTCTTCTGACGTTGTCCATCATCCCCATCGTGTCAAGACCACCCCCAAGAAGAAGATCCGCCGCCTGCGAAAGAAACCCCTCGGCGAGAGCCGTTTCCGTATCTCAAATGAGATAAGAAAAGTATAGATTCCGGGTAGAGAATTTTAAAAAGACTGAAAAATAAAAACATGACCTCCTCCTTCTCTCAAATATTTGTGTCTTTCAATGAAGATTGTTTACTTTCTTGTTCTTAGCTTATCAGGGAGGTTCGCCGCCTTCCGGTAAAGGGGGGAGAGGGTGGGTAAGGGGTGGTACAGGGGCAATAATAGGGGTCAGGGAAGAGCGCCTCGTGTCAGGGAGGCCTCCCCTTATAAGGGAGGGGAATCAACAGAGGAACACTTCCCAGCTTGTCGACATGAAAGGACTGCTCCTCTGCTCCCTGCTCTCTCTTACTGTAGCTTCTCCCGTCCCTGAGAAGAGGTAGGCTTCTTTGTCTCTGAAATTCTTCCAAATGCCTCATTTTCTATGTTTTCTTTTAAAAACCCGCACTACAAAGTGTAGAACATGAAATATAATTCGAAAAAGCACTAAAATACTGTAAAATTTCAAAAATAACAAGTGAAAATGAGAAGAAACGCAGAAGAAATGAGAAGAAAAGGAAAAAGCTTACGACACCCGGGATTCCCAAGCCGTCTCCGATCCAAGTACTAACCGGGCCCAACGTTGCTTGACTTGCCAGATCGGACGGGATGGCGTACTTTCAACGTGGTATGGCCGTAAGCAAGATTGTTCTCTTGGCACGGGGGGTTCCTTTCTTTTTTTCTCAATGTTCCGCCGAAATTAACTATTTCCACCGTACCTAATTTAAAAAACCAGCTTCTAAACATGAAATTCCTGGGAAAATATCCCAAACTGATGTTCGAAATGAGGTATCCCCTTTCCAGACCGTCAGACGGCCTCCAGATCCACGCTCTCCTCATTGCCGGCTCAAATGGCATTCAAAATTACCGCCATCAGGCGGACCTGGCTCATTCTTATCATCTTCTCCTGGATAAGGGTGTTCCCGCCGGGAATATCGTGGTAATGATGTATGATGACATCGCCAATAATCCAAGGTGGGTTCTGTGACGAAGAGCCACAGTTAGACAGCGGCTAGAGCAAAATAATGACTCTATTTTATAGTAACCCGACTCCTGGACAACTTCGGAACTCTCCGAACGGCCCGGACTATTACAAAGGACTCAAAATTGACTATAGGTAGCTTTTTTCCCTCCTGGATGTCTAACTGTGGCTCTTTTTCAGGCTAACCGATGTAAATGTCGATAATTTCGTTGCGGTCCTGACTGGAAATGCGAAAAATGTCAAAGGACAACACAATACCGGCCGGGTTTTGAAAAGCACCGCCGCTGACAACGTCTTCCTCTATTATGTCGACCACGGAGGGGTTGGCATCGTTGGGATGCCGTCAGGACGTACGGTAGGCTATTTTCCGCGTCCTGGAGGGAAAATTGGTCTTTAGTTGACAAAAAGCACCCTTCAAAATGCTATCAAGAAGGCAAAATACAACCAAATGGCCGTCTACATCGAGTCCTGTGAATCTGGGTCGATGTTGCAGGGAATGGAGAATTGGACTAACGGTAAGGGGCCCACCACAGTTAGACAGGCAACAACCACAGCTAGACAGTCAAAGAGCCACTGTTAGACAGCTAGACAGCCAAGAGCTACAGTTCGATAGTTAATGAGCCACAAATCGACTACCAAAAGCCAGACAGACAGCCAAAGAGCCACTGTTAGACAGCTAGACAGCCAAGAGCCACAGTTCTCCCTTTTTTTCAGTCTTCGGTCTAACAGCCTCCACTGCTAGCCAATCCTCCTGGGCCTGCAATTGCGCCGGCGGTACCTGCTATGGAGACGAGTTCAGCGTCCAGTGGATGACGGATTCGGAAAGAGTGAGTCTTATGGTCATTTCTAGGATGAGGGGTATGATTTCCATTGGTTACCCCCAGAACTTTTGGCGGGTCTCTCCTTACAATTTTGGGTTACTGTAGTTTCTTGGGGAGCAGCCAACCTTAATTTTGATGGGACAGGAAGAAAAGGGTTCCTTTCTGACTGAATATTCAACGTAGTACGCAGTCAATTTGACTAGAAATATATCGGCGAATCCCCTGGGCCCTATAGACTACAGTACCCCCTCTTACAGTGACTGCTAGTTGTCCCGGCCCCTTCCTCTTGTTTCCCGGGTCGAATCGCTTCAGGTCCCAGATTTTCCGAATCTTTACGTCTTCTACAGTACCTCTTTATCAAATATGATCTTATTTTCCAGCACAATCTCAATAAATTGGACCTGGTGAATCAGTTCACTGACGTAAAGGCGGATGTCAAGTCGTCTACCGTATGCCGCTTCGGGAACCAGATCCTGAATCCCTTTCCGGTTTCTCACTTCCAAGGAGAGAAGGAGGGCATTAAGATTGCTGAGGACTTCAATTTGGTACTCTTATTTCCCTTTTGGGCCCATATTTCCGTTTAGAATGGTCCGGGAACGACTGTCCCCGCTAGGGACGTTCCTCTCTACTATTACAGTACCCTAATGACTAGTGCCGGTTCCCAGGAGGAAAGAGAAGAAGCCCGGGAAGAATTAGAGCAAATTCTATGGAAAAGAACCGTTGCGGACGGCCTTCTACAGGGAATTCTAGACCATTTGGCCGTTAAAGTTCCCCAAAATGGAGTAGAAACCGGCC
Organism: Oscheius dolichura; assembly: GCA_932521035.1. Lineage (NCBI taxonomy): Eukaryota > Metazoa > Nematoda > Chromadorea > Rhabditida > Rhabditidae > Oscheius > Oscheius dolichura. Next base: position 973,417 of record OW051494.1, on the reverse strand, counting down.
CCGACTGTTATGAGCAATTAATTGAGACATTTGAAGAACACTGCCAGCTATTGGGACAGGTAGAGGGACCATTTATACCTTTAAACTGTTTTTAGAGTCCCTATCTGGCTGGTAAAATGGGAAGGCTTCAAGGACTGGTGGAAGGACGGGAGTGCTCCGAACTGGTCGGCCGATTAGGCGCCTTCTGCCAGGAAACTCGGCTTTTTGGCGGGGAAAACGGCTACTTTATTTGATGATAATGTGACATTTTAAAGCATAATAAACTTATTTATTTGAATATTTTATCGTCCTCTTCGTTTCTCTTGATTGCCGGGCGCCATCCTCCCTGCTTCGTCTTGTTGCCATCCTCTTCTCCTCCTCGCGATAAAATGACAACCTTTTGTAAAAAATACAAAAAGACAGAGGACAAGAAGAAGAAGAAAAATGTAGAAATTACTTTATTATCCTCTACATTTTTAGTTCTACTTGGGAGCCGACGGCGACAGCGGGGGCAGGTCAGCGAACCATCCGAGGCCCTCATCCGGCAGGCGGTCAGACGACGGCGGCGACTCGGCCCCGACCGGCAGCGGGGCGGCATCCATCTTCGGCTGCTGTTCCAGCTTCTTCAGCGGGTCCTCTTCCATCGGCAGAGCTGCGATCTTGGCCTGATGGTCGGCCATCCTCTCGGCGGGGCTCTTCATCTTCTCGTTGGAGATGGCCGGCCGGAGGGGAGTCGTGATCTTCTCGAATTCGGCCTTTTTTTTCAAGGAGTAGCTGCGCTTTTCTCTAACAAAAGAATAATAAATGGTTTCTATCTCCTATTCTTTGTTTCCCTCCATTTGAGGGATTTATAGCTTGTTCGTGGTCTCGTTTTCTCTGTGCGCCGGCTGCTTCGGGGTGTCCTACCAAAAAAAGTGAGATCCACAGCGATCCTCCTCCTCCTCTGCGAGCCATCCTCCTTCTCTACCAGGGAACATCCCCGCCTCAACCTTTTGAGAATCCTAAAAGTCCCTAGTCAAAATTTAGAGGAGGAGAGCGAGATCGAATAAAATAAACTCTTATTATTACCGTAATACCTTGGCTGATCAGAAAATAACTGCACGTATATGATATGAGCAAAATAATAGATACGGGGAGGGGGATGACAAGGAGAGACTGGGCTAGAGACTAGGAATCTAGGGAGGAGGACAGGTGAGGTAATTGGGTAGAATATACTATATATTAGAGGGGTTACTGTAGCTATATAACATTAATAACAACTATTTGGCTTTTTCACTCAAGTGGGTCAAGTTTGAATGAAGTTTTCCGAGGACGTGGAGATGGAATGGGTCCGGCTGGTTGGATCGGGCCATATTACCGTGCCCGGTGACAGCGGCATGGCGTTGTCGTCTGAAAATTCGGGGGTTACTGTAGTTCTAGGATATTGGGAGTATTAGAAACAATCCTGACTTCCATTTTAAAGGTTTAAACGGTCCAGAATTACTAGGCAGACCTTTAAATACGTTAAAACTTTCGCTCAAAGCGGCCAGATTCTCTCCTCCACTCGTTTCGCGCCTCCCCACCCGTAAGGTCTCGGCAGAAAGAAGTGCAAGGGCACGGTAGCCTCTACAATATACAGATTTCTCGATGCTGAGACTTTACAGGTGCAGCCAGTAGTAAAAAGAATACAGCCTACCTTATTTGAGTGACCGTCGTCCACGTGTGTAGGGGATTGGCGCCATTCAGCATCCGAGACGTTAGCTGGTATACGGTAGCCTAAATATCTCATTTTATTCCCTACAAGACCCTAATTTTACCCTGTAACCAGCCTGATGTTGACTGTGTTCATCCAGGAATGTATAATGATTACAGGCCTCCTGGTAGAGAGTACGGTAGTCCAGGGCTGACTTCTGGGTCCAGTAGGGAACACCGACTTCCAGTCCTTGTCTCCACGCGTCCAGGAGAGATGTCATTATCCATTCGTAAGCCAGACGGCAGAGAACATCCTAAATTTCTTAATTACAAAAGTTTAAAGATCTAAAATTACGTGAATGTCAGCAGTTTCCGGATTGGAGCGGCTTACGGCGGGACGGAGGATCTCCAGCGCTTTGCGAGAATGCATATAGACAAAATCTCCGAATTTTGGGTTCAGACGATCGTCTACACAGACTTTTCGAGCACAGAAAGCATGGCCAACTGCTAGGGCAAGAGGACTGAAAGGAGAAATGTGGAGAGGACTCGAGGGAGACGCCCAGCTGCGGAGGATTATGGTAAGAGCGCGGTAACTAAGATAACTAAAATGCCTATAACTTTTTATACAATTGTTAAATTTTTCTAATTTTTATTGCAGTTTGTAGAGCAGACTCTGGGCTACAGTTTGATTCCAAAAAGTCCGAAATACTCGACGGTTTCAAAAGCGCCCTGGAGGATTGCCACAGGCGCGCAGTACCGAAGATTCGAATGCTTATAACTTTTTACACAATTGTTGCATGTTCCTAATTTTTGCTACATTTTATATAGCAGAGTCTTGGCTACAATCTACACCCAAAAATAATTTCAAATACTGAAATTTAGCTTACTTTTCAAGCAATTCTTTGGGGCATTGCCGTATCACCGTGTATGCCTTCTTCGCCCGGTCGTTCAAACTCTGCTTCCAGTACAGAGCACAGGTGAGGACGTGTGTCCACCACGTGCACATGGCATCCCCGTCGACGATCGAGGTATCCACATCCCAATCGTTCGTCTTCTTCGGGAGACCAGCTCCCGTCGACATGGAGAGAAGAAGCCGCGAAGTGTCGACAATATCCACCTCATAATCCAATCTCCCTGTCAATTCTCCCGCCAATTTGGAGATCAAGTGGAGTTTGAAATGGGCACGGAGGCGGGAAGTCGGACAGGACGTATCCTCGGAGATGTAGGGAGTGAGGCGGAGGTCTTTCCCAAGGAGGATGCCGTCCACTCGGACCGGGTCCGAGAGGAATTTCTTCGCGAGGGGATGGTACATCCAGAGGAGGCCGTTCACCTGAAATTTTGCCATATTTCAATCCAAAATGATTCCCAGATCTTCCTCTTCGAGACCAGTCAGAAATTATATCGTAAAACTGTTATAAGATGATATTTTCTAAATTTTGCGCATATCATCTTGAAGAGGAGATCGAGATCTATCGTTTGATAGCAAGAAATGGAAAATTGGATGTCTAGATATTTCAGAAAAGGCAAAAGCAAATCCGATTTACGATGGACCAAAGGAAGTTGACCGAGACCAAGATGGCGGTGGCCGGCACCGTCGGTTAAGACGTTTTTGCCTTTTCCTATGCTTCCTATTTCCAGCTCGGGCCAGCAGAGATAATCTTTTTGTGCCCCGAGCAGTTTTCAGCCCCAACTTCTCTCATTTCCCAGTCTGCCTTCTCGTCAGTTGGCTGGTCTCCCAGTCTCCATGTTCTTCCCTCTCCAGCTGCTGTTCTTCTTCCTCCTGCCGTCGCTGCTCATCTTGTGCAAGAAGAAGAAGGTAAAACCAAAGGAAGAAGCAAAAAAGTCGAAGGAGAAAGTCAAAAAGCCGACGAAAGAAGTGAAACATTCGGAAAAGGAAGAGGAAAAATTGAAGAAAGAAGTGAAAAAGCCGAAAGAAACTAGCGACTGGACACTGGCAGCCCGAATTGTAAAGCTCTTGGAACTTTGCGAGATATACCGTGTCACTTCCTTTGACCATGACTTGGAATCGGGCCATCTTCTGGATTTAATGATAAAGGAGACGGAATTCATCCGCCCCCTCTACTTGAAACACGGATGCCGGAATCCGGAGAAGGACAAGACGGGCGAGGAGACGTGCCCCCTTTGCAGTGCCTACATCCGATGGGCGGTCTTTCTCTACTGGACCGGTGGGAACAGCCACAGCCTGAATCATGCGAAGGCCCTGAAAATGTTGAAAGGAGATTTCAAGAATTATGGAGGACCACTTCCGGCTGAAATTGAAAAACATTTGAAGTATTACATGTTCGACTTGGAGTGGAGGACACCGGCAGACGAGGAGAAGACGGGCCGAGAGACGCCGAAGATGGACAAGACACAGAAGGAGGAGAGGAAAGAGGCAGAGAGACCGGACGAGAACAAGAAACCAAAGGAGGCAGCGGAGACAGCGACTGAAAAGGAGAAGAAGGTAAAAGAAGCCGTCGAGAAGATGAGCAAGGAGATCGAGAAGACCCAAGACGAGGTGGACAAAACACAGGAGGAGGAGAAGAAAGAGACAGAGAAGACGGAGGAGCCAGCGGGAACATCGACTGAAGGGACAGAGAAGACGGAAGAAGCCGCCGAGAAGCCGAGCCAGGAGAAGAAGAAGAAGAACTCCAACAGTTGCTACAAACTCTCGGGAATAAAAAATAAACAGCAATTTTTTGTTTGGGGAGAGGGCGACAACAAAAAAATAAGCAAGGTCGAATTATTCGAGCGCAGGGCGCATTTGGTGAGTTTTTGGGTGCGGTGTGCTTGAACGTTCGCCCTTTGAGAGGCCCTCTTCTCGGCCGATGGCCATCTTCCGGACGAGGAGAGAAAAGCCAAACGGCAGGCACTTCATTTTCTGTGAACTGCACGGAGCAGTCCCCAGAAGGAGGAGACGTGTGCCAAGTGTGCCAAGCTGCCGCCTTGCCCAGCTCCCCGAGTTTCCCCATGAAAGAATCTAGGCAACGTCTCCGATGGCCATCGCCTCGAGAGGATCCTCCACCGGCCCGGCCATCCTCTCCCAGCCAAAATGGCAACTATGTGTATATTGTTAGCCGAATGGGGTGGCCCATACACCGCTGTCCTCTTTCTCATTTTGTGAATCTAGCGGCCGCCACCTCGCCCCCTCCTCCTCCCCCTCTCTCATTTGGTAGTCGTGACAATGGGTAAACTAGCGGCCAAAGTAGACTAAAGAGTCCCCTGCTCATAAAATACGAGTAAAGGAACCAAGAGTCCCGACTCCCCCCTCTTTCCCCTCAACTCACGCTGTTCTCCTCGGCCCGGCGGATGTGTCTCCTGGCCCTCCTGAAGAAGTAGCCGGCCACCAGTCGTCTAAACGGCGCCCACATGCACAATTTGGTCCGAAGTCCCGCGTGGATATAGATATCGGCCATAACATTCCTCGGCAGTCCGTCTGTCGAGGCGCCGGCGCTTTCTGCCAGGTTGACGGCCGATAGGGCTAGGTAGAGGCCACTGATGGAGCTGTGAGTCTCGTCCACCCCGAGCAGATGCAGCTGGTGGAGTTTGTGATAGACGAGGGCCGTGTGGGCATGGCTCTTACAGACGACGGTAGCCGGCTTCTCGGAGTCGCGGCGGAGACGGGAAAACCATCTGAAGAGCGGGAATTTGAAATAGGAAAGAGGGAATACGGTACCTGCCAATCCAGAGTCCATTTAAACAGTGGCGAATAATTTGCCAGACGACGGAGAGGAACATATCGAAGCCGGGAGACGGTAGAGGTCTCTCGAGGATCTGGAAATATATTTTTCGCCTAATTTCAAATTAAAAGAGCCGCTGGGCGCGCAATTGGCGCGCGCTATGGTAGGTGCAGATTAAAATGCATTTTTCTCCCGATCCTGATATCCAAATGAAATACTGAATAGATCATAATGTTCAGGAGAAAAAGACGAATTTTTTAAGCCCGAATAGACAAATAAGCTCACAATGAGGCATTCTTGGTACTGGCGCATGGCTTCCCGGGCATTTCCTGACTCGGCCTCTGTTCTAGCTCGTTTCCGCAGAGAGAGGAACGAATTCCAACTTTCTGACTTGAAATCCTGAATCATTTTCTCTTTGAGACCATATATTTCAAACCTGAACAGGTTCTCCATAGACTAGAAGTCGTGTCAGGACCCAAATGACCACGAGAATATTCACGAGCCATATAAATCCCGGCCGGATGATGTTCCTCTGCCACCATTCGCCGTTACTATAGTCGAAGACGTCATCCGTCTGAAAAATGGAGTGATTTAAAAGGAGGAGGAGGGATTACAGTACCTCAAGGACCCTTCCGTGGGGATGGGTATTGATCCGGTTGATCGGGTCCGAATCGGCGGCCGCTGAGGAGGCCAGAAAGCTGAGCGGGTTGAAGATGAGCATGGCAAACATCAGGCCGAACATTGTCACCCGGGATTGGTCCATTCTGGCTCGTTTGACACCGTGGAGGGGAAGAGGAGGCGAGCGGGGAGAAGCCTAAAGAAGAAAATTACTGTATCAGTCGTTACAGGACCATCTAGACGGTCAAAACGCTGGCTGTCTAACTGTGGCGGTCCCCAAGGGGGCCTAGCTCGTTTTTTTGGCAGTTTACCCACTTTTGAAGGATAAACTGGGATTTCTCTCGCTTTGTTGTCTAATTGTGGCTGTTTGTAACAAAAATTAGTCAGAGATCACATTGTTACAATCGTTGCAGGACCCATTATTCTTGCAAAAACAGCAAAAGAGTATTCTTAGCTGTCCGAGACTTGTTTTCAATTTTTGCCTCCGGTTTTCTTACTCTCTTGGTTCGCCTGGTCTTGCCCGAGCCACATGGTCATTACATCAAAATCAAAACAACCAGGGAACAGAAAAGAAATGGCCGAATGATGGCAAAATATCAGGAATGACGACTGACTGATCTCTGGCTAATGGAGGAGGTGAAAACAGCCACAAATAGACAGCTAGACAACAAGAAGCTACGCGAGGAAGCCACAGTTAGACAGCCAAACTAATTTTTACAAATTTTTTTATATTTTTGATGTTTAGAAACTTATTTACAAGAAAAATAATCATAAAAGTAGTTTCTAATATCCAAAAAGTTCAAAAAATCGAAAGAAAATGACGATTTGAGCAACTTGGCTGTCTAACTGTGGCTGTAGTGTCTCTCTAAACAGTCTAACTGTCTAACTGCGGCGTTCCTTCTCGTCTTTTAGAAAAAATAAAGATATTTTATTATAGATCACAGGTATTTGATGAGGACTTCAATAAAATATTTTGAGCATGACTTGAGCTGTATTTTTTAGGCACTGGGTTGTGTGTACTGTGGCGTATATGGCGTGTGGGGAGAGAAAAACTTTGGAATGGAATACAATTCTTCACGGGGATGGTGGCTAATTGTAGATTCCAAAGTTTAGCTCACTAACCGCTGTGGGTGACATGGCACTGGAGGAAGTGGCCGGACTCAGGGACATCGGCGACTGCGGCTGTGCGGGGATCTAGAAATTCGTCATTTTTAGGTCATTTTAAATTAATTTTTAGTAACTTTTTTCTGCTATAAACCTGTTATACACGCACCCGTACCATCAAGGGAAGAAAAAATATTGAAAACCCCGCTAAAGCGTGAAAACCCGACTTACTGCCGAGACTTTACGGGTACGGCGGCGGAAGCGCGCCACTTTGGATTCCAGCGGCGCCCGGGTCAAAAAATTCGCTTCATTTTTTAAAACTAGAATGGGTAGGAAAATCACCTCTATTCGATGAGCACGAAGAATTGACAAGAGCCGATCATTTTCATGCTTCAGGGAGGAGTTTTCAGCTTCTAGGTTGGCGATATGGTCGATGGCCTTCCTCAGCGTGGCAGACTTGCTCAACTGCAACTTTAACGCTATTTTATACAATTTTAATGAGTTTATAATAATTTAAATAGTAGTTTAATGTATAAAAACCAGTGAAAATGTAAAAAATAACCGAAAAATGGTGAAAAATCTCTTATTTTAGACCAATTTGTTCCCCTTTTGGGATTTTTCGCATTATCGGAGATTTTCTTCTCTTCTGGGTTACTGTAGCCCCTTTATTCTTGATATTTTTGATTAAATTAGCCTACTTTGTGTACCTTGGCATCCTCGCCGGCCAACATGCTCTTCAAATGTTGTATTCTGTCATTTATCGAGCAGCGGTACTTCTTCTCTATCAGGTTGTGGGCTGTCCTTCTCTCCGTCTTCGGTCCTTTTCGCACCGGGACCCCGTCATCGTCGTCCATGTCGTCCCCGTCGTCGTCTTCATCCTCTGTCCATTTCGGTCGTTGAATACTTGCGTGGCGGGACCCGTCGTGTTCTTTTGTTACCCGGGTAGCCACGGCGGAGGGCCGGGCCCGCGGCTCCGCCGCCGGGGCGCCTCCTTGTTTGTTTTTCAACTTCTCCACGTCGCTAGGTGACATGTTCATCTGAAAATAGAAATATTTATTTAATTTTATATTTAAAAAATATAGAAAAATGAATTCCTGTCATTTCCAACTCCCCTGGCCCAGATCCGTCCCCTTGCAGCCGTAAAATCTCGGCAGAATTATTTATTTTATGCAAAGCTAGACGTTCTTCCAATTCCTCCTGCTACCGAGATTTTACGGGTGCAGTAATTGCTAACACGGCACCGGATTCCTGTGTTTTGGTCGCGCCACATCTGAAAGAGCCACAGTTAGCACTCCCTGTGGTGGCTGAACCACCTAGAAGGTTAATTTGGCCCATCTAGATCGTTCCAGATCTTTAAAATTACCCATTTTGCTGCATTTTCCACATGAAATACTTCAAAAAGAGCAGGAAACGTACCAGCATGCGGATGAGCTCCTCCTTAGTGTTGGACGTCTTTCTCGGGTTATCCGGCGGCGAGTGGGGATTTTCTACTTTCACCGGGGTGTGCATAAATGGCTAAAATGTCTAGATTTATACTCTAAAAAGGGAGAGAGCCACCTTCTGTTCGTGATATTCCGGCGACATTTGCGTGTCGACGTACATCGCCGGCGGGGACATGACCTGTTGTTGGTGAGGGTGTGGCTGCATTGCAGGGGCGGCAAGTTGTTGGGCCTGAAGCTAAGATTATAATTTTTTGAACTAGAGGATACTGTAGAATGGTGGGTGCCTAACTGTGGTACTATGGCTGGCTGTGGTATTGTGGCTGTCTGACTGTCTAACTGTGGCGGATACATAGAGTAACCTCTGGATTATATAACCAGACCTTTAAAAACAACCGAAGAGCCGAAAAAATAGCCCAGATAGCCGTTTATCCCAAAAAATGGCTCTAGTCGACTTCGCGCGCCCGCACCCGTAAAGTCTCGGCAATTGAATCCATTTTTACCGGGGGCGCGTCCCCCTTCATTCTCACCGTGCTGCCGAAATTTTACGGGTGTGGGCGCACGCGAGAAAGTCCCCTTTTCTATTTCAGACTTCAGAGAACCCCTCCCGTGTTGTTCTTTTCCGTTCAGGAACCACAGATCTGTCGGCGGCACATTAAAAGTCACTGACTGTCAATCGGCTTTTCCCTGGTGTCTCCCTCGCCTTATCTCTACAACCCGGCCGATTGTTATCCGTATTTTTAAGCAGCAGACCCTGCAGACTGATGACCCAACCACTATTTGAGATAAAAAGTCCCGGGAAGGGAAAAAAGAGCCCTGCTGGAAGCGATGACACCGTTCACGCGAAATGCTGGGAACAGTTGATTTCTGTTCTCGGTTGGGCGTTCTTTAGGGTCATTTACAGATCAAAAAATGATCAGGAAAGCCAGTAGAAGGGTCTGAAAAGGTAGAAAACAATCGAAAAAGGTCTAAACTTCGAAAAAAAGAATGGACAAAAGTAGTAATACAGTTATTTTCCGTCTAAATACGCCAAATTATGTCTGCTAAACGGCGGGCGCGCCAATTTTCAGCCTTCTTGTGGGTTGCATGACATTTACAAGCTGTAATTTTATGTTTTCATTGCGTAGAAATAATTTTCCATTGTTACAGTAATCCCCCTGGGTCTTCCTGGCTTTTTCTGTTGTTCTCCCCCCGGTTTCTTCGTTATCTGATGAAATATTCCCGAGATCAAGAGTCAGCATAGGGCGGCGTTCCTCCCCTTGTTCAAATGTCCACTAAATCATTCCCCCCATATTTTGGAGAGCAAAAAAAATATGGAATTTCTCCCATTTATCAGAAGTCAAGCCCCCGTTATCTGGCAAAAATCACGGCCAACAGTACTTTGTCCCAGTTTTTCTCCTGGAAATGGCATCTCTAATCAGTGCCGTGATTTGTTTTTGACTAGCAGTGATTTGAGCAGGAGAAGAACTTTGCCCAAATAAATCAGAAACATCAGAAAAATCTTGGGAAAACGGGGAAAAATTGCATGGAAACTTTGGACAGAGAGAGAGCAAAGGGTTACGGTACTGGATAAGGAACACAACTAGACAGTTAAACAGCGATTAGCGCCACAGTTAGACAGTCAAATTCCCTAGGGGAGATCTGAGATACAAGAAAAGGTGGAAGAGCGAATTTGCCGGGAGGTTATAGGGACCACAGTTAGACAGGCAAAACTTCCAATTTTGAGTACCACCTCAGTTAGACAGCCGGTAGCAAACAGAGAGCCAGAGAGCCAACTTACAAGAGATCCTGGCTGATACTGATGTTGTTGTTGTTGTTGGTGGTGGTGGAGGGAGGGGAGCATCCTCGCCGTTCCGTTCAGATTACAGCCGTCGATGTCGAGATTTGGCGGGGAGAATTTGATATTTGAATAGAGTTCATTATGGGGAGGGGAGTCGGACTGGAGCAGGGAAACGATCGAGCCAATCTCCCGCGATCTAAATGTTTTTTTGAATATAAAAATAGAAAGAAGGACTCACTTTACGGGATCGTAATATTCCTGAGGGGGGCTGTGTTGATTCGGACGGGGATAAAGGTTATGGTAGGAGGAGGAGGGCTGCTGGGAGTGCCAGGACGAGCCGAGGCCGTAGGACTCGTCCATTTGGATTACTGCTGAAATTGGATTGATTTTGAGAGAGTTAGGAGGATTTTAAAGGTCTATAGGATTGTCTATCATATTTAAATTAATAAAAAAAGTCGCTATGGGAGCCTAGAAACCCTGAATGAGGAGCTAGGGGGTGCGCTCTTTGAATTGGCGGCCTATAACTCGGGAACAAAGGCGAATTTCGACCTGGTCTCGAATGGAGAATAATTCCACAGTAAGTGGAGATCATATTAAAGGTCTGTATTACTTTAAAATCCAATAAAATAATCGTGGAAGGACCCACGGAGCCTGACAAGAGAATTCAGCCGCGCTGACCGTAAATTGAGGAACAAAGAGGATTTCTGTCTGGTCTCGAGAAGATAACGTCTACAGTAACCGGGTTACGGTATTTACAATTAGGAAAACTTACAAAACGTTCGTTGTAGGACCATCTAGCTCTTTATAGAAGAAGTTAGATGGGACTTCCCCAAGGGCGACTGACCTCCCCGCGATAAGGGGGAAAAGCCCCCTACTTCACAGAACACGTCCACGAAATATTCCCCCCAGGTTAGTACATAATAAGATAAGAAAAGAAGACAGTGACGAAGTGATATTTACTCTTTTCTGATGCTGGTTTGGAGCTGGGGAAGGGAGAAAGAGAGCAGAACACGGGAAGCGGTCCGGTGACCAGAGAACTGGAGAGGAAAGGTCAACCGGGGGAAATGAATGGATCCTGACGAGTTTATCAGCCAATTTTTTAGCTTTTTTTCTCTAGTTTTATAGCTGCTGAGATAGGGAGAACGGAAAAGTAGTTTGGAGACCTGTTTCTCGGAAAAAAAAACTTCTGAAATTGACTGGGAAGTAGGGCTTCTCGGTCCAGTTTAAATACCGCGGATTCGACGGCTTTATGGAGCCACGGTGGTAATTAGGCAAAAAGGAATCGTATCTATTTTGTAGAGCAGAGTTTTCTGAATATTTTGAACCTAGGAATCGCTGGTTTCCATTAACCCCGCGCAATTCATAAGACATCCATATGGGGGCCAAAAAACATAAATTGTCTCGAGGTACCGTAACCTAGAGGAAAGACGCCCGTTCTTGCCTCCTTCTGGCCTCTCCAAAAGCCCAAATTTAAGAATATTCGGTAATAAAATATAAACAATAAATGTACACTGTCAAATAAATCGATACTGTTAAAAAAATCCAGATCTTGGTAACTAAAAACGAGCCAATGAGTCACAAAAGAGCTTCATCCCTATCTTTTCTGTTGTTATTCTTTCTCATCCGTATTTTTGGATTTTACAGCCAATTTTTCAGAGAAATAAGTCGGATTGTAATGCGTCTGAGTTGGATACGTCATGAAATGTGAATATAAACAAGAATTTTGGAAGAAAAATAACAACAATTGAGAGATGACGGGTCGTTTCGCCTTTCTGAAGGTCTACCCGCCCCCGCGCCTTTTTGATCCCTTCCTGGGATTTAATTATGGCTTAAATTGGTTAAAAACCAAGAATTCTTTAAATAGACCTTTAAAATAGATGTGAAATTAATCAAAAGAACGAGTGGGATAGAGCAAAAAGTGGCAACAGGCTCCGTCCTCGATAGTCCGCTTCCCTGCACCCGTAAAGTCTCGGCAGGTGGATCTTCTTTATTCAAAACTCTTACAAAACTGTCTCGCCTTTATACCTTTGTTTTGCCGAGAATTTACGGGTGCAGGGGATTAGACTATCGAGGACGGGGCCATCTCCGAGCTGACGGCTAATCTTGGGCTCCTAGAGCGAATTTGGGGGAAATAAGTAGGAGTAAAATGAGTCTGTCTGTAGTCTATCAATAGCATGTATCTGTCCTCCCCTCCCTCCCCCTTGTCGTCATGTTTTGAACTGGATGAACCGGCTCGTGACCCTCTCTCCCAGGAGGGCCTGTCTCCTCCCTCGGGTCTTCCCCAAGGTCTACCTCCACGTGGCGATAAGCAGAAGGGGCGAGAAGGGAGAAAATACTGTGGAAGGGAGGAAATGAGGATCCGGGAGGCTCTTTGGGATAAAATGAAGGGAATTCAACTGCGTAGACCGTTTGATACGCAGCCAAAGACGAAAAATGAAGCAAAGGTCTTCTAGAGAGCAAATTTAAACAGAAAACTCGAAAAATCCATAATGATCGCGAGAATTAAGTTGAGAGAGGAAACGGATACTGTAGCCATGAGGAGGACCAAAATTTAACTGCGTAGGGCGTTTGATACTCAATTGAAGGAAGAAAATAAAGAAATCGAGTAGGAGGAAAGCTTTTCTCTTCACAGAAATTGAGTGCAAAGGAATTGAAGCCCAGAAAAGGGAGCAAAAACCCTATGGGGCCTTCTCTAGGTCATTTTTCAAGGAAAAAATAGAGAAATTTAGCTGCGTAGCTCATTAGATACTCAGTTAGATTACGGTAACAGAACTCACCGCTAATATCATCCAAATTGGTGTCCAGCGACAGGAAGGGATCGTTCATTGCCGCATCGTTGAATGAATAATCCATATTTTCTTGAAATTTTCTTTTATTTATTGTTTTTTTTCTCCTGTTTGTCACAAAATCATCGGGTTAATATTTGTTTCTCTCTGAAAAGTCAGTTCTTTTTGATAATAAACGAAGAAATGGAAAGTTTCAAGAGATGCGTCAATGTTGAGCAATAATGTCACCATGAGGACAAGCTGGCTAGTGGAAAGGGGGCTATATAAGATAAAGGAAGAAATGGGTGGAAAGGAAGCGGAATTTCGTCTATTTTCTAAGTATAATTTTTTTTCTTATATAATTTCCCTGCAAAAAATTACATTTTTACTCATATTTTATGAACAGACGGCAGTTTCTCGTTCAACACTCGTTTTTCCCCCACTTCTCTCCATTTTTGATTCTTTTTCACTCAATTTTTGCTACTTTTGCCATTTTGTTAGCAAATCTTACTCTAATTATCAAAAAAATTAGAAGAAATGTTGAAAAAGTGGCAGAAACTGGCTGTTCTTTCCTTTTGCCGTATGACGACTTGCGACCGCCTTGATGCCGCTTTTATTTTTGGAAAAAGAAGAAATCAATGAATTTTTCCTACTGTTATATGGTGTAAAATGGTGAACCAAACTGTGTAATGTAGAATAGGAACGGGGGAAGATTGAAAAATTGCGAAGAAATAGAAGAAATTCAACGGAGAGGCATTGCAAGAAGCCGGTTGCAGGAGACGGGAAATTGAGGGTTTCTCAGCTCGATTTTTACACTCTCAGGTCAAGAGTCAAAGATTAGACAAGGAAACGTCAATGCCTTGGGGCTAAAAATAGCATAAAAGTAGAGAATAAAGAGATTTTGGACATCGAAATAAAAAAAGTTGGCCGATATCATGAGCTTTGGAAATAAATTCCAATTTTGATCTATTTCTATTATTTCTTCTCTTCCAATTGTATGGTAAAAGTCACACAAAACCTAGTAAAAAGCTATAAAAATTGATTAGAAATATTCCAGGAAGAATATTCCAAAAACAATGAGTTCAAAGCTAAAACGCTACGGAGACAGCAACCGATCGGCTGAACCTCGCGAAGATATCAATTGGGATCAATTTCAGCACCAGATATGAGGATTAAAGAAACGGTGAGTTCTTTTATGTTTTTAAAAGTTAGAAAATAAAAAAGAACCATATAAGGAATAGAGACTGGAGTGGGGGTGATGTCATACTGTGACTGGGGAATATTTGACTCACGGTTCATGCTAGTCTTATGATCAGGAAGAAAGTTGTGAAATAGAGTATCTGGTATCAAAAGTTTTGTACCGGAATTAAAAATAGTTTTTGATTTCAGTCAAGAGATCGATAAGAGTCGAGAGGGAGACAGGGGGGCCTGACCCACGTGGGGGGAGGACAAAACAACCCGCGCGTGAATTAGTCACACACACGTTGAAATTTTTACTACGATGGGAGGGAAGACAACTGGGAAGGGGGAAGAAAAGAGATGGCAAAAAGTGCAGACGGAGGGGTTCTCGCCGGGTGGGTAAACACGGGGTGACGAGGGAGAGCCACAGCGTGACCACCACAATGGCAGCAAGGGGCAACAGGTGCTGCTGGGGCTCTTTTTCACTCGAGGGGGCATTTTTTTCTTCTAGAAATTCATTTCAATAGTCTGCAATTTCTCAATTAGCCATCTAGCTGGAGGAAGGCGCCTTTTCTGTGGCGAGCACTACTGCTTGGGATTACTGTATCTCCAGGAGATAATGTTTCCCAGACAGCAGCAGCACAAAAAATCAAATACGAAACACAACGGTTCACGATAACGGAAAAATCACAATAAGAACAGCGGAAAGAGCTTCAAAATGGATACAATCACAATTAGAGAAAAATAATAGCAAAAAGATAGGAATACTGTAGTTTTGAACTTCAAACCAGGCTGTAAAAATAGATGAGAGCGGTAGCCGGTCATAAAAATGGAGAAGAGACCTCCGGAAGCGAAAAGTTTTGAGACAAGAGCGAAAGAATGGAAGAGACAGAGAGAGAGGTTGATAAGATGTACTGTGTGCCAGTGACCGGATACCAGCCAGTCTGGAGTTTTTTTAAATTTCGAATATGATAAGAATGATCATTTTTTATAATATAAGTGAGAGAAAGAGCTTTACAATGACTGCCCACTGGGCGAGGCGGTTATCTTTTGCCTGTGCTATTGACTAGCTACTCGGAAAAGGCAATATTTGTTTTCTCAAGCATTCTTTAGACTAATAATCGTTGTTTTACATTTTAGAAGTTAAAAACATTGTATTATTTGCATCAAATGTATGATAATTGGATAAATTAGTTTTGTCAAAGCTGTCACAATTAATTAGGCCGCAGGATGCACTTTTTGTTGTGGGTTACTCGTAAATTTGGCTTATTTACTTATTTTGAGAACGTTGATAACAACGATATGTAGCTATTCTATCTGAAACGAAAGGATAATATTGTAAGAAAAAGAAAAAAAAGGCATGTTACACAGCGTAATTGTGGCTACAGCTGTCGCTGTACCGCTCGCAGCTTCAGAGGTCAAGAATAGCAAGAATAAAAAGAAGTAAAGAACTAAAGAACAAAAGTACAAAAAATTACAGTCTGGGAATTCGGAATTTCTTTTTTTCGCTCCTGTCGGACACGACAGGAGAAGGCGCGGGTGAGATAGAGAGAGCTTTGATCAAAGAGGAGAGAAAAACGAGAGAAATGTGTTGTTAAACTGGTCTTTTCTGTCTGCCATTTCATTCCGGGGTCAAAACCCACCCGACAATCAATATAATCAGAAGAAGAAAAAGAAGGGGTCGTCTTTTGATATGGGCGAGCTTTTTGCTCATCGGCGGCAATAACTGACTGATAAGGGGGGCTGATTGACAGCTCAGCAGAATTTCGGCTGTCTCGATGGCTCTGTCAAGGAATTGTTATTCCTCTGCCAACTTCTAGGAGTCATTGGTAAAGCGAGAAAGCGATAGGAAACAGATAGCAAAAGATCAGGAATCGAGGACAAGAGAAATGGAGTTAAGCTGTCTTCTCTGCTCTAATCCGCATGGATGGTCTGTGACGCTGCTTCATGGCTAATTACTAGCGCCATTGCAACAGAAATTCAAACAGTTTCCACGCATCACTTATTTTTGTCGAGTTTACGAGTTGATCTTCTTTTTCATCGTGTTTTTCATTTACAGTTGTTGCTATTTTTGTGTATACTAATCGAGTATTAATCTTGTGACTGCCCTATATAACAGGAACAAATGCTAATTCACGTATAACAGCATTAGTCAATATATTGGCAGAAGGAGTACCAACACCAACCGCTTTTTACGTTCTCATATTCTTATATCTTACACCTTACAATTACAGTCAACGTAATCAATAATCTTGAGAAGAAAGCTGTATATGGACGCAAATTATACATTTACTCTGCAGGAAAATATATCGCGGCAATAAAGGGAGGTGTAAATGTGTTTTAGAAGCTAACGGAGCTATTTGCCGTGTTTTCAGGATGTTTTGGATACTCATTGCTCTTTTTTATAAGGGCAGTGCTTTGACTGATAAGCACATGAAGTTTGACGCTAATTCACGGGTACTGGCTGCAACCAGGCATGAGCCCTCGTTGATTTCTTTCGCAGTGCATCGAAAAGCTTTGTTTGGACGCTTTTTTATTGCTTCTCCTTGCAAATAGGAAGTACTGCAACACGTATTCGTCAAAGCTAAACTGTAGCGCGTTCGTTCAATTTTTTTTTCTGAGGCTTAGAACGCGTAGCTACTTCTGCCATTCTTAGCTCACTGCAGTGTGGTTCTTGCAACTGTTGGGTGTGGGAGAAATAAGTGCAAAAGTGAAGTCAAAGGAACAAAGTTTCCAGTCCGAAAAGGCCGCAAATGTTCTCAGCGCGATAGGGGCTGCTGGCGGAAACCTTTAAACCCGTTGACTCGGAAATTTTCGCTTGTTCTTGGTATTCTTTGAATACTCGTCAATTTTTTATTTTTTTTATCCTTTTCCAATGTCATAAATTTTTATGAGAGAAGATTCGTTATTTTCAGTAGCCACCTTATATGCAGTCATTTTCATAACTAAGCGGCCGACAACCCATTTTAGGATTTTGCGTCATCTCTCTAAATTATAATCATTTTTTATTCTTCTTTTTGGGTATATCTTTTCATTTCAGGATGTCTGCTCCAGCCGGTGGTACCGAGGATGCGGCCGATAGAAATGTCGAGATGTGGAAGATCAAGAAGCTTATCAAGAGCTTGGAGATGGCTAGAGGGTTGGTATTTTCGTTGTTCTCCAAAAAATAGTTCGTCTAAATTCACCTTCAGAGTTTATTTGATGCTATATTTTGATTTCAGAAATGGTACCTCTATGATTTCTCTCATCATTCCACCAAAAGATCAAATTGCCCGGCTCCAAAAAATGTTGGCTGATGAATATGGAACTGCTTCAAACATCAAATCTCGAGTGAACCGGCTTTCGGTACTAGGAGCTATTACTTCCGTACAAGGCCGCCTAAAATTGTACAACAAAGGTTTTTTTTAAATGTGTATTGTTTCATTAATTATATTTAGTGCCGCCGAATGGCTTGGTCGTGTATTGTGGAACCATCATCACCGACGAAGGAAAGGAGAAGAAGGTCAACATTGATTTTGAACCTTTCAAGCCGATCAACACTTCTCTTTACCTTTGCGATAACAAATTCCACACCGAGGCACTTCAAGGTTGAATTTATTTTTTTGTAGTTCAACCGATCAAATTTAGGTCTACTCGCCGATGATAATAAATTCGGATTTATTATTATGGATGGAAATGGTTCACTTTTCGGAACTCTTCAAGGAAACACTCGCGAAGTTCTACATAAGTTTACTGTTGATTTGCCAAAGAAGCACGGTGTGTCACCATGGTGGATATTATAGCATTTTTCGTATTCAGGTAGAGGAGGTCAGTCCGCTCTCCGCTTCGCTCGGTTGCGTGTTGAGAAAAGACACAATTATGTCAGAAAAGTAGCCGAAACAGCTGTGGAAATGTTCATCAGGAATGATAAAGTAAGCTATAAATATTTTTGATAATATTTTCATTAGGTAACAGTTGCCGGGTTGATTTTGGCTGGTAGTGCTGACTTCAAAACTGAGCTTGGACAATCCGATATGTTTGATCAACGGCTGCAAGCTAAAATTGTGAAGACGGTGGATATTTCATATGGAGGAGAAAATGGATTCAATCAAGCTATTGAACTGGCCGCTGATGCCTTGGCAAATGTGAAATTTATTCAAGAAAAGAAATTGATTGGAAGTTATTTTGATGAAATCAGTCAGGTAGATCTTTTTCTATTTATTTATTTTTTATGATGTTATAGGATACTGGAAAATATGTCTTCGGTGTTCGGGACACCCTCACCGCTTTGGAGATGGGTGCTGTTGAAACCCTCATTTGCTGGGAAAACCTGGATATCGTCCGGTACAAACTAAAGAATGCCGCCGGTCTTGAAACCGTTCTAAATCTGAAGCCGGATCAAGAGAAAAATAAAGAGCACTTCACCGATAAGGATTCTGGAGCTGATCTTGAAATTGTTGAAACTATGGCCCTTCTTGAATGGCTCGCCAACAATTACAAAGTTAGCAATTCCACTTCTATTTGTTATTAATGTTTTCTTTTCAGAATTTCGGTGCAACTCTAGAAATTGTGACAGATAGATCACAAGAAGGAGCCCAATTCGTTCGAGGCTTCGGAGGCATTGGTGGTAAGTCGTTTGTTATTTTTTACATTCTTTTTCATTTTTTTAGGTCTTCTTCGTTACCGCGTTGACATGGCTGCCGTTGATTTAGCTGACGAGCTCGACGACATTAACCTTGATGACTATTGATTGCGGGCGGCGGCTGGAGGTGATTGGCCCTCTCCAATTCAATCAATTTACTTTTGTAATCTCTCTCTTAAAATTTCTAATAATTCTACTCGTAGAACAACCTCCTTATTCGTAATTTTTCATTTTTCGGATAGTTTAAATTCCCCTCCCAATCATTCTCCCAGCCGCCGTGCCGTCGACCAGGACGCAGTCGATCCTGCAATATCGACTTTGCGCAAGTCTGTACAGCCGTGCGCCTCGGTAAAGGGTTAGTTTTTAATTGCTTGTTTTTTTCTCTAACCATTTGTGTTCGCACTAACGCTTGTTTGCTTTCAGGAGAGGAATTGCACTATAACCTTGTCCCGTTATTTTTCTGTAGTTTATTGTCTTTCGTTTATGTTTTAAGCCGCTCTCTGACACATCATGTGGTGTGATTTTTAGCTTTCTTTTGTTATGATAATAATAGTAAGCCTATTTATTACGGCAAGTATTGTCTAAGTATTCGAGCTTTTTAATAGTAAAGCTTGTTTTTATAGCACCGTGACTAACAAATCATGTTCACCATTGAGGCAATCTCTCAAAATTGAAATTTCAGGTGGTTTTCGGGTCCCCTCTTCCACCGATTGGAATGCAATGTTGCCTACTGGTGCCCTGCTGGTATGCAAGCTAAAAAATTTCCACAGTGGTTTCTGTAAAGCTGTCCTTCTCTTTCTACTTGGTTATTTCAAACAATTTATTGTCTTTGTCACTTCGTATTGCCACGGTGATGGTTGTTCCAATAAAACATCCCAATGATGATGAATAAATATTATCCTGCTACCCATTTTTTATTTTCTTCTTATGGCTTCGTGTTCGCTTCGAACAAAGTATTTATTAGAGCGGACCAATTAGACATAATTATGGTCGGTTTCCAATCGAAAAGCCGCGGCTATAGCGCTAAAGATTAATTCTGTAACCTCGCGCGGGTGCGAGAACTTATTTCCGCGCGCCTCTCGGAAATTAGTTCTCACCGTTCCAGTTTCACTATGTTTCTTCATATTTTGTGTTATCGTTCTATAGGGAGATTATAAGGTAAGTATCCGGGGGGCTGTGCCCCCCGGACCCCCTGCTTAGTGGCTCCTCGTCCACATGTCTCCTTCGGAGCCTTTATTTGGGAGGGGGTATCCGCTGAAAATAACACAAAATATGAAGAAACTGGAACGGTGAGAACTTATTTCTGCGCGTCCAGAGGGGTGAGAACTTATTTCCGTGCCCCAAACGGACTATACAACAAACAACTGTGGAAGATGTCTCGATTCTTCTTTTTTTCAGTTAAAATTTTTGCTTATTTTCAGTGATGGAAAACTATGTGCCATCAGATCAAGAAGAGATAATAGAAGCGTCGCCCCCATTTCCTTCGCCGTATACCGAAGGAGTTACTGTAATGAAGCTGAAGAAGAACACAAAATTCGGGCACATCCTAGACCATGCCAATAAGCAATTTGAAGACGAGACGGTGAGACATGTCATCTTCGAGGGAGTTGGCGACGCCGCAGACAAGTGCATCTCATGTGTGGAAGTCTTCAAACGCAATTCACAGGTGGGTAACTTTTTCTATATTTTTTTCTAATTTACAAGTATGCCTCCGACCGTCTTCGACGGCGGGGTTAACAACTGGGTCGAAAAATAGTCGACAGCGCCGGCTCCCCCTTCCCAAAGAGCTGTTCTAGTAATTTTCTTGTCGAATAACCTTTGACAGTCAGATAAGGTTAGCCGGTGGAAACTTTCTGCTTCTCTCTCATTTGACCGGTCAATCCGTACAGGCGACAGGTCATACAGACAGACAGACAGACAGACATCTGCCCATTATTAGGGTAGGATAAAAACAAAGACGGGACTTAAAGTCATTTATTCTCGAATTTTTTTCTAATTGTTATATCCAATGGCGAGGGACTTCGTTACCCTGATGGTATTGGAGGCTTCGAAGAGGGCGTGGCTGTACTTCGTGCCACCCTCTACCACGACGTAGCGCACCTCGATGCGATCATTGTCGGGAATTTTCTGCTGCTCCGGAATGCCGTTGAAATTGACTGTGACCTTGACATCCTTTTCCGGCTCGAGGACACCATTTGTCGGCTTGAAGAGGAAAGCATCCAGGTTGTTCGTCTTGATACACCAGGCCACGTGCTTTGGGCCGACATTCTTCACAACCACACTATAGACGCCGGCCAGATTGAAGGGGCCGTTGATCGTGAGGCGCACCTTGGGGACTAGAACCACGTATTCGTTCGGCTCCATGGCCTTCTTCAGCTGGTGATGTTGCTGCTTCGGCATCGGCGTCTCGTCGTGCTTCTTCTTGACCGGGGCCGTCTTGCCGTCAGACTTGGTGGGAGTCGCGCCCTGGCCGGAGAGCTTCTTCACAACAGAAGAACGGCCATTCACAGTAGGCGGGGTCCTGGCAGAGCGGAA
The DNA here is from genome assembly GCA_932521035.1 of Oscheius dolichura. Classification (NCBI taxonomy): domain Eukaryota; kingdom Metazoa; phylum Nematoda; class Chromadorea; order Rhabditida; family Rhabditidae; genus Oscheius; species Oscheius dolichura. The sequence goes on along the minus strand of OW051494.1, from coordinate 952,046 downwards.
TGTCTGCTGACGAGCGTCGTCCATTGTAGCAGGCGGCGGAGAGACGCTTACAGTGTCCGAAACACGGGGCCTGCACTTCATCGGCGGCGTCATCTGAAGATTTCTCTCCTGCTGTTGGTTTGGCGGCGGCGTGGTAGCTGGCGGACGGGCAACGGCGTGGACAGGAGTTGGCTCGGTTTGAAGCAGATGATTTCCAACGACTTCCTTCCTCCAGTCGGGAGCGTTTCGCCACAGCGTCTTCTTCAAGTGCATATCACGTTCCAGGATCATAACACGGCCGGCACAATTAGCATTCTCGATCATGTAGACGCCGTCGTGTTCCGAGGGAGGCAGAACCCATGGCGTTTTTTTCATCTGCCGCTGCAGCTCCAGGCTATGGGCGGCGGCACCGCCTTGGCTGTCAAACGTCAGCACGATGGCCTCCTTTCTGGACACGGCGTCGGTCGTTCTGGTAGAACTGTAGATCGACTCCACGTGGAGGGCAGTGTCCTGGTTGGCCAGACGGGCGTGGCAGACACCGTGGATCGGGTGGTAGTGATAGGCTGAAGTCTTTCCAGCCAGGGTGAGCTTCGACTCGCGACGGATGAAAATGGCGCGGCGGCTCGTCAGCACAGACAATTCCATCAATTCCATGACATCTTCGCCATCGGTAAAAGCTTCTATGAAGACTTTTCCATCCTGAAAGTGCAATAAGTAGGTAGTTAGTAAAATAATTAGTATACTTTAGTTAGTAAAAGCAGTGAAAATCATAAAGCGGTCAGCGTTCATTTTATGGACTAAAATACTTACCATTGCCTTCATTTCATCGACCTCCTGGAGCAGTTCCATCTCGGTAAAATTCTTCGGCATGACAATCATCTGGCTGTCGATCACCAGCCGATTCTCCTCGAAATAGTACGCACAAGTCGTTTTGACCTTCAGCTCCTTGTCCACAATCAGCTGGTAGTCGTCGTGCTTCTTCTCCAGCTCCTGGGCAGACTTAGTTCCAACGAAATTCCACGAGTGATCGACATTTTGCCCGTGCCGGTTCCAGACATCAGGAATAAGAGGCATCTGCTGCGACAGCAAACTGCCTGGACTGGTGCTACGGTTACGAGGAACGGCAGTTAATGGACTGGCGGTACGGCTACGAGGATGGAAGGGGCTGTAGATTTGGCTGCGAGTAGTCAGGAAAGGGCTCCGGACTAGGGAGAGTGTAGAGTCATTTCTCAAGATTCCTCCAGGACTGCTGCTAAGATCGCGAGAAGGAGTACGCGGAATTGAACCATCCGGAGTCCTCAACAAGGAGACGCTCGAGTTTTGGTACGCCTTCGGCTTTCTGTCGCGGATCCTCGAGCGGGACGGGCGGTCGCTTTCAGAAGCAGACGAGGCCGAAGAACTTGAACTGGTCTAAAAATTTTAAGATTTCTGCAAAAAGTAGGCGGTTACCTCAGAGCGGCCAGTGTCATAGCGGAAATCCGATGAGCGAGAGGAGCTGGTAGATCGGCTGCGGCCACTTGAGCTGGATGAGCCGCTTCGACTGTCACTACGGCTAGAAATGAAGCGGGAAGACGAAGAATCGCGGCTCCTTGGGGTACGAATAGATCCAGAGCGGCTTCTTGCGGTGCGAAGAGGAGCAGAGCGGCGTCTCGAAGTACGGAGAGGCATCGAACGGCTCCTTGGAGTGCGAAGAGGGGCAGAGCGGCGTCTCGGAGTACGGAGAGGCATTGAACGGCTTCTTGCGGTGCGAGTAGGGGCAGAGCGGTGCCTCGGAGTATGGAGAGGCGTAGAACTGCGCCTGGATCCACGAGACGACCGGATACTCGAGGATGAGTTAGTAGGGCTCAACGAGAGAGCGTAATCACAGCTTACTCCATCACATTGGGAGCGCAGGTTGTAGTCGTTACTTCTCGACCTATTCCTTGGAGATCGGCTGCTACTCTAAAAACTTGTGATTTTCGATGGCAACGAAAATCAAAATTACCGAGGAGCGGTAGTTAGACATCCCACTGGTCGGGGATGTAGTAGAAAGAATGAATGAAAAATTACTTGAAACTGGATTACCTTTTTACCAGTTATTTATTGACAAGTAAAAACTTGGTAAATTATTCAAATGTTTTTTTTTCAGATTCCTCTGTACCAATGGAATACACTTCAAACAGCAAGGAAAACAGTATTTTGGGATCCGATTATCGAGAATTTGGACAGGTAATTGATTTGTCTGTAAAATTACTACAAAATCAATTGTTTTCAGGCTAAAAGTGACAATAGAAACTCCAGTTGTATATATTCTCATATCTAAAGATCCATTTCCTGTAGAACATCAATGTTTGAGCATGCAATCTACAGACCCAAATGAAGTAAGGCCACAGCAGAAAAAGCGACCGAAGAAGAGACAAGTAGGAACAATTATTTTACTCTTACACTATTTTATATTTTAGGGAGGTTCTTTAGTGAATAAGTGGGACCGACCAGACAAATCGGAGCTTCCTAAACTAGGACGAGAACGTCAAGCTGTACTGAAGGATATCAAAGCGGACGAGTGATTTTCAATCATGTTGCCAACGTTGTTATAAATGTTCAAAGTTTATTGGGTATATATAAAATAAAATCGTGTACAGTAACATTGGAGATTGTGGAAGCAAATTAGACGACTTTGTGCCCCTTCTTAGCCAGTTCTTCTTTCAATTGCTTGGAAAATTCGCTTTCGTTAGTCTCATCATCCCAATTGTCTTCCCACACGTTGACATCATCATCTTCGGCGTCATCAGCCTTCTCTGCCCATTCCTAGTTACAAAGCAATTCAGAAAGGAAAGCAATTCTACCTGTACAGGGAATTCTTCAAATTCCTCATCATCTAATGTCTTCTTGGGCGTTTCCTTTTTGGGAGCAGCGGCAGTAGTCATCTAAACAAGATTATAGAAAAATGTATTCAAGCAGTTAAAAGGAGAAGATACCGAAGATGAAAGTAATGACATCAAATCTAGACGATCCTGAAAACCTCGTGAACTGTTAGAGTACATTTGAGGAATCCGATGGCCCCCTTTTCCGGTTCAAATGTAGCGCCACTGCAGGGTTCAGGGCGCTGCGTCGTTACGGTTTTTACCCATTTTTGCCATTTTTACATTTTCATTTTTGCCCAGTTCTATAGTTGTTGTGTTGTGTTCATGTATTCTTCGAATTTCACATCTTCTTCATAACTCTTCCATCTTATCGTTTGCAGGTAACATGGCACCCAAAGGAGCGGATAAGAAGACATCGGCCAAGGCCTCTGTGGCCAAGAAGGTAGCCAAAGCTGTTGAGAGCAAGAAGAAGGTCGTCAAGGGACAGAAGGTACTACACAAGAAGAAGGTCCGCACTTCTGTACATTTTCGCCGTCCTAAAACACTGAAAGTCGCTCGTAATCCCAAGTAAGTAATTTCATAATGTTGCGATTTAGTAATGATGGTTGCAATGCCATTTACACATGTATAGCGTTTAGCTGAAGTATCATGTTTCTTACTTGCATTTTACTTCTATGTACGATTTCTTAATGTAGACGAGCTGAGGAGAATTGCTTCTAAACTGTAATCTTTCGAAGAGATGCAATGAACTTGGAGAAACATTATTAACGAAGACGATTTATGGACTTCCTGGTGATTCAACATTTGATTGAATACATCTCAATTGAAACAACAAGGAGATTTACTTAGCAGCATGAGAAGTGCTAGAAGTAGAATAAGCAAAGATACTTTAACTAAGCGCTATGCATGTGTAAATGGAGTTGCTTGTTTCGTCTTTCCAGTGATTGTTATTGACTTCTCTGAATTTTTTTGTCAACTAATTTTTCAGATATCCACGGAAGAGCGCTCCTGCCCGAAACAAGCTTGATCTTCATACGATCATCAAGTATCCTTTGACTACCGAGTCGGCCATGAAGAAGATCGAAGATCAAAACACATTGTGTTTCATCGTTGATGTCAAGGCCAATAAGCATCAGATCAAGGAAGCCATCAGCAAATTGTATCAGATCAAAGTATTAAAGGTAAGTTGTCTTTATTCACAGTATTTATGGAATTGGTTTATCTTCATCTCTTCCATCTTTTGTAGGGATGGGGTTGTTCCAAATCTGTTTTTAGTTTCGCGAAATACTTCCTAATTATCTCTTCAGATAAATACTGTGATCACTCCGCTGCTGGAGAAGAAGGCCTTCATCCGCTTGACTGCTGACTATGAAGCCCTCGACGTTGCCAACCGAATCGGAGTCATATAAGTAGATGTTATTACTACAATAAATTGTTGATTTGTACAGCAAACTTTGTACTATTGTTCAGACTCACATACGGGGCAATCATCGCTGTTCTTCAAAAAAAAAAGCTGGAGAGGGCTCAGAAGCCCAGATTAGTTCATTAGGAAATTGGTCGCTCGTAGGGGGGCAGTGTTGATGCCGCCGAAGCTTGTCCTGCTCTTTGACGTCCTCTTCCGAATCTTCCACAAGCTATCCTGTGGAACAGACAAGATGAACATCTCTTGTTTCCTTTTGTATTGTCTTCGTCGTAAGGTGTTATAATTGTTCAAAGTTTATTGGGTATATATAAAATAAAATCGTGTACAGTAACATTGGAGATTGTGGAAGCAAATTAGACGACTTTGTGCCCCTTCTTAGCCAGTTCTTCTTTCAATTGCTTGGAAAATTCGCTTTCGTTAGTCTCATCATCCCAATTGTCTTCCCACACGTTGACATCATCATCTTCGGCGTCATCAGCCTTCTCTGCCCATTCCTAGTTATAAAGCAATTCAGAAAGGAAAGCAATTCTACCTGTACAGGGAATTCTTCAAATTCCTCATCATCTAATGTCTTTTTGGGCGTTTCCTTTTTGGGAGCAGCGGCAGTAGTCATCTAAACTTGATCGTAGAAAAATATTCAAGAAAATAAAACGAGATATCAAAGGTAAATAACCTACTTAATATAACAAAGCAAAATGAATTCAAAATTTTATTGAAAATTTGAAAGCAAACAATAACAACAAACCTATCCTAATTTAGAAAAAATAATCATTTCTCCTTATTCTTTTCTTTCTCTTTTTGTTCTTTTTGTAGTTCTCCTATTCTCAGAGGCAAATCAACAGGTCCAGAGATAGCATCATCACCCGTAAGATAAGCTGAAACGAAAAAAGTAAATAATTTTAAAAAAAAAAGCATACCATCTGGGTTGGAACGTAATATTCCTTGCTTTGGTTTGCTCCACGAAGGATGGACTCTATCATGTAGTCTCCATTTTCCGCTCAAACTAGCGATGTGGTTTTCAAATACTACATATTCAACAACTTCTTTTGGTTCTGTTTCGGAGCCTAATAGAAGATGCCCAAATCTATCATATATCGCTAAGATCTAAAAAAATAGAACGAATAAATAAACAATAAATTTAAAGAATAAACCTGTTTGGAATGCATCCTAACCATCACTTGAGCAATGTCATTTCCTGATTGGTACGGTTGATCTCCACATCGAACGCTAACAACTCTGCTTGGTTCTACCCAATCCACTAATTTCCAAATAATAGAACCATTCTCTACATCTTTCCACATTTTCTGAAAGAAAATAATATATGCTCAAAATAAACTTACAACAAATGCTAACTCGGTTAGATATTCATGACATTTTGTTTTATTTCGCTCCTGGAGTGCCTTAATTCCTTCTACATAGATATGTTCAGCAGTTGGTCCAAATTCTTTCGGCTTGAATTTTGAATATCCTTCTTTCTTCCTAATTCTCCTTGTTCCATTAAAAATAGAGTGGTAAGCATGTTTCCAACCATCCTAAAAAGATTTATAAACTGGCTGCTCTTATTGAATTACCGTCTTTGAAAGTTGTTCTATTTTGCTGTCAGGTTGTACATAAGGATCGATAACTGCTCCTAAAAATAAAAAAATAAACAATGTTTATAGAGTGAGGGTACCAAAAGAAGTCAGAGTAACTTCGGATTCCATCCAATTCCGAGGTGATACCTCTTTGTAAGGATTGATTCCTTTTTTAAGCAATTCCATGCGCATTTCCATAGGTGTTAGCGATTCCATTCGTCGCTCTTCTACATCATCTGGCAGATCAATTATAATTGTTTTTCTTCCACGCATCTAAATTATAAATGACATACAAAATTAGAACTCATAAACTAACTCTCCGAAACATCTTCTCGTTAATATGGGTGTTTCTGTTAGCTTTAGCTCTATTGGAGCGGTGAATACCCAAAAACCTGAAAAGATTCGCGTAAATAAACCTAAAGTGTTAAAAACATACCGTTGTAGATCGGCCCGTTCTTTATGATGATGAACTTGAGCTGTTTGAATTTGTAAAAAAGTGTTTGCTTCTAGAAAAGCTACTGAAGCTCTAACCGTTGATGCTGTTGGACATATTCGGCCTAACATACCTGAAATCCAATCAGTATAAGTTGTATGCTAGAAAAACAGGAGTACAGCTGAGAGAACTAGTGAAACAGGGAATGACGATGACGATTAAAGGACTGCGTCGTCTGCATTTCAAACAAAATGTCACGGGGCATGCTTCTTTGCTAGTGATAAAACGAAAAATGGTACAAAATATGCTAGTTTATTGATCACTTCAACTATTTATAGGTTTGTAAATTATAAGAAGAAGATATAAACGCTGGAAATAGAAATGAGCAAGCAAAAGAAAGAAATAAACATATTCTAAGAAGGCTATAAATGTTTTAGAAAACCTGTTTTCCGTCAGGGTTGACTAAGACCAGTGTGAGAGAGAATCTTCGTTATGTCGTCACTTGTTTCCTTTACAAATGGCCCTACCATACTAGATTTCTAAAATTTCTAAACTATATCACTCTAACAACACAAAAAACATGACAAGCGAATGGAAAGGAGCACTTCGCCTCCAAATAGAAGCACTAGCTCGAAGAAATGATCTGCATCGCCGTTGTGTTAGAGAATCTGTTCAAAAGCGAACTAAGGTAAAACTCTTCTTTATAACAACAACAATTTTGCAAAGGAAATGGAACAGAAAATAATAAAAATGAGAGAGCTACTATCAACAGATGCTAATCAGGCAGCACAATTCTACTTAGAATGTGTTTGTCACGCGGATGAGACTGAACGGATACTCAACAGGTAAAAATACATACAGCAAGTGATATGCAAACAAGAAAAATGAGTTTAGAACATCTTCAAGAGATAAAAAACATCTGCGCAAGAGAGAAAATGGTCTGCGGTACATTTCATCGTTTGATACTGCAATAGGAGCGAGATCTATTGCCAGCACAGTAAGTTTTATCAGAACAGAACAATGTTTGTGTGTTAGCTTATGCATATTTCTGATTGCTTATCCAGCTGACTCCTAGTTATAAAACAAAGCAGAAAATAATAAATAACAAATAAGAGGAAAGCAAATGTCGAGTAAATTGTTTAGAAATGATAACAGACAAATAGAAATTCGACAATGTCTGGCTGTGTTGATAAACATAAAAAACTCAAAAAATGTGAGCATCAATGCGAAACTATGAACCAATAGACGGTTGACACGGTTGTAATATAATGCTCGTGTTGCTTTTCCGGGAGATCCTATGGCTTAGGTCATGTAGGACCTAGCCATTAATCTTTCCCGGGGCGGACTCGAACTTTCGTCGGTTAGACGATAGTCGGTGCAGTTCGCACTGCACCATGAGACCAAGGCTACGCCGCGTCTCAGCTGGTACCACAGTCCGTCTAATTCGTCCAATTCCAGTCTCCTGTGGAGGTAATCACCCCAGATGCTCTTCAAGCCATCCAAACATCGTCTCCCCCCAACAAATGGTGGAATATTCATCGAAAAGAAGAATATTACGTCGCTAGAAAGTATGAAGTCCGCCAGCTGTGGCATTCCCAGAATGATTTTCTCTCCCACAGTCTCGCCCTGGTCATCGGAGTCGCTAATGTTATCCGCTTCCCTGCTGCCGTTTATCGAGCCGGAGGTATTATGTGTTATTCCAAAAAATATAAATTCCCTTTAGGAACAATCCTTCTACCGTATATTCTGCTTCATATATTCGTTGGCTTTCCTCTGGTCTTTCTCCAAATGAGTATAGGACAATTTGCAGCCCTGGGGCCGGCAGCAGGACTGGAAAGAATCGCCTCGGCGGCTTCTGGTGAGGAAATGTGCCTTTTTTCGTCGAGGGGATCGAACCTACGACTAACACGTGCCATTGGTGGCTGACTTGCCAGATCGGACAGCGGCGCCGCTTTGCAATACACCAAAGTGCGCAAAATGGAATGAACTCTTTATGAGGTTCCCATTTTTTTAAAATTAGCACCATAAAATCAATGAAATAGTTGATCTTGTAGAGAAAATTCTGGGCTTCATTTTAAATACGTCCAGAAAAATGGAGTATATCAATTTTAAAAAAATCCGAATTTTAGGTCTTGGCTGGTGTTTGGCGCTGATGTCCATCCCCTTCTGTCTCTATTTCAATATGTACGCTTCCTGGTTTCTTTTCTATCTGACTGAGACCATTTTCACCCCTACGTTGGCTTGGATTCACTGTGGAGACAGTAATTTTCCCAAAAAATCGAATAAATCCTTCCAGACTTCAATTCCTCCCGTACTTGTTGCCCCATTGACAATTTGGAGTTATGCAAGGGGGCCAATCACACCGTCCTCGCTACAGAAACATTTATGCAGTAGGCTATCCCCTCAAGACCCTATAGTCTATAAAAATATTCAGTTCTACAGTACTCCACGTTGCCGGCGCCTCGCTGGGTCCTCTCCAGCCGCCAATTGTGGCTGGTCTCGCTGTGGCTTGGCTCCTAACCGTTCTCATCTACTTCAAGCCGTCTCCTACCCTTCATTTTACTGCTACCATGCCATTTTTCATTGTAAGCAACATTTTAGAGCCTGTTAGACCTTTAAAAATGGATTTTTTGACCTAAAATTGATCAAAACCTGAAAATCCCTCTTTTCCAGCTGATTCTTCTGGCTCTCTGTGGTTCTTCCCTTCCTGGAGCATCTATCGGGCTTTCTTATCTGTTTAGCTTCAAATTAAAACAATTTTATACGATAGACGTGAGTTTTTAGCCAAGTTACCGTATCCTCTCGTCCAAAAACGCGGGAACTCATGATTCGGAACAGACCGGCGCGAGCAGAGTGACCTTTCGGTCCATTTTGCTCCATTCCAGATAAATTTTTCTACCGTATTCGATGTAGCAGATCATGCGCCATCTTCTATTCCTGCTGGAAACGTAAAAGGAATATTTCATGACGTTTGGAACCGTTTTTATTCATTTTTTGGTGAAATTTTACCAACTTTCGGCGTAAAACTGCGTATAGTTAGCCTGTGATGAGGTTTTCTTGGCTGCCCAGCATATCAAAAAAGAGCCCATGATCTGCTGCATCGAATAGCATTTATAGCTTACCTGGAATTTGCCCGCAATGTGCCGAAAATCCTTGTGCCCCGCGCCATTCCGTTCCTCCTCCACTAGGGCTAATTTTTGACCTTGCTCGGTCAAAAACCGGGAAAACTTTATTTGAGAACAAATAACATTTGAAGGAGTACGGTAGCTACTGAAAAAAGGCTTCTAATTAATTTTAGATCTGGCTCCTGGCCCTGGAACAAGTCCTCTTCGAGTTGGCTCTCTGCGGCGGGCCGATAATCACCCTGGCGGCTATGAACAGATTTCGGAATAATGTCTACCGGGATACGGGAATTATTATCTTCAGGTGGGCGCCTAATTCCAGCCATTTATATATGGCGTCGCGTAAATAATGTACGTACGCTGCGTACGAGGTGTGCAATTGAAAATGCGCACAAGATTCACGAAAAGAGACGAGAAAAGACAATAAAAAGGAGAAGAGAGGTGGCGAACTTTTTTATTAAATGTTCCGAGTTACAAAAAAGGAAGGGGGCCCGTCTCTTCCTCTCCCCTAGGCAATATTATACCAGAGATTGTCGCATTTGATGCGACGAGGAACAAAAGACGGGCACTCGATGGTCATCTGCATGGTGCGCGTGGCTCCGTTGCGAGTCGTCACATTCACCGCGACGTCGATCACCACTCCGGCCATGTCGTCGAGGTTCCGGACGGCGATAGATCCCGGCACCAGTTGGGCTTCCCTCATCGGCAGCTGGCGCAGCTTCGAGTGCATCTGCTGCAGCTGGGTCGTCTGGGCCAGGGTGCCGGCCGACATGCCCACGGCCACGCTGCTCGTCGGCCGAGAAACAGACGAAACTGCCTTCATGGCTGAAAAGTCAGGATCAGAAGACTGTTCTCCGGCTACAAATCTGCACACCCGGGTTCGATTCGACTCGTGGTCAAATCGTTTTTACTTTTTCAAATTGGCTGTCCAGATCATCCAAAACCGTACCCGTGGCAACAGGGAGCTTGCACTCCGACGAGGTGACGGAAACACTGGCAGACGGCGAGATGAGAGCCGACCGCGGGGCGCCTGGAGCCTGGCCGGGCGAGGGGGCAACAGCCGGGGCCGACGAGCTCGAATTAAAGGAGCGGTCCGATCGGACGACATCCTTCGTGGTCCGGCCGCCGTAGGACTCCTTCTGGGACGTGGTCGTCAGCACTTCGACCTTCTCGCCGCGTTGTGGCAGGCTTTGGAGGACCTGCTCCACCTCGAGGATCGTATCCCGGACCATTCCATAGATGTCTTCTTTTGTCGGCAGCATACTCCTCGGCGTCGAACACATTCTTCTCCGGCTGGCTGGGGTACACTTCTCGGGGAGAAGGACTGGAAGGAATGGGCTCTCTTGAAGGGGAAGGGGGGAACACGTTGGAAATAAGGATAAGCCTAGGATTATCCGTTTCTGCTTCGCTTTCTTTCTTGTCAGAACCCATTTCTACTGTTTCTTACTTTTTCAGTTTTTTGCCTGGCGCGCTCAGGCAATACAAAAATTTTAAAGACCAGAGACCCCTCTGCACTTTACTTTGGCAGAAGTAACGGGGGCATTCTGCAAGTACTCCTTCTTATCTACTAAAATCTCTCGAGGAGTTGCCTTTCCGTACTGCTGCCGAGATTTTACGGGTGCGGCTGCACTTGATCCCCTGTCAGGCGGGTTACCCTGCATCCGTATAATCTCGACAACAGAAAGGACTTTAGTTTCGTGGTCGCTAAATCCTTATACCCGTGGCTGCCGAGATTTTACGGGTGCGAGCGTGGGCTCTTTTACCCAGGGAAGTGGATTGCGCGCACAATTGAACCAAGAAAAGGCGAATAGAAAGAAGAGAAGAAGTAATACATTTATGGACTGGCTTCATTATCTCGTTATGATTATTTTTATTATCCGCGACGAGTCTTCTATGCTTTCCCTCTTGACTTCTTCGACCGGCTCTCCTGGGTGCCGTCCAGTCGCTCCGCCTTCTGGGCCTCTTCCTGCTGGGCTACCATTTCCTTCCGCTTCTCGAATGGTATCATCTTCTCTTTGTCGTCAGCGGGGAAGAGTTGGATCCTGCCCTTGGCGGCAGCGGTGGCTTCCTTCTTATCCAGGGAATAGCCAAACGGGGCTTCGTTTATTTCAACCAGCGGGAGTCGCTGCTTCTTCTGGATGTCCCTCAACATCTTGGCACTGCTCACAGCCCAGTAGTCCACGGACTAGAAATACTATATTTTATCTTCAATAAATATCCAGCTTCTCAGCTACATTTTGATATATAAATCATAAAAATTGAACAAGAACTGGTAGCGCAGTGAGCCTTCAGAGTGGAGACACGCCTAAAACAGGCCGCGGCAAGGTGCCGGCCAGAAAATCGCCCGGCTTACCCATATGCAAGATTTTGTGTATCTTTGATTATATCCATTAAAAAGGCCATATTTTTCTCTCCATTTTGATATATAAATGAACAAAATTGGATGGGTTACGGCAGCGCAAGAGGAGAAGGCACCGCGTTGATTCTGCGCGCCATTGTATCCCGCTACCGTAACCTCGTTCCATGTATAATATATCAAAATGTAGCTCAGGAAATTCTCTATCCAGTGATCTAAGTTTTAGCCTTTGAAATCCAAAAAATTCGCTACAAAGGCTACCTTCTTCTTGGTCAGCCGTTTCCCAGTGGCTACTTGCTGCTGTGGCTGCCTAACGGGGTCACTCCTGCTCATCTGTGTATTGTCCAGCTGTAGTAGACTGCTGCCCCTCGACTTCTGCGTAGAATCCTCTTGATCCTTACTAGGCACTGGGCTGTCCTCCGGCATGGCTCCTGCCTCGACATCTTTGACCGTCTTCATCCAGCTGAGCAGGGTAAAGTAGTCGCCACCGGCCTCCGGTTGTCCTCCTCCTCCTCCTCCTCGGTCCTTCATCCTGCTGGAGAGGAAGTCATCCCTCCTCCGACAGCAGCAGCACATGGCCACGATGACCCCGACCAAGATGGCCGTCCCGATCCCGACCACCGTCAAAAGAACCGCCCATTTAACCGTGCCGCTTGGACTTTCCGGTCCCAAAAGGAGGCCATTCGCTGCTGTGGTCGGCTCTGATCCATTTGCTGTGGCTGTCGTTGGCTGTGGCGTTGCTGGCTGTGGCGTTGCTGGCTGTGGTGTTGCTGGCTGTGGTGTTGTTGGCTGTGGTGTTGTTGGCTGTGGCGTTGCTGTTGTGGCTGCTACCGTCGGGCCATCTGTTCCATTTGTTGTATTTTGAGCTGCCGTGGCGAGAAGCAGCCAGAATAGTCCGTAGACGACCGTCTGCTGCATGGGGAAATGAAATAGAGAGACAAAAACAGATTAAATTGGCTTGATTATCTTGTAGAGACCCTTTTGGGCCAAATAGCTCCTACAGTATCCCATCCAAGAAATCTGCTCAAAACGTGGCTCACAAAGTGGTGTAACAATCCCGCACCCTGTACCGACAGTCGAAATTTCGGCGTCACTGCACCCGTAAACTATTGGCAGTCGCCGCGAGACTAGACCTTCGGCCGTCATTGCTGGCCACGCTTTGCGGAAAGAGCCACCTGGGTGAGGCCCTAGGAACTCTCAGTCGTAGGGAGGGGGCAACGACAGGTGTGGTTACCCTGTTCAGAAATGAACTCGGACCGCGAACTGCCGACTGCCGACTCCCACGAGTAACAGCAGCTGGGCAAAAGGATGGGAAACGTGACAAGCCGTAACGGGCACCCTCGGTTTGGCCGTACGCCAATTCGTCCTCCTTCCGACCTCGCCTGTCCCTGCCAGTGTCTCCTGTCCATCCCAGTGTCCTCTCCTCTCCCGTGCCATCCCTCTTCCCGGCGTCGTCTGCCCCTCCCGGTGTCCTCTACCCGTCCCAGTGCCGCCTGCCCCTCCCAGCGTCGTCCCCTGTAAAGTCTATCCATTTTCAGTGCCATCGCCTGTTCCCTGCTCTCGGCCGTCGTCGTGTTCTGCTTTGCCGGCCATTTGATTTCCTTTTCCGGTATAGAAATGAGAAAATTAGTTGGTAAGCTCCTTCTCTCCCCCGTTTTTTTATCAATACAAACAACAATTTCCAGCCTACGATCCCCGTTACTTTTCCCTCGTCGTGCTCCCGTCCATGACCTATACCATTCAAGGCGGCCCCTTCTGGTTCGGCCTTCTTATCGCCTCGTTGGCCCTAGCCGTGGTAGATGCTCAATATTCTTGGTATTTTCCTATTTCTGGAGGAGTTTAAAGGTCTAAAATTGCAGGATACGGTGTCTGACTGCGAGTATTTTGACCAAATTGAGCTCAAAGAACCAAATATTGGATACGAGACTGTTTATTTTGATCTCGGCTGCTTCTTTCCTCTGTGGATTGCCATTTTGTACATTGGTGAGTGGGAAAATTGCCTCTAGAACATAGTTAGACTGATATAAATACATTTGGAAAGCTGTAAAGTTCTCAAGGAGACGAGGAAGCGCCAGGACGAGGGGAGGGCGGCGGGGTAGATCATTCAAAGGCCCGCTGTATATTCCTATTAGCCATTCATTCAGTGCCCATTATTGTATCCGATAGCCCAGATTCTCGGCTTCATTTTGGTACATAAATCATTAAAATTGAGCGGGGTACCGTAATCTGGCACCCTCTTCAACAAGAGAAGGCGACGCGCTCTCTTCCGCGCCCTACTGTAACCGGCTACCGTAACCAATTTTCAAGTTTTATATACCAAAATGTAGCTAACAACATAATCTATCAGACGTACTATGTTTAAAAATTCAAAAACTTTACTGAAGTTCAATTTTTAGGGAGGAGTCTACCTCTTCCACTCGGTTGACTGTCTTGTCGCCACTTGGACCGTTTCTTTGGCTCTTTTCCTCCTGGCTCTTCTTATTTCCTATAGTTATGGTACTTTACCTGTATTTTCTATAATTTTACCCATTTAGGAGTGAATAATTTCCTGCGGGACTTGGCATGCATGCTCCGAATTCCTCTTCACCAGCGCTGGGCCGTTTTGGGCTTTACCGACCGGGCCACATATCTATTCGGACCGGCCGGGGTTTTTATCAAATACAGTTGGAGCATGATTACGCCATTTATCCTCTTGGTAATGGGAAATTCGAAATAAAAAGGCGGGAAATGTTCAGGTAGCTACAGTACTCTTCCTCGTGAGCCGGGATCCCATCAGCTTCGCCCGGAACCCAGTTCCGTGGCCATATGAGGTCAGATTTCTTCATTTTTATATTAAAATAATATAGTTTACATCGTTTTTATATTAAATACAATCTAAAAATGCAAAAATTCTAGGTAACTGCTTGGATAATCATTACCGTACCCTTGGCGCCAATTCTGCTGGTCTTCCTCTTCAAATTATTCAAATCTCGGCGGAATGGAAAGGTTTCCCGCCAATTTTTCCTCATTTTCCAATTTTCTAGACCTTCTATTCACTCTTCGATGGCTCGAAATGGTCTCAACTGGAACCGGAGCAGCTGGAAATCGAGCCAGAGGGAGAGACACCGCCGGCCATAAAGAGAAGACGAACAGCGATGAGGGAAAACACTTATATGGTGGATTTTGACCTATTTTAAAATATTTAGACCTTTAAATTACAGTATATTGACCCGTTGTCGCGTGGAAATACGGAGCGATCGGTGACGGCCATCCAGATCGAGGACAACTACGGCTGGAGGGTCGGCCGACTGAAGGAGGTCCAGGAGGATCCGTCCCTCCGTCCGTCCGAGTCCCAAAACTCGTTTGAAATGTCCACCGGCTCACAGACAACGGCCAAGGGTGAAATCACCCTGTTCGGCAGTCCCCCGGCTTCGAATGCCTTCATAATGTCCGAGGCTATCAGCCGGGCGGCGGCGGCCCGGCGACATAGGGCATTCAGCGCCAGCCCCTCGCCGACACCGCCACAAATTCATATTATACAGGAATTATTCAATAAGGTAGGGGAAAACATAACTAAATAATTGTACTTTCCCCGTATTTCAGCATTCGTGTTCCTCCGAGCCGCCAGTTATCCCGAATACCCCACCCCCTCGCTCCTCCCCGGGCGCCAAGTCCGAGCCGCCTCGAGCCATGACCGACAGACCCTCCAGCTCGTTAAGGAGCAAAAGCACCTGTGACAGTACCAGCAGCGACGACGAAGACGGTATTTTTGGGGTTGGAAAGATGAAAAAGGAAAGAATTTAGGAGTGAAACCACAGAGAGTGACCGTAATCCGGCGGTTCTGTTCGGAAGACTCGGTCGGGTTGCAGTCGAACACGTCCATTTCGATAACACCGATAGACCGGCTGACGGAGGTCGACAGACAGCGGTCGATGAGCAGTTTGGCCATCTATGACCCGCAGACGGTAGGGAAAGACCCGAAGAAATATGGGAAAGTATTCAGGAAAGCCGGCCGAGACAGAATCTGTCGCAGCTGAAACGGCCACAGCCGATAAATGCACCGAATAAGACACCGACTAGATTCTGAGACAAATAAAAAATTCTAATATAACTGTTTCGAGAATTACCAAAACTGGAATATTGAGGCATACGGCCGGCGGAAATCACTCTAGCCTTCCCGGAGACAGAGGCCCTTTCCTGGTCCTCTCGGAGACGATATGAGGGATCGAAGAAAGATCCATCCAGTAGCCGCAGACCAGTGGAGATCCCGGTAGCCATTAAAGTAGCAATTGGCAAAGCTACGAAGAAGATCATCCGTGAGACGATGGCCGAAGTCCGGCTAATGAGGCGCCTTAACCATCCCAACGTGGTCAAGTAAGGATTTTGGATTAACATGGAATAATGGATCTCTCTTTCAGGTTTTACGCCGTGGCCACCCTCCAGGAGCCGCTGATGGTTCTGATGGAAGTCTGCCGCCAAGGCGCTCTGGTCTCCTTTCTGAAGAAGGAGGAGCAATCGACAGAGAAGCTCACCGAGATGGTGGTACAAGTCGCGTGGGGGCTTCAATATATTCATCACAATAATGTGAGTCTTCTTGAAAGCTTTCAAATAGTTGAGTTTAGGTACTCCATCGGGACATTGCCGCCAGGAATTGCCTTTATGGCAATAACAACGTGAAAATTGCGGACTTCGACCTGTCCCGCGAGAGCACCTGGTTCAGAGGAGACACCAAGAATCTTCTGCCCATCCGATGGATGGCTCCGGAACTACTGGCAGCTCCTCTTTTTAACCAGAAGACCGATGTCTAGGCATATGGCATCATGGTTTGGGAAATATACAATGAAGGACAACAGCCGTACCCTAAGAAGACGACGTCCCTGGTGAAACAACAAGTGCCGACTGGACTACGGATGGTAATGCCCTGGACGGTAGATGACCGACTTCGCCGTTACGTTGAAGACAGCATCTGGAACCGGCTCCCCGATCTTCGTCCCAGCATGACGGCCATCGTCAGCCACTGGAAGGAAATATTCCCGGCCCTCGTCCCGCCTGGCGGATATCAATACTAAAGAGATGGGCATAATCCAGTGAATAAAATTTTTTGTTCATTCTTGTTGTTGTTTTTCTCGTGTCTTCTTCTTATCTCCTTGGTCTTCTTCCCGTCTTCTTGTCTAGATTTCGGCAGTTTCTCTTCTTCCGAGAGAGGCGATCGACTTCTACGAATCTTCTTGGCTGTTTCTAACCACAATTTTACTGTATAGTCTGGGAAAGATGAGAAAAAAAGACTCCTTTACTGAGGCGACTCTTGAAAAAAAATTCACTACTTGGGAGCTTATTATTTTATGGCAAGAGACATGTCACGAACAAATTGCACTTTTCTAGAAGCAAGTTACTATATGATCTATTTTGTCTTCTTCAGGAGATCTTCAAACATCAATAATTGCTGCATAAAACCGTCATTTGGCTTGATCACTGAATTTTCTTTTTATTTTGCCGTTGTCAACATTTCAAATCACCTGATCTTGCTTCTTTGACTTTTGCTACTGCTTCATTTAGGGATAACTTATGATATTTCATGATATACGCTAAAACAAAGGTGGAAGAACGGGATATTCCCGCATTGCAGTGGATAAACACCTGAAGCTTTCGTTTTTCCAATGGGGATAGTTACCTTTCCTCCGGCAACAACTATTTCATTGATGTATTCGATAACCTGATGTAAATGATTTTGAATATCAGTTGTGGGAAGGTCCAGAAGTTCCAAATTATAGTATCGGAATTGTTTTGGAAAGAAATTTTGAATTCCTGTAGCCACATTGATAATATGGGTTATTCCTCCATTTTTCAGTATAGCCAAATCGGCAGCTACATCTTGACTCCCTGTAAATTTGGCCCTGATGCTTGGTTGTGTTACTCTTCTACCCAGGTAGACGCCGGGACAACATTCAGCTAATTGAAGATCAGGCTTGAGGTCAACAATAAATCCCATTCGTTTTAGACGTTCCACCTTCTTCTTCCTTTTATTAGAGACCTCTATGATATTATAAGCAAGTGAAATCGGGTTGAAAAGACATTCGATGAAGCAGAATATAAGAAAAGCTATGGAAATCGTTCGAATTTATAAAGGGTGAATTGGTTAGCGCGCCCCAACATTGTGATAAAAGTTAAAAAAAAAACAAATTTCACTTTTACTTTTGGCCTATTTTTCACTTTTGTCTGGCTTTGTGTTACGTGTTTGTTTCGTGTTATTGCTCGGTTTTGTTGTATAAATATGTAATTACAACGAAACTGCAATTGTAACACCATTCTCGGCAAATTATTCGTCACAAGTACAACTAGCAGCTATAAATCGCCATAAACAGCATTAGAACTTTGAATAATTTTCCTATCAACTGCAGCCATCATAAACATTCCTTTTCGTTTGGAAAAAGAAAAGCTCATTTCAAATATGTTGCTATATACATAGACTCACTTGGTTCTGTTTGAAAAGTTCCATCTTCCCCTCTTATTTCGGATATTTCTGTTCCATCGGCTAATAGAACTCTAAACTTCTGTTCCACATTTCTTCTGCATTTTACCTTGTTTCTACAGATTTCAGTTTATTTTTTGCCGCGTTCAACGACTCCAGTAGCGACATTGAAAGCTTGGTAGTGGTGTAACAGGACCCGAGCTTTCTCAAATCAAACCGGTATATTCGCACAAACGCGCTAGAATTTGTACGTTCGCTATGAGACCGCGCTCGGGAGGGGGCCTCTTCCTGTGACGTCATTCCCGCTCTTTTCTCATTACTGTGTTTCAAATTTCATATTTTCTTTAGATGCTTTCGTCTCTGCTTAAATATTCACCATTGCGAGATCTTTCAGCCATAAGCAGCATGAAACTAGACGTCCCCGGCGTTCCGTCCCGCTCCAATTTTGATGGCCGACTTAATTACAGGATAACTGTTGCTGCAAATCAGGTTTTGCTATAGTCCATTTATTTTATTTGTATTGCTTTAGGGAGGCAGGAAGTATATGGAGGATCGTGTACATATTGAAGCAATAAAAAATGATGATGGAAGGATAAAATTTATATTCTTGGGTATTTTCGACGGGCATGGCGGCTATGAAGCCAGTGAATTTGTTCGACGCCATTTACTAACAAATATAATGGTACGGATATTTTTAGTATTTTAATATGATAGCCATGTAGGCCTGCGAATCGTTCGAGTCGGAGAAAGATCAAGATATTTTGGATGCCATCCAGGAAGGTTTTCTTACTACCCATGAAGAAATGAAGAAGTTTGTTGGTAATTCGCCTTTTCATCGGTTTCATAAACTTGATATTTTAAGCAAATTGGCCACGTACCGCTTCAGGATATGCCAGTACAGCCGGCACAACGGCTAGTGTAGCTGTTATCAGAAATGGTAAAATTTACACGGGCCACGTCGGCGATTCAGCCGTTATTATGAGCAAATACACTAGTTAGTAAACTTTCGATATTGCTAATGGTCTTCGTTTTACAGCTATAGACGGTAATAAGGTTGGATTTGAAGCTGAGCGACTGACAGTTGACCATAAACCCGAATCCTTGGACGAAATGTCTCGCATCGAGTTGTCGGGAGGGAAAGTCGCCCAAAAAAGCGGTGTTTCACGTGTCGTTTGGACACGACCAGTAAGAGGACATGTTGGACCAGTGCGTAAAACTACTCCGACTGAAAGTATCCCATTTTTAGCTGTTGCCAGAAGTTTAGGTATACTACATATGTAAGGCTGTCAATAAATATTTGCAGGTGACCTTTGGTCATTTTGTGAATCCACAGGGAAATATGTGGTTTCGCCCTATCCGGATCTAGCTGTTCGCCCTATAACAGTTGACGATTCCTGCATTGTGCTAGTGTCAGATGGAGTTACCAATGTTTTGAACTCACATCAGGTTAATTGTGCTTGCATTGAATTTCTAACAAATTTTAGATTATTCAATACGTAGAAGCTGAGGAACGTAGGCTTTTAATTGGCGAAGATAAAGATCCAAATGAACTTCATGATAAGCAGCCTAATCATGCACGTGTACTACTGTCTCATACTTTGAAGAGATGGGGGGGATTAAGGGCTGACAATTTATCTGCTATTGTCGTAAGCTGTTCTTCGTGAATTTAGCATTAACATATTCATTTAGCTAATTATGGATCCTATTAATGCTAATCCATCTGCATATTTGCCGTATGTGGATGAACCACTCGCTCAGGATCAGTCCATAGACGAAATGTTCCTAATGGATCCTGAATGTATGATCCACTTGACTCCAACTAAAACGCAAAAACTATGGACTGAAAGAGTACCACTTCTATATGAAGGAGCACTCGATAATAATTTTGTTTGTAAGCATCTTTGTGGCTTTCTTAAATTTTGTTGCAGCTGTGGACTACAGAGGCCCCGGATTTATGACACACGACGAAGAAGACGAGATAGAAACACGCATGCTGATGAGAGAACAATTGCGGGAGTCGTATAAGTCTGTTAGTCCACCAAGAGCTGATGTTGCTGAGACAGCAAATAATGTAAGAATTAAGCATATTAATTTAATGTAATTTTGTTGTAGAATATTGAAAGCGGAAAGAGGCATGCTGGTCAAGAAGCCAAGGAAAATGTCGACGTGAGCCCGGCAAAGATTCCCAGGATGCAAGAGGCAGAGTCTAGCCCCGCAAGTGATGAAGACAGCCATTCTGACGAAGAAGCACCGGAGAAAGATGCTGTTGATTTGCCGACACCTGCTGTAACTTCTCCCTCTACGACGAAACCATCACCACCATTACCTAAGACGAGGAGTTGTGCAAAACACATCGTAGAAATTAATTTGGAAGATGCTATCAAGGTAATGGTGTTTATTATACTTTGCATTTCAATCTTATTGTCAGACGCCTTCACGAAAGATTGCTATCGCCTCACGCCGTCTCTCATTGATGAAGAATGATACCAATGTTGGAGCAGTTTTGACTGTTGAAGCAACAGCTCTTTGTGTTTCGCCCGGAGTTGTCACAAGGCATATTGAATCTATTAGTGTCAATAATAGTTTTTTTATAGATCACAAGAGAGGATTCAAAATACAGCCATCTTGTTTGCTACACCTTCTGCTTCGACTTCGACTAAAAGCTCTATTTTTATAGATAATGTTTGTTACTGTTTTTCTCGGCTTATCAGTATTCTAAAATTTAGGCAAGCCGGAAGAGGCCCTCCAGATTGGCTTCTAGCAGCGCTGGCGTTACTCCCTACGTAGAAAGACTGCGACTAGAAACCCCCGCCAAATCTGAAGCTCAACCTATTGTTCGATCAGAACCGTCCACACCTGCTAAGGTAAACTAAAAATTTTCGAGATTCTCATATTTGCAGTCTCCGGGCAACTCGATGCGAGCCTCCAACTGGTCCCTTTCCAAGTTGGATCAACTTCGAGCAGCGGGAGATACCGTCGAGCCACCAAGTAAAATGCGGCGGATTTATGGCTTTATGAAACGCCTAGTCGGACTAGGAAATTCCTCGTAATCGTTTTATATATCAATTTTTCTTCTACTATGTGCCACTGGCTGTTCAACAGGTGTCCATTGAGCTCATTTATAACGTTTGATCTGCACTTCATTCGGTATCTTTCAAAGAATGTTCTCACAACTTAGGTACTCTTTTTTTGTAACTAAATGAACAATTAATTCTAGTTCAAACTGCCTTATTTTCCAGCACCCTATATGTATATCATTTATTGAGTGTTCGAATTTATTTTAATTTATATTCAAAAAAATATTTAATTTATGTCTTACGAATTAGCACCGTTATAGCCGTCCAAATCGTCAATAACATATTTGTATATTTGATTGGTAGTGCATATATTAGATAACAGCATTTTTAGAAAGCATCAATACATTATGGATTTAGAGGATGGAATGAAAGAAGACGCGAACGAGTAAGTTTACATGATATTTTTGATATGCGTACACATGTTTTCTGCAAAATATTATTTTACATCCATTATGCCTCCGGCGGCCTTTGGCCGCGTTGGGATTAGTTTATTTCGGTCGAAAAAGAATTTACAGTCGGATAAGATCTGACAGTCGAAACTTTCTGCTTCTCTCCCATTTGACCTGTCAATCTACACAGACGACATGTCTCGCAAACAGACAGAGATCTGCCTATTATTAGGGTAGGATTTAAAATATTTTAGGACTATACGCCTTGAGCATCCGAGCAGTATTTCAAGATGCTCCACGGTTATGCCAACGCTTGAATTCAAACATCACTGGGAGATCCCTCAATTCAGTGTTCATCAGGAGCTGAATGCTCCAGGAGAATCTATAATTAGCACGTAAGTGCAACGAATTCCAATTCGTGTACCAAAGATTTCAGGAAATTCGGAGACGACGACCATCAATTTGTTCTAAAGCTGTTCCCTGCTGGCAAAGACCACGAATGCACTGGGCATCTTTCGCTGTTTCTACAAATTCTTCGTATAAGATACATCCAACATTTTAAAATTTTCTTTTTAGAATGCCCTTCAACGAAGCTTCAGTTTCGCGTAAATTTCGTCATCGATAGTGTTGATGGACCGCGAGGCTGTCCACTGAATAAAAACGTTGTGACAATTAATCGCGGAGGAATGGTGACAGCTAGTAAATTTTTCAGCATAGAACAATTGAAGGTAATTATTGCAGAGTTTGACTAATTGTGCTTTCAGGCTCGTAGTAGTCGATTGATGCCTAACGACACTCTGCGAATTACAACAGATCTTCTTGTCTATGGAGAACCTAGTTCACAAGCAGTAAGTGTTTTTCTGTCATATAAGTTGAACAGTTTGCCCGTATCTTTATTTTATGATACTTATGCGATGCGGCGCTTGAAAAGCACCTTGAGAGAAGTGACGGCGCCACCCTGGATGACCTTCTCCTTGCCAGCCCATCCGGCAGAAGCCTTCTCAGTCTTGAGGTCCAAGTTGCCCAGCACCTCCTTGCCATCAGAACCTTTGAGGATGCAGGGAACGGCATCTCCAACATGAACCGTAGTCCATCCACCAGTCTTGCCTTCAGCGAGGGTCATCCATTTGTATTCCTGTCCCATGCAGCTTCTCTCAGGAACAGTCAGCAACTGCATCGATCCGACTTCGGGTCCAGCGTTTTCTTGATTGTTGCGTCCAAAGTGAGCGGCCGTTTTACCAGCCTCGGTCGGGTAAGCCCTTCCGAACACGGGTTCGCCATGCTTGTACCACAGGGCCACGTACTGGAACATAGGACCGGTGTCGGTGCTCAGTTGGCGATCATCAGCAGGGACGGCATTCTTGGGGAACGCATCACCATACTTGATGTCGTACCACAGGTCGTCGTAGACCATCAGTCCAGTGGGAGGCGGATTGAGATTGCGGAAGATGGTCATGAGCTTCTTGCAAGCGCCGCCTTCAACTTTCTCCGATTTGCCGTTGTAGGCAACAAGGGCCACCTCGGTGCCGAGGTCCAAAAAGCCGATCCTCTCTTGGCCATCAGCACATTTCATCAGGACAGGGGCGGAGTTACCGCAACGCACAAGTTCGCGGTACTTTTCCTGCTTCTCGACCGTATCGTAGGGCAGCCACTCGTACCTAGATAAGGGAAGTGTGGGAAAAAAGCGGGGAGACATACCAATATCCATGCGAATTGTAATCGCCCTTGTAGGTGAGAATTTGGATCTGTCCACCGAGATCCTTTTTGCCCGTAAGCTCCACTTTGCTGTAGGGAAAAGAGCATTCCACACCACCATCATTGTTCCAAGCGCGTCCGTGAACCGGCTTGCCATGCTTGTACCACAGCGCGATATACCTAAACAGTTATCAAATTAAATAGGATGCCAAAAGTGACAACTAAAGAAAAGCGAAACATACATGTTTTGCTGCTGGGGTACGCGCACCGGGTTGTCCGGGAACGGTGATCCAATAGGTTGGAAAGCCCAAGTATCTTCTTTGGCAACAGGCATCGCGAGGAGACAGTTGAACAATGATGTCTGCCACGGATTTTTCTTCCTTTTATACCGTCTTTTGACACGTTGACACAAAATTTTACGACAGCAATATTTTATGTTAATTTTAACTTTTTCAGATGGATCCTCTAGATGAATCAACATTTGAAGCGTCTTTCAGTGGAAACACTGCGCGTTCAATGTGTAGTCAAAGTGCCACAGAAGTCCTCAAGGAGTGCAGTCTAAAATCGCTGCTTGACACTGGTATACTCTCGGATTTTGAAATTATTGTGGATGGGCACGTATTTCACGTGCACAAAGTCATCTTGGCAGCTCGTTCTGGTTATTTCAGTGGACTGCTCAAACCGGGAAGTAAGGAATATCAAGAGAGCAGAGTTTGTCCTATTTTATTATGCTTAAAATACATGTTTTAGGTTACGATCGAAGATATTCCGTTGCATATCATGAAAAAAATTCTCGAGTACATATACACCATGAAAGTACCGGAGGTGGAAGACTCGAATGAGCTGATCTATGCAGCTGACAGGTTTATTGTATAGTTTTAAACTAATTTTAACCACGCTTTACAGATTTTTGATAGAACCGTTAAAAAGGCATTTAATGACCATGATGGTGCGCACCATAACAGTTGAAAACATCTTCTCCCGATTAGAAATGGGATATCGTCTCAATGATGAAAGTATGTTCAGAAAAGCTGCTGCCTTATTTGGAAGATTCAAAACGTCTCTCACAAACAGCGAGGTATGTTTTCATGATATTTTAATGTTTTGCTTACAGGAGTGGAAACGCCTTCGAGGAGAGGACCCTTTATATGCCACGCACATAATTGAAACAAGTTGGGAAGAATACGATAAACTTGTACGAGGTTATCACTCTGGCAAGCGTCGTCGAACTTCTTCATAAAAACCAGTTATTGTTTTCCCTTGTATATTATTTTAACGGGTTTGTTCACTTTGATTGGTCTCTTCAGTTATTGTTGTATATTTTTATATCAATTTGTCGAGTTGCACAAGTCACCTGGTTCCTTGTGCATTTTGAAAACGATTTTTCTTTGAATTTCTCTCAAGTCTCGCTATAAATCGTTTTTATGGATGCGTTCTTTGTTAAACTTGATGAGTTTGCTATTCTCCTATTTTCTCACTCAATTGCTGCACGTTTCTACATTAGCGGGTCTTAACGCGAAGCTGGCCTATGAGACTGACGTCACACCGTTCGAGAAGGTTGTTCACATCGATTTTAGTGCTTGCCGCCTAAAATATAAAATGTGATTCTACCTTCTGGCTTCTTTGCTGTAACTTTAAACATTTTGTTTAGGATAAATAGCCTTATTTACTATCTAGTTATCACAACTAAATGCGACTTTCAAATTGTGCCATCTTACATTTTTAGTTTTTCACTGTGTTCGAATTTATGGCAGTAGGTAATATATATTATTTTTTCTGTAGCGCTTCAAATTCCAATAATTCTTTCTTGCATAATTTTCTTAGCGAAACCATTTTGCATCGTCAGCACATTTTTTTAAAACTTTAGTTGGGTGGAATGTGATGGGGTGGCTCGCAGTTTTCAGTTTTTCTCCCTGGAATGCTACAAGTGATCTAAGCTTCCTTCATTTATGCTTTACTGAAAATCTTATTTTACATTTGTTTAAATTTTAGGTCATGTCGTCAACTGCACAGTTGATGTTCGATGACTATGGTCGTCCCTTTATTATTATGAGGGATCAAGAACGACAAAAGAGACAAACGGGAATTGACGCTTTGAAGTCACATATTATGGCCGCTCGAGCTGTTGCGAACACTCTGAAAAGCTCCTTGGGCCCTCGAGGTCTTGACAAAATGCTGGTACGTATTTGAAATCCATCTAACACTGCAGCTGATTATTTTATTACTGTTTAGACGCTGCTATTATTTACTTACTATCTTTAGGTGTCGCCAGATGGCGAAGTCACCATTAGTAACGATGGAGCCACCATTATGGAGAAAATGGATGTTCAGCACCACGTGGCTAAGTTAATGGTGGAGTTGAGCAAATCGCAAGATGCCGAAATTGGCGACGGAACAACTGGTGTCGTAGGTTGGTTTTCGCATTCACTTGAAAACGTTTCGCTAGACTCATATTAGTAGTTTGGCGCCTTCTTTGCCCTTATCAGTATTCAACATGGTTTTCCTATGACATCATTAGTGCAGAGCACGACAGTGCTTGATTAGCTGCGTGCTGCTGCGGCAAATATCGTGTTTCCGCATGATCAGTAGATCTCTTTTGTTGAAGCAGTTGCATTAAATACGTTTCTTGCTTACAATCGTTTAACGGCCCTCTCAATCGATCTGGCTTTTTATAATTAGTTCTAGTATCCCACCTTTTCGCAAAACACTAATTGGCCTTTTTGCCATTTGATTAAACCTGCAACCGTTTTCCGCAATCTTTAATATCGTTTTGAATTTAGGTACGGCATTATTGCTCGCCTGAAAATATGGCGAATTAATTTATGAAATTACCACATTCCCGGTTTTCCGCTAATTTTATTTACGGAGTCTGTAATTTCGTTTACGATTAAACCAGATGTAAAAAGCACCTGTTTTCTAGGTTGTAGTTTTAAAGGAACAGTCAGGGACCTAGGAAGGTGATTGTAGATTTTCGCGGGCGCTCAAACCGAGGGTTCCTGACTGTTCCTTTAAAGCAAGCCATTGGGCAATTGTTGTTGCTTGCTATGCGTGTGACTTTTCATCAATGGCCTCCCTTTTGTGTGCTTAGAATTGAAATGCTGCCTCTAGTTTTTCCGCGGTTTGACATCTTGGAGTGATCTTTCCTTATCTCTGATTCATGCCCAAGCCTTTTATCGGGCGTCTATCGACGTAACCATTCTTTTTGTTCGCGTTCTGCCATTTTCTCTAACAATTGATTTCACTCTCTCCGCAAGCATCAAATTGTGTCGGACCAGCAATAACCTCTCATGTCGCAATGTAACCCCTCGCTTTTTACGCCACGTGTGTTTGCTAAGTCAATCATGCAAAGCGCGTTGGGGGCTCACCCGGGCGAGCGGGAGAGCGAGGTTTGTTGCTCGTTTTCTCCCTCCACGTCCCCCCGGTTGCTCCCGTCTCACTGGCCGCTATCGATTTTGGCCAACCCGGAAATATTTTAGACCATGTACTTTCTTCCTAATTATTAGTAATGTTGCATTTTCATTCGTTTTTTTGTCGATTTGAAATATATCGCTAATTTTTATAATACGAAAATCGCTCCTCTTGATTTTATATGTTGTTGGGCTTCGGCCTAATTGCATGATTTAGAATGTTGCGCAAATTAACAGCAGGGTTTAGGGCGATCATACATAGCACATATTTCCGTGCATAATTAGCATTGCTTCATGCTTTCTTCATTTTTTTAAATTTAGCTCCATTAACCCATTATTTCAGTTATCTAATTTATGTTATTGCGTTTCTAAGTTTAGCGTTCTCGACCCTTACCAATATTCTTTGTTAGTTTCTACGGGTTTCGCTAAAATTGGAAATTGTGTTATTCATAAGTGGTGTTTTCGCGCAATGGATAAGTCGGACTGGCTATCTTGTCGTAAAACTGCTTTTAGGTGGAAAAGATGTCGCGTAGGCTTAGAGGAAATAAGCAACCGTTGTTCCAGAGATTATTTTGTAATGTTTTTTAGGCGGTAATCGTTGGTCTCGATGTTTCATTGATTCCATATTCCATTAGCGTTTGTTCGCATTTGCCTCCTCAGTATGTATGTTTAAGCACGCGTCTCGTGATATCCTTCTTTTTTGGGGTAGAGATTACCGTAAAATTTATTTGAACCATATTAAACCTTCGATTCTAAACATTTCTGCTTCTAAAACATTTCAATAGAAAAATGCCAGATTTAGATTATAAACCCTACTTTACCTTTAACTAAAGGTTTTCTTTTTCACGTAGGCTATAATTTGTTTTCAGTCCTTGCTGGAGCCCTATTGGAAGAATCTGAGCGTCTTATTGACAAAGGAATTCATCCACTTAAAGTCGCCGATGGATTTGACCTCGCGTGCAAAAAGGTTAGTATTCGAGCTTAATAAGTAGAGGACGCTGCTCGTATTTCAGGCCATTGAAACCCTTGACGAAATCGCCGATCATTTTCCGGTTGAGGATCGGGAACGTCTTGTTGAAACAGCTCAGACGTCGCTCGGTAGCAAAATGTGGGCATTTTAAAATTATTGCAATATCATGTTTTAGCGTGAATCGGGCAATTCGTCAGTTTGCCGAAATCGCCGTAGACGCCGTGCTTTCTGTGGCGGATATTGAAACAAAAGATGTGAACTTTGAAATGATCAAAATGGAAGGGAAAGTTGGTGGGCGACTAGAAGACACGCAGCTGGTTAAAGGAATTGTTATTGACAAAACTATGTCGCATCCACAGATGCCCAAAGAAATCAAGAATGCCAAGGTTTGTATTTTATGTTTACATTTACCAATAAGATTTAGATCGCTATCTTGACATGCCCATTCGAGCCCCCCAAGCCGAAAACCAAGCATAAGCTTGACATCACCTCGACCGAGGATTTCCAAAAATTGCGCCAGTATGAAAAGGAAACATTTGAAACAATGATCAAACAGGTATAAATTGAACAAAAACATAGGCTTTTTAAAGACTAGGAGCCTGAAGCTTTTTAACGGTCTGTGGTTCACTTTCCGAGCTAGTTTTCCAACTCCTATTTTAATTCTAACTTTTTTCGGATCCCTAATCTCGGATAGATTCGAAACGTATCTTTTTGTAGGTGAAAGACAGCGGCGCTACACTTGCCATTTGTCAATGGGGTTTCGATGATGAAGCTAACCATTTGCTGCATCATCATAACTTACCTTCTGTTAGATGGGTTGGAGGACCAGAAATTGAACTTTTGGCAATCGCTACCAACGGGCGGATTGTTCCAAGGTAAGGAGTTTATTTTTTGAATATTCTCATATTTGTCATTACAGATTCTCGGAGTTGACTCCTGCTAAACTGGGAAGCGCTGGGCTGGTTCGGGAGATTAGTTTTGGAGCTGCACGGGACAAAATGCTCTCGATCGAGCAATGCCCTAACAGTCGTGCCGTCACCATTCTTATCCGTGGAGGAAATAAGATGATCATCGATGAAGCCAAAAGATCTCTTCACGATGCTCTATGCGTTATTCGCAATCTCGTCCGTGATAACCGCATCGTCTATGGTGGTGGTTCGGCTGAGGTTGCCTGCGCAATCAGGGTAGCTGCTGAAGCTGATAAGGTTTAGTTTCTTGAATATCAAATAATC
Source organism: Oscheius dolichura (assembly GCA_932521035.1). Lineage (NCBI taxonomy): Eukaryota > Metazoa > Nematoda > Chromadorea > Rhabditida > Rhabditidae > Oscheius > Oscheius dolichura. The sequence goes on along the minus strand of OW051494.1, from coordinate 923,098 downwards.
GATTGGATTATAGATCGAAGGTGTTGAGCAATATGCTTTCCGAGCATTTGCCGATGCATTAGAGGCTATTCCTATGGCACTTGCAGAGAATAGTGGACTTGGACCAATTGATGCCATAACCGACCTAAAGGTTTGTTTTGCTACCTGTTATTGATAGTATCGCGAGTGAATTCCTCCTTATATTCGCACTTGACTGCCTGCGTATTGATTTGTTTTCTTTCACCTGTTTTGTGGACCCATATTAGACTTCTGCTGCGAAATGACCTGTTTACTATGGGAAAACTTCTTTTATATGCGAGTTCCTATGCTTCAATTATTAGAAATGGGGAATCATTCATTCAAGCAAATATTTATTCCTTTTTGTATTAATTATGAAAATTCGCAAAAGCATGAATGCACCCTAAAATTATCATGTGATTTCCATTCGACGAAAGTACTTTTGTTCTTGAGATGATTAATGGAGCATTAATTTATATTACGCGCGTAAATCGTTCCATACGATATAGGAAGTAGGCATGTGATCGATACGATCGTTGGTAAACATCGGAGATCATTAGTGTCGTTGACTGCTTTTGAAGGCCAACTTGTTCAATTCGGGGGCAAAGTGACGTACGCGTAAAAACAATGCCGAACGCTATTCTTTTCTCATCTTATAAGTGCTTTCAGGCCAAACAGATTTCCACCGGCCAAAGTTGCCTTGGAGTTGACGCTATGTTCAATGGCACGAACTGCATGAAGCAGCAGAAGGTTATTGAAACTCTACTCTCCAAGAAAGAGCAAATCTCCCTCGCTACACAGGTTTTTGGCCATTGATATATTTGTTAAATGATATTTTTTAGGTTGTTCGAATGATTTTAAAGATCGACGACGTCCGAGTGCCCGATGATGAAGCCGGCCATTAGAGGGGGCTCTCTCGCTAATATCCATCTGATCTGCTCATCCGCTTAGCTTTTCTCTCCGCGTATCTCCCTAATCCCTGGTTCCTTCCAGCGACGTTTGCTGTTACGCTTTGTTGTGTCCATTTTTATATGTTTTTGTTGACCTTTTTTCCATGTTGGTTAAATCAAGTAATTTATTTATGCTGTTTATCGAATGTTTCGGCTTTGTCGATTCAATACTTCTCTCGATGTCATTTTATTTTCATTATTTGTTCAAATCGAAATTTTAGATTCAAAGGATACCTTTAATTGTGACATGCGGGGAAGAGTATGACCTCCGTGGCGACATCTAACGGCCAGCTTAATTCAGAGCCGGCGAAGAAGGTCAGATAGATGCCTATAGTTCAACTGACACTTTTGAAACTAAAAAATGTTTGATGGCATTCTTTATTTGCTTTCTTGAGATAACTAAATTTAAAATTAAGTGATTTCGTTAATTCATCTTTTTGTATAGGTAACTTCCAAATCATCCTAACAAAGAAGATGGATTTCTTTCAGCGTGTACAGATAAACGATGGGCCAAACGGTGCAGCCCTGGATCTCGCCGGTGATCATAGGCCGTTTTTATCGGGGTTGACCCCAGGAAGTAATTTCCACTCTGATCGTTTGATCATGAGTACCCTTTCAGCGTTGGAATTCCCTTCAACAGCAGAACTTATGCATAAATGCATGTCTGTAAATCCCTTCGAGGCAAAATTTGCCGAAGCCAACAGGAGGATATCCGCAGGAGTTCTGGAAGCAAATGGCCTGGTGGCTCCATCAATGCATTTACCGTCTGCTGTCAGTGGTACTCCGCGTCAATTTCCCCCCTCAACAGGCGTTAATTCAGCAGGAAATGCACCAATGCTAAAATTGTCGACGACATTATCCCAATCGCCCGGAATCTTTTCAAATATTAGTATTTTAACGACGGACGTCGATAATGGAAACGAAAATCTAAAAACGGCTGATATTTCTAAACTACTGCAGCAGGCCTGTAATGATGTTGGAAATGCTCCTCGTACAGCGGATGTACTGAATACTGTATTGGATATGCACGGTGATAGACTGCATACAATTAACTACCTCAATAAGTGAGTTCGCCTTTTGTCTGAATTTCTAATCCCATCCCATAAGTAGCAATTAGGCTTGCCCTTTTAAAAATCAAAGGAAATGTGATCTCCTAATCCCTGCTGGGAGGATAAATAGCCGACAGACTTCAATCTACGGCTTCAGAGATGGTTTTTTTTCTATTTATTGACGGGTTTCCGTTGGCTAAATTAAAATGCAGCGTTGCAGGGAACAGCTGAAAACTTTAGTAATAAATCATTGAATTTTTGTGGGGTGCTTATTTGAAAATTGGAATATTTTATAACATTGTTCTATACAAAAATAAAGAGAGGGAAAAGTCCATTTTTCAGAGATATATCATCAATATTTTCGTCCTTGACGCCGTCAGGATCGGCTCCGAATTCGGCTGGAGTGTTGGGACTGGTGACTTCCTGCTCGGCACTGCTGCCGACCAGCAGTAATACCCTTCTCTCGGTGCCGAAGTCGGTCATCGGCTCGAGTCCTGGCCACTCGCCATCCCGGTCGACGACTACCCTCACGAATCTGACTGAACCACCCAAAGAATCTATTCAGCCGTGAGTTGACGAGATTAAAACCAGACAGCCAAAGGGGGTTCAGGAAGCAGACAAGCCCGATTAGAGGACCCGACTCCGAATTCAAACAGAACGCCATCCAAGCCGACTGGGATCCGAGGGACATCAAACCGACTATCAATCTAGATAAAGTGAGAAAAGAAGACTAATTGGACATATCTCCGCTACAGGACCCCGTTACAGTAGACCTCTACCGTTTCCTGTTCTTTTTTTATTGCGAAAGGCGGAAGAAAATGACATCACTAATTTCGGGGGTCGCCACCAGTAACATTTTATTGCTCATTGAAACGGGAGGAAAATTGCCACCAAGCAAAAATTCTCGGAACAGATTGGGGGGACTGACATTTTCGAGGCGAGGCCAGGCAAACTTCCAGGTTCTGGAACGAGGGGCCTTTTTTCACGCGGCCGCACCCGTAAAGTCTTGGCAGTTGAATCTGTTTTTATTCGGCGCGTCTCGCCTTCCTTCCCGTTGTGCTGTCGAGTCTTTACGGGTGCGGGCGCGCGCCAGAAACGAGGCCAAAATCGTTTTGAAAGTTTGTTTTCCATGAAAAAAAGATTTTCCCCTTAAAATTATGGCTTATTTGTTGGGAAAATGCACTGAAAACCCGAGTTTCAGTCCCTCCGTGGTGGCAGCAGCTACTTCGACCATGAAGGCGTCGGTGCGATGTCAGCCGGCCAGGGAATGGGCTCGATGCCAACGGTGGCCATTCCCGGCGGCAGCTTGATGAATCTAGACAGCAGCGGCAGTAAATCCGACTCGAGTCCGACTCCCCGTGGCCGTGGACGGGGCCGTGCCTCCGCCACGGCCGAGCTCCCAGCTGATGAGAGGAGGTAAGCCGACTGGAGTCAATTTCTTCTTATTTTGGTAAAATTTTTGCTTAAGAATGACAATTCTCGAGAGGAACAAGGCGGCAGCTGTACGGTACCGCAAACGGAAGAAGGAAGAACACGACGATATGATCAGCAGGGTCCATGGTCTGGAACAGGAGAAACAACAGCTGGCGGTGAGTTAGAAATTGAAAAACTTGACTCGGGTAGTATTTTGTGATCTAATTTCAAAACCATACAGCTCACAAGATTCCCCATATTTCAATTAGTCTATAAAACTCGAAATAAATAAAAAGAAAAAGAGGAATGGAGCGGATGGGACCGAACCTACGACTAGCTGGCGTCATAGGCGCCTGACTTGCTAGATCGGACAGCGGCGCCGCATTGCAATACACTAAAGCGCGCTAAAGCGACCGAAATCTTTATGAGGTTCCCATTTTTTTACATTTGAGGGAAATTTTTTGAAAAATACCTGCTCTTGTAGAGAAAATTCTGTACTTCATTTTGTGGGTAAAAATGTTCAGTAAAGTAGCGATAATCATACAAAAATCGTGAGTTGAAGTCCAGTGGGCAAAGAGGGACTTTCCAATTTTCTTCCAGTCAGGACTCAGATGAATTTTCTCGTATTTCAGACCCAGACCCAAGTACTCCGCCAAGAATTGGATCGGGTGACGACGCTTTTGAGAGAGCGCGAAGTCCGTTGCGTTTGCCTCAAAGGGCGCCTTCCCCTGAGCACGGATCATCGTTCCGACTCTCCCGGTGATGTGAGTTTTGATCCTTTTCTCTTTTTCTATTTAATCAGCCCCCCTTTCCTTGTCATCTTTTCATAAAAGGGAAATAACATTTAAGCAGACACAAAAGCAAATAGATGGGCAGGGAATGTTCCGGGATGAATTAGAGATCAGATTTCAATAATTTGACACCAATTTGGATAATTGCCGGCGTATTTCCCTAGTCAGATACTGTCCAGCCATCAACTCCTCCATAAAGTGGAACGAAAAAAGAAATAAAAGTAAACAAAGGAACAAGAGAATCAGTACAGATCTTTATTCTCTCTGTCTAAGCTTGAGTCTGCTGCGTTTTTTTCCAAGGCCTTGCGCAGCTCCGTCTGCAGCGCGTCGTTCTTCTCAGCCAGCGTCTTGATCTCCTCTTCTTTGGCGGCTATCTTCTCGGCGTGGGCAAACTCGGCATGGGAAATCAAAAGAAATGGAAGCAAAAAGCTTACGACACCCGGGATTCCCAAGCCGTCTCCGATCCAAGTACTAACCGGGCCCAACGTTGCTTGACTTGCCAGATCAGACGGGATGGCGTACTTTCAACGTGGTATGGCCGTAACCACTCCCTCTCCCATTTTGCTCGTAGACATGACTTTCCCCGCAATATTTCCTCTTTCAGGTAGACATTCTTTCCTCACCTCAGCACGGCATGTACATTCCACAAGCCCAGCAGCTCATCAATGGTCTCAGTATGCCCAACGGCTTGGGTCTTAAAAGACCGAAAATGTAATCTCTCCCTTGCCCCTCACTGTATTTGTCCTTCTTTTTCTCATTTCCTGGCACCTACTACTTCCGTTTAAAAAGCACAAAATATATTATATATACCGTAATCTCAGCAGCTAGTTTTTTCCTCCACTTCCATTTTCTACTTTATTCCCCCAGCAGAAAATTCACATCATATCCGCTAGTTTTCGTCTCTTTTACCGTATCCTGCACCCCCAGAACAGACTAGATATTTTTTTATTCTACAGTAATCCGTATATTTTATCCTCCTCCCAAAATTGAGTCAAAAAATCTATTGAACCCGCGTAACTGTGCCCCATGAAGAAATATTGAAACAAAACCCCATACAGATTGAAATTATTCGAGGAAATCAGGTTGTGACCCCCCAGAAACTTTGTTATTGTTGATTTTTCTTCAATTTGGGCCATGTAAATAGTCTCTATTGTGCACAAAAACCGTGAAAAACACATTTTTCGACTATCAAAACTGACCAACGCGCAAAAATACGCACTGCGTACTATATTTTCCTGCCGACGCATAAAATGAATTAATTCGAATTTCGCCTCAAGTTTTCATTTTTCCTCATTTTTCCTCAAATTTTTTTAGTTCTTAATATTTAGAAAGAAATTAGGAACAAAAAACAAATAGAAAAGTGATAGTTTTTCCATCAAAAATGGTCATTTTTCTCGAAAAACTCAGAGTTACCGTAATCGCGCTCTAATACCAATTTTTCATCAGAAAACGATGAATTTCCACTTGTCAGAGTTGATAGTCCAGTAACTGTGTCTTCAGGTTCTAGTTTCCCCCTCCATTTCCAAATATTTGTCTCTTTTTCTCTCATTTTAACCTCTCCACACACCTCCTTCTCTCACCTTTCCCTGTTTTTTGTATTCAGCATTTATTCCCCCTACCGTATATTCCCCACCCTCTCTAAATTTTATATAAATGACATGTAAACAGATAAACAAAAATATATAAGCACCCATAAAGAGTTATTTGTTTTTTTTTAATAATTTTTATAGACAGAGTTCTATTATTGCCAAAGACGCAGTCGATTAATAAGAACATCCAAAATTTGAAGATCATCCGTTTGTAAATTGTGAAAGCTGAGAAGACGCCGGCTGAGACGATGGATTATCTGAAAGTGTAGCGGGGGAGGGAATGACCTTGGGCCGGGGATTAGACTCACCGGGAAGTCGTCGTCATAATAGCCGTGTCGTCTGCTGAAGTCTTTCATTTCTGTCACAGAAAAGTGACGATTCAGGGGGAAATACCTGAAAAATAAGGAAAAATTGAACTTGGAAAAGATTAGGGACAGTTGGATTACTGTAGATATCCTCAAAAAATGAAGCTTCACAGGTCGCCGAGGCCAACACCTCTTTTCCCATGATATTCTTCCGTTTATAACTTAAAATGCTCCCCATAACAAGACTAATTGATTGCAGTAAAAATGAAAAAGATCGGATGTCACAGTTTTGAGAAATAAATTGTCAAAGATTTTGGCCGATTTTTCAAAAAATCGACGTTGGATGGAAACGGTTGTAAACAGTGGACAAACAGCGTTTTTTGTATTGAAGATTACGATATTCAACTTTGTTGCATCAAACACTTCTTATCCAGACATACGTTTTCGGAGTTCTTGGGCTTATTCGATGCAGAAATAAATGGAGATTCTACAGCAATTTTGGCACCAAAATCTGTTCGCTTTTTGATAGTGAAAAACACAAAAAACTAATTATCTTTGCTGCGCTACATTTGTAGGAACCAGAAAAATTGCTACCAATTCTTTCGAACATGCTGAATCGAATGCAATTTACAGAAAAAGCTGAAAATGTGTGGTTTTCGAATGTTTGATGCTACAAAGTTGTTCTTCCCGTAGAACAAAAATTGCGCGGGTCCCGGCGCGATCGCTGTTGCGTTGACCTCTCTTCAGCCGCGGCGAGCTATGTCGCGGTCATTTTCCTTGACGGGCAAACCATTACAGTCCCGCGGAAAATACGGTAAGCCCTAAATTCAGGGCGGCTACAGTAACCCGACTGTAAGCGCGCTCTAGTGAACTTCCGCGTTTTTGCTCATTTTTATTGCATTTTTTCCATTTTTCTTGAATAGAATTGATACAGTAGCTGTCCAAATTTTTTTCATAAAAAGAGAAGAAAGAAAACTGGAAGTAGGCCAGCGCGCGCTGCAACCGAAATTCTCCGGTATTTCGCTCCCATTTCTGGTTTTTTCTCTAGTTCGTGAAGGCGTACTGTAACCCTAGAAACCTTCTATTTGAAAAATATATGAAGGAATACGGAGAAATGCGGCAATTTGAACTCCATGGCGGCGTAGCGCGATTACGATAAGTTTGCGCGCGCTCTAATCCAAATTTATACTGTATTCTACCATTTTTCCCCTTTATTTGACTACCGTATCCTCTATTAGACTTCAATAAAGTTTCTGATCACGTGAAGTCCTTTTTTCCCGCTCTCATCAAATCTCCTCCCATCCTCCATCCACTTCCTCCTCCCGCCGAGCTGTTTTCGTGACCCGGATAAATGGAGGACGGGAGGGGGATATCTTGAGCCGGTTGACACCTTCGTGAACCACGAAAAGGGGAAAAGAGCGGGAAGTTGAAAGGGCGAGAACCACACGAGGGCGAGCAAATACAGAAGAAGGAGTCAACAGAGAGGGGCTAGCCTCTTGGAAAAGGAGAGAGAGGTCAAAAAGGGAAGGAACGCGGTCAAAAATCTTCTAGGGACCGAATTATACCCAGTTCTTATCAAAATTTCCCAAAAAATCGTCCTGAAACCGAAATTTGACTACAGTAATCCGGCGCGCCATCAATTCCTTCCAATTTCGGCCATTTTTCTATTTTAAAAGTCCGGAAACCGTTCCTGAACATTCATTGCCCTTTTCCCTGTCAAAAATCTCTATTTTCAATTTGGTAAATTGTCCAGACGGTGAAAATGTCAAGAGACATAGGTACAAGACGTCAAGAGCCGTGTATCATCCCGTGGATTATGGAGAGCTAATCCGAGTGGAAGACGATAATTTCAGAGTGGAGAGGAGCGGGAGATATTTATGGTGGTGTCGGGGGGAATATTAGGGGGATATTTTGGGCAGGGGTTTTGTATGTTTTTAGGGGAGAACGAGGGGGAAAATGACGAGGAAGAGATGGGGGGTGGCTCTAGATCTTCTAAATGAATCCAGGGGAGAAGAAGGACCGTGGAGAAGGTTTCAAAGCCCGGAAGACGTATTACTGTAGTCTAGGGAACATCTGGAGGGGGATTTTCAGGGTCTAGGGCAGATTACGAGCCTGGGTAACTTTCGATTGCCTAAAGGGTCCTGAAGCGGTTGACTTTCCCATTGGAAATGGGCGGTAGTACGGTAGGCAAGTAGAAAAGCAGAGCTCGCCATCTTCTGACAAAATTCTGCTATTTATAGTCCCGGAAAAGGATTATCCGGTTGAGGCCAAGAAAATGGTGGAAATTTCAATTGTCTTTCGCTTTTTTCGTGAACAAATTGGCATAGAATGGCAAATAATGGTTCCTGGCACGAAAGAAAGCGAAACAGAAAAGGATTACCCAGATCTGGACGGGAAAAGGATCGACTACAATTTCGCATTTTGTTAGTTTTCTCTCATTTTTATTTGCTCCTTCGGAAAATTGCCATTTGTTCGGGAAAAATTGAAATTCCCGCTCTGTTTCTCGCTTTTTGATGGATAGGATACCGTAGCTCTCTTGAATTCTGCCATGAACACGAAAAATAGCCGGCGGATACGGTAGAAATGGTCCCGCGCCGCTTTTCCCCCATTCTTCGCCCAATATCATCCTCCTACCTGTATTTTCCGAGTTCATCTTGATCCAAATTCAATACTGTAGCATTAGGAAAGCATCTGGATAGAGATGACGCCACGGAACAGTCTGAAATTTGCATTTTAAAGGGAGCTGATCAATTTTTACCAGGAAAGAGCCGTGTAGTCCCATAACTGATCTCTATCTGGTACATTAGGGCTTTAAAAGCAGCCCGGGAGAAGAAAAAGACGGGATTTATCGAGAGACGGGGCTGAAAATTGGGTTTTAGAGTTTACAGTAACCCGGAAGAAGGAAACAGGGCCTGGTCGGCAATTTTAGGGTAAACTCTGTCTCAAGAAACTTGGTAGGGGAACAAGAAGAAGAAAAATAAGAAAATGGGTCCTATATGGAAGACTACTGTACGGATATCATTTCAGAAGACTTCAGGGACCCCGAGAACGGATTTTGGTCAAAAAGACCCCATAGTTACCTTCTCGAAATTCTCCGTTCCAAATGTTCCTACGTACAGTTGACCAGCATCATAGCCTGCCAGAGTCCTTTTTAATTGATCCATTATCAGGAGAGTATCGTCTTTGGCAAAGATAAACCAATCCGCATGGAGGGGCAGCTTCCAAAAGGCGTAACCAGCCATCATTCTGAAATTGGGCTCTATTTCAGGGAACGGAGCTATGAAATGGGGAAATCTAATATTTTTCAAAGGTTTTCGGAGCACTACTTTAGAGCCCTACTGTAACCAGAAACTGAAATGAAGGTAAAGGGAGAGAGAAGATGGAAGTAAAACAAAAAGCAGAAATTTCGAGAATATTTTGACAACCGCGGGGGACGAACCCGCGACACTTTTCACCAAGGTCGCGCTACTTCGCGCTGCACCAGAGTTTCATTTGTTTGTGTGCAAAAACAGTTACCTCATTCGAACCCAAGGATTCTGGCTCTTCATTCGGTAGAGAACATGATTATCCTGGTTCAGATTGTCATAAATTGCGAAAGGCGAGAAGATAAAGCTCTGATCTGAATGCTTCAACCATCCATTCATGCTGGCTTGTGTCTGAAGGCTTAAAACCTCTGGAAAGTCATAAATTCCCACTTTTTTGGGGCTGGTCCCTTCCAGGAAGACAAGAAATGTCGAATTCAGGCATCTCGGCTGATGGCAGTGGATTTCCTTCGAATCGTAGAGATAATCATAAAAATGACAGCCGATTCGGACGAGGACGCTGATTAGCAGAAGAAAACTGATACTACTGGGGGAATGGAGGCTGTTCATGGCCGGAAATAAGCGATAAAAATAAGAAGGGAGGATAACCTTGACATTAGAATAGCCGCCGGAAGAGAACAGGGAAAATACTAATAGCGGGAGGGAGATAACCATCTTCTTGGTTTGAACGAGGTCAAAATGGATGTTATTCTCAATTTTCGGATGGTTTTTTTTTGGCCCCCTACTAATAAAACAGTCTTCAGATACTTGCTAAAAACAATATTCCTAACACAATAAAGAAGAAATCCCGATTTGAGGCGATTTTGAGGAAAATACATTTCAAACAGCGCGGGATATTGATGACAGGGTTGGGCGTTACGTAACACGTGTGGTCGAGACCTTTTTTCCAGTCACACACGCTACCCCCTTTTCGTGTGTGCTTGCTGCTGCAGCAAATAAAAGGTTAGTTTTATTACATTGTTCAAAAGCATGTTATTGTCACTAGCGATTATGCAAACCTCTGAAGCGGTGATTTTTGAAAAGTAGCAATTAGTAGTGCTGAAACTGGTAACCCCATTTGCGCTTCCATGACCTTTATTCGGAGTATGACCGCGTTTCGCTACTTTCTTCTGTTTTACGTTATTACAGCTTAATGCAACTTCACGTGGACTTACCTAACTACTCAGAACAGCTTATCAACGTTTTTCAAATGGTCTAGTATTCATAGAAATCACTATAACATCGATAAAACAGATCATGGAAGGCAATTTGCTCGTAATTCTATCCTTCCTGTAGATTGTAGCATTGTACCTGCTGAATGCATTAGGATTAACCGAAGAAATTACAACAAGTACAATATAAAAGATCCGGAGAATGTACAAGTCGTTGAAAACTGAATAAATTCTATCGATGCTTTGACTAAACACTGCGCGTTCTACGAATGGGGATTGCAGGTTTCAGTACTGCCTGCATGTTATTATCGCTCGCAATTATATAACCTCTAGAGTAATACTTTTTGATAAGTAACATTTAACAACAGCAGTTTTTTTTCTCACGAGCCACCTATAATCTCCGTATTTCAGCCGAAAAAATGAAGGAAGAAATGATGGAAGTCGACTTTCATCTTCCTCCGAAGGATGAAAACGTCGTTCCCCTTCGAGGCGCTGGTGAAGCCACCTGCTTGGCAAATCTCTTTCGCATGGAGCTAAATGCCGACGTTACAATCTATAAGTATCGTGTTGATATCTCGAAGACTACCAAGGACAAGGAGGTCGATATTACTAAAGGCATAAAATCAGAGTACAATTATTCTTTTCGCATTTGTGTAATGGATAACTTTTAGTGTTGCGTCTCAACATCGTCGAAGAGTCTGCAGATCCATTTTTGAGGATGCTGTCAAAGTAGCCGAGAAAACCGGTTCTCCTTGGATAGAAGACAAGTTTATGTATGTGTACGACTGCGCGAACATCTTGTACAGCTGCAAGCCTCTATCTTGCTTCGCAGTTACTACAGAGGAAGCTGCCACTATCAGTCTGACGATGGTATCGCTAGCTAGTTGCAATCATATTCATTTTCAGGATGACATCAAGAGCCCATTCTCGAAGAATTTCATTGGTAATAGATGCGAATCGGTTGTTGTGAAGGTCTTGCCGACTCTCACCTTCGCGTATTCAACAGCTACTTCTACGGTTGATAAGCACCGTGAAACTCAGCAGTTTTTGGAAGTCCTCACTTCAGCATTGCTCTATAAAAAGTACTAGTTGGAAGATTTGCGGTATTACAATTTTTCAGTGGAGACCATTTTGCTTTTGGCAATAAGTTCTATGATAAGTCATCAAAAAACGATGTCGATATTGGAGAAGGAAAATGTATCAAGTCGGGATTTGAAAAGAATGTCAGAATTGGTGAGGATCGAGGAACTCCATATGCTCTCGTCCAGATTGACGGTTTGTTTGATGTCATCTTCCAATTGTTCTTCTTTCAGCTAAGAAATCACCCTTTTTCAACGGAGTTAATGTGATCAAGTTCTCGATGGACTTTCTGGGATGCAAAAATGAAGACGCTCTCGAGAGAATGGATCCTGGATCACAGAAGAGACTTAGTGAGCAGCTAAAGGGCATAGTTGTAAAAACGAAGCATATGGAGAAAGAGAAAAATAGATATTTTTACATGAGCGGATTGAGCAAAGAGCGCGTAAAGGAGTAAGTGGGTTATTGTGGCTTAATTTCAAGTTTCTAGTATATCTTTCAAAGTGGACGAACAGGAAACTACTATGGTAGACTTCTTCAAGACCAAGTATAACTATCCTCTCAAATCTACTCGTACTCCTTGTGTTACCGAGAAGGGACGTCAGAAGATATCGCTGTATCCAATGGAAGTTTTGGATATTGAACGAGGTCAACGAGTGAACTGCCAGAAGGCTTCAAGATGCATGGGTGAAAAACAAATTCAAGAATGTCGCATGAATCCTGGTGTTATCAAAGACTACATTCAAGATGCTCTAGCTGAGTGCTTACTAAATAAAGATAACAAATATCTGCAGAACTTCAAAGTATGTTTTCTATAAGTTTTTAAATGATTTTCAAATAGGTTAAAATTTACAATGATTGGGAACCTGTAGCTGCCACGATTTTGTTTCCTCCATCCATCAGATATGGCCAGCAAGCCGTTGAGCCAACTCGTGACGGTACTCTTAATTGGAAACTGGGAAACCGAGAAATGTTCATCAAGCCAGGAACTATCTCTAAAATGATGTTCATCATTTTCGATCGATGCACTAATGACCGCGACGTAGAGTATGTTTCTTTTATTCATTTTTCACCTTTTTGTCATATCGAAATTTTAGCTATTTCTTGGACAAGGTCCTCCGCGCAGCTAGTGATCATGGCGTGCGCGTGCCCCAAGTCCGTGATGTCGAAATTAATTTGTTGAACAGCGAGGATTCTGCTAGCTTAACCCAAGCTTTCGAACATATGGCAAAGCAGAAAAACTCGTATATTATGTGCATCACGAGACAGAAATTCGATCCTGTCCATAGTCAGACCATGTCATTTCTTAAAAGATTTTTCTAGATTTTATAAAAGCTTTGGAAGCTAAATATGGCGTTGTCACTCAGCACTTGTGTGAACAAACCTTCAAGAAAGCTATAGGACAACAGGGTGCTTACCTTGTCATCAATAATTTATTGCTAAAATTGAACCAGAAAGCAAAGGGAGTTTGCCACGGAGTCGCTCTTTCCAGAGTTTTTCTGGAATCCAATAAGACCTCTGTTGACGTGTGAGCTTTCTTTCGATTTTATTGCTTTATGTATGTTCTTTTAGATCTGGCCGCATCTTTGCTCCCAATCGCATGATCTTTGGCTTTGACGTTTCTCATGCTGGACCCCAATCATTCTCTGATAGAGCTCTTGGACAACAGCAAAGTGACCCTTCCGTTGTGGGCATGAGCTATTCTCTTTCAATCCCTACGGAACTTTGCGGTACATATTGGTATCAGAAGCCCCGCTGTGCCACTATTGACGGAATCTCTAAGCAAGTGGTACGTTACAGTTTCGCAATTCGTTGAAATAATTTAAATTGCAGGCCAATGCAATCGTACATCGCAGATCTATTACAAATAATCTTCCTGACGATATCATTGTCTTCCGTGGAGGAGTCTCGGAAGGAGAGTTCGACAAAGTTCTTCAGGAAATTGAGGACTTGAAGAAATCTTTCCTGCTGACTGGTGGTCCAACTTTCCGCCCTTCAATTACTGCCATCGTAGTTCTTACTAAAAGCAACTACAGGATTCTGCCCGAAAAGTAAGTCTTGATAAAGGCCTGATCGGTTTTCATAGCATCATTTTTCATTCACACTTTCTTATTTGTTTTTAGAATTGATCGCCATGCAAAACCGTTTGCTCAGAATGTCTATCCTGGTACAGTTGTCAGCACCACTGTTACAAATCCACATTACAATGAGTTCATTCTGGTCGCCCAAAAGGGTATTATGGTAAGTTAAGCTTTTATTTGTAAATATTATAGTGCTTATTTTAGGGTACTGTTCGCCCCACCAGATGTGTAATTGTTGCTGCGGACAAAGGAACAACAGGCGTCTGTATAAATTGCGAAGAAGCCCAGCAGCTGACTTATGCATTAGCCTATGGTCATCAGGTTGTATGCGCTTCAACAAGTCTGCCTGTGCCGTTGACTGCTGCTACAAATCTGTCTAAGCGAGGACGCAACAATTGGAAGGAAGAAAAGTTAGTTTCTCAAAATGATCATTTAAATGCATGTCTTTTTAGCTTTAACGATAGTGATGCTCGCAGCGCCCTTTCTGGTGGATCAGGAGACCATGGTCAATTGAAACACGATGGTTCGGAGAACTTCTTCAGCGAATTATCCGAGAAGCTCGCGTCCAAACTGAAGCACCACTATTGGGCTTAATTATTTTGTAGCTATTCATTATGGTAGTATTGTATAATTATATTAATTTAGTTTCTAACAATGTTCTATGCATTTGTTTTTAATAAAAGAGTTGATACAACAAATTAGTGTTATCACGAACTTTATAACTATTGAAATTTCTTTCTTCGCTTCCATTCTGCCAGTGGATAGCGCCTGGCTGTTTGCGAAGAGGATGGCGAGCTTTATTTTTGGATAAAAACATTTCATGTGTATAGTAGTGTAGATATAAATATGCTTGCTACCATAGTTGAAATGTCTAATTCCATGGTGGTCAATAATCAGTTCGCTGATCCTTCTCAGCTCATAACGGTTATAGCCTCCTCTCCACCATTCCTCACACTGTTTAAACGAGGTTAAACCGAAACCAGGCAGCTGATTTTGTATATCAAATCGACGGCCTTCGTAATAGATTTGAATATGATTAATTTCTCTGTTATTTGTCCACCAATCCTGAAAATAGTGTCGTTTTTGCACCTTTGACACTATATAGCTATTTTCTAATGTATTCAACGCACATTTAATAGAATATCAATCATTTTGCTGGCATCAGTTGCAGTTAGAACCATATATTCCAAATTGATCACAGGATTTCGGATCTCCTTCATCAGTTCCGGAGTAAAGGCTGGGCATCGGATCACAGTAACTCATCCGTCTAAAATAATACTGTATCCCCTCTGGGAATGTCGACAGAGTATGGTAATTCCAATTATAAACTTACTGTAGCTTCCCAACATCTCGATATGTTTTTCCTTGAGAGTTGCGGTAACTCGACTTTTGGGCCGATTTGTCGGGAAGGTACAAATTGCTCAAAAAATCGAACGCGGCGAGCAGTTGGTGAGATTCGCCTCTCTAGAGCCGGCCTGTGACTATAAAAGCGTACCGAAAACTCTGCGAAAGTAGTAGAAAGCCGGCTGGAATTGCCCATAAGCTATTAGACTCGACGGAGTGCAGAGGATACAATTTTGGACGGGTTTCTTTCTGTTCTTTGTGTCATGAGATGTAGTAATCGAGATGGCGGCCTGTCCCTGAAATGTCCCCCCTTCCGCATCGAAGAGTTATTTAATTTTCTGACCTGATCAAATTGGATCTTGACTACCATAGCGATGGGCAACATCATCAGGTAGTAATATTTCTCGGTAATTTGGAGAAACCGCCGGGAGAGCCGCCTCATCCGGGCTGTTTGTAGTCCGGGCAGGGGACGTGGGATATCTCGTCAAAGTGGGGGGGGGGGGGGGGGGGGGGGGGGGGAAAGAAGGGGTTACGGTACTCACGCATCTATCACTATTTTAGGGTTGGGTTGATTTTCAAAAGAAAGTACTCGAGGCTTCTTCGGCACCACCTTCTTTGGCTCTCACTGCACACGTATTCTCTCACTGAGTGGCCTGTCGTCGACCGGCCGTCTTCGAAATAACCGCCGGAGGAAATCCATCACGCTCTTGTGGTCATATTGGTTGTAAAATAACGAATTTTAGGGGAAAATGGGGGAGAAATGGACAACAGGAATAGTAGCTGGATATCGGAAAATCAATGAGCAGAGGTCAGGGACAGCTCTATTATCAAGGAGAACCCCAATTCCCAGCCACAATTAGACAGGCAATTGGATCGATAGATTTCATTTATGGCAACAATCTTTATTGGACGGTAGCAGGCGCAAGAGGCAGGCCGAGACGACGTCTTCAATGGACTATTTTGAAGAATAAAAAGAAGATGACGGAGTAGACAACAATCGTAATGAAATCCTGTCGTCGCGGAAGGATCACCGGATCGGCGAGGGGCAGGTCGCCGTCCTCTCCACCGTCCTCCCGCTGTCCTACCGCCATCCTCCCACCGTGCCACCACCGTCTTCCCTTTGTTATTGGAAATCGTTGAAAAAATCCACTTTTCCCGTTGGCCTATTCTCCATAGAAAAAGGAAATATAGTTCATTTTCAACAGAAAATCACGACGAGGTCCCCGGGACGGGAACTGACCCCCATGGCCCGCCCCCTACAGAAGAAGAATAGGTATATGACTGGAATAGAGCTCAATCTCTGGCTCTTTTGATTATTTTTAACGTGTAGACCTCTCTATTGGGACATTCCAATACGACAATCAGCTGGCCGGGGCATTTAGCGGCGGAATACTGCCTGATGTGGGGAGGATAAGGGGTTATCACGCCTCAGAAGAATATAAAAGAGGAACACAGTCAGTTTATTTTATTGACAATAAATTCTTTACAGGCTTCAAAACACCATGCACATAATAAGAGAGACAACATCGACAAGGCTACCAACATGTAGATTGCGATCGCTCCTCCCAGGGTATAGAAAGTAATAGTTACAATTTCATCCATTACGGGACCGCCAATAAACATACGTAGACAACATAGGAGGACAAAAAGAACTGCAAAGTAGGCTAGAACTATAGACGTATATATAAAATATTTATCGCTGCCATCTGAACATTTAAGGACACAGTCAACAGAACAACATGGAGAAGAACGAGGGACAGTGGTAGGGGATGGCGGTATCTCCACTTGAATCTCTGGCGGTCGAGTTATAGGCTGGATATCTCCTCGTAGTTTTAATACTAGATCTTTTCCATCTCTTCCGGTAAATAAAAAACGCCGGGCTGACTCCGGTGACATCTTAAAGTATACAAATTTTACCGTATAAATGCCCAGATAACGGTATACTGCCAAATTTGAAGGGATAAATGAGTGGGCACGGTTTTTTTTTGAATGTATTGTTATTATTCGTTTTTACAATATTGTAGAGTAGAAAATTATGTATAAAATGTATTGAAAAGGGAGAATTTGAAGCGTGGAAAGGGCGCGGAGACCGTTTTGGCTACCCAGACGCCGTTCGGACTGACGGCTACTAGAAAACGGCACTTACCTTTTTAATGATCATTCCCAGAAAAAGGATAGGAATACGATTAGAATAGAGCGCAATTTCTGGTCCTGTTTCATCTTTTTGAAGTGTGGAATCCTCTATTTGGGTCATTTCAATGCGACAATCAGCTGGCCGGGACATTGGGCGGTGGAAGACTGCCAAGCGAGGGAAGATAAGAGGTTATTGCGGCTTAGAGATAGATCAGATGGGAACACAGTCAGTTCCTTTGAACAATTGACTCCGTTCTTTACAAAGAGACCCCAAAATTCATAAGGAATAACGGACGAATGGCTCCCAATTTTGAAGTCCTCAATGATCATTGGATTTGTCCATAGTAACAACCGAAAAACCTCTTCAGAAACTATTGGTTCGATTAATTTTTAATACTGGCATTAATTACACTATTGGGGGTGGTGAAGAAGAAAAATACAAGGGCGGCCCACTAGTAGAGAGAACGATAAACTGCTAATGGTACCGGCGGGATCCGAAACAACAGCAAAACAACAAAAACATGAACATGGCAATCGTTCGCTGGACGTAATAATCAACATTTGGGGAGTGATTAATCAGGGCTATAATGAGACCAATAAGACGATAAAGAAAAGATCCAAGGAATGCCAGACATAACAAAATAGATCAACTGACGGCAACTGCCAACAGGCACCCCCAGAGGAAAGGCTTGAGCTCCCAAAATAAGCAGTTAAGAGGGGGTTAAAAAGGGGAACAGTCAGCATTGATCAGGGCCTTCTATGAAGAGCTTGAGGATTCCCACCTTCACCCGCACCCATAAAGTCTCGGCAGTATGAAGGGAATGAAGGCGAGGCGGTTTTTTAGCGCGCCCAATAAAGAAGAATTCAACTGCCGAGATTTTATGGGTGCGGACTCTCTCTCTCTCTCTCGCAGGTGTTCAGGGGTTGTTTATTTTTTTCCAGTCCTGGTGATATCAGAGACTGATACAACAAAGGGGAAAAACAAAGGGGAAAGGGAGGATAAATCTCGTCAAAAATGGCATGTTTACAACTTCCTGACCTTAATTTTTAGAAATGTACCAATGGCAACGGATTTTGGATCAAAAAGTGCCATGCCGCCAAAATGGGACTATAAATTTGTTCTAAAATGGTTTATTTTCATACAAATTAAGAATTCTAGTAGAGAAAAAGATGCTCTTCAATATTGCTATAAAATAAACTACGGTAACCGCTGGGAAAGTTTCTTCAGTCCCAGTAAACACGCGCTGAAGATATGCCGTATTGAATATCGTCCCAGGCGGCTATAACAACGTTTTGTAATGATTTTCTTTGATGTATATATTCCTTACACTGTGCTAAACATTATAACAAAGGAAAAATAAAAGGAAAATGTTGAAAATAGCAGAAAATTAAAGAATATGGCGGAGTGTTTGATGGAGCATTGTTACGGCGGGCGCCAGGGCCTTTTCCATTGGGTTACGGTAACATTTCTCATTTTTTGAGCACAATTCAGTCATCTTTATACAGTAGACAAGTAATATGATATCGTGAATGAACACAAAATTGGATGGAATGAGCCAAATAGGAGAAATTACACTCGGCACAGATGACTGCCCAACTGCCACCTACTGCTTCGGTTACTGTAGTCGAAATACCTTTTTTTGACTCCGAAGGGGTGTCTGACATTCCCTAGAATATTATAAGCTAAAAAAACTTGTAATATAATAAACCTGGTGCATTAATTTTCGCAATCGTTCGTCACTGCAGGCTCCGTCATGCTTCCTTGGGGCTGCTGCCACAATTTCTTGCTTTTCTTCTAATTTTTTGACATTTTGAAGAGATAAATACAATACCTGTGTCGTCGTCAAGGAGAAAACTTGAAGAAATTATGAAAAAAATTGGTAAAATTAGGAAGAACGGTCTCATTTCGGCGGACCGGGCGGCTAATGGCCGCCGGACCCGGCGGGACTGTCATTTCTGACAGAATTCCTCCGTCGGCGGGACTATGCAAATTTCAAACAACAGAAGGTGCCAGACGATCAGAGAACGCCGAGGATACGTATTTTTTCAGGACAAAGCCGGGAGTTTCAAAAATTAGGAGGTGGCAGAGCCGCTAACTCAGTCCCTAACCCCGTGTCAGGATACCGGACTTTTGGTCGGGTACGTCTTGAGAATCTTTCTGCTTGCGCCTAACCAACCGAGGATGCCGGACAGTGATAGGTCCCGTCTACGGCCGAGACTTTATGGGTGCCGAGGCTCTAACAATGATTCACAAGGCCAGCTGGAAGAGCTCGCAATGGACACAGCTGAAAGAAAAGCCTTGACTTTTATGTAAAACAAAATAACAAAAACAAAAAAAAAGATCAATTGAGATAAAAAATCCACTACAAATGAATAGAGAAACAAAAGGAAAAAGCTTACGACACCCGGGATTCCCAAGCCGTCTCCGATCCAAGTACTAACCGGGCCCAACGTTGCTTGACTTGCCAGATCGGACGGGATGGCGTACTTTCAACGTGGTATGGCCGTAAGCGCTTCCACCTCGTTTCCGCTCAAAGACTAGGGGTCTCTTCATTTTCTGATTACTTTCAACGTGGTATGGCCGTAAGCGAGAGCTTCTGCTTCTCGCCCAGAGACTAGGGGTTTCTTCAGTCTTGAACCCAGTAAATCGACGAAGAATTGTCCAGTAGAAGACCCTATAAATTAAAAAAGTCAGAAATATCGCTTCAGGATCCTTCCCACCGCAGAAAAGTCCCTTAAAATTAATCTAAAAATGATACTTTGACCGTCTGTCCTCCCTGTTTACCTCCTTCTTGTTTTTCAGCCAGTCCCCCCTCCCTGATCTTTTTCCCAAGATCAATCCCCATCTCTCTATTGTTTTTTCTCCCCTTAAAAAACTCTATCCCCGTCACCCCGACCTTGTTGACTAACCCCTGCTGCCGTTGTTCAATATCTGATAACTGTCCAGGGCTACCTGGTCTTCCCACTGTTTACTGCCTCCCTACCCATCTTTATGACCTTCTAAATTAATAAAATGACAGGATTACGATCTAATTAGTCTCCTGTTATGGTCCTGAGACTCTTTTATTCCCGAAATTTTTACAAAATCCCTAATTCTGTTCTTTCCGGGTCATTTGGGCTCTCCAGTCCTTTTTGAGGTAATTAATGAGATTTTCACCGAATTCCCGGTTATTTTCTCCCCGGCTGACCTGTTATTGTCTTCCAAATAGTCCATTGTCCCCTCCTCCTCATCACTCCTACGTCACCCCATTATTCTCCCGACCCCTGAAACAGCTGCTGGTCAAATTCTCCCCTGATGGTGTAATCCCTCCCTCCCTCCCTCCCCTGCTTACCACAGCCAAACTTCCACAACAGGCTAGGCTCATTCTCTTATCTCTTTTTATCTCTGTACTCTTTCTCCAGCGTACGAATTCGAAAATAAGGGGGTTTCCGCCATTTTAGTCTATTTTTTAGGGGAGAAACAGCGTTTTTGAGTGCTTACATTCAACCAGGAGCCCCCGAACGTGAAAAAGCTCAAAACACCGGGATTTTTGAACCTTTGAGTTAATAACAGACCGTCTAGAGCAGGTATCTCAACATTTTCCACACTTTCCTCTCAAAAACTACGTCATTTTTGAATTTTCACCCCATTTCCACTGTCTAGTAGTCCAACAACGGCTCAGGGGGCTTGTTTCCCTTTGAAAACTGACGATTTCCAATTATTTCTGGGATATAATCTCTCTTTCCAGATCCTAGATTCTTGTGCTTATTGTTTACTCCTGGAAAATTAACTTTTCCGACATCTAACGGTGAATTTCAAAGAGCTACAGCGTTTTTGACTGTCTAACTGTGGCCTGTAGCTGGGAAATGCCAAAAACGGGGTTGTCTCAATTTTTCAGCCTTTGGGCTAAAAAAAGATTTTCGAAAAGTCTTCACCAAGGTTTTTTACTAGGAAGCCTTCTCTTTTGTTCAGGAAAATCCGACTTTCCGACTTCTAGCAGCGGTTTTTAAACAGCCACAGCTATTTTGACTGTGTAACTGTGGCCTGGAGCGATATTTCGGTAATAAACTCTCTTTCTGTTTCTTTTTTGAGATTTCCAGCTAAATAAAATAGTTTTTCCATGAGAAAGACGAGCCACAGCTCCTTGGCTGTCTAGCTGTCTAACTGTGGCGCACCATAGACTTTCCCATTCAAAAATGACGATCTGCGGACTAATTTCCGCCCCTTTATGAGTCAAAAAACGTCGCTTACGTGACAAAGAAGAGCCGCACAATCAAGTAAATATGGCTCTTCGCCGCCGCCGAGCACAACTAAATTTCCAACGGCGAGTAGGAAATCGATGCACGCTGCCCGGAGGCTTTGACCACTGCCAGCCGGCTGCTGGCCAGAATCGCTGCTCTTTTGCTCCCTTCTGGAACCATAATTAATTTGAGGCGTTTATTATGCCGTCCTGTAAGTTTTAAATGGGAAAAATGGCGGGAAAAGCTAATTTTTGGAGGATTCCTTGTGGGAGAGGAATTATAGAGGGAAATTCCAGTTTTCTTCGAATTTTGAGCTTGTTTCCCTTCTCAATAACCACATTTCCTGTGAAAATTCAATTCCTTTAATTTTTCAGCCCGTCTAACAGCCGTAAAGATGGAAACACGGAAGCCCAGCGCAGCTCTGGCTTCATCAAAGGTGAGTTAGGATATTTTTCTTGTTTTCTCTTCAAATTTCATAAAATTTGGAGCCTATAATATTACAAAATGAGAAAAAAAGTCGAATCAGTCAAAAAAATTCAAAAATATAGAAAATAGAAACAAACGTAAAAAAGCTTACGACACCCGGGATTCCCAAGCCGTCTCCGATCCAAGTACTAACCGGGCCCAACGTTGCTTGACTTGCCAGATCGGACGGGATGGCGTACTTTCAACGTGGTATGGCCGTAAGCGCTACCACCTCGTTTCCGCTCAAAGACTAGGGGTCTCTTCATTTTCTGATTTTGGGAATGGACCAACTGGCTAATTTCAAAATATACCCCAGTTAGCATAAATGAGCGCATAATTTGAAATTCATTGTATCTGCCCGCCTTTTCCTCCATTCTTCGAACTGTCTTTCCCTGACTCATAGTCCTCAATCTTTCCCTGACCTTTCTGCTCTCCAGACAACCGAAACAACTTCCCGAGAGTCTTGTCTTGTCTATTATTTACTCTAGGAGGGGAAAAAGTGGTCGAGATGTAGGTTGACTCCGAGAGCAAAATGGTTACCTCGCTCCGTGTTTCCGCCTCTCTCCCACGTAAGGATTACTGTCCCTAGAATACAATATTTGTCTTTGACGGGAGGAGGACGATGGCTTCCTCCTTGCCGCCTTCTCTTTGTATACAAATACCCTCCCACGGAAATTCCTTCTTCTGTCCTTTTAAACGCCCCGGAACCCCTAAAATTTGGAGCCATTTTTCATCTCCTTCCATCCATTTTACCCCTTTCCTTCCATTTTATTAGCCATCTTTGAGTAATCCTTATTTTCCAACGGGTTGCTAACCTTCCGAGCCCTATCCGGGTGACTATACCGCGTTACAAGGCAAATAAGCGGAGGAGGTGGTCTGTTTTTGATAGATTAGCTTTAAATATATTTAATGTATTTAATAATATAATAAATACAGGAAAAATAGAAAAAAATGGAGAAAAATTGGCGAAAATGAGCAAAAGAAGTAAAGAAGGCGCGCTATATTCCAGTACGATGTTACCAAATGACGCCCGTAAACAGCGAGCAGCGCCCCGGGCCCAAATGTTCCAAATGGTCTTATTATCTAGAAAATTGGGGTTTTTTGCTAATTTTTTGATAATTCTTGATAGCCACGAACGGCAAGACAAGTCTCTTCCGTCATTTTGTGCTAAAATGGTCATTTTTGTAGTCTTGTAGCCGCAGAACACAGACTTTTTGGGTCTTTCATCAGAAATTCGCTCATTTTGTGATTTTGTGTTTTTGTCCTGATCACAAACGTTTTTCACTATCGGGAAGCTTAAAATTATGAAATTAGAAGACTTTATAAGGCGGGGAACAGCTGCCACAAGCAGTCGGCGGCAGCCAACAGCCACAATTAGACAACTGGGTGTATTTATGGGTCTTTTATTGAGATTTTTCACTTTTGAGCCACAGTTAGACAGTCAAGAGCCGCAATTAGACATCAGAGTTCATTCTTCCCCTTTTATTTGTCTTTTTTCTATCTTTTTGGCGTGTACACGGCCTCCCGTCGCTTCCCACACGTAGATTCCCGTCTCCCGGTGTTTATTTCCCCGACTGCCAGCTGGGTGGGCTGATTTGGAACGTTGCTGGCAGGCAACGTCGCTCTTTCCCCTTTCCCGGCTGGTTGAGAACCTCTCTCTAGTGAAACAAAGTCTGAAAACGAGGAGAAATGCGTCCCGACCGTATACAAGTGAGTATTTTCCCTTATTTTCTCGAATTCCCCTCAAAATAACCCTCCTGATCTCTGGATTTTTGTCTTTTGAGTGTTCCTGGTTACCAGTTAGACCCCGTGGATGACTGCCCATGTTTACACCGCACAGAAATTTTAAAAAGGATATCCACGCACACAATTTGCTCATCACATTCCCCTGGGTTCTCACCTCATCCGGGGAGAGAGCAGTCAGTCAGCTCCCCTCCTCCTCCTCCCGTGAGATCCAAATGTCCCCTCCATCGGCTGATCGTCGTCTTTCTGTGAGTATTTAGGGGGAAAAACACCGTGAGATAACAGAAAATAGGCAGAAAAGGCCTGAAAAGGGAAAGAGAACGGCCACAGCGGTGTCTAACTGTGGTGGTCCCCCGTTCTGCCTGTCTAACTGTTTAGTTGTGGCTCTTTCGCTGTCTAGCTACTGTATTTTTCCACAAAGTTGCAATGCCCGGCTCCTTTTTGAATTTTTCCATTCTCTTTCCATTTTTATGCCTGACAAATGAGAAAGTGTGGCTTTTCTGCTGTCTAACTGTCTAACTATGGCTCAAAATATGCTGTTTTCTCGTTCATTTTCGATTTTATCCCCATTTTGGGGCATTTCTCCATTTTTTTAAATTTATTATTGCCTTTTAATAATCCCAAATATCACTGTATCACCTTCTAATTTCACGTGGCAGCCAACACAAATAACACACGGTCTCCACGGCCGCAGCGCACACAGTTCCCTTCCCCGGCTGCCCCCTTCCCTCCCGTTTTGGTATTGGCGATCTTATCAATACGAAGTGGCGAGAGAGAGAAAAAGGGAGAGTGTGGACAACACAGTATCGGTCTCTCCCGCTCCCAGAGGAAACGAAACAGCCATGAGCTCTACCAGCCAGTTGGGAACCCCTAGCTCCCGTAATCGGCTAACTTCTTTTTGTCCGCCACCTGTAAGTCTTTTTTAATTTCTAGCCGCTTAAAACTGACCTTCGTATTTATCGTAAAAAATTAGCCTAGAAACGTGAAAAATCTCCTCAAAATGACCAGCGGGGACGGCGCTGTCTAACTGGCGCACTTGTTGCGCTAACTGTGGCTCAAATTTTCGTCTAAAACTGGGAGAGCCCTCTAAAAATGTATAAAATAGATTAAAGAAGCTGTATGATTTGAATTTTCCATCAAAAACTACTGTAGAAATGGCTAAAATTGCTCCGGAGCCGCGTCGTGGCCCCCCGAACTCCTGACTGTCTAACTGTGGTTGTCTGACCGCGTGAACTGTGGTTCAAAAAGCTTCAAAAACAAGAAAACGGTCATCTTCGGCTGTCTAAAAGATCAAAAAGATATTTATCTCCCGTAAAAACAACCAAACATATTTCAAATCTCGGTCCATCTCCTCTTTCCCGGCGCCTTCTCCCGCCGTCCACCCGGACCGGTCTCTCCTTCTGTTCTTTGTTTCACCACTAGTCTGTATATATTCTCCCCAAATTCTATCCAGCCTTCTTTTAATCCCTTCCCCATTTATTTCCCCTTCTTCTTCTTTTTCAAACAGGATAGTTATCTTTAGTATAGGAAGCATTATGGCACCATTTCCTCTAATTCGTCTGTGTTCTGTGGATGCAAGCTCAAAGGTATAAAAAACACAAACACACTGCACTTTTCTCATCGGAAATTCACTGGATTACGATAATATTTTATTTTTAAACCATAAATCGAATACCGTAGTCCGTTTTCCCCAAGCGGGACCCGGATATTTCGGCCTGGGCGGACCCAGTTTCCCGAAAACCCTCCTAGATGGCTTCCTTCTAATTCTGGTTCCCTGTAGGCTCTTCAATATCGTCTTCCTTAGTTTCCGAAACCTTTTGACGGCTAAAAATTTTATTAGGGGCTTTCAGAAGGTCCACTGGTTCCAGTCACATGGTAAGCTCCTTTTTGAGGATCGGCCCCCGTTAGTCCGATCCCCTGCACCCGTAATGTCTCGGCAGTTATATCATCTTTATTCAAAACTGTCGCTCCTTTATACCTTAGTCTTGCCGAGACTTTACGGGTGCAGGGGATCGGACTATCGAGGACAAGCCGGCTAGGGAACCCGCCCCTGTTGAAAATGTCAAGTCCTCGGCACATTTTTGGCTTGAAAATGGGGAATTTCTTCTATTTTGCGTTCCTTATGAGCCAGGCCATGGCCAAAAAGCTCCACCTTCTGAGAAATTCCTTGTATCGTCCACTGGTCGGTTCAGTTCCATCCACGGGAATATTCCTCCTTTCCACTAGGTCCATCTCTATTTTTAACACTCTTTGAGCCTAGTTGACTTCCAAATTGGGCACCAGAAACTGTCCAACGTCTAGAAATTTAAGAATTTCTTTATTTTGTGTTCCTTATGAGCCAGGTCATGGTCAAAAGGACCTCCCTCCTGGGAATGTCTTTGGTTCGGCTCAATACAATCCATGGGGAAGACATCCCACTTTTAGAAGCTTCTCCACCATCTCCAGTACTCTTTGACCCCATTTGGCATTCCAATTTGGTACCAAAACATTGCCAGCCGGACCATTTATTCGAATTGTTTTGTCCACAGTTCGTTTTATCCGAATGATGTGTCCGTCTCTCCCCCGTCAATTTCTCTCGTCTCCCCCGTGAGAACAATACAAACAGCGTCGTCGTCGTGGTCGATCTCCACCTCTCCCCTCCCCATCTCTATATTCTCCCTTCTCCCATTCCGCCCGTCCCCAATCTGTTATCATCTGTTCTCCCAATAATAACCCATTGGGACAGTGTGGTCGCCGCCTTCTAGCCGATTTTCCTCAAATTTTTAGCCAAAAAACATGCCAAAGGTAGGAAATCTTTCTATTTTTATCTTCCATGCTCCGTTTTCCTCTTTTAACTCTTCTAATTCCAATTGGGACGTGAGAAAGCCAAAAATTGAGTTTCTTCGATGTCATGACCCATTGATAACAGCGGAACGAGTTCTAGCCAAGGTTATTTTTGGTTTCACGCGGGAAAGCTGTTTGCTTTTCCACGAAATGTCCAACAGCCTGGTGCTTATTGTAGACTATAAATTGGAGTAGCTGGGGGAGGCTAGAACAAGGCTACAAGGTCGTAGGGCACAGTTTTGAGACCACAACCAAAGAAAAGCGACACATTACCACAGTTTGAAAGAGCCACAGCCAAAAGCGCCACTCTTCCGCAGCCAATGAGGCTGTAGTCAAGAAAGCAGCAGCAGAGCTATAGCTAGAAGGTCCACATCCGGGAAATGGGCCAAGATTTAGGGCTACAGGTAGCCACAGCCATAAATTTCGGTAGAAATAAAGGAAACAGCGCCACAGTTTGGGAAGCCACAGCTGCTAATTCCTTTTTTTGCTACAGTTCCGCAGCCAGAGGAGCTACAGGCGCCTGAAAACCTCCCATTTCTTCGAAAATTCCTCATTTTTTCTGGTTTTTAGTTTCCGTTCCTTGGCTTTTCTACCTTTTTCATTTTCGCATTTCCTTCTTTTCCCAGTGTCAAAAGATATGATTCATAACTGCGACAAAAGAAGGGGGGTCGCTCTCTCTCTGCCCCTCGCCTCTTCGCTCCATCTCATGAATATTCTAGACAATTTGCTGTCTGAAATGGTCTGGGTAGGTGGCTTTTCCCCCACTTTCCCTATAAAATACCCTAAAATCCCCATAAAATGGAACATTTCATATCAAATTTGCGCTTCCCCGCCACCTAGGGTCCTTATTCCGTTCTCTACACTATTTCTCCCTGATAATGTCTCCACCGGTGGGAATACAATTTATATCTTTTCTGGGGTATAAAAAAGGATAATTAGACCTTTAAAATGCAAACAAATCTTCTGAAAAATCAATTTCCAGCCTTTTTTGAACCAATTTTGTCCTTTGGTAGCACTTTTGCTGGAATTTGGCCCTATCTGGCCTCATAAACTTGTTGTTTTGTTTGTTTTTCTGCAGTTAAGATAACAAATTAATGGAGACTATAATAATATTGCGATTAGATTGGTAGAATTATTGAACAATTGACCTTTCTCTTTCCTTTGGTAGCGGGAAGGAGTACAGTGTAATTAGCTTGTCAAGAACTGCTGCCGAGTTGCCAAAACACATGGCCGCGTGGCGCAATGGATAACGCGTCTGCCTACGGAGCAGAAGATTGCAGGTTCGAATCCTGCCGTGGTCGAAACTTCTTTTTGCTTTTTTTAGATCCATATCATAAAAGTGGTTACAATTCCATAGAAATACCATCCAAATTGAATATTTTCCTTTTCAGAGCTCTGAAGAATGGAAGACCTCCACCAAGATGGAGACTTTGGGCGCCTTGACCCAAGAGTTGAACAATCTTCTCCAAACATCCAAGCCTGACGATGCCGAGAGGAACAAGAAGGAGATGACCGGCTTCCGTAATCTGTTCACTAGTTTCCTTCGTGCTAAAACCCACGTTGACTGGAATAAGATCGAGCCTCTTCCGGCGGGAGCTGTCCGCATGTACAAGACTTTGGAAGCGCCCACTGATGACCGGGTAGGCTATAAAATATCCATTTATTCTCATAAATCCATTCAAAATAGTCTATAATTCGTATTTAAGCTTTAAAAAATTAGATAAATATAGAAAATAAATAAAAATATGAAAAATCTGGTTCAGATCGCATCCCTGCTCTCGAAGCTCGTCGTTGTCAAGCTCAACGGAGGTTTGGGAACTTCTATGGGCTGTAAGGGACCGAAATCCGTTATCCCCGTCCGACATGAGCTGACTTTCTTGGATCTGACCATGCAACAAATCCAGGTACTCCTTTTTCCACCATCAAGCCGACTTTCTCGAATTTTCTCATCCATAGTCTCTACAGCCAAAATTTATCCCTTTCCTTGCTAATTTTATTAATTTCCACTGCCGAGACTGTATGGTGAAGAAAATTTGCTTCAAATAAGTCCAAACTATCCATAGCTGTCTAACTGTGTCTCATTTTTACAGACTCTAAACAAGCGTTATGGAGTTGACGTACCTTTGGTGCTGATGAATTCCTTCAACACAGACGAGGACACTCAGAAAGTCTTGAAGAAATACGCCAATGTGAAGGTCTCCGTCCATACCTTCTGCCAGTCGCAGTATCCAAGAATCAACCGGGAGACACTGATGCCAATTGCCAAGAGTTTGGATGGCTCTGATCATGAGTGGTGCGTTCCTGTAATTAATTTAAAATGTAAAAAAATAATTACAAAGCAATACTAATGGAAAAAATATGAAAACCTTTTCCAAATTAAAAAAAAACCATTAGAAGTTTCACAAATTTGAAAGGAACATCATCCTGCGGTCTAATTGTGTCCTCATTTCGCTTTTGATCTAAAATAAATTGAAAAATAATGAGAAAATAAATCAAAACATAATAATTATAAAATAAATACCTATTTTGCCGTCTAATTGCCCTTCTATTTCCAGCTGGTATCCTCCTGGTCACGGAAACTTCTACGAAGCCTTCTACAACTCCGGCCTGTTGGATAAATTCATTGAAGCCGGAAAAGAATACTGTTTTCTCTCAAATATTGATAATTTGGGAGCTACAGTCGATGTAAAAATTCTAAACAATCTTCTGCACCCGACTGCTGGTCAAGAAGAACCAGAATTTCTAATGGAGGCATGTTCTATTCCCCAAAAAACTCAATTTTTCTCTTATTTTTCCAGGTTACTGACAAGACCCGGGCTGACGTCAAGGGAGGAACCCTTATCCAATATGAAAATCATCTCATGCTCTTGGAAATTGCTCAAGTACCGAAAGATTATGTTGATGAATTCAAATCCATCAGCAAATTCCGGTAAACACCCCCAAAAAGACAAAGAAACGAATTTTTCAGAATTTTCAATACAAATAATCTCTGGGCAAAGCTCTCGGCTATAAAGCGATGCATCGAAAGACAAGAGCTAGATATGGAGGTCATTGTCAATCCAAAACATCTCGAAAGAGGATTAGACGTCATCCAGTTGGAGACAGCTGCTGGAGCAGCTATCAAAGGCTTCAAGGGAGCTTGCGGTGAGTATTCCTAATAGAAAAATTGAAAAAAATAAATAAATTTAGGTATCAATGTCCCCCGCTCTCGTTTCCTTCCAGTCAAGAAGACTTCCGACCTTCTGCTTCTAATGTCCAATCTCTATGACATCGAGAATGGCAGCGTCACTCTTTCTGAGCACCGTACCTTCCCTACAACTCCTCTCGTCAAGTTGGGAAGCAGCTTTGATAAAGTCAAAGACTACTTGGCCCGCTTTCAAGGTATTCCCGATCTTTTGGAATTGGATCACCTCACTGTCAGTGGAGATGTGACTTTTGGACGTGACGTTTCTCTCAAGGGAACTGTAAGTATAACGAAAAAAATAAATAAATAATGCAATTTAGGTAATCATTATCGCTAATCATGGAGAAAGAATTGACATCCCTCCTGGATCACTGCTAGAAAACAAGATTGTTTCTGGTAATCTTCGCATCCTTGAGCATTAGTATCCCATTCAAAAAAAATTAAAAGATAATAATTGCCACTTGTTTACGGTGTACTAGTCTCTCGTATTTATGAGTATCTTCCCGAGTAGTATAGCACTAGACTCTGCAACGTTGTGTGATGATATATAACGTGCCTTTGTGTCGAAGAGATGAAATAAAATTTTAATAATAAACGCTCAGTTAATAAAAGCAATTTATAATACTTACACAGGCAAGGGTATTATCCAATTAATATGATTACAGTAGAATGGGCAAATGTTTAGTCAACCTCTGGCAAGTTTTCTTCTTCCTCATTGTTCGTGATAATGATGTTGCCAACTTCGAAATTAGGACGAGAATTAACCATATTCTGAAAATAAGCTATTAGATAAAAAAGCAGTTGCCCATAAAAGAAAATATGAAAGTAAAAACTAACCCGTAGAAGAGATCGTGGAGGTTCAACAAGGACAGGAGTTCCATTGACCGAGACCAGAACTTCATTTGGCTTGGGATGTCGGAATGCCATCTTTTTGGGACGAATAATTGGAGGCAGAGAAATTTCCATAGGTTCTTCTTTCTCCTTTTTGACAGCAGCATCTGCATCTTTCTCCTTTTTGATAGCAGCTTCTGTATCTTTCTCCTTTTTAACTGCGACATCTGCATCTTTCTCCTTCTTGATTGAGGCATCCGCATCTTTCTCCTTCTTAACAGTAGCGTCCTTCTCTTTTTTAATAGGGACATCTGATCCTTTCTCCTTCTTGACAGGAACATTTGATACTTTCTCCTTCTTGACAGGAACATTTGATACTTTCTCCTTCTTTACAATGACCTCTTCGATGGCGTTATCCACATGCATTTCCTCCATTTCTTCTTCGATAATCTCTATCTCGGTAATCTCCAGCAGGGTGTTGTCTTGATTTTCAATTTTGATCTTCTTCGGCTTGGCTTCCTGTTGCAAATATTCAAGCAGCGACATTTCAGCTATTCTCTGCAATTAAAACTATGCAGAATCAAAGTGTACCTTACTGGACTTTTAGCACAGAAGTTTTTCAAGGTTTTCTTGTAAATAATTATAGCAGAGGCACGCATTTGCTCCATCTTTTCATATAGCATATTTTCCCGATTAGTAACTGCAAAAATAAATAATTATACAACTGAGAAACGAACGTACTTTCATCATAAGTTAGATAAAGTTCTTTACACACTTCCGGTTCTAATTTGGGCTCTTTTGGTGCCGCTCTGGACCTCTTCGGAGGCATTGCTGAAAAGAAAAGATATGTAAACGTAAACGAGCACAGCAAATGTAAAAAATGAGAAGAAACCACATTCAATTCAATTTCAATTTCAATTTATTCGCGGTATCAAAACAAATCGTGTACGATCGCGTCGGTCTTGCCGCCCAACCACATTCAACAGCATAAATAAAATAAGTGACAATAGTTGAAGTATCTTATAAATTAATAACGCTTGATCGTTGCTTTCCTCAAAATTTCATATTATGCCCCCCGCTTCAATAATGAATGACCACTTCTCGTCCAACTGCTGTCCAGCTTCCGGTCTATTCTAATGCATCCCTTGTTGTTCGCTCTAGCTCTGGTCTCCGCCGACTCTACTGAGGAAGGTGACAATGAAGTACTGCTCTATGCCACCCAAAAATTTTTTAAATACATTTAGATAGTTCCTCTAGACGAACAATTTCAATGCGTCTATTGTTTACATTCAAGAAAAAAGAAAGATTTGATGGATGGGGTTAATCAAAATCCTGACTGCATGAATCACTTGAAATTTGGATCAAGAACGGATTTGAGAAGAGTTTGTACAACTCCAGAACAATTCTGTATTGTAAGTTAGATTTTTAAAAAACAACAAGATTCTAGTCAACCGTTACAAATCTCAATGGATTTTTTGTCTTGGTCGAGAGAGACTGCGCAGAAGAATGCAAAGAAGGTAAATTATCCGGTAGTCCTGAAACTGGCTCACCCATTCACGCATGCAGCGTTTAGTGTTGAATTTTATTCATGTTTTGTATCCTTACATTCTGATTTTTGATTTAAATCGAACATTTCACTATTTCACTGTAACTGCGAATACAATTAATAATAGCATGCGGAATCAAAAATAAGTACAGAATTACATTCAAGAACTTTCGATGGCCCTTTTTATCAACATTGCAGCAACCACATTATATGGAATAGAAAAGTAGCATTTCATTTATCAACCTTCTGATCCGTTGGGCTCGTTCATATAGAACCGTTATACGTTGCAATATACGAGTAAAATGCAAAAAAAGAAAATGGCAAAATATCGCGAATGCGCGAAAGGAGAAGCCAGTTTCAGTAGAAGCAAATATCCTTCTTATGAGCTTTTTGTGACTTTTAAATTAATATCTACTGTATTCTTGGAGATGCTCATTGTTGCTTTTACATATATTTGATACATATGTGAGTAAGCAACACAGCAAAATGTACAGCAACACAATAGAACAGTAAATAAAAGCGGACACAAGAAGAAGAAGACTGATATTTGACGAGAAAAATACGAGGACGCTTGGTAAAATCGGCGCGGCAAATTCAAAATTGGAGAAATCCTTCGTTTTTATTCATTTCCCCTCATTTTTCTCCTAATTTTCAGGCTGTACTGGTCACGGTTATGGCCTATATTATACAGAATGTACCCGTTGTTGCAAAGAGACACTTTGTAACGAATGGGATGGAAAAGACTACTACCTACCGAACTCTTCCCCCATACCGATGTTATTCTCCCCCGTAATGGCATATCTAACATTTTTTCTCGCCCATATATTGGCATAAACTCTCTTTCCCTCTCCCTTCCCCATTACTTCTTCCCAGCTGGAAACGTCTGGTCGTATCTGACAGAGCCCTCCTGGTATGGAATGGAATCGATTCTCTCTCCTTTTGATAACACTTTCTGTGTCAGTCGGACTGTTGCCTTTTTTATACCTTTATATGCATGCTTTTTCTCTTTGACGTTTTGTAAAAAAATAATTGTATTTGTACTTCTTCTTATAATTCTTTCTCGTTGCGTAATAGCCATAACTGGGAAGAGATGAGTCAACCCGGCGGTTCCGTCTCGCTTCACCCAGCAGCGTTGATCTATTACAATGGCTTTTTTCACCAATTCTTCTATATGTTTAGCGTAAAACGTTATAAACCATTTATGTAACGTGTAACAAATAGAAAAAGGAGAGGACACTTATTCTTCACATGTTTATAGCATTAGTCACTCGCGAGCCCGGATGATTACGTTTGGACAAGAAGTGATAAGAACAGGGTGCACCCTTTTAAAGCGTTTACAAGCTGCATACACATAGGCAATTTTTTGATACTTTTTTTGTATAAAATGACCAATTTTTAGCTTACAAGAGTTGGAAAAAGGATAATTTGTTTCTATTTTCAAAGTTTCTACACGCCATTTCAATAGTTGATGTTTTTTTGAGCTCTTCTTTCGATTTCTTATGTGTATTGTCTTTTTCTCTTCCCATTTTTTTGTGGTCTATAAAACTGCGTAAAAAGATATGTTGGCAATTCCATCCGGTGACAAATGCAAAGACTGGGACGATGGCAAGCCACAAAACAAGATACACTAGCAAGGTGACGTGCTTTTCACTGACTCATTTTTAGGATAGCTCAAGGCGTGTTTCTTTCGATATTGAGCTTCAGAAAAACTGATAGAAGTCATAGAGAAAGCGCTAAACATGACTAATACTTCAACGAAACTTGATTATACTAGTGTACTACCGCTACGAAAGAGCCATTGATAATTTTATGGCTAGGGAGCCGCGTATAAATTCAATTGGACCCCCATTGGTCACTCCATCGCCATTCTTGTTTATGTTTGCGTTGCTTTCCTACTTCATATTAGATTTTTTCATGGCTAAAAGATAGAAATAAGAATAGTTCAACCATAAGGAAAGAACAAAATGAAGAAATCAATCAAAATAACAATTTTTATCCATAATAACGAGCCGCATTTCGATTTGATCACCCCGATCATTCTACTTCGTTCTTTCATTGATTTTATGCCATCTTTTACATTTGTTTTATGATTTAGAACATAGAAAACAAGAGAAAATATGCGAGGAATTTAAGCAATGATGTCCTTTTTCTTCACAATAATGAGCTGCTTACCGATTTTGTTGCCAGGAAAGCATTTATTCTCCACATTTACTGTTTCACTCCTTCCTCTTCATTTTCCTTTCGCTTCATTTATTTTTTACTTTAGAAAATAGAGAAAGACACGGATTTTTCAAGTAGATTTACGGCTGAAGATTGTGAGCGGAACTGGCAATTGCAAGCGGCGAGTAGTGTAAACAAACAACAAAACTGTGTCATGTTTGCCTGTCAAAAGGCAGTTCGTTTTCGTCTTTTTGTATCCTTCTCAAATATTGTTTTGCTTCCCTTTTCTCACTTCTTATCTCTTTGTTTTTTCTCCTTCTTTTTATTTTACTATCATTTGATTTGTGTATGACTCATCCCCACGTGCTTTTCCGCTTCCTCGTCCTCGCAACTGTTTCCTCTCTCTCTCTCCCGTCATGATGAGAACTCGTTTTCCAGGAAAGTGAAAGATTGCCGGTGATAAAAGCGCCGTGTTTCCATAATGCCAACCAGTGCACCAACTGCCCCACCCAGGAGTAAAAAGCCCATAACAAAGAACGACATCTCCGAGCCGTATGACTTCCAGTCTGTTTTTTTTCTTCATATAAAATATATTCTCAAACTTTCTAGACATGTAGCCCACGTTGGCTTGGATTTTAAATCAGAAGATGTTCGAAATGCCATAAAGCCGAGGCTATCCCCCGGGAGGCAGGCTTCTCCCCAGCCAGACAATATTTATGAGTCCGTATACCGGCAGGAGACGCCGATTCTGATACCAGCCAGTCAGAGAGAAGATTTGCCTCCCCCTACGGTGAGTACAAAAAATTTTAGAATTTTATTGTCCAGTACTTGTGAAAACGAATTTTCGCCCTGCTAGCAAGGCCTTTTCTTCTTTGGATCAATTGAGAATATTTTCCTCTTCTTTTCGCCTGTCTAGAATAGGCAATTCAAAAATTAGTTGGCAGAGACCCCTATCGGAGCCTACTAGCCAGTACCCATGAGCTCTAATGGTGCACCATTAGATTTCATGATACAGGTCTTCACCTCTGCCACGACATCACAGTCGACATGTGCCGACTAGCCGGGAGGGATCATTCTACCGATATCTTACCGTGAAAGCGCGCCGGAAGAATAACTGTTGGCATTGCTGCCGAGACTTTACGGGTGCAGTTGCAGCGGGAAGGACGGCTAATAATAAAACGTCTAAAATGGTAGACGAGCGTCTCCGAGGCGCGCATGGGTCCCACAACGATATTCTTCTTTTTTTTAATTAACAAAAATTAAACCCTTCATCTAGAAATGTCCTCCAAGGCAAGATTGAACATCTCTTACAGTAATTTTTGAATCAAAATCGACGAAAATCTCTATAAGTTCAATCCCTAGAAGTATGATCATATTGAGAATTCCAGCGCCAATGGGTCCCGCTACGATTGTTTTATAGAGCGATTTCCCTTCATTTTTTAATATTTCTATAATATTTTCCTTTGTACAAAACTATAAACCAGCAGCAATTACCAAAAAACTGTTCCCCCGAGCTCCGGCGCGCCCTGGGTCGATGAACGATTTTATTATTTTATAGCAATTTTTATATATTTTTTTTCAGGAATTTGCTCCGGAATATATCTCCGCCGGGGCCTCCACTACATCGGCGCCAATTTCCACCCATTTGAATGCCGTTCCCCCGGCTCCTTTGCCCAATCGAGATGTCTCCGACTATGAGAATCGTCCCACCCCTCATGTCTATCAAAATATTGAAATTTTCAAGGAGTAAGTACTCTTTTTAATCTATTTTAAAGCGAAATATTGTAGTCGCCCCCGCCCAAGCAAGAAGAAACACCCTCCACCGCCGCCACCCCAGTCAGAGAAGCCGAAACTCCAGGTGGCGGAGGAGCCGGCACCCTCGGTCGCCTTCAGAACCCAAGTCAGTGTTCCAAAATTCGAGCCGGCCGAGGTTCCCATGATGAACGACACTCCGAGGAGGATAGAAGCCAGTCCGGTGTCGGTTATCATCGAAAGACCCGGGATGTTGGGCGAGATGAGACTGGGACTGGATGACCCCATCCCCCTGATGACTGGCATACCGTCAAAGTACAGAACTCCCAGTATGTTGACACCTAAAGGTAGGAAAAAGAATAAAATGTAAAATATTATATAAGGGGGATATTCAGAAATGGCAGTGGATGTCCCCACACCGCTGAGAACCCCGGAGATACACTCCCCAAAAAAGGAAGAAGCCCCTCGACCGCCGTTAGTCAAAGGTAGGCGAGATTTTTTTAATTTCCCGGGGGTTTAGCCACTACTGTAGCCCCAAGAGTCTTCCCAGAGTTTTGAAAATCTCCTGGAGCTGGTTATCAAGTTTTTTGACCGTATAATCTGTCTCCAATGGAAATTTCACCTCCCATGGAGATTTTAGCTCCGAAACCATCAAATTTCCGGTTTGCTGGCCCCATATTACTGTAAATTGTTCAGTGGGTCTTGTAGCGAAAGTCGGGAAGTCCATTAGCCATGAAAATCCCATTGAAAATGGGCAAAAATAACCGATTTGGAGCTCTCCAACTAGACAGATACGGGCTCGGATCTTGTGCGCCCGCACCCGTAAAATCTCGGCAGCAGACGCGCCTTTGCTTTACCCGCACCAGATCTTCCAATTCAAACAACTGCCGAGATTTTACGGGTGCGAGCGAGCCGAAAGTGGTTGCCCTTTCCCTAGATAAAATTCTTTACCTTTTTCTTATTTTTCCACTTCAGAAATCGCTGTAGATGTCCCTCCGACTCCATCCGCTGCCCAGAACTTCTTCCCAGCTGAACATGATCACAAGAGACGGGCTCCTTCTCCTCCAACGGAGCCAGATGCCCTTCCTCCTCGCTATCAGCCCTACCAACCCGTCGGGGTGGCTAAAGTCCCTCCTCAGATGAAAAATGTCATCTCGGAGTTGAAAACGCGACAGTCGAAGGATGAAATAGTCGGAGAGGACGGGGAGGAAGGAGAAGAACATGAATACGTCTCTCTTTCTCAATATAAGAGGGTCTCCGCGGAGGAGCCACGATCGCTGAGGGGCGAGAAGGGAGACAGGGTGGAAGGGTTCCCTGTGCTTCGAGAATCAGTCGAACTGACCCTCGAGAAAGCTCAGGAGATACAGGAGGAGCCACAGAAGCCTGCTCCAGTGGCCAAGGCTCCAAAAGTCGAAATGCCCGCGAAAGAATTGAGCCCTGCAGCGAAGGAAACAAAGGAGTTGGTTGAAAAAGGCGAAAACGAGCAACCTGCACCCCTTCCGGCTAAAAATCCCGTTCCAGTCCCCAAACCCAGAAGAACAGCAGTAAGTGGTGCAATCTTCCCAAAAATAGAAAATTTCCAGCCGTCTCTGGATATAAAAGAGGAAGAAGAGCCAGAAGAACCGTCAAAAACAGCGGCTCCAACTCTTGAAGTAAGACCAAGGAGTCCTGAAACGAGACAAGAAGACTCCTCAATCCATGACGACGGAATTGATACGGGATGTAGCGACGATGATACGGAAGTCATCCGATTGTAAAACATACCGTCTATATCTCTTTTT
Organism: Oscheius dolichura; assembly: GCA_932521035.1. NCBI lineage: Eukaryota > Metazoa > Nematoda > Chromadorea > Rhabditida > Rhabditidae > Oscheius > Oscheius dolichura. Next base: position 885,389 of record OW051494.1, on the reverse strand, counting down.
TTTGGACAATTTATTCAATTCAATATATAGGCCACAATAAATAAAATATTTAAAAAAATATAAGAAAGGCTGTAGAATGAGGTACAGAAAGCGGGGAAACGCTGCCATGATGGCTTCCAAGTCGATTTGTGGCCAAAAACTCGACCATCTCACTTTTTTATTAAAAAAAATCTGGAAGATAAATATGTTTCCTTGATCAGAAGAGGTTGACCAACAATATCGGTACAAAAGATTTCGGGAAAAGAATCATTTTGAACCCAAAAAGACGGAAATTGGCTAAAAGAGTGGTACGCCGGCGTCTCAAAGTCATAACTCTCTAGTAGAGTGGAATTTCTGGTACATTTTTGTACCTTTGGAAAGAGCAGAAAATTCTACATCGACTAGAGGTGGAAGCTACTTGAAAATTCCATTTTGTTAGTTATAAATAGCCAATAATTCCAATACCAACCGTAGGTCTTGTTCAGTCCGCTTTCCTCCCCCTCCTTTCGCTTTGAACTCAATCTTCGCGTTCCTTTCTTATTTTCTAGAAAGCAATCTTCCTTTCTTGACTCATTTTAGACCTTTAAAATGGCTGGAAAACTTCGCCACCCTCTTCTGAACAAGGTAAGGGCTATTCCACCTACAGTAACCCTATTTTGCTCTCCAGACGTTCTTTATGAAATCCCCGCGGATTATTCCAACAAGATGTCTTCATACCTTCATTGAGAAGCACAATAACCCGATTCGAAAGGATTTCCTCGGCTTGATTGAGAACTATCCGGATAGAGTTCATGCCATCTACCCGGCTCTTCGAATCTCAACAAGTTTCGCTATGAATTTACCGAATAAACGGGTAAATTGTAAAGAAAAAGGAATTATATTCAAGGTATTTTAGAAACTGGTTTTCACAGTGGAGAACAAATCCATCCATCTGGTGCCATGGCTGGAAAACCAGAAGTCCGGCAAGAGGATCGTGTTTTTCAAGGAAATTGCAATTGTAAGCACCAATTAATTAATTACCAATTATTTTTTGTATTATTTATGCGTTTTTCTGACTTCTTTGGTAGCTTTTGATGTCCTGAGCTTATCAGAAATATAGAGGAATAGAGAAAATAGTAAAAGAAGTAGCTAAACCCTTGCCACCCCGCGCCAAGAGACCCATTTCGCTTACGGCCATACCACGTTGAAAGTACGCCATCCCGTCCGATCTGGCAAGTCAAGCAACGTTGGGCCCGGTTAGTACTTGGATCGGAGACGGCTTGGGAATCCCGGGTGTCGTAAGCTTTTACTTTCTTTTGCTTTTCATTGTGGGTCAAATTTTTTGTCTTTATCTCTATATCTAAATGTTTCAAAAAGGACTGCTGCCAGCTGCACGGCGAGCTGAAGGAGAAGAACGAGGAGCTGGCGATGAAGAAGGAGGAGCTGGCGATGAAGAAGGAGGAGCTGGAAGAGGAGAAGGAGAAGCTGAAGAAGGACCGCGATGCCTACGTCAAGCAATTCAATTGCTCCTCGACGCTGTTGGACAAAAAGCGGGAGAAGAACAAGACGCTGGAGAAGAAGACCGAGAAGCTGCAAAAGGAGAAAGAGAAGCAGTACTCGGACCTGGAGAAGCAAAACCTGCGGCTGTCTCTCCAGCTGGCTGAGCTCATCCACGAGAAGGAGATGGCAGCCAAGGACGAGAAGATCAAGAAGCTGGCTGAGAAGAACGAGGGGCTGAAGAAGAAGGCCGACGACCTGGAGAAGGCCCTGAAGGAGGCGGAGCAGCACCGCCAGGACGTAGACAAGGAGACGAACGCCTAAGGGGGCGGAAAATGAAGACTTCGCTCTGATTCTCTTGTTTCTTTGTTTTCTCTTATTTCTTGTTCTTTTCTCGTTCCACTTTATGGAAAAGTTGATGGCTGGACAGTACATGACTTGGGAAATCAGCCGCCAGGAACAGGTTTCTTTCTGAAAGACAGGGGAAAGGTTGCCATCCCTACTCCATTTTCGTTCCATTGTTAGGTTGAAATCTCCCTTACATCATTTAATTAAAACGTTTCTTTTCAGGACTCATCTGTCCAGACAAATCTCGAGTCTATCCTCACCAGTGTCCAATTATCCTGCGATAAGTTGGTTCTCCAGAATCATGACAAGGTCTCCAGCGACTTGGCTCCTCTCCGATTCATAGATTACAAGAAATTCCAGACAAATTGGCTCGATTGTCACCTTCTCGAGCTGCTGCCAAAGGTAAGAAAGAGCCACAGTTAGACAGCCGTGACTCCAGAGCTGTCTAACTGTGGCGCTTGAGCGCGCCCAATGTAATCCCCCATTTTTCAGTTTTGCGAAGAAATCTGTGCAGAAAAATTTGGCTTCTCCGATGGGAAAGACTACGTAATGTTCTGCCGGTTCTCAAAAGTTACAATTTTTGAAATTTATGGCCTTCCCGGTGAGAAAGACGCGGATTCTTTGTTTGACAGCTATTTAGAGGTGAAAATCGCCATATTCTTCAAATTTTTTCAGTTCCTTCAAACCTTTAAAATGAGCGGGAACTTGAAACATTTAGAGGTTCCCGCCACGAAAAGCCGTCTTCGAGGCCTGGATACTGTAAAATATGGATTAAATGTGATTTTCTCTGGAGAGAAATGTATCGGAGTGGGTTATATCCAATCTACCGTATACCTCAAGCATCTGAATCCAAGTCAATGGGTTCTCGTCGAAGTCAAGGTGGGATTCTATACGGTAAAAGTGGTGGATAATGAAGGAATGGTGAAGAAAGTGATCGAAATGGTCTTCCCTTCGGGACCCAACAAGGAGGAGTACTGTAAGGAGCTGGAAAAGAAACTAGAAGGGAAGAAGAGAGAAGAATATCCTACAGTAATCCAAGAATATTTGAATTTATTGAATAAAACATAAAATAATGATCTTTTTATGGTATACTTTGGTAAAAAAATGAGCATACTGTAATAATAGAACCGTGGAAATCCATTGGCGTACAATTCTGAACCGGCTAGGGGACCCTGCGATGGCGGGAAAGAAACAATTTGAAAGATGGGGTAATGGGGAGGGATACTGTAGTACAACTGGAGAAAATATAGGGGAATGTGGAAAATTCAATACTTCTTTTCTAGTTATTAGGCTCCCAAAAGGGCTCTTCCTCGTTCTCGCTAGAGTTTTCTGCGTCTTCTCCAGTTTCCATGATCTGAAAACGGATATTATTGATGAAAAAGGTGCTGTTTTTATGTTTGAAACATTTAGATCTAGAGATAAAGGCAAAAAATTTGACCCACGATGAAAAGCAAAAAAAGGCAAAAAGCTTACGACACCCGGGATTCCCAAGCCGTCTCCGATCCAAGTACTAACCGAGCCCAACGTTGCTTGACTTGCCAGATCGGACGGGATGGCGTACTTTCAACGTGGTATGGCCGTAAGCGGAATCTTCCCATTGTGGTGGGGTTTTCTGCCCTTTCCCGATATTTTCCCATTTTCCGACTTACCGTACTCAATTGGTTGGCCTGTTTCGGCTCTCCAGCGTTCAGAATCTCCGCCAAAATGCTTCGAGCCACCCGAGGACCGAGAGTAATGGTATACTTACGCTCAATCTTTGATAACATAAGACTATGGAGGAATTCAGGAAGGAATCGCTGGTTTATCGGCGGAGGGGTCAACTTCATGCGACCGAAGACGTTCTAAAGATTAATTTATTGTTTGTATTTAATTAAAAGGGCGGGAAAGGGGACTAAATTTAAAGCTCTACCAGAAGAGGACCGTATAGCGGCACCTGCCAGGCCCATGTCTTGTCCGCGTAGCCCCAATTCACTCCAGGAACGTCTAGAAAATCCAAATTTTTTGGAGGAAATAGGAAAAACTCTTACCAGTGACCTGTATAACATCATGAAGAATTCCTCGATAATTATCAGAAAAAGTAAGACTCGGAAAGGCGGGAGCCAGGGCTCGATGAATAGGATTCGTACAGTAACCCTTCCATTGAGTTACATAGGCTATGGATATGTAAGGGTCTAGCGGGTCGAGTTGAAGAGAAAACGGCTTGTAACAGGGACAGGGAGGGTCCTCCAGAAGAGACGGACGGGAACGCTTCTCCGGAGGGGGAGAAGCAGCCTGAATCAGGGAAAATTATCGAAAAAAGAAGTTGGAAAAACGGACAGTGGCAAAAATACGGTAGACTTTTGAATTCGATGGGAGAAAATCAAGCCTTTTTTTAGCCCTCTGAACAGACAAAATGGCCTATTTTCTCCTAAATTCACCCGCTAATTCCCAAAGTAAAAAATTTTCAAATTCCGAACACGCTTCTCCCTCCGTCTAAAGTTGTCCTGAACAGATTGATCCCAATTCAAGCGAAAAATTTGAAATTTCCCGATTTTCGGAGCCCTAAACTCTTTCTCTCCTAATTTGGGAAATTCACTCCATTTTCCAGGAAATGAAAGATCTTACTAGGTATTTCTACATTTTTAGAGTCCAATAAACCAATTTTGATAGATATGCCAAGAGAAAAACAGCTCTGGAAGAGACTGAGACGATTTTTGACTGGATCTTTGGTTCGGTCCCGGATAGTCCGATCCCCTGCACCCGTAACGTCTCGGCAGGAGGATCGTCTTTATTCAAAACTGTTACAAAACTGCCTCGCCTTTATACCTTTGTCCTGCCGAGACTTTACGGGTGCAGGGGAACGGGCTATCGGGGACCGAGACGAAAATTTGGGTCGGATCTCTTCTAGCCAAGGGAGAACCCAGTTTCTGACCATTTTCCCTCCCTCGACCCAAAATGGAAGACCAGGCATCTCCTCCTCCCCGCTCCCTTTCCCACCCCCTGCTAACCCGAGTTCGCCCTTTGTGTTGTCCGTCTGATCCGACTCATCATGGGAACATCTGGTCCAGGAGGGAAACTCAAGGTCAGTGGCAAAAGTTTTTAGGAGGAGAAATATGATAAGAAAGGGAAATAATAGTAAACCGACCCATTTAGAAGACGGCTGATTGATGATGACTTGTTTCGGCTGGGGACTATCCTCCGCTACTGATCGCTTCCTACTGAACCATTTACTTTTCTTGGGAAACATTTCTGGTACCCTGAAAAGGTTGGAATTAAGGAGAAAAAAGCCACAGTTAGACAGCCAACAAGAGTTTCGGAGCGAAGAACTGTGAGATTTATGAAATATTGGGGGCTGTTCCTTCAATTCAAAGGGCAATCTGTTTCGGGTCTAGCTGTGGCTCCCAAAGTTACAGATCCTATAGATATCAGTCACAATTAGACAGCTAACAATAATTACGGAACGAAGAACTGTGATATCTTTGAAATATCTAAGGAATTCCCAACTGATTCTGTAATCTTTAGAAAACGGCTGTCTAACTGTGGCTCCAGAAGTTTCCAACCCTAGAAGAAGTGAGCCACATTTAGACAGCTTCAGTTCTCGAGGTTTCCCAGCCAAAAAAATAAGAGCCACAGTTAGACAGCCAATCTATCATTAAAAGATGCGGTGTCCTGCTGGACACTTGAAAATAAGGCAGTAGTAGCCAGCAATGGCAGATCCGTTATCTGTTTTCGCTAGAGTGAAAAGAGCGGGAAAGGGGCTGTATTTCAAAATAGCGAGTGGCAATCCCTTGGCGGGGAAGGCGGCGGGTTGAAATCGCATATGATCAGGGAGAGACACGAGCTATTTACCGCCGCGACAACAACTCATCCCTCTGCAAAAAGGGGAGACACCAAGCAGGGGGCAAGGGGGGCAGACGGGGGGCGATGAGTTGGTGAGAAAGGGACCCAGGGACGGTTGTAAATAGCCATCATCGGGATGACATTTCTTCTGATTCATGGCATAGGGCAAATGACTAGCTGGCTAGCCCCTGGATCAGGGAAAAGAGAGGCAAAGGAAATGGGAAAGATGGAAAGGAAGACAATAACCAAGGTGTGACCTGCCTACCCCCGGACCAGCTGCGGGGCACAGACAGACGAGACAGAGTAGGGAGAAAAAAGACAGTCCACTGCACGCGACCTGCCGCCCTTTGAAGCAGCGGAATCTTATTAGACATGGGTAAATAGTGATGCTAGTAGAGAAGAGAGGGAGAGGCTGAAGCGGTCGTTTCAAAAGTTAGAACAGTCCCCGCCGGATGGGCGCTCATACTTGGAGAAGATGGGCCAGTTGTTACGGTAACGGGTAGTTACAGTGCCACAGTTAGACAGGCACAATTAGACATTTATACAACCACAGTTAGACAGCCACCACACCACAGTTAGACAGCCACAGTATCTCCCAGAAATTATATGCTGCTGAAGAGATATTGCCCTGCCTAGTGTTAAAGCATCTTCCACTTCTGGAGCTCGCAAAGATCAAAAATTTGGTTCTGTTAGATAATATTTACTGCACATACACACAAATTTGATAAGTAAAAAACTCTAAACAGATAAAAAAACTTGAAACTGATCTGGAGACATACGAAAACATATTTAAGAAACAACAGCTAGATTTGGACCAAGATCGTATGAGTACTCATTTTCTTCGTCTGTATAATATCCTTCCAGCGTCAGTTCCGTTGTAAAATATCCTAATAATATCGATTGTGCGAATTTGATAAATACTAACTGCGGCCATCATCCAGATAGAGATTCATAAATTGTAACGGGTGCAGCTGCTCCAACTTTTCATAAAAGGTAAATTCGTTCTGAAGAAGCATAGATGAATAAGAATAGAAGCTACTTGAAATTGGGTAAAAAATGCGTCCAAGTCGGCCTTGGTAATGGAAACAATGGGGCTGATCTGAAAACAATAGCCATAAATAATAACGACTAAATTTGCTTACCTTTTGAACATTTTCTACTTCTTTATTTCTTTTTCGAGCTGGCTCCTTGCGTCTGTTGGTTTTCGGCGGTCTTATTCGATCCCTCCTGGCACCATCATAATTCTTCATCCTGAATTAAAGGAACACAATTGAAAACTTATAAAAGCAGACGAATTCAATGAAAAACAAAATGGAGAGAGAAAAAAATGAACTGAAAACGCTTGACGTTTTCAATTGCCCGCGTTGCATTGAATTTAAACATCAGTTGTGTTTTTTCTAGTTTCTTCCTGCTTCCTCCTCAAGCAGACTATTTTACATGGAAGAACACATTTATAACAGCTCTAATTATATATATACGGTCCATACATAAAACTAGCACAATACACAACACGCATACAAGAAGATATTGAACCGCATGAAAAAAATTTAGAAAAGAATCTTACAATGAAGAGAGAACTGGCAAATTCTTACATTTGCACTAGTGGAAGGTTTAGGAAAATTGATAATACCTGCTGGTGAAACTCTTTTTTTTACAACTTTTTCTTTCCAGAAGAACTTCATTTCCCTTTTAGAGAAGCTGCACTATTGATTGTAAAGTTTTGAAGTTTTTCTTGTGTCTTTGCCCCTGGATATACTATTTATCCGAGAAATAAAAAGTAATAACTGAATTTATTCGGATATTTACCAAAATCCAGATGTTACAACTAGTGTCCGAGTTCTTCCAGCTTCATGGCTCCTTCTTCGAGATTTGCACGGGAAGAGATAGTCCAGCCAAGACCTTGGGAAACGGACATGTTTCTCTTGGGAGCGAAGCCAATTAGCGAAGCGGAACGGCTCAGAAAACCCGTAGGCTTGTCCTCAGCTGTGTCTTCTCTGAAAATGGGGGATTTATAATGGACTGGCAAGTTCTCAAAGTGTAAAGACAAGGTGGTAATAGAAAAAGCCCCATTTTCTTCTAGAAATTATAAAGAAGAGGAAAAGGATGAAATATAGGAAAACTTACGGATTAACAGGGACAATTCTCTCCTTGATACTGCCTAAATTAGCAGAGGAGCCAAGCGGCACCATTCGGACTTGGCTGATCGAGACGGGGAGTCTAAAAATCGATTTGTATATATTTATTATATTCTTTATGTAGTTATTATATTATAAAAAGACTGGGGCTTACTTTATATGGGCTAGGGATCCCTCCCGGCGTCGGTATCTCCTCTCATGGGCGCTTTCCTCCGTGTAAAGAGGAATCCACTCGTCGTCCCAAAAGGCATCCTTTTTCAGCTCAGGAGTCTTACCGTAACCCGCGTCTACTATTTTTAGAGCCATCTGGAAGGGAAACGGGATTATTTTATCCGTTTTAATGGGGTTCTGTTGGGGGAATCTAGAGAGAGGGAGCCACAGTTAGACAGCGGGGGGCGCCGCGACGGCGAGGAGCGGATAAAAATCCAAGCCTTCGTTTTCTAGGTGATTTTTAGATTCAAAATAATGAGGAGAACGAAAGCTACATGATGCTGTAAGTTTTTTTTTTATTTTGCAGCAAAATGTTTATTTTTTTGCTATTTCATCCAAAAAAACCTTATTTCACGTTCAGCTGGATATTTTTTCATAATTTTCGCCACTTCACAAAACAATTTTACACTAGAAATGTAGCCCAGAATTTTCTCTACAAAAGCATCTATTTGTTTATTATTTATGAGTATAACTTTAAAAAATGAGAAGCTATAAAAGATAGTTTTCCATTGTAGGCAGGGAAAATGGAGAAAATGGCGGGTTTTGAGGAGTTTTAACTATTTTTTGGTATCAAAATGATCAGCGGGAGATTTTCTATGCCTCTATAACGTTGACATAATGGAAAATTTGTTTTCAGATGGAAAATTTGGTCCAGAATCGGGTGCAAAGCTCTTGAGGGCGAAATACAGGAATAAAGAGGACCTACCGTCAAATTTCGATCAATTAGCATGTTTGTCTCGAAGTCACTGAAATATTCAACCTTTTCTATATTTTAACTGCGTAAGAATATGATACTCAGCCAGTTTTCGCTCAAGAACCTACTCGTCGTCCTCTCCCCATGGGTTGAGGAGCGCTTCGGCGACTTTCAGCCATCCCATGTAGAGGAAAAATTGAATTGTTGTCATAAATGGGAAGACTAGGTCAATCTGAATGTATTTTCTTTATTTTTAGTCCCTTGAATGGGAAAAAACCTCATCCGTTTCGAGGGAGTCGACCACAAACTGCCGGGCCACGACACATACCAGAAAATAGGTGTGGACGGCCAGACAGACGATTGTCGGGTAGATTACGGGCAAGGGGACCCAGTCGTAATTGCAGAGCCAAGCCAAATCTGTACGGAATTTCCTGACCTCCTGGAAAAGTTGGCTCAATAGGGGGTGGGAATAGCGATTGGTAACGAGTTCCATGACCAGCGCGGAGTCGACAACATGGCGCAATGGCAAGTGGCTCGCCTATGAGCCCAGGTGGCGCGGGTTCGACTCCCGCCCAGGCCGAGGAGGACAAACCGTGCACCACGCCGAAGTATAGTGTGGATAAAAACAACGAGAAAGAGTTACTGAGGCCTTTTTTCTTTTTTGTTCAATTACTACTCACCTCTGATAGAATTGTGACATAGAAATCACTCTCAATAAATCCTTCCTTCCTTGCACTGAAAAGAATAGCCGGAATTTTTGAGGAAAATTACTTGTAAATCAATGCCCAAGCCCAATTGAATGGGAGGAAATATTTGTTGTAATTGTATTGTATCCCGTCGAAATTTGCCTTTTCATGCGGCATCATGAAGCCTAAGATTGTTAGAAAAAAAAATAATAAAATGGGCGATTTTACCAGCAGCAGTCAATGTATCCAATGTGGGGAAACGCTTTCTACATTTCATCGAAAGATCTCGAAAAATTAGTGTCTAAATATTGGCTTTCTTTTATTTGTTGGATGGGAAATAATTGCCTGTGTCAGCATACAATGTCGGACAATATTTCGTCGATATTGTCTGGCCCTATCCGTTGTTCCTCGAACGTACAGCGCTGTCATTAACGCTATGCTAAAAATTATACAAACCAAATAAAAAAGTATAATATAAAACAAACTTATCAATGAATCCAATAATATTATAGAGATACCAAAATCTGGTAAGTACACCGGCTACAAAAAATCCCAGCATTAGATCAAGAGGAATATAACCGAGGCGGGAATTGGTGAAGTCTACCAGCGAGATGAATGTACTAAAAATGAAGCCTTCCTTACATTTTATAACCTGAATAATAAATATAATCGTCTCTATCAATTTTTTGAAAGCAAAAGAAGAAAAAAACAAGAAAGAATAGCAGAAAAAATGAATAAAAGGTTGCTTCATTTGTTGAGCTGCGGAACTGTGGCTGTTTCAATATTTCACTTTGATAGATTACTAATTTAGACGATATCCTGGCTATTTTACCTTTTCTGCTCGTCTGTCAATAGAAATCGATAGATTCCCGAAACCAGGAAAAACATAATTATCCAGACGGTATACTGAATCCAACAGGCTTTCCATACTGATCCTTTCCATCTCAAATTCTGCTTTATTCTGCCCTTTCTAAGTTACCGAAAGAATAGTTTAATAAATGTCCATGGATGTGAGGTAGAAACAGACAGATTATAGCTGACAGTCATGAGAGAGGTGACGGACGAAACAAACGGGGATGGCGGAGTGGGCGCATGTAAATTGACCAAACTCGATCTTCTGCGCGCGAGTATAATCCAAATCAAATGGGTAGAAGGCAAAACAGCAAAGAATAGACTACGTTCTGATGAAAAACATCAGCTATATCATATCATGAAATTGGTGAAAAAATAGAAGGGGCGTACAAGAATGGGAGAGAACAACATTGAGATGAAGAAGAAACGTGTTTCAGGGGCGCGCTGTCCCTGAATTCCCCCTGATCAAGAATTCATCAAAAAATCATTTTTAGGACTCTTTCACTGTTCCGTCACCGTCTTGCTCGTTTTTCTCATGTGTTTTGTGTTCAGCTTTTGTGTTTTTGTGTTAAAAAAATTCACGACAAACGAATATACGGTTGTATGCCATTTTCACTATCAGAAACGTAAAGGAATACAAAAGAATGAGCATTTTTATATCGGACATTTCATTTTTTTTAAAAATATTTTTCACTATAAGTTCAATTTTTAGGCAGAAGCTCGAATTGAACAAACGTAAAATGGCGTGGGCTAATCAGGGTATGCAAGCCTTGATCCCGGTCATCAACAGAGTACAAGTAAGTTCAACTGTGATATTATTTATCAAATGTATTCAGACCGCGCTCTTTCAACTTGGGACAAATGTCAACTTCGAACTGCCTCAAATCGCCGTAATAGGAGGACAAAGCGCTGGAAAATCATCAGTATTGGAAAATTTTGTTGGAAGGTAGGAGGCAATACGCTATGTGCTGATAAATTAATTTTATAGAGATTTTCTACCTCGTGGATCCGGAATTGTAACTAGACGGCCGTTAATATTGCAATTAATTCAAGACAAGAATGGTAGGATTGAAGTTAAACCATGAATTGCGGTATTTATAGAGTATGCCGAATTTTTGCACAAGAAAGGACAATATTTTTCCGACTTCGATGCAGTGCGTAAAGAAATAGAAGAGGAAACCGATCGTGTAACAGGACAGAATAAAGGAATATCTCCACATCCTATCAATCTGCGTATCTTCAGTCCAAATGGTTAGTTTGACTTGGCTATTTTAATACATGTTTGCGATTTCAGTTCTCAATCTGACTTTGATTGACTTACCTGGCCTTACCAAAGTTCCAGTTGGAGATCAACCGGCCGATATAGAGCAACAAATAAGAGAAATGCTTCTTACGTATATCGGTCGCGAAACCTGTCTCATATTAGCTGTTACACCAGCTAACAGTGATCTAGCCACTTCTGATGCATTAAAGTTGGCCAAGGTTAGTGAACTTTCGTGTTATTTTTAGATTATTTTCAGGAGGTTGATTCACAAGGTCTTAGAACAATTGGCGTATTAACCAAGCTGGATCTCATGGACGAGGGAACTGATGCCAGAGAAATATTGGAAAACAGGCTGTTCCCACTCCGCCGTGGTTATGTTGGAGTAGTCAATCGTGGTCAAAAGGACATTGTGGGAAGAAAAGATATCCGAGCTGCACTGGATGCTGAAAGAAAATTTTTCCTTTCACATCCCGCTTACCGGTAATTCGTTTCATTATTGGTTTTTATATTATTTTGCAGACACATGGCCGATCGTCTTGGAACTGCCTATCTACAGCAGGCATTAAATCAACAGCTTACTAACCATATTCGAGATACGTTACCTAGTCTAAGAGACAGCCTGCAGAAAAAATTGTTCACCTTGGAGAAGGATTGCGCAGAATACAAGAATTATGAACCCCATGATCTTGGAAGGAAAACAAAAGCTTTAATGCAGTAAGTAATATGGTGTATAATATAATTGTTATTGAATTTTTAGAATGGTGCAACAGTTTTCACAAGATCTTGAACGCTCTATCGAAGGATCCTCTGCAGAATTGGTATCGACTAATGAGTTGAGTGGCGGTGCTAGGATTAATCGGTACTCTTTTAGAATATTTGTATAATATTTTTTTAGAATTTTTCACGAACGTTTTCCTTTTGAGATTGTAAAAATGGAAATAGATGAAAAGGAAATGAGAAAAGAAATACAATTTGCAATTCGGAATATCCATGGTATTAGGTGAGCATCATTTTCTATGCCGTAATATATTCTGTTCAGAGTTGGTTTATTCACGCCAGATATGGCATTTGAAGCTATAGCTAAGAAGCAAATTTCTCGATTAAAGGAGCCTTCAATGAAATGTGTTGACCTTGTTGTTACTGAGTTGGCAAATGTTGTTCGCCAATGTTGCTTACCGGTTAGTGTAATTTTTATTCATAATTATCTTATTGTAGCTTCAACGTTATCCTCGTCTTCGAGGTGAAATTGAAAGAATTGTTGTTACTTATATGAGGGAAAAGGAACAAATGGCCAAAATGCAATTAGGAATGATTGTGGATTACGAACTAGCCTATATGAACACGAATCATGAAGATTTTATTGGATTTAGCAAGTAGACGAATATTACTTTTACATTTACATATATTTCAGCGCTGAAGCTAAAGCAGCTCAAGGTCAAGTAATTAAGAAACATTTTGGCAATCAGGTATATTCAATGAACTAATAATCTATTTCATTTTCAGGTTATTCGTAAAGGCTGGCTGACTGTAGGCAATATATCCTTTATGAAAGGTAGCAGGGATTGTTGGTTTGTACTTACATCGGATAATTTGTGCTGGTATAAAGACGATGAGGTTTTTCTTATCTTTTTGTTCATAACATTTTTACAGGAAAAAGAAAAGAAATACATGCTTCCTTTGGATGGAATCAAACTTCGCGATCTAGAAAGTGGCTTCATGTCTCGGCAACACAGATTCGCATTATTTTATCCTGACGGAAAGTATGTTTAGTTCTTTTTTTAAAATTTTCATGTGTACTTTACAGGCAGTATTTTTTTCTATTTGGTGATATAATCTTCTATAACATACCCTATTTGCAGGAATATTTACAAAGATTTCAAACAGCTGGATCTGGGATGTCCTAATCTAGATGAAGTAGATGCTTGGAAAGCGTCATTTTTACGGGCAGGAGTTTACCCGGAAAAACAAAAATCTCTCGAAGATGATGTGAGTTTCCTTATAACTATGTTTTGCCTTGCATTATTATTTTTGATCATTCTTTTTATTATTTCAGTCACAGCAGGAAATGGAAGAAAGTTCTATGGACCCACAACTTGAGCGGCAGGTTGAAACTATTCGCAATTTGGTGGATTCTTACATGCGAATAGTAACGAAGACCGTACGTGATCTAGTACCTAAAGCTGTTATGTATCTTCTTGTCAGCAAAGTACGTTTTTTTTAAAATTTCTTTGCAAACTCTTTTTCAGGTTGGAGAGTTTATACGCAACGAACTACTCGCTTATCTTTATCAATGTGGAGATACAGACGGTTTGATGGAAGAATCTGCAGATGCTGCCTTGCTCCGCGAACAGAGCTTAACTATGTATCACGCTTGCAAAGAAGCTCTTCATGTTCTTTCTGAAGTCGACTTGAGCACACTAGGAAATCAACCACCTTCGCTTTCGGCTCAAGACTACAGGTTAGCGGTTATTTTTAATAGAGTATTTATCTTTTATATATACTTTGCTCTTTTTCTAAATATTTTTCAGACAAAACATGGGTCTATCTCCAGGGAACATGAATCGTCCAGTGCCGATGCTATCTCCTGCACCACTGCCGTCTATGGCTGCTCCAGGCCTTCTTCTTCTAGCTCCGCCAATGAATTCCGGCTACCCACCTTTAATTCCAACGTAAGTGCTTCCTTTAAAATTATTGTTCATTGTTTGTAAGAGCAATTTGCCTGCTTCGCTATTCTACATCGGTTTTCTTTTCAGGAAAGCACCGAGCACTTGCAACCTCTCAGTTCGACCATTAGTTCCCACAAGACCTTCTACTGGATTATTGTAGATATTCGACTTTTGTATTTATTTTGAAAGTGTAGATTTTATTGATTTTAACTTTGATACATTTTATAAACATTTTTTAGACCATTTTACTTTTAATTTCCGAAATATTTGTTGCATAACGTTCGTTCCACTGCAGAGGCAAACAAAGTAAGTTAGCCTTTGTTATGAATACTCGAATACTGCCAGTAGTGCTCTCCTTCGGTTTTTTTTAAAAAGGAGGGGCACATGATTGCATCTGTTATTAGCAATAGTCGCCATATGTTATCTGCTGACATGAGTAACTATCAGTGTTTTCAACTCCATTACTACAGAGGGAGCCACCCAAAGATCACGAAAAACAGCAGCAATCCAGGCCATCGCAAAGCCCGTACTGAATCTTCTCCAGCTCGGGGTTCCCTTTTCCACTAGATGGCATTTTGGTCGAGTTGAGGATATGGTCTGCCGGCTTCTCAGGGCAATAACTCTCCAATATAACCCAATTTCAGGGAGATTTTGCTACCATCAGAAAGAGCAGAAAATTCTAAACAAGAATAGCAAAGTACTTTTTCAAAAATTCAATTATTTTCATTCCCAAATGGGCAAGAGATCCCCCGCCGCGATGATAATTACAGCGGCGGCGCCCTTCTGCCGCCCAAGTCGATTTGAGGGCCAAAAAACCTTTGCTTTCTATAAGAGATTAATATTTATTGTTAATCTTCTTTTTCAACATTAATAGAAGCAGAATAAATATCAAAATATCTCTGAATATTATCTGTATATTCATCCCAGGCCTTCCCCTCGAATCCCTCTCGAAGAATCGAATTATCCATGGGGTAATCCCGAAAGAGTATGCTCCCAATGCCATCAGCCAGCATTTCCGTATTATTTTCAATGATGATAACCTCGTAAACCTCCTCGAAATCGCCATGGACGGGGGTTTCTTTGATAATTACGATAGGGATATGCTCGGTGGTGAAGTCCATCAAATAAATAAGGCAATTGGCTTTCAACGTCTTCTGGAACCGCTCCCCGTCATAGATTTTCGTCAGTCCGAAGCGGGCACAATCTAGGTGACGGATTCCGCCGTGGTCACTTTCAAACAGGCAAGGAACCTGAAGGAACCGGAGATTTCCCGGGTTACGCGTCTGCCGAAGGGCCTGGAAATGGAATATTTGACATAAATTCTTCCATATATTTTTAACTATTATCTAGCAAAGAGAAAATACGTCCAGAATTTGTTTTAATTTTCGTTGTAGGACCTTTTATAAATGATAGGAGCCATTTAACAGCAGTTCCAAGCTTTTACTACGGGTTCTCAAAATCCAAAGAGGAAATTTGAGATTTCTCTATAAATTTAGACCTTTAAAATGATGTTTTGGGGTATTTTTATTGGAAATTGACCATAAAAAGGGGCAAAAATAGAAAAAAATGAAGCGAAAACTACGAAATTTGAATAAAAACGGGGTTAGCTCAATTTCTTCCCTGTCTAGTAAGCGCGCGCCGACTAAACTCCATTTTTGCCCGATTTAGACTTTTAAATTTATTTCTATTTACAGTAGGCTATGGTAGGTAAAATAGACTACCATAATCTACTCACTTACCAGCATAAATTTATCAAACTCGACGTCTACTTCCTCCTCTAGGGAACTGGTACTAGTGCTATCTGATTCTTCAGAAAAACAGCCAATTTTCAGGGTTTCAAATCGGTACAAGACGTTTTCAGGTGGGAAGATGTCCAGAGTGTGGACGTCTACAATAGAACAGGACTGGAAACAATTATTTCTACCGTAATTTTGATTCTCGAAGCGAAGCGGTCTCAAACAACCAAGATACCGGCTCGGTACATGATAGTCCTCTTCCCCGCACCCGTAAAGTCTCGGCAGGAGGATCACCTTTATTCAAAACTGTTACAAAACTGTGACGCCTTTATACTTTTGTCCTGCTGAGACTTTACGGGTGCAGGGGATCAGACTATCCAGGACCGAGCGACCCCTACCTCCGGAAGACTGGCGACCTGTTCTACAGTAGCCCGTTTAACATCGACAGCTTTGAATCCCTGTAATAAATGGACGGCATCCCAGAGACTCTGCTCCTCCACACAGCCAGTGAGGATTAGTCTAGTACATGATAATTTGACAGTAGTTAGGAGACTCTTCAGACACTTGTCCCTACAATGCCCAGCACAGTCAGCATCCATATTGTAGCACATTTTCATAACGGCCTAGAATAGCGTATTTAGAGAGAGAAGATTGCCTGTCTAATTCATTCTACGCAGTTAAAGCTCACAATTTCGATGGTATTAAAATTGGCGGCTTCCGTCTGCCTCCGGGGGTCATACAACTCCATCGAGTGGTTGTCATTAATTACGCTTGTTGTCCTAAAGGTTACTGTCTAAAATAGCCTCTAGTTTAATTAATTAATAGGCAAATACATCCATCTTCCCGTCATCTAAGAGCCGTGGATAGATTTCCAGTTTGTGGGGGCAGTCAGCTGTAATTTGTAAGTGATTCTCAGAGAAGAAATTGTTCATCTCTTTGCAGGTTTGACGTAGACGGGCGATTTCTTTTAGCCATAGCTGAAAACAGAAGGGAAGGTTGGGGAATTCGTCAAAAATTGCCCAATAGAGAGCCTGGAAAGGGGGGGGGGGGCATTCCCGGGTTCAGGAGATCGAAGGGCAGCCCACTCCAAATAATGGATGACTGTCCCTTTTCCCATCATTTTGTTGTTGGATTAACTCCAAACTGTTATCCAAGCTACAGTTAGACTACAGTCATAGAAGAGAACCTTAGAAAAGCATAATTTTTCTAGAAATCTTCTTTCTGGACAGCTTGGACCCTTCCCCGCCTTCTAAAGATCACTGGGGCCCAAAAGGTCGTTGTTTTATCCAGTACCAGAGCCAATTTTAAGCTACCGTAGACCCGAAAGGGGCCGACGTTCTCTCTCACCGCACCCAAAAACTCACCAAATGCGCGCCGCGCTCGAATAATTCGACCTTGCTTATTTTTTTTATATCTGTCTAGTTCAGAATTTTATGGCGGACAAGCTGGTATAGATTATATTCCATAAGAACAAGAAATTGCTGAAGCATAACCGAAAATAGGGTTTTTGAGGTGAACATAGCGTTTCTCTCGATAACTCAGCAATTTCTTATTCTTATGGAACATAACCTATATCAGCTTGTTTGCCATAAAATTCTGAACAAGATAGACATTAAAAAATAAGCAAGGTCGAATTATTCGAGCGCGGCGCGCATTTGGTGAGTTTTTGGGTGCGGTGAGGGAGAACGTTGGCCCCAGAAAGGGGCATTTTCCTCTACCATGGGTATTATCCGCTCATATAGAAGAAAATATGCTCCATGGCAAATATTTTAGGAGAATAACTAGCGATTAGGAAGTACGGTAGTTTCTGAGCATGAGAGAAGCCATGGGGCTAATTATTGGACCTTCAAACCTAGTGGTATGATTTGTTTCTAGAGCTCTATTGGACTTTTTACTAGAGGAATACACCTGGCCGTGTATTATATTACTCCCATTAAACTGTATTTTAGACGCATGACCCAAACTTGATCACAATTCTAGAGATTACGGTAGTTTTTTTTTTAAATTTTTTTGAGAAGAAATTTGAAGAAAATCCTTACCTTTTTGGATATTTTCATCATTAGAGAATAGGGAATACTGTGCAAGATCAGTTCCGGCATTTTCAGTTAATAGGATTTTTAAATAGGGATGGAGAAATGATAGACGATAGTTTTCTCTTGGCAAAACGTTACAGGTGTGTAAAACTGGAGAAGAATAACAGAGATGAGAAGAAGACGACGGGGGTGACTGCCGTAAATAGACTGCGCGACGTTTCGATAAACAAACACGCCACAGACAGACACACATATCAGGAGGGGGCTTAGCAGGTGTTATGGGAGGGGGATAATAGAAATATGGAGGATTTTGAAGAGAAATGGAAACGGAGAAAAGGACAGGGATCAGAAAGCAAGACACGGGACGAGATGGCAGCAGGTGAAAGTGGAAGTGGGTCCAATGGGATCCAACAATGAGTGAACCTTCTTCTTCAAAGGGATTTCTGTCTCAATCCTGGATAGTCCGATCCCCTGCACCCGTAAAGTCTCGGCAAGACAAAGGTATAAAGGCGCGACACAGTTTTGATTAAAGATGATCCTCCTGCCGAGACTTTACGGGTGCAGGGGAACGAACTATCGTGCACCGTATCTCAAGGATTATGGTAGCCGAAATGACACAATTTATGGCTAATAAAATTAGCACAATCTACAATTCATAGCACTCCATCTAACAAGCTCAAAAATAATTAAAAAGTACAAAGTTTGAGTCAAAGGGGGGAAGATGTCTATGACTCGTCGTCATCATCGAAGCTCTTCTTCTTCTTCTGTTCGTTCTCTTTCAATTGAGCAAATGGACCGGTTGTTGAGCTCTGGGACATTAGACTCGCTGGAATACGATAGTATATTTATAAAAAAAGAGGGAAAGCGTACTTCGACTGAGCGTTTTCTTTGGTTCTTTCTTCTCCGCTCCACCGGAATGGTGCTTATCCCGCTTGATGGTGCTGTCCTTGGTTATATCCACTGAAAAATCGAATTTTTTAAAATATCTAATTGTTAGAAAAGGTAAATTATAGCCTTGTTATATTTTCTACCCAGTAAATAAGCCAAATTCTAGGAAAAGAGAGCCAGAACCACGCCCTAAGGCGCCATACCCATATTTTAAAGGGGGCGCTCGTTTTGGCTACAGTATATTGGCCATAGTCCATTTCCCACGTATATTATACCGAATAACCTCTACGCTGCGGAACCAGGAAGCTTTCAAACCAGGTTCCGTAGCGGAGACGCCCGCCAAATTTGAATACGTGGGCTATTCGTTAGAAATGGACTATACCAACCCTTTCTGCCCAGTTTTTCAAGAAATATCGAACTAAAATAAGAATTAGCATAAATTTAATCAAAACAGAGATGAATAAGTACAAAAAGCTACAAAAATCCGAGAGAAAACCGAGAAATGTAGAAGAAAAATGAAGAAAACGGGGGTATCCAATTTTGGGTTGGCGCGCGGTTTGAATGTCACTGTTCCCGCCTTTTTTTTCAATTTTTAAGGCCAAAATTAAAGGTTTAAAGGTCTAGATTAAACGTACCAATACTGCACATGACATTAGCCGTTTCATAGAGGCTAAATCCGACAGGATCCTTTTTTATTTCCTGATTCTTAGCTATTTCTTTCTGGGCGACGTTTTTGAATAGATGCGCCGCTGCATCCTTTGTATTCTCGGATCTTTGTGCCTGTGGCGAGTATTCTTAAACATTTATAGAGTGTATAACAATGTTTTGGACTTACTAGCTTCTCTTTTCTCGTCGACTTTCATTTTTGACATCTCTTTTCCCAGCTTTTTCTCATCCAAATCGTCAAATTTCATGGATTTATCAGCTTTTTTCTGAAAAAAAATGGATTTATTAAATTAGAAAAGGAGTTTACGCTATAAAAATACAACTACCGTAATCAGGACGACGTCTGGATATTAATACTGGCGGCAAAATTAATTTTAAACCTTATTTAAACATTACAGTAGCCCATTTGGCGCGCCATTCCCCCTTTCCAGTCAAATTTAGAAATTCAGAGCGGTTACTTCTCATTTTTTTGACCTTTTCATGTTCTTTGTAGTTGATATATGATGGCGAGCGGGGAAAAATCACCATAATAACATATTCTGGCAACGTGAGAATTTCATTAGGCGAGGGTGGCAGTGAAGGTGGAGCGCGAGTAATTGTTCTCAATTGTTCTCCGTTAGAGTGAACCTATTTTATGAATTTGGGTTTAATATAGGGTAGAAATGATCCAGATAATGATATAAAATCACAAATATATCCTACAGTAGCCAAAAAAGTTCGAGAAACTTCGATTAGCCCGCGGAGACCCAAGACGGCGAGTCCAGTCCCCTGCACCCGTAATGTCTCGGCAGTCGGATCGTCTTTATTCGAAACTGTTACAAAACTGTGACGCCTTTATATCCTTGCCTTGCAGAGACTTTACGGGTGCAGGAGATCGGACTACCAAGGACCGAGCCGAATTTTGTACTTTGTAGCCACATTAACAGTTCCTCGAAAGTCTAACGTCAGGTCAACGAAAACTTGACGTCAATCCGCCGTCACTCCCTCACCCGCTGACGATAACCCGGGTGAAAGATCGAAGAATATCAATTCTAGTCACATTGGAAAAAGTATTAGAAGATCGTCTAGGAGTACTGTACTTATTTGTGTATTCCCTCGGGAATTCAATATGGACTTTTAGGACGAGCTACAGTACTTTGAAAAACAGGAAGTGCCACCAACGTGTCGTGGGCTACAAAGTGGTAGACGTGTCCTTTAGTTGTGGCAGGAGATTACAAGGGAAAGAAGAGTACACTACCAGTCCTAGAAATTACTGTAGACGAAAGAAATAACACTATTTCCTACTGTATCTCATGGGGAATTGTGTTGGGTCCTGGATGGAACTCAAAGGGGGAAGCCCAGAGCTTTAAAAGGGGTTTTATAAAGAAATATAGAGAAAATAGGATGGGAAACGGGTTACTGTACAATAAAAATGGGATGAACAGGGAATTTGGGAAGAAAAGAAGGTACAGGACCATAATCTTTCGACCCTATCTCAAAAAATTGACAGGGGGCTTGGATGAGTTGAAATAAAGGCTCGACCCTCGATAGTCCTCTCCCCCGCACCCGTAAAGTCTCGGCAAGACAAAAGAATAAAGGCGAAACAGTTTTGAATAAAGAGGATCCTCCTGCCGAGACTTTACGGGTGCATCGGATTATCGGGGGACCGAGCCGGAATAAAAGGCCCTAGTCTTACCTTAGCGGATCCTCTGTCCTTACTCCGTCCAACATGTTCCGAGAACATATTCTCTTCTCTCTCCAGAAACTGCCGTCGGAAGTGCCTGGCTGGGATTGTTGTCCGTTGGAAGAGGGGATGTGGGTGTGTGTGAGAGAGAAGGAGGGAGAGTGTCAAGCCAATTCCACACCAAGACAACTACCAACCGCCGCTCCACCGAGGGACACAAATCGCTTTTCTGCCCGCTTTGATTACTTCTCCGTTGCCTGGCCGACCCCCGGCCGAAGAAAGAAAACGACCACCGGATAAATTGGTTCCAGGGCGCCGGGTGAGGGTGTCATTTGCTAGCACCGCGCTTTTCTGTCTCTGAATTATACTGAAGAATCAGAATAGAAGGAAAATCTCGAAGACAAAGAAGAAAAAGATCTCCTCAAGACCAAATTTTGTTAAAAAGTTGCCGCGGAATCATACAATGCCTCCGAATAGGTCATTTTGGTTAATTCCGACCCAAAAAGTTCAGTTTTTCTAGAATCTTTTAACCTAGTTTTGTTTCCCGTTCTTTTCTGGCCTAAAAAACGTTTTTGCCTTCCAGAAACCGGGGTTTCTTGACCCTCAAATACATTTCAAAGTCATCAAGGCGCCGCCGTATTAATTATCACCGCGGCGGGGTAATTCGGTGCCATTTGAGGTCAAATAAGTACAGTTTTTAAAATTCCGTCCTGATAACTTTGTTCAGAATTTTCTGAGGAGTCTGACGATACCAAAATATCTGCCAAAAAGTTGGTATTCGGCGAAATGGAACCGATATTAATCAAAAAGTCTAATTCTGATCCATTGAAGCAGTAGAAAGATCACCAGACAATTCTATTTGAAATTCCCGGTCTAATAAGGTCTCACCGCGGCGGAGATCATTGTTAATCAACAGAGTTTAATATGTACAAAGCCCTGGGGTAGAAAACTCAGCGTACCTCTCTAGCCGCTGCCAGTTTGGCTTCAACCTTCTTGGTTAGTAAAGTTCTTCGCAAGCTCATGGCGATTTCTTGAGAATACGGCTAGAGGAGAGAAGGAAGGGCAAGAAGAATGGCGATAGAAGTCGTAAACAGTAGATGTAGTCGTGGATGTAGTCATTTTGGAGTCTTCTACAGTAGAAATCGGCCGTCTGGCCGGGGAAGAGAAGGACGACAGGGTAGCGGAGGAGGGGAAGGCTAGGCCCTTGATAGTCCGATCCCCTGCACCCGTAAAGTCTCGACAGGAGGATCATCTTTATTCAAAACTGGTACAAAACTCTGTGGCCTTTATACCTTTGTCCTGCCGAGACTTTACGGGTGCAGGGAATAGGACTACCAAGGATTGAACCAGCGGAGGAGAGGATTGACTTTTTGGTCACTTGGCGGCTTCTCCCCCCATTTTAAAGCTTTCTGGCTAATAGAATTGTCCCCTTGTACAATTTCCCGCCCTGCCCAGTCTCCCGGATCATCTCGTTGACCCCATCGCCTCGCTCGTCCCCCTGTATAAACAAAAAACACGGACCTAGCTATCCAATGTGGCGTGAAATAACTGCCTATTCAGTTTGTTTTTTTAGTCAGACAGCCAGCCAAGCAGGCAGCGCCCTCCCTCCCAGTTGGAAACAATCCATTGGACACACAGACACCTCCCCTCTTTATACCTTTTACGGGGTCGGGCGAGACAACAACCCGTAGACATTCCTCCACCCAATAATATCCCCAAAAATCAAATGAAGACCGAACTTCTGCTTATTCTTGCCTATTTCTACCTACTATTTCCTATTTCTACTGCTGTTAAATGTTATAATGGTTCGTTTTTATCCTGTTTTCTTTCCAAGACTCCAAAAAAAAAATCTAATCCTTCCAATTTAGGGACATATCATCGAGGAGTAAGTGTAATTAACTGCCAGATCGGCTGCTACGAGTATCGGGAAGATCGACAAGGATTCGGACTGATTTTCTGGGATTTATGGTATCAGAAATTGGGATGCAGGGAAGCAGACACCGATTGTAATGTGAGTAAACGGGAAAAGAAGAAAAATTTAGGTTATGCGCTGATTTTCAAAGGTTCACGGCTATTTTTCTTATATAATTGAACTTTATGACGTTCTGACCAATCCAAATGCCAAAGTTTGACATTCTAGACCAAATTAGACCTTTAAACTTGATTTTATGATAAAAAAATTGGTCATAAAGTCCATTTCTAACTCAAGGAATCAACCGTTTCGAGACCTTTAGCCAGAAAATGATTCCAGTTTTGTCATTTTCAGTTCCGAAATTGAAAAGTAACGAAGATTTGAGGGCAAAAGGTCCTGAAACGCTTTATTCCTTGATGATAAATGGGCTCTAGTGATAGCTTGGGTTACGGTACCGTATCAAGATTAGGGAAACCGAAAAAAAGGGGGAAAAAGATGCCTCAGGGTTACTGTATCCGCATAATTTCTAGGACAGGGATAACTGATAAATAGATCATCATCGGCAGAGGGAGGACTCGAACTTGTGACATCTCGAGCAATAGACCGGCATGTTAGCCACTGCGCCATGGTGCAGTGAAGGCGACTAGTCGAAAGGATGCCTGTAGAGTATTAGAAATCTTCATATTGCGTATTTTTCCTGGTGGGGAAGAATACGCTTGGAAAACCTGTTCATCGAGTTTATTTAAAAAATGTTTGCACACATAATAATCAGCTCTTCTTCCTGTATAAGAAAACATTTAAAAAATTTGAATTTTCCAGGTAAACAAGCGAGAAGGAGCGCTACGGATCTCGTCACGTTGTTGCCGAAAAGACTACTGCAATACAATTGCACAGGAATAAACGGGCTGTCTCCCTACTCCTTTTTTCTATTTGTTAATGGTATTATGTTGTCTCAAACACCAAAAGGAAGAGATCGCCATGAGACTGGTACGAGGAATGTGAGGATACCTGTGAGTGTGGACACAGCTGCAACAATACGGCATTTGGCTGGGAGAACTGCGGTACACTTTGAAAACAACGAGGAGGAGCAATGAGCACTTTTTGGCGACTAGTTCTGTTCTTTTTTAGATTTTTAACAAAAAAAGAACGGCCATTTTATTCACTTTCAATAGGATTACAGAGATCGTCTTGGCAGCAGGTGGCTCGTCGCAGGAATGATCCTTCAGGGTCTTTTTCTATCTGAAAATAACCTTTTAAATTGGGAAAAAAGATGGAAAAGCTGGAATAGACCTTTAAATGTGTGGGCTACAGTATCCCTAACCATATTCATCTGGTATTTTTGGATGGAAAGGTAGAAATCGGGAAATTTCAAAAAATGGGAATGAAAATGGCCATTTTAAAAGTCTATGTTTTATCCTACCGTAATTTTTCTTCGTGGAACCATATTACTCTATTTAAAGGCCTCCTTATGATTTTTTAATAGAATTCTAGGCGCTGTATTTGCGCTCCAATCCACAGAATAAGAAGTTAGGGGCAGAGCTTTTACTCCCCGTTTAAATGGGGGTGTAGACCTTTAAAATGATTTTAACCGGGGATTTAAGATATTTATTTTAAACTAGACCCAGTAATAGACATTTTTGGCCTGAAAATTACAGAAAATTTAGTAAAAAATGAAGGAAAAGCAGCTAAAAAGATCTATGGTCCTGTTTTGGAGGAATAACCTGGGTTTCGAGTCAAAAACTACCGTAATTCTAATTTTTAAAGACTTTTAATAATTCTAAAAGTTTAATCCACCTCGCATCTCGTATTATTATTCCTACATCCGACCCGTTGATACCACATATCCCACGAGAATCTGCCAAATCCCAGCCTATCTTCCCTATAATGGTAGCACCCCTCCGGGCAGTCGATAATCTCTGTTCCTCTATAATAAGTCCCTATAATTATCCATATATTTCCATCATTTAAAGGTCTAATCCCTACCTTTATAGCATTTAATAGCTAACAGGGCTTGAAACAAGTAGATGAACAGAAATAGACGGAACATTGGACGGTACACACACGGGAGTAAAGTCGACCGAAAGTTGAACTTTCTCTGGACCCGGGTGACACATATCGTCGAATCTACCCCTCCCACCCTGCTTTCCTCTATTCTTTGCTTTCTCGGCGACGGGGTTATTCTCCTGTGTAAGACGGCATGTGACCGTGATCTTTGAAGAACAGTCTCCCGAGGTGAACAGTTTACCCCCAGCAAATACCAATAGACATATTTTCAAAGGTTTCAAAGGTGCCCTTTGGTTCCAGGCTGAACTTTCACCCACTCTTTTTGATGTTGTTTATATTCCTGGGAAAAGAGGAGGGTTATTTTTGGAACTACTCGCCCAGGGTGCTGAAATTGAGCGGATAGGCTCTAGTAGACCAGAAAGGGTACGGTACGCGATAGTCCGATCCCCTGCACCCGTAAAGCCTCGGCAAGACAAAAGGACAAAGGTGTCACAGCGTTGTAACTGTTTTGAACAAAGATGGTCCGATTGCCGAGCCGTCCATAACCGGCTAATCCCTTGGAGCAATGGGCCTACTCGCAATGGGGTTCCAGAGGCAATTCTTCAGCTGTGGGCCAAAATCGATGCCAAAAGCGGTTTATTCTACTCCGCACGGATGGAGAAGAGGAAAACTGTATAGAAACATGTTACAAGGAGGGATAGGCCATCTAAAAGCCGAGCTGGGATCGGGATTTAGGGGTTCTTCCAAGAAATGTGGGTCTCTTTCTGGAAGTTACCTCTTTTTTTTGTCCAAATCCGTTTCCAGCGGATCTTCCTCGGGGGAAAGGATTGTGAGAGCTTGATGATATCGGAACTGATGGTTTTTCCAGTAACCTTGAATAATCAAGCCACAAATTTGAAGTTCTATGTGTAAAATTTAGAAGAATGGAGGAAGAGCCGCTTGGAATCAGACATCCCAATTCAATTGATCTCTCTGCCACCGTATGGACTACCCATATCGCTTCTTCTTCGTTTCAGGACCTGCATAGAAGAAGAAAAGAGATGTTACAGTTAGAGTTCGTCTCCCCTCGATCTCTATTTGATGATGTTCCTTGGCCGAAGGTATCAGTGTACTCTACTCGTTAGCAAATACAACAGAGACGACGGCGGGCGGCAATATTCCCCATTCTTGAGATATTTTCGTCGGGTGGGGTTCAGCAAGGATCCCGGGTATGATTTTTATCCAGTAGAGCCAAAAAATGCCTAATTTCGAAGGTTTTATTCATAAAACATGGATTAATCTGTCATTCTTGGCGCTGTCTTGGCTCTTCTTCCCCGGGAGACCCGTTTTCTCGTCTGGAGTCTACTGTAACCTCCTGGGCCCTTCTTGCTCCTGATATTCCTACTGAAAAGGGCATCAGGTTGCTTAAAAGAAGAAGGAAAATGGAATTACAAAGGTTGAATAAGAAGTTTCTGTAAGTTTTGCTCATCAGAATCATAAGAACACTGCCAGCCGGGGAGGATTGAGCCAGGAGGATGGCGCTCCAATTTCCGAAGTCTGCAATTGTCTTAACTGTAGTAACTATCCAAAATATCGTCAGTGAGCTAGAGATTACTGTAGAAAACATTGGTATATAGCCAAAAAACCAAAAAAATAGGGAAATTTGTTGCCCTGATTTCAAAACTACCGGATTACTGTAGCCAGTTCCTTTCATTGACTGTTTATGATATTTTTTTCTCAAATTTAAGATGAAAAACATAAATTTTAGAGGTATAGTAGTATACAAAATGTTGGTAGGGAAGTTTTTCCGTTCAAAACCCCAAATTATCGCCGAAGAAATGGATGACAGCCGCCAGAAGGCGCCCTTTCCCCATTCTGGCTACAGTAACCCACAATTACCAAAAACTCCCTCCTATTTTATCCAAAACGTAATAAAGAGAAAATAGATTAAAATTTCTCGCATAATAATTCAATTTATACGAAATTCCCACCTGCTCTAATTGAGCGAAACATACCCAGCGCGCCGATGAATGACAAATTGCCGACAAAGAGGATTTCCGTTACGGAGACCTGGAAAATTTTATATTAATCATATTTATACTTTTAAGAACATTTATAGATATCGAAATGTGTATATTTTTGGCGAGAAAGCTGATAATTTCAAATTTTATGGCGCCAACGGGGCTAAACGCCGTCTGGCTAGAAAAAACGCCTTTTACCGTAATTTTTAGCCATTAGAAAAGATTTTCAGGCATTTTTCTTCAGTAAAATACTATTTTATACCATAAAAATTGGGTTAATTTCTTCAAAATTTGGTCAAAAATCCAAGATTTCCTCTCAATTCCTCCCAATTGGCGCCTTACCTGAGCCAAGAGGCTGATCAGGAACTGCCGATGGATTTTCTTCGTCTTCTCCGACATTGTAGACCTCTCCTTTTGTAGAAGAATAAAAGAAACCGTCGAGCAGCCGAGAATTGCCACGAATAACAGCACAGTGACATAAATGCCCGATCCCATTAGGCAACACCGAAAGATAGAGACCAGTCCCCCCTGAGAGCAGCCATCAAAATTGATATTCACTGCTAATGTTCGATTATCGAAGAGAATCTCCTTATAAGATTCGTATAATCCCATTTTCGCTACGAGAGCCTCTTTTGTCGCCTGTTGATCCATGAAATAGAGAAGAATAAACCAGCATGGGGGGACCAGGACGTAGGAACCAAAACTCATACAGAAATAAAAGGGAATACGGAGTAGACGATGCTTTAGAAGGTTATGAGTAGAGAGAAGCTGCTCCATTCTGTACCAGAATGGAAGGAAGGCGGATGTTCCACAGCCTGGAATCGGCCAGGGTAGGGGTCTCCCTTCTGGATTACGGTAGCGGCAGGGTAGCAGCTTTTTCTCAAGTTTTTTTTGGTTACTTTTCAATAGTAAACCATTATTTCCATTGTTAGGTGGAAGAAAACTTTAAATATGGGGCAAAGATGAACAATTGATGACAATAAGCCGTAGAATAGCAGTTCCAGACCCAGGAAACCCGAAATTTCACCCCGCCTTCCAAAAACCCGTTATTTAGCTCATTTTTTGCCTTTAGGATTTGATTTTTTTTCTTGCGAAAATTGGAAACCCCTTTTGAAGTATCTCTGGCCCAGGATTTTTTGTGGAATGCCCATGGAACCGGGAGATTGGGCGCGAAACCTTGCCTTCCTTGTAAAACAGCCGTGACCAGTCCCAAATGTCCCGATCTCCAATTTTCTCATATTCAAGTCATAAACAGATAATAAATAACGGTAAGAAAAACTCACAACAGGAATTTAGTATTAATAAAATCAATTGATAGGAGCTGGGCAGTCCAATAGTTGATAACAGTCCACTGGGATAGAAGGCACTGTACGGTAGAAGGTTGACGGGGTAGGCCAAGAATGATAGGTTTATTTGGAATATGAGGAAACTGAAAGTATAAGTATAGTTACTCTATTTTCTGGTCATTCTTCTAGTTCATCCAAGTTCAAGTTCAATTCCCTTGTTCCCTCCTCCGTACCTCTTTTAGGAGGAATTCCCCGGGGAGTGCGGGACATCAAAGGCTCCATTCCTTGGATTAATTTTAAGTTAATTTCATATGAAGGGTTGGCAGGAGACTATGGGGACTAGGAGACTCTAGGAACTGGAAAGTCACTTCATAAGTGACCATAATCTGGCCAAAAGCCGCCGGGATACCCGAGAAAAGAAGGGCGGAGGAGTTGGAAGCCGCCCTTGTCTCCCTGCCCCTCCAAAACTCACTATGTCTGCCATTGTATATTTAATATTTTATAGAACGAGGAGACATCTCTCGGAGACTTGAAAATAATACAATAGAGTCCAAATAGGGCAAAAATAGCCCCGATTAGGCATAAAATCCTCGAAGTTGTGATGGAAACGGCCGGATTCCCTTCAAAATACGGATTGATAAGTCCAGTTGACATTCGACAACGGAAAACTGGGAGTAAATATGGCAAATTGCATTTGTATTAATTAAAAAGCGCAGGTTGTCCTCCCCGTGTGACGTTGGTAATCAGTCGGGCATATTTGATTCCCTCCAAGTCGCGGAAAATATGTTGACCCACTGGTCACCTTGGAGGACAACCCCCGGCTCAGGAAGATGATCGACTTCTTGCCGATTCCCCTGCTCAGGACGTGTGGACAGCAGAAGAAGCCGGGAGGATGCTACTACGACGAGAAGGTCTACCGCCGCCCGAGGACGTCGACCTGGAGCAGCCTCGACATTGGAAATGTCGTCGTCGCCGTCGTCATGACCGTCACAATGACAGCCTTCACCGTCTTCTTCTGCTACAAAAACTACGTCAGCAATAAGAGCCACCGGGAATAATAAACTTTGCTTGTTCTTGTTTTGTTCTTATTTTGGTTACTGTAGTTCTTCTCTAGCTTTTCTCTTCTTGAAATATCCTCTAGTCCTTTTTGTTGGAAGAATTGAATCAATTCTATTCATTGCCGGTGTCTTCTTGTGTTTCTATGAGGATTACTGTAGAATTTCCTTTTTCCTCTGAGAACGAACACGAATTCCGGCTACAGTACCTCTTGAAGCTTTTCTTCGACCAAATTTATTGTTTGAAGCCATTTCAACAGGTTCAGCCGGTTCAACACGTCACCTGCTTGTAATCTGGGCAGAAATTTCTCGGGTGGAATTCCAAAAAAGCGGCTGTCTTCCTCCGTAGAGCCTCAGCAAAGGGAAATTAGAAAGGCGCCGTGGTTTTATGGCTGTTTTTGATAGTAGGAAAGATGCTGAAGAGGTTGTACGGGTCCTAGGGAGTGCCTACTATAGGAGCTACCGTATACCGAGCCGAGAAATGAGATTGGACGGGTTGTAGATGGAGAAAAGGCGTGGGGAAGACTGCGGAGACTATTGGGATCCCTTTTATTGGAGCATAATGCTACCGTATGCTTGTAGGAGTCGAAAATAATGGTAGAATATGGCTACACCGACGATAGCCAGCCCGGTAATGGTAAGAATACCGCCAACTGATAGCCAGAAAGAAGTAAGAGAAAAGCAAGAGAAGAACTACAGTAACCAAAACAAGAACAAAACAAGAACAAGCAAAGTTTATTATTCCCGGTGGCTCTTATTGCTGACGTAGTTTTTGTAGCAGAAGAAGACGATGAAGGCTGTCATTGTGACGGTCATGACGACGGCGACGACGACATTTCCAATGTCGAGGCTGCTCCAGGTCGACGTCCTCGGGCGGCGGTAGACCTTCTCGTCGTAGTAGCATCCTCCCGGCTTCTTCTGCTGTCCACACGTCCTGAGCAGGGGAATCGGCAAGAAGTCGATCATCTTCCTGAGCCGGGGGTTGTCCTCCAAAGTGACCAGTGGGTCGGTGGCTCGTCCTCTCGTCACATACTTCATAAAGATCGGGAATCTCACCGATTCCAGCTTGGAATTGTTCTTGACCACCAGGAAAGGGGCTGAACAAGGGATTGTTGAGAAGAAGAGACAAGAAACTGACCATTACGGCCATAGATGAGGTTGAGCCGGGGCAGTTCAATCTTCTTCAGACTCGTGTCCTTGATTATCAGGCGTCCTCGGATGACTTCCAGCCGCTGGACGAGCTTCGGATCAAATTTGTCCGTGATGGTCAGGTCGCCGTAGAACGTCGTACACTGTCCATCCTTCAGGTCCCAACAGCGCTTGTCTGAACCGGGAAAGTGAGAAGAAAGAGAGAAGGAGACTGACCACAGCCGTAGACATCCCAGCCGGTGATTTGTAGCGGCTTCGAATTCCAGGAGTACCACCTGGGACAGATGTGCCGGTTCTTCTTGAAGACGTGCTGGTCATCACAGCCGGAGAAGTCGGTCTCGTTGAGAAAGTCCAAGTCCCACAGGTTGTCGTTGTTCTCCACCCGGAGACAGCCGTCGACCTTCTTGACCCGGAAGTGGCTCGGGTTCGACTTCTCCCCGATATTCTTCAGTCTCAGGATTCCTGTAAATATATTCTATTGTTAAAAAAGATAAGAAAAAAAACCTGTAATATTGGTACAAAGACGGAGATCCTCAAATCTGGAGATGACAATATCCCAGTGGGTGACACAGACGACCTTCGTCGACCGGCGGGGGAAGGGCAGCCCCTTGATCTTGTCCAGGGTCAGCAGCGGTTGATTCCCCAAAATCGTGAGCTCCTCGATGCTGGCCAGCTTCGGCATGGAGATGTCACTCAACAGATGGTTGTCCGTGATCATCAGGTGGCCAATCTTCTCCAGCCGGGGCAGATCAATCCGGTCCAGGAACCTATTCTGCGTGATATTCAGATCTAAACGAGATATTCTAATTCCAAAGAAGTCGAACCTTTAGCCTCTCTCAACAGGGGAAGAGAAATAGCCCGGGTATATCTGTTGGAGATGGTCAGCCGGTGGGAGGCCGCCTCCAGGCTTCCTGCTTTCTCAGCCAATCTCGGATCCGTAAACCAGGCAGTTATGTCGGCATCGGCCATATCAATCGTCTGGCAGACAACGAACTTGTTGCCAATTTGAGCAGTAGTCGTGCAGGTCGTGGCTAAAGATGGAACGGTTCAGAAAGCGGAATAGAAGGCAACGCACCACAAGAGACATCGGCTTTGATGATTACGGTAGGATCCGAAAAGGCCGCCTCCAATTTGACCAAGTCATCGCCACACAAGCCCTTGTTGTTCTTGATCTCCGACTTGGTTACATTGTCCTTGCAGATTGGTGACAACGTGCCGTTTCGAAGAGATATGCTTGTACCCGTCATGTCCACACCGATCAGTCTCAAACAAGCACCGTCGCCCAGAGTCAGAGAGAGGCCCGCCAGACTTCCGCCATCCATCTTCATATCACCCTCGATGTTCTTGCAATGTTTCAAAACGTCAACGGGAGGAGTCTCGAAGGATCCAGAATTGATAGGATGTTGGAAGCGACACTCTGAAATGAGACGAATTAAACCGTTTGAAACAGCAGCCACCAACCATTGGGCTGACTTTGAAGAGCATGTTTAATGCTTGTATGTTCAAGCGCCTTTTTGATAATTTCCAAGGACTTCACATCCAGTTGCGGGTTGTTGTAGATGTAGATGTACAAGTCTTTTCCAAGGCTACCGATTTGCAGCTGGTTTACATTCTTATCCCATGTCAACTTTTCCAAGTTGGGATTGTTCCGAATACTGATAAACAGGGAATCTAAACTGGACTGTTAAAAAAATAATAAATAAAGGACTACCTTTACCAAGATTGAATCCATCAAAATAAATAATAGATGCGAAGTTTACAGTATCCACTTGTTCGTTTCCATCCATTATAAAGGCTCCAGAAATCTTATTGAAACCTTTTGTCAGCAATTCAAATGCTTCTTTTTTACTTTGTGAGAAATCCAAGATGACGGGATTGTATCCATTTCCCAAAGTCTTCTCCGTAGAATCACAGATGGTCGCACTCGTCATCGGAACTGTGCCAGTAAATTCATGACATTTCGGCTTCTGACCAACAGGAGCAACTTGACTAAAAGTAGCAGCACATCCGAAAATAATGTAGAGCAGCAGTCGATGAATATCCATCAAAGTTGATACCAGCCGCCAGAGAAGAAGGCGAAGACAGAGAATGAGCTCCGACTGGATTCTGGGCCCTTATATAGGGGGTTCTGTCAATTCGCGTCGATAACCGGATAACCGACGGAATACACCGATTGGCCAGGTCTGGACCCCGTCGAAATGATGTCGACGCGAAGTTCAAGGGCCGGAAAAGGATTAAAACTGTTTTTGACCACATTTTACAGTCTAATTTATGCCGGGAAGAAAGATTCAAACCTGGAAACTCGCGTTACCGTGCCTGGAGAGGGAAATTGAACCCGGGAAAGTGGATATCTCGGCCGAAATGTCTCCCCCAGAGAAGAAACACTGAAAACGGGCTCTGTTTTTCCTTCTTTTCCTCCTTTCACCTCAAAAACTGTCCCTCAGCAGATTGGATACACTTTTCCCAGTAGATAAAGCCTCCCTTTATAGGGGGAGACTCTTGGGGTCCACCACAACTGATCCCAGAGAAAGCGCCGTGGTCTTCATGTTATTATGAGCGTTTTATGGCTCCTAGTCCGTATTCTACCATTATTTTCGACTCCTACAAGCATACGGTAGCATTATGCTCCAATAAAAAGGATCCCAATAGTCTCCGCAGTCTTCCCCACGCCTTTTCTCCATCTACAACCCGTCCAATCTCATTTCTCGACTCGGTATACGATAGCTTCTATAGTAGGACTCCCTAGGACCCGTACAACCTCGTCAGCACCTTTCCTACTACCAAAAACAGCCATAAAACCACGGCGCCTTTCTAAATTTTCCATTCCCAAGACTCTCCTTGGTCGGTTCCACAGTCTACCCCTATCTAGAGCCCATTTCCACTGTCCAAAAATGCCCGTTTTTCAGTTGTTTTCTATTCATTTCACTTCCCAGAGAGGCAGCCGCCCTTTTAGAATTCAACCAGAGAAATTGCCCAATTGGATTATTCCCTTCCCGCATTGATTTCTCCATTTTCATTTTACAGTTGATTGTCCGAAGATGTTGACTGATTCTGAACCGTTCTATAGATTCTTCTGGTAGCGTTCGTGCTACCGTATCCTTCAGTAGGATCATAGAGTGAAGTAGAAGAAAAAGAATAATATATTGATCTGTTTTATTAGTTATGCTTATGGAAGAAGTAGAACAGGGGAAAAAGAAAGAGGGGGGCAAATGCTCTTTTTGCACAATATTCTTTGATTAATGCCATTTGTTTTGATTGCTCTTTGGTTGAAAATAACGGGGAGAGACACGGATATAAAGCCATGGATAGGGAAGATCGGAAGCACCGAGAAATATAGACAAATGAGGGGGGGGGGGGGACTGTCAGGCATCCGACACTGTAGGGTCTTGAAGCGATTACAGAAGTATCTGTTCTGTTTTCTTGCATCTAAAGGGGTGCAATCGC
The DNA here is from genome assembly GCA_932521035.1 of Oscheius dolichura. Lineage (NCBI taxonomy): Eukaryota > Metazoa > Nematoda > Chromadorea > Rhabditida > Rhabditidae > Oscheius > Oscheius dolichura. The sequence continues at coordinate 851,424 of OW051494.1, read as the reverse complement.
TCCAGGACCCTGTGGATAACTGATAGTTCCCAAGGAAACAAGTAAAAGAACTGGAAAAGGGGTTAAAATGCCAAAAAAATCGAGATCCAGCTGTTGCCGTCATCTAATATTATGATGGAACCCGTGGGAATATTCAACAGGCAAGAAGAAAAAGAAAAAATGAAAAAAAAATGGGAGAAACGGGTATTTAATGATGATGATTAGCGTTGTCTTCTTTATGTTCGACTATCTGTAATTAATTTACTTTTTTAATGGAAAGGTGGTGACGGTACCTCGGGAGGAATCTCATGAACTTCTCCTTTCCGCCCGACGAGGAGATACGTATCCATACCGCCATCCACTCCCTTGACGTCGATGTGAGCACGAAATTGGAACTCGTACCGGTCCAAGAGAAGGTCACGAGTGTACTGGGAAACCTGAAATTTGGTGGGAATTTGAATTTTAGCCAGTTGAAGAGGGGAGATATACCGTAATCCCGGGGGCAAAAGTTTCGGGGAGCCTATAGTTTCTCAACTTCTCCATTGTAATCGTTTTCTCTTCAAGAATCGCCTTCAAAAACGCCACTGTTTTTATGGGGCTACCGTACTCCAGCCCAAGGATGTTCAAGTCTCCCCCGTTTGGGGTTGCCCCCAAATTTTTGGGAGTTTGCTCTATTTTCCGTCTAAAAACATGATTCCGGCCCTTTTACAATAACCTAAAGTAGCCGAGAAACGCTCTTATCTGCGGGAATATCTTGAACAAACTGAATAAATGCCCCCTCTAGGTCCACAAGATACTTCTTTAGCAAATTTCCAACCACTTTCGAACTAAAAATGGATTTTCCAAGGAATTCTCAACCTGGGTTACTGTAGAGGGGGCTATCCTCCAAATTACAAAAGTATCTGATTCCTACGCGCTTATTTTTTCCAAAGAGTGGAGCGAATGCTCCGATTAAATGTCATCCAGCCTACAGTACCCAATCCCGGCCTTTTCTCTCCAGGAAAAGTATGTCACCCACCTGTATTCGATTAATAACTCCCGTTGAGTACATCCTCGACGCGATATTGACTGTATCTCCCCAGATATCGTAGTACAATTTGGTTGTTCCAATAACACCCGCTGTCACCGGTCCGATATTCAATCCCAACTTCATTACAAAGTCAAAATTCAGGAGATCTTCGTTGAACATGCTCATTGTGTTCTGTATCGCTAGGGCGAATTCAACCATCTGGTAGAGGTGTTCCTTCGGGTGTTGCATATTCCTCTTGGCCTCTGGGTTGAGTCCCGACGCGGCCATGTAGGCGGCTCCGATTGTTTTTATCTTCTCAATGTGCACGAATTCCTGTCGATCTAGGAGCTCGTCAAAGTCTCCAATGATCTCATTCAACACGCGGAGGAATTCCCTCCCTCCTTCGAAGTTCTCCTCATACATATCCGTCCAATTCGTGATCGAGGCGAAGACGACAGCCACGGATTCGTGATTCTCACTGTATTTCGTGTCATTTTTGAGACTTTCCACAGCATGGGCCGGGATGACGTTGTTTAACAGCCAGTCAGCCTGATCCCTAACGATCTGCATCCTTTCCGTGTCGCGACGGGCCTGGACATCACCGAAGAAACTCATCCGGAAGGCTGCTTCGAACTGGTAATTCAAAAATCCGACAAGAACCACAGATAAGATAACATCGAGGATGATTTCCGGTAGGAAGAGGGGTGAGCCGAAGCTGGCAGTATCCATCTTTGGAGCGTGGGTCGTGTTCGAGTCGCAGAAAGCCATAGAATCCTCCTGGTCGGTAAGATTTCGTTGACACAGGTAGACGGTGAAGATGTGGATCAAGCCGACCAGGACGCACTGAAAAATGGAAAATTTGGAGGGAAAATGTGAGGGAATTTGGGAAAAATATGGGATTACGGTAGTTATACGGTAATAACTCTCCAAGGTGGCGGTAAATGCATATTTTTAGCTAGGAAGAATATTTTTTTGAGTCCAGATTAGGGCTAGAACTTTGTTTTCCATATTCTGAAGAAAACATTTGCCTATCTGGCCCTCGTTTTCGACTAGAATCCGATTTTTAGACTTCTCGGGGAGGTTCAACAGAAATCTAGGGAAATAAGCCTTTTTTTTCAAATTTCCCGGTTATTTTTTACAACACAGCTCATAACTTTCTTGCTACTATTCATTATAGCCTAGAAAATATGGTTTTCTCCGAAAAAACGTCCAATTGAATGGGGTGTCGGCGGTTTCGGGGGTACTGTAAGTTCTAGTCTCTTTAGGCGCCCATATCTTTAAAATATTTGGTCCATGTAAAAAAGGGAATCAGGTAGTTTTGTAGAGCAGGAAAAGTTGTCCTACTGACTATTTTTCGGCTGCTGGAATTTATTTTCCGGAGTTCTAGCCCATTTTGAATATTCCGCCTCTTTTAACCAAAAAATCTTTACATTCTCAGCTTACCTGTACAGTTTTTGGCCATGCTCCCAGTTGTGAGAAGTTACAGTGAGCAAAGAGAGCCAGGGTCATGATGAAGGAGAAGACGAGTCGCGGCCGGAGGAGTCTTATATCCGGGCAGACGTCGACACACAACGGCATGACACTGAGAGCCACCCCGACAGGGAGGGCGATCAAAACGGCGCCGATTATATGCCTCGGCTGCCAGAATTGAACACACGGGATTACTGTAGTTCGACGAAGCTGGGGCACACCTGAATTTATCTTTTATAGTCACAATTAGACAGCTACTGACCGATTAATCCGATGGAAAGGAGGACAATAACAGCGGAGAGGGAGAAATAAACCCAGAAGGGGATGGGCGGCGGCTTCCAATAGACAAAAACAACGGCGGAAGCGAGAAAGAAGAGCAGCGCCGAGACGACGATATCTATAATTTTCCATTCGAGACCCCAGAATGGCTAATATTTTACCGATAAACACACCAGAATATCGATATTGGGAGTTGGACTTTGGCGGGCGTTGGGTCTCCTGGTGGAGGGCGATGACATTGTGCTGGGCGGTCTTGTTCTCCGCGGAGTCGCCAGTAAAATGGGCACGGTATTCTTCCTCGACGTCTTTCTCATTGAAGCGAAGGGTCCACTTGTTTAGACTCTCGTGATGGTCCCAAAATCCTTTATCAAATCCGACATCACCCTGAGAAATGACCATAGCCAGCCGCTGGTCGAAGTCTTTGTTATCCGTATCGAATCTGAAAATGGGGGAAATCGTCGGAGGAAATTAAAGGGACTGTCAGGGACCTTTTTTTTCGGTAGCGGGTCCTGTAGCGATTGAACTAACTAGTCCTCCGCCTTTGGCGCGCTTTAGTGGAACACGAATTTTTAAATTTTTTTCCGTTTTTTGACACATTTTCTGAACGTCTATGGTGACACATTCCGTAAAAATATTACGAATTCTTTAAATTTTTTATTTTTTTAAAAAGCTGCTGGAAATCAATGCGCAGGGTCTCAAAGCGAACGAGTGACTCTATTTCGTATTGAGGGAGTCCATTCGCTTCAGGACCCTCGCCAGGATCTTCAAGATCTTCCCACAGATTTTTTAACAGATTTAGCAAAATTTTAAAGCCCACCTGGTCAACGAAGCGGCATTATGATGGTGTGAAATGGCGGTGTCCAGTCCCCCAACCGAGTTAATATCACTACAAGCATCCTGCAGTCCACTGCTCCTGCTTCCTTTGATACTGTTGCTCCTGACACTGACGCTCTCCTCGGTCGAGGCTTTCGGAGTAGCCATTTCGTGGTAGGAGTTCCTGGTATCGGGACTACTGCCATGCTGGTAGTTATCCGTAGCCAGGGCTTGAAGCGACGTGGATTTCCTATTGTCTTCCATGACACAAATTGAATTTGACTGGAAATTTCAGTAATTCCAGAGAAAGGCAGCTAAAAAATCACCTCTTTATTGGCTAAAAGCTGGGTGGAACGGTTCCGATCGGCCAGTTTCATCCGCAAGGAGCCGCTGGATCGTCCTCCGGGCATTTTTAATCGTCCGGCCAGTTTCTAAAAGAAAAATAATGGGTTTTAGATAAGAAAACCACCCCAAAAATTGGGGGGAAACCAGATCCGCGCCAGTAAGGCGTATTTTTGGGGAAGGCTTTGCGCTTTTTCGGTGCAATAGCCCCAAAATATCAATTACAGTATGCCAAAGATTATAGACCTACACCGAAAAAGCGCAAAGGTAGCACACTTCCCCCCAGAAACGCGCCTTACTGGCCCGGAACTGGTTTGCCGCCCTAGCCAACAAGACCGCCAAAGCTGATTTTTCAAAAATTCTTCCCGGCTAACCTGTTTCAGGGTGATCTTCTTGAAACTCCCTCGGTTCAGTGTCTGTTCTGATCCAACTTCTTCTTCTTTGCTTTGTGTCTTTTCCATTTTTCGGTCTTTTACGAAAAATGTCTTCAGAGCTGAAGATTTTCGATTTTTATGACTCTTTTTAATAGGGCTTACGTTGTGGTTTGACCCGCCTTTCCGTTCCCTGAACTTGCATTCGGTAAGGTCCTGAAACGAATTTAAAATTAACAAAAATAGAATGAAATAGAACAAACCGGTGTAGTCTTCCGCCTCTTCTAGGATATAATCCTCAGAGAGATATTTAGCAGTAGCCTCGGAGACATGAACCCGTCCAGCCTGGCCGCTACTCTCCATCTCATTGGCCAAAGTGACGTCGTTGGAGAACACATCGAATTTGAACCTCTTTGTACCGACCATTCCGCACATTACCTTAAAGAAAAGAGTCAAAAAGTGAAATCAGAGAAATCCTCAGAGCTAAAATTGGCTTGGAAGTCATTTGGGCGCAGCCGATGTAATTATCACTGTGGCGGGGGGTATTCTGGGGTATTTTCGGCTAAAAATTGCTCGTTTAAAAAAAATCACATAGTCTCTGTTGTTCAGAATTTTCTGCTCTTTCTGGAGACATCAAAATCTTTGGGAAATTCGATTCTTCTAACGAGTTATGGCCCCGAAAAGCCAACAGACCAGCCTTTTAAGGAAATTGTGGTCATTGCGGGCTACAAAGTCCAATTTCTAAAATTCTGCGACTGACATTTTGTAGAGAATGTTTTGGAGAGTCTGGCACGCTAAAAAGCTCCCCAAAAAAGTTGGATACCGACCCGTGGCGAGGCTAATGATTGACGACTACCTTCTTGGACTCTCTGCCTCGTCTTCCTCCCCTTCCACCCGTCTCTCTCTACTATCATCTACTATTTGACTTCTTGTCTCACTTCCCCTCCCGGGTACTCCGATACTCTCCGAATCTTAAATAAATAATTTCAACAGTTTTATCCGAAACTTTTCGGCGATTTCAAGTGCCCGGGTGCATCATTCCCCCTCTAAAATGATCACCCTTCCTTTATTTCTCCTCTCCCTAATTTCTAGCCTCCGGTCTTTGGATCTGATCGTTCCCGCCTATTTTTCAACGGACAATGAGGGCCTAAAAGAGTGGAATCGGCTTATTTCTACGGCTTCCCGCATCCCTCTAACTGTTATTATTAATCCAGAGGAATTTCAAAGTAAAAATAGTCTCGAATCCTCTAAAAACGGGTTTTAGTCGAAGAAGCCATAAAGCCAGACACCCGGCTTCAGGAAATTGTCAAAAGTCTTCGTGCCCGAGGAGCTACCGTACTCGGATGGATAGATGGTGATATAAGAAGGGAGTTAATTGATATATACGCGGATATTGATTACTACTTTTATTTCTACAGTAACCTGGATGGGATATTTCTGGACCAGATGGCTGATGAAGACAAAGAAGAGGTTTTAGACTATTATACGGAGATTTATGGCTATATCAAGAGAAAGAATGAAAGGTAAGGCAGGGGAAAGTATCAGGATTAGTAGAGAATACCCTATACCAGTTTTCTAAAAGTGGAACCCTTTCAATTACGGCTTATTTCCATTTGGGAATAAGCAATGGACGAGGGGGTAGCGCGCGTGCGGCCGCACCCGTAAATTCTCGGCAGCCGCACGGCATGGCAAGGCGTCGGCGCGCTCACCAGGTTGAAATCATACTCACAGAATTATTTTTGTAGTATGTGTTTCATATTCCCCAAACATTCTGACAACCAAATCAGTTCGCTATGAAATGGGTTAGAGCCTTTGGCGAGCGAGAAGAACGCTTCGGCGTTGATGACCGCATTCAGTCCGAAAGGATTGTTTTGTCAAAGGCTCATATGAGCGAAAAAAAAACTAAGGAATTGGAGAGGAAGAAGTAGCATCGGTTCAAAATTTAATCAGAAATAGAAGAAATTCACCAGAAGTACTGTACTTTCAGGCTTCAAGTCATTGGAAACCCTGGCATCCCCATTCCAAAACAGTTCCTCCTCAAATCACTGGCTGATTGTTTCGTGACCTTCGAAGGAGCCCAAGCAGACTACGGTCTCTATTATCGACAAAACTGGACCCACAACTATCCCTCTTCTAAATTTATTCACTTTATTTATGGATCTACCGTCAGTCAAATGCTAGAAGACGTCAAAGGTCTGGAGGACAAAAGAATTGGCGGAGTATTTGTGACAGACGGGATTCAGTCTTATCCTTATGAGAAGTTACCGTCATTTTGGACAGAATTGGTGGATACTGTAGCTAATTTGCAATAAATATCTGTAGAGTTTTAAAGAACGAGGAGGTTTTCGTTGCGAGACCCGTACAGAACGGATATTATAGGTTTTAGGCTAGAGGAAGTCGTTTTCTGGTTATTTATAAGGTTATAGGGTAAATTAGCCTGTCTAGATCGTTAAAATACGGTATACAGTAGGAAAGGCTCTTATTTTCGTGTTGGGACCCAAAGAAAGGGGAAAATGGAGGCTCACCTTTCCAGTATGGATTCCCACTCTCATATTGACTTCCTGCCCTCGATCCAGATCGAATTGAGCAATGGCCACGATCATTTCCAATCCCATCTCGACTGTCCTCTTGGCATGGTCGTCACACGGCTCCGGACAGCCAGCCACACAGTAATAACAATCTCCAAGGGTACTGATCTTCTCCAGGCCGAGATCCTTCGCCAGATGGTCGAATCTAGAGGCAAATACAGGGTAACGGTAATAACAAGGGAGCCTACCTTCCAAATAAGTCATTCAATAAGTTCACCAGCTCGTCGGCACTCTTATTTGAGGACATCTTCGTGAAACCGGCGATATCCGCGAAAAGAATGGAGACATTCGTCATGAGATTCATGGTAAAGGGTCGGAATTTTCGATGTTCTGGTACCATTGGGGGGAGGGCTCCTGAAAATTGACGACGTCTTTTTCTTCTCCCTCTAATTGGGTTCCCAAAACGGGTCCTGGCAAGCTTTAGACTCAAAAATCTCAGGAACCCCGACCACCGATAGATTTCATGGTCCTTTTTGCCCTGAAAAGGTTATATGATGGAATTTTTCCAGTTCCCTAGTCACCGAGGGAACTAGAGAAACTGCAGAGAACTGCCCAGGGCAACTGAAGGTACGCGCCCAATAAAAAATGAGCCATAAGAGCCGTCGTCGGAAGAGCCGCTTCCAGGAACAGAAAGGTTATGATTGAACGGCTGTACTATCTTTCGCTACAGGACCCTCAACATGGCCTTTTTTATAGTAAACTTGGATACAGCAACTTTGAATACGTATAATTTAAAGGTCTGCGTGAAATTTCCATTGGAAGCCCAATTTTCAGCCGTTGATGGTTTGGGGCGTCTTTTCTACAGTAACCTCTGTTAGGAGCCGGTTCGACTTCCTGAGAATTCCAATTCCCATAAAATGAGGCTTTTCTTCCATACGAGTTCCGTCGTCATTCCCCCCATTTTATACTATGAGGCCCCCGTTTATGGTGCTGTTACCAGCCATTGGGGAGGGATAATAATAGAGAGTAAAAATTGGATGGGAATGCGGAAGCCAGGAATAACTGAACCCTTTTTAATCTATACGACAGCCATTTCATTAATTTAAAGAAGTTTTTAATGGGAGAAAGCCTACCTGCTTCCATCGTTGCCGTGCCGTTACTCGTCCGGCAGCCGGAATCTTGACTAGCCGATGGTCTTCTCAATTCGTTGGCGTCTTTCAACAATTCGTCTGCTACTTTTTTAGGCATGACAGATTGGATCATGTGATCTTTGAACATTGTCTCCATTTCCAGGTCTTTCCTAGCCAGGAGGGATTGCCCGACTTTGAGGAAGGTCTTTCGTTGTCGGACCTGAAAACTTTATTCGTCTCAGGACCCTTAAAAAAATTCTCGGCCATTTTCAGGTCCCACCACGCTCGCTTTATAGAATTTCGCTTTTTTGGCTCTTGCAGTGATACAAGTGGCATCTGCTCTCTACTGTAGGCATTAATTTAATCGGAGGGAAAAGATTAACGGAGAAAAAAAGATAATATTTATAAAAAAAAGGAACAAACCTGCGTCAAGATGAAAAGATGAATTCCCAGGAGATGAACCCCGATGTGGAGGAGGATCTTGACCCAAGGGAGCTGGTCATCCCAAGCGCGGTCACTCAACGTCTCGTAGAAGAAAGAATAGGATATTCCGATGATCAGGCATAAATATAGTGGTAGAGGGATTACGGTATAGATTAGAAGCACCACCTGGAATGGAAAATCGTGTAAAAATCTTGAATTTCCCTATTTTTCGATCAAAATTAGCCTAACAAATGGATTGCAGCTTTTTTTTGGGGTTACGGTACTTATACAGGACCGGAAAATGAATTTACTTGTAGGATAGGGTACTGTAGCTTAAAATTTATCTTGCTGCCGAGATTTTACGGGTGCAGCGGCACGTGGAGGGATTTCGAGCCGGCGACAAGGGGCGCACTTACTTTTGGATCAAAACAGCCGCATTTCCTCAATTTTATGGAATTTTCTCCTTTTCAACCCGTTTTTCATCTAGTAGTCCATGTTTATTGTTGATTTTCAAGATCGGTTTGCCCTCTTTAGTCCCTCATTTTTGGCAGTTCAAATTTTTCCCCCTAGCTCAAATTTCACTATTCTTGCCGTCCATTACGAGTAATTTGAAGCTCATTGGAAAGGGGAGGGGAGAGGCTTTTTGGATTGGGGGCTAATAATCCCTCACAAATCTCCGGGCATATCTCATCTCATCTCATTGGCCGGGACTTGCAGAAGAAGGGAGAAGGACACTTCTTAATCCGGATAAAGGGGCTTGCACCCTGCAGAAATGTCAAAAATTGCAGGGAAAGCACTATGGAATGTTTTCTGGATAGCTGGAGAGCGCCACAGTTAGACAGCGAAATATGGCCGAGCTGTCTAACTGTGGTTTTCTCTAACTGTTCACCATCCCCAAAATCTCCCTTTTACTGACGTTTTCTCCATTTTTCCCCCACTTTTCTGTTTATTTCACGTGTTTCCTTCCCTTCTCCGCCGGCCCCGCCGAGCCCGGGGCAATGAGCAGAGACAGAGAGAAAGAGCGAAGCTTTGATTTCCGTCGCTCCACTCTCAGCCCCCGGCGATAAATAAAACGACGACAGCTGGTCGTCGCCCCGGCACATAACATAACAGACATACGGCTTCTCATGCTGATCCCCGTAGCCTGCCATATTCCCGGGTTTCTTTGGTCCCGACGGGAAGAGAATGACTCACCTGAAAACTGGTAACCAGACCGGTGACGGGTGTCATGAAGACGTGATTTGAGTCGGCAGAGAAGATGACCAGGGTGACTAGACAGATGAGGAATGTACAGAGGAAAGAAGACGGCATGTAGAAGCGTTGATATTGGGTACTGAAGAGAGTAAAGAACAGCATACCCGTGCAGACGGCCACCAGCGCCATGGCCGTTAACTGAAAAGTTTTTAGTCAAAAATTATATAACTAACAAAATTCTATTCCCCTTTCCCCCTTTCATTTCACCTTTCCAATTAAAAAAAATCCATATACAATGAAGTAAATCCCGTATTTGTTCACTTTGGCAGGTAAGAGAGCGCACCGGGTCACTTCACCATTTTATAGAATTTTTTTGCATTTTTTGTATATTTTTTTTTGAAAATTCTTATATTCTATGGAGTGATGACATTATTTTGCTTTAAAAATACCTTAAAAATTAATATAATACCGTATTTTCCCGGTTAAATGGGCAGCAGCGCGCGCCGGGTTACGGTAAGTACCCTTTTATGGGGGAATTTGCCGTTTTATGGGAATTTGCTCACTTTTTTTTGTGTTTTTTGGTACTTTTTAGGATTTTAAAGGTCTAATAATGCAGTCTAGGGGACGTTCTCCTCTATGAAGTTAATTTTATGACGTTAAAATTTGAAAGAACTGATAAAATGACCCGGCGATTCCCCGTCCATTTGAATATCTTCCCCATTCCCTCAGTTTCCAGTACCGCTCCCCCACAATTTCTCGTATACCCCCTTACAGCTTCCCTCATCTTCTTAGCAAAATAGCCTCATTGAATATGTAAGCGCACAGCTGAAACACAAACATGTGAATCACATCTCCTGCCACCCCACTCTCGGCTGATCATTACTCTTGTTGTTCCCTCCTCTCTGGCTTCCAGCCGATGAGAATGGACGAGGAAGAGACGGGAAGAGAGATGGGCAAGGGTCAATTTGACAAAGAGAGCATAAGGAAGCGAAAACTATCCAGAAATAGCTGGAGCATCCTTTTTATCCTCCGCCCGTCGTAAGCGCGCCCCAATCTAATGCTAAATTCCCTTTCACAGTCCGCCCTGCCATTATTTTCTCTATTTTTTCGTCATTTTTATGATCTTTACGACCTTACCAACACTATAACTACAAAAAATTGAATGAAAATTCCTAAAAAATTAGGAAAAATTTCGAAAACTAGCAGTGATCTTGTATGCTGTAAGATAGAGCATGTTTACGGCTTGTGTTTATCAAAGATGGGTGAATATTAGAAAAAGGGAGTGTACGGTAATAAATTATGTGAGAAAAATAGTGAGCGGATATATTGGGATCCCACGGTGTGGAGGCTAAAAATAGGGGGGGGGTACGCTTCCTGGTTCCCTTCAGCTCCCACTCCAGGCCAAACAATACCCTTCCCCCCTTTTTCCGAGGTCAAGTAAAAGTCTGTGAGTCCCCCTAGCAACCCGCTAGAGCCCTTCCCAATTGTTTTTTTTTAAATTCAAATAGGCGCCAAGATAGAGAGAGCGGAACAAGAGGGTTAGGGCCCATTTCACCCGGGAAAAGCCGCCATAAAATAGGAAAAATACTCACCCATGTGTGCATGGAAGCCTTATTGAAGAAGGCCAAATACAGTACCCAGGCGAAGGCGACAAAACTGATGTAGACGAGACCGGCTCGAAAGCGATCCCTCAACTGGCTGAAGCTGCACTTCCAATATTGGGCTTCGAGGGTCGGCGATCGGAATTGCGGATTCCACCATCTGGCTGAGGCTCTCTCAAATAGCGGTACACGTCGGGGTGAACTCGAATGGGCACGAACCCCGCGCGTCGAGTCACCGGGAGCCGCAAGAGCCGGCGTCCGCTCTCCCGGCTCGTCTTCCATCTCTGGGGGAAGAGAGAAGCCCGACGAGGCCGGGGAGGAACCCGAAAAAACGTGGAGACGGCTCTGAAATATACTGTATACCCTCTTAAAAATTAGAGAACAAAAAGAAAAATAAGAAAATAATGAGGGGAAGAGGTTTGTTGACAGGGAACTCCGGTGCCCCGGAAATGTTTAGCCAAGTCCCCAAGGAGCTGAAAAATTTGTTTTCAGCTGGTCAATTCTCAATGTTTTTCTTGTTTAATGTGATAAATAGTAATGACAGTTATATGAGAAGGAAAATGGTAAAAAATGGGTAAAATTGGAGGAATATAAGTTAGAGCACGGTTACTAGGACGGCGCACCAGGCCCGGGCCAGTATGGCGCATTTTCGGGGGAAGCGCGCCACCTTTGCGCTTTTTTGGGTGCACTAGCCCCAATATACCAATTACAGTATGCCAAAGATTATAGACCTATTACACCGAAAAAGCGCAAAGGCGCAACGCTTTCCCCGAAAATGCGCCGTACTGGCCCGGAACTGGTTTGCCGTCATTTTTTTCAGTTTTAACAGTTTTTACCGTTAGAATAATACTCTAGGTAGAAAGGACCGTCATATGAGAAGAAAATTGGAGAAAAATGGATAAAATTGGAAGAATTACTATCTGGCGCGCCCTGTGAGCTGGAGCGCGTTTACAGTTGTTTTAGGGCGCGCTTACGGAAGAGATGGGTTAACACAGCTCGACCGCCAATTTAAAGGTCGAAACGCTCCAATGCCAAAATCCATGTTATGAATTTATATGTGGTTTTGATGAGTTATCTATTTTTATCGACCCCGAATTACTATATAGGAAAGGAGAAAAACATAAAATACTAAAGAAATAAAGAGGACCGTAGCATTCATGAATTTTGTTCAAGAAATCCACTTTTACCATTGAAAAAGAGTTTTCCGAAACGTTACTGGTCATTCTTGGTATCAAAATGTTGCTCACGATGTGACTAATTGCTTTCCATGAAAATTAGACAATTCCAATGTCGGCAATATTGAGTAAAACATTTTTAACGAAAAAAGAATACCACCGCGAAAGGAAAATTTCAAATTTTGTTAAAGAATTTTGCATCTATTCTGAGTGCATCTAGTTCTCTTTAGTTGTACATCCGATTTCATTTCTGTTTTTTGCAATCGTTAGGGCACATCAAATTGTCTTTTAATACAATGTTTGGACTTCTAACAATGAAAAATGAATAAATGGCATCAAATTTAGTGGCATTTTCGATATTTTTGTTACATACAGTTATCAGACCTAGGTGGCAAGCTCTATTAAAAGACAATCTTATGTGCTGAATCGATTGCAGAAAACAGAAATCAAATCGGATGTACCACTAAAGAGAACTAGATGCACCCAGATGAGATAGTTTACTATGAGAAATAATTTTAATTACTGTAGCGCGCCAATTACGTAAATCACGTCGTGGCGCGCTTTTGGTCAGGCCGGCGAGCTGTGTTAATTAACGAGTAGAGAACACAATTTGGAAAAAGTTGTGGTGAAAAAATTATAAGGGATACAGTAATTCTAGTAAAATCAGAAGCAAGAAAACAGACTGCAGAGATACTGGCCGAGGGTCCCTTATATAGCGTTCCCAACTAATCAAGCCACTAAAATCGGGGTTACTGTAATCACCTGGCTGTTCCGTATTCTTAGCAACACAAAATGGCATAATGTTGTCATCTAGAATCTCGTGCCCGCCCGTCTATTTCTGCCTCCCATCCCCTCATAAGGATTAAATGGAATGGGTCTGTGTTCGTGACATTTATGCCCCACGCGGCTGTCTTTATTTATTTCTCCTTTTCTCTCTCTCCTGGCTAAACGGAAGGCAGAATTGTTTAGCTATTAATAGGAAAAAATAGAAAGAATCGGCCGACAACGCCGAGAGAGAGAGGAATTTTTCTAATCGGATGAGCCGAAATGCATTGCCCTGGGGGAAAAGTCCCTAATTACTACGATAGGGCGAGGAGGGCAGGGGCCGGCCGGTTTTTAGCCTTATTTTTATATTTAGTCCTTTAATTTTAATCAAAACTTTAAGAAGAAATGATGGAGAGAAAGATATTGGAGGGTTGTGATTGGAAGGACGGCCGGGCAACTGTTCTCGCTCGTTTCTTTCAAAGCGAGGCAGGAAGGAATTTTTCACTTTTGATGGATTCGGAGGAGGACAAGCCGACCAGAGAACTCACTTTAGGGCTTCTTCTCGCTATTTCTAAACTGGGAAAAGGGATAAAGTTGATGAAAAATTAGATTAAATTATCAAAAATAGGCTTGGAAGCCGTTATCCAGAGAAAAGTCTGTCTAACTGTGGGAACGGCGGGGGTTTGACGGGCCACAGTTAGACAGCGCGGGCTTTAAACCATTTTTTAGCAGGGAATTGGTGTTTAAATTATTCAGAGGTTTAATTTAATATAGGTTCACTGCAAAATATATAGAAAAAGACATCTTACTGTGGTATTTTGACGAGTTATCCCGGTTTCTGCTAATGCCACAGTTAGACAGCGAAACATTCGACGGAAACTCATTTTTCTGATGCAATTGTAAATTTTTATGGCTGCTGTTGTCTTCCATATTTACGAATTACTGTAAAAATCTAACAAAAACTTTGTCCAACTGTGGCTTTTCCGGCGCCACAGTTAGACAGCCCTGTCCAGAACCTCAAATTCTCTTTAGAAATGTGCGTCTATGAATGTTTAGTTCCTTTTAAAGGAAATATTCATTAGAAAAGGGCAGATGTTGTAAAAGATTAATGTCCCAGCGGGGTTGATGATGGCAGCGGAACTAGTGTACGGAAAAGAACAAATTGAATGGATTTGTCGGACCAAGAGGTCGTAATCTAGCCGTTTGCCCAAGAATACAGTCCCTAGAATTGGATACTGTAGTTTAAGCTCGCCGTTATCATGACTAATAGCTACCGTACCCTGTTAATTATCCTTCTCTCGGCTACTAAAAATGAAAATTTCTAAAATTGGAGGCGGAGAAAGGGAAAAGCAATTCCCCCCTCTCTGAAGAGCCTCATAAGCGAGACCTATTGTCGTTATACAGGGGCGGGTGGGCAGGGGAAGAGGAGGAGGAATTGAAGGTCGGGAAGGGAAATGATATTGAAATGCAAAGAGAGGGAGGGAGGAGAAGAGGACGACGGGAAGGGGAAGGAGGCGGTGGAGGAAAACGGACACCTTCCGGCTAATTTTGAAGGGGGAGAAGGGCTAGAAAGAGGAGAAAATAAGGGAAAGGGGAGCCGGGCAATTAGACAACGAAAAATGGGATTTTCTCGGGGGAAAAAAGCAAATTTTTGGATTATTTTGGACTGCTTCTCTTCCTCGTCTTGGATTCTCCCTAATAAGCGTAATTCCAATGTAGTTTTACAGCAACTTACCCGCATTTTTTTGGATTTAGCCGTGAAAAATGAAAATGACGCGCGCCACAGTACCACAGAGCTGTGGCGCGTCGAGAAAATAGTAAAAACTGAATACCAGACGGTTTTAAAAGGATTTTACAGTATCTTACCCTTTTTTAACGGTAAAATTCTTCGAAAAGCTTGGCAAAAAGTGTGGAAAACTCGAAAAAAAAGCTCGGTACCCGATAATCCGATCCCTGCACCCGTAAAATCTCGGCAGTCTTTCAAAACTGTTACAAAACTGTGATGCCTTTATACCCTTGCCTCACCGAGACTTTACGGGTGCAGGGGATCGGACTATCGAGGACCGAGCCTCGAAAAATCACCCTAACTGCTCCAAAATGATCTGGAGAACCGAAAGGCTGGAGAATAAGCTTCAAATTTCAGAAAAATTGGAAAATTTCACAATTTTTTCCTTATTTTACGTCAAGAATACAGTATTCTTCAGTTTTCCATCTCAAAATTCCTTCTAAGAAGTGATAAACGTTGGGAATCATAAAAAGAATCTCCTCTCCCCCTCTTCCCGGGGAAGAGAGACTAAAACTATAGCTGACCGTGAGAAAAGTCGCACATTTCGTCCAAAAAAAAACTATGGCTATATGGCGCTGATGATGGTGGTGGAAATTCAGCCTCGTCGGGGGCTATAAAAAAGCCGCCAATCATTGCCATAGCCATAGTTTAAAAGGGGGAGTATTAGCCGTTATAGGGAAGGGATGGAGTCTTGTCTCTAGAGAAGCTTCAAAACTCGGTGAATGTGGATGAAAAATGACCGCTTCCTTCAAAATAATCAAGGATTCCATTGAGAAAATAGGCTTAATTCGCGGGGATGGCGAGGGGCGGCCGGAGAGAAGTTGACGAGATGGGGACTGCCAAGAAAAAGGGAAGAAGAAGAGAAGATAACCCTTCCCCCCGGGGAGGAGAAGACGGGGGCCCGCCAGGGAGAGAACGGGGTGGGAGACCCGGGAGAAAAGAATCCAATATTCACGGAGGCGAGGAATAATTCACCTAAATTTAGCCACAGGGGGGTGAAGAACCCTTCTAGGGGTAGGATAAAGACTAGAGGCAGGAGAAAGAAGCTGCCCCCCCAAAGGGAGAAGAGAGTTCCGAGGGGGGGCTCAGTCACTAGATGCACACATACACACACTGCACTGCACTGCTGCACACTCAGAGCGGGGGGCCCCCGGAGAGTGTGTCTCGCTCGACCGCCGCCCTCTCTCTGCTCTCTCTCTCGCCCGCCATTTCCCCCCTCTGCGGGAGAGAGCGGCGACGGGGGGGGGGGGCTCCTCTCGCTCCCTAACCCCCCTGAGAGAGGGGGGACGGGGCTGGCTATTTGCCAGTCCTGGCTTCTCTGCGCTCTGACCACCACCAGCACTAGGGGGAGAAGAGAGAGAGAGACGTCCGTCTTCTTCTTCTCATTTTTGCCCCTTTCCTTCTCCTGTGCTGTAGTCTCCCTGCCTAGCTCCCTCTATTGATTGCCTACCAACCATTTCCTAGCGAAAAATCTAGAAATCGTCCGATTTTTGCGCTTTTTTGGCCTAAAAATCACCAAAATTGACCAAACTGCCCCAAATTTGAAGATCTTCCATATTTCTTCCAATTTTTTCTTTTTTTAAGTTTTTTTACTTACTTATTTTGTCATTTTATTGTGAATTAACCCTGTTTCTATCGAAAAATCTGGAAATTAAACAAATTTACCGCCTTTTTCAGCTGAAAATGACCAAAATTCACCCAGATGCCGAGAAATTAAATATCTTCCATATTTCTTCCACTTTTTTCTGTTTTTACGGTTTGTTACTTTATTATGTTCTCATTTTATTGTGAATTAACCCTGTTTCTATCAAAAAATCTAGAAATTTCATGGGGTTTACGCTTTTTTGGGGGCAAGAATGGTCAAAATGGGACCAAAATACATTAAATCTGTATTTCTTTCCATATTCCTTTTAATTTTTCTACTTTTATCTTTAATCTATTATATCCTCCACCTATCTATTAGTATTTAATCGATTTTAAAGCGACGAAACTGCTCCAAAGCGAAAAAACAAGCAAGCATGTGGACAGTTTTCCGCTTCTCTCAATCTTCTCCCTTTCTTCTTCGCTTTTCCATATTTCCAGACGCTTTTTATTGATTTTTTGACTATATTTGCTGTTATCTAAGAGATATTTCCTTGTTATTCTGGGAGAAATTCAGTTTTTTTGTAGTTTTCTCAAAGATCCGTGTGTTGTTTACATAGAGAGCGCTCCTTTTTACCTTCGTCTCCAACACGACGGTTTAATTTCGGATTTTCGAGTAAAAAACTGCTATTTGGAATTTTTAAAAGCTTGTAAAACTATTCTTTACGCCATTTGCTTCCTATTTTCCTGTATTTTGAAGAAAAATTAGTCAAAAAGGGCTAATTTCAGATAGATGGCCGATTTTTTGGACCATCAAGCGGTAGAATCAGAAGGAGAAGGATCATCAGACACATCGACAGCTGACGAGGGACCACGACTGAAAAAGAGAAAATTAGAAAAGAAAAATGAAAAGGGCAAGAAGAAGAAGAGACAAATTGACAGCAGGTAGGCCTTTATTTTTTTATATTTTATGAAATTTCTTGGATTTAGTGATGAAGAGGACGACGACGACGATGACGAGGCCAAGGCGGCCGAAGAAATGAAAGGATTTATAGCTGATGAAGAGGAAGAGGAAGAGGTACGGCTTTCTAGAGTTCATTTTAATAGAAAATAACGAAAAAATTAGGTTTTTAAAGATATATTTGATCGAAAATTACCTTCTGAATGTGCGAAACACTAGATAATATCGAAATTTGGATTGAAAATGTGCTTTTTGATATATAAAAACAGTTTTTAGTTAAAACATACCGGAGTAACCTTCTTTTCAGGACCGAGACTCTGATGTCAAGTCAGAGAAATCAAATCACGAGCTGGATGAGCTCGACGAGGATGACTTGGACCTCATTGAAGAGAATCTCGACGCTGTGGGGAAAAGCAAGCGGATCGTGCAGACCTTCGACTCGGACGAAGAAGAAGACGACCGGACGGCCATTCAGAGGAAACTCTTCGGAGGCGTGAGTACCTTCCCTTATATTTCTCTTAATTTTTTACCAATTTGTTTCAACAAATGGGGGGAGATCATAGCTAGACCTAAACATCCCGTACCGTGCCTCCAATAAAAAATCTAACCTTTCCTCACTGGCCCTCAAATCCCCCTCAATAGTTCTACCTTTGGAGTTCAAAATCAAGCCGAATTGACAAATGGTTGGATCCTCTGCTTCACTGATTTCCGATCTGCCCTTATTCCACAAGCGTTGAACTCATTTTTGTTTTTACCAAAAACGGGGGCGTGAAGTTCTCTGGATCTGCCAGGTCGGAAAGATCCCAAAATACCCCAACAAATTGAACCTCCCGTCCCGTGACTGGCCCAATCCGGTTCTAGCACAACTTGCCCCAATGTGGCACTTGGAGTAAATGACACTTGTAAATGGGTTACCAGTCCGGTTTTAATTATAGAGTACCAATCCATGATAAATCTGTCCTTTTCCAGGGAGACGACGATGAAGAGCCGTCCTCCAGGAGACATGCACCAGAACATGATCTCAGTGGTTCGGAAGAAGAAGGCAGCGGTAAGAATTTTGCCATTTTATGGATACTGTATTATTTTCCAGAAGATAACTTCATTGTGAACGAGGGAGACGGCGAACAGAGGAAGAAGCGCCGCCACCACAAGAGGGATATGAATCTCCCGGAAGGGTGGGCAAATTTGAATTTGGCGGGTTACTGTATCCATTTTTAGAGCTCTAGATGAAGCTCGAGACATTTTTGGAGTGGAAGAATTCGATCTAAATGATTTCTACGACGAGGATGAAGAAGGCTTGGATGAGGAGGACGAGGACATCCTCGATGAGGACGGCGACGGCGAGCCGGTACAATTTTTTATACTTTTTTGGTTACTGTAATTTTAGATCCGTAGAGTACGAAAAAAAGAGAAGAAGGGAACAATCTACGATACAATGGATCCCGTCGAGCTGGAAAGGGGCTTCTTCTCGGCAGCGGATAAGAAAATCATGTACGAGGATAAGCCGGAACGGTTCCAAACGCGGAGGACAGAAGTACGGGAGGTGGACGAGGCGGAACTGGAAATTGAAACGAAGTGGATGGTCCGGTACGCGTTTACCGATGACAATATATCGAAACAGGTTAGTAACAGTTGATATTTTCTGATTGGGAAGCTTTTTGAGAGAAAATTAGGCTCGGTACCCAGTAGTCTCTGCACCCGTAAAGTCTCGGCAGGAGGGTCATTTTTATTCAAAACTGTTACAAAACTGCGGCCGCTTTGTAGCTTTTTCCTGCCGAGATTTTACGGGTGCAGGAGATCGGACTATCGGGTACCGAGCCTAAATAAGGACCTATTCCAGTCTTCCTTGGAATTTTCCAATTTTTGAGTCAAAGACTAATAGATTTTTGTTATTTTTAGAAAACAAAACTAGCAGACATCGTGCTGGCTACCTCGAACGAATTTTCGCAGAACAGTGAAGCCCAATCGACGCTCTACGTCGCCATTCGAGAAGCTCTTCGATATATTCGAAATGACGGCTATGAGGTGGATCTTTTCCCTGTTATATATTATATTAATAAAATTCTTTAGGTCACATTTATCCTAGCCTATCGAAAGGAGACGACTCTCTTGTGCCTGTCAGCCAGGGAGCTGTACAAGATCTACGAATATGACGAGAAATGGTGTCATGTACAGGATCGAAAGTATAAAATTATGGAACTGATGAAACGGATGCAAAGATATCAAATGGAAACACAGAGTGCAAAAGAGAAAGTCGTCTCGGAAATGGATATTCATGAGTAGGTTACTTTACCGTATTCTCGGACTTTTAGCGGCTGATTTTATTTAAATACCACTTTAAATAATAGTTTAAAGGGCTAAAAAAAAGATGATACGGTAACTTTTAAAATATGAAATCCGGGGAAATTCACTCCAGGCACCTCCGTAAGCGCGCCCTAGCACCAAACCCCGACCTGCAGTATCCGAGTCCTTTTTTTTCCTGATTTCTTCCGTTTTTACGTTTATTTTCCACAGTTTTCCCATGTTAGGATTACTGTAACCCTAAAAATCTAAAAAAAAACCAAAAAATGGGATTAATTGGCTTACTGTAGTTATAAAGGGGTTTCCAGTCCAAAAATACGGTAGAATGAACTTTAAACTGAATTTTGTTTTTTGCAGATTGCATTCTGTCGATACAGAAGAAGCCCTAGCCGACCACTATTCCCAGTTTTCCTTGTACCATGGCCCCGATGTTGGTAGAATGTTGGAATGGGAGAAGGTCAGAAAAGGCGACAGCGACCCGACCATCAGCACAAAATTCAAGTACAGTTCCCGGACGGATCGCTATCAGGCAAGCCATTTTATAACCCTTTTATTGAAATTTTGGCTTTTCAGTTCTGCCTGGATAATGGAATTGGCGAATTTGCCAATCGGTTCGGTCTGACAGCCAGGCAATTTGGGGAAAATTTGGATTGGAAGCGTCATGAAGTGGAACAGGACCCGATGACGGTGGACGAAGTGACGGAAGAATACGTCTCGAGCACATTCCCAGACAGAAAAAATGTCCTCGAATCGGGGATCTTCATGGTCGCCAAGGAGCTCAGCCGACAACCTTTGGTAGGAAATCTTGTTAGCAAAAATATAAATGGGAAAATTTCAGGTAAGGGAAAAGGTACGGAGAGCATTCATCCGGCGAGCGACAATGACTGTAAGACCGACGAAAATAGGCCGAAATCAGTTGGACGACTCTCATCCTTGCTATAAAAAACGGTACGCTTTTTACATTTTGATAAATTTATTTTAACGGAGATTGAAAAAGAGGCCTAGTTTTGATTTCTGTAATTGGTATATTGGGTATATTCTGGCCCTAAAAGTCATAAAGACAGTCGCCAAACCGGGTCCGCGCTAGTAAGGCACATTCTCGGGGGAAGGGCGCCACCTTTGCGCTTTTCCGGTGCAATAGCCCCAGTATACCAATTACAGTATGCCAATGATTAGACCTATTGCACCGAAAAAGCGCAAAGACGGCACCCTTCCCCCGGAAAGGCGCCTTACTGGACCGGGGCTGGTTTGCCGCCCTAGCGGTATAATTTCGCTTCTTTTAAGCTTAAAAATATCTCATTTCAAAAAAAACAGCGCTAAGTTGTTCAGAATTTTTTGCTCTTTCCATTGGTATAAAAGTCTCCCCAAAATTCGATTCTATTGGAGAGTTATTACCCAAAGAAGCTTAACGAGCCTTGCCGGCCATTTCAAACCCATTTAGCCTCCAAAAGCCGCTATTTGAAGGTTTATCCATAAAATTCCAGATATGTGAAGAACATGCCGATAAAAGAGCTCCAAGATGAAGAATTCCTCTACTTCTATAAGTTGAAAGAAGCCGGACTCATCACATTAGTGATCAATTGTGATACGGAGAAAGAAATAAACAGTAATGAGACCCTGGCCGATGAGGTTCTCCTGGATGGACCTTATAAAAAGGTGAGTACTGTAGCCAAATAAGAGGGGGTTACGGTATCCTATTCATTAATTACTGTCGTTTTAGGACGACTATACTGACCTGGTCGAAGAGTGGAACAAGATTCGAGAATTGGCTGTGAAGAAATGCGTCAACGAGATGCTGATCCCCCATTTTAGAGAAGAATTGGAGAAGAAGCTCATAGAAGAGGCTAAGAATTGTGTAGCCGAAAAATGTGGAGAAGCCCTGGCCAAGAGGATAGAGACGACGGGATTCAGACCAATGGACATGCACGAGGAAGAGGACCTCGAATTCACGCGAATGGTAAGCCTTTCCTTCATTATTTTTAGAATTTGGATGGTTTTTTAGGGAGAAATTCGAGTAATGGCCATTGCCTACCCGGATGATATGATGGAGGCGTCTTTTGGGGCTATTGTCAATGAAGACGGACAGATGTTAGACTACGTGCGGATGGTACACTTCCTCAAGAGAGATGGCCGCTTTGCGGATCAGCCCAAAAATCAGCAAAAGGTAGGATTTTATCGTATTATTTTGGATAGAAATTAGTCAAACCTCGCGAAGAGTAAACGCGCTCCAGAGATAATAGACTATAACCCGCGCTAGACGTTAATTTACGTCCATTTTGGCCAGTTTTTTTTCTGCCTTTTTACATTTCTACGTTTAAAAGTCTGGTTCACAAAGTATATTCACTATTTATCGAAAAAAATTAAAGGAAAGTGGAGAAAACAGCGGAAAATGACGATATAAAACATTGTTAGCTGGAGCATGTTTACTGCGATTACCGTATCTACCATCCAGGGATCTCTAGGTGGTCCTGAAACGATTTTATACCCGTCTCTAAAGCCATTTCATTAATTTTAGCCTGTTTTTAAAATGTTAGTGTTGGCGCGCGTTTTACTGAGGAAGATTTTTTCTTCATAGGATACTGCCCCTCAATTTATACCCTATTTTTCAGAAAGAAACTATGGATCTCTTCAAAAAGATGGTTGAGCGCAAAAGGCCCCATATAATTGGTCTCTGTGCTGAAAGTCTAGAAGCGACCCGGCTGAAAAAGGACCTGGAGCAGGCAATTGGCGAAATGCTTAGCCAAGAAACAATTACCCAAAATATTGAAGTCGCCTTTATCGAGTGCGATGCCGCCAAGGTCTTCATGAATTCGAAACAGGCTATTGTAAGTCTCCCCTTTTTCCGATTTTTATCCAAATTTAGACGGAATTCCCCGACTATCCACCAATCCTTCGAATGGCCATTTCGGCCGCCCGCTTTATGGTGGACCCCCTGATTGAAATTTCGAGTTTCTGGAATCCAGAAGAGGACATCCTCTGTATCCCGTTCCACCCCCTCCAGAAGGAAGTCAACAAGGAGAGACTCTTCAACGCCTTCGAAAAGGAGATGATGAAGGCCGTCTGTGAAGTCGGAGTCGATGTGAACAGGTCGGTTTATCAATAGAAATATCAGGTTTCCTCTAGCAGTAAACATCCCAAAGTCCTACTGTAGGGACCAAACCCTTTTTGAGGGGGGTTAGTGGCTCGGCCCTCGATACTTCGATTCCCTGCCCCCGTAAAGTCTCGGCAAGACAACGGTATAAAGGCAACACAGTTTTGTAACAGTTTTGAATAAGGATGATCCTCCTGCCGAGATTTTACGGGTGCAGGGAATGGGACAATCGAGCACCGAGCCGGTTTCGGGGATCGGGGACCTTTTGAGACCGGGTTACGGTAGTTATTCTTATTTTTTTCCTCTTCAGATGTATCGACAATCCCCACCACGCCAATCTGATCCAATTTATTGCTGGTCTCGGCCCGAGGAAGGCGTACAATTTGCTGAAGGAGATCCGCCAAACGACCCATATCCTCGGCAGTAGGACAGCTCTGGTAACCCATGCAAAAATGGGCCCAAAAGTCTTCATGAACTGCGCTGGTTTCATCAAAATTGAACAACAAAGGGTAGGTTTTATTACAGTAATTTTGGAAGTAAAAATTCTGATCCTGAAGCGATTGCGTCCCGAATTAGGGGTGCGATCGTTTTGGGACTACATCCTGACAATGTAAACCATTTTTTGAGCTAAATTTGAATTTTCCAGATAAGTGACCGTACAGATGAATATTTCGAAGTCCTCGACGCGTCAAGAGTCCACCCCGAGACCTATGAATGGGCCAGGAAGATGGCAGTCGACGCCCTTGAGGTGGACGACAGTGTGGATCCCCAATCAGCCATTGAAGAACTCCTCAACGCTCCGGAAAGGCTAAAAGATCTGGATTTGGATGCCTTCGCCGAGGAATTGAATCGCCAAGGCTTTGGAGAGAAACGCGCCGCCCTGTATGATATTGCGAAAGAACTTCACGAGAGATACAAGGACAGGAGGAAACCTTTCGAGCCCATGAGTGTTCAGGTACAATCCTTGTTTTTAAAAGTACAGTAACCCGTTTTTTTCGTCTCGAGACCTTTACACAGTAATCTTTTCCAGGATCTGCACGAAATCCTCATCAGAGACATGAAAGAGACCCTAAAAGAAGGAAAACTTGTCCAGGCGACGGTCGTCGGTGTGCAACATAAGCGACTGTCAGATGCTGAGCGGGAAAATACGAATCCACCAGAGAGGGACCTCCTGGAAAATGAATGGGTCTGCCAATTCTGCCACACGAAGAAATCCAGTCTTCAAGACATGTGGGACCATATTGGGAACAAGGTTGGTCATTTTTAGTACAAATTAATTTCGGGGACGCCCGTTTTTGGGCGTAGACGGGTGTGCCGGCTGTTTGTGTCCGTATCTCGGGCATTTCCCAGTCAAATTCAAAAATTCAAAGACCTTCTTGTAGAGCACGTCACGGCAATTCTAATGAACCCAGCCATATTTCAAGTGCTCGAGTAAAAAATCCATTGTCCCACAAACTTTGGTTAGATAACGCGGCGCGCTTAAAATCGGGCACTCCCGGGGATTTGCCCATGTATGGAGCCCTAGAAGAGAAAAATTACCAAAAAATGGTTGTTTTTCTCTAATTAGAGGGTAGATCTTGGTCCTTTCTAGTGTTTTGACAGTAAACTTCTGAAAAAATTGACCATAAAACGGTATTTTAACCTAAAATCGTTTCAGGATTCCCGAACTGGCGGCTGTCTTGGTATTCCAGTTGGTGTAAAAGTCCGTCTGGAAAACGGCTTCCAAGGATTTATCCCGAGTAAGATGATCAGCGACAACTTTTCCTCCTTTAAACATCCACTGGAGCGAGTCCAAATTGGCAGGATGCTCTGGTGCCGGGTGATGAAAGTCGACCTGGAGAGGATGTCAATTCTGCTCTCTTGTAGAACTTCCGACCTCCGGGGAGAAGACGCCAGTGAGAAAGCCAAGTAGGGCTTAAAATAAAGGGAAGGATACAGTAATCTGTATTTTAGATATTGGGACATCGACGCGGAGCAGCAGGACAAGGAAAATGACCTGATGGAAAAGAGAAGAAGGGCGGAAAATACTACCGTAATCAAGAGGGTCATCCAGCATCATGCCTTCCAAAATATATCCTACCAAGACGCAATTCAACGGCTGTCAAAGGGGGAACAGGTACTGTAGAATGAGAATAAGCTATAATTACCGTATTCTTTTTGTAGGGTGAATGTATCATCAGACCGTCGTCTAAATCGGCGGACCGCCTAACGGCTACTTGGAAAGTGGCGGAAGGAGTCTATGCCAATGTCGATATCCAGGAAAATGAAAAGGAAAATGTCTTCTCGCTTGGAAGGAAACTTATCATCAAGTACGTTTTACCATTACCGTAACCCAGGACCTAGAATTTCTAATTGCGCGCGTAGTAACCGTGCTCCATTTGAACACCCTATATTTTTATAATTATCCGTTCTTTCTCTGATTTCTTTTCGTGAAATGGTACATTCTGACCTGAAGTACACCGGAGAATGAAAAAAAATTCGGAAAAAAAAACTTTGGGATAGAAATGCAGTTTTCTCGTGATTCCGAAATCCATATGCAAAAATAAATATATCATCGTGATCAGGAGAAAACGGCGAATTTTTTAAGCCTATAATGAGTTAGCTAGCTAGCTTTTTGAGAGAGAAAAGGCGGAAAACGCTACATGATTCGTAAAATACGCACAAATGACCCCGAAACGAAAAGTTGGATAAAGAATAAGCCCCATATGGATTCAGTCGCTTGGGACTCGATTGCTCAGGGTCAAATGATCACTTCCGCTTGGTCCCTTACAGTTCCTTTGTTTTCAGCGGTGAAGATTTCGAAGATCTGAATGAAATAATTGCCCGTTACATTTCCCCGATGGCCAGTTTTGCTCGCGATATTGTCCTCTACAAATATTACCTGGACAGTATCTACGCAGAAAATCGACTAGACATTGAGCAGAAGTTAAAAGAAGAGCGACGAATGAACCCGTCCCGGATACCGTATGTCCTAACGGCGTCGACAAAATTCCCCGGCAAATTCCAAATCTCCTTTGCTCATCCAAAATATCGGGCTATGCTACATGAATACATGACTGGTAAGCGTATAGATTCGATTTTTAATTAACAAAAAAATAATTACAGTAACCCCAGAAGGAATCCGGTTCCGGCAGAGGGTCTTCAACTCCTTCGATCAGCTACTCAACTGGTTCAAGGCCCACTTTAATGAAATGCCGCCCAGTGAGTCTTTCAAATTAACTTCTATAGTTCCTTTCCAACAAAGAGGGTCACTGTAACGGGTTGAAAAACAATCCGTGCAGGACCTTTTGATAAAAAATGACCGGGATTTTCGATTTCGTTCGAATTTTCTTCGCCGTTTCCCAAAATGGTTACAAAGTACGGTAACCCTATTTTTGTGTTGAAAAAATACTATACCGTAACCCAAAATTTAAAATAATGAAAGAGTATAATTTAAATTTCAGGCTACCGCTAACTCTCCATTCCTCTTCTCCCAAGTCCAACGTCCATTATTTTGATTATTTTTTTTCTACGGCTGTACAGACACTTCATCTTTCTCATCTGTGTATCATCTGCGGAATTAATATACGGGAATTAATTTGTCAAAAAAAACAATCTAGTATCTCTCTCCATTATTTATTGTTATTGTGTGTTATCTTCTTCTTGTTTGTCATGTTCTACAATGTTCTCGATGCCAGTGATAAATCTTTACAATAGTTAAAAAAAGGAATCTAGACCTGTTTCTGAACCAAAGATTCGTCGAATTATAAATTCTCAGGGTCGAAATTCGTATTCAGGGCAGTAAATCCCCTGGCTCCTTCTAATAGCGACAACTGGGATTTCTCTGGGGTCAGCTGTCTAATAGTGACTCATCGAACATTCTGTATCTTATAATCAAGGGACACGGCAGAAAAAGCATGTCCGACGCGAGGAAGTATTGATTTTGTGGCTTTTAAAGGTGGATTTTTAATATTTAGATCCCATCTGGACAGCGGGGTTACTATAGATAAAAGCGAGTATACTCCGTCGACAATTGCGTCCTGTTTACCCCACTCCTCGATAGCCATTTCAATATCTGCCGCTGTATTTCCTACGGAAGTCATGGAAATTCAACTGGATTCCATTATTCCCCTTCTTCTTCGGGCAATCATCAGAAAAGTACCTATTTTATATAGAGAACTCTGATTTCAACCTCTTGTTCTAGATGCAAATGCGTTCTCAGGCGGTCCTCAGCCTGACATCCCATTTCGGCGAAGATGCCACAGCTGCCCATGGTAGCCAGTTATTCTTTGTGGAGTCTAGCCGTCTCCGTGAGAAGGTCCACAATTGGCGAGAGATAGAAGTCTTCGGGACGCAGATACTCACATGTTATCTACATAGCGAACCGGAAGAAGAAGAAGACCCCCAATATGACGATCAAGTGGTTGTGATCGCTGGGAAGGATGTCACGCAAATGCGTAAGGAGGAAAACCGCCGTTTTCTAATGTTGGATAGCGACGAGAAGATTATTATTCGACGACCTCGCAAAACGGTGAGTTCAATATTCTGTACCATATAGCCTGACAGTGCCCTAAAACAACTTATACTTATATTTTTCAAGCATTATGATAAGAAGAATTTCAATTTTCTTGCGCTCTATAATATAGTCCGTTTCCAATGGATATGTCACGAGTGTCTCCGTTGCGGGACCAAGTCGGAAGAAGAATGGTCCCACGGCGCGACAGACCTTTAAATCCCGTGACATATCCGTTAGAAAAGGACTATACTTCGAGGTCGATATCCCGCGACTCGATTGAATCTTTTAGGATTATCAAACACTCGACATTGAATACGATATGCCCCCTGCAGCAGAAGAACGAAAGCATTATCGATTTAATTCGTCTCTTCTTAGGCCGGCTCCCATTTTCGGTACATACGGAATACTTGAATACTGTGATTTTGCTCGACGAGTGGGATATGTTTCGGATAATGAACAGGCAGAAAAAGCGGGAATTAGAAATGGCGATATAGTTCTCAAAATTAACGGTGAACATTTTGAACCTCGGAATATGAAAAATGAAAAAATGGAAAAATTGCTTAAATTGATGTATTCTCAGCCAAGAATACGGTTGACTGTATTGCGAATGGGTTGCGAATATTGATCGTATTATTCAGCTCTACTCGTTCTTTATTGTATACTGTACTTTATTATTTCTATTCTCAATTGTTTTCTATACAATAAAGCTTATGTTAATCTTCTCTACCAGCGGACCTTCAGCAGTCTACGGCTGTCGTCTTGTTAGAATTATTTTATTAACACAAAGTATGCCTCCGGCCATCTTCGACGGCGCTGGGGTTAACAACTCGGTCGAAAAAATTATCGGTTTGAATGAGCCTACTCTCGACTTCCTCACTCAAAAAAAGGGTGTCGGTGTGTAAAACCTAGAAGTGCCCAGTTTTTTTATGAGGGGCGCCTTGGCAGGCCGGCCGACGCCCCCGTTTTGTGTTGGCGGAGGCTCCTCGTTAGGGTCTTTTTCGTTCCCTTGGTTTTTGTCGAAATCTCCGGCTTTGACAAAACGAAAAGCGAAACCATTTTTGGCCGTTGGCTGACCGAGGCAGGCCGCTTATAGGAAAGCTTAACATTGGTAAAGTGCTGTCGATTCGTCACTGTTACGCGCCAGAGCTTAGCAAAAAATAAACCGCCAAGACGCCAAGAAACGCCATCGAATGACCCTACTCCCATCGCGCTAGCTCAAAAAACGTTATTGCCATTTTCGAAATTTAAAAGCTCGCTTCCTCCTCACTCCCTCACTTTCAAAAAATTCTAAAAGTGCAGTTCGGTGCAGAAAAAATTATCGGTTCGAATGAGCCGAGGAAGCAATCTTTTTTTCAAATTTGAGATGGGGAAGACGAATTTCCGGAACGATTTACTCAAAAAGAAATGCCTCGGTATTATAATTTTGCCATAGAAAAGTGGTAAAACCCGTAGATACATTATTTTGTCTACCAGATTGAAGGGATATAAAGGATTTCCGAAAAATTAAAAAGAAAACTTTCGGCAGTTCCTATAGCCAATGTGTTCCAGGATAGTGTAGGATTCGCTTCTTTCAAATTCAATTTTTCGAACATCTTTTCGGACGGATATTGTTTACAATGAGAAGTGGTTTATAAAATTTTTTTTTTCGATGGCGCGTCTTGCCGTATTGGCGGTTTATTTTTTGCTAAGCTCTGGCGCGTAACAGTGACGAATCGACAGCACTTTACCAGAGTTAAGCCTTTTTTCCATCGCCAGCCGGATTCGGTCAGCCAACGGCCAAAAATGGTTTCGCTTTTCGTTTTGTCAAAGTCGGATCTCGACCGTCCCGTTTTTGGAAGGAACGGCCAGTCTTTCGGAATAATCAAAGGTTATAAACGGGTATTTGGTTCGTTTGGTCTCGAGACAAGTAAGTAAGGATCCCCCTCTCTTTGACAACAATATCCTACCCTAATAATGGGCACCTACCTAGGAAGTGCTCATGTGAAAATGGTTTCACAAAAATTATTGCGACAACGCTTCTGCTACGGTTGCGTAGCTTTAGATAAGGATCAAAAAACACAAAACACCACATTTTCAACAATTTTTGAAATGAATCCTCTTGAATAGGAATACTTTAAATGGAGGGAAAGATTTATTTGTTTAATAGGGGATTACTCTGTGGAATTAGAAAGGATATCAGCCAAATGGCGGGGAATAACAATTGAAGACATAACATGGCACTCATTGGGAAGCTGGGGACCCTCTCTCCAGCTTTTTCCATCAAATATTTCAGTTTTATCGAGAAACTTGCCTGTGCCACATCCTCCAATGACAAAAATCTCATTGTTAAGGACTGCTGCAGAAAGGGCATTTCGAGGTTGTTTCATTGGCGGCAGTTGTTTCCATGTTCCTTTTCCTTCTAGATTACTCAGTTCCAGTACATTATTGAATGTTGTCTTTCCATCAGAACCTCCCATTAAAATGAGAATATTTCCATAAGAAACAAGAGAATGGGAGAGAAGAGGTGTTGGCATATCATTCATCTCCGTCCAGACACCACTCTCCGGGTCGAAACATTCAACACTTTTCAAAGAATTCCAACCATCACCACATCCACCACAGACAATGAATTTGCCATTATGAACTGCTGCAGTTGCACTTTCTCGAGAATATTTCATGTCCCTAAAATATTGATTAGCCCTGATTGAGCCTAGTCTCAGATGTTGTATCATCTCGTTTGAGAGACGAAGCGGCCGTTGGAAACCGAGCAGAAGAGAAAAAAGGGGAAAAGTATTGAACTCACGGCATTTTAATCCATTTGTTCTCCTTCGGATCATATCGTTCCACACTTCGTTCCACACTTTTTAAGCCAAATCCTCCAAACACCCAGATGGATCCATTCCATTCCACACTGCTATTTGTAATATCCCGTCGTTCCTCATTCATATCCGCCAATCGTATCCATTTCAATGTTTTGTTATCCAATTTGTATAATTTGTTGCGCATAGTGTAACCACCGAATACATAGGTCTCTCCATCCAGATATACTGCACCTCCGGCAGAGTGCCCTTTCTCCCCTTTCTTTCCTTTTCAATTGATCGATTTCAGATTCATATATAATCTCACCTTCTACTCAATACTGGCAATACTGTCCCGGATGGAGAGTAGGAATGCCTCTTTTCTATGGTCCATTACATCCGAAGAATTCTCTGTTTCATCCTGGAAGAAGTTACTCCTCCCGCTAGTCCTCCCTTGGATTAGTATGACATATCCTAGTGGCATCTTCTTACTCAAACTATTCCAAAACTTTGGCCCGTCAGCAGCCTCTGGCCACAGCAACTCCTCCCAGAACTGACATTATTCTACCGTTACTAACTTGTATACCTTCCCCGTCTACCAGACCAACCGTCAAGCCCAGCTTCCTGTCCTAATAAAGCTGTTTTTCCTCTACTAGAATGCAAAGTTTTGAAATCATCGATAGAGACAAGAAGAAGAGAACAAGACCATAGTAAATCTAAAAGAACAAGGAAACAAAAAAGAACAGACGACTTAGATTTATTCACAAAAACCAAGATGAATCACATTATATTAGAAGTCTCCCTTTGTAGTTGGCGGCAGTTTGGAATTGCATATTTGCTTGATCTTCCTTTCTATACCATACATCCTATTTGACCCGAGCTGGGCTCACACTTTCCTTGCTCCCAGTTGGTTTCTTGCTCCCTTTTGGTCCTTTGCTTGTAGGTTTCTTACTCCCTTTTGGTCCTTTGCTCGTATGTTCCTTGCTCGTAGATTCCCTGCTACCATTCCGTGTCGGCGGATTCTTTCCATTGGTCTCTCTTATCACCGGGATAGGCTTCTTCCAGTCGGCCAGGACGTCTTTCTTTTCCTCCCGATCGATGAGTCCCTCTTCAATGGCCTTCTCCACCAGCAGCACATAGATACCAACATGCTGGATGGCGGTCTGGACACAGCCGGCTCTCTGTTTCCTCAGATTGAGGAGCAGTTCTGGAATGTTGGGCATTTCTCCCATTCCCAGCTTGGTCATAATGAAATCCAACAGGACAAGGCATCCTAAATTTGAGTATAACAAACTAGAGGCGGTTATCATACCGGTCCGGCCGATTCCAGCAAAACAATGGATCACAATCGTCTTGTGATGTTCCTTCCAGGATTCGTTGATCACCTGTATCAGCAGGAACAGCTCCAGGCCGTCCTCCACAGCGGGGAAGGAGTGATCCGGCCAGGCCTCGTACTGGTAGTGGTCCAGAAAGCGTTCCTCGTTATCCTGGTCGACTACAGCAATCTCCATCTTCAAACGTCTGTGGGCGATGTTGTTCCCCAGCCTCTTCACAGAATATAGATAGATCGTCACCGTCATGTTTGTCCCGGGGATCTCGACGGTGATGGGCGTGTTCATGTCCAGGGGGAAATACGGCGCACACTTATTCTTCCCCTCGACCAGGTTATTCAACATGATAACCAGGATACATCCTTCCTGGAGTATCATCTGCCAAAAGTCGGCTATCGTTTTCTTCATAGGCGCTTGTGTACAGATGAACTTGTTCTTCTCGTTAGGACCAACTCCGTTGACTTTGTTCGCATGGATGTAGGATTTGGGCAGTTGGACAAGCGTCTCATCCACAGCATATACATTGTTGTATCTATTCTTATCCATATTATCGTTAAACTTTTCTCTTTTCCATTTGTCTGTATCAGCATTCGCAGCCGCCCTACCAACATCGTGCTCTTTAATCAGTTCTGCTTGAGTCTTTGCGCTTTGTGGAGACTTCATAAACGCTGTCATTTGGTTGTCACCAGTCGTGCCGGTCATCTTCACCTTCGGTAGCTTGTAATCATCCGGTTTGACATCATCCTTCCGCTCGTCCTTTTTATCCGTCTCCGCTGACATCGGCGTCTTTCCTTCGTCTTTTGAGCTGGCCTGTGTCTTGTCTTCCTGTATGTTCACCGCCGTTGATGTCGGCTTCTTCGCTTCGTCTTTTGTGCTGTCCTGTGTCTTGTCTTCCTGCATGTTCGTCCCCGTTGATGTCGGCGTCTTTCCTTCGTCTTTTGAGCTGACCTGTGTGTCGTCTACCGCCATGTCCCCATTCTCATTCGAATCGGCCTTGCCGCCTTTATTTGGTTTCTTCACCGGCTTCTTCGGGGATCCCTCCTCCTTCTTCTTTCCCAACTTGCCCTTCTTCCACAAGATGACGAAGACTGCAATGCCGGCGAGAATAAGAAGGAGCAAGCTACCGCCACCTATGCCGAACCATATCATGTTTCCGTTTCCCTGTCCACCTAAAACCATTTCTGTTGTTATCAAGAAGGATAGAACGAACCACTGCCGTTAACCTCAACATAGCAGGCTCCCTTCGGGTCAGATCCACAAGTGCCAAGAGTGGTAGACAGTCCACTCGGGATGCTCAGCTTCGGATTGTTGGCAAACTTGGCCAGCGGCATGCCCTTGTCCTTGGCCTGGATGGTCGTCAACTTGGGCATCTCAATCGACTCCAGCTCGGCGTTATTCTCGATGGTCATGGCAGGAGCTAAAACCATTCGATTATGGACCAGTCCTCAGCCAAAAACGGACCTTTGCTGCTGGAAATCTGCGTCAAGTTAGGCAGAGCCAGCTTCCTCATCTTCGTGCCCGTCATGGTCAGGCTGCCGTCGAGGAATTGCAACGAGTCGAGGTGCTGCTGTTTAGTGCTGTCCAAAATGGCCAGATCGTTGACGAGACGGACACAGCCAGCCGCCAGAAACTGGCAAGACTTCTCTAAAACAATCCAATCTGTTAAAAAGAAAAGAATAGAACCAACCACATCCTTGCGTCCTATGCGTGCCCGTTGCCGTCACCTTCACCTTGCCCAGCATCTTGATAGGGCACAAGCCCGGATTATCCTCCAGGAGATGCTCCGTCGCGCAGCCGGTGATCGTCGCCTTGTACAAGAAGTCCACACTCTTCAGGTCCGTCCCCTTCACAGTTACACATCCGCCGATGGTCTTGCCTTGCAGGACGTGGACATCCACCGCCTGCTGCGGTCCCTCCAAGAGTAGACCCCCGAAGAAGTGGGTACAGATACGGTAGGCGTTGAGGTCTTGGATGGCCTTTCCCTTCAGGTAGCAGTCCACTTTGGCCGCCTTTGGAGTGATCGCCGTGAGCTGGTTGAATCCAGTGAACAGTGGATTGCCGGTGATGGTGAGCTGGTCGATCTTCGTCGGAGAGCCCAAGTCGATCTTCTCCAGGGCCGAGTTATAAATGATCTGGAGGTCTAAAAGGAACAGTTTCTAGTGAAGACAAAAGAGAACATACGTTCTACTTCCTTCAATCCGAGCAGACTGATCGTATCCTGTGAAATTCTCTGGATGGTAACAGTTTTCAGAATTTTCTGGAGCTTCGGAAGCTTCGACTTTAAATCGTTTTCCGTAAACCACTTGGAAATATTGGCATTGGCCATATCAATAGTCTGGCAGACGTCAAACTTATTGTCAATTTGAGTGGTAGTCGTGCAGGAAGTGCCTAAACATTGGGATGGTTTAGAAGGCGGTCGGTGGGTGACGCACCACAAGAGACATCGGCTTCGATGGGCACGGTAGGATCCGAAAAGGCCGCCTCCAATTTGACCAAGTCATCGCCACACAGTCCCTTGTTGTTCTTGATCTCCGACTTGGTAACATTGTCCTTGCAGATTGGTGACAACGTGCCGTTTCGAAGAGATATGCGTGTAGCCGTCATGTCCACACCGATCAGTCTCAAACAAGCACCGTCGCCCAGAGTCAGAGAGAGGCCCGCCAGATTTCCGCCATCCATCTTCATATCGCCCTCGATGTTTTTGCAGTTTTTCAAAACGTCAACGGGAGGAGTCTCGAAGGATCCAGAATTGATAGGATGCTGGAAGCGACACTCTGAAATGAGACTAATTAAACCGTTTGAAACAGCAGCCACCAACCATTTGGCTGACTTTGAAGAGCATGTTTAATGCTTGTATGTTCAAGCGCCTTTGCGATCATTTCCAAGGACTTCACATCCAGTTGCGGGTTGTTGTAGATGTAGATGTACAAGTCTTTTCCCAGATCACCGAATATTTGCAGCTGGTTTACATTCTTGTCCCATGTCAACTTTTCCAAGTTGGGATTGTTCCGAATACTGATAAACAGGGAATCTAAACTGGACTGTTAAAAAATAATAAATAAAGGACTACTTTTATCAAGCTTGGTTCCATAAAATGTTATAATAGATGCGAAGTTTACAGTATCCACTTGTTCGTTTCCATCCATTACAAAGGCTCCAGAAATAGTATTGAAACCTTTTGTCAGCAAATCAAATGCTTCTTTTTTACTTTGTGAGAAATCCAAAATGATGGGATGGAGAGTATTTCCCAAAGTCTCCTCCGTAGGATCACAGATGTTTACGTCCGTCATCCGAACTGTGCCTGTGGGAAGATCATGACATTTCGGCTTCGTAGTAGTAGTAGCTTGAACAAAAGTAGCAGCACATCCGAAAATAATGTAGAGCAGCAGTCGATGAATATCCATCAAAGTTGATACCAGCCGCCAGAGAAGAAGGCGAAGACAGAGAATGAGCTCCGACTGGATTCTGGGCCCTTATATAGGGGGTTCTGTCAATTCGCGTCGATAACCGGATAACCGACGGAATAAACCGATTGGCCAGGTCTGGACCCCGTCGAAATGATGTCGACGCGAAGTTGAAGGGCCGGAAAAGGATTAAAACTGTTTTTGACCACATTTTACTGACTAATTTTTGCCGGGAAGAAAGATTCAAACCTGGAACCTCGCGTTACCGTGTCTGGAGCAGGAAATCCCATCGGGGAAAGGGGATATCTCGGTCACAATGTCTCTCCCAGAAGAGAACGACTGAAAACGGGCTCCTTTTTTCCATTCGATCCTCCTTTCACCTCAAAAACTGTCCCTCAACAGATTGAATACACTTTTCCCAGTAGATCAAGCCTCCCTTTAGAGGGGGAAACTATTGGGGTCCACCACAACTGATCCCAGAGAAAGCGCCGTGATCTTTATGTTATTATGAGCGTTTTATGGCTCCCAGTCCGTATTCTACCATTATTTTCGACTCCTACAAGCATACGGTAGCATTATGCTCCAATAAAAGTGATCCTAATAGTCTCCACAGTCTTCACCACGCTCTTCCTCCTTCTGCGACCCGTCCAAAAGCATTTCTCGACTCGGTACAGGGTAGTCCACTCACTAAACCCTGTACAACTTCTTCAGAACCTTTCCTACTACCAAAAACATCCATAAAACCATGGCGCCTTTCTAATTTACCTTTGCTGAAGCTCTACAGGTTTCCACAGTCTACCCCTATTTAGAGCCCATTTCCACTGTCCAAAACTGCCCAAAATGCCCGTTTTTCAGTCGTTTTCTATTCATTTCAATGCTTTGGGAGGCAGCCGGTTTTTTGGAATTTCTTTCGAGAAATTTTTTGATCAGATTACAGGCAATTGACGGGTAGAACTAGCTGAACCGGTAAAGACGCGGTCAACGTGTTAAAATGGCTTTAAACAGTAAATTTGGTCGTAAAAGAGCTTCAAGAGGTACTGGAGCCGGAATGAGTACCCATTGTCAGAGGAAAAAGGAAATTCTACAGTAATCCTCAAATTCATAGCCATAGAAAAATAGTCATCGACAAAAGGCCCGAAAACGCTGGCTATATCGTTGGAAATGGGCTATAAAGGATTTCCGGCGTACTGTAGAATCGTCCTGGGAGCAGAACTCCTCAAAGACTGATATTTCTTGTTGTTCTTCCTCTTTTCCCCTGTCAAAGATGAAAACACATTTATGTTAAAAGCTTCTCTCCCGTTTGGAAAGAGAGAGAGAGGTAGAATTATTTTCCGCCTCAAAAAGTCCATTTGCTCCAATCGGTTCTTATCCATTCCATTCCGTGTTCATCTAACCGTGAGAATAGCTCTTTTTTTCTTGCTCTGCTCCGGCTCCTGAAGGGAACAAAAAGACCAGAAAAGTAGAAACTCTGATGTTTAGTCTATGTTCTTACAAGCCAGTAGACGTCATTCTCAATTCTGAGTCATTCGTCTTTTTATGGAAAAAAGAGAGGGATCTCTTGGAATATTTGTCTTGTTCGCGGATAGGGTTACTTCCTTCCGACGGAGAGGGGGGCCAAGGAGCGACGACCTTTAGGCCTCTTTCGGCCCACTCCATTCTATATCCTTGAAGAACATTATAATATAATCTTTACTGTTGAAATCACTATTTTTAGGTCTCGCAACGGTAAAGGTCGGGATTTCCGAGCCCTGTACTTCCAAAATCTGACAAGGGAAGTGCACCACCTGGGAGTGGCCGTTTAACCTGATTTTTTGTCAGGGTGTTGGCCTGTGTCAGTGGTAAAGTTCCCACTAAAAATTGGCTGCTTTTTTTTTGGAGGAGCAAGATCGGTCGAAAGGCCGAAAACCCACATTTTTACTCATTTTCGCAGCCTCATATCTTTTGAGCTGTACGTAGTAGACAGCCAATTTTTGTTTCTGCTTATTGGCCACGTCAAGTTGTATCTGAGGAACGCAAAAGAGTTTCCAACAGTCTTCAGAAAGTAGGCCAATTCATTGCCTGAAAATGACCTATGTTTGATAACGATTTTCTCTGCTTTTTCGAACTGTGGGGGTTGAATTTCTAATGTGACAATAGAACTTGATGTTGGTAACAAATAGAAAGAAAGTTTGGCCTTCTACAGTGTATAGATCAAAAGATAAGAGGCTGCGAAAATGAGTAAAAATGGGGGGTTTTTGACATTTCGACCGACCTTGCTCCTCCAATCACAGGTATAGCAGCCGATTTTTAATGGGAACTTTAGCACTGACACAGGCCAACACCCTGACAAAAAATCAGGTTAAACGGCCACTCCCAGTTGGTGCACTTCCCTTGTCAGATTTTGGTCTAGAAATGAGATTTTTTCACCCCCAAAGTCTTTTTTTTTATATTTTTAAAGGAACTGTCAGGGACCTAAAACAACTTGGGCTTAAAAAATTTGCCTTTTTCTCCTGATCACGATGGTATTTTTATTTTTGCATATAGACGCCTGTATCACGAGAAAAATACACATTTATGATCAAAATCTGGTTGAAAAAAACAAAAAGTGATCATGATCGTTGCAAGACCTTTATGGGGTCCCGCAACGATCATCATTCCTACTTTTAGTATCGATGGTCGAAATTCCAAAAATAGGGGCGTTTAATGATGTTTAGAGGAGAATTCCCGTCCCATTACGAATCCTGGTCCCGTTACGCCCATTTTCTCCAATCTTCAGCCCATTTCCCCCTCATATTCTTGATAAAATCGCTTCAGGACCCGTGGATGATTATTAAAGTCCATTTCTAACGGATATTCCACGGATTCAAATTTGGCGGCGCGTCTCCGCTATGGGACCAGGTTTGAACGCTTCCTCGTCCCGTAGCGAAGAGGTTATTCCGTAGAATATCCATTGGAAATGGACTGTATAAGTTGTAGGACCAAATTACGGTAGACACTCCCTTCCTAATCCATTTTTTCGTCTCCTCTTTGAAACTTCAGTACCATTGAACCTTCTACCCGTCCACTTCCCCCTTTTACCTGCTCTCTATCCTCTGATCCCGTCCTCGACTGAACTTTATTTCCTATTCCACGCATATTGCCTTCTCTCCCCGTTTTCCATGCAGGGTATCACCCATTTTTGGAAGTGTCTTGCTCCTCCCCTTGGATTTACGTAGCAAATTGCATGTGGAGTTTAAAATTAGTAGAAATGACGAAATATGATCATCTGATCCCCGAAGGGAGTGTTGGTGACTGCCGGTAGTGGTGGTCATCATAATTATCTTACGCTACTCCCTATTCCAGGAATAATCCTGACTAAAATATATCTCCTTTTGAGTGGGATCTCCTGATTTATAGGAAATTCGTGGAGGAGGAAGTAGAAAAAGGGGGACGCGGAATTATCAAGTGTACCAGATAAAAGTACGAAAATTGAGTGGTCACTTGACAAATCGGCGAGAGGACGGACCCCCTCTGGAGAAGGCGCTTCATAGAAAATAAAGTTATGGCCAAGAAGGGGAGGGGGAATGGTCTGATCACTTTTGGGGAGTGATTTAAACAAGATTTCGAGTTATTTTTGGAACTTGGGGTCCAATACGGCTTACTGTAGCTCTGAAGGCCTATAGAGCCTTTTTTGGCGCCCATCAGGACCTCCTACTCCATTTTTTGGTTGAAACAGAAACGAACGCCGGTGTTATGCGGTCCCCTAGTCCAAAAGTCACGTAATTCCCCCCGACTACTGACCTTCCTCCTCCTGTTCTGTCCCGGGCTGGGCCTCAACGGCGACAATGGCTACCCATGTCGCAATTTCGTCCATCCTTGTAACTGCCGACATTTTTCTACTTTTTCCATCCATTTTTCAAATTCCGATTCCAAAACTACCCTAAAATTATTGAAAATATGTAATTCTTTTTTTCTGTACCGTTTTTGCCCTCCTAGTTCCTGCTAATTATGCTAAACCTCCAACCCAGCCACTTCAAAACTAGTCTCTTTCGAATTTTCTGACGGTCATTGGTGCCATCAGACAATTATTTTGGCCCAAAGTTCAGGCCACATGAAGTTTGGCTGTCTAATTGTGGCTCTTCTAGACCCATTCTTGGCCAATTTATCCCAGTTTAGGGCTTTATTTCGCTGCGAGACCCAAAATTCTCCCTGGTTTTCTGATCCCTTCATCCGCTTCCTTCCTCCTGCTCCAATTGAAAATTACTTTATTTGCTCCCAAGAATTTATTACCAGGGAGGAGAGCAACAAACATTTGGTGTTCAGTAGGACCAGAATTTTGAGTGTCGTCATTGATTTTGTCGACTTTTGAGAACCAAATTGTATATTTAAAACAGTAAATAAGAAGACATGGAAGCGGAGAGAGGTGTTTGTGAGTAAATGTTCTCAATTCCCCCGGGGTGAGGCTACCTATTAGCCCCTCTGCACCTTCTCACGCCATTGAAAAGGGATGGCAGCGGGTAGGGGAGTCTTCAAACTCGTTCTGTTCTCTTTCTATGGACGTAAAATTCACAACTTGTTCCATTTTTGAACCGCCACGATCATTTCTATAGCCGAGAAGGAGTAGCACCCGCTTACGGCCATACCACGTTGAAAGTACGCCATCCCGTCCGATCTGGCAAGTCAAGCAACGTTGAGCCCGGTTAGTACTTGGATCGGAGACGGCTTGGGAATCCCGGGTGTCGTAAGCTTTTTCCTTTTGTTTTTCTGACTCTTAGAGTTTTTTTGTCCAATTTTTTTGCCTGATTTCATTAAAAGTATGCGTATTTTTGTTATGTTTCCGCTTCTTTTGCCTCCGTCCCTCTTCCTCGTCTAGTCTACAAGATTTCCGCTCTCTGAGCATCTTCCCCCCAGCTGTCAGACTCAGGTTTATTGCCCTGTTTTTCTTACCTGACACATCCTGAAGGGAATACTTTGGAGAGCGAAAGAGAGAGAGACAGCCTCCGGTTATATTTGCAACTTCCCCTCTCCTTCTCCCTGCAGCCAAAAGGTGAACATTTTTCAATCGACGTCACAAGGCGACATTTACTCCTGAATGAGCACAAAATTGGACCCTCTCAAAAGTTATTTCTGTCCCTTCCCCGAATGAGGCTGGTTTCTAGGAAGCCTGCCAAAACTAGACAGCAAGATAGACAGCGTTAAACTTGGATTAAATAACGGTACATCCTACCACCACCACAAACAGAGCCACTTAGCCTGATTGTGGCTGTCGTCTTCTTTGTTTTTTATGCT
Source organism: Oscheius dolichura (assembly GCA_932521035.1). Taxonomy (NCBI): domain Eukaryota; kingdom Metazoa; phylum Nematoda; class Chromadorea; order Rhabditida; family Rhabditidae; genus Oscheius; species Oscheius dolichura. The sequence goes on along the minus strand of OW051494.1, from coordinate 811,371 downwards.
TGATAGACGATTTGGACATGGGGAAGTGAGCCGCCGAATGGGAAGGAGACGGGTACTTTTAACCCATCCAATTTGCCGATTCTCTCTACCAGTTGGCCATCTTTTGGACCCGATACCCGATAGTCCGATATCCCGCACCCCCTCGGCAGGAGGATCATCTTTATTCAAAACTGTTACAAAACTGTGACGCCTTTATACTTTTGTCTTGCCGAGACTGCACGGGTGCGGGAAATCGGACTATCGAGAAACTAACCTTTTGAAACAACAGTTTGAGCCACAGTCCACACTTCAGCCGACCGTACTTCCTCTAGGTGGTAAATTTGTCTCATTTTCTTCCATAGAACCCCTATAAAATGGTTGTTCTTCGACTCCCAGACATGGTCCCAGGCTGTACCTTTCTCTTTTGGTCAGTAGCTCCCCAGCTCCGCCCATCCATCTATCCGTCCACCTCTTGTTTCAAATGGGATACCTAGTTCCTTTCTCTTCCTCCAGAGCTATATAACCAAAAAAATTAAAATGTTAGCCTATCTAGAGAGCAATTCTAGCCTGAATTGTCTTTTTGGCTGTCTAACTGTGGCTGTCCTGGTTCCTTGACCTCTTTTCATTAATCATTGAAGAAAAAGGCTAACTAATTCCGGGTACCCGAAATTCAGGAAAGGAGCCCGGTTCCCAATTGCTGTTTCCTGTCCCTTCTTCCTCTCTCCCTCCTCGCTCTCCCATCCATCTCTTGAATGATCAATTTTATTCCCACCACTGTGTCCAAGGCCCCCGAATTCCAAATATTTTGTGTCTTCTTCTCTTCCCCTTCACCATATGAGGAAGGACAGAGTCCAAAGCTCCCTCGACCCCCGGCTCCTTATGCCATCCAGGGCGGATGCCATGTGAGTGTATCCGGTATTTTAAGCTCTCCAGGTCTCTTTCTAGGGGTGTTGCTCTTTTTAGACCCTGAAATACGATGTAAAAATAAAAAAAGTACCTATTTGACGTCTAAAATAGGAGTTTCCTGTCGTTTTACCTGATTCGTCTTCTCCAAACTTTAAATCTCCCGCTAGGCGCGCCATCTTAATTTCAAATTTTAAAAATTAGTACGTCTTATACAGTTTTTCATGCTCTATCGAATTTTATACAAAATTATGGATATAATCTCATTCCATAATGGATGAAAAGCAATAATTAGGCGCGCTACAGTACTCCTGAGCGCGCCTGCGCATCTAACCTCCTCTCTTTTTATTCATCTCCCCCCTCATTTCTTCTTTATGTATGTGTTCTTCTATCCGTTTTTCGTCATTCTTAATGAGCTAAATAAGGATGTAGCCAGGCAGAAAACAATGAATTTAAAATTGCCGAAATACGATCTGTTTCCTCTGGTTGGAGAATGTTTTCCCCCCGTTCGGCTTCCGGTGTTCTTTGTCCCTTTTTGGGCTACTTGTAAAGGTAGTTTGATCTTATCTAGCCTTATTTTTCGTTTTCCACCTTAATTTCCCGACCTTTCTGACTCTTTTAAAATTGTATTTTCCTTCCCAAAAATAGGTGGATAGACATATGTTTTCTGCTTCCCCCTACAGCTTCTATGAGATTAGTCTCATCACGACGGGCTCATCCCGGCTGCCTCCTCATGAGAGAGATGAGGGCAGAGGTTAAGAAAAACAAGAAGAGAAGAGAAATAAAAGCAGCAGCCTAAGCCCTAAATACACTGAGAGAGACATTAAGAAAACAATCCGTCTTCTTCCGTCATCCTCTCTTCAATCAAGAAATCCCGTCATTTCTCCGGCAATCTCTACCTATTTGAATATTTTACCTCTATTCCGTGGCTCGGTCCCGATCCTTAAAGTTCTGCACCCGTAAAGTCTCGGCAAAACAAAGATATAAAGGCGACAGAGTTTTGTTACAGTTTTGAATCCTCCTGCCGAGACTTTACGGGTGCAGGGAAAAGGACTACCGAGAGCCGAGCCGATTCCACCAGTCTGGAGAGTCATAGACATTTTTGAAGATATTTATAGCCCCCTCTTTAAATATTCCTTTTTCTTCTCCCACCTTCTCTGTCCCAATCTTAGACTCCCTCCTTTTTAATGGAAAAAAGATCGGACGCGATGAATGCGAGAGAGAAGGGCAGTTCAGGGTAAACTGCCTCCCTCCGTCTCTTGGGGGGTTCTTTTAAAATCTCTACGAAGAAAATGGGCCGAGATAGACTCTGTAGATAATTAGAGAAAGAGAGAGAGAGAGACCTTTTTTCTCCCCTTCTTTTAGAGATCTCATTAGAACTAGACTGGGGAATCAGGGAGAAGGGAATTCTGCAAATGGCGTTGTTTTTATTTATATTTTCTGAGAATTTTTAAGCCGAGAGAGATAATAGGGAGAGGCGTAATAATAAATGGTTCTATGAAATCTCGACGGCCGGCGTTGTTTAGCCCCTGCAACTGGTGGGATCGGGAAAGGTTCAGAGAGCGATTTCTCCAGTCTTCAAGAGAGAACTTCCCTTCCATTTTGATCCTGGCTCTTAAGTTTAAGGCGTTTACCTCGTAATGACCTTCAAAAAAAGTATGAAATTTTGGGTTAAAAAAAGTGAAAAAGTATTGAAAATAAAAGCAAAAAGCTTACGACACCCGGGATTCCCAAGCCGTCTCCGATCCAAGTACTAACCGGGCCCAACGTTGCTTGACTTGCCAGATCGGACGGGATGGCGTACTTTCAACGTGGTATGGCCGTAAGCGAGTGCCTGTCCTTTTCGCGCAGTGAAGTTCCCCTTCTTTCCTTTTTCCTCTCTTCTTCATGAGTTTTGGTTGAAAAGATCTCGATTTTCGTTCCCTTTGCCCCCTTTTCTCTTGATTTATAGGTTCCCCCACCTTCCTTCCACATGACTGAATAAAATACTTAGATTGGGGGAGAGAGCTTATCCGCACCTCGTTCGCTCTCTCCTCCCTTTCCTCTCCTGCTCTTGCTAATCTTCTGAGCTTTTTGGACGGGTTGCCAATCAAAAAAGGAGGCTAATCGTCGGCTAGAAGTAGCTAGCAGGGAAAAGGAGAGAGACTATGACTCACCATTCCTCATTTTTCAGAATTATCTAGTCTAATCCCACTTACAGTACCCTTTTCCTCCTTTCCTGGGTCAAATTTCTCGGTTGATTTTTCTGACGATCATTATTACTGCCATCAGACCATTTGTTGGTGGTTTCCGTTCCAAAGTTCAGGGCATGGAAAGTTTGGCTGTTTAACTGTGGCTGTTCGCTGTCTAACTGTGGCTCTACAGCTTCTGGACTTCGTGGCCCTTGTTTTCCCCTATTGGTCTGCTCCCTGCAGTCTTCTTTTATCCTCTCTTGACCCTCATTATTACCGCCATTTTATGGCTACTAATCATCTTGCAAACTTCTTCTTCTCTAAAAGTCATTTGGAAAACAGACACATCACTAACGAGAGACGGGAGGAGAGGGGGGACGAGGTCATGCGCTTGACTTCTTCTCCTCTTCCCCTCCCTTTTTTGCAAACCTACGTACATTCTCTCACAGCTGACCATCGATGAAGGCTATGTGCGGTGGACGGCGCCGCCGCCGGTGGGCGGCTGTCTAAAAAAGGCGCCAGATTCCGGCGGGCAGGGGATCGCAGACATCTTTTGAGGGGAAAGGTTGTAAGGATCCTGGAAATGAACCTGTTTTTGTCTAGCTGTCTAACTGTGGCTCTCCCTAGAGCTTGGTTTTCTGCCCAAACCGTGAAAATTCCTAGTTTACCCCTTTTCCGGCCTTTCTGCTCTCGATTTTCCTTCATAAAAATGTCTAACTGTCTAACTGTGGCCTTATTTTGTCAAAAGCTGTCTAGTTGTGGCTATTTTTCGAGGAAGCGATACTTCTCTGGCCGAGAAGGGGCTGTGTTCGCTTACGGCCATACCACGTTGAAAGTACGCCATCCCGTCCGATCTGGCAAGTCAAGCAACGTTGGGCCCGGTTAGTACTTGGATCGGAGACGGCTTGGGAATCCCGGGTGTCGTAAGCTTTTTGCTATCGTATCTTGTTTTTAATTTTTTTTTCTTCCCTAAACGAGGCCAATTTCAGCTTCTAGATGTTATTGGCTCCCTTTATTTTTTACTGTCTGTCCAAAAAACGTTGTTTAACACTGACTCCACTCTCTCTCTGGGGATCTGGGGTCCATCTCCTTGATGAGGAAGTTTTTCACTGATTCCTTGTTTTTGACAATTGTAAATTGTCTATCTGTGGCTCTCTTCCCACGCCCATTGAGCTGTTATTTTCTCACGAAATCTTCTCATATTATCGCTTCCTTCGTTTGTTTATGATCTCATTGCAGGCCACACACATGTTGTCCCCCCTCGGCGTCCAGCCACCCCCCAAAATCTTCCCAAAAAATGTCCAATATTCTTGTTTAATTTGCCCTGTTTTCCTCTCCAAAAATGTGTCCTCTGCTCCTCTCCTTCTGTTTATATATTCTTCCAAAAACCCTCCCCCACCGGCGTCATATTCTGATTTGTTGATCTGCTTTCCAGGCGAGACCCTCCTCGCCTTCATTAAAGGAATTCGAGTAGAGTTTTTTCCTCATTTTCTTCTTCTCCGAATCCTTCATCACCCGCTCTTCTCGCCCAACATCAAAGGTATCAAATTTGCAAAATGAGATTTCCCCCGACCTTCCGTCACTTTGGTAAACAAAATTTGAACCTTGTTTACCGCGCAAAACGTTGAAATTGTGATATTTTCAAACATTACTGTAGTTTAAAGGAACTGTCAGGGACCTAAAACAACTTGGGCGTAAAAAATTCGCCTTTTTTTCCTGATCACGATGGTATATTTATTTTTGCATATGGACGCCTGTATCATGAGAAAAATACACATTTATGATCAAAATCTGATCGAAAAACTGTCGAAAGCGAAAAAATGATCATGATCGTTGTAGTGCCTTTTATGCGTCCCGCAACGATCATGATCACCAGATTAGCGACCTTTGGCGGGAAAATCCCCATTTTGAACAGATAGCCGTTTTTCCGTCTTGTTGTTTTTTTTCGATTTTTGTGTACATTTTGCTCATTTTTTTGTACTGATTATGTTACTATACTCTTTTTGCATTCTAGTATTGCATAACAATATGAATTGATAATATAGAAGCAGCAACAGATGTACATATGCATTGCTTTCTCTGTAATTTTGTTTTTTGTTCATATTATTCATCCTTTTATTATTATCAGTGTTCTTATTTATAACGTGCTTTTTTTCAGGCTGTCGGATGAGAGAAGAAAGCAGACCGCGTTATCCTCCGCGGAATATAAATGGAGATGGGAGCCGCGATCTCACGCGGGATAAAAATATGAATGACCGAAGACAAGATGTTTAGAGCTTACCCAGCTCTCTAAAATATAAGGGTAGAAACAGCTTCGCCGGCTGTATAAATTATACGCGCGTAACAGCTTACCCAGCTGTAAAAACATAGGGCTGTATAATACAAGGCTAGTATATTTTTTTTCTAATTTGTATTGTAAATTTATTCTTGCCCAAGTGTGTGTAGATCATAAATTCATATGGGGGAACCTCTGCGCAAAATTTTTTGCTGATCAAATAGTTTATTGTAAACAAGATAAAAAGAACGTCATATCAAAACTCTAATGATCACTTTCATAGCAATCAGAGTCTGAGCTGCTATCCTCGGCTGTGGGCACTTGCACTGCTGTTTGCGTATTTCTTCTCTCCCTGTCAGCCACACGAATCGTTTTGAAGTTGACATAAAAATCTAGAGCACGTTTCATAATGTCCCTTTTGAAAGAGAGGCTTGGGGGAGGCCAAGTGAATGTAGTAATGTATCTGGACTGAGCCCTGCTCCATCTCGTGATTCGCCGCAAAGGCTTTTCTTCATGTACTGTAATAATTTCATGACGGTGAAAGTTATGGTCGAGTATAGCGACTTTCATTCGAAGAATGCTCCATAACTTTGTGCTACAAGATTTTTGATAAAGACGCGAAGCTAACTAACTAAAATGCATTTTTGGGGAGGTACACAGTTAATATTTTTGCATGTAAACTTTCCAAAGCTGAAGTGGTGTGCTCTGATGAGTATCGACGCACGCTTTTCATGAATTTCGGTTCGTAGAGAATATCGACCAACTTCTAAAATTCTTTTTTCTAAAATTTACAAATTTTTACGTCAATTGCATTTTCATCCGTGACAGGATTTAATTTCTCAGATCCAGGGGGATGGTATTCATGCCCGCATCTTTCAATTTTAGAAAAATAGCCATCGAATTCATGTTTGCCTGTAGTTCAAAGGATAACTTTATATATCAGAATACCTTGCAGATGCAGAACAGTGCTTTTTATCTTCTCCAAAGCAAGGTCTTTATCTGAGCCTGCGCTTTTGATGGAGTGATAAATCCATTGGCAAATCCCTGTCCAGAGTTTTTTTAATTTCTGATACTGGGGCAGTTTCAAGATCTGATTATAACTATTACAATATTTCAAAAAGGCGTTCTTTGGCATTGTTTTTTGAAAAATTACGAAGACAATGCCACAGGTCGGTAGTGTGGGCAACTTTTGGATATTGATTCCGTGAGTGAAGAAGAAGGGAGGCATTAGAATCGGTCGTGATTTCTTTCATAACAATATCACAGTTATGACAAATAGTAGAAACAACGACAGTATTGCCTGAAGCATGGACTTTTGTTGCCTGTGTCATGCTGGTGCAGATGTCGCACCCTGGAAAGTTGTTGCTTCATTTTCTTCCCTACTTTGGCTTATCAGTAATTCCTGCAGCTGTTCTTTAGACACCAAAAAGTATTCGGTATTTCCAACATTCCATTCAACTTTATTTTCATTTATTTCATTGTTTTCAGTTGTTAGAGTTGCTAAAGATGGAGCATATGATATCTAAACATAATCATTTTTACGAAAACAATATTCTAACATCATATTTGGCTTGTTTTGGTGTAGGGGGCTCGCAGGGGTCCTCTTCCACTTGAAGGCTAGGGGAAAATACACCAGTATTGTTTATTTCTTTTGGCTTCTCGCCTAAGCAGAGGTGTTTCTGACAGACAAACATGCTGTAGTGCTCCTTTATATTGCACATATCCTCAAATGCATTCCAGTTCAGCATGGCAGCATACTTTCTTGCTTTGTCTAGACTTCGGGGGAGTCTAGTCAACTTTTCATCGTTTTTTCCGCAATATGCACAGAACGGCATTCTGAATCTTGTATCAAGTAAAGGGGGAGAGACAAGAAGTATTGGCAAACAGATTATTCAACAATATCATAATTTTTTTTCAGGAGGATCCACTGCAACCTCGAAAGAAGACTTCCTTGATTTTATTCTTTGAAACACTGTATTGTTAATTTTTAGCGTAAAGAATTGAATAAAAGAATATTTATATTTTGTAAATAATTGAAGAATGAGCAATGGTACGCATAAGTTAATAATACATTTATGAGGTACACAAAGAAATAACCAAAAACTGTCAAAAGTTGACAAGTTGTTGCGAGAAAAATTAGAAAATTAGCATAATCTTTTGATCCGCTTATCTCTAGCTGGTAGGTCCCTGATAGTTCCTTTAAAGGTCTAATTACTGAAAAAATTGGAGAAATTGACCTTTAGACCCGGCTAGACTTCTCCCTGTTTATAAGGAGAGATTTGCATTTTTCACTTCCTTGCGCCCTCGCCTAGATGACTTCAGTTTGCTGAGAAAATTAACCCGGAAGTGGGTTTTTCTCTCTCTAATTTTATGGAGATTACGGTAGTTTTATAAAAATAAGCCTGAAAGGGGAAAATTAGCTCGTCTTCATGGGATAAATTGGCCCGCTAATCAGCACCTATTCTGCCACCTTCTCTTCCCATTTTTCATCATTTTTAGTCCAATTTTAAACAGATTTTCATCTGGATACTGTAGCCAACAATATTCTAACTATTATTATAAAAAAGAATACGGTAGATTTTACAAAATATGGCGATAGTCCTGGAGTCCGCACACTCGCGCCTGCCCACGTTTTCAAAATTCATTTCAAACTGCCTTTTATCAATTTTTTTCGGGGTACTGTAAATTAATAATTTCATGAGTATTTTAAGAAAATAATTACGGTAATTTCTGCAAAAAAATGTGCTGAAATTTCGGCAGAGGAGGTGATTTCCTTTGCAGATTCTCTGCTCTGCCCACCGCCCTCTGTTAATCATCCGCCCCCCGGCGTTCATCATCCAAACATTATGCAAATGGAGACGAGAGAAAGAGAGGGGGGCGGCTCTCGCGTAAGTCCCAGATGATGTGCAAATGTCCGTCCTGATGTGGCTAATTTCCTCTGGAGGCAGAGGAGAGAGGAGACGGGAGGGTTGATGGCTATTCCTCGTTGATCTCACGTCCCCTCCCCAGGCCGGTTCCTTCCCTTGTAATCGTCTTTCTGTTTTTCTGCCTTCTGTCTTAATTACTGATGAACATAACGAAGTTTTTGAGGAAAAACATTTTAACTAAAAACAGAAGTAACGACTTTGGGTAGTCGGCAGTTACTTCTGGGCTTTATGTCGTCTCCTATGGAACCCGTCTCTCGCTGCCGAAATTTTCCGCCATTTTACGAGACGCAAATCTTTTTTCTCTTGTGGGGCACACGTTCCGGGATCACCCCATCCTTCTATCTCATCCTAATCTTGGATAAATACTCCTAGAATGTGCATTATCCCTTCCAAGGGATGGGAGATATCCCCAGCACCCCATAAAAGAGATTATTTTAAAGGAAACCAGGAAAAAACTACATAATACTGCTAAAAATAGTGAAAAATGGCTTTAATTGAAAGAAATGAGGCCGAAAATACGGTAGAAGAACAAAAGGAAAAAGCTTACGACACCCGGGATTCCCAAGCCGTCTCCGATCCAAGTACTAACCGGGCCCAACGTTGCTTGACTTGCCAGATCGGACGGGATGGCGTACTTTCAACGTGGTATGGCCGTAAGCGGGTGCTACTCCTTTTTCCGCGTAGACGTTCTCCCATCCCGCAGTAATCTTCGATCGTTCCTGACCATTTTTTGATTCTTATCCCCATTGAAAATTCTTTTCAATGGTGTATGTGTCATCCCCCCTACCCTCCTGACCATCTGATTGCTTTCTTTAATTTTTGAACCTTTCAATCTCCCGCCCTTCTCCTTACAACATCTTTTACTACTCTTCTGCTCTTTTTCGCTCTCTTCCCAAATTTCAAATGTCAATGTATCAAAAACCATCCTCCTCTCCCCCTTGGCTCAGCTCTGTTCCATTGTCAAATATAGCAGGTGTCTGGTTTTTACACACACACGCACACATATAGCCCCTCTCCTCTATTCCTTTCTCTCTCTATTTGGCCGCTCATTTTCCAACTTTTTCTCTCCGATATGTGATCAAAATTCACTGTTAATTTTTACTAGAACCGGGGGGTAAAAATAGCACCTATGCCCCAGCCCCATTGATGTTAGTCAAACCGTTAAAATTGCCCATCAGGTCACCGAAGAGAGAGAAAAAAAGACAGAAGTCAGTCACTCGTAAGCGAACAAAGACTACGTCTCTCCACTTGTCTCGAACCATTTTCCGCTCTGATTTTTCCCTTCTTCCACGAAAAACGGTGGCCTACTGTATATTTCCGCTTTCCTGCACCCGTAAAGTCTCGGCAGGAGGATCATCTTTATTCAAAACTGTTACAAAACTGTCTCGCTTTTATATCTTTGTCTTGCCGAGACTTTACGGGTGCAGGGAATCGGGCTATCGAGAACCGAGCCCAGATTCTATGACTGTTCCCATTTTGACCCCTACTAGGCCCTGATTCAGGGGCCTTTTAACCAAATTAAGCCAAAAAGAGAAGTTGCTCCCCATTTTGGTATAAAATAACCCCATACTTCAATAAATAATTTAGCCTCCGGTCCCTTTCCATATTCCGGGTTCATGATGATCCCCAATTTCCGTTTCCTGATGCCACTGATATGTCTCTTCCGGTCTCTTCCTAACTCCCGCCTGCCCACCGAGTCTCATAACCTCATAACCAGCAGATGGTTACTTTTTGTTCCTGGGCATTGGATGGACTTGAGAGCTTGAGAACCTAAGTGGTCTGGGCCAATAATTGCCCGTTTTTTGAGGAGAAAATATTAACCAGCGGTCCTTTTGAGCTATTCGGTAGGATAAAAGGACCCAGTAGAGATTCAATTTATTCTAGGAACCTCAATTCTGACTCACTACTGCCTAAATTCCATTCCTGGCCTCAAAAAATTCAGTTTTTTCTACAATTCTTCAAAAAAACGTCTCCTTTTTGATGAATCACAGTTGGACAGCGACAGTTCGCCACAGTTAGACAACCAAGTTCTTGCCAGAGCCAAAGAGCCACAGTTAGACAGTTCTACTCGCCCACGGCCCAGAAATGGTCCCAACTGGAAATATTTGGCTATATTTCTGGCCATATTTCCCCACAAATCTGTTCATTTCTTTTTTCCTTTTTATTGCATTTTCTTGCAAATGTTGCTCCCGCCCTCTCGTCGCCGCAGCAGATAATCAAATCATCGTTTATGATTAATATCATACGTCTCTCTGTTTCCGATCTGCTTTTTTTGCCGCTTTCAATCTAAAAAATGGTGAGCGGGGAGAAAAAGCCGGATCAAAATCCCGCTCTTCCATAGTAATACCCGTCTTTTTTCGCCTAATCTCGAGCCGGATCTGAACGATGATGCCTTTTTGTGTCCATTTTCAATTTTCTCTCCTCTGCCGACAAATTGCCGACACCAAAAGCGACAAATGACTCCTTTGATGAGAGGATATCGGCCGTTCTTCGCCATTTTTCAGCCGGGAAATGGCTCTATTATGGGACTGGAGCGTATTTTTCACTTCCCTTTGCCCTTCTGAAGGTCTCAAGTGGAAAATAATACAGTACTAATCGTCTCAAGATCCATTGAAGTCGGGTTACCCCAAAAATAAGCCAAAAATCAAATTTTATGCGTTCTTTCGTTTTTTCCGTTTATTTTCTTCTCCAATTGGTGAAATTGGCTAAATTTTGGTCTGAAACGCTTTGCTTCCGCCCTTCCGCCCACCGATAAGTCCACTAATTACCTTCATTTCCCTTCTCCTCTCTCTTTTTCCCCTTCCGTGTCTTTTCTTTTCCTTGCGTGCTGCGTCCTCCCATTGTCTTGCCCCCGTTCTTTATCATTTACCCCCTCTGAAAAATATATAAATGAGTCACGTTATAGCAGACAAAAACATCTTCTTACCTCGAGAGATAAAGGGTATAAAAATACTGAACAATAGAAAGTGTGGGAAGGAGGAAGCAGGAACGCAAAACACTGGCTACTGTTCACTTCTCACGGCCCCCTATAATATTTGTTGCAGCTATTTTTCTGCTGCAAACCATTACACAACCTGAGGAAGAGTCTGGATTTTTATGTTCATCAAAAATAGTTCGTTTAGCATCAAACTATTCAGCACAAGAGGCTCCAAATGATGAACGAACTTCTTCACCACTTGACCATCCGAATTTATGATTTGAGACAGCGCGAAAGAGCGGTTTTTGTATTTTATTCGTTTTTATATTGGAGTATAAACTCCAGCACATTGTGGGAAGGTAAAGATGGGCAGTGGGCAGTATTTGACCCTCAAGGAAGCGATACCACAGAAGGGGAGGCCCAGGGACTCGGATCGGTACAGTCCGATCCACTGCACCCGTAAAGTCTCGGCAGTAGGTTCGCCTTTATTCAAAACTGTTACAAAACTGTCTCGTCTTTATACTTTTGCCTTGACGAGACTTTACGGGTGCAGGGGATCGGACACCGAGCTCAGAAACTCAAGTCTGGCGCTGTCTGAAATCCGTTTTGCCGAAAAATGTCCAAAACTCGCTATATAATGAAGCTTTCCTATCTCTAATGCCCCAACTTTTTTTTCTCCGTTCCTTCCTTCCCATATCTCGCTCACTTACTCGCAAACCAGCCAGCTCATGATTCTATGACGTTGATGTGAATACTTCATGACATCTCGAGGTTCCCCGTCCTTCCTCTTTCTCTCCCTTAAAATGGCTGCCCAACTTCATTTCCGGGGGTTTGACCCTGACCGGAGTAATCCGTCTTCCAATTTCTCTCTTTCCCTCGACCAAAAACAATGTTTACACTCTTCTCCACCAGACGGAAGTTCATTTCCTTCCAACTGGGGTCCAGCTCCTCCTGCTCTCACTGTTTAGCCCATTTATACTCCCTTTCAGGTCCTAAAACGATCCCTTTCTCGGAAAAATCATGTATTCTTCTTGTTAGAGGGACATGTTTTTCCTCCTCTCTTTCTCCTGCGAGGGGGAGGAAGAAACAGAAGAAGGAAGGCTTGTAGCAGTAGGTCGGACACTAATTGGATGTGTTGTTTTCACACTGTTATTTGACTTGGGCCACCCGTCTCCTCTTTTCTCCTTTAGGCAAAATACAATTATATTGGGCTTGGCTTTGAAAGCAATTTAAACAACAACAAGAAGAAGTACTGTAGTCTATTTCAACACTTTTGAACTTGGCGCGCTTGACGCCGCTGCCTCCACGTTAAAGCCTTGTAGGGTCCCACCACGATAACCGATTAAACTGAAATTGCACACTTTTGTAGAGCAGAACGTCCTCTATCTGATACTGTAATCCAAAAAATTATAGCCATAAAAATTTGAATTTCTGAAGGTCTTTCAAAGATGGTACCATTTTCGGAGTCCATCCGTCCGAAATCTCGTTTCCCCCATCCCACGTGGATGATAGAGATCTTGCCGATTAAACGGTAAACAGTTTGAGCTCTTCTTCAAGTCAATAGGTCAATACAACGGCCAAAGTCAAGAGTCATCCACTTGAAAAGTTGAGAATTTCACCGCCAGCTGTGAATTTCCCACCCGCTGCAGGAATAGTTCGTTCAATTTTTGACTACATTTCTGCTAATTCCTGTTAATTCCACTTTTTTAATCTACATACTTTTACAAACAAAAACCGCCTTCTCCGGGTTACGGTAGCTTTGAATTTACGGACGAGAACTTCTTGAACCTTCCACTTGATTCCTAGTCCTTTTTGTGCTCTGTTTTTCATATTCTCTCGCCTCCAATGCCTGCCTAATTCGCTTCTAATCCTCCTTCAAGTGTACCTGACGTAGATGATCCGATTTGTTACATTGCTCCTGCCGCCTAGAAGGACAACCAGGGGGAGATAATAAAGGGGAGTAGGCCGTCATCATGTACACACTGTGTGTAGTACACAGATTTGCTTATTCATCTCTTTTTATATTAACAAAATAACCTCTAAAATATGGAGAAAACACAGTATTATAATCGAGATAAAAGGCGCAGTCAGGAGATCATCGAATCCTCTCTGAATGACTGTTCCCTTTTTCGCTTCGAGAGCAAAAATTTGAAAAATAAGGAACGGTTGATTCTGACCAGACTAAAAGGTCCTGAAAAGCGGTTATTTCCTATTAGAAATGCACCATAAATCGAGAGGATGCTATAGACCAGTCCGTCCTTCTTAATTTCCTTTTAGAAACCCTAATTTTCACCAAAAAAATGGGAATTCCAAGGATTCTAGGTCGAATTTTTGATTACGGATTAATTTCTGGGTTAATATAGTCAGAACCTCTTCGCTACGGGACCTGGAAGCTTTTAAACCTGGCCCCATGGCGGAGACGCACCGCCAAATTTGAATCCGTGGAATATCGTTTGGAAATGGATTATATTATTCTGTAGGGAGTCTCTAATCCCAGTAAATAGGTCTCAAAACGACTAGACAGTCCATTTTCTGGTTAGAAGAGTCTGGGGGCCATTTCTCGGCTTCTTCCTTCTCCTAGACCCGTTGGCGGTTCTTTGAAAGGCCCCCGGCCTCGCATATGACAGAGCCAGCCCAAAAAAGTAGAAGTTATGAAGCGCATTCGAACGAAAGAATGCCTTCCGCCGGCGGCGTCGGCTGCCCCAGCGGCCTTCACAACGGAGGAGTCATTACCCATTCGAGTGGGAGAGCTCTCGCTCTCCCTCTTTTCTTCTCTCCCGATTTGGTTCTCGACTTCTTTTTTTCCTTTTTTAGAAGAGCCGGAGAGAAGAGAACATTGTTCCCTACATCACATCCTGAATATTCTACGATCCCGAGTATTGTTTCTCCTACCCGGCTGCAAAAAATGATACAGCGGACCTTGCTCATTAACTTCTTATTCAAGAACCGGCCTTATTCATCGCCCTTTTGATATTTTTGAACTATTTTCAACGGCTAAAATGTTCACTTCAGTCAAAAAGAAGGGGAAACAACACGGTTTACATCTTGTTTATCCCAGGCGAAAAGACTAATCCTCCATTATTTGGAAGACTCCCTCTCTAAACCTTGGCCCCTCCTTCATTTCACTGTTATTTTGGCTAATTTTAGCCCTTTTTCTTTTGGGCAAATTACCGTAATGTGTAGATAATTGTCCCAATTCTTGAGAGAAAGTCTTGGAAACAGAAAGAAGGAGAATGTTGAAAAGGTAGGCTCATTTGACTAGAAATATTGAAGTACAGTACTCTTTCGGCAGTTTCGTGGATTTTTCAGGACCTTCCCTAGAAAAATAAGGTTTCATGGGAGAAAAAGCTGTCCGTTCCCCGATTACGGTAGACAACTTTTTGAAGCCCCAAAACTGTTTATAAGCTATCTTTTTTTTTATAGGCACCTTTTAACAGCCGCCACATTGACCTTGGTCCCCGGACAAACAAAAAATATGGGAATTACCGTATCGTTGAGAACTTTTTTAGTGTTATTTTATTAATATCCTTCCCAAAAAAAATGTTCGCATGATATAAATGGTCGCTTTATTGCTTTTAAATTACCGTAATCCATTATTTGAAGCCCGTTATCTGATAAAAAACCCGTGAGATCATCCCAGGTACTATTCTTTAAAAATATAAGGGTTACTGTAGTTTTGCAGACCTCTCATTTTTAAACCCTATCGTTTGAAAAATTGTATGGATATCATCGTTTTTTCCTGCAAAAGAGAAGTCACTGGAGCCAAAAATCTTTATTGCACCTGACCTTTCCCGGCTGCGGCCGTCGTGTGGGTTAGCCTCTGCTCCCCGCAATGCCCCCCTTCCCGTTATGTTTGTGTGTGTGTGACGACTTGCAGCCTTCAAAATCTAGTGGTCTTAAATTTTTTAAACCAGGAAGATAAACACGACGAGGAAGAGAGTCTGAAGTTCGTCTCCAGCGGTGTCTATCCCCCCTTCCTCTTTTTATTTTGTTCCGTTGCCCTCGTCTCCAAGATGGCTAATATCCCGCCACGAATTGGACATGTACCCTTCTCTTCCTGCCCTCTGTCTCCTCTCAGGAGTCCTGAGTGTTTCTGTGTCCAAAAATATCTAATCTATTTCCCCTCTGCTCCTTTTTGTCCCCTCGTCGATCTCTAGCTAATATTAGCCTCATTATTTCCAGGTTCCTGGTTCCTCTCTCTCTCCGGCTGACTCCCCACGGCGGCTATTCTGATTTGATTCTTGGCCCCCGTCGCCGTTCTCATTGTTTATCCCTGCACCCACCCCCCACGCTAGGTTGTGTCCTGCTTTTTTTTGCTGCTGACAGGGAAGGAGCAGCCGAGAACGTGAGGTCGAGCAGCTTTCCCATCCTTGAGAATTTCATATTTTGATCATTAGGCGGAGGGCGGGACGGGCTATTCCCAGTATCCCACCCATTATATTACCTGGGATTAAACTCGGCCTCCATCCTGGGCTATTCACATTTCTAAATTGTGAATTTGTCCATAGGAAAATTTGGGAATCCGCCAGTTTCTGGGGGGTACAAGTCTCAAACCTCGGGCGGGGGGAAGGACTACTAGAACTCTCCCTGGAAGTTTTGACTCACCACCCCCAACTAGGGGAATCTATTCAGGCGGATAGGGACTTCCTTCTAGGAATTCTAGACGGGGGAAGGATAAATTTAACCATTAGGCAGCCACCCCCACAGTTTTGAGATCCAGAATTACCCTCCGATACGGGGCAGAGAACAGCTTCGCCCGGTCTTCGATTATCCAATCCCCTGCACCCGTAAAGTCTCGGCAGGAGGATCATCTTTATTCAAAACAGTTACAAAACTCTGCCCCCTTTATATCTTTGTGTTGCCGAGACTTTACGGGTGCGGGGGATCGGACTATCGAGGGCCGAACCGCTTGCTCTCCCCAGTCCCCCAAATCTCCTTCTTCCCTCCTTTTCCATGTTCTTTTTCTCCTCTTCTTTTTCCCTTTATTTTAAGCTCCAATCCTGGATATCAAAACAAAGTTACTCTCTTTCAGAAAAGACAATGGACAATGACGGAGAAGAATACGCTGGTTGGAGCGTCATCGAAAGGGGAATGCCGCTTCAGGTAAGCAACAATCCTTTCACTCTTTTTGGTTTATTTCGGGTCTTCTCCTCGGTTAAAATAATGATATTAATCAAGAGGAATCAGTGGGATCGGTCTCCCCGTTCCCCTGTCTCAATTGGTTCCAATTTCGACGGGGGGTGATGATCCCTTCCGCCTCTGGCCCTCCTCCACATTCATTAACAGCCCTCTTCCGATCTTTTGCCCCCCCCCCCCCCCCCAGTCTTTTCTCCGCTTTTTTACCTTTCAGTTAATAGTCTTGCACCTCTCTTTTGGAAGTAGCGAGGATTGAGGTGCAAACACACACTTCCTCCCTCCCTCCTACCTCACTCGCCCCCTTCTCCCCCCCTCCCCCTCCCCCTCCCCCTGTCCAAAATAATTTCATATCCTCCTCGGGATGATTTGATTATCCAGAGGACAGGTTTGCCATCCGGAAAAAAATGTGAACCTTGGCAGCAGCGGCATAAGATCTCCTCCCCTGCCGTTTTTCTAGATCAGTGGGCATTTCACACCGTTTAGACCGGGGGCCACGTGCTGCCACATGGCTGCAGGGAAACGGGAAAAGGTTTTTCAAAAAACAAAATGATGTCAAAGGGATTTAAAGGGGGGTTTAGGGGTTCCAGACTGAAAAACAGTCTTCTAATGGCTTGTTAGCCGTAATTCTTTGGAAAATCGCAAAATCCTGGTCCCTAGGCACTTTTCTCCCTCTAAAACGCACTAAATAAGTCCCGGCCGCATTTTATACGATAAAATAAGTTTCGCGACAGTTTTGATGAATATTTTAATGGAAAATGTTCCTTTTAGTACTTGTTATTTGGTCTTTTATTTGGTAATCTCCGTTTCAAGACCTTATTTCTCCTGGAAAATGACCTGGATCCACTTTTAATTCCAAGAAGGCTTAAAAACAAGGACCTACCATTTTAAAGGTTCCAATTGCCCGCGCTTTTGAAAATTCGTACTATAAATCCTATAGTAACCTTACCAGCTCCCTATCAGACCCTGCAAACCGTTTTGCCTCTCGTCTTGGGGTCAGAAACAGTCGTCCCGGTCTCCCCCTACCCCCTGAAAAGTGGCCCTAATAATCCAATTCTTCTTCATTACACGTGTCTCGCCGCCTTTCCCCCTTACCCTGTCTCTTTCTCTTCCCGCCAGCTTTAACTTAACCAAGATCTTACATCTCTGGTCACTTCAGTGCAGTGGATGTTCTTTTCTTACTGTAGCTTCCAATTAAACGACCCTAAGACGGTTAAACAAGGCCAATTTTCTACCTTCAGCGTATTTATAGTTATTCTGTTCCATTTTCCTTGCCCCTCTCGTTTTTCCCTAGAAAATCGGCTATTTTAGAAGGAAATAAAGGCGGCGAATGGAATTAAGAATGGTAAGTTTGTCGTCTGCCCGGCCGGGTATTATTCTCCAGTTGTTTCTGTTTTATTCAATAGTATCTGCCTCGTTTCCTTGTTGACCCTCTTCTCTGTTTCACGGCTGGGCCAGCCTACTAGAATACCTTATATTCTGGGGGGTTTATGCACACACACAGGGAGAGAAAGGAGGAAAGACGCGCGTAGGGAGGAAAACAACTAGAAATAGAAGAAGAGAAGGCAAAGAAGGGGAAAAGTACACCCAACACACTAAAAATTAGGGGAACAAATATGGTGGGAACCGAATCCGGGCCAGTAAGGCGCAATTTCGGGGGAAGCGTGCCGTCTTTGCACTTTTCGGGTGCAATAGGTCTATAATCTTTGGCATACTGTAATTGGTATATTGGGGATATTGCACCGAAGAAGCGCAAAGGAGCACGCGAAATGCGCCATACTGTCCCGGATACGGGTCTTAACGGGAAATAAGGGAAAAAAACCAAATAATGAGTAGTTTTCAGGGCTACCGTACCTACGTGGCGTTTACCTATATGGGATTTAATATCGTTGGATTTATTGTGAATTTCTGGGTACTGTATGTGATATCGCCGCTATTATTCGCCCCAAGTGTTAAAGTACCAAAAAGTATACTTTTCTTCATATTTGCCTTATGTGTCGGAGATTTAACAACCATGATTGGTAAGTCGCCTTTTCATTAAATTATGATACCGTAACCTCAATTTTATTAATTTTAATTCTTTTCAGCAATGCTTCTCCTTATAATTGAGCTAGTTCTCGGCACTTGGAAATTCTCCTACACGATTTGTACCTCTTATTTAATTTTCGACTCCATGAACAAGTAAAACTTCCCTTTGGGACCCAAATTAATCTAAATTTTCAGATTTATCGCCCCAATAATTGTCTTTTTAATTAGTCGAACCTGTTACGCGACGGTTTGTCTAAATAAACGGGCAGGAGAACGAGCAGCCAGCCTGAAACACGCGATGGTCCAATTGGGAGTGGCATTGGGCTTTGTCATGCTGCTTTTATCGCCAGTTTTCGCCTACTCACAGGTATACTGTAGCCTTGAAATTAATAAATTCAAAATCTTTAGGTCTTCACCTTTTATTTGAATCCAAATTCCACCACTCAAGAGGTTTCCGTTGTCAGGAAATGCTGCTTTTTGCCGCCACAGGGTGAGTTTTCAAAATTGTGCCTTCTCGCCATTTTATATTGATCAAAATTTAATTTTCTTTTGTTGTTTGGAAGACTACAACATTGTTAACTGAGATCACAACAAAAAAAAATCCAAAAAATGGATGGAAAACATGTTTTTGCCTTGAAATTAACCAATTACTGTAACCGCGCGCATATGGTCATTCAAATGTTCGAATTTAGCGCCCTATTCACCCATTTTTTTTCCATTTTTTTCTTTTCAGAGATTGAATTCTACTTTAACGTTGTTCTATGCATAGTTTCCTATGCAATTCCTCTATTTGGGATAATTTATTGGTATGTCAGTGTCCCGTTTTTCTTGAAACGCCGTGCTCTGTCTTCCCTTGTCGCTTCCAGGTACTTCCTAATTTTTATGCGTTGCTGTAGCTATAAAATCTTTTTTAGTTCGGCAGAGACGGCGATGAAGTACGTAATCCGGACTGTTTTCTTGCTCACGGCTATTTATATCGTCTGCTGGTCACCCTACTGGATCTCAATGTTTGCTCACAAATTCTTCCCTGTCTCTCAAAAACACAGTAAGCCATATTTTTTATAATATTTTTATAAAATAATGATGTTTTAGTTGTGATAATCTCCTATTTTATTCATCTTCTGCCCTACGTCAGCTGCGTGGCGTATCCGTTGATTTTTACTCTTCTGAACCGAGGTAATTATTGTCGACGTCGGAAGGCAGGGGAAATGGAGGGACGCAACCAACCTTTTTATCTGATTTTGGACGGAGAGGGAGAGTAAATTAAATGCGGGAAATGAATGAGCGAACTGCAAAGAGACCGGGCCACCACAGCTGCAAAAACGGGGGTCAACCTTCATTTCTTCTTGGAAATGACGGGAAAAATAGAAGTTTGAGCCATTTTATGCCCGTTTCGCTGTCTAACTGTGGCTAAAATTGAAATATAAGAAAAACAGCCGTAAAAATGACTGAAAATAAGCTATAAATCTTCAGGAATCCGGACAGCCCACGCAAAAATAGTCCAGGATCAGAGGCGGCGCTTCAAGAGCTTAACAGACGACGCCACAACCCAAGTTACGAGGGTTATTCGGTTCGTTTAATTCTTTTTTGACTATTAACAATTAAACTTACAGAGGCTTTCCAAATAGGACCCGAAATCACTCGAAGCATACGATAGCAGAGGAGAAATCGGAAGCTGAGAGCGTGGTAAGTCTAATAGTCTTCCTCCTTATTTAAATTTTGGAAATCTCCCGCTTTTTGACCGTATAATATTACTATAGAACCTATAAATTAAAATGTCTAAAACTTATTTCTAAAACTTTAAAAGAAGGGGCCGTAGAAAAACGAATTTTCGGCAAACGCGCAAATTGCTGATTTTATTCTGGAGAGATTCGCTTTTACCAATATTTCGCTTCCTTTTTACTACTTTTTAAGCTCCAGAGCCCTGATTACTGTAGTTCAATCTGTTTGCGACAATTTTTTCCGGTAAAAAGGCATAAAATCCTAACATTTGGGTTACTGTAGGCCAAAAATGGAAAAGTGGCATTCTGCAAGGTCTTTTTAATAGAAGGGTTCCATATTTCAGTCCAAAGATTACTGTACTCCAAAATTATGAAGATATATTTCCAGGACGCCTTCAAGACTCCCTTCCCTTCTGCTTTTCTGGTGGTTCCATCGGATACCGGGTCAAATAAGACGGACAACGAGAGCGAGACTCTCTTATAACACGAGGAAGACACGACTACTTACCGTAATCCGCCTCTTCTTCTTCTCACTTGCTTTAAATACGGGAAACTATTGAAAAAAAACTTACTGTAATAATATTATGTACAATAATAAATTATGTTTTATTTTTTATTATTATCTTTTTCTCTAAAATCATCGAAAATTCTTTGAGCAACGATATAACAACGACGACTGTGAATGAGAGATCCTAGAGATGATAAAACGGGGGGAGGGGAGGGGAGGGAGAGACTAAATCTTGCGGTAATAATACTGTCTTCACCGCTAATTACCCGCATTTTTTTCCTTATTTTTCTCTTAATTTAAAATTAAAAAAAGATTAAAGGGCTGCCTAATCTGCTGAAAGACGGGGATACTTCAATCTGGCACGCATGGGGATGATGGCACCGGGGGGAGAAGAGCCGCTACTACTGCTTGTTGTGATGTCCTCGGCATATCGGGGCGGTCTACCGTATTCCAGGGAGGGAAGGGTGTAGTCCGGACAGCTGTAGAGGTCCGGAGAGGAGAGATACTGTAAAAAGCGGGGGTTAGGATTACTGTAGACTAGAAAAAAGCGGTTAGACTGCTCTAAATGGCGAAGAATTGGATTTTTGGCAATTTGAACCCAATTTTTGACGATTTTCTAAAATTTAAGCTGTCTAAAGGTCTAATTTGGTAGTTTTCGACGTTTTTAAACTTTTAAATATCTTTATTTTAAGCATTTTTTGGTCTAAATAAGGCGCAATTCTCATTTAAATCAATGTTAAAGCTGTTTTAGCCACCGCTTAAAGTTTTTACTCCTTCTAACTACCCGAAATGACAAATTTCAGACAAACAAATGGTTTAGACCTTTAAAATGCTGTTTATGTTTAATGTTTTTTTCTATTTAAAAAATATTGTTAATGACACTTTTAACGCGTAAAACTGCCCCAGAGCCAAAAACGTTTGAAATCTCCCCTTTCCCGGGTTAAAAACTCTCGATTAAAGTATTAAACAAAGCATTAAACACGCACTTTTACCTGTATGCTGGCTGTTCTCTTGCTACCGGAATACTGTGCCTGTAATTTTGCTTCCACGACTTTTGCATGGATCTCTTCTATCGGTATTTCATCATCCTCTCCACAATGGAACAGGGTTAACAAGACTGGCAGGATGACAAGGCCGTGGAGCGCGCCTATAACCAAATTTTAGGGGGGATTACGGTAGCTATACCTAGCACTATAACAAGGACAATAGTTTTTAAGAAACTCCTAAAGACGTAGGATTCAGCGGAGGCGAGGAAGGAGACGCCCAAGATTGTGGAACTGGCGCTCATTAGAATTGGGGCTCCGACGGCGTAGAGAGCATTTCTCATTCTCTCAGCTGATCCGATCCCTTCTCCCTTAATGTAGCTATTATTTTAATCTATTTAAAGGTCTAACTTTAGCAAAATTATAAGCTAAATGGGCGGCAAAATCCACACAGAACCCAATTGACATGACAATTGTAACCATCGAGATAAAATCCAGTCTAACGTTCCAAAATGTCATGAAGCCAAGTATTCCGATATTAATCGAGACAATGGAGAAAGATACCTTTAAAGTGGATATTAATTTAAAGGTCTAAAGTGGAATACAGTACCCAAAGAGAAGCAATCGGTTCAGGAATCAGCATCAGGGAGACGGCAATGACCGCAGCTCCGGCATAGGCAATGGAAGACAAGGTTCCCGGCAGGACGGCGTTGTATTGCTCGGCAAACTGATTTTAATAATTTTAAAGGTATAAAATGGTCCTACCTGGAAGAAGTCGGCATAAACACTGGTGGGAAGTTGACTCGTTTCAGCCAGGCGGCGGAAGAGGTGCATGGCGCGGCTTTGGTTAGCGCTACCGACATGGCGAAGCTGGACTGGGACTCTGAAAAAAGGGGGCACAGTTAGACAGTTGGAAGAGCCATAACTAGACAGCTAGTTTTGTTTTTCTGCCACAGTTAGACAGCTAAAGCTCAGAATTTCTCCAAAAACGCTCCAGAAAAGAATAGATTCTTGATCTCTCTGTGAGAAAATCCCCTGACCACCAAAAACCCCGGAGACACTTGATTCTTGAGCATGTTTTGTTACGTAAAAAAGAAAGTGTGTCTCGTTGGCGCGAACATTCTTATTTACAAAACACTCGAAAAGAGGTAGGTCACGAAAAATGATCGCAGCTCTTCACGCAGGGATGGATAAACAGCGGAGGTGGCTGTCTAACTGTGACGAACTGTGGTGCTTTGGCTGTGGCAAGAATTTGGCTGTCTAACTGTGGCATATTGTGGCTCTTTTGCTGTGGTTTTGTGGCTAATTTGGGCTATTTGGACCTTTATAAATTATCTAGCTGTCTAACTTTGGTTGTTTTTCTTCTAAAAATCTCACCTTGACGCGTCCAGAAACGTCCCCGTAACGTCGAAAACAACGTCCCTATTGTAGCGGTCGAACTGCGGCTGGCTGAGGAAGACATTTTTTAGAATGTAGACGAAATTCTCCGGCGTAATAAGCATTCCTCCCTTCTTGACAAAGGATAAAAATGTCCGTAGCCAGCTGTCCGCACTGCCCGTGAACTCAGTGTGTTCGTAGAGTTCTATCTCCTGTTCCAGGACGACCCACAGCCTCTTGGCACCGATATCCGTCGACGAGAGATTATACATCCATACGTGGAGATAGCTACCGTAATCTTAAAAACAGTATATCTACTCAATAATGATAACAAAACGAACCAGAGAAATATTTTTCCGCCATCATCAGGGTCCTTTTTCCGTAGGAATTATCCGGAAGGAGATCATTCGGCTCCAGTCCCAGCTGAACTTTTGTACAACCCCAGCTGGCTATTCCCTAAAAAAGTTCCGCCGATGTTCTATTCTTATAACGGATCAAAGTACCAAATAGACGAAGAAGAGGAAGAGAATAACAATTCTTGCTACTGGGTGCAACAGGAAATCCGAATACGTCGTGCGGAAGAATTGAGCCAGGCAGTGGTTCTTTTGGAAGCTTTTATCAATATTATGGCTCGGGGACCAAATATCTGAAGAGAAAAATAAGCATTAGCTGTCTAATTGTGGCTGTTGAGGCGGCAAACTAGGTCCGGGCCAGTAAGGCGCATTTTCGGGGGAGGCGCGTCGGCTTTGCGCTTTTCCAGTGCAATAACCTCAATATACCAATTACAGTATGCCAAAGATTATAGACCTATTTCGCGCAGCGCGCGCAAAAAGCGCAAAGACGGCACACTTCCCCAGGAAATGCGCCTTACTGACCCCGGATCTGGTTGCCGCGCGCCTGCACTCGTAAAGTCTCGGTAACTCGCGCTCCTTTCTAGTACGACAAGGAATTTTCCTGCCGAGATTTTACGGGTGCGCGTGCCTAACAACAGTAAAAAAGGCTACAGTAACCCACCTGTTTTCTTATTCAATTTTCTAAAAGTGACACAATGTCGATTATCCAGTTCCCTTCTGCTTGTATAGACCATAATCCCGGCAAAGAATGTCAGTTGATAGAAATAGGTGAAAACAACAGCCACCACGGCATAGGCACAAAACATCTGGACCGAGGGAAAGGGAGTGGCACAGCCGACAGCGAAGGATATCAGATCAGTCAGCGAGGTTACGGTAATGGATACAGCTGCATCAGCGAAGGTCTCTTCCATTCGGGACTCCAATGATCCGACAGAAGAGGTCGCCCTCCAGGCGGAGAGAAGGATAAAGACATTGTCCACTCCAACAGCTGAAAATAGGGGTTAGACCTTTAAAGTTCTCCTTTTTTAATAGGAACGGGGTCAGAAAAAAAGCAAAAATAGTTAGACTGTGAGAGGGATCGAACCCTGGTGTGGGAACCAGTCTTCAGATTCCGTTTGAATTTTTCAATTGCGCGCCTTCTAACCGCTATTAAAATTTACTTACTCAAGATATTTAAAAACTAAAACATACATTAGAAAGAGCATTTTATGGGCTACAAGATGTCTATAAAACTGTTTAAAAAATTTAATAAAAGGTTAGAAAATTCCAATTTCCCCGCGCTGTTCCAATTTTGTATGCAGTTGTCTCCCCCTGCCTCATCCTTTACTCCCCGCAGATGGTAATATTTGTATTTGTGATTTGTCATGCATCGGCTACGAGACCGACAGAGCCAACTGGGGGAGGGGAAGTGGTAAACAGGGTGGTACAAAAGGGTCAACACCGACTGGCGATACTTACAGAAGACGATGAAGGGCATCGAATAGGCGACACTCGTCATGCCATAGCCCATCAGGAGAAGGAGTCCCACAGCGGAGGCGATTGCCATAGCCGCCGAAATAACTCCCCCTATTGCTAGCCTAAAAACATTATTAATTAATCGATTAAAATAAATGAAAAGGGTCCTACCACGGGCGGGAACGTCTCCAAGAGGCTACACAGCACATAGCTATGGTAAAAACCGAAACAGCCGCGAAACAGGGTCCAAGCATGCTGAAATATGATTATTTGCTTCCATTTTTTCGAAATTTCACTGCGTAGAACATTCAATAGTCAGTTGAAATTTTAAAAATGAAGAAAAATGGCCTACTTGATAAGTTGTTGCCGATCTCTTGCGCTTTCCGCCGCCAAAGTCTCATAAGTCCACCAACTGGCTCTGATTACTGGACTGTCATACTGTAACAAGAAGTCAGCCAGGCGGAGCTCCCATTTCTCAGCCAGCGTATCCTCTCCCCTCGATGAATGCCTCAAAGCGTAGGGCAACATCATGGCCTTAGCTCCGCTGATTCTTCTCTCCTCGTCGAGGGTCACCCCTCCGAGGAGATGGGCCATCCCGCCGGAATCGAACCTCACAGCGTCGGAAATCTGACCCAGGGTCATTTCATCCACTGATCTGAAGAATTTAGAGGATAAAATAGAGAGGAATTGGTGGTTACCGGTTCAGGATGGATTTGTCGGCGACCAGGAGAAGTTTAAACATTTCCACAAGGGGATTGGAGACGCAGATCTCGTCCGGACTGAAAATGGATCCATTTATCTTATGGGTAGAGGAAAATCATCCATAAAACCATCTAGAGATTACTGTAGCCTTATTAATCCACCGTACCACTTTAAAAAAATAGAAAAGTATGTGGTCACGAAGCTCCTCAGCTGATTTTTTATGGTCATTTTTGCGCCCTCTTCCATTTTTACCGTTATCTAGGATCAAACAATCCATTTTACACTACTTTCCTAATTTTAGCCGGATAAAATGGGCGATGATGGGTTACTGTAGGCAATTAGTCCATTTCCAACAGAATGGAAAGCGCTTCAAGACATTTTTGTTCAAAAATGATCGCAGTTTCCTGATTTTCAGTGACGAAATTTGAAAAATTCGGAATATTTCGCTTCAAAGTCACTAAAAGGTCCCACAACGATTGACGCTTTCGTTGGAAATTGGCTAAATCTTTCATTTATTGAATTATCATAAAGGTCACGAACATTTTCTTGTTAGTATACGGTATTTCATAAGTATTGGAGAATTATAGTAGGTAAATGGTCCCATTCCAATTTTTGTAACAAAATCTCCCCTTCTATTTATTCTTTGCTCTACCGTGATTGGAAAGTGCACTTTCCCCTCGACCCTCTCTCAAAAAGTTGCGTGTTGCCCTTTCAATGTTCTGCTTTGGTCAGTTCGTCTTCCGTTTCCCCTCTTTTTTTCCCTCCCGCCCCGTTCATTCTGTCCATTCGGAGCTGTCATCGTCGGCGAAGTTTCGTTCGGAAATATGAGCTTCGATTTGTCCCATCGCCCTTCACTTGAACAGTCAAACGTCGGGGGGTCGGAGGGGGTGCGGGGGGTCAAAAACGCCTGGTCAGACCCTCGGGTAAATAAAGAATTACACGCCGAGAGAGAGAGAGAGAAGACGATGCGACCTTTGTGACACACACGCGAATAGAGACAGACGGAGGAGACAAAACAATAGGATTTTGGGTTTGTTTGATGGAAAAAGAAGGTGGATTTTAACTGGAACAGACGTCGGCGGGAGATTAACAGTTCAAAATACATTTTCCCCCCGCGCTTTTGCACCCTGGGAACAGAGTAACCCCAGAGTGCCGCCAATTCAAAAATTCAAATTTCAAACATCTCCATAGCCTACCAAGCGCATTTTTAAACGCAACCTTTTTTAAACTGTTTTAATGTAGCTAATAGAAAAAACGTACGTGGTGATATTAGGCGAGAATAGGGAGTGAATAGCCTTGCTGAACTCCTCCGGGATGGGGAATTTCACACAGATGGAGGGATAATTCAACCGTCGGGCTGTGTCTTCCTCTTCCACTGTTAGGGATTGAACAACACTCCACAACTGCATAGCAGCGTGCATTACCAACGGGTTCAAGATGTCTGCTTCTTCATCCCGGTGCGTAACAATAATGTAGCCGGCTCGGCGGATATCGTACCTGAAAATGAGAATTTTAGGAAGAAACTACTGTCTTTCTAAGAACTTTAGGTCTCGAGACGATAATATAGGTTTCAATTTAAAGGAAACGCTCCAAATTGGTTCAAAATCTTGAAATAATCGGATTTCTGTTGGCAGTTGCTCAAAATCGCGGTATTCCCGCATTTTTCAAGTTTTGGCGGAGTTTCTCTCGATTTTTTAGATCTCAAGACGATGAAAATCAAATGGAAAGCTCAAAAAAAATATTTCATAAGCACATTTTGCCCGCCATTTATTCAAATCCACGTCTCTTCTTATTCTTTCTCAATTATGAGGGCTCAAAAGTTTCTTTTCCCGGCTTTTTAGGTCCCGAAGCGAAAGAATCTTTAAATAGAAGTCTCCAAGAGGTGTCACAGCTTCTCAAGAGCGCTGCCCCTCTGCCCTGTGGCTTATGCAAATCGCGGCTTCCTCACCCCTGGCGGGCTCTTCAACTCGGACAAAGGATTATGTTTGTCGTTCATATCTGGCCCTCTTCAGGGTTCATTTTATCCGATTCTTTTCATCTTTTCACTATTCAAAAGAAGAAGAAGAAGAAACTGACCTCCTCGTAGCATAAAACGGGTCGGAATCGTTGATATGAAAGAGCTCATCCAGTTGGCGAAGTTCAAGACGCGCCTGCGCATCCGTCGGGGTGTAGAGTTCCAGTTCATCTTTCATAAAAGCCTGAAAATAATATTTGAATTTTGCGGGGGAAGGGTTACGGTAGTCTTCTTGTTGCGAAGAGGGGTTTTTTCTCTTCCTCTTATCCCCAGTTTGGAACTGATGTTTCTGTCTCCCCTCCCGAGCAAATCGTCTTAATCGTCACCCCCACCCCTTGTAGAGTCAGAGAGAGAGCGCACTGTGTCAATTTCCGCACCCCCTTTCTCACACCAAAGCCGTTAGCCACCGGCTAGTTGGTCCCCGCCCGCCGTGTACAGAAACAGAAACAGCCGCACTTTTTGAAAAGAGGGGGAGCTGGCGGATGGGAAGAGGGGAGAAAGGGCAAAAGAGGGGATTATTACGGGAGGAAAAAACAGTGGCTGTGGAATTGTGGCGGTTTGGAGAGCCACAGCGTTGCTTAACTGTGGTCAAGGGTTTAAAAGGGGGAAGAATTTTCACTAAATTTTAGAGATTAAAATGGGTGATAGAGAGTTTCTAAAGAGAACATCTAGATGCGATTAGGAGGTTCTAGGCTTCCTTGGAGAGTTGAGTGACGTTTTTAGAAGAGCGCTGCGGAACTGTGGCTGCACCCAAGTGAAGCGTAGAAAGGCTTTTTAAACTCTGTAGAAGTTTTTAAAGGTTAAAAATGGCTCCCACGAAGCTTAAAAACGAAAAATTCTCGGCCAAATAGGGTTACGACGGTTTAAAAATGGCTAAAACTCACATTCTGATGGTTTAATAGACCTGTAGATAGACCAAGGGTAATAATTACGGGAATAAGTATAAATGGCAGCGGCCGTCGCACAACATAACCACTGAAAGGTTAAAACATTAAATTATGGAAAAAATGAGTATAAGTACCTATAAACTCCAAATAAATGTGCGAAACGCCGCTCCACGCAGTCGATCCTCATGGGGATCGGTGGCGGGTGAAAGACACTGAAAACTCGAATTATTGGAATACAATAAAAGATGAGGAAGGCCCTGGAGGGAAAATGAAACTTTTTACTTAGTAAAAATGCAGATTACAGTCAATTTTCAAAGGCTACTGTAGAAAAATCACTACAAAGACCGTAGAAGCTGTTTTTAGGAGGAGGACGCCGTTTTCAGGATTGTAAAGGATTCTGGCACGACAAATTTGCGTGGATAGCATTAAAAACTCAATAAGGAATGAGGAAAACCTGTTTGTTCCAAGGAACTGATTAAAATATCCAGAAATCCAAAAATGAGGTCATATTTCAATGTTTCTAGCCCGACCGTCTCGCCCTATCCCTCCCTTTCCCACTTTCATCCCGTCACTTGGCTGGAAAACAACTTGTAGTGGTCTCAAATTACAGTAGAACGGCTCTTTCCTCTCCTTCTTCTAATAATAGTCCGAAAAATTTATTCCTCAGGAGAAGGTTCGTAAGCGGAGGATTCTCGACAGATTCTGTCATTTTCAAGTGGATTTTATTCAAACAAATCGTCCCAAGGCGCGAAGGGAGAGGGGGGGGGGACGAGAGAGAATAACACCGAAGATCGAAAAGATATTTAGACAGAACGGGGGACCGAGGGATGGAGGGATGAGTCAAATTGAAAAGAGGAACGGGTCAAGGTGGGAGGGGAAAGTGGGGAAAGGAGGGAGAAACGAAGGGGATTACGGTCACAAAAGGGAGGGAAACGGTCTCTTGGCCGATTTTTTTGAATTTTCACTTTTAATCCTAAAGCGCTACGGTGTCCGTTTGTGACTTGACATGTCGAAATTTTATGGTGTAGTGGCTAAGAGGGCGAAACGGCTGGAGAGAACGGGCACCTCTACCACCGTAGGGTCATGCTTCAATATTTTAAGCGAAAAATTCCATTTAAAACCAAGTTTAATGGGTTCCAAGGGGAATAGAAAGCTTCAAAAGGTTCTAAAGGGCGTCCAGGCCGAAAAGAAGGGGAAAGAAGCGAAATTCTGGAAGAAAATGCCAGGATTTCCTGGAAGAAAATAGGGAAAACAGCTTGTACAAACGGGAAGCCGGGAGCCGTTTTTTGTCGAATCAGCTGAGGGATACCCTCGAAAAAAGGGGGCTCTTCAAAGTTCGTGACAAGTCTTCTCGTACAGAGGGCTTCCCCTTTCCGGGGGGAGGTCTAGTCTTTAATAAAGAAGAAAGGGAAAAGGAAATTGTTAACGGGAAAAAGAAGGTAAGAGGTTGTGGTGGACAATCCGAGAGGAGGAGAGGGAAGAAGAAACTTGGAAGAGGCTCTCTTCCCGCTGCTGCTGCGTGAAGACGGGTGAGAAGTGGTTGTTTGAAAAGAAAAGAAACGGTAAAACGGCGAAGAGGGAGAGAGCAGGACGAGGAGAGGAGAGGGGGAATTGACCCGGAGGGGGGAGGAGGATGGATATCCTTTTTGTTTGAGAGCCGTTTGATATGAGAGTGCGCGAAGTGAAGAGCCGAGACGACCCGGGCGAAAGCTCACCTCTGCTGGGCAGCTGGGTGGATACAAACAAAACGACAGCGGTCACGCGAGCGGGGATGGGGGGTCAGCCCTGAGGGTGAGGGAGGAGAGGAGAGGTTGAAGTGTGACTGACTGGGGAGAAGGATCAGGACACTGGGAGACTGAGAGACAGAGACAGAGAGCTCCCGAAATCCATTTGACCAAAAAATCAAAGGTGTCAACTGGGGGGAGCACTTCATCCAGGCGGGGGCAAAAACCAAGGATTTGGATTTTTTGACGGGAGCCTGACCTACGGGGGCCAGGAGGCAAGACAAGGGCTGGCAACAAGTACAACAAGCCTCTGACCCTCCCCGAAGGCGGAATTACTTAAGTCAACATAGATGACACCTATGCTGGCGCAATTGAGATCTCTCTCATTCTCTCGAGGAGAAAGTGACCACAATTGAATACCTAGGGGGATTACCAGCCTCTCTCCTGGTCAAAAACTGTGTGTATTTCGGTCTGTCGAAGAAGGGGAGAGCCTAGACTGGAGAAAGACAAAGGAGAGAAGAATTTGAACCCGTCGGGTAGCTCATAGACAGCGTCTTGGTCAAGGAACAAAAGCCAAGGACTGTCACCCTGTCGGCTGACACGTTGGGCAAAAAGGGGGCTTCCTTTCAGGACCCAGGGAAATGGAAAATAAGGGATTGACTAACGTATCCAAAGGACGAAAGACGGCAGGAAAAGTCGGTTACAAATAGGGAAAACTACCGTATACAAGGTCCTCCATGGTCTGATTCCCTGCACCCGTAAAATCTCGGCAGGAGGATCATCTTGATTCGAAACTGTTACAAAACTGCGACGCCTTTATAAATCTGTCTTGCCGAGACTTTACGGGTGCAGGTGATCAGACTATCGAGGACCGAGCCTTTTCCGCGGGCTCCCCAAAGATAGGGGATTTTTTTTTGCTAGAAAACGGTATAAAAGGAGCTGAAAAGCCTACAGTATTCTCATAGAATCTGTAGAAATCCTTCCTCTCCCTTTTCTTTACCCCAGTCAGTGACAATTTGAAGCACTTGGCGGTCAAAAACTGCTCTCGTTCGAGACCAAAAAGTACTGTTTATTTAGAGACGAGAGAGGAGGAGGAACAGTATCAGTGACTTGCTAAGCCGTGTAAGGCGATCCCCGTGAGGAGACAACTATTACTCGTCCCCCCGGGGACGGAGGAGGGAGATCGTTGTTGTGCAAGGGGGGCAGAGAAGAGACGATGAGGAAGCGCGTTATGGTCAGCCCTGGGTAAAGGCGAGGGCAGCAGATGTTGACACTTGGTATTACTCCTCTGTTGAGACCAAACTCGGTCCAGCCGGGGGAGACTCTAGTGGACACAGTAGGGAATCGCAACAACTGAACCACTGGGGAGTTCCTGCCGTTAGTTAAAATCAAGTTTTCAGGGAAAATAGAAGAAGGAAATTTTAGAGAGTGAGTGACCAAACAAAAAGCCCAGTTTTTCTCTTCCAGGGACCGAAAACAGTCGCGGATGCGCGTGTCATCGGATCCCCCTTCCTTCACTTGGCCGCAGCGTGAAAAGAGAAGAGTGGCGTCTCTGCTGCTGCCCACAGGAGCACAAAAACTATCCGGAACGGTGACTAAGAAACGAAGAACGGGCGCGCGGATCTTTGAGCGACGTTTTTTTTCTTTTATGGTATGAAAAAATGACCAAAACATTGCCTGGAACGAGCAAAGAACAAGAATAACAAGAAAAACTAGTCTAAATGGAATAAATCCCTATTTTTCAAGGAAAATAGGTCCTGGAGGGAAAATTAACACATTTTTCTTGGAGAATAACATTTATTGGAACGATTGCTACATTGAAAATTGGCTACAGACCCCATTTTTCAATTTTCTGCCTCTTTTTTTCTGTAAAAGGATCCCGTGCTCACCAATAGCGATTTTTCTGACCTTACTAGCTACAGTAATTGTTTTAATAAATAATAAGGGATTTAAAATGGAGCTGAGCATCCAATGGTCCAAATAAAATACGCAGCAAAATGAAATTTTACAGTTGGTAGTCTAAAACCTTCAAAAAAGCTCGGTCCTCGATAGTCCGACCCCCTGCACCCGTAAAGTCTCGGCAAGACAAAGGTATAAACAGTTTTGAATAAAGGTTATCCTCCTGCCGAGACTTTACGGGTGCAGGGGATCGGACTACCGGAGACCCTTGATTTCTCTGGTCCCTGGGCTTTGGGCTACGGTAAATGGCCAGACTTTTTTTTGCCTCCCATTGAATTTTCCAATTGAAAGTTCACAGGTTCCATTTTTACGTCCACCTGTACCTCCCGCCGCGTGGTGTGGTCTGCCGACGATAAAATTGGACACAGTTGAACAAATAGCAATTTTCACGCCACGCTCAGCACCTTTTGACCGGGCTCACTTGAAATTGGCTGGTCCGTGAGGTTCAGAAGGGCAAATAGGTAGGTAGGACTGTGCTCTTGAGGGATCAGGCTAGAGATTTGAACGAGTCATAGAAATGGGACTACTGTTTCCAAAAGAGGGGAGGGAGTACCCGAACATTGGGAAACCTCGGAAGAAAATGACCAGAAATGGGCGGCAATCTGACCACACCGTATTTCTCCCGGGGCTCCTTCGAGAAAGAGGGGGAGACGGACTAGACGTGTTGTGAAAAAGACACTCTCCCGCGCGTCGTCGCCGTGGACAACATGAGCCGCTACGGGTGGCGATTTTTCTGGTTCTTTCTCTCTTGTCTTTCGGCATCTTCTCGTCATGTTGAAAGGCAACTTTTTGACAAAAGACAAAAGAGACAGGAAGTGTTCTTTTCAGGGGCCAAAAGAACAACAGCCAACATAATACGACGGCTGTTTTGCAACGGAGGGAAGAATATCTCATGGCAAGAGGAAAGAAAAAAATGGGTTTGGAAACTGATTCCAGCCCTGACGTAGGACCAAGAAGAACGAAAAAAAATGGAAACTATCGTGAGCAACTGGCAACCGGACTCTTTTCTAGCCAATTTTCTTGTTGCGAAAGGTATGGTCTTGACTTTTGGACCAGAACTATGACTAGGAGAAGGAGGGCACAAAAATACACCTCGGAGGGAAGAAAGGAGGAGTTTGGATTATAAAAAGGGGCATTTATTCAAAGGAACCTGGTAATTCTTTGGACACCGTATTTTGGAAGAGGAGGAGCCCATTTTATCATTGGAAATTGGGAAATAGCCGTAATTTTTCGATAAAAGGTTCCGAAACGTCTGGCTTTTGTATTGGAAAAGGGACTATACAAGGTTATTGGAGCCGGGGACAAGTTTCTCAAGTTATCGAAAGGAAAAATAAGAATTGGAGGAAGCAGAGAGGTATAAAACTGGGATGTCTCATCCGAATCCAAAGAAAAACAGAGCAAAACATTTCTAGGACCAGTTAGAGCTCCGAAAAGGGCTGTTCCACCCAGACGACCCCTGAAATTACCAGTTCCAGGCAATTTATCTCACTTTTATCCAGCCCTCCGGTCAGCGAACGGCAGAAAAAAGCCTCTGACCCCAAAAGCGTCGCGTCTCTGGATTGGGATCAAAATTTCGGGTCCTGAGGGGAAGAAGAGGTTGTAACAAAAAGATAAAGAGCCTGTGCCTTTCCTGAATCCTCCTCTTTTCGTTCCAAAAAACAGGAAGAGCCGTTGTGGTCGGGGTAAAAGGTTGAAAATTGAGAACAGCCCTAAAAATAGTCTCTTCTCCTCCTCCGCTTCCCTGTCTCTTCTTCTCTCTTCTGGGGGTTTGCAGAGAACAGCCCCCAGAGTGTGAGCAAGTTTACACACACAGACACTGACTGAGAAAAGAACAAACATGGAGGGAGCTCTGTAGGTGTTTGGCACCCCGAGGGACTGAGAGACTTCCGGCTACTTGACACTTCCGAGGATCATCACTTTTTTGATTGCTTAAAACAAAAGGGCGACAGTCCTTTAAAATAGAGGGGAGGAGGGAAAAAATGACGATAGAGACATCGTCTGTAAGGAGGGGACTTTGTCCCGACAACCAAAAACGGCGGGTCGGATAATCCCCCATGGCGATTAGAAGGGAACTATTTGTGTCTCCCCCCTCCTCCCGCCTGCGGTCAAAATTACCCGATGGCAAAGGCGACGAGAGAGAAAGGGGAAAGTAAATTATATTGTTACCGGACTGGACCAGTTTATATCGCCGCCTCGGGATGACCCCGATAGTGCGCCGTGCCGGGATGGCCACAGGTCGAAGCGGGAAAGAGAAAGAGAGGGAGAGAGGTCAATTAGTCAGGTAACGGTCTCCTCTCGGGGAGAGAATAATGGAATTTGTCTTGTTTTATAGCCATGACTAGAAGGTCTCCAAGCGAAAAATATCATAACTACCGGGAAATTTTTATGAAAAACTAAAGGGAATAGAGCATCAGAGCAGCCGCAGAGTGGCCAGGACGCCTAAAAGTCAAAAATTTTTGTAATTTTCCAGGGTTTACACTGAAAATCAGGTAGGAACGGTCTCGGACGGAATCAGTATGCCCTAAACAAAGTAAATGAAGGGAAATTCGAAAAATTGGAAAGGAAACGGTCTCTTTTTGCCCAATAGCCACGAGAAGAAAGTCGCAGGCCCTGGAATTTGTTTAGAGCCAGTAGGAGACGCAAAAGGGGCTCCATAGATAAATATACCCGTGGAGAAGGGTTTTGGATATAAAATTAATAAGAATCCAGGGAAGTTGATCCACGAAAATGTGAAATACGCTAACAAACTGGAGAATCTACCGTATACAAGGCTCAGCCCTCGATAGTCCTCTCCCCTGCGCCCGTAAAGTCTCAGCAGAAGGATCGTCTTTATTTAAAACTGTTACAAAACTGCTGCGCCTTTATACCTTTGTCTTGCCGAGACTTTACGGGTGCAGGGGATCGGACTTATGACCAATGAATCAAGAGATCAAAGAATAGGACTAGAAGAAGTTTGGAGATCTTTTGATCTTAAAAATCGGAGTCAGAAACGTTTTAAACCGGTGCAGAAACGGTAAACTTCCATTTATACAGAGAGCGCAACAAGGAAATCCGGGGAAGATGAATGGAATAGGAAACTAGGGGCAAAAAAGATCAAGTGGTCCACATTTTTCCCGTCCAAATGAGTGTCTCTCGCGCAAAAGGCGAGAATCTTTCATGTTTACCCATTTTCCCCTCAGGAGAGATGGAGAGGGGCGAGGAAAGTGAATAGTGGTGGCGGGGAGGAACAGAGCACAAAAACACCTCCGGGGCGTTCTTTCTCTCTCCTTTTCTCGCGGCGTCTCTCCTTGTTCGGGAACTCCCGTAGAAGGGAAAGGGAGGGATGTTTAGCCGTGTTGCAACAACAGTCCCCGTTGTGTTGTTTGAATGGGGGATTTAGCGGGAAGGCGCGCGCCCGCGCGGGTTCAGAAACAGAAACTCTTTGTAACCAAGAGAGAAGGAAAAAAACAGGTAGCGATTGGAATTTTCCGTGAGTATAACGCCTTCTCGATTCCCTTATTTTTAGACTAAAAACGGGTAAAAATAAAAGAAGAAGAGAGAAAATGGACCGAATTTTGGAAAGAGGTGAAAAATGACTTACCTTCTCAACTTCAGAGAAGAATTCTTTCACGGCTATCCACACTGCTTGGAAGGATGGAGTCAGGCGACTTCTTGAACCCTAGAGGAACTTTTCGAGCTTTGGAAAGGGGAAGAAAAGAGAAGGCGGGGAAAGGAAGGGAAAGACGAAGACGGGAAGAGGAATGTTTAGCGGCCCCCTCTCGACTAATCTGTGGCAACGACATGGCTAACACCTTGAGGTGACCGGCTTGACCGGCTGCTCATTGGGGAGAGGGGAGGGAATTACAAGAGCAAGGGCAAGCAGAAGGCGCTTTTTGGAGCCGCCAAGCGGGAGACCGAAAACATAAGGAAGATCAACTCGTCCGATCCCCTGCACCCGTAAAGTCTTGGCAGGAGGATCATCTTTATTCAAAACTGTTACAAACTGTGACGCCTTTATACCCCTGCCGAGACTTTACGGGTGCAGGGATCGGACTTTCATCCCCCCTTTTCAATCTTTAAAAGTAGCTACAGTAACCCAGTTGGCACTGTTTCAATTCAGAAGAATACTTTGCGTATGTACACATTTATTTTACATTATTATCCCATGACCAATATGGTCTTGAAGCGAAAGTAATCCCGGAAAGTCAGCTCTTTAGTCGCTGTTCTTGTCGGTGCAGCTGCCGCTCTCTTCTCCCTCTTGTTGGAGACAGAATCCGCTCTACAATATAAGGATTACTGTACTTTTACCTAGACCCTACACAACAGTTTCCCATTCCTCCGTCCATTGTACAAGTGGCGCCGTTATCCAGACAGGCGGCTCGCTTTCCTTTACCTTGACAGAATCCAGAATTTTGTCCTTGGAGCTGGGAACAGAATCCGCTCTAAACATTTCAATAAATCCAAGAGTACTGTATATAATTTAAGATTATGGTAGAAACTTACACAACAGTTTCCCAGGCTGCCGTCAGATTTGCAGGGAACGCCGTTTCCAAGACAAGCGGCCCGCTTGGTGCGGCTTTGGCAGTTTCCCCGGTTTTCACCTTCCTGCTGTTGGCAGAAACCGCTCTGAAATTATAGATACAATATATTTTTAAGATAAAAACTCACGCAGCAGGTTCCTCGGCTCCCATCCATGGCACAAGAGTCTCCATTAGAGAGACATTTGCGGGCAGCGCGAGTCTCGCGGTTCTTACACGTTCCGATGAAGTCACCCTCATGTTGGAGGCAGAACCCGCTCTGAAATGGAGAAAATAGAATTCTACTTTGGTGGGTCCCGTAACGAATGCCATAACAAGGTTTTAAACGGGAAATATCCGTCAGAAATGGACTGTCACCATTCACGAAGGCGCAGTCCTCGATAGTCCGATCCCCTGCACCCGTAAAGTCTCGGCAAGATGAAAATATAAAGTTTTGTAACAGTTTTGAATAAAGATGATCCTCTTGCCGAGACTTTACGGGTGCTGGGGGTCGGACTATCAAGGACCGAGGTTTACCTAGGTTGTGAATCAAATTTTAGGCTGAGAAAAGCCGCCACAGTTAGACAGCCAAAGGAAAATGACGGAAACTTACGCAGCAGTTGCCCATGGAGCCGCTCATATTACAGAGTTGTCCATTCTTAATACAGCCCAATCCGAGGGCCACGAGAGAGAAGAGAAGAGAAAGTTTGACGAATTGCATTGCTGCTTGCCTTCTCCAGAACAGTTCCTCCTTATAAAGGGTCCCTATTTCCCTTTCCTGCCATTTTTGATGCAGTATGATCAGTTGAATCCAATAAAAAAGTTGTTATTTTCCACGCGAAGTCAAAACATCTTTTTAGGGCTTTCCTAACTGGGAGAGATGAATCATTCCAAGGGCAACACGGAGCCAATAATATCCGGGATGTTTTCCGATCAGTGAAAGAAAAAGATGAACATCATAATCGAGTCAGAATTTGTTTAGCTGAACTGTCTGGTTCCATGTTTTTAAAGGTCTAGGAGGGTCAGATGGTACAGGGAAAATAACAAATTTGATCTCGCATTAAAAGAGCCGAAGGGGCTTTGCCTTCCGAAATCAAAAAGAACTCCCGCGACTTCAAAATATAATTTTAGCCCGAGCAGAACATCTAATATCTCTTGTTGTTTATTTATGACTCTAATAAACTCATTGTATTCTCATTTCTTTACTTATTGGCCCGGTGACCGAGTGGATAGTGAACTTGAATGAAAGTCTGTTGTTCTTTTTTCAACTTGGGTTCGATTCTTCCATGGACGAACATCATTTTTGCAATTTTTTGAGGGTGATTGACTCTGTTTTCGACTGCTGCCCTCTTTGTACGCTGAAAAAATGATGAGGAGTGCTTTCCACACTACCTGCTTATCTCTTTTCCAGCAAAGACAGACTACAAGAACCTGATGAAGAAAGTGATGATCTGTCCTCCTAAAAGAACAGCCAATAATCTTATCACCATCTTATCACCCCGCTCTTTTCCTTCTCCCCCAGCATGATATCATATCTCGGCCCCAATGAGCCTGGCCTCTATTTACTGACTGAATCACCTGGTGAAAAATCATTCATCCTTCAAACAACCGCTGTGCTCGCCTTTCTTGGGTCTCTATTTCTTGAGGAGGTATCAATTTCTTCGTAATTATGGATAAAATGGACAGTCTAACTGGCTATAGAGCAGATACGAAGAAATATTGCGGCAGAATTGATGTCAAGGTTAGTTTTTCCCATTTGCCTTACTAAAAATCGTAATAAGATGGTAAAAAAGGTATAATTAGTACAAAATGAACACATAATGGCATAACATATAATGGCATATTTTCATGAAAAAGAGTCAGAAATAGGATAAAAATAAAAGCAAAACAGAAACGGCGCCGGTGGGAGTCGAGCCCTGGTCGATTTATTGAAAATAGCGCGCACTGCCACTACGCCATCTTCTTTTTCGAAAAACGGATTACAGTAGTCTATGAGCTTTCTATAAGCTCTTTTCAGGTAATGCTACTCGTCGCCCTGGGTCTCATGCTGGTTACCCAGCTTTATATAACTATTTGGTACCTTTCCTATCATGTTTGGTTAGTCTTTTTCATCTCCTTTCTTCCATTTCCACCTTCAGGTATTGGTTTAT
Source organism: Oscheius dolichura (assembly GCA_932521035.1). NCBI lineage: Eukaryota > Metazoa > Nematoda > Chromadorea > Rhabditida > Rhabditidae > Oscheius > Oscheius dolichura. The sequence continues at coordinate 772,709 of OW051494.1, read as the reverse complement.
CGCTTTAGCGCTTGTTATCGCCGCTAATGCTCTGCTAGGCTTCGCATTTCGGACGGAGAACCCTCAATTTGTATTAATCGTAGCCGTCTATCAGGTTAAAAATGCAATTAGACCTTTAAAATAGCTCAATCTTCAGGCCCTGTTCGTCTTTCTTTATATCGGAGCTGTTATTAATCTAATCGTCGTCCTGTGCCATCCCTATTCAAATACTTATATTTACCGCCACTGTGCTAAAAGCGGGAAACATGATAGAGACTACTGTGCAAAACGTGAGCCATTAATCATTTTTAAAGGATTTTTCTGGTTTTTAGAGGTCAGAATAGCTAGCGGCGTCTATTTCCCCCTTTATTTGCTCTTCGCCCTGATTAATCTCTGGTGCCTGTCGGTATTATGGTCCTTTTACCGTTCTCTAACGGTTTCTTCTCTCCCTAGGTTGGTTTTTAACGCAAAAAGAAGAAAATTTGAGATTTTCAGCTATAATCCAAATGCCAGAGCACCTCCGCCGACCACAAATCAATCTAACCCAACAGTGGGGCAAATAAAATCGGAACAAAGTCAACAAATCCCAATGCCAGCTGGGTAAGTCCACTTTCTGAGATTCTAGTTGTCTAACTGTGGCGGTTTCAGGGTTCCTCGCTCAGAATATGACCAACAGCCCGTTGCAAACTCTTATGAACCCTCTTCTCAAAGGGTAGAACCAGATTGGGGAAATGTTCCTGTCTATGTGCCGGGCAATTCCCCTCACAGTCCACAACACTATCAGAATACGGTGGCACAGCCACAGCCGACAAATACCAACCATCTTTATGATACAACACCTAGTTGGTAAAGAAAGAAGGATGGTTATGATCTATAAATTTATTTCCTCCTTGAAGGAGTTCAACACGCCCATGAGTAATTTATAATGAAGGGAAATAAACGGTAGAAGGAAAACTATACAAGCTTCTACATTTTATGTCATCGAGACGGCGCCGTCCACGTATTCCCCAAAAACAAGACAATGTGTGTTTATTTAAAAAATATTGCTGTGAGAATTTATAGTCATTGTTGAAGATCTTCTTCTTCTTCTTCCGACTATTTTACTCCGTTGTGTTCTCCTGACTCGGCTTCTCGACGGATTCTTTCGTCTTTTCGACGGGTTCTTTCGACTTCTCGATCCCTTCAGTCGATGTTCCCGCTGTCTCTGTCGGTTTCTTCTCCTCTTCCGTCTTCTCCGTCTCTTTCTTCTTCTCCTCCTGTGTCTTGCCCACCTCCTCCTGGGTCTGCTCGATCTCCTGGTTCAGCTTCTCGGCTTCTTCAGCCGCTCTTCTCATCGGTTCCTTGCTCTTCCAATACTCTTCATCCCTATGGACAAGTTGCTCCATCTGCTCCTTCTCCCTCTCCTCTACCTCCAACTGCTCTAACAGGGAAGGAGAATATAATGACTTTTTAAAATTCCCATATTTGGTACTTGTTTCTATTTTCTTGGGTAATTTTCCTCCATAACCGTAGAGATCTCTCGCAAGCTTTACTACAAACCGCCAACCCTCTGGAGCCCTCAGGAAGTGTAATGCCGCCCATTTGATGTAGGCACTGCAGAGAGGGCACGTCTCCTCGCCCGTCTTGTCCTTCGTCGGATTTCGGCATTCGTGATTCAAGTAGACGTCACGGGTAATTCTAAGATCTTTTCGGGCTAACAACTCGAGGGAACGGTACAGATCGGAATTAGACTTTGCATGCTCGTAGTATTTTCCAAATAGTTCCGTGACTTTTCGAATGCGCTCCACATGCTCGTCCAATATCGGCACTTTCGCTTTTTTCTTCTTTACTTCTGGCTCCTTCGACTTTTTCACCTTTTCCTTTGGTTTTTCCTGTTTCTTCTTCTTTCCTTTTGCCTTCTTTGTTTCCTTTTTCACTGCTTCCTTTGATTTTTCCTTCTTCTTTCCTTTTGTCTTCGTCGATTTTTTCGCTTTTTTCTTTGGCTTTTCCTTCTTCTTCAACTTTTTCGCGTCTTCCTTTGGTTTTCCCTTCTTCTTCTTCTTCTTCTTGCACAAGATGAGCAGCGACGGCAGGAGGAAGAAGAACAGCAGCTGGAGAAGGAAGAACATGGAGACCAGCCAACTGACGAGAAGACCGACTGGGGAATGAGAGAAGCTGGAATTAAAAACTTTACAGGACACAAAAAGGATAATCTCTACTGACAGGACACCGAACAATGAAGCGTAAACGTCCCGTAATGCAGTCAAATCAGCCAACACGAGGCTCCCCCGCACCCGTAAAATCTCGGCAGCAGGTCCACTTGGCGCGTTCAGCTCGGCAGCCAGCAGTATCGCTTCTCGGCCTTATGGCTAAGATCAAAGTGTAGTAATCGTTCTTATCGAATTAACCTTCGATATATACCGCTATTGTGGTATACAAGGTTAACCGATTTTTGAGACCTGAAGAGGTAGCTGGCTTGCTAGCTCCTCTTCATGGGTCGGCCCGGCGTTGCACTGCTGCTGGGAACGGCCCTCCCCCATATGGGGGAAATGAACACCAGTGCAAGAGGAGGGGGAGGAAGTACTTCTTCTGTATAGAAAGAAGAAGACAAAGATTCTCTACGTGCCGAGACCCTGGTCCAGTTGAAGCTTACAGGACAATCTCTCCCGACCAGAATTGCAGCTGAAAAAAACGGAGAAGATACAAAATAATGAGTATTTATTAAAGTTCGTCTTTCTCATTATAAGCCTCCAGCTTTCCTTCGTCTTCTCGTCAATATCTGCTGGATTCTGCATATAAGCAGATCTTTTTGTTTTATTGTATTAGTAATTCCCAACTGCTGCCAACCTTTTTTTTTGGCTCCTGACTCTTCCAAACGTTCACCTGCTAAATAAATCATCCGGCTATAACTAGGAGCCTCCCCCCTTTTAGCATAGGAAAGTAGATTTTTGCAGGAGGTCCACGTGGGCAGATGAACTTCTACTTAGGGAGGCTTTTAATCATGGGAGGGCTTTATACCCAGGTCATTTAGTAAGGCTCCCCCGCCATTTTCCTTCTTTAATGTTCCATTCCCAGCGAATAACATAAAGTTAATTAGTCTTTTAAGATCCGTTCCCCGTCAAAAGGTCAGCCCTCCCCTTCCTTCCTTGTGAATAAGATGGCGTCATTACGTACACATTTATCCGGAAATTATCTGTCCTCTGTCCATCGTGGATCTCTTGTCTAGCTGGATAAGCGTATTTTTAACTCTAATACGCCGGGTACGCTCTCTGTACCGCGGATTCTTCCAGAAAAACTTGGAATCAGGCTCGGCCCTTGATAGCCGGATCCCCTGCACCTTTTTTTTGAGATTTTACGGGTGTAGGGGATCTGGCTATCAAGGACCGAGCTGCGTACTGTCTTCCGCCCCCTCTCCGTACTTTTGCAGCTGCTCTTCCAGAATCCGCTGCTATCAAAACATATTACATCCAAACAGCTTTTCGTACTTTTTGTAGAAGGACATACACCAGAATCCTGAAAAGGCTAATTTTGCAGGGAGAAGTTCGACAGCTGCTCCAAGCGCCCCCTCATCAGGAGTCCCATTCATTTACCTCCTTGTCTCCTTTCCTTCTCCTTCTCTGTTCAAGATACACATCTTTCCTTTATCTCAATTTCCCCAAAAGATCAAAAGCTGATTACAAGCCAAAGAATTTCAGAGCGGCTGGGAAAGTGAACTCGTGTGAATTCTCATTATTCTGTTATTTTGATCCGCCATCTAAGTCAGGCCGACTAAACGGATGCCTCTCTCGCTTCAGGTAAACTTCCTCGTTCTTTTAAAAAGACAGTATCCCCAGGGGAATTCTGTCCAGGTCCTACAGCGATTACCTGCCTAGATCGCCCAAAATGTCTTACTCCTCTCCCAAAATGCTCATGTTTCATTAAATTTCAATTTTTCCACATTCCAGCCGATTTTATGGTAATTTTCTTGTGGTATACTGTGATATAAGACAGAAAAATAAGCATTAAAAATGAATTATGATAAAAATCCGCATTTGAAGGGCGGCTACAGTAAGCAAAGCGCGCCCGCGGGTCATTTTTCAAATTACTGTCCGAGAAATTCGTTTCAAGACCCTTGTGCCAAAAAGTTAAACTCCTGTAGGTTACGGTAACTAGAATATTTTTAGTCGTTCGGCTTTACTCTCGACTTTGTGATCAATGGATTCGGTATTTACCTAAATGCCCTGCTATTCTACCTCATTGCTACCAAGTCACCCGAAAGTATGCGGATCTACACGGTTCTGATGTATAATTTTGCTGCGACTGATTTTTTAGCCTGTATATTTGGTATTTTTGTAGCTCAACGGTACTTTTTCAGCTAAATAAATAAGTCTAAATCGAATTTATAGGATGATTCCCTGTGGAACTGCACTAGTTTTCACTTCTGGAGGTCTTTGCCGGTATTTTAATCGACAGACTTGTTATGTCGGGTGAGTGAAAGGGTCCCGACTGGATTTTCTTTCCGGGGCTTTATTGTCTGCTCTATTGACATAGATTTCCTTCTCCTAGTTCGGCAGTTCCCCCGCAAATTTAATCAAAGGACAGATTGTTTATGGCTGGGAAAACTAGGATTATTGTCCTTCGTCTGTCTGCTGCAGAAGGATTGGAAAACCGGGGACTTATAGGCTATCTAACAGGGGGCTAACCCACTTCTAGTCACCCATACCTATGACTAAACTAGTCCTACAAGGCAGAAAATCTAGATTCGGGTGGGAAAAGCTGTAGACCAGAGTCAGACCCCTCGGTACCCGGTAGTCCGATCCCCTGCACCCGTAAAGTCTCGGCCAGACAAAGCTATAAAGGCGTCACAGTTTTGTAACAGTTTCGAATCAAGATGATCCTCCTGCCGAGACTTTACGGGTGCAGGGGAGCTGACTACCAGGAGCCCAACCGCGAAAGCCCCAAGAACCCGTTTCTTTCCCACAATTCCAAGTTTTAGCTATGGGATACGGTATTTTCCCTTTCAGACACTGCTTCAACCTTCTCTTCTACACTCACACTCTCTGGAGTAACCTGATCTCCTTCGCCTATCGATATTTTCTCCTCTTCTACTCTTATACCATCTCCCGATCTCAACTGATTATGACTGTTCTCGTTTTCCTCGTCCCTTCCATCCTTCAGAGCTCCTTCTGCGTAGGAAACCACCATTCTTCCAATTTAACGCCTAATTTTAGAGCTGGTACGCTTTGGAAGTTGACCCGGAACCGGAAGTCCTCGAAGCTTTGGTCAAAGCCAAAAATCCGAATTATACTTTCGAGGGGGATGTTCTGTACGGGACCACGAATGTCTTCGAGTGGCGGTCACTTCAATCCATCTGTTATACCTGCGCAATTGCGACTCCAGCCTATGTTCTGATTACAGTACTCCGAGCCAGGATTATTAAAAAGCTGGGGAATGAGGCGTTTTCGGAGAGCACGAAGAGAATGCACAGTCAATTGCTAAAGGTCAGCCACAGTTAGACAGCCAAGGAGATTTTCAAGGAAATGCCGGGGTTTATGAAAAAAAAAGAAGAAATAACAGCTCCTGTCTCGTCCGGATCGTTTCGGGCCCTTAAAAGTCATTTTTTTCGAGAAAATGATCTTATTCCAGGCTCTAACAGTCCAAGCCGGCCTCCCAGCCTTGTTCATCTTCGCCATCTTGAGCTACGTCCCTTCCCAGTTGGGACTCTACAGTCACCCTTTCCTAGAACAGCTAACCTTCGTATTTTTGGCCCTAATGCCAACCCTGAGCCCTGTGATAAACCTGTACTTTATCCATTCCTACAAAGAAGCGATTGTGGGCATAATAAAGAGAAAGAGAGTCGAACCGTCGATTATGATCACAACTACGGCTGATGATGGATAAATATTCTCATTTTTTTGGTTTTTTTTTCCGTTCCATTGTTGAATTTAGCCTGTAAATAAAGTGTACAACATGAAAAGAGCCGAAAAATTCAATAAATAACCGTCTTTTCATCCCATTTTCTAGTTTCCAGTCATTTTTCCTATTAAATTGGTTCTAGCGGAATAATTCCTCTCCCAATTTAAACGGCACTACAGTAATTGTAAAGAGCACATTATAGGCTCCATTTTGAGTCATAAAATGATCCAGAAGGCTCCTACAATCTACCGTAATCCTCTAGTTTTCCCATCACGGCGGAAAGCCGCCTTTATGGAAACTTTCATCTCTTGCTAAATAATCATCTGGCCCTATTTGTGTCCATCTGTTACGTGTATCCCTCCAGGAAAAGAGTCGCCTTCCTCTACCCGTCGTCAGATAATTTCCCAGCCATTTCCGTGTCATCTGCCTAACGTAAGCTGTCCTTTTAGCTTCCCACCTAGACCCCGACGGTTCCGTTCTCGATAGTCCTCTCCCTGCACCCGTAAAGTCTCGGCAGGATGATCATATTTATTCAAAACTGTTACAAAACTGTGACGCCTTTATACCGTTGTCTTGCCGAGACTTTACGGGTGGAGGGCAGCGGACTATCCACAAGGTGCTTGTTTTGTCGGCCGGGATTACTCGCACTAGTTGCACTTTCTCCTTTTGTGCTTGTATTTTACCCACGATCCAAACCGTAGTCGTACGCGATTCCCAGTAAGTGAATAACAACCAGCTCGCTTCTCTCACAGCACCTGTTCTTTATTCTTCTGTTATTCTGTAATCCTAGCCTACCATTTGCCCTATTCTGGGCAATAGACCCCAGAAATAATAGAAAATAATCCCCTCATTTCAGCTGCCTTCCTGGAGAAGAAGAAGAGGACAAGGAGCCCACAAACGCGGTCCCCAAAATGGCCTCCTATGAGGTGGCTCGACCCCAATTTTTTTTTTAAATTTCCGCTTTTTAGACAATTGGCTTCACTCTTGGCCATGTGGTGAACTCCATCGGGACCGTAAATAATCTAATTTTGCTCTATTTAATAGCCAAGAAGTCTCCAAAGTCCATAAAAGTCTATACAGTACTCCTCTTCAATTTTGCCGCCACAGATCTGATGGCTTGTCTTTTTGGCCTTTTTGTAGCCCAGAGGTAAGCTTATACTGGGGTTTGGTATATTATAAAACTTCATACAATTAATAAAAATAGACTTCAGAATGATCCCATGTGGAACGGCGCTCCTCTTCACCTCTGGAGGCCTCTGTAAGCTGTTTAACCGGCAAACCTGTTATGTTGGGTGGGTTTTAAGTTATTTTCAAGGATCTGAAAAGACTCTAGAGCCATAGAATTATATAAAAATGAATCTAGAAGGGTCTAATCAAGGTCCTGAAGCGAATACCTCCAAAAAAACGAGATTGTCCTTAACTGTCCGGCTGGTTGTCCTTAACTGTCCGGCTGGCGCGCCTTTCTGATTACGGTAGCTATTATAGTATTTCTAATTTGTCAATCTATTACTCCATTATAATCTAGAGAGGCTTAGAGTTTAGTTTTAAAGGTCCTAACGCGAATTAATCCATTAAAAGAGTAGATAACTTGGTCATCAGTTTAATTTCTCCGTAATCCACCCCTAACTTGTAAAGGCCTTTATTTGGCTAAATATTATCAAAAAAGCCTCATGAAGAAATATTTATGGTGTAAAAAAGTTGAAAATTAAACAGATCTTACAAAATACCAAGAAGGGAGGCTATTGCACAGATTCCGATTATTACAGCACTCTGTCATCATCCTAACAGATTGAATTCCCTCGGGAAGTCCCTCAGCAATTAGATAATTACTTCGATTGAATTCTTTCCATCCTAGTTGAACTTCTTCTCCATGTTGTTGGTCACAAAGTCCTGGTGGAGCGCAGTCTCCAATATAGGCATTTCCACCGGGGTAGGAAATATTCTGGAGGAAGCAGGCTCCTTGGCAGTTGACGGGCTCGCGAATCCAACCAGTAGGATTGTAGAGAATGGCGTGGCAGATCAGCTGCTGGCAGAAAGCAAGGCCAGCAAGAAAAAGAAGGAGGAAAACGGGACGGAGAGACATTTTTGTCTCAATTTCTGACGAAAAGGCGGTGACGGCGATCTTTACGAGGAGATGAGTAGATGTTTTGGGAATAGACCGGCGGCATTCGATTTTTGGACACAGGAGACCATCTTGTATCAATATTGGAGACTTTAGCAAGATTAAAGGTCCAGAGGTGCATATTTTAAAGATCTAAATCCATCTAGTTCGTCAAAAATAGAATTACTTGTTGAAAACTTCCTATAACTGCGGCCTTACTAGCTAAAGCGGTGAGAAGATGTCAGATTATGGTTTTATACCCGGGAAGGAGCATTAAACCCGACGTTTAAACGTCTATATTGGTCTAAATCGGTCAAATTTGCCTTCCACAAATGTTATTCCTAAATTATAACACTATCCCATTTTTTGGTGAATAGCTCTTTTCCAGAAGAAGCGCCTGTTTATCGTAGAAATCGTTTATATTCCCTCTTCCAAAATAAATATAAACACATTTAAAAGAACATGAATGGATATTAAATAACCCAGGAGGGGCAGAACCTCAAGAACTGTAGCCGCTGCCAAGTATCGGGTGGCCGTTGGTGTTCCACTGCGTCCTTCACTATCAGCAATGATACGGCCAGCTCAGTTTGGTCCTTCCTATAAGCAGTGAGCGGCCGTAATTACAGTTTCACGGGGGCAGTGGGACTCTCCATTAGCAGTGTTTTGTTGTCACAATAATGGCTACTGGGCTTCCAGAGTCATATTATTTCAAAAAGGAATTAGATGCACAGGCTGGGAAGATCAAGTTGGCTTCTGAATCAGTCTTTATTACAAAAAAAATGAGTGATTTTACCTTTCATCAATGCCATGGTGGTAAGATTGGTGACAGGCAGCACGGTGAACCGGAGTCGCCTTCATAACAAAAAGGATGTCTCCGATTGGATGTGAGTGAAGATTGGGCTACCAGAATCGCCATCACTACAAAAAACGCTAATCAGGTTTCATAAGCAATGACTCTAAATTTTTTTTATTGGAAAAAGGTAGCCATACTTACAAGTCAATCACTTCCACTATCAGCAATTTTTGGAAGCTAAGAAATGGGTATACAGGGTGTCCCGAAGTCCTCTACGGATGGAATTTCGTCAGATAAAGGAACATAGGGCATCCAGAGTCTCCCGCCTTGGTCGCAATCGATGTTCATAGTAAAAATAGCTGATCCATGATTCCCATCACCGTTCTTGCATGTTATTCCTATTAATTCAGCACTTAATGTTGCCGCAGTGGCTTGAGGCGATTTCCAGGGGGTCTCCATCGAAATGAAGTCAAAGGGAATGATCCAAAATTACAAAGCTAAAATGTACGTTAAAAATTGAAGAAAAGATCAAAACTAACCAAAATGACGTCGTTATCATCATTATTTCGAATAAAATGGAAGAAAACGTCCAAAATGAAGTGAAAAGATGGTTATTTATGAGCCATCTGGAAGAATATATTCTATTCAGAGGAAAATAGAGAAAAAAAATGAAGAAAAATGGACCAAAAATGTTCGAGAGTAAAAGATAAGCGCGAATTGTACACTGGCGGGGAAAAATGGCTTGTCGGGGGCGTTCTCCGGCGGCTCAGGGTCTCGATATCGACGGAAAATGGCGGTGGGACGCTCTCTCCTACACAAAACCAAAGACGAGGCGTTCCCCTAGAAAAATGGGAAAAAAGAGCTGGAAAATTGCTGTATTTTTGTCTAGAGTTGAATGAAATCTTCGGAACTCGGCCCAGTAACTTGTTCCAATCGTTTCGTGACCATTTTATTCGGTAATAATGGTCAAATGGCCAAATCTGCCCCCGAAATAGGTCAAACCCCGTTTCTTTCCCACAATTCCAAGTTCTATGGTAGGAGTACGGTATTTTCCATTTCAGGCACTGTTTCAGTCTCACTTTCTATTCCCACACCCTTTGGAGTAACCTAATTTCCTTCTCTTACCGTTATGCCGTCCTCCACTTTACTTTTACTCCAAGACGACGGTATCTGGTGGTCGTGGTCCTCTTTATTTTAATTCCTTCAGTTCTTCAAAGCAGTTTTTGTGTGAGTTTTCCCCCAAATTTCACCAATTTCCCTGATTTTCATTGACCTGCACCCGTAAAGTCTCGGCAAGAAGATCATCTTTATCCCAAACTGTTACCTTTGTCCTGCCGAGACTTTACGGGAGCAGGGGAGGGGGACTATCGTGGACCGAGCCGTTATTTTCCCCCAGGTTACTGTAGCTTCTCTATTTTAGGCCTGGTATGCCCTGGAAGTGGATCCAGAGTCAGAATTACTCGAACAGATTATCCACTCCAGGATGCCGAACTACACCTTCGAGAAGGATGCCCTCTACGGTACAACCGATGTCTTCGAGTGGCGCTCCCTTCAATCCATCCTATTCATGTGTCTCCCCATAGTTCCTGTCTATATTTTCATTCTAATCCTGAGAGAACGGATCCTCAGCCGGTTAGAGGTCGAAGCCCTCTCGGAAATGGCCAAAAAGATGCATAGACAGCTGTTGGCAGTCAGTTAGACCTTTAAATTCTAAAATGTAGTGAATTCCAGGCCCTGACGGCGCAGTCCTCCCTCCCGGCTCTGTACACCTTCGCCCTGATAGCCTATACCCCGTCCCAGCTGGGATTCTACAGTCATCCTCTCCTGGAGCAGCTGCCCTTCGCCTTCTTGGCCTTTGTCCCGATGTTGGGTCCTCTAACGAATTTGTATTTTATCCAATCCTATCGGAGAGCTCTTATCGGAATTTTTAAGAAGGAAAACCAAGTGGAAATCTTGAAGACATCGACGATTGACAATAAAACAACTGATTTGGAACAATAAAGACACTTTAATCCATTTATTAATCAAATTTTAAGATAACCAGGAGCCCAATTTCTAGGAAACTCGGCACAGTAGTCCGTAGTACATTTATCGGTGTAGATCACGGCCTTATCCCTGCCGTGAGGAATTTCTGGGGTAACTTTGCACCAGTTGTTCTCATGAAGGGCTTCTATGTTGATTTCCAGTTCCACCTTTTTTTATGAATCCTCCTAATTGACAACCACCAAAATAAATAATTCCACCGTTGTAGACAAGCGTAGAATTGAAGCAGACAGCTCCGGGAGTCTCACAACCCTCGCGGGCACAATGTGGGTGGCCTTCGATGTACAACCAGCAGCTGAGATCTTGTCTCCAAGGATGGGATCCATCAGAATTGCCTTCGTGGTGTCCATCACGATCTCTGGAAGGTCCGTCTACTCTATAGGGTCCATCACGTCCCAACGGGGAATATCGTTCTGCGTCAGGCCCATTTCTTTTCCTACAGAGTTCATTCCAATCTACATAGGGTCCATCAGGTAGATAAGGCGGGTAGTGCCCTCCATTCGGCCCATTCCTGCCATCATAAGGTCTAGCATATCCTCCGGGGAGTCCGTCCTGTCCTCGATAAACTCCCGGACCAGGAATAATTACTTGACGGTCACCACTTCCAATATTCTTTCCATCGTAAGGCCCTTTACGTCCTCCATAGGAAACAGCACGTCCATTATATATTTCCGGTTCAGCTATCATTACTTGAGGACCATCACTTCCAATATGAAGTTTGTCTCCTTCATTAGAGCCTTCAGACAGCTACTCACTTTCTTCAGCTCCAACAATCAGAGCCAAGAATATTATAACCCGTATTGATGGTAGAAGCATCATCCTCTGCGACTTCAGGACCAAAAAGATGCTTTCCGGCTAATTTTATTGAAACGGGATGAATCAGAGCTGCCAGCCCTCCTGTCTCCGAAGAGAAACCATCCGCATCATTTTGAGACAATTTTGGAGAAAATAGCGGCAATTTTCCGGGAAGCTGTCGTCGCTAGACAAAACAACGAAATGTTCAACATTTTAACGGAATAAACGGCCAGAAATTTGATTAAAATATAGTAAATTGAATAAAATTTATTGATAGCAATGATAACAACAACAATGATTATTGAAATATCTCCTTTTGGAGCTCCTCCCGAGCGCAGACCTCTTTAAAACTGGTGAAGCTGTCAAAAAAGGCCTGGAACTCGTCGCCACCATCGCAGAGCTTAGCGTGAAGAGAGAGGAAGGTATAATTGTAGGCTAGACGGATACAAGTGAAACCGGCCCGGCTCTTCAGGGTGTAGTAGGCTAGCCACTGCTGATCGTTCCTGTAGACGAGCTTCTCTTCGATTCCGCGGATCATTTGGACAGCTCGGCGAAGATCAGCAGGAACTTTGATGAAACACTCAACTTCTAGGGTGTTGAACGTCTTGGAACAGTCCTGAAATGGGAGAGAATTAGAAAAAGAGTCTAGAAAAGGCAACGGGTTACTGTAATCTCTGGAATATGGCTGCAAAAAGAGTTTCACTCGGAACTGTTCCGATATTAGAAAATTTGCGACTTCAACTCGGATGAAAACGGCTTTAGGGCCATTTTAAAAGATCTACGCGACTAAAATAATTTTTTCCAAGTATTAGAAACGCAGTAAATAAGCTACGCAGCTATTTTTAGCCAGCCCAACAATACATCCTTCCAAGAAGCGAAGCGCGCGGTAGCGCTCCATTTTTGATGGAAGACGGTAACAAGACAAGATTTTCAAGCTGTAGATTGTTTTTAGAGATCAATACCGTCAGAATATGACATACAATCACAGTTTCTAGGTTGAAATCTGATATAGGCCGCCAATTTTTAAACAAGAATGGACCGGGCTGTCAATGCGCTTGGAAAGGAACGTAAACGGGGGTTCCTGGACTCATTTTGGAAGCTGAGGATTACATTTAAAGACTGTAACAGCCTAACTAGCCAAAAAATAACGTTTAGTAGATAATAAACGAGAAAATGAGGCCGCTTACCTTGACCAGCTCACAAATATGGTGAAAAGTGTGCTGTTCCATCATTCTCGTCACTAGGGAGAATTTCAAATTGGCATTTTGGACAACCTTTCCACAATCTTCGAGATAATGGTCGTCATAGTCGCCACAAATGACTACTTCTCTCTAAAAAGGCTCTTGCAACATATTAGAGAGGGTTCTTACTAGAGTAGACTTTTCTGTCACATCGTTCCAGAACCTCTCGATTAGAAGGCCATTGGAGATGAGAGTCCGCGGCTGTAAGACGTTTAATATCTTCTGAGTAGGCTTGAGATGGGTCAGGAACAGAGTACGGCATGTGATCTTATAGTCTTCAAAGGAGAGGACAATCTTTTGGAGGAGTACATAGTCCTAAAAGTTGGCTAATTGATGAATACTGAAAATCAATCCTACCTCATCGTTGACGACTTCCCTCCGATCAATGATAGCCACTTGTTGGAATTGGAATCCTTTCCTATCGGCACAGAAGTCATGCTCCAAGCTGCCGTTGTTGTCCCCGGTAAAATTGAAGACTTCCTGTCTCATGTGTGCGGTGCCCGCCTCCTGCTGGGAGATAAGACACCGCTGATGGCCGTCCTCCTCCAGCAGTTCAATACAGAGATTCTGATTGGTGTAGAGTTGCTTCCGATCCTTGAACGAGTTCAAGAAGTCATTCATCCAGGAGGAGGAGCCGTAGAGGCTGGCCTGTCGATCAAGTTCCATCTGAAAATAGGGTATTAGGGGGAAGGAATGGGGGAGGAGCTGACCTTTTCCATGGTGTTTCCGAGAAGATTGTAATGAGTTGGAGAGTGACTGATTTTAGCCGTGTTGATGGGAAGCGGTTATTTTGACGCTTTTCACAGGGAAGCGACCGCTTTCCGGGTCCTTGAGGCAGCTTTTCGGGGGAAGGGAAACTTCGCTTTTGAGCTCAACGTTAAATTGAAAGACCGTATAAACGGCTCCCATTCCCAGCCAAATTAAACCAAAAACTGCTCGAAAAAACAAGAATAAATATTTTTATCATATCCTTCTCATCTCTTTGGCAACACAACAATAATATTCTACACGTACTAGACCCGAAAACAATCCATTTGTAAAGTAAAAATCCTATTAAAATTCTGTAATTTGTTTGTTACTCGTTAAACGACAGAAACCTCTAGAAACAATAATAAATCTCGCTGCAGTCGACTTCCATTTCGGGGATGGCCGTACCGAGGCGTTTCTCCAGTTCTGTATGGGCTTTTCTCTCCAAGAATTGGAGTCCATGGAGTGTACATTGCCCAGCTATCTCTAGCTTCTTTATAAAGGGCAGCTTTTTCTTCTTGACGACTTTTCGAACCTGGAAATCCATTATTTCGCGATTTCTGCATATTTTTCACAGATTTTTTAGCCCCTTTATAGAAAAGCCATTTATCTACAAAAGTGGCACTTCTGCTCTAAAATATGTCCACTTTTTGGGAAGTTATGGTACAGAAAGTACTGTAGCGCACCCTTTCAAGCACATTATCGAATTTCCGCCAAAATAACGTTTTTCACTGTTAAAATGGCTTTAAACAGGACTAAATAGAGTTAGAAAAATAGCGGATTCCATTCTGTCCTAGGAAAACCACCCAAAATACCGTAATCCCCTTATTTTATGACGTACCACTTTCTTTTTGACTGGAGGTGCCGCTTCCCCGCCATTTTCACCAGTAGCCGGCGGTTCTTCGACTTTTTTCCGTTTTATTATCTTCTTCTTCGGCTTCGGAGGCTCCTAAATACCTTTAAGGTGGATATTTTCTACTTTTAACTACCTGTTCAGCAGTTTTCCTCAAACTAATAATCAAATTCTCAACCGTCTCAATAGTACAGCTGCTAATCCGGAAAGTCTCCAGAGGCAGCGGTGAGACCGGCGTTGTTCCATCCGTAAAAAGAGACCAATCTCTGGAAAGACTCTACTTAAGAAGATAAAAGAGGCTACAGTACCTGATGGTGATATTCTTAGCGATAATTTTATTTTTAGCCATAATTCCAAAGAGCATGTCCAGTCTCAACTGAGGCAGCTCAAAGTCGGTACAGATTATTTTTATTTTATTCAACGGCAAGCTGGGAAGCTCTTCTAACTGCTCGTAGATCTGAAATTTCTTTAATCGGGAAGATTATTGAATCATTGGGTCCCGGAGCGCTTAATCCTCTCGGGAGCAAATGTATAGTTTTTTCCCTTTTTTTGACCGATCGGAATGATTCAGAGCCAAATTATGACAACAGTGATCGGCCGACGGACGGGACAAATTTGTTTGCCAAGAGTTTTTTCAAGGAAGGGGAGCGGAAAATTGCCCGCTGCTTTCTATTTTGAGGTTAGGGAAACGAAAGCCTTCAAAGCTGAAATAAAGGTCATCAAAGATCACCAGGGGCTAAATAATAGAGGGGAATGGTACTGGGTCTTGTACACACGCAATCAGGTTCGGGCCAGTAAGGCGCATTCTCGGGGCAGGCGCGCCACCTTTGCGCTTTTTCGGTGCAATAGCCCCAATATACCAATTACAGTATGCCAAAGATTATAGTCCTATTGCGCCCGAAAAGCGCAAGAGCAGCACGCTTCCCCCGAAAATGCGCCTTACTGGCCCAGGCCTGGTTTACCGCCCTGCTCCTCGGGTTACTGTACTGTACTTCAGTCAACTTACCAATTTGCTGGTCTCCGCGTGTAGTTCCAGATTAATACACGCATTTGGATACCGTTTCAGGAAGGTCTTAACGACCCGGGAGACGTTAGTCTGGTACTGTGGCAGGATATGCACTTGGAGGGTCAGGTGATTCAATTCCTGAAACGAAAAACTAGTAAATAAATAAAGAGGAAGTACAGAGATCCGGTCACAAGGTTCTGAGCATGTTTTGACGACAACAGGACAGGGTAGAAAAAGTGTGGCGCTGATTTTGACTCTTAGTCCCGGCGCGCCCGCTCTTGAATTCCCCCGGGAAATTTTTTACTGGAATCCAACTTCAGTGATCCAGTTCTTTTATTCTTCTGCTCTCTCACCCTCTCTCCCGGTGGATTATACCCTCCCAGAAAATAAACCCCTTCGTTTTCCGGTGCTCTTGAAGTGATATCACCTCGCTCCTCTCAGGCCTCGTCTCTTTCGCTCTCTCCGATTTCCTGCACCCGTAAAGTCTCTGCAGGAGAAGGAGATAAAGGTGAAATAGTTTTGTAACAGTTTTGAATAAAGATGATCTGCCTGCCGAGACTTTACGGGTGCAGGGGGAGCGGACTATGGGGGCCGAGTCGTCTCTTGAGCCCCCTCGAGTAAAGGTCACTGTGGCAAAAGAAATGCCACAGAGGAGAGGGGCTACTCGAGCGGACAGTTTAAAGAGAAAAAAACTGGGGGAGATATCCTCCACTCACACTGAAGAGAGTATTCTCGATTGCCATGAAGCGCTCGACCATTTTATCGGTGGCCGAGACGATCAACAACCAGAGATCCTCCACGTTGCTGAAGTATTTCCTCTTGGCTTCTTTGCTCACATATAGTTTTTCAATGTTTGCCAGGAATTCCAAATCTGCTGTCATTTTCATCAGGGAGAGGCGTGATCTGAAAAGGGGGGAGGATTTTTTGGGAGAAAATGGGGGGGGGGGGGGGGGGGAAATAGTACTGTAGCCCATTTTAAGTTTTGTTCAGGGAAACCCGCCAATTTCAAGAGGCAACGTGACTTTTAAAGCTCAAATAAAAGTCGGTTATCTAACTGTGGCTTCATAACCGACCTATGGAAACTTTTCCGACAACGAAAGTGGATAAAATAGGCTACTAATCTTTAAAATCTCAAAAATTTCAGCGATCCCGCTTTTTTATGGGAAAAACTGTCTAACTGTGGCTCTTTTTCAAAATTCTAGGTTATTCTCTGGCCAAACAACACAACCCCCTTCAGTTTTTTTCTAGGAAACTGTCTAACTGTGGCTCCCCTGCTATGGTTTGAGCCTCTCTTTTTAATCCAGAGATCTCTTCAAACAGAATGGAACACCCTGCCCCTTCTCCTACCAGTTTTATTCGCCACATTAAACTTTCCGTATTTATTTTCCCGTTGGCTTAAAATTCGAAACTTTGCAAACATTCTCGCCTTCTAGATAATATAAAAAGGTGGGGAGATAAGTGGCTCAACAAACCTCCGCAAAACTCCGCTGAGAAAGTCGTAACATTCTCCCGGGCAATGGATATTCAACCGTTTGAAGGCGCGAATCTGTCGTCCCGAGGGGAAATATGTCCCCAACTTAATAAAATTTGATTAGATTTAAAAAATGAGAAGAGTTTACCCGTTCGATAGTCAATTCGTGGATGTCTCGTCTCATCGTGGTGTGGATTATCGCCTGCCAGCGACGACATACTCCTTCCAGGGGGCATAACTGAAAATAAAACCATTTTTCTTCAACTCCTTGATATTTCTGATATTAATTTTGATAAATTGGTTCATATTAAAGAGGAAAATAACAGAAAAATCGGTAAACATCCGGAAATTTCCCAACTTTTGGAAGGAATGCGGTAAAGAGGGCACGCCATCTTGAAATCTCCCATAGAAACAGGGTAAACCTGGGCGGGAAGTGGAATTTTAAAGTTTGTGCCATATTTCCACATCCCAGAAAATGTTCGTATCGAGACCCAAAGGAAAAATTGGATGAATACTAAATTTTAAAGGGGGGGGGGGGGGGGGGGCAAAGTAAAAATCCCGTTTAATAAGTTGCTAGACTCCATGGGAGCCTCATTTTTAGTGATTTTGGAGGAAAATGCGCCATTTTACGTTATTTCTCGATTTAAATAAATAAATAATTAAGTTTATGATGATTTCTACTCACCTCTTTATAATTTAACATATTAAAAATCTGCCGTAGCACCACGTCGGGTAAGTTAGGAATAATCGGAGGTCGTGGTCGCATTTTGCGCTAAAATCTTTTATTTTTTTTACAAATGGGAAAGAGAAATTAGAGGAGAGAAAGGAGGAAGACAGCTCTTTGTTGAAAAATGTGTAAAATAGACGGAGAACAGAGAGCACAGCCAGGCCCCGGCCGCCAGCAGACGGAGATCAGTGTCTACGGGGGCAAGGCGGGAGCAGAGAGAGAAAGAGACGGGGCTAGAGGGTCCGAGGAGGGGAAAACAAACAACAGAGTGATGACTGTCGAATGCCGTAGGAGTTCGCCGCGAAAAAAAGGACATCCACTTGACGCGGAGAGAAAGAGATAAAAGAGACGATTTAGAAACAGGAAATGTCGCAAATTTTAAAGGATTTGAGTCAATTTTCGAGGGGGGAAGACGGAGATTTCGCAGAAGGGAAAACACGGTGGACACGGTGGTCAAATGTAAGCCTAAACGGTGGACAAGGTGAGGGCATGGGGGGCATCGTAGATATGGCGGGCATGGTGGGCATGGGGGGCATCGTGGATATGGCGGACACGATGGTATCCATTTTTAGTCAACCCTTGTCAAAAATCCGTTAGAAAACGGGATCAGCCGTCTCCTTCCCACTTCCGTTCCACTCCCACCCGGCAGTCGGTCGTCTTTCCTCCCGTCCAAGAATGAAAAGGCCCTATCTGCTTGGAAGTCTTCTAATCTATTTGGCCATCCAAGCCGTCAGAGGAACAGCCTCGCAGGTCAGTCGGCGTGGTCCGGGGGAATTTGAAATTGTCATTTTCAGTGCCGTGAAGATCCCGCTGACCCCGACGCCAAAGCGGAGAATAATACCTGCGCTGTTGAGAATGTAATCCCGCCGCGGCAGGACCCACCCCACGGGAATCGATGTCTAGAGATTGTTGGCGACTTGATCCTGGAGAATATCCAAAGCCCGGCTGAAGTTGAACACATCTGGAATATTACAAAAGTCACCGGAAGGATTGTTGTTAAAAATACGCAACTGGAGACGATTGATTTTGAGAAACTCTGTCAAGTTGGCTACAATGATGATTATCCCGCCGTAATTATAATGGGTAAGTAGGTAGAAAAGAGGATTACAATAGTTTTTAGGTAATAAAAAATTGAAGACTTTAAAATTTGGAAGAGGATGGAAAGTCGATTTTGCCCGCCAAACTTTTAACGGCAATTCGACGCGGTATATGGTAGTTGTGGATAATGGCGCCTATCGGATGTCGAAATTGGAACATATTAAACTGAAAAGATCCTATCGATCATCGGAACAGTCTCGATTTTTGGTGGATGTTGAGCAGACACGAAATATGGACAACGAGGAACTGGATTTTGAAAAATCCGAACTGGCACTGGTCGGCGTCGGCGCGGCTCTCATTCCGATGGCCATCGTCACTGCCGGCTGCTACTGTTGGATAGAAAAAGTCAAACTATAGATACAATACAGATTCAATCATAATTTCTCTGTGTAGTAGAAGCTCTTTCTCATTTTATTTTCTGAGAATTTCTCCCCAATTTCGGACCTTGTTGTTGCAGATGCGATAGGCTACTATCAGCTGGTTTGCAGAAGGAAATGGAGCCAACTGTGCAACAACCCTTATCTCAAAAGAGCTCTCGTATCTCTCAGTGAGAACATATTGACCCGGCAGACCAAAATCTTGGGCAGGCTAACAGGAAAATACGGAGGAAAATGGCCTGAAGAAGGCGGGCAACTTTTAGGAATTATCCAGGAATACTTGGTTACTGGGGGAAGAGTCTTACAGACCGTTTCCAACCTCGGGGTTTTTCAACTGGTGACCATTTGGGAACTTAGCGAGCAAAAATTGACTGATGCTCAATTTGAAAATGAAATCTAGACGCTTTTATTGCCCAAATTACCAAATGGTCCCCAGTGAAAAACCTGAGGTTGCTAATGATTGAAATATGGGCGGAAAGTCGTTAAACTTACTACCGATGAAAATATTGGTATTTTATTCTTCAGTAATTGATTTATCCAGCCTGTATAGGAGTATTCTAGACAGAAATTGTTCCTTCTCTCTCACCCTCTCTGCTGTACGATTTCCCCCTGAAAGAGATATGGCCTGCCAAAAGTTGACAGGTTCTCTATCCGCGGATAACTTTTCGCCCCTAGCTTTTGTTCTTGGCGCGGGCGCGGATAACTTTTCACTCGTCCAGAGAAGGTGGGTCAGCATTTCTTTATTTTAATTTAAAAAATTTAAGTCCAACGTCGATGGCGCTTTCAGTGAGATGAAGGCAGCTTCCCTCTTCTCCACGCCCTTCGCCCATGCTTCATTCTCTTTCTTGTTGTCAGTATAATAAAGCTGTTGTTATTTTCAAAAGATCAAGAGGAATTCCTTTATCCACAGTCGATCCACTGTAAAAAAAGCGTTTGAAAAAGGTTTTTGTTGTATTCAGTAGAATAGGGAAGTAGAAGTTTGACCTTATAAGGAACGGCGGTTACTGATAAGCCGAACCAGATAATGAGAGAAATGAAAAGTGGATAGGAGCGGCGAGACCAGAACTGCTGCCCAGGTAACCGGGAACGAGGTTCTCAGCCTTTTGAAGTTGTCTTCACAACTAACTTGTGGCTGGCATGAATAGCACTGCCAAAGCCGATGAATCCGCTTCTTTTAACGCCATATGTGTTAATGTTGCTTCTGATTGGCGCATGAACATGGCTACCTATATTAGCTTTCTCTTCGCTTTTCCTCTTCACGTTTATATTATTTTCGGCCTCTATTTAAGAGTTGCTAAGAAACGGATTTATCATCTTCTTATAATACTACAAAGTGTTAATGAAATCGTTAAAGTTTCCTTTACCATTATTCATACATTAGTAAGTTTTATTTTGCTTATTATCTAACATTTTTTTTAAAGTCATGTGTTCTCTTCCACATTTTTCTAACTGATTATTTGACTAATCCATTAGATGCCGTTCGGTTGATTTTTAGCGTGGTTTTGATGATCTACTGGAAACATATTATCCGGCCGTACGTCTTTTTTACTGGGCAGGCGTTATAAAGCTGCCATTCGACCCGGCCCAGCCCAGCCCGCGTTACGTACAGAAATATCTCGGCTATTTCTGCATCATTTTCGATAAACTCAAAACTATAATAGAGAGGAAGATCTGAGCTATCTTCCTGTCAAATTAGCCCAATTGCATGTCTGGAAAATCCAGGAAAGACACAAATACTCAGGAGAGGCGAAAATTCAGAGTTTTTGCACTTTGGAGCCTGTCCTGAATTTTCCACACATAGGAATGATCTTAAAATGTATTGTGTGATAGCGGAGATCCTCCTCTCCATGCTGGCTTTTAGTTTACCGAAATTAGTTCTGAACTTATCGAGATACTCCAGTTGCGGGCCGGGCCGGGCCGTGAGAACTACCATATAAGGTCGTGACTCATTTGGCCTACCGTGTGAGACTCCCACCGCTTTATTTTAGCCAACCACTTCTTGATGTGCTCCTCTATGTGATGGCCTTAATTTCTATGAGCGCAATTATCCTTCAAATTGGTTTTCATAGGATAACTGTCCCTGAATCTGCGGTAAATCAGAATAAGTGCCCCTGTTTTCAAGGGATATCTCACGGCTAGAACCGGCATTCATCCATCGAAAAATCCATTGAAAATGGGCTAGATTTTTGTATAGATAAATTTAGGATTCGTTTCTTCTGGTCATTATTGCGCTTTCAATTATAGCAGAAATTTTATTACTATTTATTTGCTTGCTTACATTTATATTAGCAATGAGAATGGACGTATCGACATTCAGCGAGGTAACAATAAAAGGCCAGAAAAAAATCGCATCTGCTCTTTTTATTCAGGTTTGTTTTTGTGACATTTGTTTTGTTTAATTGTTTCCTTTTCAGTTCATCCTTGTTTTAATAGCGAATGCAATGGAAATTTTTTTAGCCTTTCTGGCTTATGCATTAAGTGAGCCATATGTCACAGATGCCGTTAAAAAAATAGCTGAAGAGACGGATATGACTGTGGTAATGCAGCTAGCCGAGGAGATGATAAGCCGTTTCAAAACGTTTCGTGATATCAAAGATATACTTTTAATGGTTCGTTTTAAAGGAACTGAATGAATGACCATACATTGGGCAAAGCGCCAGTTTTTAGCGTTAAATGACGTTAAAGGAACTGTCAGGGACTGAGGCGGGTTACTGTAGTTGAGGTATATAGACACATAGACACATTTTTTATGAAAAATGGAAAACACCATCGAAATCAGCGTCAAAAATCACATCGAATGCGCTATATCCCCCACATAATAACAAGGCGGGCGCACTATCGCTTCGGGACCCGTGAACGGCATCAGGCAACTTCGTGAACGAAACTCCCAGTCCCTGACAGTTCGTTTAAATGGCGTTGCCCTCTGTATCCCGGCTATTTCTGGACCATTTCCGGAAATTCAAAAACCATATTGGAGAGCACTTCCTGACGAATCTAAGGCACTTTGTTTGAGCTCGATAGCCCCGAAAGAATTTCCTGTAGCCTTGCAAATGTTCAAGTGTTAGATTCGTCAGGAAGTGCTATCCAACATCGCTTTTGAATTTCCCAAGAAATGGCCGAGAAGTTCAATTTATAGACTACAAATTTCAGAGTTCGTTATTGTTTGAGAAGATAGTTCCAACCGTACGTGGAATCCTAATGTACTGGGCTGTAAGACCTCTACTACGGAAGAAAGCATCAGTTAGCCCGACAACAACAACAGTGACACAGAAAAATTAGAATTTGATGTCTAGCGATGAAATTTTCCTTTATATTTTCAGTGTATTATCTTCTCGTGCTTTTCAAGCTCCTTTTCGAATAAGAAATCAATACTATTCTCGTCGCTTTCGATACATTTTCCTCTTTCAGATTCTCATCGCTTTCCCTATAGATTAGAGCGCGTTTCCCTGTAGCCCGGTACAAAACCTGTCGTATACGGGATCAATATTGCCCGCTGCTTTCTGCCCCCGTTTTTACACAGTTCTCTTTCTTTCCATTGCCATTCTCCCTGGATTGTCCTTCATTTTTTCAGTTCATTTCCCTACCATGCCCCAGAATTTCGACTTCCTTCCATCTATTCCCCCTCACCTCCAAGTAAAAGTCGTCGCCAAGGTTAGTTTCCCTATAATTTTGATTATAAACCCAAATAAACCTTCCAGTTAGCCAGATATGCCTTTTTCCGCTTGCCACTGACCTCCAAATGGGGATTGGCCGCCTACGAAGGATGCAGCCGCCGCGAGGAACATATAAGACAGTTGCGAAGGTGCCAATTGCTGAGAAAACTACAAGAGGCCCTGGAAAATCAGCAGAACAGTCTTCGGGAAGTGAGACGGCAGGTGAACAGAATGAGCGAAGCCGTCAGCAGAATGAACAATAACCAAAGTAGCACAACTCGTCAACCGCAAACGCACATTTCCCCCTTAATTTGACTACCTTATTGTTTAACATAAATAAATGCTGTGTAATATAATAAATAAAATGTCGATATAGTCCAATTCCAACAGATATTCACCGGATTCAAATTTGGCGGCGCGCCTCCGCTATGGGACCATGTTTGACAACTTCCTGGTCCCGTAGCGGAGAGAGGGTTTTCCGAGGAATATCCATTGGTAATGGATTATATATTGGAAAACTATAGAAAAAAATGGGATTTTATTAGACTGCGAGCGGATGGTCACAATATTACCGTAGTCTTCTGCTTAGGTCGTATTTGTTTCAAAATATATAATCTATAAGGTGAGGTGAAATAAAAATTGCAGAATATATGAGTAATTGAGAAGAATGACGGCATTAGATAGGCGATGGCCGAGAGATTTTCTTGTATTGCTTGAGCTGAAAGGATTAAAATCATAGCAAAGACTGTAAAAGGGTTAACTTACGCTCATAATTATTAGTAAAGAGTGGAACAGCGTAGAATGACAACATTGCTAAGGTCAACGGAAATGCTACCAGAAGAAATGGAATAACACTCTAAAAATAATTAAATTTTAATACAGTAATACTGTAGTACAGTAAAACAAAAAAAAAAGCAAAAAAGTTTGACCGTGACGGAGACCGAACTCTCGGCCTCTCACCCCACGCGACCGCTCACTTCGCACTGCGCCATGAAATCTCGGTAACCGGACAAACAGACACACAGATACGGTAGCCTTTTAAAATGTGTTCAAAATGTAGAAAAGTGGGTGTCTTTCGTAAGAATTACCTCAAAATAGGGTGGAATACTGCCGAGTTCCTATTTTACTCAAAAGTACGAAACTTTTGGCTCTAAAACTACAAAAAATGAGGTTTGACTCGATCCTCGATACTCCGATCCCCTGTACCCGTAAAGTCTCGGCAGGAGGATCATCTTTATTTAAAACTGCTACAAAGCTGTCACGCCTTTATAGCTTTCTCTTGCCGAGACTTTACGGGTGTAGGGGAGCGGGCTATCGCGTGCCGAGCCCGTTTTTCCGTCCAAGGTACCACCCGGCTCGTTGTAACCCCAAAAAATACCTTTCCTACCTGCCAAATTAGTGCCCTCAACAGCATTTCCTGTAGTTTTACAGTATTAGAACTCAGGGAACCTCTATGGGTTACAAGGTAATGTTTAATCTGGAAATTACTGTAAATTAAAGGTCTGTTTCTTCTGTCCTACCCTATAAATGGATATTACAACGAAAGAAGTGAGCAGAATAATTGTAGCGATTGTCAGATAAGTCATGTAGATAGTCTTTTCCCGGTCGGGAATAACTTGAATTGAACACTCCCGGCAATAATTGCTCTGGATCTGAAACGGATAGAACTCAAAGCTCAATTTTTTAATTCCTTCGTGTATGCATAGATCACGCTTTCAAAAAACGTTCTCCCCGCTAATTAGATTGCTCAACAGCTGGCAGTTCATAATGTGCACCTGTTCCTTGTGATTCACATTTACATAGAAAAATAATATTCGCAAATTTCGAGAAAAGCTTTCCTCGAATTCTCTTTTTCCTGCCACTGTCTAACTGTGGTGCAACGGCTGTCTAAATGTGGTGCAACGGCTGTCTAATTGTTGTACAGATACCCACCTTTTCCATATAAGCTCTCGCCTCCTCCTCCGGTAAATTCTGATAAAAATAGGTTACTGTAGCTAACACCAAAGCTAGCAAATAAACAAAAAATTGAAAAAGTCTGTAGGCTGTGGTTTTCCAGCTTTTCTCCTTTAGCATACTGTATTCCCGGTAGGAGAAGCCAATAACACAAAATTCATATTCCAGGACAATGGACATAGAGATGAAATACTGAAAATATACACATTTTGAGGAGAAGAGAAAGGAAAACAAAACTATTTGATATCGTCCTCCACTGGGCCAGAGCCTTGCTATAATTCCATGATTTTCTGTACCAACAGCTCCGGGAAGAAATTTCGGACCGACAAGGACACTCATTCCCATATCGAAGTTAAATGTGGCTAGCTGAAAGCAGGAGGAATCTTTTCTTTTTAAGAAAAATGGATGGCGGACCAAGAATCCCGTTACCGAACCAGTACTGTCTCATCACCCCGCGCTAAAGTAGCAGCATCGCTTACGGCCATACCACGTTGAAAGTACGCCATCCCGTCCGATCTGGCAAGTCAAGCAACGTTGGGCCCGGTTAGTACTTGGATCGGAGACGGCTTGGGAATCCCGGGTGTCGTAAGCTTTTTCCTTTTGTTTTTCATCTTCAATTTCCAAAAAAACACCGTACTCTTTAAAATTTCTTACTTTTCCCCGTATTTTTCAGATCGTCACCCTGATTAAAAAGCTTCAGTATTTGGATACGGCAGGAAGAGGGTGATGATAGGTCAATTTTTGGATTGCGGGCTCTTTTTAATCCGACTTACCGTAATGGCGATTAAATATTTCTTGTAACCTTGCATGCTCTGCGGACTCTTCTTCTGGATAATCCAAACCGCCATAATTGTCAATAAAATAGAAGGTAAACAGAGAATAAAGGGGAGATAGAGACAGAGGTCGCGGACCAGCGGCTGCATAACATTCAGAATCAGGCTCGAAGACTGATTAACTGGGCTCACTGACGCTGGTTTTTTTGCTTTTTAATCAAAGACCATAATAGACCGAATATTTATTCCCATACACCACAAATCTTTTTAAAGGATCTGGAGATTTCTTCCAGGACAATTGAGCAGAACGTAGGCCAGCTCTTGGGTGGAGGCCTTGATTCCCTTGATGAAGTCGGCGACTTGGTCACATTCCAGGTTTCCGCTAAAAAATAGCCATTTTAGACCTTTATAAATAGCCGAAAATCCCACCTGTACTCGATAGCAAACTTTCCAACTTCGTTCTTGACCTTTTCAGTGAACAGGGAGCGCTCTATCTTGAAGCCTTGCTGCCTGGCGGCGGCGGCCAGCTGGAAAATGGAGAAGTTTTAGCTATTCAGCTGTCTAATTGTGACTTTCTATCCGTTCCCCAGGAAAAAGGAACTGAAAGTCGATCTCAGCTGTCTAACTGTGGAGCTCGAAATGATAATTCAGGAGTTTTATGGGCCAACAAATTTGTGTTTTTTTTGAATGTTTAACTGTGGCTCTTTTCCCCTCGAATTCCTAAAAATTCGCCATTTTTGAACACTAACTGTCTAACTGTGGCTGCCCTCCTATAAAAGTTACCGTCTGTTTGACTTTCTGATAGGCGAATCCATTGGTGTTCTCATCAAAGTCGGCGTTAGTCACCAGAACCACGGTCACCTGATCCGTGGATCTTCTCTTCCTTGCCCCGGCCTTCGGAGCTTCGGTTGGTTGGCAGGCCCAAACATCGGCCAGGAGGATGGTAGCGACAGCCAGGAAGCAGCAGACGGTCTTCATTGTCCAGAGGAAATGGGAAGATGTGCCTTTCTTTAGCTTCAGAACCTTTTATACTGGCTGGCCCCATAATTCCTGGTTATTTCCCGGTTATCAGGGTATTTCCCCCAAATTGGGGGCTATTCCCTTTCATTTGATACGGAGTAATGGGATTTTATGGAATTTGTCCTTTTCTAAAAGATGGAATAATGTGTCTGGGCAAACGGGTGACACATATCGCCCTTGCCGGCCCTTTTTTTTGAAAAATGGCGATTTTCCCTTATTTTTATGCAAAATAAACATCAAAATATACAGAATACAAGATCTCGATAAAGATCTGGAAGGAGTAGCTAGTCGACTTCATTGAAATCTTCCATTGGAATTGGAGCAGGCGTTGTGATAGATGAGGCACACGTCAGAACTTCTCTCACCTCGCTGTAGCACTGCGTTGTCAGGGTTAGGATCTGGAAAATACGGGGAAAATAAGAATTTTAGAGGGTACTGTTTTTTGGATAGATGGCAAAAAGCAAAAAGCTTACGACACCCGGGATTCCCAAGCCGTCTCCGATCCAAGTACTAACCGGGCCCAACGTTGCTTGACTTGCCAGATCGGACGGGATGGCGTACTTTCAACGTGGTATGGCCGTAAGCGAGGCTGGTTGTTTGACACGGGGTGGCAAGGGTTTTCCCACTTTCTTCACTATTTTTTCTACTCATACATGTCAACCTTTTTAGAATTAGGGGGCATTGACTTATTGTATTGTAATTTTCACTAAAACCCATCAAAACGGCTAAAAAAAGTAAGAAAGGGGCCTACTTTTTGTGTTTCCGGATAAGTAATGGGTGTTCCATTGGCTGAAAACAGCATCTCATTGGCTTTCGGGACGCGGAAGCCGATTTTCTTCGTCTTGATAAATTTGGGAATTCCCAAGGGTGTCTTTCCCGTATTTTCTGTATTTTTCTCCTCATCTGATGACGGCGCGGAGACTTCTTCTTGTTCTTCATTCTCCTTTCCCTTTAAATAATCTACCAGGAGCATATTTACTGTGTCCTGAAGGGAAAACGTAAATATTTTAAAGGAAAGGAACAGTTTACCGGGTTAGAGTCAGAAAACTGTTCGATATCCTGTTTTAGGGCGACTAGGAGCTCTGCTTTCAGTTGAGCAAATTTAATCATCAAGATACTTTCTCTCTCCTCCACTAGAAATTATAAAGTATGGAAAAATATATAAGAAAATATATATAATTTAGGGAAAAACTCACGTTCATCACCTATTTGATCGAATTTCTCAATCACTTCTGGTTCCAAGGGCGCTTGCTCTTTTTTGGGCGCCTTCGCTCTTTTTGGCGGCATTTTGCCTATAAAAAAATTAAATAAATAGGAGGATTATTAATGTATACACTTTAAAAAGTTGTTAGGAATCGGTATAATGTGAATATTTTTGGGTTTTAGGGCAGAAAGAGGAGAAATTAGGGAAGGAAGGGGGGAAACGGCTCTATGGCGACCTCTGGGAGGTTTTTAAGGCGGAACACTAACTTTTCTTTCATAAAAATAAGTTTTATGGATAATTTAAAGCGTAGAAAAAAGATTATAGAAAAAAAATTAGGAAAAATGGGTCAGAATGACGAGTAATCCCGGTTCTAACCCGGGTTAGCTGTACCCAATCGCTGCGCACAATTCAAATGCCCGCGTTTCCCGCCGACGCTAACCAGCTGTTCTAAACGGCGGAAATCTCAAAGATTCGAGCTGCGATGGTCGTTTCTTCTGTTTATCTATGATTTATTGTCATTTTAATTGATTTTTTAATATTTTTATCCAAATTAGGTCAATTATGAGAATGATTTCATCGATTTTTTGAATTGGTGGCCATTTTTGGTCCAGTGAGCCATAATTTGATCCAAGAGTCCTTTTCTTCCTTTTCCTCTATTTTTCTCCCGAAATCAGATATTTTTCAGGTATTTTCAGATAATTTCCTGCTTCTTTTCTCTATCCAGAAGCGGAAAACGAGGCAATGGACTCGAAATATCAAACACCCCAACAACAGACGCCAAAATCCAGGAGGAAAGCGATCTCCCCTCAATCGGTCTACCACTCGCCCTACCAGGTTCGCTTTCAATTCCCGCTTTTTCCTAGCAAGTGGTTGAATTTTCCACTATCCACAATCCATTTTACAATGGGGTCGGTGGTGGATAATTCTCTGGAATCGGAAGTAGAAGAAACGACCGTTAAATTTTCACAGGTCCTGGAGCTGACACCGAATACCAATGATATTGACGACGTCAAGCAGCGCCTTCTAAAACAGGATGGAATCATTCAAGAGCTGCGAGGGAATGTCGAGGTGGGTTATTTTTTCCTTTCTGTTCACTTTTAGTTCTTTAAAAACTGGTATAATTGTGTTATTTTCCCTTTGGGACCTTTCAGAAGAGCTAGCCACAGTTAGACAGCGAGCGTTCATAAAGCCAGTTAGACAGTTCAAGAGCGTCCGCTGTCTAACTGTGGCTTTACAGAGAAGATAGTGGACAGAATTCAAGGAGCTAGGAACCTATGTTTAGCTCCCGAAGCGATGTTAAATTTTTCCATTCGCTGCGAGACTCAACCCTGAATATTTTCATCCCTCACAGTCCTTGAAAATTTCGCAAAAGTCTCAAATAATCATCTTTTTCTAGGATCTTCAAACAAAAATGACGGAAAAGGTAGATGAGAGCATCCTCATCGAGACGAGTAACAAGATCAGCATAGCTGAAAGAAGAGTCCATGAGTATGTTTTTATTATAGTTTTAAGAGTAGTAATGGTTTTTTTTTCAGTAGAGACGTGGAAATGCTGACGGAAGAAGTCAAAAAACAGCAGGAATTGGTCCGTTCCGTAAGAAAAGAGAAGGATGAAGAGGCGAGAAGCCGGCGGTTACATGTAAGCGCTTTTTATAGATTTTATAGCAAGAAATGGTGGTTAATTCGATAAAAATTACAGAAAACTATCTTGTAAACAACATACAGGCGATTCTAGGAAGTTTTAAGATAAAAAATCCAATAAAAACTGGAGAGAAAAGCGGCTTGGGACTGCCTGCACGCTGTTTACAAGCCGTAATTTAGTTTGCTTTCCAGGAATCGAAGCTGAAAATGAACGAGAGCAAAATAAACGACTTGGAAGCTCATGTAGAATTTTTGGAGAACCGAATCACGGATTTGGAGACGAAAATATCAGAACAATTGGAAAAATTGGATGGAAATGGACGGGAAATCCGACATCTTCAAGATGAACTCACGGCTGCTAATAATCAGAAGAAAATTGTTGATGAACGATTGAAACAAGTGGGTTAAACATTAAAAACGAATGTAAATGATATTTTTTAGGAGCGGAGCAATGTAAAGGACCTCAAGAAGCAGATAGAAACATTGACGAAAAATTTAGAAGAGAGTAGGAAGAAAGAATTGGAACTGAACGTGCAGTTAGAGAGCCAGACTCAGGTAAGCACCATTTTTAAAATTATATGCGCGCAAACTGGATTACTGTGGGTGCAGTATTGGCGTAATGCCAATACGCGCCATTACGATCAGAAGATCGGGTTCGGGTTCGACTTCAGCCGGCGTCGTAAACCTTTTGCTTTTATTTTTAGCCTGTTTTCTGAAGAATTGGACTACAATAGGCTTTCTAGAGTATTTTTACCGCCATTTTCCACAAAAAATAGCCTCAAAATGCCCGAATTCCCCTGTTTTTCACACCTCCGCATGGTTTTACAGTCCCCGTACTTACAGATTCAGGCTCGCCGTAGTGCTGAACACGCTCTGGAGCAGTTAAAAATGGACGAGTCGAAAGAAATGCTCCGTGAGATACAGACCATCTCGACGCATCTCATCACCATACCCCAGTCGCCTCGTCTCGCCGATGTGAGTCCCTCTGCCTCCCACCACTGTCCCGCTCCTTTGCTCCCCCAATTAACCTAGATATTTATTGATTTATGGCCATTTTTTGTAGGGATCGGCTCTGGAACAACTTGGCGCTTTAAAGAATACAATCGAGTATAAGGACCGGGAAATTGCCCGACTTAAGGAAAAGGAAGCGGAGACCCAACACGTAAGTCCCCTCCCCGTCTTATCTTATCACAACAAGCTCATTTCAAATTTTGAATTCCCGCTGATAAATTCAAATTTTTAACGTTTCCCTCTTGTTTAGCAGCTAACAGCAGCGGAACGGGAAATCAAGATCCTGAAGAAGGAACTACTGGAGTCGGACGACAACATCGTGGCTACGGCACTTATCAAGGAGACGGATAAGGTTGGTTCAGGGGTTTGCCAGGGTTGGGCGAAGCCACAGGCGCCACAATTAGACAGCTTGGAGGTTCAATTTCTTTGTTTACTAACTTTTTGAGCGGTGAATGAGCCACAGTTAGACAGCTACTCTGCTAGAACCCCCAAATTCCCCAGATTTCTTGTTTTTTACGCTTGTTGTGGTTCAAAATAAGCCATAGCTGCTCCAGTCAGCCACAGTTAGACAGGTTGAATTCTAATTCAATCCAGTTCTTAAACGTGTCATGGCTAGAAAGGCCGGAGTTCTGAATTGGCCAATTTCTGCTACGTCTCTGCCCCGAATAATTCATCATTTTTCAGATAAAAGAACAAAAAGCCGAGATCCGTTGTGAACTGTTGCGTCAACAGAAGGAAAACAAGCGTCTGATGTCTAAAATTGAGGAGGTAGTTCTATTTATTCCAGTTTTTAATCCAAATTGTCCATTTATAGATGGAAACAGGGACCAGTTCCAGCAATTCCGCTCAAACAATTGAGATTCAGTCGTTAAAAATTGATAACACGCTTCTCTCCGAGAAGGTGACCTCTCTAAAACGGCAGCTAGAAGTTTTGGAGGAAAAAATACGACAGAAACAGGAAGAAAATGAGGAGAATAGGGCAGATCATGAGGAAAAGGCGCAGTTGAAGAAAATTCGCGACGGATTGGAGGCGTCAAACGCAGAATTGAAGAAATATTTAGAATTTTTGGACGAGCAGTGCGAACAATATAGGGTAGATTACCGTAATCCCTTATTTTAAGAGAAAACGATTTTAGGAGAAGAAAACTCGAGCTGAAACGGCTTTAAAACGGACAGAAGACGAGCTGGCCGAGCTCCGGGACAAGGTCCGCAAGGCGGAAAAAGACACGGAAGGAGTCAGAGCCTCCGAAGCCCTTGTCTCCCAGCTGAAGATGGAAAATGACCGTCTTGAGACGAAAGTCTCCTATTTGAAGGTAGAAAACACTTTTATAATGATTATATGAGGATTTCTAGGAAGAGTTGAATGAATGTCACAGCGACTATAGAGAAGAGCTGGCCAGAATGGCTAAAGAAATCAGCGAGTCCAAGAGGAAGGCTCGAGACGCTAATGAACAGGCAGAGGGCGGGATGAACAGCTTCGTAAGTACCGATTAAAACTTGATACCTAAATAGCAACAGCATTAGTTGAATGTGAGAAAATCCAAACAAAACCACCAAAAACCAAGTCTGCGTTCCCTAGTCCGGCTCGGTCCTCGATAGTTCGCCCCCCCTGCACCCGTAAAGTCTCGGCAAGACAAAGGAATAAAGGCGTAACAGTTTTGAATAAAGATGATCCTCCTGCCGGGACTTTACGGGTACAGGGAATCAGACTATCAAGAGCGGAGCCGGATTATTAGGCGGCAAGGTATTCCAGCTTATTAGTATGCTCCAGCCTTCCGTTTTCCTCTCTGTACCACAAGATTCGGCAAAATATCCCTTATTGTTTCCTCTATATTCTTCTTTTCCCTTAAAACTGCCATTTCCAGATTGTCACCGATCTCAAGAAGCAAATCTCCCAACACGAGAGTCAAATGCGCGGAACCAAGCGTCAAGTTGAAGAACTGAAGAAGGACAACGAAAAGCTCCAATCGCAGGTCCATTTCCCCTTTTCCATTAACTTTTAATACCCTTTCCAGGTCTCTGAAGTCATTTCCCGTGAGAAGACCATCAACGATGAGAATGCCAAGCTCCGTCAGGGCATTTCTGATTCCATCGCCAAGTTGGCACAGTATAAACACGACTTGGATGATCAGAAATCGATGAGCAATGATCTAGCCGAGAAAATTGGTGAATATGAAGAGAAAATTGTACGTTTTTTGAGCAATTTAAAGGACTATTTCTCTTTAGAATAAATTAAAAGACGAGGTAGTCGAGTTGGAAGACACCTTGGACGAGAAGGAGGGTCTAATCTCTTACCTCCAGAGCCAAATCAACGTGAAGCAGGTTCCCAAAGTCGGGAGGAGGAGTACCCTCTTGAAGACGATTAGTGACATCTCTATCGCTTCGGTATTCAAGAATTGGAGCAATATTAAAGGCGGGAATAATTTTAGAGTACTGTAGAATCTGTTGAATCGGCTGATATGGAAGAAGTCATGGAACTGGAGAACCAAGTAGCGAAATTGAGAAAAGAACGGGATGAGAAGAAACAAAGTGAGCTAATTTCTTATTTTTTAAATGTCTTGGGGTTTAATATACTCAAAAACTTCAATTTTCTGTTCAAAAAATGAGTGGGAAAATTAAAAAATTCGATCCTTGGCGCGAAAACGGTTCAAATGGGGGCGAGTATGATAATTTAGCGCAAAAAATTGATTTTGAGCTAGTTTTTTGCTATTTTTTGTTTTAACGTACTTTTTATAGAATATCAGACAGTTTTTAGTATAATACGCAAAAAAAATTAAATTAATAGCCGCTTTTGGGCGCCTTTTTCTCCCACGGTCGCGACAAGGCGGCAAAACATCTGGTTTGACACCTTCCCAGTGGTGCGACAAATCCTCTTACCGTTTTTTCTATAAGCTTTTCCGCTGTCCTCGGCCGGCTAAAAATAACACAGTAAAATATGTTTTCAGTGCTGAACGAGCGTCGAAATACTCCTCCAACTCTGCAGCCCTTCAAGGTTCCGTGTCCCTCGATGAAGGAACTCACCAACCTCCCCTCGACGCCGGTAACCCCCCGGCCGAAGGGAACAATGCGCCATGATATTCCCCACAAGTGGAAGGACCTCCGCCACATTTCTATCTTCAGCCTCAAGTGTGCCGTCTGCTTTATTGGAGTTCCTACGGTATTTTTGAGCCATAATTTTTTGAAAATGGAATTTCAGCTGGGAAAGGCTAGAAGATGTGGCCATTGTGGAGTTATTGTCCATTATCAGTGCTCCAGAAAGGTAGTGAACACTTGTGGACTGCCAGACGAGGTGGCTAATTATTATATGGAGAATCATACGACACCAGTGGGAAGGATGAACGGGTGGATCAGGATCTTCCGGTAAGGATCCTTCTTCCGGATCGGCCCTCGATAGCCCGATCCCCTGCATCCGTAAAGTCTCGGCAGGAGGATCATCGTTATTCAAAACTGTTACAAAACTGTGCCGCCTTTATTTTTTTGCCCTGCCGAAATTTTACGGGTGCAGGTGATCGGACTATCGAAGTACCGAGTCTCAAAGTTCCCAGTAATTTGTTATCCGGTTCGAATCCTCCTTTTTTTCAGTGATGACACCGATTCCAAGACATGGGATGTCTGCTGGGCACTGATGGACGACCGTTCCATCTCCTTCTTTGACAAACAATCAGTCGAGGGTGATCTCTCCAAGCCGTTCCTCCGTCTCGACCTCTCCAATGAGAATTTCCTTGTCCGAGCCGGCTCTACCGCTCCTTCAAACGCCGAAGACTGTAGTCAAGCCGCCAGTATAATTCAGCTCAAATTTTCCAAGTAAGAAATCATTATTAGACCTTTAAATCTATCTTTTTTATAGAATGAGCCTTTATATCCTTGCTCCCTCAATTCCGGCAGCTAAAAGATGGACTGAAGCTTTACAAGCCGCCCAGACGAGGAGAATGATGCTGACTAGGAAGCCGAGTTCCTTCTCCGAACAGTCGTGCCTCTTGACGTTGAATGCTCCCAATAATCTGACAGTTCACACCACTTCTGTAAGTACAATTAAAATAATAACCTGTACTCAATATCAAAAAAAGGAGAAAATCCTGATTTTACTAGGAAATGACGCTATTAGGGTGATTTCGCCTTAAACCCGATTTTGGCTTTCTAATCCACTTTTTCTACAGTATCCCATTAAAATAGACCTTTAACAATATTTTTAACCTACCGTAACCCTTATTCCTCTTGCAGATTGTGGACGATTGCCTCCTGATCGGCGCCAAGGCTGGTCTCTTCTTCACCCACCTATCCTCTCCTCGAATGCCTGTCCGCTTCAGTGGGGTCGACTCTGTCCTCTGTGTATGTTTTTTCCAACTTCTCCTCAATTATATAAACCACTTTTAGATGGAAATAATGCCGGATATCAATACCGTAGCCCTAATCACCGGACAGCATAAGAATCTCTCGATTATTCCACTCTCTACCCTGAAAAATCAGTTGAATTCCTCGCAACCCCAGCTGAGATTGGATGTCATCGGTGGATTGAGCCATCTCCACCTCATGGCCTATCATCAACAAGATACACAGCGATTCCTCTTCGTCGCGGATACTGTAAAGCTGCACATCTTGAAGTATAACTCAAATAGGGATGTATTCGTCCACTTCCATGTAAGTTTCACCCCATTTTTGAGAATTTAAAGGACTGTAGACCCAATTATTACCGTATACCCGTTTTCATTTGAATAGTTGGTTCCTTTTCAGTCCCTGGAAGCTTCTGAGCCTCCGATGTGCTTGCAATCGACTCCGAGTGGCTTCTACTTCGGTTCTGATAGTTTCTACCGGGTGGATTTCTCCTGCTCGACTCCTAAAGCCATTGGCCTGGCTCCTGCTCACGTAGCGGACTATCCCATCGCCATTTTGAATATTGGAGACAATGAACTGCTCCTGGCTTATCAAAGCACGTTTTTATCCTGATTTTCTTGTCCTTGGACCTTTAAAATGTATTTTTGAAGAAGATTTTAGACGGATAAAGTTCTAAAATGGTGTAGATTGCCTGTTCAGAGCATTTTGGACTGAAAAACTTAAACTTTTAATGATAATATGGCAAATGGTGGTCTAAAATGGTCTTATAGCGAAAAATAAGGTTCTTTTCTTTTAGATTATGGTCTCTTCGTGAATTCCCGTGGAGATAGAACCCGGGAACAAGTCGTCGAATGGGAACAAATGCCCATGGAATTCGTCTACACCGCCCCCTTCCTCTATGTAATCCACTACGACTCTATTGAAATTATGCAAGTAGCTGAGAATTTGGGGCAACGCGAATCATGCAAGTGAGTTTTTAAAAATATGATATTAGGTATGGATAAATTTATAGAACAATCTTTGACGAGCGAGAAGTTTTCACCTGCCAGAATGCGCATGTTGTAGGCTGCCGGCCCAACGGAGACATTTTTGTAACTATTTCTAGTAAGGACTCTACGGAGGTGAGTATTCTTTGTTAGATACCGTAGTTTATCAAAAAAGCGGAAAAAATGCGTATTTGGAAGTACTGTAACCCACAGTAGGCCCCCGTAAGCGCGCTCTGTTCTAATATTCTCGTAGACAGCATTTTGCTTTGTTTTTTTTGGCAATTTTTTACTTTTTTCTGTGGGTTTCTGGTTTAAAAAAGGGTTAGCAAATTATTTTGATCATTTTCCTGTACAAAAATGATGAAAAAATGTGGAAAATAGCAGTTTTATGACTCAATTTATCAGAGCGCTCTTACGGGCGCTCCTTGGCTCTTCTGCCCATGGGATTACATACATACATTTTATTTTTCTCCTGTTTGGGGGCAGAGGCGAGGAGGAAAAAGAACCCGAAGGCTACTGTAATTTCTAAGCACTTTTTGGACTGAATTTTTCCTGTAAAAAAGTATAGACGATTTATATTTATTTTCTCCATTTTCAGCTCCACAAATTTAACGCCACCCTGCAGAAAAGAAGTATGAAGAGGAGAGGCATCTCCCTGTCCCATTTTTCCAGTTCAACAACGGATAAACGGTCAAAAATGCAGCTGTAGATCTCATTTTCTTCTATTATTTTTCCCCAATTTCGATTATATACTGTTTGAAAAAGATTAACAAGACGATTGTTAGGTTGTGTGTACTAAGTCAATATCAATAAAATTCAACTTTCTTAGAAATATAGCTGATGCAATATAATAAGGGTACATATAGGTGAGGCAGCCCATTTTGTAATCGTTGGAGACAGGAGAAGGTCGGGTCAAATCGTTTAGTTGACTAGATGAGTATTAGATCAATTATGAGGGTTCAGTTTCCAAAAAACCCATATCCTAAAATTTATTCATCTTGTATTTTGGGAGAACTAACGCGGTCTGGTTGACCGCATCGTAGATGAATGTAGGCATAGCATCAATTGGCAGTCTTTGTATCCTTTAGGATCGTTTATAAACGATACCTAGTTAAAATTCTGATAAAATTGTATTTAAAACCCTACCAATTCATATGGACGCCATTAGGGAGGATAGGAATAGACTGGTGCACTTCGCAACGGCCCATCGGCTTTTTTGAGTTGTTTTAGATCAGCATTTAATTAGGGGAAGAGTGAGGTTAATTATGAATCTGAAACAGGAAGATTTTTAACAGTTTATAATATTTAAAGAAGAGGAAAAATAAATCCAAGAGGGAGGAAGAGGGAGACGGCAGGTGGATGACGATGCCATCTGGTAAAGAGCGAACAAACTGCTGTAAATAACGGTGTAAACGACGATAGAGGACAGAAAGAGCGGGGCCGTACTGGGATGGCAATATCGGGTAGGAACGAGCGAGAATGGGCTGTGAATAGCCGCGTAAACGACAGTCCAAGCTCCTATTCTCTTCTATACGATCGATAAAAAAATCGTCAAAATCGAATGGAAATTGGGGGGGGGGGGATAACTGCTCAGTTATAAGAGGTAGTACCGGTGCTTATAAAAAGCCATAGTAGCTCTAAAAATTAAACGACTGGCTGACAAAGAGGCAGCCGGGCTATTGGTCCGAAGGAGAACCATTCTTCGGTGGTAGAGAAGAGCGGATCACCCATCAGCAGGGAGAAGACTACTGTATCGCAGTAGAAGTAAAGTACAGTAACCAAGGAAGCCATCAGCCGAAAATCCTCACTGCCCTGGAAGGAAACTGCGCCCGTGCCACCCGTTCTATCAAAGAGACGGCGCGCTTCATTGGAGAAAAAGATTCGCGGTTGGGGAAATGGAATACGGGTGGCGGGTTACTGTAAGAACACACCATGAAGGGTTGCTGTATGAGATAGTAATAATAAAGTGACCCAGAAAACCTAGCGAAGAGTGCGCTTCGTCCTGGAAACCAATTGAAACAAATAGCGCCCCTAGTCTCAAAAAGAAACGCTCCTTGAGGAATATGGTAAAAGAACGCGAAAAAATTCAAGGGTGTACTTTCATGAAACATTTATTTGTCTACAGGAGACGGGCGACGGCTGCCCAAAGGACGGCGAGGCCGAATCCAGTGGTGGAACAGGAGCTGGCGGCGGTGGTGGCCGGGTCGACGGCAGCCGGAGGAGGATCCGGGCCGGGGGAGACGGCGGCGGCGGTGCCATTGCCGGTATCAGTAGCCACAGCAATCATGCAGAACATCGCGATCCAGATAAGGACGGTGACGAAGAAAGTCTTCATGATTGTTTTCTGTGCGGGAGTCGACCAGCAACAAAATTGAACAAGACGATTTCAGTTGCCAGTTGGTCTTTTCTGCCAGGTTATATACCTTTTTCTGGTCGAAAATGGGTATTCAAATTAGGGATAATCCCCCTAAGCCGACGCTTGACAGCCGGATTTAACAGGATTCTGTCAAGAGCCTTTTTTTTAAAAATTGGCTTCAAAATGGCCAGAATTTCTTGCTTATTGCGGCGGTGGTTGTAACCTCAGGAGTCGGCAGATCAGCCGGAGGAGTAAAAGATTTGTTGGTGTTTAGGAAAACAACAGCAGAAGCGTTGTTGGGATTGTTATTAGAAACAATCTCGTTGTTATCGCCGACATAGACGTTATTGAGGGGTTCTGAATCGATTAGAATAAAAGCAAAAATACTTCTGTAGCTACAAGGATTTGAACCCCGGACCTCTCCTAAGCTAAAGGAGCGCTCTACCACTGAGCTATAGCCACCTGGTGGCGTCTGGATATCGCAGTACCATAATAAGCTCACACTCTTCCTCAACAACCACAGTTCTGCTGCTTTGGTCTCTTTATAAGTTTTTACTCATTATTTTCCTTTTCGAGTCTATATCCTACAGTCCCATTGGAGCGCATAGTCTTCTATATCCTTTAGTAACGCCGAGCAGTGCTGGAAATCAATATTCCTGGTCATTTTGGACACTTTCCCTTCTCCTTTTCTTCTAATTCTTATTTTTTGTCTTTTATTCTTAATTTCAGTTTTTATACCTCATTATGTCCCAGAATTTCGACTTTCTTCCGACTCTTCCCCCTCACCTACAAGAAAAAATCGTTACAATGGTTGGCTTCCCCCCTGAATTTCCTAATTTTCCTGTTCAGATGCACTTGGAATCAATTGTCCGCTTAGCATTGACGTCAAAATGGGGCCTGGAGAAATTGGAACACTGTAGAGCCAGGAAAATACCGCGAGAACTTGAAGATTACATACGGTGGACCAGGTCATAAAAAAGGTAGTTTGGCTCTAATCCATCTTTAAACTTGGCCTACTCCTTCAGTTGAGAATCAGTTCACTTGTTCGCTTACCGTTGACCTCCAAGTGGGGCTTAATTTTGTATTATAAGCGGTACAAAACCCTGCCTCTTGAAGACTGTAGGAAGATCCAACAAAGACATCAGCAGCTCTTCTCCGAATCGAAATTAAGACTACGCCCTAGATATTGGCATCATATGGAGGTATACTCGAAGTTAAAATAAATAAAGCGTTACTTTTTGGAGTTTATGAATTGTCTCGTTTTTTTCTCATATTCCCCCTCCTTTCCTTCACCATCAACTGACAACAAAAGTCAAAGCAAATGATCCCCAATTGTGGCGACTTCAATTGAATTAGGCGCTTCTTTGCCGAGTCACATAACATTCCCCCTGCACACACACAATTCACAACAAATTGTCATTCCATCCTTTGCACAAGGTCACGAGCAAAATAGCTAAATATATCATAGAACTAATAACTAACTAACTTCCTCTGCCGAGACTTTATTGGCTCGGCACTCGACAGTCCGATCCAGAATTATAAATGTTGTGCTGGCTGTTAAAAAGACAGAAAATTGATTCCCCGTTTAAAAAAATGGAAAGAACGGAGATTTATGCCGCCTAGAAGCTTTGTTTTCAGTTTTCAGGCTTGGCAGCCTCTTTCCATAATTTTTGAGTATCCAATCATTTCCCAGGCTTGAAATTGAAGCCAAGCACATGTATTTTATTCCAATCTATGGTCTTCTAGTTGTAGGCATAGTCTGCATCCAATTCCTAGCCCCCCTAAGATTTGAGAAAAAGAAGAAAATCGTCTCAAATGAGCCGTAACCTCCCGGAAGGCGGTGTGAAGGCGGCACTTTTCTCTCCCTCTCCCAGTCTTTCTTGTTTCCAGTTCATTTCATTCAATTTCCTTGTGTAAGCGGTAGTAAATAGAGACTCCGACACACCTTTATTCATTCTCTTTTTCTTGTTATTGGAGGAGGTTTCAAAGAATTTGCCCTTGGACCGGAGGAGGAAGCAAAATAATAATAGAAAGTGTAGACGCTTTGTCCTTTTTTCTTATTTTTCGTAGAAAATTATGATTACGTCAGTTTTTCTCTAATTTAATACCTTTTTATTGATATGGGATTAATTTTATCAGCTAGGGAGCCGCCAGATTTGAATTAGGCGTTTTTGGGCCGTTTGGCGCCTAAAGGGGAAACCCCCGCCCCCCCCATTTTTCGAGAAATTCCTATCGTACCCCTTATTTTTATTATGTTTTTTAGTAAATTAAAGGTTTCTGAGTATATTAGAAGTGAAAAAAAATTATATTATTCTGACTATTTTCTCTTAAAAATGGGAATTAAACGGCGCGTCACTTACCATAAGTCATCAGCTCCAAAACTCCTCCTTGGTCCCGTTTATCTTTTTTTTCTTCTACCTATTGAAGCTTGAGTAATTCTTTTTTCCTGCTGTTTCTTCCCGTCCCCCCTCCCCTTCCGAATACTCCAAAGAATAAACAACACACCCATCCCCGTCCCAATAAAGAGATTTGCATGCCTAAGCGCGCTCCTGAGACACTTGCAATTCCTGTAATTCTACTCTACTCAAAGATCAACGGAACCAGGGCAAGAGAGCACTGGCCTTTTAGCCTCAACTTCTCCCGGGACAGTTGAAATAACAGAAGGGCCCATGTACCCCTAGGACTGCTAGAGAGACAGGTGAAGTCTCGGGGCTCGTACTTCGATAGTCCGATTCCATGCACTCATAAAGTCTCGGCAAGACAACGGTATAAAGGCGCCACAGTTTTGTAACAGTTTTGAATAAAGATGACCCCCCTGCCGAGACTTTACGGGTGCAGGGGATCGAACTATCGGGTACCCGGTCTTCTCCTCTCCCAGGAGAGAACTTACCTGCCAATCCAGAGGATTTCTTGTTCGTCTCCCACGTAGCCTAGGTTCCTCGAAGAACTCCTTGCCAGTTCCCAGGGAGCTGGATTTCTGGGCTTCCTTTCCCCCACCTCCTTCATCGGTTTAAGTTGCCTAGATTTCTGAATTTTTCCTAAAAGAAGACATACGAACGGGAAGATTCCCATATTTTTTTTAAATTTTCGACGCCCTACTCTTAAAGGAACTGTCAGGGACCTAAAACAACTTGGGCTCAAAAAATTCGCCTTTTCTCCTGATCACGATGGTATATTTATTTTTGCATATGGACGCCTGTATCACGAGAAAAATACACATTTATGATCAAAATCGATCGAAAAACGGTCAAAAGCGAAAAAGTGATCATGATCGCTGTAGGACCTTTTATGGGTCCCGCAACGATTATGATCACAGAAATGGAATGCATTTATTATGACTTTGTATGACTTTGGGAAAAAAAATGCAATTTTCTCGTGATTCCGACGTTCATATGCAAAAATATTTTGATTATATACTCTGATTCCCATTTTAGGCTACAGTAAGGAGCCATTCCCAACCTCCCCCAAATCTCATCTTTTTCTCATTCTTATTCTTTTCCTCTCCTCATAGGAAGAAGTCCCGCCCCTTCAGGAATACCTGCCTCCATTTGTCCTCCTCCCCCTGGGAAGAGAGAAGAGAAATCAACGCCCCCCAGCTGCCAGCCAGCCACCGCCACCAAATCGTCTCCTTCATCTCCTCGCCATTTCTCTCTCTTGAGACTTCTCTCGACCTCGTGTCCGTGTGCATTATTGCATCCGGCTCTAGTGAAAAACGAAGATGCCCAGGGTAAGTTTATGTTTATTACTTGCCGGACGGGAGGACGGGGACACCTGTTGCTGGCGGAGGATGAAGAACTGGAGGGGAGGGGAGAGAGAGCCACCAAGAGGCGAATGTTTTCTTTATTTCTATCCCATTGAGAAAAAGATTGATTAGCTGGGGCGGGAGTGATTTCTACCGGTTCTTATTGACGTGAACCGCAGTGTTTCTCATTTTTTTGAGGCTCGCTGTCTAACTGTGGCTCTTTAAAAGTTTCGCTGTCTTACTGTGGCACTACAAAAGGTTTGCTGTCTAATTGTGGCTCCCAACTATGGTAAAGCGATTTCATATGACTCTCCAAAACTACAGTTGTTGTCTAACTGTGGCGATTTTTACAAAACAGAACACCATTGTTCGACAGTGAAAGCGCCACAGTTAGACAGTAGAAGCGCCACAACTAGACAGCGAAAAGTTTCAACTGTCTTACTGTGGCTGTTTTTTTAAATCCTTGATTTTCCGGATCATTTTCCCTCATTTTCTTCTCTCTTCCACCACGAAAAAAAGCCAAGTGCTCACAAATCAGAAAGTAAATCTTGTTGATCTCTCCGTCCACTTGTTTGTTTGTCCCCAAATATAGCTGGCTCGCTCTTGTCACTAGAGAGACACACTGAGTTGATGAATCACGTTGCTTTTTTGTTTATTTTCTTCGGTTTTCTCTTTAAAATACGAAGAGTTGAGTTCCCTTTATGGGTTGTTTACGTAAAATAACTAATATACACCCGAGGACGGGGGTCCTCCGGGGAATTCGACGACATCATGTGGTTTGTGGTATTCTTCGAAAAGTACTAAAAGAAAAGGGAAAACATACACTTATTAGGAAAATATTCTCAACTGGGAAATCTTTTTTCGCTACGTCAGAGAGTAGACAGAAAAATATGTTTTTTAAAGGCCATAATTAGACAGTTGACTATTTCCGCTGTCTAACTGTGGCGCGCAAAAGTTCAAAAATGACGGTCTTTTGTTCCTTTCCTGCCTTTCAACCGACGTCATAGATCCCGTGTTAAGTCTAAAAATCGCTTCCAATCCTCCTGGACGTGTGATGGCTATCGTTCCCCTTCACTCTTTGTTGCTGCCTTCCGTTCCCCAGAGTCATCAATCAACCACCTATCCAGGAGGGGAGACTAGGACCCTGGCCCCCCACAAAACATATTATAGCTGTCAAACATTTCCTGGAGTGTCATCTGTCAGTCTTCACTTTTTCCTTCCTTTAAATCTAGGCTCTTTCCATTATTATAATGAGGGAAGAGGGGAAGAAATTGGCCCAGAATTCCTCGAAGGGGGTTTGGTGCGCC
This sequence comes from Oscheius dolichura, assembly GCA_932521035.1. Lineage (NCBI taxonomy): Eukaryota > Metazoa > Nematoda > Chromadorea > Rhabditida > Rhabditidae > Oscheius > Oscheius dolichura. Next base: position 729,627 of record OW051494.1, on the reverse strand, counting down.
CGCACCCGTAAAGTGTCGGCAGCTCGCGGCTCTGTTACTTCATCACCAGGGCGCGCAACTGACGAGACTCTACGGGTGCAGCAGCAGCTTGATAATGAGGAAACCCCCCCCCCCCCCCTGAAATTAGCCAGAATAGCCCAAAGAAGGGGTAAGATTTCAATAGGCCTTATTATTTCTGCTGACGCCTGACTTCTGCGCTGTTTTTATCCGTTGAAAGGGATGAAAATACCCACTTAATTATTTCTGAACCCTCTGGACTAATAGACTAATAAATGCGGGTAGAAATAGGAATTTGGAAGTGCAACAGCGAGGATTACATATGCACGAGGAGAGAGGATTAATCGGGGAGCAACCAAAACAATAAAGTGAAGATTTTGAACCGAAAAATCTCATTTTTTTAAATTTATTGGGCAGATCTTGTTCAGCGTCTTTTTCTGATCTAGGGCACATGTTCATCTTCCAGAATGTGATGGTTTTTTGGTCCTCAAATCTAGTTGGAAGTCATGAAGGCGTCGCCTGTATTATTATCCCTGCGGCGGGGGAAAAAAGAAAAGAAAGAAAGAAGAAGGGGAAAAAATGTCCATTTGGGGCTAAAAAAGTCCAATTTTCAAAATTCTGTTTACATGGTCCTATAGAGAATTTTCTTCTGAATCTGATGGTATCAAAATCTCTGGGAAAAGTTTATGATCCCGACCGGGTTTGAAAGTGAAATAATCAAGGCGCCGAGATTTTGAGAGTCCTGGCCGGAATTCTCGCCTTATTTCATATTTTCTTGTTGTTTTCCCTCCCTGGTGAGCACTGCTCTCCCTGATCCCCCCTTCCCCTCCATTCCCATATACGTAAAAAATTAAGCTAATGAGACAACCCAGAGAGAATAACCCGCTTACTGGGAAAGATGGACTAGCTCTTCTCCCTTCTCCCTCCTCGGCTGCTCTCTGCCCCTCTCGTTAGTATTCAAACAGCATTACGTATTCTCTGACGGCTATATGTGTGAGTATGTGAGTGAGAGAGTGAGTGTGTTAATCTTTCTTCTATTCTTCTTCTTCTTCTTCTCGAGACCTTCGAGACCTCAAGTGCAATTACCAGTCGGGGGATCTTTAGTCCTTGGACGTCTTCTTCTGTTTCTTCGCTCATCTTGTTCTAGTACTTTTGACAACCGCCGCCGGAAGCCGTTGTGAAACAAATTATGTGTCCTTCTTATTAAAAAACAGGAAAACGGACACAATTTTCAAATAAGTCACAGTTTGGCGGCAGACCAAGCCCGGGCCAGTAAGGCGCATTCTCGGGGGAAGCGCGTCACTTTGCGCTTTTTCAGTGCAATAGCCCCAATATACCAGTATGCTAAAGATTATTGACTTATTGCACGAGAAAAGCGCAGAGGCGGCACGCTTCCCCCGAGAATGCGCCTTACTGGCCCGGGCCTGGTTTGTTAGTTACAGTAACCTTCAAATGTGTCCATCCGGTAAATTTGGCCCGTCTAGATCAAATTAGCCCTTTAAAAACGCTTTTTTCTGTCCAAAACCATAATTCTGCCTCATGCGAAATTCTTCCTCCTTCTTCCTCCTTTCCCGCCGTAACTAGGCCCTATTTCCAGCTCCCCCCTTATTTCCAATTGCCAGTTGCTACGAGACCTTATTTTATGACTTCTTTCCCACCCCAAAAACGTCCGATTAAACTAGGGAACACCCCTTTAAAATTTGAGGAACCAAGAATCTTGTCGACGACAGAGCGGGCCTCTTCAATAAATCCCTTCCGATCACATTATTTCCCCGGTCGTCTTGATTCCGTTTCCTCTTAAAGTTCACGTGGCTATAAACCACAAAGTTCGAATGGAAAGAGAGCGGGAAAGAGCAAATCGGATAAACAGCAGAGCCTAAATATTCGGAGGGAAGGGGTCTAAAAGCATTTCAAACTAGCCGGGGCAGTATTTTACACGTGATCACTGAAAAAAAGGGGTCAGGATCCATTTTTATGAATTTCTCTATCAGATCTTCTTCTCCATTGTCCATTTAGTGGGGAAAATACAAAACCCGGCTCAAACAGCCGATTTCCAAGCCTCCAGCCCTCAGGGACCTTGGGGAAGAAATTTTGAAAATTCACCTCTTTCATTTCACTTTATCGCCTTGGTTGTGGTGCATAGCAAGGTCTCTGGCTACGAGACCTAGCACTTCTTTACCGGCTCGACGAGACGATTCCAACGAGCTATCGGACTTCCATTCTAATCAAGATTTCGGGCCGTGGCGCCTCGATCAGTCTCGGGAGGGGATAACTCAATTGAGACTGCTGGGAAGGGTTAGTATGGGGCCTATTTCAAGCCAAAATAGGTGCCAGAAATTCATTCTGGCAGAGATAAGAACAGCGTCTTGTACATCTCGACGAGCTCTTTCCAACGGTGTATGATAGACCTGCAGAAGTAAAATAATCTCTGCTCACGCAAGGCCTTCTCCGTTTTGGAGCTCAACTTCCCTCGGAATACCTGGAACTCGGTCATGTAACACTTGATTATTCTGCTCGTCGTCATCCTCAATGTATGTGCATCCTCCCATGTCCCCCTGCTGCTTCCTTCTCTGAATCCCTCTACTTCCATACTCCCCCCTTTCCTCTTTCGACTCGGCCCCCGGTAGTCCTCTCCCATGCACCCGTAAAATCTCGGCATTAGGATCATCTTTATTCAAAGCTGTTACAAAACTGTGGCGCCTCTGTCTTGTCGAGACTTTACGGGTGCAGGGGGTCGACTTATCGAGAACTTGGTCTTTTCCTTCCGATTATTTACCCCCTGGTATAATTTAGTCCCTCTGCCTTTTGTCTGCTTATTTATGAGTCCCTCCTCCCCTAATCCACGCCCTGAAGTATCCCTCTTTATTTTTTCCAAAAGAAAAGAATGAGGAGAATAGCGAGAGAATAATTGAGAGCAATAAACGGGGGGAGGAGGAGAGAGGGACATAACCGAGATGAAAACAAAACGGAGCGGGAGACGGGGGAAGAGAACACGGAAAAATCTCTCCCTAGTGGAAATGGCTGTCTGGAACCTTCTTACCCCTATTTACCCACTATTTTTCCTCTTTTTTGGTCAGAAAAGGGTACTGTACCTTTTTGAGCTCTTTTTTCTCATATAAGCCGTTTTTCTGATTCCTTTTGGCTGTTTTGCTCCTTCTGATGTGGGTCTCATTCCAAATTAATAGCCTAGGTGAGCTTTGGAACTAGTGGGAGCACTCACATCATCTTTGTTACCCCGTTTCTGGGGGATTTTCTCTTATCTTTTCGCTGATTTCACCTTATCTCCAGACCCTTGACTTTGTGCACTCTTTATACTCCATTTTAAGCCCTGAAATACTTTCAAAATGCTATTTTTAAAGGTCTAAATCTGTCTAGATCGGCCAAATTTACCATCCAGGCCTTTTCCGAAGTTAAAAACCCCCTGGCTGGCTGGTTTTCTTCCATTTTTCCACCATTTTTTAAATAAAACCCATACAGAACAAGTTTTTAAATGTATAAATTATTCCAGAAGATGAAAATTCGAAATTTAAAGGACCTAAAGGATCTTAAAGGATCAAAAAGGCCCAAAAGTGACTCACACAACGAACTAACCCGAATTATGGTCCATTTCAAGTAATAAACGCATTTTAACGACTTTTTAAAGGTCTAAAACGTTCTAAATACGTCAAGGGTCCCGACTGAAATATTCAAAAAGTAGAAAAATATAGAACTGTAGCTCTATTGGACGTTGTATTGGATTAATCTTGAGTAATTCCTATTTTTAGCCTATTATGTCCAAAAGAGTGACGGATATCGGCCGAGTTTACTCTCTTGTCACCTGCACTCCCCTCCCCCCTTCTTCTTTTAATTCTTTAGACAGCGGAGAGCTCATTTTAAGCGGCTTAATTATCCTCTTCTGCCGGGAAGCAGTCGACCTTGTTTTTAAGTTGGAGAGGGAGAGAGAGAGCAACTTGTTCCCCCCTCATATTTCCCATTCCCCTCCTCCTCCTCTTCCCTATCAATCTCGCGGTTCTAATTTTTCTCCTCCTCTTAATAATAGAGCATCGTGTTTGCTCTTTAAAGGACCTGCCCTGGCCCCCCTTCTCTACTCTAAAACCTCACGTGTGTTTGTCTTTCTTTCCTTTGCTTTCTTCGAAAATCACCCATATTTTGACAACATTTTGACAACAGCTACGTGTAAATGGCGGGGGAGGGCACTTATTGCAGTTTTTTGGGGGAGACATGAGTTTTTTGGACTGTTTAGCTGTCTAACTGTCTTACTGTGGCGCCGTTCTTCCAAACTTACCTTCGAACTTCTTTTTATTCCTAAATGCTAAAAAGATGAGATTTACGGATACTTTTGGCGGGTGGCTTGAAAATTTGAGTCCTTTGACTGTTGCGCTGTCTAACTGTGGTCTTTTTCCCAATTTTTCATATTAAAAAGTACCTCTAGGTGATGTTTAATCCTCTCCCGGACGGATTTCGTCTTTCTGGAAAAAGTAGGCACCTTGTTTTATCTGTAAATGGCATTTTTCCTCCAAATTACAGTTTTCGCTGTCTAACTGTGACTGTTCTCAACTTCAAAATCTCAAAATTGCTGTAAACAGCCGTCGTTTCTAGAATTTTTTGGCTAAAAGTTCAATCGGAACGTTTTCTTGACTTTAAACGTAATCTGACCAGGAAGCAGAGGGGAGAGAAGATCCCGTGCCTTAACCCTATTTTCTATGTCCCGCTCGCTCTTTTCGCAGTTGAAAATACCCCGCGGTCTTTTAATTTTTGATGTTCTTTCCGATTTGGGCTCGTATTTACTCCTTTTCCTCTCCTTTTCTTGCTGTCCCTGTTCATTTTGAAAGAAATGAAGACGAAGAAGAAAAAGGGGGGAGAGAAGCGACGAATTGACTGGCTCAAGTGCACACATTCTGCAAAACAAATGAGCCCTGACCTTGTGGTCCCCTTCCTTCAGGGGAAAGAATCCTGGACTCTCTCAGGTTCCCTCAGTTGTTACCCAAATATGTATTGGAAGAGGAAACCAGGGGGCCCCGTCGTCATAGCGTGAAGGGGGAGGGGGAGGGAAGTAAATATTGAGAGCGGGAGTAAATTTTGAAGATTAAAATTCGCGAGGGGAACTACTATACTCTGTTCGGTCACTATATGATGATCTTTATTCTATTCCCAGTCTATTCACATTAAAATTTTTACCGTATAATCTTGGCAGCGAGAAGTTATGGACAATGCGCGCTATGAAATGCCAATCCGCCGAGCTGCCGAGATTTTACGGGTGCGGGCCGGAACCAGCTGCCAGTCCTACTCTGAATTTGGTCGGTTTTCGGCTCATTTTGAACTAATTACAGCCAAATTTTTTACACTTCCTATTCTACAGATCAAGGGCTACCGTATTTTCTACTCAGAATTGATGTTTAGCCGCTAGAATCGAAAGAAAATGGAATTTTATGTTATTTTTTTGTCCATTTTGGCTCGTTTTGCATCAGTAGACTTCTTAAAGTCTCCTAGACCCCTGCCCCTCTCGGATTCACGTGTTTTGACGAAAAGCCAATCACCCGGTGCTCAACGAGTTTTCTTCGTCCTTCTCGTTGTCGCCGCTCTACTAGACCCCCGGCCGAATGAAGAGATTGGTCCTTGGGGGGAGGCTGCTTAGAATAGCCCCGGCTCTCTCCCGTATAACAGGCTATTTAGAGGACTGACAATTGTGAGAGGAGGAGGCTCTTTAGTCCCTATCCTCAGCCTATTTACCTGATTTTTCGGGGAAGAAATAGGGAACAAATTGGAGAAAATTGCCGAAATCTGGATGTTCTCCGTTCTCTGTCCCGCCAAATCGCATTTTTAAAGCAATTTGAATTTGGGATGGAATGCGACAAGATCTTTGAATTCGGAATTTTGGCGGGTTTTCCGATTTTTAGGGTGAAAAAGGGTTTTAGGCCTTTTTGAACTTATTTTTCAGGTCACATGTGATTTTTAATGGTTCTTTTGATAATTCGTAAGGGGGGAGGAAATGAAATTCGAGCCCTATTTTTGCTGCTATATCGTTGCTCTCTCTCTCCCTCTCTCCCTTCCTCTCCTGGGGATTTATTTATTCACCTGCAAAACTGTTAGCCAACCAGAAAACTGCCAAACACCACAGTTAGACAGCTGAAACTCGCCTTATCCTTCCTTTTTTTCCTAAAAATTGAGAAATTCCACTCTTTCTGTCCCTTTTCTCAAATCTCCAGACCCTGCGGGATGACCCCCAAAGTCTCTCCCCCTTGCTACCGGAAAGGGGCCTCTAAATTGCGCTTTGTACTGGAAGAGAAGGGGGAATCTCTTCCCGTTCTCCGCTCTCCCCGCTCCCTCCACTCAAAATGGCGTCAGGCTCGTCTCCTCCACCTCCAGATGGAAATTTCATGTCGTTCCTATATTCTCATCGTCTAAACTTCCAGGTTATGAATAAAAAAGACATTGAGGACTTTCTACGTCGGTCAAATTCCATTTCTGATCAGGTAGGTCGCTTTTCCCATTCATATGGAATGCGCGCACCCGCACCCGTAAAATTTCTGCAGCTGGAGGCAAAGCCGCGTCGCCACGCGGAATCCAAAGTCCGCCGAGCTGCCGAGATTTTATGGGTGCGGCGGCGCGTGGATTTTCTTCTGAACGGGTATTTGTTCTCCTCCCTCTCCCAGCCCTCTGTATATATCAAATTTCATCTTTTTTTCCAATGAAAGAGATGTTTTTGAGAGGCAGAGAGGAAGGGAAATAAGTAAATGAACTTACCCCCACGGGGGGAATTTACTGGGGGGAGGGGGCAGATAAAATTGGTGGTCCACCCATCCCCTCTCCACTCATCTTCACTGGTGTCGCCCAAAACGGAGCAGTTATGTTTCAGTCGCCGCTAGAAGATGCCGAAGTTCCCGTCCGTCGAATGTCACTCAAAGAATTTACCGGCCTGGATCCCAGTAATAAGGAACAAATTGCGTAGGTTTTTTCTATTTTTCAAAAAAAAACAATACAGTAATTTCTACAAAAATTACCGTAACCCGGGCCAATACATCGGGTCGGGGTCAGCAAGGCGCATTTTCGGGGAAAGCGTGCCGCCTTGCGCTTTTTCGGTGCAATAGGTCTCTAATCTTTGGCATACTGTAATTGGTATATTGGGGCTAGTGCACCCAAAAAAGCGCAAAGGTGGCGCGATTCCCCGAGAATGCGCCTTACTGGCCCGGATCCGGTGCGCTGTTCTTACAGTAGGCCCGCACCGTTTTTCCAGATTTTTACCATACTCCCCACTATTTTTCCATTTTCAGTGAATTGAGCCTGACCTCCTGGAAGAAATCTGCCCCACCGTCACTGATCAACTCGTTCAGTGCCCGCCGCCGGAGTGTTCTTTCCACCGACGCCGCGGACAGTCCAACCAGGCGGTTATCCGCCCCAAGGGAAGAGGGAATAGATCTCACCGCTGCTATTGATAAGTACGATTATAACGAACATTAAAAATAGATAAAATTAATGTTTAGAACCGCCAATTTGAGACAGCGACTGGCTGAAACCAGCCAGCCAGAGGCGTCAGCTTGTAACGCGGTGGATGGCGGCTATGGGGAGAGGAAGCGACTCCTGGAAAATGCTAAGGCCTTTGCCGTGGCTGTAAAAGACTTGGGGTAGGTTATTTGAGGCCACTTTTTAGTTTTGGGAAGAGGGATTACGGTAGAAATGAGTGTTTTTCTGGAAATGGGGGCCAAATTGGCTCTAATCCGGTTCAATTCGTTCCATTACGGACCAATTTCCATGCTGGCGATGTTTTTTTTTTCAAAGAAAATTAGAAAAACACCCTCCCAAGGCTGAAATTTAGCCGCTAAATTACGTTTATTTTCTTCGCCTCCGTTCAATCTCCGTTCCCTGGCCTTTGGAATTGTTCCCCCGAGAACCATTCCTCCATTTCTCCTCCGTGTTCTTATTTTCTTGCCCACGCATTGAATCTTGGTGTTCTCCTGGTCTCCAGCGACTATAAGACGGACAAAAAACAGCGGCTAGCACATGCCGCCAGTGGCTAATAAAGTTCAAATTGTCTTTCAAAAAGTAGTAGAATCTGCGGCGACGGCGGCGGGAAGCTGTTTGATAGGAGGCAATTGAATTCTTTTTATTCGCGGAGGGACACACAAATGCGATTGTAGGAACGCGAAGAGAAGGGGAGATGAGATTTTTCTAGAAAAGAACAGAGGAGAGACTAAAAAGAGGAGCTGAGGAACAGCAGGAACTCAATTGACCCCGGTTCGGCCAGTGCACCCGCACCCGTACAATTTCGGCAGTGAAAAGACCTGTAACCCACCGCGGCTAAATCCCATTGCGCGCAACTGCCGAGATTCTACGGGTGCGGCGCACGCCTTGAACTGTACTATTGAAAATGATCAGAAAAGGTTCTAGAATCCCGCTTTTTTTTTTATAAATTACGGTATATTTTGAGTATTTTCAGTGAGATGAAGGAACATGCCCTCTTTGACGCCGCTGCTGAGCTAGCTGACGCGGCTGAAACTGTCCTGGAGACAGCTCTAACTGTGATCAGCACCGGGAGCGTCTATCAGTCACAACTGGTGGCTACGGAGCTCAACCAGGTGGGTGTCACGCGGTGGAACACAAGAAAAATTCAAAAAATGACGAAAAATAGAAGAAAACGGCCATTTGGTTGCAATTGGCTTACTGTAACCTCTTTTTCGCCTTCTTGCCGCCTAAATTCAAATTTTTCGAATTTTAATGATTTTTTCCAGGTATTGGACAGTCTCCACATCTTTTTGGAAGATCTTCGAGCATTTCAAGACGTCTCGGAGTCGGCAGTGCCGGCTCGTCCTCATGCGCACCTCCTCTCGGCTGCTAATCAACTCGTATTAGCTGTTACTGCTCTGAATTGAAGTAAATTAAACGACGATGACGATGAACACAATGATCCTCATTTATTTTAACTTTATTGAAAAGATTTTGATATTCAAAAATACCGTAAAAATTGGAAAAGACACGCGCTTCCGTATAATCACGTGTTTGTGCCCATTTTTTCGTTATTTTACTCATTTTCTTTACTTTTTTTCTATTTATAATATTCTCTACTATTTTACAAATTTTATCAAGAAAAAAAAGAAAGAAAGAACGCAAAAATAACTTGAAAAAGTAAGAAACGTGGTATATTTGCATTAGAGTGCGCTTACGGTAGCCGGCGAGCGCTTTCCAGGTTTTACAGTATTTCCCGGTACAATATTCTCCACTTTTTTACGTATATTTTTATGTAAATATTCTCTCCGTGTGAACAGGTTATTCATCATTTTTTTTCTCTATAAATACAGTCTCAATATCAATTTTAATATGGTCTCGTTGGGCCGTGCCTTGCCTTCCCCTTATCAGCAGTCGAGGTCCTGCCGAAGCGCCTTATCTCGAGGTTGACTCTGGGAGCTGAACTCTCCCATTTCACTTTTCCCATTTCTTCTCCCTGCTCCCTTTCTCCAAAAAAGAAGGATCCGTCTTAAAATTGCTTCCCCTCGCCAGACACCGAGACTTCCTTGTCCCGGGATCATTTTCCTGCTCTTTCAGAAGAAAAAAGGAGTTCCTTCTTGAACTTTTGACTCAAAAGACACGCGGCTAGACTTTTTGGATCTATTTTTAGTTGTTTTTAGTCCTAAAAGGACAGCAAAATCCCCCCTCAGTCTCTCTAGAAAATTTGCATGCGAAATGAAGATGTTGTCATGGAAGAAGCGCGGTGTCTTACGACCGCGGAGGGGGAAACTAATAAATATCAACAATTAGCCACATGGAAGAGCGTGTTTTGCTCCTGTTTTTATTAGACTGTAATTTTTTTCGATTTCTGTCATTAAAGGTACAGTACAAGAGTTTTTTAAGAGATTTTTTCCTGATCAAAGTTATCTATTTTAAAAATTATAAAAATGTCAAATTCGCGAGAAAAATGCATGCCAATTTTCAATTTTGTATTGCGAATTTCGTCCGACGAGATGACGGTCAGGCAACGGAGTCGCGCTGTTTACAGGTATTGAACACTGTTTTTTGTATTTTTCTCAGTATTCCAATATATTTATGTGAAACTAAATAGAGCGTTTTGATCAGCCAAATTAGCTCTACAAAATAAGATCAATTACAACAAAATTAATGATAGTTTCGAAAACATGGGGTACTGTAGCAAAAACTCTTGTACTGTTCCTTTAAAATGGATACATTTTGACGACAAAACTTATGAAATGGACAAAATTCACGTTCAGAATCAATAAAATCCGTGATTTTTCATCCTGTATTGTTTTGTTCAGTTTATCACCTTTCCAAAGTGGAAAAGTATTCCAAAATTTCATTTCAACCACTTCTTTCGAAGGGTTAAGCATCAAGTTACCTCAAAGCAGGGGAAACGTTTGTTTCATCTTTGAATTCCGCTTTTAAAAAGCCATTGCGCGCTGCTGCCGAGACTTTACGGGTGCAGCCTCCGCGCTCTTCTCGTCAGAAATTAATTGACTCTGATTCATTTTTTATGCAACTCACCCCTATTTATGATAAATTATGTTATTTTCACATGGATTTTATTATCTCCCTACTATGTTACTTCATCTCTAGGTGTAGATTAGAATTATTTCCGTGTTTTCCACCCCCGTACGGCAGAATTGCTCTTGAAATTGGTACCTCTCTGGCTCTGGTCCCTGGAACACCGATTATAGGTTGCAGTGAGCGAAAGAAAAAGATCACTTTTTGCACGCAAGCTATAAATGTGTGAAAGCTCATATCCAATTGTGTGCACCCATTTTCGGCTCATTTTTTCCATGGAATCCAGTGGTTATTGAAACTCCTGCTGTGAAATTGTCCTACTCGCTCTTTCTACTTACTGCATCCTTTGTTATTTTTCTATTTTCATAATATTGTCATTTATTTATTGCAGTATTATATTCTTTTTTCTTTCTTTCTAAAGCACACCGAATATGAATCAATACTTTTCTTTTTGCTTCTATTCTTGGATAACATATTCCTCCTCTCTTCCGGATCGAAGATGTGTGAAAATTGCGAAGAATAATTCGTTCCTTCTCCTGCTCGCCTTCTTTCAATTGCTAAATTCTTCTTTCTCCTCTACTCGTTTTGTATCATCCCCCATCTTTCTTATAAGAAAAATTGCATGTGAAGAGACTTTTCTCGGAATTTAGCATGTGACATAGTACAATTTCTTCATCTCCTTCAAATAAAAGACAAAGTTCTCGATTCTTTTCACCAGTATTTCAACAGCTTTCCATTTTATCAACTGTTTTTAATTCCACATGTGAGAGATAGAGTTCCGTCACGTCTTCTTTCTGTCGCTAACCCCGTTTTCTCTTATCATAAGCAATCAGGGAAAAATCGCTTACAAGATAGAGAAGAAGGCATCGATTCCAGAGCAATCGAAAACTTGTTCCTTGAAGAAAAATGGAGACTACTGATGGTTCTTCACCCGACGGAGATCTTGCAGCTTCTACTGATTATTCGGCAATTATGTCTAGTACAGTAGCTAGCATTGGTACAACAAGCTCTACAACATCTACAACAAGCTCTGGTATATGTTTATTTTAATTTGTAAAAATGTTCAGAAACTAGATTTTTATGTTCAGTTGTACAAAAAGTTGTTTATCTCGTTTGCCCCAGTAAGCGAAAATTCGTGACCTTTTTCTCTAATGATAAAATTTTTCATTAGGTCAATGCAGATTAGAAGATTTGATAATTACTCAAAATTGATTAAACATTATTGAAAACCGCTTCAGATACAAAATGTGGAGATTCTGATTATTCTTGCAGTCCAATTGGTCTTCTTATAGCTGTGATTCTTCTTGTTCTTCTTCTCTATGTTATTTTAGCATTGACTAGGATATTATTATGCTTTGTATATCGGCGGTGAGTGGTAAAAACCGAGAAAAATCGAAGAATATTTAGAAGGCAACAAAATTCAGCCAATGCTGAACGAGTAAATAGGGAAATAGAAGAAATTGGCCATCCTTTCAGTTATCTGGCCGGTAAGAATTATTCCCAAAGAAATAAAGACCAGAAATTATAGAAAGAGGTTTTGAAAATGGAGGATTTGTTGATCCTCCACCGAGTTATGACCAATTGTTCAAGAGAGACGAACCCCCTCCGATTTACGAAACGCCAGCACTGCAAAGACGACCACCTCCTGTCCTTACAGATCTATCTAGGATGCCATCTTCTTCTAGCATAACATCAGCTCCTGTTTCTTATGCTGTGTCGGCATTTATTCCCCGTTCAACTAGCCGAAGCAGCCTGCCTATTGGCGTCTTTGGAACCTCTATTCCTCCTGTAACTAATAGTAAGTTTACCCCTCCCTCTATGAAAAAAATGACAACTTCAGTAGTAATAGATGAAAGCTATCGCTCACCAAATATTCTTGCTGATAGTCCAGAAGAATTCGCACGTCCGAATCTTTTAGCAAACGGGAATGATAGCACTCTTCCGCGACTGCCGGAAGCAGAAAGTCCGACAAGAGAAGCTTTGATTTGATGATCTAGCTTGTACAAAGATAACGTTCCGGGTAATATTATTAGCACATATCGAAATGACCTTGTGTAATTGTGCTGAAATTTGTTGATGTCATACTAAATCATCGAAAGCTTGTTATCAGTGTTTGATAAGCAGGAAATAAACAACTTGTAAAATGCTGGAATCTCGTTAAATCTTATATACAGGCATGCAAATCACAAAGTGTATTAACAGTAAAGTTCGAAGTCAATCTTAGCCACCGGGTTGAATCAACCACTTCCAATTTGCCGAACAAGTCCTTTAGGTCCTAGTTCGTCTTTTTCCTGACGAGCAGCCATTTCTGCAGATGTAAAAGGGCCCTGAAAATAAACTTGTCTAATCCATACATGAAAAAGTAATCCAAAGGAAGCGAGAAAAAATTTATCATTCTTCAACTTGAACTCGTTTCAAGTTGTTGTTAGTAACAAAAATAAAATTGCCACCGTACTAATCTTTGGGAAACAACAAATCATTTTTCGTCGCAGACTAAATAAACTCACGGTGATTTCAGCAGTATCGTTCTCTTTATATTCCCATTTTACTTCGTCTTCCGTAGTATCAGCAGCGGCGTTAGATGACGCAGCAGCTATAATTCAGAACTGATTAGTCAGAATGAAAAGAGCATACTTGTCTCATCCGAAAACATATCTAGCGAGTCAGTAGCTGTGTTGTTCATCTTTTTCAGCATTTGTTCGATACGCTCGCGTGTCCATTCGTAGGCATCCATCTAGAAAAAAACCGAAATTAGGTTGAAGCTTGAAATCTAAAAAAAGACAAAATAACAGCAGACGATATCAAAAAAGGAACGTGGATAAACAAAACAATCAAGAACATAACAAGATGGAATAACTTACATGCCCGGCAGAGATGAGTTCATCGGCAAGAGCATCCAGTTTGGCTGTATCCTTCTCATCGTCAGTCTGTTCAATACCTTTACCGACCTTCTTTCGCCGCCTTAGCATTATTTCTTGAGCAGCTGAGAGATCTAAAAAAGAAAATAGAAATAGCACTTTCATTATATGAATTACTTTTCTTCTTCTTGATATCTGCCAATGCACGACTGATCGTTAATTCCGGTTTCAATAGAGATATGAGCTCTGTGAAGATTTCCCGGCGACGACCATCGTCAAGCACAGGAGGAGCTTCGTCATCCTGAAAAAAAATTTTGGGTCGCTGGCTCCAGCTAAAGTCCAACCTCATCTTCTATAAATTCAGAGTCTGGCTTTTGGAAAAGTTCATCGCCGTCAGATAAATCAAGTGGAATTTCTTCACGTGTAACCGTTCTTGTTTCAGCGCTATCGGCTGAAGATACACCGCGTTTTGATATTCTGAAAATATAATAATGAAAGAAGAAGCATGGGTGAATGCAAAAAAATGATAGGTAAATATACTAGGTAATGTTTACAAGGGAGTACTCATTGTTTCGTTAGTTATGCGGCCATTTTCTTATTGTTTTAGCTGCTTTACACTACGAGCAAGTTCTTCTTGATTACGCAGTATAGCCATATACAAAGTAAGCGACGAAATACATGTGAAAAGTAGAAAATAGAAATTTTTCGAGTATTTCGAAAGTTCTGAACTAGGTTCTGGGCGATGAGCCTGCTTGTGAAGCAAACATACGGCAGAATTCCGTCCAACGAACGCTACAGTTTATGTCACAGAAATACGCTAGCAAACACTTTTAGAGCTAATCATAATTAGGAAGAAAAATGCACACCTGTCTACAATAATGGGTGTGCGACTGTATTCAAACGTTGGAGACCGTGGATCAGAAGGAAGCTTGAATGGCTAAAATTTTGTAGTCATTTGTAAAGTCTAACAATTGAACTACCTGTTTTGGAGTCAGATTAGGGTCATCCTCTGTTGGTTTTGTAGAAAATTGACCCATTTTCTATTTTTCTAAAAAAACATACAGCATTATTAGCAAAAAGCAACAAAAAGTGAGAGATAGGAAAAACAGAGCAGCATCAAGCAGATGTTGAAAAGAGAAAAAGGGAAAAGAAAATTTGAAAGTCCCGCTGGCTGTTGGCGTAAATTGGAGCGTTCGTTGGATGGAATTTTGCCGTATTTTTGCTTTACGAACAGGCTCATCGCACCGAGATCGAGTCTAGTCAGAACGTTCGAAATACTCACAGAAACTCTCTTTTTCTACTTGTTATCTGTACTTCTTCGTTTTGTATCTGCTTTGCTATACTGCATAATGAAGAAGAGGTTATCTGCAATGTAAAAATAGTTGAAACAATAAGAAAATGGTCGCATAGCTAACGAAACAATTCCTGGCTTGTAAACATTCTCTAGTATTTTTAGCTCTCAATTTTTGTATGTACTCATGCTTCGTATAGTATTCTATTTTCAGTATGTCCAAACGCGGTGTATCTTTTGCTGATAGCGTTGAAACAAGAACGTTTATCCGCGAAGAACTTCCACTTGATTTACCTGAAGGCGAAGAACTTCCCCAGAAGCCCGACTCGGAATTTATAGAAGATGAGGTTGGCTTATATTTATTTTTTGTTTTCATTTGAATTTTTAGGATGGAATTCCAATCAAGAAGAAGTCTAAACACACGTTGGATAGTGATGAAGAAGATGCAGACGACCATAAAATACTGGATATGGAAAGAGTAATCACATGAACACATAAACGTTGATGGCTTACGGTTTTGTTCAGGTTGAAGGTCAAGAAGAATGTGATATGGATTTTGAAGGAACAACAAAAATAACTGCATTCAACATGAAGGAAGATTTAGAAGAAGGACATTTTGATTCCACGGGTAACTTCATCTTCAACAAAAAGGAAAAAGTAATTTTTACCACTATGTTGACACGTTTCCCATAATTTAAAAATTACACAAGTATTATAGGAGATCAAAGATGCATGGCTCGACGATATTGACTGGGCTGCCATAAAGAAAAAAGCCGGAAAACAATGGCAAAAGACGGACGACGATGCTGTGAGTCCCCCTTATAATTTTCACGTTTTTGGATGGCAAGTATTATAAGCCCGCAAATATTCGCACATTATTGTTTCACTTCGCATAGACAATGGTTTATAATCCACGGGTGAAACTCGCTGATTCATACGTGTACCAAGCGAGACGTCCACTGCCGGACTATTCATTCACCTCCGTTATTGACTTTAGCTGGAGCCCGCGACCTCTAGCCAGCTAGTGATTCTTCAGACCCCTTTTTTATTGTTTATCCCAAGATTTTTTTTCAGGATGACGAAGCTCCTTCTGTGCTTGACGATGGTCGTCGCCGGGAAATCTTCACAGAGCTCATATCTCTATTGAAACCGGAATTAACAATCACTCGTACATTAGCAGATATCAAGAAGAAGAAAAGTAATTCATATTATGAAAGTGCTATTTTTATTTCCCTTTTTAGATCTCTCGGCTGCTGAAGAACGAAAGCTCCGGTGGGCTGCTAAAAAGGCCGGTAAAGCTATTGAACAGACTGATGATGAGAAGGATACAGCCAAACTGGGTGCTCTTGCGGACGAACTTATTTCTGCCGGGCATGTAAGTTATTCCATCTTGTTATGTTCTTGATTGTTTTGTTTATCCACGTTCCTTTTTTGATATCGTCTGCTGTTATTTTGTCTTTTTTTAGATTTCAAGCTTCAACCTAATTTCGGTTTTTTTTCTAGATGGACGCCTACGAATGGACACGCGAGCGTATCGAACAAATGCTGAAAAAGATGAACAACACAGCTACTGACGCGCTAGATATGTTTTCGGATGAGACAAGTATGCTCTTTTCATTCTGACTAATCAGTTCTGAATTATAGCTGCTGCGTCATCTAACGCCGCTGCTGATACTACGGAAGACGAAGTAAAATGGGAATATAAAGAGAACGATACTGCTGAAATCACCGTGAGTTTATTTAGTCTGCGACGAAAAATGATTTGTTGTTTCCCAAAGATTTCTGGATTTTACTTGGGGTTCCTTCTATCTGCGGATCGCACGCTGCTTGAAAAAGTCTTGTCCGTTTGAAGTTGAGTCTAAAAGAATCAGGATGATGGCAATTTTATATTTGTTTACCTCTTCTTCGAATAGTGCCTTCGGTGCATCCTGTTTTTGGGATACAAACCACATGGTGGAGGCATCCCTTTTCGAACCAGATCCCTCTGCTGTGACCTTGGGCGATTGAGCAGTCTTAGTATCTTTCACTTTCTTTCCCTTTCCATCTTTCTTTTCTGAACCTTTTGCTCCGGCTTCTTTTACTTTGTCTTTATTTGCCGCATCTGACGGCGTGTTCGGAAAAGCATCCCCGCTAGGATCAAGATGCGCTAATAATGCATCTGGTGGCTAAAATTGAAAAATCAGATAAACATAGAGAAAACAACTAACATCAGGGCTTCGCTCCTCCTTTGGAACTGATCTCGATTTAGTTTTGGGTTGAGATTTCCTTCCAGCCATTTTTGGAGTCGTTGAGATTTGTTTCGGGGCCGCCTTCAAGGAATTTGTCTTGCATTTGCTGTTTAAATTTTGCTGCTTTGTTTCCTTCGAAAGGTTGACTTTTTCCTTCGAAGGTTGTTGGGGAATCTTCTTGCTGCATATAAACAGAAGCAGAGGAAGAAGAAGAAGGCAGAGAATACAAGTTATCATATTAACAACAACTTGAAATCAGTCCAAGTTGAAGAATGATAAATTTTTTCTCGCTTCCTTTGGATTACTTTTTCATGTATGGATTAGACAAGTTTATTTTCAGGGCCCTTTTACATCTGCAGAAATGGCTGCTCGTCAGGAAAAAGACGAACTAGGACCTAAAGGACTTGCTCGGAAAATTGGAAGTGGTGGATTCAATCCGGTGGCTAGGATCGACTTCGATCTCTACTGTTAATATACCTTGTGATGTTTGTACTTATTCCTTTTGGATCTCTTCCTGATTAAATGAGATTCTAATTTCATGTTAGCTATTACTGGTTCGATCCATGTCTTATTTAATTTGTTTATAAGTTTGTTGTATTTTATCAAAAGTATTGTCCTAGATGGCTCACGGTGCTAGGGACTATGATCATCTTTTTAAACTGCTAATTATAGGCGATAGCGGTACGTTTTTCAATTATTTTCTCACGTGCAACCAGATTGTTTATAGCTATTACTTTTATTTCCAGGTGTGGGTAAAAGCAGTCTCTTACTGAGATTTGCCGATAATGTCTTCAGCGAAAATTACATTACCACAATTGGCGTCGACTTCAAGATTAGAACGGTCGATATCGATGGCCAAAGAGTGAAGCTGCAAATTTGGGATACAGCTGGACAAGAGCGCTTTAGAACAATAACCTCAACGTAAGCTTTTGTTGAAATAACAAAGTACTTTCCGTTAATTTAATTGTTATTTATTTTAAACAGTGTTTGAGATTTTCTTCAGTTTTCTCGTTTCCAGATATTATCGTGGAACGCATGGAGTAGTAGTTGTGTATGACGTGACTAACGGAGAGAGCTTTGCCAATGTCAAACGTTGGCTGCATGAAATCGACACAAACTGCGATCAGGTGCAGAAAATTTTAGGTATTGTTCAGCTTTTTTTATTTTTGCTATTTATTTTATTTCAGTCGGAAACAAAAATGAAGATCCGAACCGACGCGTTGTTGAAGAAAGAGATGCTCGCCATTTTGCCGAGTCAATGCGCATCAAATTTTTTGAAACGTCTGCCAAGGAGAACAAGAATGTTGAGGAAGTAACGCATTTCTCTTTTATGTTTATCTTTATTATAATTTTTAGATGTTCAACTGCATTACTCATCTAGTTCTTTCCGCGAAGCTGTCGAATCCTAGCAATCAGCAAACACCTGACAATGTCAAAGTCACTCTTACTGACCGAAAAGAAAAGAAAAAGGGATGCAAGTGCGGTTAAAGTCACAAGTCCTTCGTTTATCAGGCTTCCCAGTTCTTTTCTTTTCCGCCTCCACTCATTCGCTCTTTCGCCAATAACATAGTTGTTTTTTAACATGCGGTCTAAGCCTACGCCTCAAAATCAACATTTTTCACGTGGTTTTCTACCAAACAAAATTTAGAGCTCTTCTATTCTATCACTTACCCTTCCTGTATATTCCGTGTGCTATATTTTTTAAAGGGAGCTACCGGCAGTAAACAAAATTGTAGATAATGTAGATGAACTCTTCTCGCGGGCAGTGTTTTCGTTAGCGTCCTTTTTTTGAAAAAATCGTTTCATCGACAAATTTATTTCTTTGCTTGTACATGTTTTCTCGTAATTATTTTTGTTGTAAAATTTTTTGCCATTTTTGTTTCTATTGATCTTTTCTAATGTTCTTTTTTCAGGATAAGCTTGTCTGCGGCTCGGAGAACAATGTGGAATATTTTTCAGGTCCGTTTATTTGTTAAAAATCATTATTTCATTCAGTTGCTTTCAGAATCGAGAGAAGAAGGATAGACGCCTACAGCTAGCCCAAGAAGCGGCTGTTTCACTTTTGTGATCTTTATTGTGATGTTTTTAATAAATATATCAATAAAAATTGCTTGGAAAATGTGAAAAAAAGAGGCAAAAATGGATGTAATCGAAGAAATCCGAGGTTATGTAACGCCGCCGCCGCACCCGTAAAATATCGGCAGGGCACATTGTAGCGCGCTATTTTACTGCCGGTAGCTCCCTTTAAGTTTGTCAAATTTTTCATAATATTCTTCTCATCTCGGTGTCACTCTGTAGACTCGTATAAATTTTATTTATCTTTGTGTCAATATAATTTAATAATTTATCATCAAAAGTCGCTTTAATTCTTATTGCAGGTAATTGTAAAAGCTTCATGAGGTAATTGAATAAGTAGTGGATCCGATTCAACGGTAATTTCAATTTGCCATGGAATTTCAGAGGTCTGAAAATACTTTGATATCTTTTATATTTTTCCATTGATTTTTTGCATACAGGTTTTACCGTTTGATCGGTTGTTGCCTCAGCGAGCAAGGTAGGAAAACCAGTTGTTGGTATTGTCGACGTGATAATCTTTGCAGTCGTTTTTGGAATAATTCTAAAATTATTTCAACGTTATCGAAGTTTGTTTTTAACTTTTCCAAGCGCTTGCTTTTCCCGAAAACTACCAGCGAAGGGGGCTTGCTGTCTTCTAGTGCTTTTGGCTCAGCTCTCGTGTTTTCAACTTCTTTCAACGACTCTTTGCCCTGCCCATTAATTATTGCAAGGTCTTCAGAGCGCAAAATAACATCCACTCCAATTGGGTCGCTAAATTAATTAGCTTTCTTTGGGTATTTTTGGAAAACATTACTGGTGCATCGCTAACGCGTTTATAATTGCTCTTCCCGTTGTGGAAGGCTCTATGGGAGGCAGTGTTGATAATTTCCGCACTTCCGCTGAGGGAAATTCTTCATTATATTCATAATCATCGAGGCCAATTTCTCGTTTCTTTCTGCAAGCTTGCTGAATTTTTTTAAAATTTCTTCTAAATGGTGAATGTTACCTTTTCACAGCGTCCTCCACCACAAACACGGAGTGTGCAGCGAAAATATACTAAAGACGAGGAGGGAAACCTTATAGCCGTCCCTTTTGCCGTGATTATTGACGGGGCTGCTTGATTTACTTCAGATATATATGGAGAAAGTGAACATCTGTATAATTTTTAATTTTACGAAAGATAAAAAGAGTACCCTTGCTCATCCAAAAGTGGATAGCTGCGATGCATTACGGGATCCATCATAAAACATTGGGCTACATCTATATCCACTCGATCTTGAAGGAAACCGTTCCTTTCTTTTTATATTTATGTTTTCCTTACCACTATCGCATTGCCAGGTATGAAGAAGCGGATCATTTAGTACTATAGCCCCACAATTTCCAATAGGACGAACAGTGTATCGACAAATGGGACGGGCAAGAGGGGCGCTGTAAAAAATCAATTATTTTTAGTTCTTTTTCAATTATTTAGGTTACTTCTCGTCTAGAACTTTGATATTTCCACTAATTTCTTCTTTTTCACATCTAATTCTGTAAAATACATCCTTGTTCGTTGTAATCAGTGGATCAAATTGAAGGATAACCACAACCGAATAGAGGCGAGTGCTTTCCGTGAATGTTTCTTGCACTCCACAAGATTTATAATTTACAACGAGGGTAGTGTCATAGTGAATTGTTTCACCATCTAAATATATTTTTTTAAATTATAAAAAAGGTAAAAACAAACCTTTGATCAATTTATTAGACCGTGAGAAGCAGTTAGACACGTTGTAGTGACTAGTAACATAGAGTGCCCCATGAAAACTAGAAAGGTTAGTCAAAAAGTAATTCTTTTTCTATATTTTTGTTTTTTTTAGGATCAAAACGTATTTTGTATCTCGAAAATAACGAAAATAAGAGATTTTCATGGAAAAGAAGCATGTACCATTAACTTTTCGGTAGTGGAGACCGTAATAGTGAAGCCATCTCGGTTGCAGATAGCGGAAGCTCCTCTAGGTTCTAAAATCCTAATTTTTTTCATTTTTCCAGTAAAATCAGTACTTCTAGCATAGTCACAAACAATTTGCTGCGAAGTATTCACAAAGTCTGCTATGAATTTATCCATTTCCTCCTCTTTATGTAAATCTTGGAAGACATGCTTCTCGGAACCGGAAATTTGGAGCAATTCTTCTCGATTAATATAATGACCGATTCCTAGGACTAGAAGGGAGACTCCTAAATGGGAAAACAGAATTTATAGGTATCGAAAATAGCAAAAAATATGGAAAATTGAAAAAATTACCGTCTGCTCTCAATAAAGCGGCAGGTTTCGACGGATCGTCATGGGAATGCCCATCAGAGACGATAATGGCTACCTGAAATGAAAAAAAAATGATTAGAGAACCAGGGGAATATTATTTTCCATAGCAATCAATTTCATTCAGAATTTCCAAAAAATTCGAAATTTTCCAGCATTTTTGAATGACTCAATTTTTTTTATTTCCGTCGCACCCGTAAAATCTCGACAGCAAGAATTATTGAAGAAGAAAAAATAAAAATTAACTGCCGAAATTGTACGGGTGCATATTCAAATTTTGGTTCTCCAGTCGAAATTTCGACTCACTGACCTGTTTCACCCGGCCTCTTCCACCTGCTGCCTTCTTTTTCTCCTCTTCCAGTATGGTTTTCGCCTTTTTCAGTGCCTTTCCCGTTTTTGTAGACCCAGACATGTAGCGAATCTTTTCTAAAGTTGCTGAAACCTGGTTTCTTGTCTGATTCGCTTCAAATTGGATCTCTAGACGACTGTAACCAGCATATTGTATCACAGCCAAACGACTCTAAAGAAATTTATCCATTTTTTTAATATTATTGTTAGACAGACCTTCCCACCGTCTAAATCTATCCGTTCAGCTACTTTCTTCAACATATTCATCTGCATATCGAAGGTATTACCAGAGACGGAGCCGGAACCATCCAAGAGGAAGATTACGTCCAGAGGAAGGAAAAATGGGCGGCATTCTGGAATAAAAAACTATTTAGAGCCTGGAAAACCATTAAAATGTCACAATTTGTGGATTTTAAACTGAAAATGTACAAAAAGAGCAACAATTATGGTATTTTTCCAATTATCAAAAAAAGCAAAAGAAGCTTATACTCGGCGGGGATCGAACCCGTGACGTTCTACTGGAGCGCGGCGCATCATTGCACTGCGCCGTGGCCACGCACATTGTAGTATCAGTAAAAAGCTATAGGAGAAAAGGGGTGCAATCATTCGAATTACTAAAATTCTATTCAAAAGTATACGGTATCTAATTTATTCCTCGGATTTCTAGATATTTTAAAAGTGTGGACTTACCTTTATAGAGGGTATTCTCCCCTTGGGTCCTGTCCAGAAGAAGAAAGAGGAATAGACCTCCCAGTAGAGTCAAATAGGAAGACTTGTGAGACATAGCAAACAGGCTAGCTGCCTTTGTTCTCGAGCTAGTGTTATGCTTATCGTGTCGGGGAAGGGAAATGACCCGTTGGATATGGCTGGCTGGCAGGGGAGGGACCGGATTATCGTCTCTCTCGCCGTTGGTCGTAAGGAAGTCGAGATTATGCCAGGGGCAATAACATCACGAAGAACTGGCTTCAACTGACTAGTTTATTCTTGGAAAAACATATAAATTATACAAGAAAGAAAATAATAGACAAATTTGGTAGGCAGTATCACAGGGGACAGGAGAACCCAAATGTATACAGATAATAAATCTCTAGAAAGCCTAGAAATTCTAGAAATGCGACAAATTTGTACAGATATGGCAAAGAAGAGAAAACGGACCAGATCAGTGAGAGAACGTTTTGAATATTTCCGAAAGGGCGGCATATGTACCCGTGGTGAAACCCAACAGCGCAAAACCTAGGAGGAAGATATTCTTGAGCCATATGAAGGGAGTCAGCTCTCCTTTAGCGTAACAGACCTGAAAAAGTTGATCATTTTAGTGAAAAATTGGAGAAAATAGGTGCAGGCGGCATACATTCCATAATAACGGCAGTAAAAAATTGGCGCGCAATGGCGCAATGGGTTAGATTCGTGCCTTGCAATAAATCGACCAGGGTTCGATGCCAGCCGGAGCCAAATTCTTTTTGCTTTTTTGCTTGAACATTTTTAGAGGCTTTAGAAGGTGCTGAACCATAATAAACCTTATTTTTCCTATGATAGGGTTCCAATAGTCATAAATAACGATTTTCTAGTCTTTTCTACTCACCAGCATCTCAATACAAGGAGGGAAAAGCAGAGCCATGGAGGCTCCTGAAAATGCTCCCAGTAGAGAAATGAACAGCGCCAAATGAGGCACCAATTCAGCTACAGCGCCTAAAAATTCCATTTTATTTAGGAAAAATAGGAAAAATGACTTACAAGTGACCAAGACGCCTCCCCATCTCACTGCATAGATATATTTTGTCTGTTTTTCGACGGGAATCTTCCTGGTGATCCATTTTTCGACCCGTTCCATTGGGACGTAAAATTGTAGCGGATAAGAGATCATAATACAGGCGACGAACATTAATTTTATCGTCTGGTAGAATGGAGTCATGGGTAAGTTCAAAGTAGCCGTATCCTTTACCGTATCACCCAGGGAAAGATATCTGCAATTTTTAATCGTTTTTAATTATTTTAGACCTTTAAATTGGACTTATTTTAATCTAGTTTAAGAAGAAAACTCACCCATAGAAGCCGGTAACGGAAAAAATAGCCAAGACAACAAGGCAACTGGAATTGAGGACGCCATTCCAAGCTATGAAGGAATGAGGCGACTGCATCCTATTTTCTATGGGCATTATCTGAAAATGGGAAGGTCTTAAATTGAATAGACCTTTAAAATAAACTTCAGATGATCTTAAAGTCTACAGCATACCGAGATCCGGGCCAATAAGGCCCTTTTTTCAGTTCAAACGCGACAGACTACTTTTTGGCTGGAAAAGTAGGAATCAAGGACTAAAAAAGTCCACTTTGCAAAAATCCACCAAATGTAGTTTTGTTCAGAATTTTCTGGAGATTAGATTGATGTTAAAATTTTTATAAAAATTGAATTTTCCTGACAAATGGCGGCCCCTTGAAAGTTGGCGCCCATTATCCGTGGAAATGTCGTAAGACTTGGTCATTTGGAAATACAATTCCAAAATTTCTAAAAAGAGCGTTGGTAAGGTTGTTCAGAATTTTCTGCTCTTTCTGCTGGTGTAAACATCTTCCGGTAATTCAATTTTACTGGAGAGTTATTGCCATGAGAAGCCAGAAGTCTATGTTCATTTGAAGTTTTCGGTACGCGCCCGGTTTCTCCAGCCTTTCAAGCGGGCTACAATTAATCAACGGGGTTCATTCGCTTCAGGATCCTTGTTTAACCCCCTGGCATTCCATTAATTCCTTAAAGGGACCGTAACACACGCGCCATTGCGAATTGATACAGTACCCCTCCAGTTTTGCAAATTTCTTTTTTAGCAAGATTTTAATTATGGCTTAGGAAAAAAAATAAAACGAACGATGGCGACTCCTTCAAAGGCAAACATCACGGTACCGAAGAAGAGAGGCAGGTCGGAGAGTCGACCAAACCATGGGATGGAATTAATTGGTTTCAGATCTAAAATTTATATTGAATTATAGGGTTCTGCAGCGATTAAAAAACCACAGAAACCTGAAAGACTAACCAGAAATGAAGAAAAAGAGAACAATTGTCACCGCCAGGATGTAGACAACATTAGCGCCCATTGCGAAGGGAGCAAGGATTGATAACCTGGAATTTCGGAGCTCATTTTCATTTTTAGCAGAAAAATAGGAAGTAACCGTGCTCCAGCGCTAAAAATCTACCGTACCTTCGAATAGAGCAAAGTGACAGCATCGGAATGAGCAAAATGACCATCCAAGTAGCGGTAGACAGGTGGATCGAGGTGTTGTTCGTGAAAAACTGAAAGAATATCCATTTTTCGATATTTTTTTTATATTTTTAAAGGTTGCAAATAGATTTTAAAGGTCTAAATTAGTCTATATAACTCACATCTTCGAGATTAGTAGCCATGAAGACGAAATAAACACAACAGAAGCCCAACTGGGAGAGGAACATATTTGTATTGACCATCTGCTTGAAGAAGTAGCCGTGGTTCCGGATCCAATGAGGACCCATCTCCACAGCTCCTCGCATAATATTCGCGTAGTCGATAA
The DNA here is from genome assembly GCA_932521035.1 of Oscheius dolichura. Lineage (NCBI taxonomy): Eukaryota > Metazoa > Nematoda > Chromadorea > Rhabditida > Rhabditidae > Oscheius > Oscheius dolichura. The sequence goes on along the minus strand of OW051494.1, from coordinate 704,535 downwards.
GGTCCCTTCCATTCCTGGAAATTTTATTTTTCGCGGTAAATTTTGGTCCCAGGAGGGTTTGGGACCAGGCGCGCCTTGTCCAGTGGGACCTCGCCTCCTTTCCCGCCGTTCTCTCAAATTTGAACCGAAATTGAACCAAATTTTTGTTATTTATAAAGTTTAAACCATGTTCTCTTATAAAAATAGAAAAAAGAGGAGAAAAAGTACCTGTTACAGACAAAATGAGCGGCATAGACGACCTGTCGCATACAGTAGAGACATATCAAGCAGATGATCACCGTGAGGATGAGTCCCAGCTGGAAAAGACGGTTATTTTTATATTTTGGCGATTCTGATTCAAAACTGGGTTCATAATTGATTTTTTAAAAGGATATTGGCGGTAGTTTATAGGAATTTGAATTTCCGATAGGCGCGCGCCTCCCAAAAACTATTGGGCCTTGAAAAATGGCGTTCTTTTCGGCGTTTTCCATTCGTTTTTCTATATGCTAAAATATATAGCTTGTTTTCTAATTTAAATATTAATTTAAAAATAAAGAAAACTCCCACAAATGTGGGAAAATAAACATGAGGAGTTGTTGTAAAATAACCGTTACCTTGAATACCTAGAGAAGACAAACTATCAGAATAGAATAGGATGTCGACGCGGTTCTTAGAATCTCTATGTTGTTAGGAGGTCTAGGATATATCTAAAGTAGGATACAAGTGTCTTTTTTTCACCCGTCGACCACTTTTCTTGGCTGTTACCAACCTTATTTTGAGAGATACAGAGCTGAATTCCCTAGCTTCCCGTTATTTATGGACTGTATTCGAAAATAGTCGATGAGTCAGGCTTGCTAAATCTGATCTCATCCGCCTACACCATATTTACACTGTTTCTCATCATCTCGTAGCTTGTAAACAGCCCAAAACATTCCCCATCGGCATTTCGAAACCCAAAAAGACGAAAAATGGTAAAGAATAGTCAAAAAACGGCGTAACTCCTAGTTTTAGGCCTAATAACTTCAGACGGCGCCTTTTTGCATAAAATAGCGCTCTTTGCACAGTTTTTTTTTCATTTTTTGCCAAAAAAACCAGCTATATGGAGTATAATATGTGTATAATTTTTATACTCAAAAAATGGAGAATATTTCCACGTCATGTTGTGAAAAACAGACTCATATTTGCCGCTTCCCCCGCTAAATTCGCTTCTACCTGCAAATTACCCTATTTCTATGATTTTCTTCTATTTTTTTGTAATAACACCCATTTTCTGGAGAAAATATGAAGACAAATAGATAAACTGTAGATTAAAACTTACAAATAGTCCAGAATGTTTAAAGGCCAACGGCAGCGACAGTAGACCCGTTCCTAACATAGCCTATAATTATTCTCTTTCTTATCTTTTCCATAAAATTAATCCCACCTTAACCATATGGATAAATGCCTGTTCCGATGTTAGGGTATTACTGGAGGCTATCCTATCATGGAAGAGATTTGTCTCTTCAACCAGGGGAGCTGTCCTGTTGTTATTGTTGCCATTATTTGGTCTTGGGGCGGCTTCCTCCTCATTGTTGAACTCCTGATAGCCTTCCCTCACTGGATTCGCCATTTTCTACTCTAAATAGACCTTTAAAATGTAGAAAATGGACTAGAAAACAAGGCAGCTAGAGATAAAAGTTCATATTATGAAGGAAAAAAGCAGAGAACAGATGGGAAACAGATAGGGAGCTGGTGGGGGTGGGGAATCAATTTAGACGGCGATAAACATTGTCTGGTCAGCCGGGGCGGGGAATCCCTGAAGAACAGGGGGAAAGGACATTACAAAACTGATAAAAACGATCGGATTTTCTTCAATTTTCAAGAGAAAACAAGAAATTCAATGAAATAGAGCCGATAATAAGAAAATTACCCAGGTTTCTTGGATTTTCAAGTATTTAAACCAATTTTTTATATTAGAATCTGTTAATTAGTCAATTTTTAATGTCTACATATGGAAATTTGTCAATTTATATAGAAAAATAAAGATTTGGGGAAGAAATTCTGAAAAATGCACCGGAAATGGCGAAATTATTGAATTTTCTCCGATTTTAAACATTTTCAACCAGTTTTTGATGATTTAAAGTAATTTTAGGACAATATTCTTCATATTATTTTTTTAAATAACATAAAATAGCGATAGATTAAGGAAATATATGGAAAATCTGGAAAAGAAACAGCCGAAGTGGATTCAGTGGTCATTTTCAGGCCGTTCCATTGAAAATCCCTCTAAATCCTCTTTTCTCACCATTTCGAGTGGAATTTTTGTTAGGAATGAGTGAAAAAATGAAGAAAATGATGGGGTAAATATAGAAAATGAAGAAAACTGGCAGTTTTCTGTCCATAGTTCCAATTAAGACACATAGACATTGATTCATTTCGATGGGGGTGGTGGTTGAACGGCTGTAGAGAGGGCATGTGAATGAGAGACCGTCCGCTGCGTAGAGAGCGCAGAGACCTCTCACAAAACTGTTCAGACAGCTGATCAGCACCCGGGGAAAAGACGAGACCAAACAGTCAAGCGGCTAGGAAACTAATCTCACGCCATCATGTTCCCCATCATCTTCCTTTCACCCTCTTTCCTTCTGAAAAGATGCCAGGAAAGCGGACTTTTCGCTTTTTCGACTAGAAGATCGCGTCTTATTAGCAAAAATATGCAAAAAGCTCAGATTAGAATTTATCAGTCATAACTTTCAGCCCCGAAAGATGGTTATAATGGAATATCATCATTGCACGCCGGAGGAGTCGAACTCGCGACCCCTCCGACGGTAAACCGCGCAACTTGGCACTGCGCCACGTGCACTAGGTTAGCTGACGTAGGCGACAGCCTACTGATTCCATTTCTTCGTTATTTTTTCATTAGGGAGGAAATAAGGGTAATCTGATGGGGAAGAAAAGCACAATGGCCAACATAAGAGCCATAACGATGCTGCAGGACATATGACTCGGCTGTGGCCAGGGGAATATTAAAGAAACTGGGTCAAAGGACCAAGGACCGGACTAGATACACAGATGGCTGGGAGGTTTCGTCATTATTACTCCAGGATATGAATTTATAGGATCCTGACATACTTTACATGGTGCCTAACCCTTCCAGAAACAACTAAGATTCATTTTATTGGGAAAAAAGGCTCCCTGGAGCCGTCGAGCCCTTCAAATGGGAAGCAGCTGCTCCTGGATGCTTTTCACTGGATTCAAACAGAATAGGGGAGAGGCTTAGCCTATTTTATAGATTCTATAGGCCCTGGTGCCGCCAACGTCCTCTCTACAACGTCACAGGGAGAATTCTCACAGTCTACATCGTGTGCTATGCTTATGGGGTTGATCTCCGGTCGTCGGGGCGAATGGCTCGGGATATTGTACTCTTATCACCCAATAGAGGCTAAAAAAAGGTTCTTGACCGGTAGAAAATGATATAGGGGAGAATTATGATCATAAATAACCTCTAGCAACCAAAAAAATCGGGTTTCACATCTTCTTTCGGGTTGATTTTTCTCTGGACCCAATCGAGACCTGGATTTTGGATACCCAGAATGGTCTTTATCGACCTGTAGAATAGAATTTTATCCCACAGTTTACCCGGGAACTGGTAAGGAATCCAAAAATCGGGGCCTGGTTCGATTTTCAGACATTTTCAGCCTCCTGGCTACGGTAACCAGAAGACCAAACCCTCCTGGATAAAAAAGCCGGGGTCTGGCTCTTTTTGGGTCAAAAATACTTAAAAGAGTAGGCTGAAAGAGCCTGAAAAAGGAGATAAAGAGTTGATATTTTTTCCAGACAGCCTCCACGATAAAGCCGCCTTCACACTACTCCATTGAGTACCATTTCCTCGTCAATAACCGATGTGAACAGCCAGCGTCTTTCAACCGGGCCGGATAAAAGGAAGGGGAATCGATGAGGAAGACCACGCTTCGCCGCAGCCAGGAGACATGGGCTGGGCTACAGGTTATCCCTATTTTTTGGTTTAAAATATCCCCATTTCAGTCCTCCTGTGTTCGTTTCTATGGACTGCCACGAGGTCTCAACTACTGGCAGCAGCACCCAGATCTGTAGCAGACCTCAACTCTCCACGAATGCCCATACTAACTGCACTGCCAGCGGCATCCTCCTGTGAATTTAATAAGACCCGCTACCGGTATAATGACACCCGAACGGTGCCGGAAGGAGTATTCGTCTGTACCGAGCAGATAGCAGGATTGAAGAATGTCTGGCATATTAAATGTGAGTTTTGGCGGCAGTTTAAAGGACTAATAGTTTAAAATACGCTTCGGGGTCTTGTAGCGACTGTGAAAGTTCTTAATGTAATCTTCCCAGGACTTGGGCCAGCGGCGGGGCAGGGTCCCGTCACGAAAAAAGTAATGAGAACACCCATTTCTAATCTGGCTGCTCGTTTCCTTATTTCCCGGTCTAAAATTTAACCTTTCTGAGTCAGTTCGCTTCGAGACCCATATCCGAACGTCTATCTTCCTTTTGTCTTAAAAATCGACGATCCAATAGCTTTTAAAGTCATAGATCTTAAAACGATTGCGTGCCTAGGTCATTTATGAAGTTCCCAATGGGCTGGGACGGTATTTTCGGGCCCATTCATTCCTATTTCGTTCCAGGACCACATAGCGCTGGTTCCTGGTTTCCGCCACGATAATTTAAATTTAAAAAAATACACTTTAGCCTGCACCTGGAGAGACAAACAAGTTCCCTACATGAAGGAGGTCAGCTTCGGCAATGAGAGCATGATGTGCGCCGTGCAGAGACTGCCCAATAATACCTTCACCTTTGCCATAAGTGAGTTAGACCTTTAAATTAATCCCACAATTTTTTAAAGAACGGACATGGCCATCGCCGCTAGCTAAACCCGCCGCTCCTGCGACTACTACGGCAACCCAGGCTCCCACAACGATTGTTACAGCTAAACCAACGAAGAAGGCCTGTGCGAAAAAGCAGCCGGCACAGGCTCCCATAACGATCGCTACGGAAAAAATGAAGAAAAAACCCTGCCCCAAGAAACAGGCAAAACCCGAGCCGGCAATCGCAGCCAAGCCGACTGTAGTCACACAAGCTCCTCTTATGAAGGCAGAGATACCCGCGGCTGTGACACTTATAGCCCAAGATGGTGAGGCCTTTTAATAAGTGTTGTCCTTTTTGTTAATCGTCAGTTTATGTTTAATCGATCTTTACAGAGTTTTCAGGTTTTTTAACCGGTTTGTTTGGGGATATTTTCCGAGTTTTCGGGCCACTTTTTGTTCTGGTGCCTGACTATGGGGTAGAATCTTTCAGACAGGGGAGAAAAAATTTTTATATGCCCCAAAAACCCGGCAAGAAGATGACTGCAGTTTACAATATTGTTCAGAGATCAGGAAATTAAAAAACTAGGAATGACCGAAAACTGAGTTTCTGCTGGGTTTATGCGCCGAATTCTAATTATCAGCCTGACACCCGTTTAGAGCCAAAAAAGTCCCGTTTCCAAAAAAAATGTCACAACAGTTTTGTAGAGAATTTTCTGGCGAGTACGATAGTATAAAAATATGTTTAAGAAACGGGGTTTTCCGGCTCGTGGCGACGCTTGGAATGTTGACTGGCGCCCATTTTGAAATCTGTGTGAATTTATAAAATCCAATTTTCAAAAAAGCGCCACAAACATCTTGTATAGAATTTTTTGCTCTATCTAAGGAGTCCAACATCTTCGAAAAAGAACATGGCCAGGAAAGCTGAAACGCTACTTTTCCCATTAGAGGCGAAACACCACTTTTTGCCAGTTTTGCAACTCCGAAAAAACTCACATTGTTCCCAAAAATCACCATGTTTTCAATTCCCAATTGTGATTCACAATCACGAGTTGTTTTTCTCCCGGTCGACCCCTTTTTTAAATTCAATGCGCCTGGATCAACAAACCAAAAAGTATCCAATAAAAGAGGTCTGTTTTTCCGGGTCATTGGAACACCCTCCCTTTCCAGGCGTCATAATGTACTTTTCCTACCTTCTCCCTATTTTAATCTTGAGTATTCTAACCCTGGAAGTCTATGGAATCATGCCGATTCCAATCAGACCCTGTCCAGCGAACGAGGTGGCTGTCAGCTGTCCCGGATGCCAGAGAACCTGTGCCAATCGAGGAAAGCAACAGGTAGGGGAATAATTTAGCCGATTTAGAACGAAAAATCCACTTTTCTAAAAATCTGTCACAGCAGTGTTGTACAGAATTTTCTGGCAAATTCGGTGATATTAAAATATTTGCCAGAAATTCTGATTTTCAGGAGGAAATGTCGAAATTTCAAAACCATTTTGAAAAACCGCTCAAATTAGAGAGAATCGCCTAAATTTTAAAAATTGGCTCTTAAAATACCGTAATACGATTTTTTTTCCATGTAGAGCTCATTCTACTGAACATTTTGAACCCTAAAATCGGTGGAAAATTTGGATTTTCAGGTGTTTAGTCTAAGATTTTCCGTGAGTTAGCTCTGGTTGGACCATAGTGGGCTAATTTTCAAGAAAACCTCCTCCATTCCCCCATAAGTCTTAAGACCCCCAAATTTTCAGGCATGCCCCATGTACTGTATTCAATCAGGAGTATGTGTCTGTGTAGCTGGATTCTATAGAAATGACAACGGCACTTGTGTTCCCCTGGACGAATGTCCTCCTCAAGCCACAACGAACCCAATATTTATCGACTGACACCAAATTACTGTCAATATTTATGCTATAGTTTAATAACGACGTAAAGAAATAAAATGTATCAAAAGAAATCCAGAAAAATGGATAGCAAGAAGAAAAACTGACGTCTACTTTGCCCTGTAACGGATGGCGCGCCTCCCTAGGCGCCCACCTCGTCCCTTTGGAGGTCGTACTCTCCGAATTCTTCTCTGCTCCCCTGTATAAATAGACCCATCATTAATTTTATCTGCCATTTGCTCAAAGTGAATAGCAATCGGTGGCCGCTCCATCTGGTGGAATTCTTCCCAAATGGTCAGCTCGTCCTGTAGCTGATGGTAGACTTGCCACAGGCGTTGTCTGTCTCTAGACTCAAGCTGTTCAATCAGACCGCGACCCACGAGATGCTCCATAAATTGGATGTATTCCATATTGCCTACGGCAAAGTCAATTCCGTCTTCCTGGAAAGAGGGATAAACAGAGGTTACGTAGTTCTGGTGACCGGTCCCGAAGTGGATTTTGAACGAAAATATTGTCGCTCCAGGATCCCAAAATTTGGAAATCAACTGACCCACAACGAAATAAGAGTGGAGCCTTTCTTTCCCTCAAAGCAAGATCGATACATTTCCAATAATTTCGTTTTACATTCGGAAACGAGATGGGTACCGTACTTCGAAGTCAGTCGGAGTCGCAACGCTGGTTTTAAATTCATCTGGAACGAGGGGTTTTCCATATGTTGAGAATAGAAACGATACCTTTCTCACAATTTCATACTGTAGGACGTATGGAACATTAAGAAAGGGGAGCATCTTGTTTTCGAAAGAAGTGGCGAAAGCGAAAGGGGAAACACTCTATTGGGAAATGCGCTCTAATCCTTTCGCTTTCCTGAGGTAAATCTGAATTTTTAGACCTCTTGAAAACCACCGCCAGGGGCGATTTAGTGGGTAAGACACAAAATACGAATCCTAATGAAGAGTTCGAATCCTAAAGGAGAGTTCGAATCCTGAGACTACTGAGAAGGGTTAGTATATAGCCTATTTCTAAGCAAAATAGGTGCCAGAACGCTGACGTGGATAAGAAAACAGATCCCGACGAGCTCTTTCCAACGGTATATGATAGATCCACAGAAGTGTGGAAGTAGAGATCCCGCCTTTCGATTAGAGACCACCATCTTCCGTTTGACATAAAGCGACAATTCGTGGGTATACAGTATTATTGTAGTGTCACTTTATTATTACAGGTACATCTCACAGTATTGTTAAAATCATTCTTCATCATTTCCCTCCTCATTTCCTTCCTGTTCCTGGCTATTTTCTTCTCCAGACTTTTCCTGCTCTTTACTTTCTTGGTTACTTTCGTCAGACTGCTCTCCGTCACTATCATCATTCTCCCATTCCCCATCAGCCTCTACCTCCTCTCCTTCCTCTCCATCGGTCTCCTTATCTTTTTCCTGACATCTTCCTTCATTTTGTTCCTCTTGTTGGAGACAGAAACCGCTCTAAATTCCCCCAGGTTTCCAGCAATGAGAAGAATCTCACACAGCAGTTTCCTTGGCTTCCATCCATTTGACAAGAAGCCCCATTGAACAGGCACTCGGAGACGGGTTGAACTGGAAGAGGTCTTATTTCCACTTCTGGTCCCATTTGGCAAGTTCCTTCAGAGTTATCCTTTTGCTGGAGGCAGAAACCGCTCTGAATTTGATTACTGTAAAAAATATACTGTAGCCTATGGCCCCAAAACGATCCGGTACTAAACTTACACAGCAATTGTTTTGACTGCCATTCTGTTGACAAGAGGCTTCATTATCTAGGCACTGCTCCGTTTGTCGAGCAGCTCTTCCTCTGGTTCTACACCTTCCACGAGACTGGCCCGGCTCTACGACACAATTGGTGCTCTAAAAGACAAATTGACCGATATTTTAGGAAATTTAAAGGTCTGTCAGTGGTTTCTAAAGCTAAACAGGACCAGGAAAAACGGGCCAACGACTTTTCTGCCCAAAAAACAGTCAAGAGCCGCTTTGGGACCATAAGTTTCAAAAAATATGGCGCGGCGGGGGGAAATCCTTATTTTAGACTGAATAATTTTAGTTCTCAAAATTCTGACCAAGCAGTTTTGTAGAGAATTTTCTGGCGAGTCTGGATATATCAAATGTTTTTCCAAGACCGCATGATTCCGTCAAATGAGAACGCTCTAAAGTTTCCTGGTTCCGGGAGCCTAAGTCTATAGGTTCCGAAGCGATTAGAAAGCCTATTTTGTTGCTCAAATAAGGAAATTCTCTTCGGGGTCAATTTACCAGAGCTTTAGGGGGGTCCTAGGTCCTTTAATTTATTTAAATAAAACTCACGCAACAGTTGCTCAGAGTGCCGTTAGCATTGCAAGGAGCTCCATTATTCAGGCAGATCCTCGGACGATTGGCAGAAATCGCGACGAAAACCACGGAAAACAGCAGTAAAGAAGAGAAGTATTGCATATTTTGGTTTTGTTAGCTCAAATCTCATCCTGGCTTTTATATGGCCCAGTTGTTTTTACATTTTGAATCAAAAATCCACAGACATCTAATATTTTGATTGTTTAACTGGGGGAAAAATGTAAAAACCAAGTTTAAAATAGGAAAACTTGTTTATTTTGAGGGCAGATAATCTGGGCTGCTATGTTTCTGGCTGTATTGACTTTAATGTCAGCTGCCTTACCAGATACGGGGTAATCCGCCGTTCAATCCGCTGTCCAGAATTTTACCAACCTATTGGAGGCTCGGGGTCTATTTCCATCAATTTCTCGTCGTCATCATTCTACTGGCCTAATATCCAAGCTTTGGAGTAATCTGGAACAAGTTTCGATCCCATTTTTGTTTCTTACCTGGTCTAGGAATCATTCTAGCCCGTTCTTTCAGCGAAAAATAGAGGATTACCAGAAAGCTGGCCACAGAACAGCCAAGAAAGGCTAATTTCAGTTTATTCATCTCTAAAATGGAAAGAATTCTAAATATTAGACGAATACTTGAATCGTCAGCTCCTGGTGGTCACTGTCGGCATGAAGAGACCGTTGTGGTCGTCTGTAGAAGAATGTTACGCCGCCAAGACTGCAGAAAGCGCCATTCCGGCCGCGGAATCAACATATGATAGGAGCAAACTGAACATCAGCTGTATTGACCTACCTTTAAACTATAAAATGAGATTTGTAGAGGAAATCCTGGGCTACATTTTGACGGTAAAATCGTCTATTGAAAAGTTAAAGAGCATTGAAAAATATTGACTTTAAAAGTTTTACCAAGTCTAAACCCCGCGCAAAAGAGGGAATATCCTGGAAAAGGCTTGTGACTGTTTTATTTCCATATTTTACTACGAATTGCACAAAAGGATGAGATAAAGTGAAGAAGACAAAAATAGAGTAGAGAGATCAATAGCCGGGTGGAGTTCGTGGCGGCGGGCAGTGGTCGCAGCTGCCTTTGGCACCTTGTGCCCCGTCTTCTCCAGGCGGTCCAGCAGTTCCCGGCTTTCCATATGGTCCTAAAACGATTCTTTTTCCATCTAAAATAGCCCAAATTACCAGGATTTCCTTGATCTCCCTGCGGCCCCGGAGGTCCAGGCTCTCCGGGCTTGCCCTTCTCTCCAGGAGGTCCTGGATTTCCAGGGGCTCCTGGCTCTCCTGCCCTTCCTGGTGGGCCCGGTGGTGCTTCCATTTGGATCTGCTTGCCCGGCTCGCCTTTCTCTCCAGGGCGACCGGGATATCCGGGAGGTCCTGCAGCCCCGGCTCTTCCCGCCGGTCCCTTGGCTCCGGGCTTTCCAGGCTGGCCAGGTTCACCGGCATCTCCAGGATAACCGCGAGTTCCTTTATCTCCAGGAGGTCCTGGCTGACCCGGCGGGCCTGGAGGGCATTCCCTAACACAGTTCGCAAGAGAAGCGCCATCGTCGTGGGGAGCCTCGGCGTCGTTGCCCGGCTGGCCGTCGATACCCTGTTGACCGTCTTTGCCATCATCTCCATCAGGTCCTGGCTCTCCTGGAGGTCCGGGAGGGCCCAACTGGCAGCCACAGCAGCTTTCCTCTTCCGGGCCGCTGCTAACCCCTTCGTCAACCGGCAGACGACCACCAGAGGTCTCTGCTCCGGAACTGTAGCCTCCGGATGGGATAGCACCAGCCGGCTGGTCGTGTGGACCCGCTCCCACTGAATATTTAGCCTCTTGCCGACGTTGGCGACTGAAAAGGATGGAATTTTCCTCGAATTTTCCTACTGTAGGCTCGGCAGACCTTTAAAATGATAAATAACTAACTTTGTGGTGATAAAATGGCCGAATAGCCATTTTCCATTGTTCTGCTCCTTCCCAGCTGCCGCTCTCTTTGCTCTTTCCAAACTCTTGGCCGGGACTCCCTTCCCTATCGTTACTGCAACCACTTCATTCCAAAGATCCCTATTCCTTGTCTAAAATCAATTTTTAACGGTAAACAAGGCTCCAAACCTTGCAGAAATAGACATCATCCATTAGGGACGAGTGAATCCGTTGGACATTTTGATAAGCCAGCGGGATGACAAGAATACAGCCGAGGATGGTTACGGTAGAGGCGACAACGGCGAGAAACGCTGACCTGGAAGTGGGATTACGGTAAAAATCTTAAAAATCCAAGGGGAAAAGGCGCATTTTCGGGGGAAGCGTGCCGCCTTTGCGCTTTTTCAGTGCAATAGTTCTATAATCTTCGGCATACTGTAATTGGTATATTGGGGCTATTGTACCGAAAAAGCGCCTTACTGGCCCGGATCAAGTGTTCATCCCTGGAGAGCTCCCAACTCACCGTCGGAAAATCTTAACTTCGGCCATTTCGTCATCACAAAGGGCTTCCTTCATGGCTGAACTGGACTGGGCTAGACGAGAAAGAGAGAGAAAGATTGACACAATTGGAGTAATTTCGTCGGTTTTTATGCTGACCAGCCTATAATCGGAAGCAGAGATCTCCCTCTCTGTCTAAAGCGATTGCGGAACAGGAGGTTAGATCGGGAAGAGATCCGAGAGATTCGTGACTAGTAAAAGAGAATGAAGACAATGATCTTAATTCTCTCTCTCTCTCTTTTCTGGTTGAATGGATAGAGAGACTATAGAGAGAAGACGACGGTAAAGCGGTATGATGATGGCGGTCAATTATGCAACTGGGTGAAGTGAACTGCCCGCCAGAGACCAATTATTATGGGAGAAAAAAGAAGAAATCGGAACGGGCTCCGGCTGGAAATACAGAGAACGTCGGGCTTTTACTAGTTCGCGGGGGATGAAGTTTAAAGCTTTGTTATTTATCGTACTAGGGAGAGATACAATGAAATTGTATAGAGAGGGGGATAGAAATAGAAGACAAAGACTGGAAATATATGTTGCTGTTGGGGTGACGGATTCTTTCTTCTTTAGTAGAGGTTTCACGGCCCATTAACATGAGGATGCCGCGTACCACTAGGACTATTGGTACTGTAGTATGAAACTAAAAAATCCGGCTTCAGAAGTCAGTTTGGGAAGTTGCTGCTCGGCTGATCCCCTCCTTCCTGTTACTCTCCCAGCCTCTTTTATCAGCTTCCCAATTTTACAAATCAAAGGAAGAAATGAAAGGGAACCGAATCACGCCTTCAAAGAAAATTAGAACGTGAAATTATACTTGAATTTCTGCTTCTGTTCCCGATGGAAGGTATCGGCTTTGGTCACACTGCAGACCGTTAAAACGGCTACGTCACGCCGCCTATTTTTGGGTATATCTGCAGTAGAAGGAGACTTTATTCTCTTCGTTACAAATATAGTCCATTTCCAACGGATATTCCTCGGAAAAACCGCTCCGCTACGGGACCTGGAAGCTTTCAGACGAAGTCCCGTAGCGGAGTCGCGCCGCCAAATTTGAATTCGTGGAATAGTACCGGTTGAAAATGGACTAAACAAATATTATTCTTTTCCAAAAAATAAAGTTACCAAACGGGGACGCAAAATGTTCCGCGCGGGACCTTTTGAGCAAAAGCGATTGAGATTTTTGGATTTTTTCGATTTTTCTTCATCACTTGCCCATAAAGTCATATGTACGGTAATGCCCACCGTGTCCACCGTACCGCCGCGTCCATTATGCCCACCGAATCACCATGTACTTGCTCTCAGATCCAGAAAAAGGCCCCATATCCCCAAAACCAAAACCGAGGGGAAAAAAACTTTACTATTCCAATAAATAACTTTGTTTTCTACTTTGTGGGCACAACCAGTGTTCGGGGAAAAAGTGAATTGGGAAAACTCGCTACTATATAATCTTTGTCTCTGTCTCTCTCTTTCTATTTACAAAAAAATAATAATATATAAAATTAGCATAAAATCATAGACAGACTTTTGTTTATTGCGATGGCTTCTTCCAATAGGTGTTAAGGAATTCCATTATCGAATCGTAGATCATGAAAGTAATGGCCACATCGAGGCAGACACGCGAAAGACGGGGCACGGTACCTTTGTAGAAGCTGGAAAGAAAAGAATTTCCACTCGAGACCACAAACTCACGCAAAGAAGCCCTCCTTTTTCCAAATTTGAAGAGCACAATCGATGGTATTCTTATATTTCTTCGCTTCGAGACCTTGCATCCGGGTTTTGACCACATCAATCGGGGTATTTCCATAGACCGAAGCGGCACCGGCTACGGCTCCCATCAAACCGACGATCGGCTTCGAAATTGGCTGCGTATTGTCGCCACCACGATACCAATCCTGAAATATGGGGAGAATAAGGAAACGGGAGGAAAATAAGGCTCGCTCGTCGATAGTCAGCTTCCCCGCAGCCGTACAGTCTCGGCAGAAGGATCGTCTTTATTCCAAACTGTTACAAAACTGCGACGATCTTTATACCGTTGTCTTGCCGAGAGTTTACGGGGGCAGAGGATGGGGCTGTCGAGGACCGAACCCTCCAGAGTCAGTATGAAGCGGTAAAGATTCTCAAGGACCGGTCTAATGGGGCTCAACGGCTTTTCCCCCGAGGTCAAGTCAGAAGGATTCCAATGAACCGCTATTTTTCTGTTTTTTTGGTCACTAGAAGGGGAAAAAGATCGAAAAATTAGAAAAAAATGGTCTAGAAATTGTCGCCCACCTTGAGTGTCTCCATGACAAAGAATCGAATGGCCTGATTAGATCCCTGCTTGGCCATGGTAGCCGTCAGTCCCTTATAGATGCCACCGATTCCTTCCTGCTTGACAATACAGCCAACACCGTGTACAAATCCTTTATATTGCGGCTTGGGCAGTCCCTGATCGTGGATGAATTTCACTTTTACCGTTTCCATCGGGGTCACGGCAAAGATTGCCTCAGAAATACCTGGAAATTTGACGAATTCATAAAAAGTTTAGGCGAAACGGTACCTGCTCCAAAACCGCACATAAATCTCATTCCCGGAGTTAGATTACCCCTCTCGTCGGCGGCTTTACCCTTTAAATATTCGAATGTACCAAATCTGAAAAAGGAAATCTATTATATTAGGTCCTAAATGGAAAAAATAAGAGAAAAATGAGGGAAAATCATACCGGAATGAAGATTTAGGAATGGAACCGTAGAGAAGAACAGAAAGACCACGATAGAGACCAAGAGCACCGTGTTGACGGACAGTCTGCTTTACACAATCCACTGGACCCTATAAATACTCAATTTATATAATTTTACGGATGCTAGGAAGTTTTATAGAAGTTTTTGAAGCTTGTCACCGCCTAGGGAAGCACCTTGAGCTCATTTTAGGCTCGGCCCTCGATAATCCGATCCTCTGCACCCGTAAAGTCTCGGCAAGACAACGGTATAAAGGCGTCAAGGTTTTGTACCAGTTTTGAATAGGAAGGATCCTCCTGCCGAGACTTTACGGGTGCAGGGGATCGGACTGTCGGGGGTTTTTTCGGGATCGGGAGCCGTTTTTTCAAGGGAAGTCCAAAAGATCCCCCTCAAAATTCTCTTCTACCCTGCCCAGAGTCAAAGCATCCAATTCCGTCCCTGTTGTACTTATCAGATGGGGGGATTCCCCTAGAAATGCCCCCATAGCACCACGCCATCACGCGTTCGAGTCTATCATTCATTTCTTCCTCTGGGGGAGACTGGGTGCTAGATAAGAGCGTTCGCACTGCAGACTAGGAGGGACCCTTTCCTTTCACTCTACTGGCTGAATATTTAATTATATACGCAGTGAAATGTCCGAATTTAAAAGAAGAAGACGAGGTCCTGTTAAAATCCCAAAAAGATAAAATAAACTCGTTACCTTACCTTAAATTTGGGAGTGGCTGATCTTTCATCCAGCTGGAGTTGCGTTTTAACATATTCCGTAGGGAATGTTATGCAAATCTGAAGAGAAGATTCAATTTTTAGGGGAAAAAAAGAAGGAACAAACCTCAATACCACCCGTAATTCCACCGATAACTATTCCACGAACTGTATTTTCTGACGGACCATACTGTTTCCATAATGAGAGAGATCCACTGAAAAAAAGGGGGTTAAGATCATCAGACAGCCGTTTTTTTTCCATTTTAAAAGGTTTTGGATATAAAAAATACGTTCCAAGACCCGAAAAATGACCAAAAATGCGTTTCGCCCGCCTAAAGACCATTTTTCATTAGATTTGAAATAAAAACAGTCAAACACCACTGAAAATGGCCTGATTTCCTGGATTCCAGGCTCTTAAAAAACTTTTAAACGAAAAATTATTGTCAGAAATACAAAAAACCTTATGAAACTAGCCATTTCCTGGCTTAAAAAGCGCCAAATTTGAAAAATACCTCAAAATGGACTAAAATCTTCGTAAAATCGCATTTTTCTATCAAATTTTCATACCAGGAAGCGTTAAATATATTCTCTATGGAGTTTATGAAGAGTATTAAAAGAATTTTATAGAAAAAACCACTCCAGATCACTTGAAATGAAAGAAATGAACAAAATTAGCGCCAACAACGGTTATTAGACCATATTCCGGTGTGTTTTTTCAAATTTTGACCTTTCCCTCCATTCCCCTCTATTTTTTCCATTTCTAAAGGTTTTTTAAAATTAAAAAGAACCGAAAAATAAAGGAAAAACTGACGGATTGACAGGCTTGACGACATCTGACATGGCTGAGGGAAATGAAGAAGAAGAGGAGGAAGAGGAAGAGGAAGGAGAAGAACTGGTGCTGCTGCTATTGGGGGCTCCTAGACCGGCGGGTGGAGGCGGGGAAGTCGGCTCACTACTGAAAATGACACCACGTTGCTCTCTCTTTCTCTATTTTCAGCTCTTTTGATCATAAAATGGTCAGGCTAAGTAAAAGGAGGAAGAGTCGCGAAATACGGGGAAAAGGGAAGAATTCGTCTTATTTTAGGAACAAGTCACAGTTAGACAGGATGGGGTACGGTGTCTTTAAAAAAAATAGCAAAATGCGCCACAGTTAGACAGCCAAAAACGATGCCACTACAGGAAAAATGGGATATTCGCCGTCTGCCTCTTTTTAGAATGAGAATTGGGGATAAGAATGAGAATTAGAATGAGTAAAAACGGACCTAGTTTGAAAGAAGCCGTCCATATCCTCCGGCAGACCGTCTTTTTGTCAAAAATTGGCCGAAAATGAAAAAAAAAACAGGGAGAAATCGATACTTGTCGGATTAATACAGACGCGATATTGCCAATGGCAAGTTTTCGACCGTTTGGTGTTTTTTCCTGGTTTCTTTCTATTTTCTTGGTAAGAATCACGATTTTCGTGAAAATGAAGCTGTTTTGGGGATAAAAAGAGGAGAACTCGGCTAAAAAATGGTGAATGTACTGTCCAGACGACCTTTGTTCGGAGAAATCTTATCATTCTCTCGAATCGGGGCATTTGGTCACGTTTTCAGCAGAAAACACTCCAAATTGTGGATTTTCAAGAGGTAAAATGATTCCAGAAAGGCCAGGGAGCCGTGTGAATAGAGGCAAGAAAGGGCTCGCACGAGGAAAACGAGTTTTCAAAAGAGGAGGGAGAGGAAAATTGTATCCACAACAACGGGGAGAAGGCTGGTACATTTTTGGCTGTCTAACTGTGGCTTCGGGTGAGGAAAGTAGAGGAGGAGTTGTCTAACTGTTGCGGGTGAAAATATGGGCAGAAAATAGGGAGAAGAAGGGGAAAAAGAGGGCAGAGAAGAGAATAGTTCCTTTGCCTGTCTAACTGTTTCTGTGAAAAATAGCTGTTTAACTGTGGCGGTACTCATCCAAAAAGCCATAGACAGTATTATTAGAAAAGAAAAAAGAGAGTGGGCAGGGAAGGGAGAAAATTTCCCCCTTCTGGCTGTCTAACTGCGGCTTTTCCAGTGGAAATTCGACGATTAGGCTGTCTAACTGTGGCTTATTCTTCCAAGACACCCAGCAAGAGAAGAATGGCAGAAAATAAAGGAAAGAGGCCGGCAAAAGGGTGAGAATAGATAGGCATGGGTGGAGATAAGAAAGACCGTCGCTCTCTGTGTTGTCTTTTTACGTCGCAGTCCTTTTTCTTTTTGTATAGGACGCTGAGGAATGGTGAGACAGTTTCCAGGAAGAATATCAGCGGAATGACTAATTTCCTATAAAAACGCCGCTAATTTTAGGTATTTTCTAGCTCCGATTTCCACGAGGGGCCAGAAAAGTCTCAAAGTTCAAAGAAAGATCAGTGTACTTCCCGGGCGGGTGATAAAGAGCCGTCAGGGCATTTTTTGCCAAAAAATGGGGAGAACATGGGGAAAATCTAGGGAAACGGGGGGAAATGGAAGTTTTGGAGTTGCTGAAAGAAAGGAGATCCAGAATGACCCAGCCCGAGCAAAAAAAACAAAACAAAAGGATGACATAACCCCACGAGAGAGAGGGAGTCGCGACTTTGTCACTTTACACCCACTCCCGTTTCCGTTCTATGGAATCTTAGAGACAATCCTGGCAAGAAAATGGCTGGGCTTTTTCGCAGTATCTCACGGATTTACAACGATACTTAGGGTCTATAAAGTTGGGGAAAAGATCAGGGAGAAATCAGGGGGGAGATAGTCCGATCCCCTGCACCCGTAAAGTCTCGGCAGCCGGAGCATCTTTATACAAAACTGTTACAAAACTGTCGCGTCTTTATACCTTTGTATTGCCGAGACTTTACGGGTGCAGGAGATCGGACTATCGAGCACCGAGGCTAGAAAAGGGCTCAGGAAATCCCCTGGCGCTCCTGGCGTTTCCTTCCAGAAAATATCATTTCATTTCCGACCTATAGGGGTCCTAGAAAGGAAACTACCGGAATATTGCAGAGCAGGGAAAGGAAAGACCAGGATAGGACTGATATTTGCCAGAGGTCTGTACACGTGGGGAAAGGGAACAGAGAGACAGAGAGAGAGAGAAAGAGGGGGAGGGGAAAGAGCAACCGACACATTACCATGTTGGCACTCATTTCAACCAGGAGGAAGAGAGATACGCCGTAAAATTAGGAAAACAAGGTTCTCATGGAAATTTTTGGGATCAAGCCGTCTAAAAGGGGGTTATTTGAGGGAGGGCTCCTTGATGAGGGTGGTCATTATTCCACTCGCTGACATATAATTGGAGCTCATCCCCGTCGAGATAATGGAGCTACTTGGATTCCAAACAAGGGGGATATCCCTCTCCGGCTCTATTTTTGGGGTCTAGTAGGGAAAACAACGGGGCCAGGACTTCAAATAGTGGGAAAATAGCCATTTTTCAAGCAAAATACGCCCTACTTAACCATATAACGACTGAATTTCCAAGGTAAATCGGCTAAAATCGGATGTCTTTCAAAGAAGAAAAAATCTTCTGGAAGAAAACGGCTCCCAGAAGCGGAAAAGGCTGCCTTAAAATTCGATGCGAGCCCTGGGAAAGCGAGAGAGAGCCCGTCCTCTTCCTCCCCAAAGGCAGTCTTCTCCGGGAGGAAGATCGAAGAAATCCATTCAACATGTAGGGAAGGAGGGATAAATAAAGTTATCTCGAAGAGGAGGAGCCTCCTCTTGTTTATGTCTACCTTCCCCAGGGAAGATTATTCTTATTTTTCTATTATTCTTCCCCCAGCCGGATCGAGTCAACACTATTTTGAGAATTTATAAATAGAGCCAAAGGGGGGGGGGGGGACGTGTGTTCACCACCGCCCCTGAGACATGGCGGAATGCCTCCCGGCGGAGGTTGGCGCCTGATTTTTGCTCTTGTGGCCCGAGGGGAAAGGTGGGAAAATCAAAGGACGGAAGAAAACAACACTAGAAAAAAGCGGAAGCTGTCTAACTGTGTCTTTCGGCAGTCTAACTGTGGCTTTTAGCTGTCTAATTGTGGTTACGGCTGTCTAACTGTGGGGCTTGGCTGTCTAACTGCGGCAAGAGGCAATTGAGGCGAGATAAGGTCAAACCATGGAAAATGAGCCGAATTTGGCCTCTAGAACTTAAAAATTTGAAAATTTAAGATTAAAATAAGTAGAAATAGGCTGAATTAATAAATAAAAACGTCATATATGACGGAAAAATCACGACGGGTAGTAGCGTGGTCGTCGAACGCAGCCACCCCCGGTGTGACCTTTGCTGGACCCGGCCGAAATGACCCAATGTATTACGCTGGATCGACGTGCCGGTCGGCCGCTCTGCACACGCTCCTAGACTGTTCAAGGACTGCCTTGCGCTTTTCATTGACGGAATTCTCTTTCTTCTGGGTCAATAGATCACTTTATGAAGTGGGAACGGTTCCATTGGGGGAGAAAAATGAAAGTGCAACGGGGAAAATAGAAGGTAAACAGGGGGAAATGAAAGAAAGTCACTAGAAATCGAGAAAATAGAAGCCAGGGCCTTATCTCCGAGCGCCATTGCTGTTCTCTCGCTTACGGCCATACCACGTTGAAAGTACGCCATCCCGTCCGATCTGGCAAGTCAAGCAACGTTGGGCCCGGTTAGTACTTGGATCGGAGACGGCTTGGGAATCCCGGGTGTCGTAAGCTTTTTCCTTTTGTTATTCATTTTTTACCTGTTGCAACTTGTGTTCCTGTCGAAATGTCGTGTTTTTGGTTTGAAATTGATCCCATTTCCACCATTCTGTGTCCTGTGCTGGCTGGCAGCTCTCTCCATTGTTCAAAATGTTCAACTTCTACGGCATCGCTTTACTTGTTTGCTTCTGTGGCTTCATTGTCAACGTCATCGTTCTCGTCGTCCAATACATCCAGATCAGAAAATTACTGTATGTTCTTCACTCATTTTTCTTCTATTTTCTGTGTTTTCTAGACGGAAACGTAATGAACTGCTGGATGATCTCGGCATCAGCAAAGAGGAACTGAAGCAGAAACCTCACGTTGAGCCATTCGTCGAGAGGAAGCCCGAAGCCAGTGAGGATAGCGAGGAGAAGTCGAAGACGAAGCAGAAACAGAAGAAAAAAGTCCGATTTGAAGGCTTGAGCTCGTTGAGCACGGACCAGGAAAAGGGCAGATATGAGTCGGGGAAGGAAGAGTTGTCGGCCGAGTCGATGGAAGACGACGACGAGGAGAATAATCTGGTACCATTTTCCCGCCAAAATACAGTAAAACCAGGGTTAAAACGAAATTTTAAAGGTCTAAATAGCTGTTGAATGACCAATTTTTGCACCAGCAGCGCAATTTTAAAGATCTAAACTGGTCTTGATCGGCCAAATTTACCGTCTAAAGTTGTCAATTGACAGAGAAAGCAGAAAACTCGGCTCAAATATCAATTCTTGGACTTTTGAGGCTAGAAAATGCCAAAAATTGATCCAGCTGTCTAACTGTGTCTCTATTTTTTTCCAGGTTGGAACCGCGTTCACCAGTGACATCAACGCGTTTACCACCTTCCTTGAGGAATATCAAACTGCCTTGGATAGCCCGATCCAGGTCTCCTCCCTCCGTCCGTACCAGCCGGGCTCCCTGCTGACGAAATTCCCCTTCCCGCCGGAGAAGTCTTCGACCACCACCGCGGTTCTGAAGCAACTGATCGTGGACATTCTCCGCCACTCGACCCACTGGCAACATCCGCGATATTTCGGACCGAATGGACCCGGCCGCTCGGTGCCCGACGTGGCGGCTCATCTCTTCTTGCCATTTCTGTCTCCTACCATAATCGAACTGGAAAAGAAGACGATGAGTTTCATGAAGAAGGCACTGGAAATTCCGTCGGAATATGCCAAAGAGGCCCTGGTCGAGTCGGCCACGGAAGCCGTCTACCATGTCTTGTTGATGGCTCGAAGCCGAATGTTGGATAAGCTTTTTGAAATAGAGGAAGCTCCCGGCAAGATGGTTGCTTACTGTAGCACTTCGGTAGTGTATTTATCTTTCAATTTGAAATGAATTTTAGGCGAATGCCTCCGTTTCCAAAGCTTGTCGCTTGGCTATGATGCGTCTTCATAGAATTGAGGGAATGGATGCCGCCAAATTGGAGGCCGCAATTAAAAAGGTAAATATAGAGTCAAATTATGGGGAAAATCACGAAAAATATGGAAAAAGGGGGTAAAAGTATGAAAAATAAAAGCAAAAAGGAGCTTACGACACCCGGGATTCCCAAGCCGTCTCCGATCCAAGTACTAACCGGGCCCAACGTTGCTTGACTTGCCAGATCGGACGGGATGGCGTACTTTCAACGTGGTATGGCCGTAAGTAAGAGATTAGCACTGGCGCTTGGTAGACAAGAGGCCTGACTGGGTTTCTGTCTATTTTCTTACATTATAACCAATTTTATCTATTTTTTCGTTGCAGGACAACGCCGACGGCCTGCAGCCCGCGTTGGTCGTCTCCACCTTTACTTCCTCTGCCTACAGTAACCCTGAAGAGAAGCCGGAGTTCTTCAAAATGGCTGCCCAGTACGATCTCTACATCCACGTGGATGCTTCGGCAGTCGGTGGCTTCTGGCTCCATCCGGCGGCTCGACGCGCCCGTCCCTCGCTCCTCGAAGTGGATAGCGTCTTCCTGGAGATGTTCTACATGTCCGAAGGGATGAAAATGGTCTGGATCAAGAAGGACACCAAGTGGCGCGAGCCCCTGACCCAGCACAGCCATAAGGCCGTTCAAATCTTCTCCGTCTTCGCCCTGATGGGTTTGGAGGAAATGAAACGCCGGCTGGAATTCTACTCCGCCCTGGCTAACGAGCTCCGGATGGAGATGGCAAAATTCCCCATGATTTCCACCTCCGCTTGGGATAATTTCAACACCTTCTGCTTTCAATATAAGGTACGCGACACAGTTAGACAGCCAAAATATTTCTCTTCCAGCCATCGACCTCCGATCCCAGCCAGATTAGCTACTATACAAAGAGGCTGTATGCTTATCTTCAGCAGAGTCATCGCTTCTATTTTGGCTATACGCAAACGGGTCAGAAGCATAAGCAGGCCGTCATTGTGGCTACCGTCATGGGAGGAGCTATGAGCAAGCCGGAAATGCAGGAAATGCTCAAGGAGCTGAGCAAAATGCTGGAAGAATTTGAACAGAAGAAAGGTTAGAGAGGATTACGGTAATTTTCTAACCAAAAATGGCGGGTTTTGCGCCCTATTGCCATTGCACCATTGCGGCGGCGAAAATCTTAATTATTTGGTGCTAAAAATTTTGATTTCTCAAAATATTGCAACTGTCTTGTTCAGAATTTTCTGGTCTATCAGATGATATTAATACATACCGGAAATGCCATTTCTTTGAAGGGTTATGGCCTCGAGAAACCGACCATGCCGCGCTCAGCCGTTCTGGCGGTAAAAGGGCGCGAAAACTCCGCTTTTCCACATTTAAACTTTAAATTAAACCGCGTATTTTATTGCGTAGTTTTATATTAAAAAAGTGTAAATTAAATTGGATTAAAAATTCGGCTTCCAGATGATCCTAAGCTGTTCTCCTTGGCCACTTCTCCTCCTCCGTCCAATTCTCCGTTTCCCTTCGTCCCGATGTCGAATCTTCACTACGATGTGACTACATTCTGATTAGCTTCTCGCTGCTTTTTGGAGATAATGAACAGTATTTCACAATAATCTGTATAGCTTTATTTATCTCATTTATCACAATCTCTTTACGCTCGGTTATATGTGGCAATGTTTGGTTAAAAGTGATAACTATACCTCGCTATATATATGGCGGGAAAAGAGGAAAAGGAAAACGAAATGGCATGGGAAAAAAAGAGAGAGGAAAATGGGCTTATTTACGGGCAATTAGGCCATACTGCTCGGGACGGAGAAGGGTGGCAACGACGTCTTTTTCCAACTGCTCGAGTTCTTCCAAAACGGAGGACAGGTCACTGAAAAAAGGGAGATCATTCCTCATTATTTTTGGGTGATCCCCTGCACCCGTAAAGTCTCGGCAGGGCAAAGGAATAAAGGCGTCACAGTTTCGTAACAGTTTTGAATAAAGATGATCCGACTGCCGAGACTTTACGGGTGCAGGGGAGAAGACTGTTGAGGACCCAGTCTCTCCGTCATAACACCAACATGTTTCTTGTGGTTCTATAGGAAAAAAATGAGAACCCTTCTTACTTTTCAGTCTTCCCTGGAGCCGTCTTCAATTCGATATAATACTTGATCTTTGGCTCGGTGCCGGAAGCCCTCAACGTGGCGATGCTACCATTCGCCAGGGTGAATGTCACCATTTCAGAGGAGGTAGAAATAGGCAGGAGCTGAACGATATCTTCTAAAATTCCGAAAAATTTTGTATTTACCGGCTTATTTCCCGGCTGGGAATTATCATATCCGATGGTGAGATCCCTCACATGGGAGACCTTGTCCTGTCCAATGG
The DNA here is from genome assembly GCA_932521035.1 of Oscheius dolichura. Classification (NCBI taxonomy): domain Eukaryota; kingdom Metazoa; phylum Nematoda; class Chromadorea; order Rhabditida; family Rhabditidae; genus Oscheius; species Oscheius dolichura. The sequence goes on along the minus strand of OW051494.1, from coordinate 681,218 downwards.
ATTCAGGGAATTTTAGGTCCTTGCGGAGGGCAGCGAAGAGATCCTTTGTGACCTGGGGATTTGGAACAATCCAATAGTTGGATCGGACCAGATGGAAACCATAGCTGAAGAGAAAATATAAGAAAAAGAGAAGAGGGGAAGCTTACTGTCGGTAGATCTCAAATAGCTTGGTAGTGAGGAGCTTTCCTTCGTTGTGGAGGTAAGCAGCCATCTCGGCGAAGACAGCAGCAGAGGAGACACCATCCTGGAATAAAAAACATGGTTTATTTTCCTTTAAAAAGACTAAAACGAGAAGATGTAGCCATTGTAAACGTCTCAGGACCCAAAATTTAGTTTTACCCGGATTTCGGGGTTTCTTGGACCAAAATTGAGCGGTAAAAAGGGTTTCCTACATGGAAAATGCCCAGGGAGAAGATAAAATCCCAACTGATTTAAGAAAACAGATCAAAACGCCCATTTTGGCTCAATTTAATTTGTTCCCTTCAAAATCCCCCCATTTTCCTCACCTTATCCAATGTGTGTCCGGGCATGTAACCGATACTCTCCTCCCAGGCTAGAATGACTTGTTTCCCCTGATTTCTCAACTCCTCCGCCTTATTTCCCATCCACTTGAAGCCGGTCAATGTGACGTCATTTTTAAACCCTTCGGCGTCGGCGATGGTCTTGACAATTTGGGAGGAGACAGCACTGTTGAGGATATAGACATTGGAGGCGTCGGCATCAGGATTAGCTTTACGCCAATTGGTCCAAATCCACCAGGTGATCAAGGCTCCCATCTCATTGCCGGTAAATACGCGCCATTCACCGCTGAAAAAGAAAATTTCGGTTTCAGTAACCGTGATCTAATCATAATTTGGTAAAGGTTGTCATTTCCAGACCTCTAAAGACTCCTCAGGACCTTATTTCCTATCTACAGGTCCTGGAGGGAATCTAGAATATCCTGACGCGAATAAATACTGTATAGATGGGTCCTGAAGCGAAAACTGCGCTGTTTCAAAAGGTATCATCGCATCAAGACCCCAACCAGTTTTTAAAATCTATAAAACCCCGTCAAAAATAAAATTACGGTATAAAGTACTGACTCTTTTTGTTTTTCAGCCATTTGGATTCTATCAGCGTCTGGATCATTAGCCAGGATTACGGTAGAGCCATTCCTATCGGCGGTTTCAATCGACAGGGTCAGGACCTTCCTTCCCTCTTCGGGATTCGGGAAAGCGACCGTAGGAAAGTCCGGATTGGGGTCTTGCTGCTCCTGGAGGGAAAATTACCGTAAAATTTAATATAAAATGTATTTTACCTTGACAGAAATGAAATGTTCTTCGGGGAAACCGAATTCCTTGAAAATTCTCTTCGTATACAAGTAGCCAATTCCATGGAAGGCGGAATAGGTGAATTTTAACGGCGTCTTTTGATTAATTTCCCTAGAATTAAATCTTTGGGTCCCACAGAGAAATATTACTTACTTATAGAAGATTAGACTCTTCTCTACCTCGAAATAGGGATCAATTGAGGAGTCGGCACTTTTCAGGAGGGGGTTACCCTGCAATTTGGAGAGATCCCAGTACTCGGCCCTCGGTTCCGGTTCGGCTTCGGCCAACCTGATGATTTCTGTATCATGAGGACCAATAATCTTAAAATTTATGGTATACAAATATTAAAAATGAGGAGAAACCTGCGCTCCATTGCTCCAATAAGCCTTATAGCCGTTATCCTCCTTTGGATTGTGAGAAGCGGTGATAATCAACCCGGCGTCGCATTTCAGGTGGATTGTGGCCCAAGACTGGAAGGAATCTTCATATTTTATATCATATTATGATATAGGAAAGTACAAGAAAAAGAAATTTACCACAACAGGGGTGGGAGAAACTTCAGAGAACAAATAAACGGGGATTCCATTCCTGATAAAGACATTAGCAGCCAGTTGGGCGAATCTGTAAGGAAAAATTTAATTTCAGAGACTATTTTTAATCAGATTTTCGCTGTGGGACCAATTTGATATTGTATAGTCTTTTCCAAAAATACGGTTGCAGTACATTTGCCCCTTCAGAGTTTTTTAGGTCAACGGAGAAGAAAAATCGAGAGAAATCGAAAATCCTTATCATTTTTACTCAAAAGGTCGCACGCGGAAGTTTTGCGACCCGTTAGCGTAACCCTACTTTTTGGAAAAGGATTATAGAGCCTCCATAAATCGAGGCAATAGGTCCTGAACCGAAAACAGGCGAAAACTGGAAATTTTCGGCAGTTTTGGACTAAAAGGGACTGCCCTTTCAGCTTTTACCGTAACCTATTCACCGAAAAGCCGGTTTACATCAAAAATAGTAAAAAAAAAATCTCTTACCGTCGACTATTATGCCGTCCATCGAAACCAATTGCCACGCCGTTGCTCTCCCCTTTGTAGACTTGTTTCATGTGGGTAGCAAAGCCGTGGGTCACTTGTAAAATGGTCAGGTCGTTCAGTCTAGCGAATCCTGCTTGCATCGGGGCTCTGATGCCTAAAATTATCATAACATTACAAAGAAATAGAAGCGAAATGAGTACCTGCGGTTCCAAAAAGCAGTCGCCCGGTCATCCTGGCCTTTAGAGCCTCGATATCCCCATTTTTCGCGAGGATTTCTATTTCCGAGTGGGTTTTTTCATTCTGGAATAGATTTTAGGGTAAAATAGACTTTTTCGGGAAAAAAATAGAGAAAAAATTAAGCTGACCTTGTCCAATTTAAGCCACAGTTCGACTTTCTTCTCCAGCTCGGGGCAGCCCAACTTGTAGGTCATTCTGAAGGGAAAAATAAGGGATTTTAGGGTACAATAGGGCTAAAAATGGGAGAAAATGGGGTAACAGAAGGTGGAAATTGTTGTAAAAGGGGGAAAAAAGGAAGCCGTGTGTGTGGTCGTTGCACCGCTGCCGGTCATCCGACCATCAATTGTGCTGTCGGCTGATAAGAGACGGCGGCGGATTGGGGCGAATTCTGGCACAATTCCGCGAAGGTCAAACAAAAAAGCCACGGGAGAAAATGAACGAATTGAAACCGTCTACAAATATTTGAGAAATCAACTAGACCCCGAGAAATTCATCAAAAATCATCCAACCCTCTCAATGGCGCCACTTTACCACAGCCAGGGCACCACAACTCCACAGCCGAGGTGTTTTTGGGGACTTACGGTATTGTCTCCCGGGAGAATTGGTCAACGAACTGGAAAAGATGAAGATAAGGGAAAAATCCCGCGATAGAGATAAGAATGGCCCCCGATTATGGCCACGTGGACGTTACTTTCGAAGAAGACAACGAGACCGGAGGGGGGATCGCAAAGGTCAACCCATGTTTATCGGCTGGGAGACGGGTTCTGAGCAAAAAATAGGCTGTAAACCTTGTTTTAAACTAGTTTCTGCCCCGGTTGGAAGTAGACAATGGTCAAAAATCTGCAATTTTTGCGATTTGGCGGTTGTTTTCAGGACATTTTGGCCTTATTGGTGTTTCGGTGACCAGAATACTGGTCTAAAAAGGGAATTGGGGAGTAAATAGGGCTAGGGAGCTAAAAATCACGATTTAAAAAAGTGAGGAGACTGAAAAATAGAAAAAAAATGGATAAAATACCTTCTACTTTGAATTTTGAAGACAGAGCGCGTATTTTACCCCCGTTTAGATCAATTTTGGACTAAAATGGAGGGAAATTGACCACTTTTCTGAATTTTTAACCACTTTAAGACATTCCAAAGGCTAAAATAAAATAAATTTAATCAAATAAACAAGGTAAAATAGCGATTAACCCGTTCAGAATCCAGAAGGGATCCATTACATAGAGCAAAGTACGCAATCGCACCAAAGCTGCCGCAATGTCTCTAGCTAATCGTTATCATCTTTTCTTTACTTCGTAAGCTATTAATATTTGATTAAAGCACGTTTTTAAACTCCTACAATATTAAAAAGTATCTTAAAATCATGGAAAATAGAGAAAAACGCTTTTAAAATGACCGAAAGCGGCTAGAAAGCAAGCCAATAACGCTTTCCTTTCCCTGTTTTTCTTCCCCATTTCCTGTATTTTAACCGTAAAACTATCTTAAAATTTTAGAATTCAATATGGATGTGGCCGACCTACTTCCAATGGGTCATATTCCTCTAGAAATTGTGAAGGAGATCATAAAAAAGGTAGGTTTCAGCTTCAAATCTATATTTACTTTTTCTGACGGGTTTAGATGAAGTTGAGGTCAGTTATTCGACTACAAAGAAGCACAAAATGGTGTGACGACCTGGTACAGGAGTGTCATAGTCCAATGTTGGATAAATATTATCGAGTAGCAAAGAGGAGGGCCAGCAATCCATGGGTGAGAATATTATACTTTTTTTTTAATAAATAAAGTTGCCGTGTGCACCTGATCCGGGTCAGTAAGGCGCATTCTCGGGGGAAGCGTGCCGCCTTGCGCTTTTTCAGTGCCATATGTCAATAATCTTTGGCATACTGTAATTGGTATATTGGGGATATTGCACTGGAAAAGCGCAAAAGTGGCGCGCTTCCCCGAAAATGCGCCTTACTGGCCCGGACCTGGTTTGCCGCCCTAACGGCTCTAAAACATTCCGCACGGGACCACTTGAGAAAAAGTGATCGGGATTTTCGATGTCTTTCTCGATTTTTCTCCGCCGTTTGGTTAAACGGTCCCGAAGAGACATATTAACATTATTTTTTGGAAAAACGACTATAATTTTAGCTGTCTAACTGTGTTTCCTTTTCAGAAAGGCGAAGAAAACGAGCGGAAGTTCATTGAATTCACTATCACTGCCCACCGTAATCAAATCAGGAGGTTAAGCGGCTTCCGACGGCCTACGGAAGCTATAACTGCCAAGTTGAACACCTACTTGGAAAATTTAGACATTTATATCGAATTACACGATGTTTGGAAGGCTATTTTCAGTGAAGACTAGTATTTCCCTCGAATAAATCGTATTTTCTCCCTATTTTTTGATTAATATGGTCAGAAACTGTCCAATTTTATACTTATTAATGTTTTATACAGTGTTTTCTATAAAAAGATGATTTATAGGGATCTATAGACAGTTTTCTATATAAAATAATGACTCAACCCGGTCCCAGCTTCGAATTGCGAAATATTCCAATTCTTCTGCAGAAAGAGATCATTAAAAAGGTTATTGAGCTCTATTTTTTCCCATTAATCTTTATTTTTTTCTCCAGATGAAGTTGAAATCAGTGGTAACTCTTCAAAAAACAACAAAACACTATTTAAACCTGGTCGATGGATGTCATAGTATGATTTTGGATAAATACCACCGAGTCAGGGACTATAAGTCCCTCTATGATAAATATTATGTATTTGTGAGTTTTTCTATATATTTTTCATGTTAATTATGGTTTTCTAGAGAGGAAGAGCGAGTGAACGGCTATTTTTGACGATAAATCTAGCCAGGCTGATGGCCGATACCCGGAAATATCAAGAAACCTCGTTGTGTCGACAGATAAACGAGGAATTCCTTTTAACAGCCGATATTATAGATGTATGGACACATATTTTTGATGATTAAACATATTTATTACTATATTTTTAATGAATTAATCTTCTGAGAAGGGGCACAGGGTTTGCGGCTTCAGGTCCTGTACCGAAAACCGGAAAGGAAAACGCGGGAAGCCATTTTCAAAGACGGTGATTGGCCGCTGCTATAGGGAGCTCCTCTTTCTTCTTTTCTTTTCTCTTATACAGAAAATTTACTGATAAGACCATTTTGTATCATACCCCGGCTGTTCGTTTAACTGTTTTTCTTTCCAAATCTTCAATTTTCCTCGAAATATCTCCCTATTTTCAGGGTATAAATCTACTGGTCCATATATTGACCAGGATCCGTGACTATCATACTTATAGTCCATTTTTTAAAATATAAAATAACATCACTCGAAACAGCAGATATGTCTCCACGGAACCCACAGGTGTCGCGGCTGCAATGGGCTGATGATCCTCTCTGATGAGCATTGTAAGGGACCGCAGATTCCTTGTTTATTCATAAAGCTTTCAGGCCGTAATGATACACGCCTATATAAGAAGGGATCGACTTGGGAGAAACGAGAAGCGGGAATGATCACCCCCACCCGAGCTCCACGATCTCTTTATTTTGATTTCTTCGCCATTGTCTCTTATGTAATAAACCCCTTGGTACTACTTCACTGTATTCGTATTACCTCTCTAGGGTCTGAGGTATAACCTCTTACCGCATTCTGTCCGGTAGATAATCTCCCAAAACGACTGGGCCACCAGCAGCTGTACTACATTATTTTGTTATTTATTTGAATATAGACAATTATCATGTGCATAGAGGACCCTGAGGTATTGGACTAGAAGTTTGAGATTTTTTGGTCTAAAATGAAAGAAAACTACCGGAACTAGAAATGGGCAAAGTTATGAATATGAGATCACCGATAAGGGGGGATAATGATTAGAATTGTTTTGGGGGAAAATCACAAACATTACACGTAACCATCGTTGCGATAGAAAGATTTGGGGGTACTCGTTCGGGGAATTTGGAGGGTGACATCAGCTACGGTACGGATTTTACGGACCGGGAGGGTTGGAGCCCGCTCGAAAGAGGAGAGCTGAAAAGGAGAGCGGGTTAAAAGGCTTGAACCTCAATGGCCCGCTCCCCTGCACCCGTAATGTCTCGGCAGTCGGATCGTCTTTATTCAAAACTGTTACAAAACTCAGGCGGCTTTATGCCTTTGTCCTGCCGAGACTTTACGGGTGCAAGGGAGCGGACTATCGTAAGTAACTGTACCTCTGTTTCCTGCGGCTTTCTGACCCGATCAGCGACGTCATAAATATGGGTCTCCGTAGAACTAGACATTGGACTGTTCTTTGGCCCGTGGCGTACTCTAATAGCGTCAATATCCTAAAAATTCCCTTCTAATTATTCTAAAAAGAGCGAAAATACCCTAGTCTCCTGCCAGGCTGGCTCCTTCCGATCCTTCCATTTGAAATAGAATTTACTGATACAGTAGACTAGGCAGACGACGGCGGCTAGAGCCAGGATGGCGGCGATGACCATAACAGAACTGGGAGACAGCCGTAAGGGAGAGGAGGAACCATTGGACCAGCTGATGTGTCCCACAGCGGAGATAGAAAAGAGTTCCTGGGGGTTTTGGGAACCATGGAGGGGGAGAGCGTGATCGTTGAAGGAAACATGGCGGATACAGCCGATAAAACTGGAAAATTCGAGTTTTAGAGGATTTTTTAGGCTAAACTCCGTTCAGGACCCAAACAAGACGAAATTCATCGGATTGATCCGATTTTTCCAATTTATTCAAAACTTACCGCGTATTGTCGCCAATTTGAACTATTTTTAAATCATCAGTTAGCGGCAAGGGAAGATGCGTCTTGGTTCGGGCTTCCCTGCCGACTCCGTCAATTTCCAACAGGATTCTTCTTCCATTATCCATCATTTTAAAGGAAAGTGTATGCCACTCTCCATCAGTAACAACCCGGGTTAAAGGAATTTCAACGGGAGATCGATACGCATCGGAGAGACGGTAGGTCGGCAGACCTTTCACTATCTAAACCGGGTTTTTGTTGCCCGCTGCCCACGGGATACTGTACCTCTAACGAGCTGCGGAACCCGTTTCTATTCTCTAAAGAGAGTAAACTGCCATCAGATTTGGTTTTAAAGTCGAAGGAAATGGAAGAATCGTTACAGTCCGGGGTTTTCTGGAGGAGGAGATGGTGGAAGAAAGAAGTGGGGCGGAGTTCCAAATGGCCGTCGGTGAAGGAAATAGCGGAGCGATCTGAAAACAGAGGCAATCACATCAGAACGGGTGGATACAAAAACATGGAACGGAATGTTCCCCCTAAAATCCAAATGCTCCCGCTAAAAACGGAATACTCCTCTGAATATTACTCACCTCCACAGACGTTGTCTTCTTGTCCCTTCAAACAGACGACTTTTCCATTTTCAATAGAGCAAATCCCCTCTGGGCAGGTCTTCTTGGAGCAGCTTTCTGGCTTCGTTTGATGTTTGCTCGTCTCCACAGCTTCTAGGCGATCCTGTTCGTGCATACAGCTCATTTCCACCCTTCCTTCCGGCAAGAGCCAGAGAGTATCCACTCCACGGAAGGGTAAATGCCTCCCAGTTGTCATGATCCTTACGGAATAGTTCCCACAGGCTGGTTTTTCTTCTTCTAGCTGTTCCAGAACCGGTTGGGAGGTTAGAAAAGAGTCGATGACCTTTTGCCCCTCCTTGACAGTGACAATTTTATCATGCCGGTCGGCGATTCCCATGGTCAGGGTGTGGTAATACCGTTCCTTTGTCGAGATAGCAGAGGGATAGAATTTTAGATCCGGGAAATTTGTGTGCAGTCCTGAGAAGAAAGCAGCAATTCCATCTGGAGGTCCGAAAAGGGACAGAAACAGGGCTGAATCCAATCTGAGGAGACGGAGACGCTTGTAAGAAAAGGAAACGTCATAGGAAGAAGTGAGATTGTTTTCCATGGATGAAAAGGTAATGGGCCCCTCGGGGAAGCGATTCAACGTCAGGAAACAGTCAGAAAAAACCTAAAATATCCTTTTTAATGGAAAAACGGAAAGATAACCTGATACTCTTGATTTTCGACCACGGCACAGGTGGATTGATGTACAGTATCCAAACTAGCGGGGCGAATGCTGCCACGAACTGGATTTTTCAATTGACCGAAGAGAACTACAGACAGGTTTTGATTGGATAGGGAAGGGGAGTCAAGGACATCGTCGATTAACAGCTGAAATTATTGTTTATAGGAAAATTTAGAGGAATTCTAGAGATTTTCAGGTCCCGGGGCGAAAAGAATACGGTAAAGGAACGACCCCTCGCTTTGGGACCCTGGAAAAGGGGCCTCGAAAAGGAAATCGACTTACCCGAACAGTATGATTCCCTCCTCTTGAAGAAATCAACGGTATACTGTAGAAGGACCTCTCCTCTCGATCAAAGGCTACCAAACTACGGAGTTCATTCGTTTCCGAGATGGAGAACAGTTTCTTCGCTTCTTGATCCACTATTTGTAACCGAGAGTCTTCTTCTCCTTCGAGGATCAGGTTTGCTATCCTCTGAGCCGGTTGATTCTCTCTCAGGGTGATTATTGTCGGATTGAGACGAGATTCTTTTGGAGGAAGAAGGGTCAAATCGAGGAATTTCATAGAATCAGGGCAAATGAGCTGAATTTGGTCCATTATCCATGAAAATAGTATTCTTTTTACCTTTATAACGATCAAATTTGACGATTGAGACAATTTTATTGGTTGACAGGCCTCTAAATAGTCCTTGGTAATACAATAACCCTAAAAAAGACTTCGCTACAGGACCCTAAATGTTCTAAACTTACCAGATAACTCGTTTCCTGAACTGCGGTACAATTCTCGTCCTTTTCCACGATTTTTCGAAGTTTCGTTCCAATCCAAATTCTCTCCGGATTTTGAATTATGGATGTTTGAATTCCCGGGATTTTTTGGCCAAGACTTAGAGTATTAAAAATGGGAATTGAGAGATTAACGTCCTCTTCTTCATCGGAAATAAGCGTTAGTTTATGAGGAACGGTTCCATTGAAGTGAAGACAGTTTCCCTCATCTAATAGCGCCTCTTCTACGGTATCAAAATGGTCCATAATCCAGGAAGGAAGACAAAGAGGCGCGCTTCCCAGATAGAATAAGGGATGGACTCTCCTCTCCAGGAATTTCTTTTGGTTGGGTGAAGAGTTGACCTCTAGAATCAGCTGGGTACTGTCTTTCCTCTCTAGCAGGTCTTCCACCATCACAGTTAAATTATACTGCTTCTTTTCCAGTTCTTCCTTTAAAATGACACCTCCTTTTTCCGTTATAATCACTAGATTGGAGTCTCCTTGTACGGTAATCCTTTTCCAGCCGTCTCCCTTCAGTTCCAATTGTCCTATATAGGTTCCAATGGGAGTTTCTTCAGGGACCAGGAGTCTAGTCGTCTTGGAGAGGAATTTTGGAGCCGGTAAGTCGGTTTCAAGTAGTTTGATGGATAGAGATTGATGAGTAATGGAGTCTTCTTGGATTGTGGTCAGGGTTCCAAGATCAGGACTGGGTCCAGGAGGGAAATCCTTGGCGGGGTTCGTGATGGATACGGTACCGTTGGTTAGATTGAAATATGGCGAGGAGAGAAGGTACTTGGCCTGAACAAAAAGACGTTTAGAGGATCTCTAAAGCCACAGTTAGACAGCCAGACTGTCTAACTGTGGTCTACGAGCTAAACTACAGTACTCCCTACCTTAATTCTATCGAATTTCCAGATGGCATCTCCAATTCTCGCCATTTTTGAGAAACTCATGGTCAGTGGAGGCAAATGGACATAGTTGAACAATACCCAAAGAGGAACAGCTGCGCTTCGGCACGGAGTTCCGGAATCTCGAGCCATTACCGTAATCTAAAGTCGGTTCATTTTCTCTTTTTTCTCCTATATTTGGGTACCTTTTCCACGGTTCTTGGAGATCTTCCAATAATGTTAATTTCTCCACTTTTTGGTGAAATCGAGGCGTAGGGATTGTCTTCCAGAAGGGAATAAAGGACGGCCCCGTTATTCCCCTCATCCAGGTCAATTGCTCGGACTTTTCCCGGCTTTTCTGCCTATAATTTATTATTTAAAGGTCTATCTTGAATAAAATACCGTAACCACATAGCTCTGCCGCTCGAAAACGGGATAATTATCGTTGACATCCATTACAGTAATCTGCACGCTGGTAAAGATGGTCCAGACGCCGTCTTCTAGTCGGACTCGGAGGCGGTAGGAAGACGTTTGCTCTCGATCCAGTAGCTTGGCCGTAGTGATACAACCACTAGTCCTGTTAATGGTAAAGGTATTGTCTGCTTCTTCTAGGGAGAAATTATGGCTGTTAGATCCGTCAATATCCGTGGCGGAGACCAGGACAACCTCTGAGCCGACCTGGAACATCCATTTTAACCATTTATCCAAAAAAATAGGTTAAAAATATCGTTACCGTAACCCAGAGAGCCTTCATTGTTATTTTCGCTTCGGGACCCATTCTAGGTCTTATGGCAATTATATTAAACCATTGCAACTCCAAATATTCCCCTTGAAGAGTCGCCACTTACCGGCATGTCTTCAGCTATCTCCGCATGAAAGAGTCTCGTAAACTTCGGGCTATTATCGTCCTCATCTTCTACCGTAATCACTACCAGAGCTTCTTGTGACAAAGCAGGGGAGCCCGAGTCAGTTGCTGTTACAGTAAGTCGATGAACGGCTGCTTCTTCGCGATTTAGAGGAGCCAATGAGCGAATGACCCCATTTTCTCCGATAGAAAAGAGATCATCTTCATTTCCTAAAGGTTTCTTACTAAAAATGTCAAAATAGAACCCAAACCATCTGTTATTTTATAAGAAATGGCTGCATTAGCTCCTAAATCGTCGTCGGAAGCCGAAATCGTCAAAAGATCCTGAGGATCAGAGTTTTCCTTGACTGTGGCGTTGTAGACAACCTAAACTCGATTTTTAACCAACATAACAAATAAAATGGCTCCAAAGAACATTTGTAAACACCGCGCAAAGAAAAGAATCCATTCTATTTGAATTTCCCGCGCTTACCTGACTAAATTCCGGGTTTTTGTCATTCTGATCCAAAACGTGGATTTCCACCGATTGAATGGAGCTCTTCGATGGGGTGTCGCTATCCGTCGCCCGGACCCAAATACGGTAGAAGTTCTTCTTTTCCCTGTCCAGTGGCTTACTGTAACAATTGAAATATTGTATCAGTTCATAACATACAGTAAGCTCAAAACGCCGTTTAGTGGTCCCACTGCGAAGGAGCCATCATTCCCCGCCAGTAGGGTATACTGTATCTGATCCGCTGGAGAGGATTTTAATGTTGTTGCTCGGAAATTAGCGACAATTTGGAGGGTATTTTCAGGAATTCTAACAGTTCCCAAAGAAGAGAAAGTGGGGAAGATGGCGTTATCCACATAGAAGGTAAAGGTAGCGGAGGTACTCTTCCCGGCGGGATCCTCTACAGTTACAGTAATCGTGTAGAACGATTTCATCAGGAGGGAATCCATCAGGGAGACCAGCTGGCCATCTTGGAGGGCTTCAAAATTGGAGGAATCCGGGCCGGAGAGGGTAAGAGTCAGGGGATCGTCATCCGGCTCGTAGATGTCAACAACGTGGAAGGTCTGAAAGCGGTTGTTTAAATTTTTTTACTGTACTTTTTCTAAAAAATAAGGCTACAATACATTTGTCTCTTCGGGACCTTTTATTCAAACGGCAAAGAAAAATGGAAAGAAATCGAAAATCCCGATCACTTTCGGTGAAAAGGTGCCGCGCGGAAGATTTTGCGACCCGATACCGTATCTTTATTTTCCTTCGAAAGTACCGTAACCTTATTAACAAGAAACATTGCAGAAGAATCCTCCAAAAAGCGGTAAAAAGGGGCCTACCTCTCCTTTCTTCGTCTTCCCGTCTATAAAGATATCCATTTGGGTATTTCTAATAATTGGCGGGTTATCATTCACATTGGTTATAGTAATCCGAACCGGAACTGTGGAATAAAGACGTCCGAATCTGGAAAATCATCAGTTTTCAGTTCTTATAGCCTTTTTTGATCCAAAATCCCAGAATCGGTGACCAACCTTCCATTATCGCGGGCTTCTACCGTAATCTGCCATTCTTCCTTCTCCTCCCGGTCAATTTTCCCCATTACTATAATCTTTCCCGTCTGGGGATTAATCCAAAATGGTACAGATTTTTCCAAAATTCGATAGGAAATCTCTGAATTGATCCCGAGGTCCTGGTCCTCGGCTAGAAGTTGCAGAACTTCTGTTCCATTTTCAGAGTTTTCCATGATTTTAGCCCTATAATAGGGTTGTAAGAAGCGTGGAGAATGGTCATTTTCATCGAGGACTTGTATCTAAAGTCGGTTATTAGGGTCCTATAGGGAAGAATATACCGTAATCTCTGCCAGGGTGCTTCTCCTCGGGCGGCCCGAATCACTGACCAATATTGTTAGCTCATGGCGCTCTTGTTCTTCTCTATCCAGAGAGTTTAATAATAGAATATCTCCAGATTTCGTATCCACTCCAAAGAGGCTTGAATTCCCAGAAAGGAGACTGTAGGCTACCGTATCCCCAGCGTCTTCATCTTCCGAGACGGAATTCGATATTACCAGGGGAAATGGTCCCAAGAGGTTTTCATAGACTTCTAAAGTCTGTGGAGAGCCTTTTAAAAATCGAGGACTTTCATCATTTTCATCCTCGAGGATTACGGTAAGGTTCCTGAAGCGAACAAACCGTAAATTCAAAGAGAAGAAGCGCCCTACCGAGAGATTATAGCCGTTCCCGGGGCTATGTTCTTGGCATGGACGGTGAGATTATATTTCCGTTGTTTCTCATAATCCAATCGTCCAGAGACATACAATAGCCCGCTATTTTCTCCTATTTTAAAAGCTGTGGAGTTAGAAGTGAGCCAGAAGAAACAGCGAGCGTTGTCTTCACTGTCAAGGTCCCGGACTTCCAGACGAGTTATGGTATAGCCAATTGGAGAGGTCTGTAAGCGGAAGATTACTATAAAAATACTTAAAGAATATGGATTTTAGGTAGTCTTCATCATAAATTCTCAATAGTGAGGAGTTTTTTGGTTCTCAAACCGACTAAAAAGTCAAATGAGCGCAGCCGTTATAATTATCGCCGCGGGGGAAATCTTAGTTATTGGGGGCTAAAAAAGTACAGTTTTCAAAAAATCGCTGTGGCCATCTTGTTCAGAATGTTTTACTCTTTCCGATGCTGTTAAAATCTCTCGGAATTTCAATTTTGTTGGAGAGCTATTGTCCAGAGAAGCTGGTCATACCCTTTTAGTATTTGTTCGGACTACAATGACTAACCTCTTTGATAGTAAATTCCCTTTCCATTTCCAGAAATCTTGGAGGATTATCATTCTGATCCAGGATGACCACATCAATTCTTTCCTCGGATATCAATTCCCCATCGCTTATTTCCACCAAAAAAGAATAGTTCTGCCTTCTTTCGTAGTCCAACTCTTTGTTTACCTGAATATCCATCATTTTGATCAAAAAAATAGGTTCAAAATACCGTCAAATAGCCAAAAATTGGATCTAGAGCGAATTCAGCCAGTGGAAGACTTTCTGGAACTATACGGTAGAGAAGATTGCTGCTGTCTGGGTTTGTAGCGGCGATAGAGCCCATTGTTGTTCCCAGGGGGGAATTTTCCTGGATGGTGAAGCTTCTAGGAGACGTGAGAACGGGAGGAGAGTCATTCATATCCAGCACGGTTATCAATACTTTACAGGAGACGGTGTGGACTGGAAATTATCATTTTCAAGAAAATTATAGGCTTCCCCTGGTTCCAGGCTCTGTAGATACGTTTATAACCCACTTCAAAGGGAAAGAAATCGCGTTTTAGGACCTTTTTTAGCTATTTTTCTGTAAAATATGTCAAATTTTCAATATTTCCCTGAAAATCAGAAAACTGCGACCCTTTTTTGACTAAAGGTCTCAAAGCGACTGATCCTTGCTTTGGAAATGGACCATAATCCCTCTTTTTAGGGTGTGTTCCATTTTCTGAGACAGTCAGGGTCCTCAGAAACCCCTCAAATTTAATAAAACGGGACTAACATTGGAAAGGAGCCACTCCATCCGTCAGGACCACCTTCAGTCTGTGACTCTTCTGCTTCTCACAGTCCAGGCTCCTCTTGACTTTTACCAGCCCCCATTGGTCTATTTCAAACTGCTCCAACTCGTTGCCTTCTTCAATAGAGAAATGGAAGAAATTACCTGGAATTTGGACCTATACCCCCGGGGAAATTGGCTGCTTACTGCTGTCAGAGTCATTAAAATGGATGCGCAGTAAAGCTGCTCCAATATCAACATCTTCTGGTGTTTGGACTTCAAATTTTGAACTTTCTAGTGTCGGAGGATTGTCATTTTCATCCTCCACTGTTAATAAAGCCTGTAGAGATTGCCCAGCTCCATTTTTGAGCGTGAAGTTATAGAAAGCCATCTGGAAACAGAAACTATCTCCTCGGCGGATTACGGTACCTTTTCCCTGTCCAGAATTTCAGTTGTTCTTAAAATTCCATCTCCACTGATTCGTAAGGGAGCATTTCCTTCCATTTCTGTATACCCTGAAACATTTTTTCAAAAAAAGGGGGAAAATTCAACTACCATAGGGAACTTCTCCCACTATCCATCCTTTTGGAAGGTTTTCTTGTAGCTTGAAGTCTAGATGTCTGGCGGGAGGAGGGAGGATGATGTAGGCTGTTATTTTTGAGGATATTCTTCCTTTAGTGACTTCAATATCCACTGGGATCAGAGGAACCTGGAAAAATCGCGATCTTATGGCTTGGAATTACGGTATTTCCCCAAAGAGGGCGAGAAATTTGGAGTTCTGGGGATTTCCTTGGGAAATTTTCATGGTAGAAATTGAAGCTCTACAGTATCCTGCTCCCTCGACGCCTAATGCCCGCCAATTCAAATCAAAATTTTAAAGGGCAGGAGTTTAAAAAAGCGCCACCCTTTGGTACTATAGAAAATCCACTTACCGTCACATTTTCCAGGCTTTTCTTGATAAACAGCTGATTTTCTTTGATGAAGAACCGATCGTCTCTAACTTCCAGGGTTAGATCCTTCCTTCCAATGTCTATTTGCCCTATTAGGGAACCAACAATCCTGTTTTTTGCCTCGAGTATGAAGGAACTTCTAAGTAAGTAGAGGGAATCCTCCACTATTTCTATCCGAATCTGAACTCCCCCTCTTTTGGGGACTAAAAGATTTAATTTTACCTTGACAGAAGCGATTCCCAGTCTATTAGCAGCTATGAGAGTAACTTCCTTCGGCTCTGGATTCAACAGGATGTCAGATTTCTGTATGAGACTCAATTCTCCTGTCTCCTTATCCACAGTGAAGGTATCGGAACCGAGGAGATAATATTCCAGATGGGAGTCGGCTTCCGCCGCGACTTTTCCGAACGACTGCCCGATCTTAAGACTCGAAGAGAGGAGAAGGTTAAATGAATCAGCGGGGAAGGTGATACTCGGGTCTTCTTTACTTTTTATGAAGGTTACGGTAGTCAAGATTGGGGCGGAATCTCTGAAACTGGTTGGCTGACTACTATTTAACTGTGGCCAATTTTTTGGTCTCAGAACGAATTTGGAATTTTACTGAATAACCCGGGAAGCCGCCTCAGGACCTGTTGCTCTAATTCCGGGATCTTTTGAGGCATGGGGTCGTTCCTTGATGTCCTGCACCTGTAAAGTCTCGGCAGGAGGATCATCTTTATTGAAAACGGTTACAAAACTGTGACGCCTTTATACCTTTGTCTTGCCGAGACTTTACGGGTGCAGGGGAACGGACTATCGAGGGCCGAGCATTTAAATAATCCGTCAGGAAGTTAGGAGCTCAGTGATCGGTCTTGAAGGGAATTTACAAAATGATCAAAAGAATAGAATCGTTTCGAGACACATAAATGAGAGAAATAGGTCCCAAATTGTTCCCATAACCCCAGAAAGAAGTGGAGACTAACCTGTCAGCTACGTCAACCTCCACCCTGGTCACAATATCCTCTAGCCGTTCAATCTTCACCATTCCATCTGGCCGGACCATAATTCCTTCCATTTTCTTTGTCATACTGTAATAAATCGTCGAATTTAGGTCCCGATCCCAGCAATTGAGTTCCACAGTTGTGGGAACCTCTTCAATGAGGAAGGTATTACTCCCACAGTGGGGAGGAGAGTCTTTTTCGTCCTCCACTTCCACATCTACTAAAGAATAGACCCTAAAGAACTGTTTTAGACCTTTAGAATATTCTTTTACCCCTGATTTTCCAGTAGGATTTGATATTTGTCCACTATTTCTCGGTCGAGATGGGTCGCTTGAAGATTTCCGCCATTTAGAGAGAAAGAAAGGCTTGGTGGCGAGATTAAGGCTATTTTTGAGGATGGTGAGACACTTTGTAGGGTAAAATTCGGCCTATTTTCCTAGAAAATCTCTGGTTTTTAACCGAAATTGGAAGAATTTCTTACTGGGACTGGAATAAAGTCAGAGACGATCATTTTCCTCCTTTGTACCGCTCCCTGGGTGACAAACTCCATTTCAAACGCTTTTGATAAGGTTGTCGGCTTGGCCAGAAGTCGGATAAATCCATAAGAATCTACAGAAAATCTCGGATCTTCTGAAGAGACTCGGAGGATCCTTTGGCTTTCACTGGAAGCCACAACACGTCCGAAAACTGATCCTACAGTAGCCGAGGGGGAGATTCTACAATTTTCAGAATTTTTGACCAGAAACTAGGGAAAATAATTACCTGATGGTTGAATTATCTAGAAAAATGACTGGTAGATCTGGATTTTGGTCCGTAGAAATGAGGAAAAAGGTGTGGGAATGGAGTGGTGGGGCTCCTTGGTCAGTAGCTCGGATAGAAACGTTTAAGACTGAATCAAAGGGGAGAGAACTGATTATTGAGAGCTCCCCAGAGGTGGAATTAATCTAAAATGAGCCATAAATTATCAAAAACTGAAATAAAATCAAACAAACCTGGAAGAATTCTCTATGGCTCATCAGTCTATAGACCATAGGAGATCCAGTCCTATCCTTATCGACAGCTTTAACCGTTCTAAGGATTCCTGTCTCTGTAGGACCAAAAGGTACTGTAGCTCTGAATATATTTCTCTTTAGGAGCCAAATTTTATAAATAGTTACTTATAGAACAGCTGCTCGAATTCTGGAGGGAATTCATTCTGATCCTCGACTTCTACTACCACGAGACAGGTCTTTTTCTCTTTTCCTTGGGATAATTCGATCCTTACAGTAATATTAGAGACTTTTTCAGCGTCTAGAGAATTTAACACTTGGATCTAAAGTTAAAAATTAGGGAGAATTATGAAAATAGCGTACTCTTCCAATAGGAGAGATAAAAATCTGGTCTAGGGCGTCCAGCTGCCGGATTTTTATGGAGGGATCATAATTCAAGAGGCCTACTGTAGCTCCAGCTGGGTTATTTTCCTAAATTTTTCAATTTTAGGGGGATTTAAAGATCTGAAACACTTCATATACGCGGAACATTCAAAAGGTCGCTTCAGGACCTCTTTTAATCGTTTCTCCAATAAAAGGAGATTTTAAACTACCGTACCTCGATTAGAACCTTTTCCTCCGGGCATTTTAGCTCCTTCCTCGTTGTATCTTCTACTCTGATCCATATTTCTGTACTGTGCCTGTTCCCAAGCCGTCTATAACCAGAATTAGACCTTTAATTTATAAAATCCAACTTGTGGGCCGCTTCAACGATGAAAGAATAGACTTCCAATGGTTTTAGCTGTCTTTTTACGTAGAGGACTCCATCAGGGAATATTCCAATGGCTTTTGAATCTTTTATAGAGTAGATATGGTTCTGGGACAAAGGTAGCCGTCCTATGATGGCCCCTAGCGGAAGATCCGGGCTTATGAAGAATTCAAAATTGGCTGGGAGGCGAAAATTCTGAAAAATTGGAGATTTTAGACTATTTTGGAGGTTACTTTACCTCATTTTCTGGTTCTCTTCTTATTATAATATCCATTTTATCCATTCTATCCTTATTATCTCGAGCAGTAACGGAACAGACCATTTTATCCGTTTGGAAGAGCCTGGACAACGTTAGAATCCCTTTTCCATCCACAGACAGAAAAGGACAGTCCGTAGAATAGAAGCATGTCTCACAGGCTTGAATTCTCTCCAATTGGGTCCCGAGAGGAAGATTTGAAGTAATATTCATCTCCAATCTAGACTTCTTAAACTTTGGAGCAGGCGGGATAGGGATTTTTTCGAATTCTAGACATTTTGAAGTGGTTAATCCACCAGATTCCAGCCTTATTAGTGTCCAAAATGTTTCTTCTGGCGGTAGATGAGCCAATTTTATGGTCCCATCCGGATCTACCGTAATCCAGGGACTGGGAGAGGCGAATGTTCCATTCCCTTCCAATTTGGAGACAATTCTCTGTGGTTGTCCCTCTTCTAGGCTAATTTTCTCCAGATTTGAGGTGATATACGGTAGCGGAAGAGCAGAAGAGTGGATGAAAACCGTAAGGTTGTTGGAAGAGACGAGTCCTCCCTGATCCTGAGCCCTGATTCCCAGTTTATAAGTCCGAGCTTCCAATTTCTTCGCGGTGGAAATAATTCCCGTTGTGGGACCCAAAGAGAAGAGTTGAGTCGGGTCCAGGAGGGAATAAGACAACTGGGTAAGCTCTAGAGAATCCTGGTCTTCCGCTTGAATCCGTCCTATTTCTGCTCCAATTGGGAGAAAAGAAGAAATGGAAAAATGGCTCTCCTGGCAGGGAAAGAACGGCGCCCGGTCGTTGGAGTCCTGCAACGATTATTTTTTTCTAATTAAATAATACTGACCAGGATATTAAAAACTATCGTCTTCCTGGAAGAAAGTGGCGGCTTTCCCTGATCAATCGTTTCAAGAACCACCTCAAACTGTTTCTCCTTCTCGAAATCGAGACTCTTCCTCAGGATTACGGTATTCTTCTCAAGTCTAACATATTCTCCTCCTTCTATAAGACTGGTAAAAGTCTTTCCATTGTTTCCAAGATCCTTAAACCCCGGTTTTTCGGGAAAAAATAAGGATTACCTGGTCATGAACATCAAATGTCAGTATCCCCCTTCCTGGAGCAGTATCTTCAGGGATTTCTACAGTAGTAGGTGCTTTAATCTCCGGGGAATGATTGTTAATATCTTCTATTAAAAGTTCTACAGTAACCAGATAGGGTTGAATAGCTGGAGGAGGGGGAAAGACGGAGATATCGAAGAACAGTCGCCCAGGAGTTAGGCTATCCATTGTTGTTGTGACAATTCCTAGAAAAATAAACTTTAAATTAAACTAGGTTCGAGATAGCGGTTATTTAAAATTTTAGGATTACTGTAACTCAAATGGAATTAAAAATAGCTGCCCTTGCGCTCAACGACCCTTTTAACGGGCTCAGTTCTCGATAGTCCGATCCCCTGCACCCGTAAGGTCTCGGCAGGAGGACCATCTTTATTCAAGCCTGCTACAAAACTGTGTCGCCGTTATGTTTTTATCGTGCTGAGACTTTACGGGTGCAGAGATCCGCCAGAAAGTACAGTAAGACCTTTAGAACCTACCATTAATTTCATCCACCTCCACAGGAAGGCTGCCCGTCTCATTAGCCAACTTGAACCGCTGCCCAGTAGAATTTCCCCCAATCTGGGTGACAAAGCTTCCCTTTGGAGCATTTTCCAGGATTTTAGCCATTAATTGGACCACTATCTTCTTGGAATGGTCTTGTTTTCCCTCGGTGTATACGGTAAGACTCTTCTTTGATGTTCTAGCAGTCCCTTGACCGTCGGACACCTCGAAGACGACCTGGTACTCCGGTTGAGTGAATTCAGCTCCAGATCTAGCTAGCCTAAGGATCCAAAAGCCTTGTTGAGGCTGTAATTGGAAGAGACCCTCGTCGTTCAAAATCTTCAAATACCCAGACTCTGAAAAATTGGCTATTTTCTCTAGGGGAACAGGTGCAGCCTCTAAAGGCCGCCGCTGTCCTGGAGGCCGATACGGCTCATAATTTCTAGACTCAAAGAGCCGTGACCAGGAAAATGGGGCTATGTTTTCGTAGAGAAGAGACTTACCGCCGAAAGGGCCGTCTTCATCAGTAGCTGTCAACACAGCGACGGCTTTACCCACTTCAGAAGTAGGGGAAATAACGGCGAAATCGACGTGGGACGGTTGGAGCCTGGAAAATCACCATATCTATCGAATTTTGAGGAATTTAGCCCGTTTTAGATGGAAAAAGAGCCACAGTTAGGCAGCCTACCGTATTTGGATCTCCGGATCGTGTTGGTTCTCTCCTTGGCACTTTATCACCACTTCTGCTGTTGTCGAAAGTGGGGGGTTTCCACTATCCGTCGCTTGAACCGTTAATAAACATTCTCCACAGAGGGAAAGGTCCTGGCACGATGGTGAATCCACCTAAACGCCACAGTTAGACAGCTTGGAACAGAAAAAGCTGAAAACTTTTATTTTTGACCTCTAGAACGGTCTGCCCGCCTAAAAATGGAGTTGCCTACTTTTTCTGGCCTTGATCCTTCGAATTACCTTGAATTTGGTAACATTTATTTGCCGATCCCCCTCTCAAGTCGCTCCAGGACCTGCGCAATCCTACATGACAGCTGTATTTGTTTACCGTATCCTCCTTAGCGCCCTTTAGCACCCTGTAAGCATCTGGATCGCGCCCACGCGAAAGAATTTCCATCCATAAATCTTCAAATTCCACATAAATCTTTTCCCGCTAAATGCCTAGGTTTCCAGAGCGAGAAAAGAAAAAAAGGCGCGATACTGGCACCGCGTCGTCACGAACAGCCAGCCCCGCGAAGTGGCCTCATTCGTCCTTCGACGGGACTACGTATTGTCCAAGCGCAATTGAGGCTGACTGGCAAAAGATGGGCTCTCCTCCTCGTCCCGCCGCTCGCGAAACTGCCATACAGGTGTCGGCCGACGCCAATAACAATTCACAACTGGGGGAATTGTGGTGGAAAACATTGTCGGCGGGCCGGGAGGAGAAGGTTAATTAAGAGGAAAATAGGGACCAATTAGGAGGAGAATTTGGCAGATTTTTTGGGCGGAAAGGTGGAAGACGGAGAGGAGGTGGATATAAAAAAATGGGGGCCACAGTTAGACAGTTAGACAGCTAAAGCGCCAGTACACACTTTGATAGGGAAGAAGCAAAGATATGGTTCAGGCGCCGCACCCGTAAAGTCTCGGCAGCAGAATTTTCTGCTGCTCAAAATGGATAAAAGTTTAGGTTCTGCTTCTGCCGAGGTTGTACGGGTGCAGGAGAGGGAGAACCCGAAGATAGTAGCCGCCACAGCGAAAGAGCCACAGTTCACCCAATTCGTGTAGGAAACATTCAAAAAATCTGTTCTTTTACCTTTGAATAGAGTTTATTCTCCCAGATCTCAAAATCACTGCCTCCTCCCAGAATTTCGTAATGGATCAGGGCATTCTTCCCCTCGTCGCCGTCTACAGCATTGAATACGGTAATTGGCTCCGATTTTTTACCTAAATTTTTGATATTTATGGAAATAAGACGTTTTTTACCATTATAGGTGACTACAATCCGTCGTTCTTCAAAAATGGGGGCGCAATCATTGACATCCAAGACTTGGACGTAGATGGCAGTCCAACCGAGCCTAAAACCTCCTTTTCCCCTTTACAGTTCCTTTTTAATTGGGAAACGATCCCCTTTCATGTCCGGGAACAGTTTCCGTAACAAGCGGATGCTAATTTCCGGTGTTTGCCGGCCATAACTCAGGGTCATCACTTCGGCGACCGGGGGATACATGAGGGGATTATCCGGGCAATTTCGGCCTTCTACCGGGGGTGCGCGCGGTACGCAAATTAGCCGCCTTTTTATGATGGACAAATTATTTCGACCTGGAAACGTCTGCCACGGATGGGCAACAGCGATTTTTTCCCTTTGGGGCTTTTGGAAATGGAATTTTTGGGCCTACACCTAATTTTTTGTTTCAGTGCCCATAAAAGACAATTTTTAGGCTATACAGCGCGGGAAAACTAGCAGCAAAAACCACAGTAAGCAGGATATTTTACTTGGCTATCTAATTGTCTAACTGTGTCGCCCTACCTTGAAGGAGCTCCTCCATCCCTGGCCGTGAGATTATAAGAATACAGTTGTTTGTGCTCCCTATCCAATGGCTCTTCCAGTTCCAAAAATATATTGCCGTCCTCCTCGACCAAATTAAAGACACCGTCAGCCGGGAACAGTTCATAATTTTGAATTCGACCATTTTTTCCTTCGTCGGGATCAACGGCCGCGACTAGCGGGAGCCTACTCCCCCGAGTGGCCGTTTCCAATACCGATAGATTCTGGAAATTGTTCTCTTTGTGATTGTTATTCATTAGATCCATATCCCGGCTGTCACAAGTACCCCCTCCGCCTTTAGAGCCCCGGGACGGGCGAGGGGGTCAAGTGCAGCTGGCCCCCCTCCGGAATCCCGGGACTATTGTTCTGGTATGTATTGAACAAGACAATACTACCAAGAGTGTCCCCACCTTTTTTGATCTGCGAAAGTATGGAGGCAGCTGACCGTGACCGGCTCTCTTCCCGTCCCCCCTAGTTCGCCCTCTGCCTCCTCTCATTCTCGACAATTAGATCGCTACTCCGAGACAGTAAAAAACGCGCGAGAAGAAGAGGGAAATGGAAAAGGGGAGACCAGAGGCCATTTCGAGGGGAAAATACGGTTGGGAAAGGGGAATTTCGAGACTTTAGGGAGAAAATGCACTTTTCAACCATTTTCAAGCAGTTTTAAACAGATTTTCAGGCTCTTTACTGTCTACCCGGCGGAATTTCAAGTCCTGGAAGGCCAGAAAGAAGAAAAATGGGCTTTAGAACCCCCTTTTGAGGAGTTTGAGAGGTTTTAAACCTCTAAACCAAATCTTGTCCTTTTCCCGCGCTTCCCTGATTCAAAATCCCTTTCCCCATCTAAATTTGCCCAACAGCGAAAAGCTGTCTAACTGGTTTGGTCTAGAGAAAAGATCCAAAAGAGAGAAGATTTGGATCTCGTAGGCAGAAAAAGTTGTCTAATTGAGGCGCTACTTGTTTCGAATGGGTCTCTGTCATTCTCTATGGCTCTCGCTGTCTAACTGTGGCTCCCCTTCTTACCTGGAAAGCTAGAGGAAAGCTTGGAGAATTATCATTGATGTCTTCTACAGTAACCACGATGTGAATAATAGCCGGAGGAAGGCTAGAAACCAGGGAAAAATGGAGGGAAGGAGTCTGCTCCCTGTCTAGGGCAATGGATAGATAGAGCTTGTCTTCCTCTAGTCGCAGTTCTGAAGGTAGACCAGAAGGACGGTAGTCTATCCCTGATTGAAGTGGAAGACGACCTATTAAACTACCCGGTAGGGCGTCTAAAATGAAAAAAATGAAAAGAAAATGGGGAAAATTACCTTCAGAAATGGATAATTTATGTGTTGTTTCTGTGAATATAGCAATAATAGGCCCTATCAGGGTCAAAAGTAGAAACATTGAGCATGGAGCTGGAATAAATGGTGGATTGAAGAGGAAAAGAATAGAATTTGGTAGAAAAGACGGAAAATAAGGGTTTTATAGCGGAGAAAATACAGTAAGACAGGGGGAATTAAACTAGAAGGAGGACGCCACAGTAAGGCAGCGGGAAGAGCCACTTTTCCGCTGGGTTCCCAATCGCGGGGTTCCCAATTTTTGGTGGTGAAAGGGGAAAAATGATATTTCATCCACCAAGAGCTGCCAAAAATAGCCAGGAAGCAAACAGTATATTCATCTCCAAAATCTCTCTCCACAGAAAAAAGGCGTGCCCATATGTCCACTGTCCCCAGAAAGTCTCCTTCCTGCCTCCGCCCCCAGACCAAAACGGGGCCATCTGTTGCAAACAAACAGTAGTAATGAATAGCAATGTGACGAAGGTCAATCACACAGGGGAGGAAGGGAGGCAAATTCCTCCCTGTCTTCTCCCTTTTTCCAGGTTTGGGGAGAATTAAAGGGAGGAAGAGGAGAATAGTGGGAGGGAGGCTTCTTCTTGTTCAAAAAACTGGTTCAGAGAGCTTATCTTGTGGGAAGCTTGGGGGATCTGCTAGAGGAGGAGGAGGAGGAAGTGTGCCCCCTCTGTCCAGCTGGCTGGCAGTAAATAAGCGAGAGCGGGAAGAGAGATCTGTTAATCCCTGCCCAATTCCTGGCGACGACACCGAGGGCGACAGCGAGATAGGGATCGCTCTTTTCGGACACACACACACATGAATAAACAGTGTGGTGGTCTCTCTCTCTCTCGGGGAGAGGAACGTGTGCCGAGAAGGTTGGAACATGGGGGAAAGTGTCTAGATGACGAGAGAGGATAAGCCGGGTGGGGAGATTCGGTGAGGGTAAAAAGGACGCCGCAGGCAAACGAAATTTAATCGACTGTGACATTTGCTGGCTAGACAAGGCAGCTTTTTTAAAACAAAGCGAGGTTTTTTGAATCTTGAGGGCGGCAAGAAGCAAGAGCGGTTCTTGGTCTCTAGGTTGGTTCCAAACTTGGCCCAGAGGCTCGAGAGTGGAGCGTTTTTTACTCCTTCTAGGTTTTTGACTTCAGAAGAGTAGTTTTATCCTAAACATTAAGCCTATCCACTCAAAATTCGTCTCTGGATTGAACGGGAAGCAAATTTGAATGGAAAACGGCTTCCAACGGTAGCTTGCCCGGTCTGGAGCGTTCTTGGTCCTTTTTGGGGTCTTTTCCGCCCTTTCCAGGCTCACAAATTGGAGGAAGATGTCAGAAAACGAGTGATTCTGGTGTATTTTGGGGGGAAAAATACTTCATTTTGGCCAAAACTCGAAAAATTAGCCGTTTTCTTCGTTCCCAACGGATTTTGTGAGCCGGTGTCTCAAAATAGGCGCTGCTATTAATTTTCCCCCCGTTTTTCTCCCCGATTAGATAATTATTCTGTCGCTACCCGGCTGCAATACTACAGTTTCCGGTGGTAATCCGTCAAAAGCCCCCGCTCCCTGCCCCCTGCCCGCTTTCGACCCTGACAGACAGCTAAAGGTGGTCATAATTGAGCCCTTGAACCACATTCCACACACAAATTGTACTCTATTCGATTCTCTATATGATTAAAAAAGGATTCTAGACAGCCAAACGGGTCGAAGAAGGGTAAGATTTGCTTATCAGAATGACCTTTTTTGGCCCTTGTCCAGGGGGCAACTGAACAAACAAATTGGTGTGATAAATTCGGGGGAGGCCATATGGCTGCTCCACAGGTTTTTGGGGATCTTTTCGGGGGAATAATACGGCTAAATATATATATATAGAAAATGGGTAGAGGATGGAGGATCCCCCTCGCTCCAAAAGGAACACCGAACAATGTGACAGCTGGTCGGCAATAAATGGGCAAAGGGGGGCGATTACTTTAGAGTGATGGTATAATTGACAAACTGAAGGCTGGACAAGGGTGGAACCAGAGGAAGGGTTATTTTAAAGGATTTATAATATTCTTTGGGCTATTACAGCTCTTTTCCGACCATAAAATACCCTAAAATGGTTCTAAAAGAGATTATAACGGGGGAAGGAGGGAAGAAAACGGTAGGGAATGGAAATGGAGTGAAAACAGGATGATTACGGTAGTTTTTAAACGAAAGGAGAGAAAAGACGTTCCATTCCGTTCTGCTGTCAAAAATAGACACGCAGAAAAGAGGAACACGGATAGCCGACAGGTGAGGAGGGGCGGGGCAGGTGGTGGTGGCAGCGCGATGGGGAGCAGGTGGCTGTTCAACCATCCGCGCACCTTTTATACTCATTTTAGGCGATGGGAACAGAAGAGACGAGAGAATTCGAATAGCTTTTCAAAAAAAAACTGTTTTTGACAGAAAATTAGCAGTAAACGGAAGCGAATATTGTGGTTAAATCCCCCTCAAAGCCGTCGAATCTTTTTCCTGGCTAGTCTCCAGAACCCCCTATATAAGGGCCCAGAATCCAGTCGGAGCTCATTCTCTGTCTTCGCCTTCTTCTCTGGCGGCTAGTATCAACTTTGATGGATATTCATCGACTGCTGCTCTACATTATTTTCGGATGTGCTGCTACTTTTAGTCAAGTTGCTCCTGTTGGTCAGAAGCCGGAATGTCATGCTCTTCCCAAAGGCACAGTTCGGATGACGACTGAATCAGACATCTGCGAAGCAACGTCAATGATTTTGGGTCATTTTGCAGATGCTGTCACCTTGAATTTTTCACAAGCTGAAAAGAAAGCATTTGATTTGCTGACAAAAGGTTTCAATACTATTTCTGGAGCCTTTGTAATGGATGGAAACGAACAAGTGGAGACTGTAAACTTCGCATCTATTATAGCATTTGATGGATCCAAGCTTGGTAAAGGTAGTCCTTTATTTATTATTTTTTTAACCGTCCAGTTTAGATTCCCTGTTTATCAGTATTCGGAACAATCCCAACTTGGAAAAGTTGACATGGGACAAGAATGTAACCCAGCTGCAAATCGGTAGCCTTGGAAAAGATTTGTACATCTACATCTACAACAACCCGCAACTGGATGTAACGTCCTTCCAAATGATTGAAAATAAAGTTGCCAAGGAAAGCCAGCTTCAAGGACATTTTCAAAAAGCAAAAAATGGTTTGGCCTATTTTTTGTTGAACGCTCGATATATTCTTCAGAGTGTCGCTTCCAGCATCCTTTCGATGCCGGTTCCTTCGCGACTCCACCAGATGATGTTTTGAAGCAATGCAAAAACATCGAGGGCGATATGAAGATGGATGGCGGAAGTTTGGCGGGCCTCTCTCTGGCGCTGAACAGTGGCGCTTGTTTGAAACTGATCGGCGTGAACATGACGGGTACTCAAATATCTCTTCGAAGCGGCGCATTGTTACCTATCTGTAAGGATAGTGTTACCAAGTCGGAGATCAAGAACAACCCAGGACTGTGTGGTGATGACTTGGTGAAGCTGATGGGATTCTTTGGGAAGACGGCGGCGGCGGTGGCTGTTGAGCCTCACGAGTCTTGTGGTACGTTACACTGCTCTTTGGCTGGAGAACTTCTGCACTCGAAAAAAATCCGTCGTTATGTACCCATCACGAGCCAGGGACCCTTTGAGGGTGGATTACTGGGCTCGGCCCTCCATAGTCCGATCCCCTGCACCCGTAAAGTCTCGGCAGTCGGGTCATCTTTATTCAAAACTGTTACAAACCTGTGGACACTTTATACTTTTTCCTTGCCGAGACTTTACGGGTGCGGGGAAGCGGACCATCGGGTACCGAGCCAGGTTACTGTAGCTATTGCCGGATGCGGTTTAAAAGTCGCGTTTTTTTCCGTATTTCTGACCAATCCAACCAAAAATAAGAACACTATTCTAATTAGAAAAAGATGACGAATCTTTCTAGCAATACAACAATTACAGTACCCCAGCGAATTCTTTAAACAAACGCCTTTTTGCGTGCGCGCGCTGCACCTTTTTGAAAATTACAATAATAATCTGGTTTATTTTCAGCGGCAGTGTGTAACGGAGCGCAAGCTGTCAGTACATGGCATCTATGTACTGCAGTGACCCAAGACGCCGATATAACTTCTTGGTTTACCGATCCTGCCATGATGAACAGGCCGGGCCATCTGACAAGGGCTGCCGGGCTGACCATTGCCAATACGAATGAGACCACTATCAGTCTGCCTCTTTTGACGGAAGTGAACGGTCTCACAATTAGGAACAATTCGAAGCTGGTCAATTTGGAGCTGCCTCTCTTAACCAAGATCAACGGGAAGCTGACAATTACGGGAAGTGACAAGCTGCTGTACAAGAAGATCAAAGATCTCTATCTCAAAATTACCCAATGGAAAAAGGACCAGTTCGACGTTGAGTGTGTCATGGAGGCGGACGACGTCTTCACGGACCTCAAGGACCTGAAACTGTGTACAGTAATCAAGGGGCCCCTACATCTGAAGGGCTTCGCAGCGGACATAAACAAGGCCGACTTTCACATTACGAGGATTGAGGGCTGTGTCACGGTCGAGGACACCCAGATGACGACGCTGGACTTTCTTCTACGGCGGGAAGTGTGGATTGGAGGCTGTACTGGCGAGCATCTGTTCAAGAACAATTCGCTTATGTGCCCGCCTGGTCAAGTGGCTACGGCAGGAAATGAAAACATCACAGCTGTCAAACCGTACAAGGAATGGCCATGTGGTTAGTTTTTTTTAAAAGAGCCGCTGTGTCCGAATGGTGCAATGTCCCAGTAGAACATCGCGGGTTCGATCCCTGCCGACGGAAAATCCCTTTTTGTTTTTTTTTAAAAAAAATTGGCCTTAGATTACTGTACTTTATGACTCCAAAATTCTTTTTCAGGTAAAATATGTGATACCGTTAAATTCGAGACGGACTGCGTAATTCTCAATGGTGAGCTGGACATGCAATTTAAATACGACTTGTACCATAGTCAACATTTACAAGTTATCTATGGATATCTAATGCTTGACGATTCTCCATTTGATGAGGTGGAGCTGCCTAATTTAATGGAGGTTATCTCTCCAACAGGTGCCATAGTTCATATAGTCTGTCAAGAAAAAAGACGACATTCAAGGTCTAACTGGCCGAGAACAAATTTTAGTGATGGAGCGAACTGACAGATAATTTTTGAGCGCACAGCTCGCGCGGGTAGTGTTCTTTCTTTTTTTCAGATATTTTTCTCAAAATCCTGACATAGGATCGATCTCATTTTTACTGCAAACGACTGAGCTCAAATAGAGGAACATTTTGATACCAAGAATTATGAGAAACTCCCCAGAAAACCTTTCATGAAGTCTAAAAGTGGATTTTTTGAACAAAATCAGCTCATCATTCATTGCTCCTCTATTTTAGGGCATTTGACTCTTTTCTCCTTTGCTCTATAGTAATTCGGGGTCGGTACAGCTAAATAAATCATCAAAAATACATAAAAATGTATAATAACAAAGTTAGTATTGGGGCGTGCAAATATGCAGACCTTTAAACTGTCCAAGGCGGCGAGCGGCCAAGAAGAAAAAAAGGCCAGTAAGTTCGGCTCGCGGCTAAATCGTTAGACCTTGAATGTCGTCTTTTTTTCTTGACAGACGATACTTATAATATATTTATATAATATTTTTAGCGCCAGCTATCCAGATTGTAAATAATACCAAATTGGAAAACGTAACCCTGCCGAAATTGCGTCTTGCGAATGCTTCAGACGGCGGCAAGCCCCTGCTCTTAGTCAGGAACAATCCAAGGATGCTGGAATTGAGCGGCTTCCTCCTTACCGAGTGTCAAAACTTCACCTCTGACGTTTGCGATAATGACATGTATGTCTTGCCGCCGGAGCCAAGCTGGTGGGAGGCTTTAGATGTAGTATGGAAAGTGGCAATTATCGCGGTTCCCTTGCTGTTACTGTTTGTTATCGCCGTTGCTATTGCGATTCCCTGTATAAAGCACTTTAACAAGAGGAATGTGCTGCTTAGGCGAAACTTTACGTTCGAAGATGGTTTGTTATTTATTTATTGATAGGCAGTGCTTCAATATTTTGGGCGTCATCTGATAGCGAATTTTGTGCTCTTTCACAAGGTATAACTAAAAAATCTGAAACCTATTCGTGAAAAAAGTTATACGCGTTTTAAACGAACAGTACAAAAGTTTCAGTGACAGTATACCAACTTTATAAAATCAACATTTGCCTTTTTATAATTAGTCTCGTTTTGTAGAGCTCGTTTCGCTGATTAAGATGTACTAAAAAATATCGGAATCTGGAGAAAAATACGATAAAAGTGGCGCGTAAACAGCACGCGGCGTTACTTCGGCGGCGCGCGGACGAAATTCGTGCACAGGTCTAAAAACTTGAGATTTGAGACAGTATTTAATATTGATTAATTTCAGATGTGCCGGCATATAAAAGATGGTATAAATTTCCGACCAAGAAGTTTTCATTTAAGGTGGCGCCTCCACCGCCGTCTTATGATATATCGACGATTGAGTCTGTGGCTATTACGCCGAGTGTTGCTTCGACGGCTACGATACCGGTGGATGAAACACAAGAGGGGGAAGAGGATGAGGCAACGAAGAAGGCGGAAGAAGGCAAGGAGACGGCAAAGAAGGGAGGAGAAAGCAAGGAAGCAGCTGGTGGAGGAGGAGAGAAGAAGGACTCAAAGAAGCCGGAAGAGAGCAAGAAGAACAAGGCGGAAGGAAGCAAAGAGAGTCTGAAGAAGGTGGAAGGGAGCAAGGAAGCCCCGAAGAAGGCGGAAGGAAGCAAAGCGGCCAAGCCCTCTCTCCTGGAAGAAGTCACTCCGCTGGGGAAAGACCCGAACGAATAGCGGAGCCACAACAGGCCATACTCTCTTCTACAATTACTGTTTCCATAT
Source organism: Oscheius dolichura (assembly GCA_932521035.1). Classification (NCBI taxonomy): domain Eukaryota; kingdom Metazoa; phylum Nematoda; class Chromadorea; order Rhabditida; family Rhabditidae; genus Oscheius; species Oscheius dolichura. The sequence continues at coordinate 650,341 of OW051494.1, read as the reverse complement.
ATATGTATATAACATCTGTAGAGAGACAAAGAGACATTAAAGCTTCCGATAATGATCTCCTTGGCCGTTTCCCTTTCTTTGAATAAACAATAGTCACGGGCTGGTTTATTTGTTTTCTTACTGTAGTTTTCGTGGATTTTAGTTGAATTAGAGTCTTTTTTTTCTATCTTGTACGTAGCGAATCAGCTCAAATAGGCGATTTGCAGGCCTTTTTCCCAATTTTTTTCCCAAGAATAGTGCATATTACCGTAATCTTTGTTCTAGGATAAAGATTTTAGACAAGCAGACGTATCTCAGCTTGTTCAGCTCAACGAGATCTATCGATTGGCATATCAGGCATTCGTAGAGCACATGGCTTTTATTCTGTCGCTCTCGATCAAGTCCGGGAAGAGATTTCGAAAAATTCAAATCTTCCATTTATTTTTCTCGACCTGGTTCTGGTGCACAGGAAGAGCTCTGGCTAGGATACCTAGATTTTCTTGACCAGCTCGATGAGACGATTCCAACGAGTGGTCGAATGATCATTTTAGTCAAGTTTTTGCCCTGTGGCGCCTGGATCTGTCTCAGGAGGAGATAACTCAATTGAAACTGCTGGGGAGGGTTAGTATGGGGCCTATTTCAAGCCAAAATAGGTGCCAGAAATTCATTCTGGCGGAGATAAGAACAGCATCTTGTAGATCTCGACGAGCTCTTTCCAACGGTAAATGATAGACCTACAGACGTGGAGAAGTAGAGACGCGAAAGGAAAAAGACGAAGATAACTCACAAAGAAGACAACAATTTTTCTCAAAAACGTTTATTAGTTTATTAGAAGTCCGTTTTGTTAGAAGACTCCCAAATAACCAATTTATCTGTTATTTCGCTAGTCTATCCTTCTGTTTCGTTTCATCTTGTGCAGGTGTTTGTTGATTCTTCCACTAGTGGTCCTGTCGGCGGGCGTCTCATCCGAAATGTTTTAGAAGTTGCTGGAGGACGGGGAGAGACGGCCAGAAGCTGCCGAGGAAGGTACCAAGAAACGAGTAGGTGAGAATGGCTTCTTCTGGTAGATCTCGGGTATTTATACACAAAAAGGATTAAAAGAAAAGGATTATCCGGATTAGGGCCGGAAAAGGATTGACGTTAATCTTTTTTTTAAATTTTAATCAGATTTTAGGGATCTTCCAGCAATAATTTTGGATAACTGGCTTTATTTTTTTGATAAACGATTGGGAAATTTGTCGAAAGGGATCATTTAAAGCCCACATTTTGAAGGGAATCTGAGCGTTAAACAGGTTAAATCTGCTCAAAATGGAACGATCTCTTTATGGGACTCCCGTTTCCTTAAATTAGACTGAAAAATTATGAAAAATATGTGGTCTTGTAGAGAAAATTCTGGGCTACATTTTGACTGTAAGCACTTTCCGCGAAGGGGAGAAAAGTATGGAAAAAACGTTGATTTAAAAGTTTGCCCAATTCAAAAAAGGCGGCAAGCGACAAGGTGATGGAACCGTCACCCTGAAAGAACTTCTCTCTCTTCTGTGAATATTTTATTTTATTTATTAGTTAATTGACCAGTATTTTTACACAAAAAAAACAGAATATTGTCAACAGAAAAGTCGCCTTCTTCTCTCGCTATCAGATCAAAGCACTGTGCATGTCACAGTCGGGCATCGTTACTCCCAAACTATCTCTTGTTACCTGGAAAAAATACCATATTTTTACACACAAAGATGTCAAAATCTTACAGTAGAGACCAATTTCCAAGCGTCTTGTCCACATTTGTTTAAAATTATCGGGTGAGAGCAACGGAGATAGCCATCCATGGCGCGGCACATCTCTGACAGGTAAGCCTCGGTAGAACCGCTCTGTAACCGAAATTTTTAGCGGGTTAATGCTATTTTCAAATCCTTCATACTCTTAAAAAGGTAACCTAACTTTCTAAACAAAGAAAACTACAAGAAAATTGGGAATAAATGACCTAAATTCGGGCGTAAGGTTCCAGGCTCGGTGCCTGGTAGTCCGATCCCCTGCACCCGTAAATTCTCGGCAGGAGGATCATCTTCAATGAATACTGTTACAAAATTGTGTCGCCTTTATACCGTTGTCCTGCCGAGACTTTACGGGTGCAGAGATTATCGAGGACCGAGCCTTCTTACCCCCAAGAAGAGTCAACCGGCCCCTACTGACCTTGGTCCTCTGTGCCTCTCCAATAGCTTCCGTAGCGGCTGTCTTACAACTGATATATTCCTTCTGGGTCTCGACACGAGCAAAGCAGGCCGCATGCTTCTCAAAGAGCGGCTGACCTGACCCGCACATATACCCGTAGGAGGCATCCACCGCGTCCATTGACAACGAGTCACAAGTCAGGCCCTCGACACATCGCTGAAATTCAATTTTCCCGCTCTATCAAAGCCCTACTTTAAAATCAGCATAAATGCCGCAAAGTTTACGAAAGACGTCGCCTCCCTGTAGGGGAAAGTGCATCCCGGTGTCGTCTTGTAACTTGGCGGCGTATTGGAGCATTGGCTGAAATGGCTGGGTAAGACTCCTGAAGGGAAAAACTGGGGTACGGTACCTGTAGACATTCGTTGATTTTAGTCTCCTGGGTATAATCACAGCGTTGGCCACCCTCGGCGGCGAGAGTTACACGAATACCGGCATAAAATGCGGCCAAGAGGAGCATTTTTGGGAATAAACCTGGAAAACGGGTCTTCAGCTGAGAATTAAGTGAGCTACGCAGCCAAATTTCATTGAGAATGGTAGAGAAAATTGCGTAGATAAGAAAATTTTTCATTTGGTAGCAGTCTACCGGGAAAAATCAGTTGAAAAGGAGGAAATAGGAAGTTGAAGGCTGCTCTTGGCGACTAAACCCAGGAAAACTGGATTTTCAATAGGAAAATTGAAAAGACGCGGGAAACTAAAGGTTGGAAATGTTAAAAAAATAGAGTTTTACAACCACAAAAACAAGAATTTCCAGTTTAAACAGGAGAATTATTAGGCTAGAATTGGATTTCCCTTAGAAATCTATGAAATCAGTAAATTTGAAGAATTTCGCCCATTTTTTGGAGGAAAATAGGCTGAAACTAGGATAAAAAGGGAGCAAAATCCAGCGATGTAGCTAAAAGGCTCTAATTGAAGTAGCCAACTAAGTGGAGAAGTAGTCCCTTGAGAGGGACCCGGCCGGCTGGCAGGGGGCCAATGAGAATGAGCTCAGCAGCCAACTAGCCATTGTTACATCAGATTTACTATTTCAAACAGGGATTTCTCCTTCTAGAGAGTAAAAAATAATCATTTAAAGGCCTAAAAATTGGAAATATGGTGTTTCTTGAGGTACAATTGGTCGGGCGACCTCTTGGCGGGCTTTCCTTTCAAAAAATCCCTATCAAAAAGTAAAAATTTGCGTATTTAAAGAACCTCCTGGTCCTAGGGTTTAAAATGCGCCTTTTAAAGGTCTAAAATGGAAAAAATGGCGTTTTTTGAGGTAAAACTGGTTGAGGAACAGTTTTTCTTGAGAAAACGACCTCTTGGCGGGCATTTCTCCTTTTAAAAGTCAAAATTTGCGTATTTAAAGAACTTTAAAGGATTCTAAAGGACTAGTCGATGAGTAGGCCAATTTAAAAGACCAAAATATGGCTCCCGACTCATCTGCTACATATTCAATGACTCGTGGATAAACTCATCCTTCGTGTAATAGCCGAGTGGACGAGGGACTGGGCTACGGCTGCAGGGGATGAAATGGACCCTGATGGAATATTTTAGCACATCTCTATGCTACTTTCTGTTTTTTTTTGATTTCTTGATCCTTATTATCCATAAAAATTAAGGGAGAAAGGTCATAAAATAACCGGGAGCACTTTGCTCTCTCTCTGGGCCTAATCAAGCTGAAGAGACCGCTGCCAGACAGGGCGCGGTGGAATATTCCAGCAGTTTTTTGGGTCCCGACTGGAAAAAGGGCTATATTTAAGAATTGTAAGAAAGAAAATAAGCTGTGGCACTTCAAAAAGCCGCCAAATGTCAAAAAGGTGGCAGAATTGAAAATTCCCCGCCCCAGGCCAAGCCCAGCCATTATTCTCCAAAACCCACCACTTAACCTTTTAAATCGTTTTAAGCTCCAGGAAATCCCCTCACTCTTTATGGAGGAGTAGGGAGGGGAGAGGGACTAAAAGAGAGACAGACGAGGAGGAGGGACGTCTTTACGCTCAAATGAAAGTGAGTAATGTGATTCTCGGATAAGTTCGGCGGGGAGAGAATGGTCCCAGGAGAAAACAGAGATAGGAAAGGGACACCCGGAGTAAACAACGGGGAGGGGAGGGGCTGAACACTTCTTCTTCTCGTTCGGAAATGATACTTTTTTAAATTGGAAGCAAAATTATCTAGTCACCCAGTTTGGGAACTCCTGAAATCATTATAAATCGTCTTTGCGGGTTACTGTAGCCTAGAAGAAGTCGGTAAATGGAAAAAGAAGCCAGGAGCCACAGATAAACAGCCAGTAGTTGAGATTTACCATTACTAGGCGGCCAAATTCCCGGGCAAAGTAATTTGATGATTTTTTAAGAGTTTACAGACTTTTTTGAAGAAGAAATAGCCACAGTTAGGCAGTTAAAACTTCAATTTTTATGGGAAATCTTAGGAAAAAGCCACAGTTAGACAGCCAGTGCTTCAACGTTATTAGAATTATGCGGTTTTATTGGAAAATTTCTCATTTCTAGGAAAGGTCAAGCTTTCTGAACCTCAGTTACGCAGTTAGACAGCCAATTTAAGAAATTTTAAGGAGTATATAGAGAGAGAACAAGCCACAGTAGCCGCTAAAGAGCCTCCCCTCCCTCTAAAAGGACGACGGCGGGATGTGCGGCTCCTAACGCAATCAGAATCTAATTGAATCTAGAGAGTCAGCAGTCAGTCAGAAGGGAAGTGCCGGTCGGACCTCGTTTGTGACAGCTTCTCTTGCCTCTCTTTAGTGAAAGGAGGGGGAATGATGGCATGTTATAGAAGAGAAAGGGAAGGGGAGTTTACGGAGTCTAAAAAGAGGCACTTTGCCCCTTTTCCGGGGCAGAGATTAAGAGTCCGTCAGCATCTCTTTTGAGGCTCTCTTTGTTAGGACAATTTAGTAGATTTTATTGGGCGGAAGAGGGAGCAAAAGCGGGGCCAATTGGTCCATTTTTTAAAGAAATTCTAGTAAAATGAGCGGTAGACATGCAAAACGGGTCATTTGACCCCCAAGAGTCAACAAAAAGAAGGAACCCTGCACAAAATGGAAATCACGGAAGAGATATCATGACGTACTTGTCCATATTTGTCTTAAACTGATCTTCAAATCTGAAAAGGGGGGCTTGAAAGATTGGAAACCATGTTGCACCCTTGGAACTCTTCGGTGCACCTCTGGTATGGAACGTTTTTGCTTCTACAAGTCTATCATTTACCGTTGGAAAGAGCTCGTCGAGATTTACAAGATGCTGTTCTTATCTCTGCCAGAATGAATTTCTTGCACCTATTTTGGCTTGAAATAGGCCCCATACTAACCCTCCCCAGCAGTTTCAATTGAGTTATCCCCTCCTGAGACAGGTCCAGGCGCCACAGGGCAAAAACTTGACTAAAATGATCATTCGACCACTCGTTGGAATCGTCTCATCGAGCTGGTCAAGAAAATCTAGGTATCCTAGCCAGAGTTCTTTCTGTGCACCAGATTTGTCCCCCAGGATCCTCGAGGGCTGGAGGCTAGGAAATCGACTGTTTGAGCCGAGTTTTCTGTTTTCCCCACTAAATGGAAGATCTGATAGAAAAATCCATTAAAATGCCAAAAAAAAATAATTTGGGAGCCCGCCATAGACTAGCCAAGGCGACTCCCGGAACAGAGTACAAAGATTCAAGGCCAAGTCAAGAACAGTTTCAAGTGGCTACCCGATTTTAATTGGGTCAATTTGGTGAGTATTTTCCCACTTTTTGTCCTATATCGAAACAAAAGGTCCCCTTCTCTGAAAATCACGCAAAATTGATGAATTCTGAGGGAATGGAGCCTCCGTAGGGCGCCAGTTCCATTCAACTGGCCGTTATTATTCCCTATTTCAAATTTCCCGTTTCCCTGCAAAATATATAGGGAGTGTGGATGACAGTCAGTCAACTGCAGCCAGAACGGGATAGGGGAATGGAGAGGGAGCTGTGTGTCGATTCAATTACGAAGAGTCGCATGTCCCATCCATCACAGACACCTTCATTTCACGAGGGGGTTAGGTTCTTGCAACGATCACGGAAAAAACTTTATTAACTAAAACACATGGACACATTTTTTTGTCCTTATTCTGTTGAATTCTTTCTCGACTTCGATGTGGATCGTTTTCTTGGCTCTTCAGGATTCGCCGACTTTGACTTCTTCTTCTTCTTCGATGGATCCCTTGGCGGTTTTTTCAAGTTCAAATCGCCTAGTTGAATTTCAGGGGCTGATAGCTTCTTCTTCGGCTTCTTGGGGATAATTTCGTCTGTTTTTCTTGACCTGGTCTGAAAAAAAACATAAAAAATGAACGAAAATTACTCGAAAACGTACACTTCGAGTACCAGAAGTCTTTCGCGGCGGAACACCAGGTACAGCCGCGGGTACCGTAGGATTTTTACTCCGTGCTCGTTCTCGTTGACTTCCCCAGACTGTTATACATAGATTGGAATGTTGGAGATAGTCCACAAGCTAGAAATTTGTCGCTTAATAGCGGTGTGTAAACAGCGGGCAGAGGAAGTGCCCTGGCGGGCTTTTTCCCGCTACTCTTCGGTTTTAAAGGGAAATTTTTCCGTTTTTCAGAGTTTCTAGGTAATTAACATGTTCTTTAAAGTGTTTAGACCTTTAAAAGTTCCCTGCCAAGACTCTACGGGTACCAGAAACCCCGCTATTGGAGATAGGGGCGCCTACCTCTCGACTAACTGGTCGAAATGTGTACAATTGTTCAAATGAATAAGCAGGATTCTGTCCAGAAATGACCGGAGACTCTACCTCTTTTGTAGCTCCGAAGAATTTATATTTACATGAGCTCTGAATCAATTTTAATCGGAAAAATCTGGTACTTACACTAACAATTCGCCGTGGGAGGCCAACAGCCGCCAGGATTTTTACCTTGAATGCTAGATTCTTTCCGACCTTTAAATTACATTAATTAGGTAGAAAAATAAGAAGAAAAATTACTAATTCAGCGGGATTTTCAACATATTCCCCGCGGATATCCTTCCCAGACGGGGAGCAGGGCTGAAGGGCCACGGTCAGCTGTCCTAATTCGTTTCCCTAAAAGAATTTAAAGGTTTCTAGATATTTTAAAGGTCTAATCCTACAGTAATCTGTATATTAAAGGAGATAAAACGAACCTCAAAGTCGCAAATGGGGAAGGATTCCTCCTCGTCCATCAGATAAGCCAACGGTTGCAGGAAAACAACAGCTGAACCAATAAAGGCCACGGAATCGGCTGCTTCATAAAATGGATCGCGGGACTGGAATTATTATTTTATAGACAAAAAAGGAGGTTTAAACTCACGGCCGGAAGGTTCCAATCTTCCCCGTCGACCATTTTCTCGTACATTTCTTGCATACCGTAGTAGCGATTGACAAATCGCGCCTTTTCCCAGAGGAATTGAGTGTCATCGGCCTCATTTCGGACTTTTACCCAGATCTGGAAGGGAGAATAGCATTTTTAGGGGGTTAAAGGACTGTCAGGGGCATAAAATTTGGAACAACAGGGTTCTGGAACGAGTAACCATAGTAAAAACCGAAATGGATAGTCAATCGCTGCGGGACCCGCGATAGGGAGCCCGATTTATCCACGGGTCTTGTAACGGTTGTATAGTCTGTCAAGAAAAAAGGCGACATTCAAAGGTCTCAAATTTAGCTGTGGGTCGAACTTACAAGCAAATTTTTCTTCTTGGCAGTCGAAAAATTCGCTGTCACCGGGCCATGCTATTTTTACTTTCCATGCCGATTTTAGACCTTTAACTGTCGTTTTTTTTGTTGACAGACTATAGGTGGCGTAAGTTTTATAATAGAAGGGCAGATTCGCTTCGGGACCCATAAAAGGATCACAAAATCGTTTCAAGACCTTTAAAAAGTACCGTACCTCTGTCAATCCATCTTCCAACCCCCTCATTTCCGCGGAAACAAGGACCAGTTCAAAATTAACAGGCCGCTTGAGCTGTTTGGCCATGGCATTGGCCCGTGTAACGAGAGGCAAGATTGAGATGAGTTCTTCTTCCAAAATAAGATCAGCTGAAAATGTTTTTAGCCATAAAATTAGAGAAAAAAAAAGAGTACAAACCTTTGCTCTTTCCGTTGCTAGCCAGCCCGATACCGGCATGCTGTGCTATTTCCTTCTGCGCCGATTCATACGTGACGTCATGGTTGCCTCCCTTCTTATTCGGGTTCATAAAGGCGTAGAGATGATTTCCACCGAATAATATTCTAAAATAGGCTATTTTTTAAATATAAATAGTGGTTAAACCTGTCATTTTGCTGCAATTCGGTGGTTCCAGTGATCCGGCGCCCGTTGATCAGGATTTCGGCGCCCTAAACTCGTTTATAGAGCCATTCTTCTCTATTTTTTTAAATTGTTTTCTTTCCCGCCCTTTTACATTTTTGTAAATTATACAGTAATCATATTTTTCCACTTTAAAATTACTTTTCCCTGTTATTTTAACTCCATTGCGTTGAATCCTTCGACCCTACCGTAATTTGGCGAGTAAAAGCGAATCTGAACATTTTTCGTTACGAGACCTTCATTTTTTTTTCTTCTGATTGGATTACCGTACCTCAATAGGCGTTACAGTAAGCTTCTGGTTCTTCTGGTTAACAATAATCGCATGCTTTGGCAGAATGGACAGACCGTTGAGTTGTATAGCCGGGGCGGGTTCAGCTTCCCTATTTCCTTTAAAAATTTGGGGTTTATACAAGTTTTTTAAAGGGTATCCCACCTACAGTAACCTCTCCTTCTTCAATAAAATGGACAATAACATCCGTCAAGGCGGGATCCTCGTTCAAATTCCATAAATGCGGGAAGGACAACTTCTTCTTGGCTATGGCTGCCCTTTCCGCTGAGGTGTTATTCTTCGCGGCTTCCTCTGCTACTTTCTGTGCCCAGGACTTCTCCAACTCGGCCATTTCCTTCTGATTCTGTTCCAATTGTCGCCTCAACTGGTCTAGTTCTTCATTCGTCCCGCCGCCTTGAATCTGCCCTTGGAGACGGTTATTCTCCTCGCGTAGTTCCCTAATCAGCCGGTCTGTCGCATTCTCATTGACCACTGCATTGGTCTTGATGGCTTTGGCACGGTCAGCGAATCGTAAGGTGGAAAGCGTCTCCTCATAATTGATATCCGCGGGGGAGATAGCAGCAATCTGGGCATTTTTTACTGTTTCGGGTTAAAGGGGAAGAAAACCTACCATAATTGTCTTGCTGTTCCCTCCAAGAGCATTTTTGAGAAGACAGGTCAGTACAGAATCACGATAGGGAATCTGAAATTCCTGTATTCCTTTTTGTTATTTGTTTATCGCTCATATGAGCCTTTGACAAAACAATCTTTTCGGACTGAATGCGGTCAACTGATTTGGTTGTCAGAATGTTTGGGGAATGTGAAACGCATAGACTACTCGTACTGAGGAATGTTTGGGGGGAGGGGCAAGCTTCCTCTGAGGAATCTTTGATTTGCTCTTTTGGACAGTCATCCTCCCAGATAAAGTGACCTTGACTTTCCACTCCTTCCCTCTCCTCTTTTCCTTTTTCCTCAGAGGAAACTTTCCCTTCAAAAAAAAAAGCGTCCGTGATTACACATTACACAACAGGCTTGTAATTGGTTTTTAAATGTACCTAGTCATTCTAATATGGAATTTCGTACCTGTATCTTCTTCTTACTCGTCTGCTGTTCATGAAGAGCTTTAATAACTCTTCCCAGGGTGGAAAGTGACTGGTTAATGACGATTCCCTCCTTCAGGCGGTCGCCTTCACTTCCAGCGTCCCGTTGTCTTTCACTATAAGTTTCCCCAATCTTTTTTTCTGTACAGGACCCACTAACCTTCCCGCCAAATCGACTAGATTAATCTCACTTTTCTTGGTAGTTGTCCCGCCTCCAGATTTGGGAAATTTTTGGGTAAAAATGATTTTGACGATGGTATGGGCTCTGCTACTGGTGGCATTCATATTGGTAGCAGCAATGGTCCGATTTTTAGTTCCTTCTTCGATTTTTGCCTCGATTTCTTTATAAGAATTCACCGGGGAAGAGGAGAGATTCTCCACTGGAAAGAAAAAAATACTGTACTATACATTTTTCTCATGAATTTTTTGGCTTATCGCGCCGGGACCCTTTCCACTTACCATAAAATCCATTTTTAGGATGCTCTCTGACTTTTAAACCTCCTTTTGGCGGCTCTTTTGAGGAAAGCAGATCCCGGACCTTTAAATTAATCATTAAACTCCTTTAAATTTTGTTCATACCTTCTCACAGTAGATTTCAAACATGGATATTAGAACCTCATATTGGCTTCCCTTCTTCTTCTCCTTATTTTCATCAATTCTTTTAAACAATTCATCACACACTTCCGGAACGATTCCTATAATTTATTGGCCATTTTGTGTTTTCTATTCCCCCGGAGTCCACTAGTTTTGGTCATCGGATCCATTATGTAACCATGGGGATTGAGGGCGCGCATGAAAAAGCAGCAGGAGTGGAATGTTCTAGCGTTTTCGAGAGGGAAACGATCAATTTTAGGGAAAATGGAGAACATTCAAATTAAACGGGCGCGCTCGAAGCGTAGGGCGGTAAACCAGGCCCGGGTCAGGAATGCGCTTTTTTGGGGGAAACGCGCCACCTTGGCGCTTTTTCGGTGTTATTATCGCAATATACCAATTACAGTATGCCAAAGAGTATAGGCCTAATGGATCAAAAACGAGCAAAGGCGGCTCCCCCCAAAAAGGCGCCTTACTGGCCCGGATCTGGTGTGCCGCCCTAGAGGGTCAAAAATGGAAATTTTCATGGTTTTAAAGGAACAGTCAGGGAGTTTTTTTTGACTACAGTATCCGGATTAAACAGGATTAAACAAACAGCCGGAAAAGGGATGAAAAAATAAAAATGCGGACGTCTGCAGAAATTTTGTAAAAATCTGGTTGCTGCGTGTCGACTGCGGACGTCCGTCATTTTGTATGCCGACGTCGGTCGATATTCGACTTTTTCTCCTTGTTTTGACATTTTTATAATTTATAAAATAGTGCATCGTGATCAGTGAAAAATTCTCTATTTTCTGAGACCTGGTTGAAAAACTCCCTGACTGTTCCTTTAATTGTTTTTTCCCACTTTTAAATAAATAAAAGCAATAACCTGCCTTTATTTTTCTTGTATCCCACAATAGAATAACTTTTTCCCGATCCAGTCTGTCCATAGGCGAAGAGGGAGCAGTTATAACCGCCCCAGGCGTTATCCAACACTCCGATTCCCAAATCATTAAAGACTCTTTTCTTAAAAACATTTATATGATGTTAATGTCTCGAATTTCCAGTTCAATGGGTCGGTCTCACCTGGTCGGCATAGCTGCTACCCCCAGCCGGGGCCAAATAACCGCCCTTCTCTTCCGAATAGCCGTCATGTGACCAGTAAGAATGGTCAAAAGTGAACCATTTCTCATCGGAGGAGTTGTTTGGATCTCTTAAAATATATTTTACTCTTGAAAATTGGAAAAATCTACCGTATACAAGTCCTAACCCCATCCGGCATTTCAATAACATTGACAGCATTTCGCGCCTTTTCCCGATCATTGAAAGGGCGCACCCTTACCGCCACAACGACATTTTCCCCCTTCGAAGTACCCATAGCTTAAAAAGTAAGAAAATCTACAGTAATCTAGAGAAAAAATAAAATAAACGGAGATTGTAGGCCGAAGGCTTGGGCATAACCACGAGACGCGTTGCTTAGGAGCCAAACGGAGGACAGGGCGCCCCCTAAAGAGGACCGCGTCGACGTTTACGAAATAAATAACGCGGTTTTTAAAAGATGAAGCCGGGGGAGAGAGAGATCAGAGATTAAAAGAGACTTTTTTGCTTTAAAAATGGAGTAGGGGAGGTTTTAGACTACAGTAAACAAAACAGATAACTCGTAATATATATTATTATGTGAAAAAGTGAAACACGAAGACTTCTGTGGTTAGGATTCCACTGACCGTACAAAAAGCGAACAATAGAGGGGGGAACCGGGCAAAAGGAGAGCAATAAAGTTCCTGGATGAGTTCAATCAGTTCTTCCTAACCACCGCATCTTCATAGGAGGAAGAGAAACTTGACTAATCTATTCTATCTTCGCAATGCTGAACCCTACGTTGCGATCCACTGGGGTTCCTTTATTCGGGGGGCTACCGCCCCCGACCCCCGCATAGGTCCGCTCTTGCACTTTCATGTTGTTGTCGTTTTCACTATCGTAATGATTTCTGTAGCTCATGCGAAACCCTAATAACGTTTGATCCACTTTTTGGAACAAACGAGCTCGGGGGTGCTCCTCAGTCCACGAGCTATCACAGAAACGTGACTAATTCTTGAACGTAATTTGTATAAAAAATCGAATATTTTCAAAATTGAGTTTTTCTCCATATTTTGGAAATTTATTTTAAAGTTGTTTAGTGTTCCAAGATCAGAAAAATCTGGCACATTTGTCAAGCACAGTTTGAATAATTTTCTTCCTATTAAAAAGGTAATATAGATAACAGGAAGATTTATTACTGCGGGATCATGACACAAGTTCCAACAGAGAAGAATTCCCCGGGTAGTCCGTAGACTACAGTAGTTCCATCAGGGCATCTGCCGCCCACTGAGGGGCCCATCCATCGGCTCGTATCGAACGGATTAAAAGCTGGGCAGCAGATGGAGTCTGTCGTTTCACAGGCATAACCATGGTGAGCACTGCAGCCACCCGCTATACAGGGTCCAACAGCTTGGGCATTTCCCTCACCACAAAACGTCTGAAAATAGCAATTTATAAGGAATTTTAAAGGTCTGGAAGTCTAAAAAGAGGTGTTCCTACCTTTTGTTGCAGTTTCCCAGCCAGACAAACAGCAAAAATGGAGAAAAATACTGTAAAGGGACGGTTCATAGTGGAAATGGTGGAACAGGCGGCTTTTTCTTTTTTATACGCGATTCATCAGTTAACCCAAGCCATAATTGCATATGGATGAAGCCAGGTGGGTAAATAAGCAGATTGTGGAACAAAAAATGAGAGTTTGGAATGGAAATGAGACGTGATTCAGGCCGGAAGCAGAGATAAAAACACGAAAAACGTGGAAAACTCGTGTTTCTTTTGGGCGAAATCGTGCTTCCGTGGCGCAATAGGCAGCGCGTTCGGCTGTTAACCGAAAGGTTGGTGGTTCGAGCCCACCCGGGAGCGAAATATTTTTGCTTTATTTATAATCCATTTTCGCTCATTTTTTTTCCACCCAAAAACATTTTTTACAAATAAAAAGTCATACACAATCTTTATTATTTCATAAAACACCATTTTACAATTGAAAACAATTACAGTAACCTCCTAACTGTTAAAAGAAACTGGAGCGACATCTGAGTCCCATGACAATTTACACAACCCTTTTAACTTTTTCCTAATCTCCGTATTAAACGAAAACAACACAATTGCATTAATACTAGTCAAAATCTGGGTCATCCACCGTCCAATAAAGGTTACAATAAAGTGCCACTGCCCTGGAGCTCCAATCCGGGGCAAGTAATTGAATCCCACATTTTCCAACTCCAAAACTCCACAGATTACAAAAGCCTGCATTTTAAAATATTAACCAGCGGGCCTTCGGCAGCCTACGGCTGTCGTCTATCTGTCCAAGTTATCCGTTTCGACCTGTGGCGATCTTTCCGCTCTTCTGCCGACGACCGCCTGCGGTGGCCCCCGGGATTAAGAAATTAATAATCTCTTTACCGTCGGACAGACAAACAAACAAACAGACAGACAAACACCATAGCGCTTTAATAAGAAGGGATTATAGTAAATTTAAATCTAACCTGAGCCAGGAGACGAAATTCTCGCTTCGTGTTTTGATTCTCTGCTCTTTGTGACTGCGTAACTGTGATATTCTTCCTCTTACAGGTGGCCAAATCAAAATGTATGATTGTTATAATAATAACTATCATAAAAATATAAGTGATGAACATGAAAATAGGGAGATATGTTCCTGTAGTGGCGAAGAACTGAAAAATCTATTAGACTCAAAGAAACCGCGATAAAATGGGGCGCGCTTACTGTAATCTGTTGGAAAATGCCAAACTGGCGGGAAACTCACAAAATCATAAATAGGACTCGCTATACTGTCTTTCGGGGCTGTATAGACAAAATGATAGTGAAATTCGGCGGCGTCAAAGGATTTATACGTGCCAATTCCATTCCAGCTCAAGATTACCGCGGCTAGGAAGAGCCACAGGACTCCTATTGTCCTAAAAACTATTTGTTGTACGGTAAAATGTTCAGAAACTTTTTAATATTGCGTACGAAAAGATAGCGATGCAATTTGGGGGTAACAAATACGGTAATACGATTAATGGTCATTAGGAAGCTGAAGAATAGTGTGCCATTGTAGGAGAAGGTCTCAAAAACGCCAAGAGTATAAAGGAACAGAGTCTCGCCATAGAACTGAAAGAGATATTGGCGATTTTTTTGTGGAAAAATGATTCCTATCAAAAAGAATGAAAAGCAAAAAGCTTACGACACCCGGGATTCCCAAGCCGTCTCCGATCCAAGTACTAACCGGGCCCAACGTTGCTTGACTTGCCAGATCGGACGGGATGGCGTACTTTCAACGTGGTATGGCCGTAAGCGAGAAAAGACCAACTGCGCACGTGGAACAAGACCCAGGCTTGGATTCATCCCATTTTTCGCTATTTCCCATCTTCTTGCCCCATAAACTCACATTATATCCGACAAACGTGATCGGAATTGGTATAATGAATTCCAAAACATTGACTATCATATCACAAAGAATTAGCTGGTATGTAATAGCATAGAAGGCATTCTTCGCACAGTATTTCCGATTCTTTTTTTAGGTTTTTTATTTTTAAATAAACAAGGAGAACTAACCTTATAGAGGACAATAATTAATAGAATATTTAAAAATGTGTTAATCAGGGCGAGAAACAGGAAAGAAAAGGCGCCGAAGAGCCGAACCTCGAGTAGAGCAACAGTCTCATTTTGGGAAGTGTTCATGGATAAAAAGCCAGGCGTCAGAATATATTCGTGTGAAGGTCTCACACACGATGTTATGAGCTGGATATTGAATGCACTTTGGATTAATCGAGAATTTGAAACAAACCAGCGCAGAAATGACGAAGAATGACTTCCTATCCTGAGACAGACTGAAATCTCTCCGTTATACCCAGAAGTATAGGGAAAAATATAGAATTTACGATAACTATAAGGCCTTTGGGAACTACAGGACAGCTACATATATATATATATTGGAGGGAGTTTCCTTTCGGCTATAAACATTGCTTTTGTTATTGGCGTCACAGTTTGCTCCATTCCAGGTTCCCCGCCCTTCTCGGTGTTCTTTTCCAATCTTTAGAGAAAATATAGTTAGTTTAAAGACATTTTATTTAATAGAAGAGTAAATTACAGTAATTACATAGTTGTGGGACCGTTATCCTTTCAAAATGGCTCCAATCATCTGTAGGACGCAGAGAAGCCCCTGGCCAAAGGCAGCAGCTATCTCCGTGTCATCTTCATCATCGTGGCAGTGATCACATCCATTTCCTGCAAGTTATCTACTCTTTTTACATACATTATTAAACAAAGAAGTCGCTAAACTGGCGTTTTAAAGGTCTAAATTGGTCTAGATCGCCTCTGGATGGGTGGAATGCCGCTAAACGACTCAGTTTTGATAAATTGGCCGTTAGTTCCCAAAATTAAAGGTCCCTCCACGCAGGAATAACAGTAATCTCAATTACCATGGCAGTAGCAGATTTCACAAGAAGAATAGTGGCTAGTAGGCGATTTCAACGGAGGAGGAGCCTTTGATTCAGTCTTCAGAGGCTTTGAAGAGGAATGAGATGGTTTTGCTCCATTTTTAGGCTTTTTCGAAGCTTTTCTGAATATATTGCTTATTTTAATGGTCTAAATACTTACAGTAGGCCATCTTTTCTCTCTTCAGATCCTTCCAAGAAGTATAAATGATCGGGAAATTCGGAGCTGCTCGTCTTCAGCTTGTCTTTTGTTTGTTTTAAACTATTCAAAATAAGAAAATAAACGATTGAAGTGGCTGATAAATGAGTTATATGCCTTCATACTCCGGGTGGTCTTATAGGGAACGGCGGCCGCGCTGATAACCGTCCCAGATAACAATACCAGCGGGAAGTGAATCATTTCTACGTCAAAATAGGAGGTCTGGTCTTTTGGATGATGGGAAACTGATTTTGGTCTATGAATAATGTGGAGGAGGGCGAATTAAAGATCTCTTGACCATGGACCATGACGTAGGCGTTCGAACAGGCCGAGGGGGCGAAGGGTGCCATTAGTCAGCTAGTTCAGACAAAGACAAGAACAAATTTTATTTGTTACTTTTCTTTTTTCTGTCATGTTATTGTAATAAGAAATCTCAAGAGAAGTGTTTATTATTGCTATCCAAGGAAGATGGCAACCACGATAGGTAGATCTTGGAGCACGGCGGCTTGGGGGGAGGAGGTCTACAAGGTTCTAGAGCAGATATTCGTAACGCATCGTCCAACTAAAAGAAAATATTAATAAGTACTGAAGATTTGTCTATTACATTTGGCATATATTGTGCAGTGCATTGTGTTGCAGATGCCCATTAGTCGTACTTTGTCGGGAAGCTTCAGAGGCTGGTTCCTGAAAAGAAATTTTAGGTATTTCAGGTAGGATTTGAGCAAGGCGATGTTTCGTACCCTTTTTGTCTGAAATTTAAAAACAATTCTGCTAAAAATGAATGGAGATCTCGAAAGTAGTGACTCACCCTAGTCCGGAGCTGCAGACACATATACCGGCAACACATTGCCATGGTGTTCTTCCTCAAATAAATTCATTAGACTGTCTTCTTCATTATTTGGTTACAGAAGAAGAGCAATGGCTTGATCTTTCAAAAGGTGTAGACCAAATCCCATTATTATTCCATACTGCTGGTTGAAAGAAGAGTTTTGAGTGAATATATGTCACTGAAAAGTATTTTTGAGGTTGAGAAGCAAAAAGGAAAAGAAAAAACAGAAAGCAGACGGGATAGCCAGGTGGTAGGGAGAAAAAAACTGGTCGTATGTTCTTCACCATTCCTCCATTGGTCGAGGTTGACTGAGAAATCATCGCGATGGGGATTTTGAACTTGGGGAAGGGTTAGGCTAGTTTCAAGTATTGTAAGGCACTCTTTTGGATCATCAGGAAAGTCTCCAAGGGCTATCCGAAGGGGAAAAGTAGAGGGAAAATCGGAAATCAGAGAGTGTAAGGCCCTCCAGCACTCCAGAAACATCGTTCCGATCTGTTTACAACCGATAGACAGCCTAAACAGTTTTCTTCTTTTTCTCCCCTCGCAAGCTGGTTTGCCCCAGGCGACGGGCGACCTTTTCCCTAGTTGGTCTTCATTACAGCCTTTACAAGGAGATGAAGAACGGCTAAACCTCTACTCCCTGATATTTTTTTCTTATATTCTGTCATCTAACTCCGCTGCAGCATAATTACTTCACCCCGCAGGTGATTGCTTTACTTCCCCGTTCAAAAGATCAGGTAAACTGATGAGGAATCCGGTGACTATAATTTAGTGGAAAAAGTTTTTTTCCTAGTTTTTCTAACCATCCGACTGGGTTACATCTAAGGTGGTAAACAATATCCGGGCCAGTAAGGCGCATTTTCGGGGGGATGCGCGCCAGCTTTGCGCTTTTACGGTGCAATAGCGGGCCCAAATATACGAATTACAGTATGCCAAACATTACAGACCTATTGCACCGAAAATGCGCCTTACTGACCTGAATCTGGTTGACCGCCCAAGTTATCTATCTCCCCTTCCGCTCTCCTCAAACCCCAAAACAGGATTCCAAATCGGGTAGGCCTAACTGAGCCGGTAAATCCGTGCCCGGCCCTGCCTGGCCCACTCTTTTTGCTCCTGTTCCCTGTGTTTTCATCCCCATCAATAGCAGTCAACCTCATTTCCCTAGAGTTCTGCAAGAGCATTTCCAGCTGTTGGTATGAATATAAATGAGGCAGGTGGAATTAATAAGACAAAAAGCCCTCGATCTGACAGGCCGTTTTATCATCATTTGCGGTAATTCTATTCTGCTAAAAAACGGCTGCATTAATATTGCCATTTAGCGGGATTAAAGGCAGGAACTGCCTACCAAGTCAAAAAGCAAAAGATCAGGGAATATAGCCGGGAAAATTGAAAATTACCCGGGGTTTTTGGACAAAAAAGGTCCCAACCTGGCCTATTTTTAATGGAGAAAAGCGCGTTTCGAGGTCAATTAGCATTATTCTCTAATTTTCCAGCTTTTTTCCCAAAAATTAGGGACAAAATCCCTTCCTTTCCCTTCTAAATGGTCTAAAATGGTTTCTAACAGCTCTTTGGCTTATTTTCAAGGTCCAAATGAACCGGGATAATCCGCTTTTGGTTGTTACTAGAGTCTTTTCCGTTCTCTACCCCGCAGAATTGTCCTACCCCAACTTTCGCTTTCACCCGTTCTACTATCAGCGTGTGTTTTTTTCTCAAAAGCGTGACCACGGCAGCTGCCTAGAATTGGACGAGTTCCCCTTTTTGCGTGACCTTCGCCTTTTCGCAGTTCCGTCTCCTAGCATCAGCTGGTTGTCCGGGAAAAGGGGAGAAGGGTTCTACAGGGAAAAAAAGTGAATTACACCCTTGAGAAGACGAAAATTCTCGTTTGACTAGAGACCAACCAGAGTGGAATGAAACGTTGGGAGAGAGAGAAATTTAGCGATCTCTACCGGTTAATTAGGTATATACAGTGGAAAATGAGAGATTAATCCTTATTTTACTGGAGAGCAGAAGATTAATTGGAGTCTTTTTTAGTCAAAAGGAACTAGACATTCCGTGGCAGTCAGGAATCATCCAATTTTATTTTATTAGATCGCGGAAATGGCATTTATTAACTGGAAAAACGGCTGTGGACGTGATCTCCCCCGCTTTGATCCTTTTAAAGAGAATTTACTTCCTTGAAATAGAAGAAAATTGACTTCCTGATTATGAAACCCCGGGGTTGATAGCTTCAATTTGTAAAAAAACACTTTTTGGGTTACGGTAGCCCTAAATTTCTGATGGAAATGGAAGTTTTTGGCAAAATACATTGATATGCATGTTTAGAAAGAGGCCTAACAATTTATAACGTCTAAAATTGGGAAAAAATGAGGAAAGACGCATTTTGGCGCGCGCTACAGTAACCCGGCGCGTCATCAGACAGCCTACCGTCTTTTTGAAATAATTTTTACAGTGTTCCTTAGAAAATTAAGCTGATTTATGATTCCTAGACTTATTCATCAGTCAAGTATACCGATCTTTTAGAACTAGCGAGGTTCCAGGCCGTTATTAGATGACAGCTATTCTCTGAATGCCGATAAGACGACGCAAAAATATATGATTATCTCTTATCATTTATTCAAATATTTAATTATCTCGCCCACATTGGCTAGATAAACCCCTCAAGCGTTCGCGATAGATCATCTCGGCTGCAATGAATAACACTACCGAGAATATCGTTGCTGAAACATATTGTGATATTTTTGTGGAAATGTGGTATGTTAGAGTCTCTATCTATGTTAGCTTCATACTTGCTTGCCCCATACACATTCTTATAATATCTCGTCTCTTTTCGCGTATCTCTAACAAACGGAAGTACCATTTCCTCATAATAATGCAGAGTGTGACCGAAATTTTTAAAATTGTCAGTTCCATAATATACGTTTCGGTGCGTTTCTTTTTCATTTATTTATATCCAAAATATCTTCTAGGCATGCCCGCTTTTCAACATAGTCCTTCCTGATTATTCGACCAATGTAATAGCGCTGCTTCGCTTGGTATTAAGTGTGGTTTTGATGATCTATTGGAAAGCGATCATTCGGCCGTAAGTTTCCAGAGTGGATTGCGAGTGGGAATTTTGAGAGCTGCTATTTTATGATAGGAAAAATTC
Organism: Oscheius dolichura; assembly: GCA_932521035.1. Classification (NCBI taxonomy): domain Eukaryota; kingdom Metazoa; phylum Nematoda; class Chromadorea; order Rhabditida; family Rhabditidae; genus Oscheius; species Oscheius dolichura. The sequence goes on along the minus strand of OW051494.1, from coordinate 630,240 downwards.
AGTTTTACAAAATATTTCAGTCAACTACTACTAGATAGATCATTTTATGTGATAGCCGCCTTTTCACTTATTGTAATGATGGTCCACTTCGGTTTAATAAAACAAGCTGTCGTCAAATCTGTGGTTAATAGACTTTTGCCGGTTTTCCTATATAAATTTAGGAAGAATACTTTCCTACAATAATTGGACTTTCAATTACAGCAGAAATTTTATTAGCACTGATTTGTTTTTTCACATTTTTGCTCGTGATGAGAATGGATGTATCGACATTTAGTGAAGTCACAATAAAGGGTCAGAAAAAACTTGCGACGGCTCTGTTTCTTCAGGTTAGTCATATTTACACTTCTCAGAAGTACAACGGTTCAAAAGGATTTCAAATATCGCGAAGAGATTTCTTTGTTCCAAAAAAAACGCAAAAAGTCACAAGACGCTGTTCGTGCCCGATGATGGTTTATGTCGAACTCGAACAGGTTTCTTGGGAAATATACAAAGTTTCAATTTTATAGTCATTTCCTTCGGAATATTAAAATCTGTGACTTTTCCTTTTGGAGACTTATTTTATTTTCCTTGAAAAAAATGTAAATTTCAGCTGATTTCGGTTTTAGTAACGAATGCTTTGGATATCATCTCTGCATACCTCGATTATTATATATTAACCGCTCCATTTTTAACAGAAGCCATGGAAAGGTTAGCTCAAGAGACCGATATGCTTATAAAACAAAAGATTGCCGACGAAGTTAAGAAACGTTTTCAATCCATTTTCAGTTGGTCTCATGTTATTGTAACGGTATTTGAGTTTTTTGTCGGGGGATAGCCATGTATATTTCAGAGCTATGGAATATGGGAGAAGATAATTCCAATTGTACGCGGAATCCTAATGTGGTGGGCCATTAGGCCTTTATTACAAAGAAAGGAAGTAATCTTCGTCAGCCAATCATCAACAAGTCGGAAGGGCTAAGAAAAATGAGGAATACATATGCACCTATCGTAGACTCAAGAAAAAAGAGGGATATAATGTTTTAGCAGCTGGCTGTAGGGTTGTCGCCGGGCCGGGTCCGCGGGCCTTCTGGGCCGAAATTTTGGCAAAAAATTTTCACCAAAGGGTCCCCCCTTAGCTGTTTTTGTATTGACCGAGTGACCAAAATTTCACCTATTTGAAATTTTTGCCTCGCAGGCACTAAAAGCGGTATGGCGCAGCAGGTATGCAGTCAGGCACCATTTTTCACACCGGGGTTCGATTCCCGGGGAGATATAACTTCTTTTATTTTTGCTTTCTTTCCCCTTTTTTTCTAGCGTTTAGTTATTCTGGATCTGATGTATTATCATTTCAAAATGTTGTTTTAGAATGATAAACAGATACTTGCGCAACAACAATAAAATAAGCCTATAGAATTAAATGTTGAATTGAGAAGGAATATGATGGAACACTGAGTTCCGCATCATTTTAAAGGAACCCTCAGGGACCTAGGCGGGTTACTGTAGCAGAGAAAAATGGAACTGCGAAATTGGGGGTTTCCTAAAAAATGGGAAACACTGTTCGAAAGAGGGTACAAAATTACATTGAACAAGCTAGGTTTCAACCAATTTCTCGTTTTCTGTGAGCTTGCATTTGCCTGATTGAGCGCAGTCGCTTCGGGACCAGTGCGCTGTCGCATACTGGGCCTGTTTTTGGGCACGGCCCGGCCCTACGGCCCAGTGACCTAACGACAACCCTAGCGAACTTACTGACCTTTTTTTCTTCTTGGCCGCCCAAAAATTACCCGTGAGTGCGCCCCACCACTAAAATTTGTTCTCGGTGAGTTAGATCTTGAATATCGTCTTTTTTCATGACAGACTATATACCCATATTTTATCACTTATTGTGAAGTAATGAATAAAGTAATTAATGAAATATGCATGGTGCAATGTAAACCTTTCGATTGCGTTTTAGCTAAACTCTTATCCTTTGGTTGGTCTCACTATGGGCCATTTTCTATGATAACTTCGCTTACTATCAGCCTTGACAAGAATAGGCTGACCTATGGAAGTGGAACCGTCTTTTTTGAGCCGAGAACAGGTTCAAATTTTCCGGCAAACAGTTCCCCCATGGTTTCGGTACAACAAGTAAAGAACTGATAGAAATTTCACTGCAGTGAAACTTGTATATAAGGGAAAGGATGCGACTCAAAAGCACAGCCAGCTGCAGCCTCCTGGAGGTACATTCTTCCCAAACAAATTATAATTTCATTTCAGATATGAAGCTGCTCCCTGTCGTTCTCGCGTTGGCCTGCCTCCTCCTCACCGCGATGGCCGCGGACACCGAGAGCACCGCGGCAGTGAAGGCCGGCATAAAGCCGGCCGGTGGGTGCACTGCCGCTCAGTGCACCCTCACCTGCATCCCCCTCGTATGTACACCTTCCTAACCCGTATATCGACAACTTTCAGTCAGGCCAATGTATCACCGATACGTGTGTCTGCGGGTCGAGGTGAGAAAAGAGGCTCCTCCGAGCCTCTTCCCGACCCGCACACACCCACCACCGTCGCGGCCGTCCGGTCCATGGCTCCCCTCGCCTTGCCATCATAGTTCATCTTCTCTAGATCTAGAAATGCTTTTTCTATAGCGTTTAAAAATAAAATGTTGGTGATTGCTTGGAGATTATCATTATGACTGACAACTTATGAGCCGCGAAATGGCTGCAAGCTATATTGGAATAGTAAAGGGAGGATGAGAACACAAGTAGCAAATGAAATCAGAAAACTGTATAGATTTCTCCGCGCTGTTTAAATACTCCGAGCAAAATATGAATGGAACTGGATGACCCGCTATCTGAGATAACAGTCTGGAGCATTAGAAAGTCAACCTCTTCCTTCGAGGCAGCAACCGTTTGAGATGGACTACACTCCTGGAACCTACAAATAAGACTAAAATGGCCAAATTGTCAACATATAGGCCGAAAGTGGAGAAAATTTATATGTCTGAAGTAATCTAAATGGAAAAAAGTAACGGGAACACACCTCCTGGCACCAGATTCTTCTGATTACCCCGCCTAGAGGAAGAGAAGGCGAACGCCGTACGAAACCAGCCCCGTTTCTCTTTTTCTGCCGTCGGACTGCCCCATCTTGCTCACTTTTCCTCTTCTATCCCGTCTAAATTATCCTTTTAGTTTTTATTGAAAAGAAAATACCAAGCTGTTGTCCTTTTCTCGGTATCATCCCCGGCTGACCTCCGCTCTCTAGCACATAAATGGTGAGAAAAAAAATTGAAGGAAATTGAAGGAAAATCACCGATTTCGCTTGCCTGAAAAGGAAATTCAACCGACACCTAACCCGTTTCTCCTTTTCTGTTTCTTTCTGTCTCTTCTCTAGTTTTCTTTCTCTTTTGCAAAGCGACAGATCGAGTGCTTCTAGCCGTCTAAAAGAGGATTGGCCCTAAAATATCAGTTTTCGACCCTTTTGCTCCATTTCGACCTCCACGACCGCTTCTTTGTTCCTCTATAAGGCTTTCTACCGATCTTTTCTCTTGCCTTCCCCTTCTCTTATTCTCCAAAATGACAAATGTTTTCCAGTGGCAAATTTCCTCTCAAAATTCTGATTCAAACCAGCTGAATCTCATTACGGACTGGATGAAGGCTCTCTCTGAAGCAAGCCGCTACATCCAGGGAATTTATATATGAAGCAGCGGTTGGATGGTCTTTTCCTCTTCACTGTGGCGACCACAGAAGTTATGCTCTCGTACAAGCTTCCATAGCTGTACAATCGAGAGGAGCTTGTACACAAGCAATCTGCGCCCTAACGTGCTTGTCCCAGGTGTGTAAAACTATTTAATACATTCATTATAAATTTTTAAGCTGGCAAACTTGTCTGTGGATCGGGCTAACGGGAGGCTCTCGTTGAGCCTCTTGTACGACCCGCGCAACACACACATCATTGCCCGTGGCTGTCGTCCTGTTATGGCTTCCCATCTCGCCATAGAAGTTCACATAACACTCATTCCTTTATAGCGTTTTAACAAAAATAAACTATTGAAGATTGCTTGGGGATTATCGTTACGGCAGAGCCACAAAATAGCATCCAAGAAATATAAATGGCCGTGAAACTGCTTTCTATCCGCCTGTCCCGCGGACAAATCGACTTCTTCAGGGAAACAAAAAGGTAGTTCCATCCAGTAATAACCACTATTCCGAAAATCGTATCAAAGAGCTTTGACGCCGTTTTAGGCTACTAAAGCTTTTAGCCTGGAAAGGGCGACGGGGTTCCAAATGGCTTTCAGGAATTGCCGACAGAAACTGAGGAATTTGATCAAGTGAAAATTATTAAACAATTCATTTCGTCAACAAGAGGAAGATGGCTTATTTCGGCAGATTCTCCTCGTTAACCCAGCCCAGAGGAAGAGAAGGTAAAGGCCGTACGAAAGCCGACCCGTTCCTCTTTTTCTGCCGTTTGTCAGCCCCATCTTTCCCAGTTCTCCTCTTCTATTCCGCCTATACTATCCTTTTAGTCTATACTGAAGAGAAATTACCAAGCTGCTGTCCTTTTCTCGGTATATTTCCCGGCTGACTTTATACTTATCCACTTACTTCTCTCATCTTTACTTTTACTGTTCTCAAAAGCTCAAAAATCCTTTTCAGTGGCATATTTCTACTTGAATTTCTTCTTGAAACCAGCTGAGGAACAATATGGACTACATCTGGAGCCTCGAGAATCTGTTCTTCTTCTACAACCCAAAAATGAAGACTATTTTGAATGTCGGGATGCCTCTACATAGTTTCATCACGTCTCTATCTTTTCTATGGTCATTTTTTTCAAGTAGCCATCTATCGAAAATGCTATTGAATCTTTGTTTTTTCAGCTAGGAAAATGCGTAACAGGACTATGCATCGGCAGTTCCTGATTGGAAGGTGAGTAAAGAATTTTAAACACATTTTGGATCAAAATTGTCTGCCCCTCGCCTAAATCGCTGGATTGAGAGATTATCCCCTTTTCCACTCTCTAACACATAAACTATGAGAAGAAAGTCCTCGATAATTAAAAAGAAAACGCGCTGCCTATTGCCATTTTCCCCCCTGAAAAGGAGAAATCCAATCAACTGGCGAGGGGTCGGTCTTATCTTGGCGTGAAAATGGAAAAAAGACGGAGAGTATTGTCATTCGATAAAATACAAGCTCGCCTTCCATATTTGGTATTTTTCAACTCCAGAAAGTCTCTTCCAGAACCATGAAATGAGTAGAAACCCTTATAAAATCCCTTCGGATAACAACCAGAAGATCCTCGAGTAGTTTGCTAGTTGGCTCCCGGAACCCTCCTTTTTCTGCACCAGGATCTTGCCATAGATCATCTAGGGTGCAGAACTAGCAAAGCAGTTCTGGAGAATTTACTGTCTGCTGCTTTTCCCGGCCTTTTCCTTTTCCCTGGGAGTGTTAGGGCAAAGGAAAGACGAGCTACGTGACACAGCCCTGCAATAACTCCCTTATCAGGGTTATCACGACTCTGCACAGATCACACTCCTTTGGAAAAAAGCGTCTTGGCAACATTTTGGCGGTTTAGACCCGAATGTTGACTTTGGTGACAATAGAGATAAGAGGGATGGGGGAAAATTGAAGCCCAGAAGATTTAGGGAATACCCAGGAGCAATTTAAATATACTGTAGCTTGAAATACAGGTGAAACACCCTAATTTTACTTTTGGAGCTGAAAAATCTGTCTCAAATCTGAAATTGAAATTCCAAACCTTCTGAAGAAAAAAAATCTCTAATTTTATCTTGTAGCAATGGGGTTGGCCTGCGTTGTTCATGGCTCGATGAAAACTGATAAAAATGTTGGCTTTTCTCGGTTATCTCTGGTGGAACGACCGTTTTTTCTGTTTGTGGAGCGACCGATCACCCTAGAAAACCAGCATTTAAAAGCCGGGGAAGCGGACGATATCTATCGTCTGCTGTCTTTTGGGCACGGCCCCCACTTTCCCTTTGGCGCGAAGCGCCGGGCTTGATTTGGGTTTACTCAGACCACATGCCAAGCCCTTTTTTGATTTTGATGGTGTAACTTTTTACTATTTAATGTTAAGAATGAAACTGTTTGTGCTTCTCCTGCTGATATTTGTGGCCGTCGCTGCCAGCCCCATCCTCACCGCGATGGCCGCGGACACCGAGAGCACCGCGGCAGTGAAGGCCGGCATAAAGCTGCGCGGAGCGTGCACCTCCGCTCAGTGCACCCTCACCTGCCTCCCCCTCGTATGTACACCTTCCTAACCCGTATATCGACAACTTTCAGCCGGGCCACTGCATCTCCGATTCCTGTATTTGCGGGTTCGCGTGAGGGGAGGCTCTGCCTGAGCCTCTGCCGGCCCGCGGCACACGCACGGCAGGATCTTAGCGGCCCACTCAGCTCTACAGTATATTAGCAGCCTTCAATTTTTTATTTTAAAATAAACCTACTTTCCATGTTTTTTGTAATGCTTGGAAAATGTCAAACAACGATGTATATGAAGAAAGAAACAGCAAACAACATATAAGAAGATTGTAGAGTTTTTAAAGCTCAAAGAAATTATTATTGAAACTGAACGGCCGGCGATATATGTAACGACATTCACATGGACGGGCTGGAAAATAAACCTCTTCCTTCAAGGTAGAAACCCGTTTAAGGCACACTTTATCCATCGAGCCTTCCATTTATCACTGGCTAAAGTGAAGTAGAAATTGCCAAAAGAAAATCGGAGAATGGGCAAAATTGCTCTAAAGATATTTCTGAAGTCGTGTTTTCAATGTTAACATCCGGTCAGATTCCATTCGTTAAAGGGTCTCGCACAGATCCCTTCGTACACAAAACTGTGTACGATGAGATTTACTGCTATTTGTTAAAAATCATTTTCGTTCGTTTTTTCCACTATTCCCTGCATTTCTTTATATCAAAATGATCAGCAGAAGCTAGCGAATCTTATGCAACAAAGAATAAAATAAGAAAATACAAAATTACGAGTTTTCAAATTGCCAGAAAAGGCGCCAAAGACAAATTCTACAGTAATTCGTGCTCAACCAAACTAGTGCGAGACTGTCCCTTTAAGTTAAAGGCTTTAACCCAGCCCAGAGGGAGAGAAGGTAAAGACCGTACGAAAGCCGACCCGTTCCTCTTTTTCTGCCGTTTGTCAGTCCCATCTTTCCCAGTTTTCCTCTTCTATTAGGTTGTAACATAAGTCTTGTCCCTGGGTTTCCCACAAATCCCCGTGCTCCAATTCTTTTTCCCTTATATTCTACTCCTCGTTTTATGGTTATCCACCAATTTTCAGTTCATTTGCATGTCACCGTGAATTTTGACAACCGAAAAAAGGAGCCAAACCTTGGGTGACAAAGCCAATATCGCTTCCAAAAACTCTGATTTTGGTGTCAATCGACTGCTCTCGATTACGCGAGTCTAACGGTCTCAAATTTAGCTCGAAAAGGCATTGTTCTGAGGAGTTGAAAATGGGCACTGGTCGCTCACTATCCCTGCAGTGGGGTGATCGCCAAAATTGAGGTTCCACTTCCAGCTCAGTTGGCCTGTCTGTAATACACACCCCTACAATAACTCCCTTATCAGGGTTATCACGACTCTGCACAGATCACATTCCTTTGGAAAAAAGCGTCTTGGCAAAAAAACCATCTCTGATGTGTGTAATAGTAATATTTTCGTACGTATCCCGCTGAGAGAAACCGATGGGTTTCAAAAACAACATTTTTGGACGTATTTTGAAATTTTTGGTATTTTTGAACCCCCTTTCTGCGATCCGCGACGGGACATCATTTCCAATAAGCCTTTCAAAGAATTAGAGAAATCCGACCACGACCAGCCGAGAACCGAGTAGGTGTACAATTAACGGGGGACATCGGCCACTTTTCAAAAATACAAATATTTTTCATTTTTCGGTTTGTGCACTAAAACTATCGTACTGGGTGTCATTCGATGTAGAATCAGATGCTGAACACGATACAAAAAGAAAAAATCAGAAAAGTTGGCGCGGTGACGCGCTACGCGCGATTACAGTTTGAGAAAAAAATCGTAAGAACGGAGAGAAACCTAACCACCGTGCAGCGCTTCGCGCTGCGCGCGATAAATGGATAGAAAAGAGCAAAAAGGATTTGACGAGGGGTGGATCCGAACCCCCGACCTTTCGAACCGCATTGTAGAAACCCACTGCGCCATTTGGCCACTTTTTTTCAAACGGGAATTTTTCGAAATTTTTCTATTGAACCTAGGCTCGTTTTGGTGTCTATCGATGGAGAACGAGACGGAGAATTTTTTTCTAGAAGACACCCAAGGCTGAAAACGCAGCGCTGAAGAGAAATCTTCGAAATTCACTTTTTCGAGAAGTTTGTTCTGCATTTTTAAAATTATTCCACCAATGGGCCAAAAAAATAGCCCTGAGTTTTTTTCAGACCACCAACTATCTTCACCAAAAGAGAGTTTCGAAAATAATCAACGGAGAGCGGAGAAAAAGGCTCGGCGACATTACTTTTGACACAACCTAGTATCCATTAGAAAGATAATTCAAGAAACGCAAAAGATCAAAAAATCCAGCTTTTCTTTTTAGAAATAGGCGCTAGGCTTCTTTCCCCCTCAATTGGTTTAGAACGGTGACCGAACTGATAAACAAGCCAGATAACGAGACCAGAGGGAGTGAATCATTTCTACTTCAAAAAAAAAGGATATGGCCTTTCGGTTGATGTAAGACTGATTTTGATCTATGAATTAAGAGACCATGACGTAGACATTCGCATTCGAACAGACTGAGGAGGCGAGAAGCGCCATTACTCATCCATTCCAAAGAAAAATATGTCTAACTTCGAGGCAAATTCTAATTCCCATCCATTAGACTTTTTACCATTTCAACTGGATAATGCCGTGACAAATAACAGGAGATTAATGATCTCGCCGTCCTTTTCCCCTGAACCGGAACTTGTTAGTTCCCCCGCAACTGGTAAACGTTCACAGGCTCGGTTCCGGCTGTCCACTTCACCCAAAGTTCATAATCAACTAGCCCAGTCATGAATAATACTACCGCAACCGAAGAAATCGATTCTTATTCCAGCTTATGTGATAATTTTGCAGCTATGTGGTACATTAACACCGGTACTTATCTTAGCTTTCTATTTGGCCTTCCCCTTCATATTCTTATTATTTCCCGGCTTTATTTAAGTGTTTCAAAGTTGCGAAAATATCATCTTCTTATAATACTTCAGAGTATTAATGAAATTGTTAAAGTCTCCTTCTCCGTAATATACATTACAGTAAGTTTTCCTGCATTTTAATGGAGCCAATAATCCTTTAAGTCGTGTGCTGTTTTTAAAGTGTTTTTAATTGATTATGCGAGCAATGTAACAGATGTGGTACGGCTGATTCTTACCGTGGTTTTGATGATCTATTGGAAGAAGGTTATCCGACCGTAAGTGGCTAGAAATCGGGGACAAATAGTCCGTTTCCAATGCAAAGAGAAAGTCGTTTCGGGACCTTTTATTGAAAAACGACCATGATTTCCTAATTTTGGAGAATAAAACGAGCATTTGACCGTAAAATGGTGTAAAGGTCCCGAAGCGCGGGATCCTTGCTCCGGGAACGAACAATAGGAACAAGTTTACCCTGCCCGATTTATTCTATACATTCTCTACTATTACATTATCTTTCTAACGTATTTCAGGCAACCGCTGCTTGATATATCTCTGTTTGTCTTGGCCTTTATTTCACTGTGCTCAATTATTGTTGAAGCCGAACTTGTTAAGCAAGCTATCCCCGAATCTCCGGTAAATCTGTTTAATTATGATATTGTAGTCATTATCCAAAAACTAGGGTTACTGTACTTCCCTTCTTCGGGACCTTTTGGGCAGATTCATGTTTACCAACTAAATGAAATAAAACATGGACAATTTGATCCGTTTCCTGCCAAATGATCCCGAAAAAAGTACAGTAACCTATTTTTCGTGAAGACTACCTACTTCATTTACAAAGGAGATATTAGTGATCCGTCTTCGATGATCCGATCCCCTGCACCCGTAAAGTCTCGGCAGTACAAAGGTATAAAGGCGTCACAGTTTTGTAACAGTTTTGAATAAAGGTGACCCTGCTGTCGAGGCTTTACGGGTGCAGGGGAGCGGACTATCGTCGGGGCCAGCTGAAATATTACGGCTCACGGAGAACGACCGCTCCCGCTCTTCCATTTTACAGTAACCCTGAGCCATCAAGCTAAAAAAATAAAAGCCAAAGTCTTCAGGACCCCTAATATTTCCCGTTCCTTCAAAAATATACTGTATTATCCAAAAATTCAGAATCTATTCATTCTGACCATAATTGTCTCTTCAATTGTCGCTGAAATCTTACTGGCTGTTATTTGCATCCTCACATTCGTCCTAGTAATGAAATTGGATGTTTCGACATTTAGTGAGGTGACAATAAAGGGACAGAAGAGGCTGGCAACGGTTCTTTTCCTCCAGGTTTGTACAATTTCGACCGTAACAACCCATTTTCATAACAATTTTGGTTTGTTTGCTTTTAAAATCACAGATTTCAGCTCCTCTTTGTTTTGATAATGAATGCCTTGGATGTTTTCTCCTCCTCCGTGGATTACTACCTATTGAGCGCTCCGTTTCTCACAGAAGCCCTTGAAAAAATAGCTAAGGAAACAGATATGGCCGTGAAGAATCAAATAGCCCAGGAAGTGAAAGCCCGCTATCAAAGCATTCTCGCCGCTTCTTCCCTCGTTATGACGGTATTGTTCTTTTCCAAAAAATAGGATTATCGTAATGCATCGCAAAATATTCCGCGCGTGACCTTTTGAGCAAAAGTAGCCGGGATTTTCGATTTCCCTCAATGTTTCTTCGCCATTTGGGCAAAAAGTCCCGAAGAGAGTACTGTAACCTTTTTTTTAATGGAACTGTCAGGGACCTAAAACAACTTGGGCTTAAAATATTCGCATTTTTCTCCTGATCACGATGGTATATTTATTTTTGCATATAGACGCTTGTATCACGAGAAAAATACACATTAATGATCAAAATCTGGTCGAAAAAACAAAAAGTGATCATGATCGTTGCAGTGCCTTTATGGGGTCCCGTAACGATGATGATCACAGAAATGGAACGCATTTATGACTTTGGGATAGAAATGTAATTTTCTCGTGATTCCAACGTCCATATGCAAAAATAAACATATCACGGTGATCAGGAGAAAACGGCGAATTTTTGAAACCTATAGTGAATTAGTTTGCTAGCTGTTTTGGTTGAGAAAATGCTACATGAGTTGTAAAATATGCACAAAGACCCCGAAATGAAAAGTTGGATAGAGAATAAGCCCCATATGTAGTCAGTCGCTTGGGACTCGATTGCTCAGGGTCAAATGGTCACTTCTACTTGGTCCCTGACAGTTCCTTTAAACAAAGACTATCTATTTATGGCTACTGTATATCAAATTTAGAGCACAGCATGGCTGGAGAAGGCCGTTCCAATCGTACGGGGACTCCTAATGTACTGGGTCATTAAACCACTGTTAAAGAAGAAAGAAGTCGTCTTCGTTAGCCGATCCACAATGGGAAGTCAGAGCACTTCAGGAAAATAAGAAATTGATACGAAAGTATGAAATAAAATGAATGTTCTCATGGATAATAATGATAGTAAGCTAATTTTAGAGAACAACTTGGTGACTTGTTAGTTTTTTAGGGGGTTTTTCTCCATTTTTAAGCTTTCTTGGAGGCTTACTAAAGATTTTACTACTTTTAAAGGTCTAAACACGTACGCTAGGCCATCTTCTCCCTTTCCAGTTCCTTCCAAGAAGGATCGCCGGTCCTGAGTCCAAGAAACGTAAATGGGCGGGAAATTCGGAGCAGCTCTTCTTCAGATTGCCTTTGGTTTGTTTTAAACGGGTTAAAAAAGGAAACAGGGGCTGGAAAATGGGTGATATACGTCCTTCCCCAGGTGGTCTTATAAGGAACGGCGGCTGATAACCGGGCCCAGATAACAAGACCAGCGGGAAGTGAATCATTTCTACGTCAAAATAGGCTCTTTTGGGTGATGGGAAACTGCTTTTGGTCTATGAATAAAGGGGGAATGAACAGAATGGAGATCTGTTGACCGTGTGACGTAGCCGTTTTTCGGCGGCTGATAACCGGCCTAGGGGGAAGAGCGCCGAGTCGATCCCTTCCAATGGGGGACAGAAGTAGAAATACTAGTCAAGCACTAATCTTATTTGGAACTGATAAAGAAGTTGGTTTTCCAAACCCCGTCGAGCTGATAAAAATCATCGGAACTATAGCAGAAGAAGGGGCCAGCCTCTGACGACACCTGGACCCACTAGTTCAGAATTTTGCTCCTGGAATACGATGAAGAAGAGAAAAAAGGGCAAAAATCGGCTCCATACTTCTATAAGTAATCCAGAACCAAATGATAGACAGGAAAAGAAGAGTATTGGATGAAATCTGGCCAAAATTGCCTAAACTTACTTCTCCGAAGCAGAATTTTTTAGTTTCATACTAGAATAATCATTTTATCCAATATAACAACAGTTTTGGAAACCTTCCTTTCTTTTTCTTTTTTTGATGGATAGCGTATAAAAGACAGCCGCTTGTATGGATATTTTATTTTGATATTTTATTCTGACACCAGCATTTCCTTGAAGTCTACCTCCTTTATCCAGTCCTCCTCTCCTTTTGGGGGCCTTTCTTCGGCCCGCTATCCGTTATCCGCCCATCCCTCGTAGAAATTCAAGGTAATCCTTGAAGGGATGACTCTTTTGGACATTCTAAGAGTTTCCCCCGTAGTTTCTTTTCATTCCTATCAGTGTCCCTTTAAAGGTCTGCCTCCGCTGTGAGACCAGCCTTCTTCCAACTTGGTCTCGCAACGGAGATGCGCTGCGAAATTTTAACTTGTGACATATCCGTTGGAAACGGACTATAGCCGAAAAACTGAAATCCCGGTTTCAAAGTATTCTTGATGTTTCTGATCTGCTTGAGATGGTTAGTCATAAGTATTCTGGTATGGTTCTCAATGTACCAGGGGGGCCTCTCCATGTCGGCATTTATTCTTGATTGTAAACCTGGCACGTAATTGTTGGAAGCTTCGTTTAAAATCAGTGGTGGCTTTCGAGATTACCGAATTTTAAAAGCAATTTGTAAATCAAACAATTTCCCATCGTACAAGGATACAGCGCGATATTTTCCTATAACAAATATAAAGATCTAAAAGTTTCAGATTACGACATTGCTGGAGAAAATGATTCCAACCATACGCGGAATCCTAATCTATTTGGCTGTAAGACCGCTACTAAAGAAGAAAGAATCCGTTAACCCATAAGCAACGTAGATATGCATTGACCCAAAAAACGATAAATAGATCGACCCCCAGATATCAAATAAATTGTTGACATAGTACACCTCTCTAAAGACCCATCCCCCTCACAACTGCCCTCCATAACATCCTCCTCTATCATTACTGATAACTTCCGTCTGGATGTTATATCCATTTCCCATGCCAAGTACACACAGAACCGCCTAAGTAACACCCCACGTTGTCATTTATTCTTTGCAAATTTAATGAACGTCGACTTGGAAAGGTGGCGTGGGGCCAAAGCACAACTTCAGGTTTAATTCCATCGTTGGAGGTCAACTTTTGCCATTTTGCATTGCTCTTTGAGATTTTTATGCCTATTTTAATGTTATATTTATAGTTTTATTATTTTTGTCAAATGGAAGAGAAGAAACCCCCTCCGGATACGGTAGTCCGCCTCTTGGGCGCTTCTTCCTTTATTTTCTTCTCTACTTCCGGGATAATTTTGAATCTGCTACTAATGGCGGTCCTCTACAAGGTTACGGTACTTTTAACAGGGGAATAATTAATTCTAGGGGAGGAAATCCTTTAATCACAATGCATTCTTCGTTATCAGCTGGCAGCTGATCATTTGTGACGTGTGGACTCATCTTATTGAATTTATTGTTCCTATTCCTCTTACTTTGATGGGTTACGATGTAAGTTTATGTCGTTTTTAATCTGTTAAGCTAAAAATTTAAAAGAAACAGCATGGAATTCGATTAAGCGGGGCAGAATAAGATTAGCGCGCGTTTGTTCTATCCGGTGAACAGGAAATCCTAGAAACGCAGCGATTTTACCTGGGAAAAAATTATAAAAGATGTTTAAATCGTATATATGGTCCTGTAAGGTCCTACAGCGAATATTTTTCCCAAAAAAAATTAACTAAAAGGTAAATTTAGATCTACAACGGCTCGCTGATTGGGTTTGTCCCTTGCCAGATGGAAACCTTCGCCTATATTGGAACTCTACTGTTCAGTTTTCTTATGACCCTCAATAGGATTACTGTTTTTATCTTACCAAAGCTGAATAACTTCCTATTTAGAAGATATCTCCTCGTGTAAGTTTTTAGCCCATATGAGACGGCCAGTTTTAGAGCGGGAAACCAGGCCCGGGCCAGTAAGCACAGCTCGCCGAACCCGGCAGTTTAAAGGTCGGGGCGCTCCAACATTAAATTTGATTTTATACATTTTCATGCGTTTTTGATGCTTTCTCTAGTCTTATCGACCCCAAATTGCTATATAACAAAAGAGAAAAACACAAAATACGGAAGAATTGAAGAGAAATGCAGCCGTCATGAATTTTGTTCAGCAAAACCACATTTGGGGTTCAAAAATAGTTTTTTGAATACTTTTTCATATTTCTTGGTGTCGGCCGGGGGGAAATGCGCTTTGCTGGCCCTGACCTGGTGTGCCGCCCTAGTCAGTTTACAGACCAATTGCTCTAATATGGTTGGTCGACGCCGCTTTTGTTATTGTATGGAATAATTTCGGCTGTTATAAAGTTTTTGGGGTGCAGGGATATCACTACAATCATCTCTGTCCGGAGGAAATGAAAATAGGCTTTATTATGCATTTGGTGGGTCATTTTTTTGGGGCGAAATCTTTTTTATTCAATTGGGTGCCGTCCACGGCCTTCTATCTAAATTTTAATCTCAAAAATCAATAGAGAACGTTTATATATTATTTCATGCATAATTTTAATGTATAAAAATAGAAAAAATGATATGAAAAACTAGAAAAATGGGGTAAAACGACTGGAAACCCTGCTAAAACGGCCTACTTCCCAATTTTCAGATATTTATCAACGCCAGTACGTATCTTCCCGTTCTTATGCTTATAATCTACGTGATTATGATCTGTTTTATTAAATTACAATTAAATTACACGTATAACAATGGAAAAATAGTCAGGAGACAAGCTACCGTAATCCCCGTTGGTGGGCAATCTCACGCCAA
This sequence comes from Oscheius dolichura, assembly GCA_932521035.1. Lineage (NCBI taxonomy): Eukaryota > Metazoa > Nematoda > Chromadorea > Rhabditida > Rhabditidae > Oscheius > Oscheius dolichura. Next base: position 614,989 of record OW051494.1, on the reverse strand, counting down.
AATGGAATTCCAACTTCTCGCCCAGGTTTTTTTCCATTTTTCCCAATAACGGCTTGAATTTTTAGGGCTTTGTAATTTGTGGAATGCTAGAAATAGAAAATCTTGTTTTCAACTTCCTACCATTGATTACAGTATCCGGACAGTGGATCTACGCTTTGGATTTTGTTGGCAGTTGTGTTAGCTTGATATTATGTTGCAGCCATCCGATTGTATTGTTTATTTTTAATAGTGACATACGGAAGAGGCTGAGGATGATTTTAAGCCTACCAACTAGTATAAAATCTGTACCAAATAGCCTTATCTAACAATAAATATGCAGTATTCTTTCTCTCTTTCAGATTATGAAGTCTAAATTGAAATTTCTAGCTTTTAGGTGGATTTTTTTGTAAATACTGAAGATAAAAAGGTTTATCCCGCTTTTTTTTTGATGTTTGAAATTTTTTTTCCCGGGGTTTTGGGTAAAAAATCGGAGAAAACCGAAAATTAACGCGAAAACAGTAATTTCGACTGGAAACAGGTTTACTTCCATTTTTTTTCCATTTTAATCCAATCCTTCGGTCACAATTTCTCTCTGCTGCTTATTTAAAGGTTGGTTCATTAAATTTCTGCCGTTTGAATGGTACTGGCGCGCTAAAACTGCTACCTTACTGTAATAGCCCGCGCTCACGGCTTGGATCGTGCGTTACAGTGGCCGTGTACAAGAAACTGCCCCTAGGGCAGGCTCTGCCCTGCCGGGGCAAGGCTTGTAAATATCGTACAGATGCGTGGAATTCATGCAAAAATAGGGTTTTGTTTTCCACAGGACCTTTTGACAGTTTTGCCGCCAAACATTCCTGATTTTCAATTTTGAGAGGAAGCGTGCCAGCTTGCGCTTTTCGGCAATCGGTCTATAATCTTTGGCATACTGTAATTGGTACATTGGAGCTATTGCACTGAAAAAGCGCAAAGCTGGCACGCTTCCCCCGAAAATGCGCCATGCTGGCCCGGACCTGGTGTACTACTATCGCTTTATGTTATTTTAGTGATAAAATGAGTTCGTCGGCGACGGCCTACCGGGAGATCGTCAGACTCATCGACGACGTCCTCCTCGGTCCGGATTTGCGGACGGAGGAGCGGACGGATCTCGCGTCTCCGACAGTCCCCTCGGGTCAGTCCGTCTCCCCGCTACCGGAGGAGAAGAGCCCCCGCCTCGTGACCAACCGCCCCGTCCGGATAGTTGCTGTGGATGAGCCGCGTCTCCTGCCAAATGGGCAGGTCTTCGACCCGCTGTTGAGTGACTCAGAAAGTCAGCCGAGGATCATGGCGGCCGTCAACCCGGACCTGATCACTATCAACGGCGAATGGAGCTCGCCGGACTTCCTTCACCGGTTGGAGATCTGTGCCGAGATTTCAAACAGAACCCGGCGCGGGCGACTCTTCCTCAATGGGCGGCAATTGGATATTTAAAAAATTGGAGCAAGGAAAACGCAGTAAAACATCCAGTCAGCAAATAAAAACTGTTCATCACCTGTTATTTTTTCTCTTACTCTTTATTGTATATATTTTTTTCTTATATGGCCCGCGCATCTGTTACGTAACAGTCCAATCTAAGTTCCCAGCGCGCAATCGCTATATCTCTATTATCTATGGACCATTTTCAGAGATTTAGAAATCCCCGTGGAGCTAAAATCGAGGGCTATGATTCCCAAAGAAAAAGAAAATCGTTTCAGGACCTTTTTGCCATTTTTGACATCAAAGGTCCCGAAACGCGTTCTTGTCATTAGAAATGGGTATCTCCTTTTTTATTCAATAAGAAACAACGGCGCTAATGGTTGGGAAATTACGGATCCGTGTGTTGGTTCCAAAAATGTTCTCCAGCCGGCTCTGGATATCCTTGTTGAAGGAGAACAATATTATGGGATGCATGCAGCAGAGCAACAAACTGAGACAAGTTCCAGAAAAATCGACGAGGTAGATCCATTGGCCGGAGACTTTTATCGCCGGAAGGTAGATGAATACGAGATTTTCGATCTCTAATATTCCACAGATGAGAAAACCCTGGAAATTTTAGGTAGGATCATATTTCATAGAATTTCTGATGCCACAGTTAGAGAGTATAACAGCCACAGTTAGACAGCCAGAAGCGGTTACCTGAGCCAAAAGTTGAAATTCCCGTTTCAAATTCATTTTTCCGTTGTCACTTGCTCCAATCGATTTTCTTCTCAAACTCCAGTTATAAACCTCATAATCTAGCTTAATTTTAATGTAAATAATAAGAATAATATAGATGATAAACATAAAAATAGGTAGATACGTGCTGGAAAGGCTAAACCACTGAAAGGGGAGCCATATTATTGGAAGAAGAGGAAAATGGGGTCTTACCTCTTGTAATTTTAACTGAAATGGACTCGTATAGAGGCAAATATGCTGGTAGTGGTAAGCAGAATGGTCGAAGAGTTTTATACAGCCGATAGAAGTCCAAATAATGAGGAAGAGAGCGTCAAGACTCCAAACGAATAGAATTGTACTGTAAACGGGCATTTCTGGGCAAAATACAGTTACTGAAAATTTATTGCTTGCCAGAGATTGTTGAGCACCGTTTTTTGACCCAGAAAAGTGTTCCTCTCCTTGAATTGTAAAGGTTTTTGAAGCTCACATCGACCTATTTTTGGAAGAGAAAAGTTAACAAGGGAACTTTTTCAGTAAGCGATGCGTTCTGGGCAAACAAAGTACTCCATTCGATAGAGAATGAAAAGTTGTATAAGACGCGGGAGTGCCTAACGCGCCCTGGTAAGTTCCCTTGTAAGCCTAAATCACGTTTATTCCATTAAAAAAGTCCGCTTCTCAAAGTTCCACTATGGTGTTCTTGTAGAGAATTTTCTGCTGATTCTGGCAACATCAATATCTTCTCAAAAAAAAGTGAAGATTACGGCCCTCAGCGACGATTTGAAGGCGGGTGGTCGCGCTCCTTTGAACAGCCATAATAACGCGGCACATTTGGGACAAAAGATCCGTTTTTCAAAAAAGTGTTAAAGCTATCTTGTTCAGAATTTTCTGCTCTTTCTGGCGATCTCAATATCTTCCAGAAATTCTATTCTGTTGAAGAGTTATTGCCCTGAGAAGGTGTCAGTTTGAACCAAACGTTTGTCTCTGTCTTGGCACCTTTGTCCTCTTCGTTCCAGGACCCAAAAACTCACAATGTTATACACCGCTTGAATAGGATGGTGTGTGTCTTCGGGAACATAAAAACGGTGACTCTATTAATAGTCATCAACGTGCTGAAAAGGAGTGTTCCCACATAGGCAAACGTTTCCCCACTGCCGGGAATCAAATGCATCAGCGACTGGCCATAGATCTAAATATTATTAGCCTTTTCTCGGAAAGGAATGACTCACATCGAAACCGGCCAGGGTAATTGGAATAGGCACCAGGAACGCGATCAGATGGGCCAACACATCGGATATTAGCAATTGCCAGGTGATGATGAAGAACGCATTCTGCCGAAAGGATTTACGACCCTGAAATGGAGAGTTCTGGATCAGATTTTAGGATTTTGTATGCCATAAGCCGGTAACTTTATCAAAACTACCAAAAGTTAGCCAAAAAAATGGAAAATGAGCCGGGGAAAGGCGGCATTTCACAATTGGAGGTTCCAAACCGGACTAACCGGCTCACCGCACGCCCTTGGCCCCCTACAACCTTCTCAGGGCAAGATTTCCTGAATAATTACATTCTACAGATTAAACTACATAGTATTTATCGGGCAAATTGAAGTTTTAGTCGTATTCCGGCCAAAAAAATTGGATTAAAATAAGTCTAAATACGGCTCAAATGGCTCGGCACTCGATAGTCCGATCCCCTGCACCCGTAAAGTCTCGGTAGGAGGATCATATTCATTCAAAACTGTTACGCCTTTATTCCTTTGCCTTGCCGAGACTTTACGGGTGCAGGGGAGAAGACTACCGTAGGTCGAGACGCTAAAATCATCACGCCATCGAGCCCACTCGTATTTTCTCAGTGCCTGGGATGAAATACAGTAAGAAATGTTGCTGGGAGCCTTTGTAGAGTGGCTAGAAGACTGTATATCACGCTTCCAAGATTCACCAGAAGGTTTGGGATGAGACTATGGGTTATCGGCCGCGATAGATTGGGGATATTACAGACTTGACCGAGAAAGGGCCGTGGCTATGCAGAAATATCTTTGAATAGGCCACAGAAACTCTTCCTGGGCAGTATATTCAATCTTACCTTATAGAGAACCATAGCCAACAGCATGTTCAATACAATTCCACTTCCAGAGACGAGAATAAATGAAATTGCTCCGAATATTCGAACAACTGGTAGAGCAGAGACTACCATAGTGTTATTATCCATTTATATTAATCTGAGGAGTCAAGAAAATTTAAAAATTCATGGATTTGAACGAATGGGAGTCTGATCTCGTGAGAAAACGCAAGTTAGCTTGAGGTATAGTGGGAAAACGCCAAGTTTCTAATTAGGGCGGCTAGAAGATCTGTTATTGTTCATTTGTCCACATTTTTACTATAAAATGAATATATTTTTACGCTTCTATGATTATTTCCTTTAGAAGGAAGGGATTAGTGGAAAGAGCGAAGGGAAACGAACAGATAATTGAAAATATGGAGTGCAACAGTGAGGATATTTTTTGACGCAGGCAGAAGCAAAAGGATGATGATAACGGATGGAGATAATCATTGAAAGAGACGGAAGGCAGGAAATCGTCATCTGCTTTTTGGGCAGTGGATATATTTGATTAATTTTGTCGACAATTGGACAAGCCTCCTGTTGTGCTGTCAGTCAGGATATTCGCTATCTCATGACTAAAATCTTTTATTAAATCTAAAAGATTAAAATCTGTATAACAAAACAATAAAAATAACAACGATAACAACTAACGTTCAACAACAACGTAAATCTAATCTTGAACAGGGAAATGTGCTCGGCGGAATTTCGTTTGTCTGTTTAGGCGAAGGGAACCATACAGATCTGGATCTACGCCGTTTAAAATTTCTCCTGCTCCGGCCATATACATTGTAGGAGCTCCATTCTATAAAAAATGATCAGTACAAAATGAAATAAACTACTTACAGCAGTTTTACACATAACAGGTGGTACAAACAGTCTATTTCCTCTTGCTATGATAGTTACTTTAGCCATTTCTTCTACAGATATAGGAGAAATAATTGAAACGCACTTCTTATTTAGATCAACTGAATTTATCACTCCTGAAATGTTAGCCAATTTTTTGAAAATAAATTTTAAAAATACCAAAGCCATAACATCGTAAAAGAGGTGATGCCATATCAATAGAAAATATTTTGGGCAAATATTTACGGTTTAATAGGCGACGAACATTCTGCAAAAAATTATAATATTAAAATTAACGAAGTAAATTTACCACTGGCTCATCTGACGAACATAAAGCGACTAGTTGCACATTTAGGGAAGCCAAAAAGTAATGGTCATCTACGGTTGCTAAATCTTCAGGAATTCCAAAGGTTGCATCTCTAAATTAGTTCTTTATTTCGTTTAATAAGTAACAAACTGGAAGTCAATTCTAAATTTCCTTCCCTGTTGCAATGTAGCAAATAACGGTTTCGTTAGCTGCTTGGAAAAATAACCAATTGTTGCAAGCTCTCTTAGAAGTGGAGGTTTAATAGATTGTGCTCGCAATCTGAAAATATAGTAGTAAATAAATAAAGTTGGGCGAACTTGGAGAATGTTTGTACTTTACCATTCAACGGGAAATCTTTTTGTATTTGAAAGAGTTGTGTCGTCTTTGGCAGTGTTAAATCCTACAACCTTATATATATGAACATATTCGTAATTACTGGAAGTTTTTCCTTTCCTCTTATTTGAAAGCAGTAATTTGGATTTGTCCACTCAACAATATATTGCAAAGCACTTAATCCAGCTCCTGCGAACGTTATAAATGTAATAAACTTATAAAATATACCTTCAACCCATCCCATTGAATTGATTATTAAAACTGAACCTGGTAGGCTCTTTTCATTGTATTGATTTAAAAGATGGGTATATATGTTCTGAAAGATATTTAAATAAAAGAAAATAAAAGAAAATAAAAGAAAATAAATTAAAATAAATTACCTTATACTTGGACATATCAGCGGCTGGTGAAACATCACCATAGAAATATGTGTTCTCAAAATTTGTTTGCTGATGACACCAGGGCATATCAAGAAGCGGCTTTGTTACTCTCCAAAGAGACATACAACCAGCAGGAGTATATTCAGTCTGACCAAGATCGACATCAAGAATATAAAGCGGTAAATCACTATAAAGAAAATATTATAAAACTAGAGAAAATAACCTGGAAAGTAGACGGTTTGCCAGATATCGGACAAACGTTGATTTTCCGGCGTCTTTATGCCCATAAGCTAAAATCGAAAGCTTGGCTCCTTCTCCTAAAATTTTGTAAAATATTAATTGTTAAAAATAAGACTTCTTCTTGTTTTCATCTTTAACAATTCATTATCAATAATATGCATTGATCCTAAGCGATATAAATTCCATCCACAGCTGTTTACCATATCAATTCCCGTCACGTTCCATTGAGTTTTCCGATAGTACAATTTATCCTGAAAACTAGCCAAATTTACAAATTAATGGAAGAGACTACCTGATGCAACTGTTTAAAAAGTTGAACGACAATGGGAACTTTTTTGTTTACAAGTAGCACACAGGCAATCTTATCCTTCCATTTGTCTACAATTGTATCATGTTCATCTGTTACCTAGACGAATATAATAAAATGAATATCATTGATACTACCTCTTTTAAACGTAATCGTAGACGTTTTTCCTTTGCAGCCAGCGTTTCTAAGCCTCTTGATTCAAAAAGCGCCTAGAGAATGATGTTTAAAATTAAAGCAAAGTTCACCGACAGGTCTACCACTACAGGCTGGAGCACACACTGAATACATTGAACTGGGATCTCCATTAAAACCACTGGCTTCTACATCATAGCCGTCAATCCTTAGGTATCCATCTGAATAAATATCTTTAACAAAAAAAAGAGAAAATCACTTACCAAAACAAATAACTCCACACCAGCCAAAGAAAAGTTGTGGACTACCAGCTGGTATAATAACTATGTGGTAATCTCGACTACGGCAGTTGTATGTCCTATTAGTAAAAGAATTTTAAGGCTTAGCCTAGTGAAGTATGCTTACTGCGCTTTTTGATTATCTAAAAGTGGAATATCCGGTGCTGCTGCAACTTTTTTTTTCTTGCTAGGCGGAGGCATATTACCTGAAAAGAAACATTTATAAGAAGAAACAAATGTGAGAGAGAAAAATAAAAGATAAGGAATGTTGCCAAGTATTCAAACTGTGATGTTTTCACTTGCACGCTATTGTATGGCTGTAGATTCTACAGTGTAGAATGAAAATAAACACAAACTTGATTGAAACGAGGAAATAATCAAAATATTGTCTTGCTATCTAATTTATAAACAAAGATATCAACTGAATGTATGCAGCTCTTATTTAGAGTAGAACTACAACTGAAACAGCATATTTACAACAAGGGGCAGCAAATAAAGAAGAGAGAAAATGAAAGAGCACTGAAACATTACAAAATGACAATTTTTGAAGGCGGCAAGCATTTAGGAGGTCCAAGTTTGCCGTCTAGATGGGTCAGATTCCGGTTTCCAAAATTGGAAACACAGCTCGCCGCGCAATGAAAAAATCGGACTTTACGTAGTTTGAATTACCGTAATATTTTATTATTATTATTGAAACTGGTGGACAAATGTTACGCGTTTTCACGCAATATCACGCTGATCTGTTGCGTTATTCGGATTCAGCATATCAAAATCTATGCAAATGAATTTTTTCAGCAGAATTGCATGGTTAGGTGAAGCAAAAACAGCAAATGTATATTTCAATAGTGGTTACAGAGCTGCTTTTTTTAGAATACATGAGTAGCACCTTCTCAAAAAAATTCAATTGCATAGACTTTGATGCTCTTTATCTACTGGTAAAATTTCATAAAAATTGGTTCAGTGAATTTGTCCACCAGCTAGACATCGAATATTGCAGAGGAAAATTTGAAATCTCAGTTTCGCGGGGTGCATCTAATATATTTTTTTCTTCGAAACCCTGATATTGAATCTGCATAATTTTTACTGCAAACATTTCAGCTCATCGAGAGGAACATTTTGACACCAAAAATGGTAATAAACTCGCAAGATAACTATTTTTGAACTCAAAAAGTGTTTTTCCGGAACAAAATTGACTCGCTATTCATTTCTCCTCTATTTTTCGACATTTCTTATTTTTCTCTTTTGTTCTATAGCAGTTCGGGGTCGGTAAAGCTAGATAAAGCATCAGAAACATGTAAAAATGCATACAAGAAATTTTAGCATTGGGGCGTGCAGACCTTTAAACTGTCCAGCGCCACGAGCTGTGGAAACAGTTTACTTTGATGATTCGCTTCGTTGCTTTTGGCCAAATTTTCTATAAAACAACATTTTATATTTTATAAACAAAAGTAGCATTGTCTAATTGCAATAAACCATTTGCACTGGTTTATGAAAGGCCCTGGAAAATTATTGGAGAACAACAATTGAGAGCAAGCCTCCTTGCTACATTCTGAATAGATCCTAATCGTCTTTTTTGTGGGAATACATTTCCCCCTGCTGCCATTAGATCTCTCAAAAGATTTTCCCTTTTGTTCACCCGTCTGTAAACCAATTCACCCCGCACCTGCTTCATTAGTCCCGTGGCTCTCACTCTAACAAGTGAAAAGCCGTGCCAGCTGTTTTCTTTTTCCCTCAATGGTTTCGACAGTTGCTCCTGTAGAGAAAAAAGAGCCTCTACCATCTACTCCACCACAAAATAATTCAAAAGCAACTGCAGTTGTTCATCTGGTTACTCCTCGTGTCCTTGCTCCGATAAATTCCGGACCTACACAATATTATGCTAATAGTAAAGCAGCTGCCCTCATGTGGATTGTCTTTTTAGTACAATTTATCACGGTTTATATTATTTATAATTTATAATAACAAAATAAAAATTCTAGAGAGTAGCTTGCTTTGTTTGGATAGCCGCTGACGAAGCAATAAGGAGTAGATCATGGTTTTGTTCTATTATTTTCATTGCTCTATATTTTTTATCAATTATGAATATTTGGATATATAAAATGGCTCATTTTCGAAGCTATATGGTAAGTTAGATAATAGAATTGTCATTGTTTTCACGAGATGTAAAGTGTACATCAAGAAAACAGGTGCAAAACGTAGTGTAGTCAATAAAATGACTTCTTATTTGAATGATCATCATTCTTTATTTGTTTTGATGATATATTCTAATTTTTAGACTCTTGTTCGTTATAAAAGAGCTACTTTAAAGCGTAGTTGGATTCCTTATTTCTTTTTATTGGTTAGTTTTTATTGAAAACTACAATTTCACGATTTTCCAGGATCAATTGCTCTTTTTCTTCCTTCCCATAGCTTTAGCTTATCTTGGCTTCTTCCTATGGAAGTTGTTCTTCTTTGGATTCCTAATAATAATGCTAAATTTTATAATTTTCATTATTATGACAAAATATGAAGTTGCAGAACATATGGTAAGTTTTCAAAGGACAAAAAAGAAGACAACCTTTAGCCAATGAAAAATCAAGAACATTTGAATTCGAGTGTTCAAAAAGAGCAAATTGGAATGGACAATAATCAGCTGAAAATAATAGAATCAAGAGCTTTTAAAATAATCATCGTCAACATCAGTGATCGGGTAAAAATGATAGCCAAAAATGGAAGAAATGGGAAATTTCAGCCAATAGAAGGGAAGCTCCTTATCGTCCGGAAGATAGCGCTCGCTGAGACTGTCATAATTCCCTTATCTTTGGCTTCTGCTCTCCATCCCCGCGTTGAGCTTACGGTAAATCAAATCAGGCTATATTTTAATAAGAAAATATAATTCAGCTCGTTCCCGAGACACACATCCTTCCTGGGGCATTTCAGATGAAAAACTTCCGTTCCTTTGGAACTGATAAAGGATTAATTGAAACGAAAATATATACAACGACTATGGAAAATTACAGCGTCAGAATGGTGGAGAGATTTGAAGAGAAAGAAACCGTGTGACGTAAGGAGTGATTGTTTTCAATTTACAATATGACGGGTATAATAAATCGTGTATATTTTATATTTTATACCAAGCAATTATATGAATATTTACTGAACAATTATGAAATCGAAAGGAAACAACGTAAGCAACGTTCATAATTTTGAAGAATTACCGTTGCTCAGTTGATTCGGAAAAGATAATGATGAGAGAAAGTTGTGAAGTGTAATGAGAAGGAAAATCTAGATTTAGCAGTTGTCATATGGTAAAAAACCAGAAATTAGAATGCGAGTTTCGTAGTATACTAGGGTGGTGGATAAGTTCTGTCAATGACCCCGTAACTTTTTACAGAAACTGTTTTACAGTGCATGTGAGCACTCTCTAGGTAGAGCTCGATGTGGCCGATTCAACAAAGCAAACCAGAAAAAAAATTCCATGCGATTTCGCAATTTGCCGGGCATTTCAAAAAAAGTTAACTTTGCCCATGTCGCTGGTGCGGTATGTTTCCGGCCAGTTCTGGAAAAACGGAAAGTGCCGTTAGATAGAGCTCGAATAACTGATCAAAAGCACATATAAAACTTTTATTTTCCCTGGAAAATTGAGATTTTCCAAAAAGTGGCCAAATGGCGCAGTGCGTATTAGAGAGTGCTCACGTGCACTGTAAAACAATTTCTGTAAAAAGTTACGGGGTCATTGACAGAACTTATCCATCACCCTAGTAGGCAATTTTGGGGTGGACAAACATTTGGGCGCGTCGGTTTCGCGGTTCAATCAGTGTTCGTGTCTGTAACTCGGTCATTTCTTGACCATTTTCAGTGATTCAAAAACCAGCTTGTAGAGCTTTTCAAGACGAATCGAATGACCTAGTGTGTGCTCAAACGCCTCGAGAGAAAATCCAGGAGTACCACAAACATTTAATGAACGTCGTTACGCAACGATTTCAAAGGCTCATCCCGACCATGCCAACGCTTGTTGGGCTACAGATTTCTTTGTCGATGTTTTTGAGCTATAATCTGATTCATTAGCTTCGTTTTGAAAAGCTCTACAAGCCAGTTTTTGAATCTCCGAAAATGGTTAAAAAAATACCTAGATACAGGCATAAACACCGGTTGAACCCCGAAACGGGCGCGCCCAGTGGTCAGGGTGTCTGCTCAAACTAGGCATTTGCCCATTTTCCCTATCTATATTTTGGGATGATATTGGTACTATCCGATAGAGCAAAAAATTCTGAACAAAACTACCATGGCCCTTTTTAGAAATAACACATTTTTGATCCAAAGATCCCATTTTGTTCTCATCTTCTGATCCCTCTGCCTATTTTCATCCAAAAGGGCACATTTTGACCGGCTCCTTTGATTCCCCGCCCCTGCAGCTGTTCCCTTTTGTGTCGAATGTAATTTGGTCGCCTTGCCAACAATCTCTCATCCCTCCCTCGTGTTCATTTTGAGCTTTCCCGCGTCTTCGTCATGCCGTTGCCCAGTCAGGCAGCGCCTCCTTCCCAAAAAGATTCAAAAGTCGCCGCTTATGCAACGCTCTTTGCTCTTCTCGTCTTCGTGCTACAGTACCCCGCTGTGAGTCACTATTTCTCCAAAAAACCAAATTTTTCCTCGTATTTTTCAGAAAATAACCTGCATCGTAATGGCTCTCGTCTCCCCGGCACTCGACTCCGTTTCCAGTCTTTCCTATATTTTGGCCACCATCTACGCTGCTTCCATGCTAAATGTTTGGCTCTGGAATCTGATTAAACATGAACAACACATGGTAGGCTTAGGGCGGGAAACCAGGCCCGGGTCAGTAAGGCGCATTCTCAGGGGAAGCGTGCCGCCTTTGCGCTTTTTCGGTGCATTAGCATATCCACAATCTTTAGCATACTGTAATTGGTATTTTTGGGATATTGCACCGAAAAAGCGCGATAATGCGCCTTGCTGGCCCGCACCTGGTTTACCGCAGTGCTGTTGTTTTTCTCCAAATTACGTTTCGTAAACAACGAGCAAGGACTTTTTTTTTCAGAAAGGAAACCGCTACGCCTTCTCTAAATTGGTAAAATCCACCTCCTTTTGGCTATTTATTGTGGTAAGTTAAAGGAACCCCCAGGGACCGCAGACTGTAGATTTTCGCGGGCTTTGAGAAACCCCGGGAAAATGCATTCCTCATCTACGCGTTTCTTTATTTTTTCCGCTTGATTTTAATAAAATAACTATTTGCTATGGCCAATTACTATAAATGGCATCAAAAATCCATTAGGAAAAACGCAGGCGCGTTCAAAAATCAAACGCGCGCCAAAGACCAAAGGACGCTTGTGGGTGCAGTCGCCACGGGACCAGTGCACCCGAGCCGAGGTCCCTGGGGGTTCCTTTAGCAATTTCTAATATAAAAAACAAAATTTCCCATTTTCTTATGCTGTTTTTTTTCAGGATGAGCTCGTTTTCCTGATCCCATTTCTCCTCCTGCTCTATCCCATCCACCTTACAACCATTCAAGTCATCAGTAAGCGTTTTAATCCCCGTTCTTGATATATAAAATGAAGTCCGATCCCCTGCACCCGTAAAGTCTCGGCAAGACAAATGTATAAAGGCGGCAGAGTTTTGTAACAGCATTGAATAAAGATGAGCCAACTGCCGAGACTTTTCGGGTGCAGGGATCGGACTATCAGGTACAGAGCCGGAATTGGAGGCTTATTTGTTATTTTCGTGGAAAATAATGAAATAAATTTACAGGTGTCATTTTCCTCGTATGCAATCTGGCTTCCTTCTATATTATCGTCACTATGGATACACTGGCTCATGAGGTAGGGGGAGGCAGGGCAGAAAGTGGAACAAAGTTTCTGTGTATCCGCGTAATTAAATGAATTTCATAGTTTGGAGCCGTTGACTCTAAACATAGACCTCTGGGGATCAAAAAACCAGATTTTCATTATGGTTCACCCGAAAATCCACCATTTCAGCCCACTTACCCCGGCCTGGATGAGCAATACGTTCTAAAACACAAGAATGAAGTAGCAGAGATGCCTGATAACCAACTGAGTATACTACAATCCGATGCCTACTGTATTGTCCTTGCAAATATCGGAACAAAGGTAAGGATTTCCCCTGGAAAAATAAAGAAACCAAAAAAAAAATCCAATTTTCAGCCAGTAGAAGGAAATTTCAAGATTATCCGTACCGTTGCCGACGAATCTTTTGATGTCCGCTTCACCCTGGCGGTCCCTCTCCTCCCCGGGGTTAATCTCAAGGTACTGTAATCCTCTCCCGGCCAGAATATTTCAAAAAAAATTTTTTTAGCTGGTTCCTGAAGGGAAGGCGACGGAGGGAGCAGTGGAGCTGAAAGGCTACCTGTCGTTTGGAGTGAATCGGGCAAGAAAAATAGAGACGAGGATCTTCATCGACGGGAACAGTCTTCCCAGTGTGGTTAAAGTCGAAACCTATGAATTGCCAGCCGGAGCAGTGAAAGAATACCTGGAAAAGAATTTGGAAAACATGCTAAATGGCGGAAAAGACGACAAAAAATAAAGAAAACACAAGAAAGTATCCTGGAGGTGAATAAAGTCAATATTGTGTGAAAAATTCTAAATAAACCATTCATTTTTATGGATTTTTCTATCAGATCTTCTTCGCCAGGATTGGTTTGGTGGGAAAAATAGAAAACCCGGCTCAAATAGACCATTTTCAAGCCTCTAGCCCTCGAAGATCCTGGGGGAGAAATTTTGAAAATTCAAATCTTCCATTTCTCTTTCTTCCCCTGGTTCTGGTGTATAGGAAGAGCAGTAGCCACAAAACCTGGTTTCTCTTGACCAGCTCGACGAGACGATTCCAATGAGCTATCGGACATCCATTCTATTCAAAATTTCAGCCCGTGGCGCTTTGATCTTTCTCGGGAGGGGATAACTCAATTGAGACTGCTAGGGAGGGTTAGTATTGGGCCTATTTCAAGCCAAAATAGGTGCCAGAAATTAACTCTGGCGACGATAAGAACAACATCTTGTAAAACTCGACGAGCTCTTTCCAATGGTATATGCAGAAGCGGAGAAAAAAGACGGTCCAAAATGAAAATCATCTCTTCAAAGCTTTACCACGGATCGAAATCCAAGGTTTTTCCCAAAGATTTTGATGTCTCCAGGCTCCTTAGAGAATTCTCTACAAAGTTACCGGTACAGATTTTTGAAGACCGCATGATAGGGTCCATGGTTTCCCTATACAAAATGTGTTACCGGTTATTTTAGCCATTTCCGTACCATTGGTCCTTTTCCAAGCAGGGGCCGTCACTTTGTCCATTCCATGAAACTGTCAATTCCACAGACTCCCTCCCTAGTTCAGTTACCCTCTTTCCGTGAAATCAGCGGAGTTTGCTCTCGGGCCGTGCTTTGTTCTCTTTCCCCCTTGATCAGGTTCTATTTTCCCCCCTCCGAGAGCCTTTCCCTGCAAAATGTACTTCTGTCCCTCCTCTCCCCTGCTCTCTAATATGCTACCCCGAAGTAATAAAAACCCGCTAACCAGATGATAAATGAATATCAGGAACTGGGCTGGTTCGCACGCGCGAAAGCGAAAATTTGAATTATCAAGGTTAATTTCCCGGCTGTGTCCATTTTTAGCTTCTCTCGGCTATACGGACAGAAATTCCAGCTGCCAGCCGTTGTGAGTTCGTCATTTTGAAAATATTCTACTTCCCGGGCTGAATTTGCAATTGCAGTCGTCTAGTAGTTCTCAAGTACAATGGACCTCCTCCAGTCCCATGAAGTCTGGAGCCACCACGGCCACGGAATTTCGCATGACCATGGGAAACCATGAGAAACATGGAAAACTCCCGCGTGGAATAACAGCCGTCAGAAGAGACTTTTAGATATTTGTAACCGGTTATAAACGGCCTTTTCCCACCTTTAATCCTCCTTTTTCATCATTAATCCCGAATTTTTGACCTGCCCCCATAAACTACCGTACTCCCTTTAATCAGCGCCTCATGGAGCGGCTGTTTTCCTGTCGTATCTTTCAAGAAAAGGCGGCAATTGGAAGGGACGGTTAATTTGTAAAGGAGTACGGTATTTTTTGCTTTTTAAAAAGGAAAGACCGCGAATTTTTGGTGGCAATTCCAACTTTTGGGAAGATTGACCTAGTTGAACCAATTTGATTAATTTTTCAAACCAAAATTCAAAGTTGGGGCACTTTTCTGCTTGTATAGGATTACAGTATCCTCTAATTTTTTTATTCTCCAATTTTATTGTAAAAACTACGGTATTTTTGGTCCCAAAAGGGGGAAAATAAAGGGCAAGCGGCTCTTACCACAGTTTTTTGACCATTTGCCCCCATAATTTTGAATTTTATGGAAAATTGGCTCATCCATATGGTAAAACTAGTCCTCTGAATCAATTGTTCCTTTAAAAATTCCGTTTAAAGCTTTTTCCCGGTTAAAAATCGCTATTTTTGCGCGTCACTGTTACCGAACCCCGCCAATTTGGGTCCAACTTTGTTTTCTGGCAATTTCCTTCATTTTTATGTTCCAGTAGTAAATTTTTTTGCTCCACAAGTTTCTGAAAAACATCTTGTTTTCTTCCTCTCTTTTCTCTTGTTACTACAATTTTAATCCGATGCCGTCTAGTACACGACTTCCCTGTAAATAATCAGCCGTTATACCCATTCCCTTTCCCTTTTAAAGTTCACCGTCACGTTGTTTCACTGCTCTCTCCAGAGAGTACACTTTTTTGTGCCCTAAACAAGCTCAGAAGTACAAAAACCGACATGTGGTTGCGAGAAAAATGAAG
This sequence comes from Oscheius dolichura, assembly GCA_932521035.1. Classification (NCBI taxonomy): domain Eukaryota; kingdom Metazoa; phylum Nematoda; class Chromadorea; order Rhabditida; family Rhabditidae; genus Oscheius; species Oscheius dolichura. The sequence goes on along the minus strand of OW051494.1, from coordinate 599,150 downwards.
ATATCATTTGGAACCCGCGCCTAATTCAATTTCCTGCACCGGGGACGGATGACGGAGGAAACGGGTCCCATTGCGACTGGTTCTCGCCAGTTCTCGGAAGAAAATAGGCAGCCAGTGGCTACCGTAACCTCTCCTTTACATCCTCATATTTAAAGTCTATAAAAATCGAAAAAAAGCGCGCGAACTTCAAAATTTCTTCTCCGCCCCGTTCTCCATAGGGTTAGGCCGTTTTAGGCCATTTTAGAAGCTTTTTACACCAAAATTCATATATGTATAGTATTTTTAGCTTCTATTTTGTGTGTACGATATTATATTTTCTATTTTCTGACCATAAATCTCTTCCTCTCTTCTCAAAATCCCATGAGCCGTTTCCCTTCATTTCCCCCTCCTCCTCTTATTCATCAATCCGTTTATAGTCCATTTCCAGGTAGGTTAGGTCAGGCGTTCTAGGACCTTTTACCAATTTTTTAGCCAGATTTTCCTGATTACCAATTTTGTAACTATAAAAACCAGGAAATTACGATCATTTTTCGAAAAAGTTCCCCAAACTCCTTTCCTTCCAGTTGAAAATGGACTGTACCTTGAATCAGTCCTGATTTTTGGCTCAGTCCTCAATAGTCCCCTTCCCTGCACCCCGTACAGCCTCGGCAAGAGAAAAATATAAAGTCGTCACATCTTTGTAACAGTTTTGAATAAAGATGATCCTCCTGCCGAGGCTTTACGGGTGCAGGGGATCGGGCTACCGGGTATCGAGCCTGATTTTTGACCCATTCTTCTGCTGTTTCCTTATTTTTCTATAATTAATGCTATTCTGACCTAAATGAATGTACAATTACCATAATTATCACCTGTACTTTTTTATATCTTCAGAGTCTCCAATGACGGATCTGAACGCAACCCAACCACCGCCACTGGTTCCTACCCTCGGTATACGGCTATTCGGTTCCATTTCTTACAGTATCTTCTCCATAATTGGACTGACTTTGAATATTCTACTCATCATTATCTTCGTCAAGGTAGGGAATCCATAAAAAAGTATAAAATAGGATTTTTAGAATCGCTCAAGTCTTCGAAACAACGCCTTCTATACAATAGCCTGGCAGTTGATCATTTGCGACGTTTTAACCCATACAATGGAATTTATCGTCCCTATTCCTATAACAGCGGCTGCTTCACAGGTAAAAAATGAACCAATAATTTCGATAAAATAGTCAGTAAAAAGATAAAATGAAAGGATTCGGGTTGTGGGAGGAATAGAGAGCAAATAAGGGAAACTACAGGACTACAGCTTGTTTTACAGGGAGTTCTTTGGGTCGGTATTAAAGATTAGAAAGGCGAGAAGATTCTGATTTAAAAAAACTGGAACTTAGGGCAATTTATGGGCTACCGTAATCCGAAGGAGCGGGAAAGGGCGCCCCAAGTGAGTGCGCCGCGCGATTGGCGGCCTTTCCTGTTTCTTATCTCTATTTTCCACCGTAAGGAACGGTTTTCAAGGATTTTAAAGGACTGTATGGCTCATTTTTGATATATATTTTTGGAAAAAAGCATCTAAAATCTTCTTCAGGGAAAAAAAACTGAAAAAGTTCTCCTGTAAGTGTCTGATGGAACCAAAACAGGCTTCCAAGCTTTCGCGGCGGGAAATTTCCCCCTGGATACGGTAGCTAATAAATAATTCTAAACTATAAAATTCCTAGACCATGTTTTAATAGAAAGTTACAGTAATCCCAATCCAATAATTTCAGATCTACGGAGAATCGCTCTTCCTCTATGTTCCCTGCTTCATCGATACCATAGTCTACAATGGTACCCTATTCTTCAGTTTTCTCATGACTATCAATCGCTTCACTGTCTTTATTCTCCCCCGAGTCAATCAAGTCATCTTCCAACGGAGTGGAATCTACTAGTAGATTTCCTTCCAATGTCCAAAAACAGGGAATCCTTTCAGTACTATTGGCTGTATGTGGGCATTTGTCATTCTCTTCATCGTTGGAATTAATATTTTCGCCTGTAATAAGAAATTTGATGAGAATGGCTTCTACTATTATCATGCTTGTCCCGATCTGAAGAATATGCATCCGGTTGGAAGGGTGTTAAAAGTGGTAAGTGGGAAGAAACTGGTCCAGTTGGGGGGCAAACCAGGCCCGGGCCAGTATGGCGCATTTTCGGGGGAAGCGTGCTGACTTTGCACTTTTCCAGTGCATTAGGTCTATAATCTTCGGCATACTGTAATTGGTATATTTGGGCTATTGCATGGAAAAAGCGCAAAGGCGGCAAGCTTCCCCGGGAAATGCGCCTTACTGGCCCGGGCCTGGTTTGCCGCCCATAAGAGCCGTTTTCGTGGAGAAACCCTCCTATTTTCCACATTTTCAGTTCTCCACGAATGCCAGTACGTATCTACCTGTGGCTATGTTCATTGCCTACGTCTTTATGATCGTCTATATCAAGTCAAAGCTGACCTTTGAATGGTCAGGAGGGCGGATGAAGCGCCGCCGCGCCACTTTGATGGGAAATGCCGGTGGAATGAATTGGAAGACAGAATTCAGCCTTCTCGCCCAGGTAAAACCCAAAAAAAACCTCAGAAAGTAGTCAAAAATTCCAGAGTTTTTTAATCTGCGCCTTTATTGAAGTACAGAACCTGACTTTTGACCTCTTCCCGAGGATCAAGGCCGAGGGGCAATGGACGATAGTTTTGAATATAGTGGGCAATTGGGTCAGCCTTCTTCTGTGCAGTATTCACCCCATTGTCTTGTTTATTTTTAACCGAGATATTCGACAACGATTGATTAATTTATTGCGAAATATGTGCTTTACAACAAAGGTCCAACCGCTCATTAATACCTCCGCTGTACATTCAACTACCTCCAGATCCAAATAAAATCATCTTACTCATGTTTTCCTTATGATTGATATTTTTAGGGAAATTATATATAAAAAATAGGAGTATTATGGCGCTAGACAGGAGGGCAGACAGCTGTTTATAAAAAAATTCGGATAGACACAAATATTTTGGAAAATTTGGCAGAAAACAGGAGAAAAAGCGGCACGGCAGGCGGTTAACTGCCTAGCTGTCTAACTGTGGCTTACAATCATTTAAAAAAAGGTTTAATTAAGGGAGAAGGTCTTGCGCCGAATAGAATTTTACATATTTTAATTGTACAAGACGTTTTGCACCATTTTCTAAGGTCCCAAAGGCTCAAGGCTGCTGTAATCCAAGGGTGACGGGGACCTCGAAGAAACGGGCGCAAGATGGTTCAAAACTTGGCCTTTTCCGGTCATTTTGAGAATTTAAAAACCAGGGAAAATGGCGGTTTGAAAACTCCAGGTATAGATCACAAAAATTAGCACAAAAATGACCAAAATGCGGGGACAATAAAGATCAGTTAGGTGCCAAAATATGGCCCCATTTTCCCTCCGCTGCTCGTTCCCCATCTCGTTTTCAAATACTCGCCCACATGCAGCTGGCCAAAAAATCACGGAGCAACATTTTTTTGAACAAATTTAAACAGCCGGGTTCAGTGGGAAACCTCCTATAAAAGGGGGATCATTCGGGGAATGGATGTGTCTAACTGCCTCCACCCGAAGAATGGCTCGTTCCTTCTTGGGACTTCTCCTTCTCGTCTCGGCTGCTGGAGCGGAAATTGGAAGTAAATGCCCTCAAGGACAAGTCTCCCTGGGTGCTCCTGTGAGAGGGCAATGCCCCAGTGGATCACAAGTCGTGAAGGGCAGCTGCTGCATGGTGGAGGCACCCCCTGCGTCTCCGGCTCCTCTGATGCCAAATTCCTGTCCAGCTGGATTCGTCCCTATCACTGGAGGTCTGTTTTCTTTTTTCTCTTCAAGACCTCATTTTTCTAGTTCCATCGGATGGGAACTGTCCTACTGGAACCGTTATTTTCAACAACAACTGCTGCAGACCCCAGTGTCCCGGAGGAGATCTCCCCGTCCCCTCAATGACTGACGGTACCTGCCTGGCCGGATTCATGCCCCTAGCTGGCATGTGCTGTTCCGATCCGAACTCGTGCCCAATTGGATCAACATACGTCTCTGCAGGTAAGGAATCTTCATCGCTTCAAGACCCTATATTTTTCCAGTTCCCTGGAATGGTATCTGCCCCGCGGGAACCACTCCCTTCGGTGCTAACTGCTGTTCTTCTGGAGCTCCTAGCCCAGCCAACTGTCCCGGTGGTCAGCCACCAGTCGGTCCACTCATGGCTGGCGGTAGCTGCCCGGCTGGAACGCTCCCTCAAGGAGAATGGTGCTGCATGGATGCTGCCGCTGCTAATTGTCCCAATGGACAGGCTGCCGTTCCCTCAGCTGCCGACGGTAGCTGCCTGGCCGGCTTCATACCCCTAGCTGGCATGTGCTGCTCGGATTCGGGGCCTACCATGCCCAATTCCTGTCCAGCTGGATTCGTTCCTATCACTGGAGGTCTGTTTCCTTTTTTCTCTTCAAAACCTCATTTTTCTAGTTCCATCGGATGGGAACTGTCCTACTGGAACCGTTATTTTCAACAACAACTGCTGCAGACCCCAGTGTCCCGGAGGAGATCTCCCCGTCCCCTCAATGACTGACGGTACCTGCCTGGCCGGATTCATGCCTCTCGCCGACATGTGCTGCTTCGACCAGTCGCCCCTTGGAGGCAATAACAATCAGCCCAACTGTCCCAATGGTCAACCCCCTATTGGACCCACAATGGACGGCACCTGCATGGCTGGATTTGTTCCTCATGGAGATTGGTGCTGCAATGACGCTGTCCCCGCTGTCTGCCCCAATGGAGAGCCGCCTTTCCCCTCAACGGCCGACGGTACCTGCCTGGCCGGCTTCTTCCCGTTAGCTGGCATGTGCTGTCCCGACACTCCTCCTATGCCGAATTGCCCAACTGGAACCACCCTCGTAACAGGAAGTAAGATATCTTCTTTATCGCTTCGAGACCCACTTTTTCAGTTCCATCTAGTGGAATGTGCCCGGCTGGATCTGTCCAATTCAATGAGAACTGCTGTGCCGTGGACAACTCTCCACCCCCTGTCAATTGCCCCAATGGGCAGGCTGCCGTTCCCTCAGCTGCCGACGGTAGCTGCCTGGCCGGCTTCATACCCCTAGCTGGCATGTGCTGCTCGGATTCGGGGCCTACCATGCCCAATTCCTGTCCAGCTGGATTCGTTCCTATCACTGGAGGTCTGTTTCCTTTTTTCTCTTCAAAACCTCATTTTTCTAGTTCCATCGGATGGGAACTGTCCTACTGGAACCGTTATTTTCAACAACAACTGCTGCAGACCCCAGTGTCCCGGAGGAGATCTCCCCGTCCCCTCAATGACTGACGGTACCTGCCTGGCCGGATTCATGCCCCTAGCTGGCATGTGCTGTTCCGATCCGAACTCGTGCCCAATTGGATCAACATACGTCTCTGCAGGTAAGGAATCTTCATCGCTTCAAGACCCTATATTTTTCCAGTTCCCTGGAATGGTATCTGCCCCGCGGGAACCACTCCCTTCGGTGCTAACTGCTGTTCTTCTGGAGCTCCTAGCCCAGCCAACTGTCCCGGTGGTCAGCCACCAGTCGGTCCACTCATGGCTGGCGGTAGCTGCCCGGCTGGAACGCTCCCTCAAGGAGAATGGTGCTGCATGGATGCTGCCGCTGCTAATTGTCCCAATGGACAGGCTGCCGTTCCCTCAATGGCCGACGGTACCTGCCTGGCCGGCTTCTTCCCGTTAGCTGGCATGTGCTGTCCCGATGCTGCCCCTGTGACTCCTAGCTTTGGACAATGTCCAGATGGTAGCCAGCCTTATGGAAGTAGGTTCCATTTTCACTGCATAACTGCGTATCCAATACAGTATTTATTAGTTTAAAAGCGAGAAAAATATTGAAAATGCCGGGAAAATCTGTTTATTCAGCCGCTGTCGGAGCCGGCAGCGCATGCCCCGGAGGACTGGGCAACTTTGGCGGATTCTGCTGTCCTGTTCCCAAATGCCCACAGGGTGCCCTCTATGTTGGTGGTGAGATTAAAGCTGATTTTAATAGGAAAACTAACTAACAGATGCTAACAATGGAGTCTGCCCCTTAGGTACAACAATAAACGGCGCCGCCTGCTGTTATGACCAGCGTACCGCTCACCAATGCGCCGATGGACAGAGTCCTCTTGCCGGTAGGAATCCTTCCTTTAATCTAAAGTCAGAAATTCCAGCCGAGACGCCGGGAACGTGCTCTCCCGGCTTCATTTTCACCGCCCAGGTTGGATGCTGCCCGGTCACGTCGGCTAGTGGCTGCGCCCCGGGGCAGACGTCTCTTCAACCGGCTATCGGTGCCTCCTGCCCTGCCGGCTTCGTCATTAATTCTAAGGGATTCTGCTGTGCGTAAAAAACTTCAAATAATAAAGATGCAGGTTGTTAAATTTCTTCAAAAGTGCTGTCTCCCCGCCCAGGGTCCCTTTTCCCGCCAAATCCTTCCAATTCCCGTCCTTGCCGCCAAAAAAAACATTCAAAAACATCTTTATTAAAATAATTTAAACCTTCTAAATTATTCAAAGACACTCGGCGATCCTTGGGAACTGCTGCCGTCCTTCTTCCCCGTCCAAAATCTCCAAAATTTCTTGAATCCCCTCGGTATTCCCGGCCAGCATCTAAAATTTTCAACTTTCAAGCCATATCGAGAGAAAATAACCTTCTGATAAGGTGATCGATCTTCTTCCCACTCAGCGGAGGTCGGTTCTCATCCCTCATGAGCAGTTTCGCCGAGTCGGAGCTGAAAGCGTGGGTAAACCATCCCTCGACGAATGGCACCCTAAACCAGAAAATTAAAGCTCAAAAAGGGTTAAAATACTCACTGGCCATAATAACAAAAATAAATGGTTAGCCCCAGGCTATACATATCGGAGCTCTGGCCATAGTGGTGGCTCAAGAAGATCTCCGGAGCGGAGATTGCCAAACTGCCCACACTGCAACCAGGAAAGTTAGACTTTACATAAATTGAAGAAGGAAAAAAGTACTCACCCCTTCTGGTGCTTGATCCCCCGGCCAGCTCGCTTGGTCAGGCCTAGGTCACAGATTTTGGCCCTTCTCTTGCCGGCAGTCAGGAGCACACTGAAAAATAAAGGTTTTAAACAAAATTTAAAGGTCTAAAAATCATTTTAGAGACCGTTTCTGTGATCAAATAGCGCCCTGGTCCACGCGCGCACCGGTCTAGCGACCAAATTTGCCTCCTTGATATTATTCCAAGGAGGGAAATACGCCACACTCTGGGCTCTTCCTCTCCATGATACCAGTATTTTATAATTTTCAAAGAAACTCACTTTAGAGGCTTCAGATCTCGATGCATCAGCCTCATCCCGTGCATAAACGCCAGCCCCCTGGCCAGGTCGACGGTCCACTTGTTCAGCAGGGCCTCCTCATTCATAGGGCAGTAAAAAATGTCTATGAAACCCATAATTCTTCCCAAATTTGAATAAATCCTTACGGTCCCAGAGGTGGCCACCCTCAAGGGCTTCCATTAAAATTCCGACGGGTGATGGGGGGAGAAGATACCGGCCAGCGTCTGGGTCACATTGGGGTGGTCTCGGAGCATCCAGCCGTACTCGACCTCCCTTCTCCTCATTTCCAGGTCCCTCTCCGTTTTTACCGCGGCTATGAAGATCTTGGCGACGGAGTGACTAAAAAATGGTTTTTTAATGGAAAAAAAGACTAAAAATCCTACCCATGCTTGGGGTGGATTCCCTTGAAGAGGGCGCCGTATCCTCCCTGTCCCATCCTTCCACTGATCTGACATCCACCCGGCTCAGAACTGAAAATTGGACCTCTAATCTTTCTTTTTTTAGAGAAAACTGACCATCTATAGGAAAAGGGGGAGAAGATATGCCGCCCCCGACTCTTGGGAGGTAGGCTACTGGAGTTCCGGCGGCAGTTCTTCTTTTCTGATCGATAGCTTCCCAGATATTCTGGATTTCTGGAGAGTGGTATTTTAAGAGAAAAGAGAAGGTACTCACTCTCAATGATGACATAGATGCCAGCAACAATCCGATTTTTACAGAAATATACGAGCAGAAGTTGGGAAATGGCTCGAAAGACCGAGACAATCGCGATGGTAGCTTTTAGCCACCTGAAATTGTGGAAAATGGAAAGAAAAAGGCGAAGCCCACCACGGAAATCCATTATCACCACGTTTCACAGTAGAATTGGCCTCCAATTCTTCAAATCCCTTTCTTTCCAAGATTGGTACATTATAAATAAGCAATCCATGTAAAGGGAAAACGTAAGTTTCGAGCGTCTCTATCGCTATCCAAACGTTTTATAGTGCGAATAGAGGAGAATGAATCACTGAAGAGGGTCACCATCAATAAAAGGGAGCCAATACAGAATGATGCTTGTAAACAGTAGGCGACAGGAGTTACAAAAGGTGGAATATAAGTTTAGGAAAGGAAATTAGGAAGAACAGAAGGCTGGAAAGCGTTTCCTTTATTTATACAAAGAGTAATATGGAGATGTGGATCGAGGGGAACCCTCGACTGGAAAGAGGGGTGCTGGAGGGGCTGAGGAGGGCGGCCGATGCCAGCCGGGGTTGGATCCAAGACTATGGGGAGTGTATTTTGGATGGACCGGTGACGGAGCTGTCCCTCCTGGATGACTGTGTCTATATTTACGGCGATCTGAGGTTGGGGCCGGGGGCGAGGGGGCCCGTCTCGGTCAGACTCGCTCGGGTCGAGGGACACGTCTTCTCCGGGGACCTGGAGATGGAACGGCTCGAATTCCTCTTGGACACGGAGATTGGAGGACGATTTGGTGGGAATGGAGTTATTTTGGAGGAGAATTCGATATTTAGAGAGTGATCTGTGTGACTTCGACTATTCCCGGTTCAGGGCGGCCAAGAATGGCGTCAGGAAGAGTTGTACGGAGGAGGAGACGGCGGGGACGAGTGGGAGGACAGAGGAGACGACGAGGAGGACAACGGGGAGGACGACAGTGACTGTGGAGGAAACTACTGAGACAACAGGAGGGAGAGAAGAGACCAGCCAGACTACAGTAATCACGGAGGAGACGGAGACGGCCACAGCTAGGACAAGAACGGAGGAGACGACGACGGGAGGAGCCTCGACAGGGAGCAGTACTCAATTTGTGACAATAAGAAATAATCTGATGGGAGTATCTACAAGTTCGGAAGAAGAAACAGTAGAAAGCGAGGTTGTCTCCACCCGGTAGGTCTCCTTTTTCCTTTCAAACCCGAAAAATCTCTAGAACTCATAATTTATGTCGCCGTCGCCCTGATCCTCTTCACCGGAACGGGTCTCTTTTTCTGTTGGAGAAAATTGAAAAAGGAGAAGGGAACACTCAAAAGTAGGAGGAGAGAAGCGTCAAGTGAGTCGAGTAGCAGCAAGGACTCGCTCTCCAGTCGGCCGAGTCAAACGGAGAAAAGAAAAGCGCCGTGAGAGTGATTTAAACGTTAGAAATAAAGTATTCTTATCTTTTTAATGTGGTAAAGGGCAGATATACGTGAAAATAGGCAGAAGAGAAGAGAATTTGCCGTCGTAGTTTGACTAGCGAAGCGCCGAACGAGAGGAAGAGCAGCGAGACTGACTCATACTCCGCAGGGAAACATAGCAACTCACAATCTACGGGCCGCTTCGTGGATGGCGCAGTGGCAGCTCCAAAAATTCTTGAAATAATAAAAATGACAAGAAGAATTTCCATGGTTTCCAGTAGTGAGTAGGGAATTAATTTCTTTCCTTTTCCTGGCAAATGGAAGGAGGAGAGTGAAGGCAGTGGATGTTTCCCTTCCGCCAGTCATCGTCCGAAGAATTTTCCTATGACATGAAGTGTTTCATATTTTTTAACTGATTCAGGGTGACTGGAGAAAGCTACTGTTCTTATTTTTGTTGTGAAATGGGTCGAATCGCTGCGGGAGCCCTCTGAAGCTTTGAAACCACCGTATGCCGCCCGATCGGGGGCTTCTGGCACTTAAAATTCGCTTAAATCGTAGATTAATGGTTTAAGGATGTTCTCTACCCCTTTCTGAGGAGGTTGACGTGCTTCTCCACCCTTTTTAACCCCCATATCTGTTAAAAATCCAGGTCTGATCCTCCTCCAGGGCGCGATACACAAGGACCTCCATTTTCCTCTGTTCTAGCAGAACTTTGCCCTATTTCTCCCCATTTTCCCCGTCCTCCCGTCCTTTTCCTTCCTCCCGGCTATTGAAAAGCCTGTCCACACACGTTTTTCCATTAAAAATTGGCACATTTCGTTTATTCAGCCCGGAATCTTCGCACCCGGCGTCAAATAGGGAATGCCACTTCTGTGACGGCTCATTTCAGGGATATGTTCCCTCGTGCCCTTCTGTTCCTCTTTGCTCTGGTAATTTCCAGCTGGGCACAATGTGGACAAGGTATACCTCTTTATTATCCAGAAATAAGAGAAATTCTTCAGAAAGCGGCGATGGGACATGCCCCAGTGGTTGCCAACTGGGCGCGGGGAATGTCTGCGCCCCTGTCGGGGCATCTTCCATCTGTTCTAATGGAGGGGCTCCAAAAGGACGTGAGTATATTTTTCCTCCTTTTTTACCTTTTTAATCTTTAAATTCTTAATAAATTACCCGTTCAGACCCTACAGTAGCCAAAGGCGCCGTCCACTGCCCTGCTGGTTACCAAGCCGAGGGGAATTGGTGCTGCCCCATGGCTTCAGACTCCTCCTGCTTGGATGCCCATCCACAGTAGCCTTTAAAATCCTTTAGATTATTAAAATCATATATTTAGGTGTCCAGACTGGGTGCAAAATGGTTTCTGTACGAATTATTTCTACACCCAGCTTCATCGGAAGCTCGCCTGCCCCAAGTCTTGCAACTTCTGCTCCGGATAAGACCCGTCTCCATTTTTTTCCTGATTAATAATGAAATAGACGACGATTGAATGAAAATTCTTGTGAACTATTGAAATTTGTGCTTAATCGAACCAGGGGAGGGTTAAAATCGCCAGCAGGGGGCGTTTATTCAGCCTGGAGGTCGTCATCCCCTCAAATAGGGGACTCCATGGAACGGGCAGGGAATTTCCTTCATCTCTCTGGATATTAGCTCGTGCTCTAATCAATAAATAGTATAGAATTGTATAGTTTCCTCCCCGTTCCCGGCTATTCTCTCCTTTTCCATCAGTTATTAGAGACAATCGCCGGGAGAGGGGCGCATTCGAAGCCAAATCCATCTCCAATCCTCTTGTCTTGTCTTCCTTCCTTTTCTCTTCTAAAATAGGAAATCAGAACTTTTTAGCTGATCATACTTATCGGCTAATTTCTTCCCCGTCCTTCTACTACGGTTATTCCTCCTCCAAAAGTCATCTTCGACTCTACAAGAGAAGGTACAGTACCCCCTTATCGTTTTAATTGATTCGGTAACAGGCTTCCCCACCTGCTCGACACCTTTACGACGAGGCAGGAAATCCTACAAATCATCAACAAGATAAACTGGTACACTCCGAGTACTACTCCATGAAATACGTATACGCTCCTTATCTCTAACTCTAACTAAACAGTCCACGTTCAGGTGGGTGTGCCCTCCTCATCAGATGTCCATGCAGCAACTAGATATGGTAGAGGCTCCCACTATATGAAACGGTGCTACGAGGGCTTCCTCTTCTTTTTATAAGTTTCTGGATGATTTATGTTTATAAATTTTTAGCCACCATATAAAAACTTGTTGAATAAAGAAACGATCGTCTTCGACGTTGTATGAATTCCATGATTCTGTCGAGCGTCAGATTTCTGCTTTTTATATAAAAAGCTCATGTGTTACGGAAATAAGGCGGGGTATCCTGGCAGACATCTCCGGAAGACAGCTGGCTCCCGGCGAAGAGAAGGGCGACAGAGAATAGCAGAAGAATCATGGCAATTGCCAGCCGGCTCGTTATCTTCCCCCAGCTATTTATCACAAGTTCTTATCAACCCGCCTGATCTTCAAACAAACGCCTAGTAATCCTGCTCCCTCTTTCGCCGCTCCTACATTTGTAGACAAGCCGCTTATCCAGGAAAATTCGTGCAGATGGAGCCCGTTGTTTAGCAGCGGGCCTTCTTTTGTTCCAAAGAGCTCGTTCTTATCATAGCCAGGGATTAGTCAGTCTACTGGGTAGTTTGTTCAACAATTTATCTCCATATTTTAAAGGAAAAAGAGCCCCATCCTTTTCTGTGTAAAAAATACGGGTCTATTTTAAAATAGCCTGCTTTATAGCCGATTTTTAATGACTATTATTAGTCTTCCGGTCAAAAGTAGTCTGCTCGGGGAAGCGGGGGTTTCTGACAGTCTAGATTGTGGCGGAAGTGATAACAAGCAGATTTGTGAGAGTAATCCTCACCACTGATAAATTCATGTGATTGTTCAGACTTTTTGAACAATTTAGCACAATCTGAACAAGCCCTTCCGGCCTTGATTATGTTTCCTTTTCAAAAAGGGGCAAGGCTACCGTTCAAATGAAATCAACAGCCTCGAAATGGCGAATCGGTCCTCGATAGTCTGATCCCCTGCACCCGTAAAGTCTCGGCAGTCGGCATATCTTTGTTCAAAACTGGTACAAAACTGTGTCGCCTTTATATTTTTCCATTCTACACCGCCGAGGAGAAGAAGACCTGCGCCAAGACTTGTGACCTCTGTTGATATTGATAATAATAATAAATTCATTTGGTATTCCGTTTATTTTACGAAGGGTTATGGCTCTTGTCTTGTTTAATCGAATAGATTCGTCCTTTTCCGGCTATCCTCTCCCTTCCCACCAGTTATAGCAGACAATCGCCGAGACGGGGCGCTATTCGAAGTCAAAACCTCCTCCTATCCTCCCGTCTTTCCCTCTTCCTCTCCATTTTTTCTCTTTAAAAACAAGAAAATCTTCTTAATTTCCAGGCTGATCATAATTATCGGCTTTTTCTCATTATTTTTCCTCAAAAAGAAGAAATGCTCCTCAACTCCCGGGCTATAAGGCGCCTCTGAAGCTCATATCAGTATTGTCTACACAGTAAAGGTACAGTAACCCTTCCGTTTTTAAACTGCCACACTTACAGGTCTTCTTACATCTTCAATTAACCTTTTGATGGTTTCCCTGGGGGATGGCATTCAGTTCGACAACATCTGAGAGCATCCATTCCTAAGTGCACCATATCAGCCATGTGCCAAGTGCTTGCATGAGTAATGACGGTTACATTGTTGTGTAATTGTTTGCAAATTAATTATAAACTCAATATAGTGTTCATCTTCTGGGAGGAAAGACGAATAGTTCGTTGCGCAATTCCTTCGGGGGCCGTCTTCGCCATTTCCCAGCTATTGCCCTCTTTCCCACCGGTTATTACAGACAATCGCTGGGAGAGGGGCGCATTCGAAGCCAAATCCTTCTCCTAGCCATCCGTCTTTCCCTCTACCTCTTCATTTTTCTCTTTTAAAACTAGAGAATCTTCTTAATTTGCAGGCTGATCATAAATATCGGCTCATTTCCTTATTATTCTTCCCTCAAGGACCAGTTCCCTAACAGTAATAATGCCTACAAAAGATGGAGTAATCTTCCCAACTTTTAAAGGATCTCTTACAGGCTTCTCCTGAATGTCTCCCTCGCGTGGCTAGACCATGTTTTTTTCTTTGGTCACTCTGCTCCATTCGAGCACATCACGGCCACAGCATCTTCAACTTTTTTGGTTTATTTGTTGGCTGTAATTACCCAAGTATGAGGCGTATACATTATTCAAATGTAATATGCACATATTGTAAATAAAGAAAAACGACTCCTGTTCATAAACTATCCTAACAAGGGAACCTTTTCAATTTAAGGTGGCTTCACGCGCTGACACCTATATCATTCGATAGCTCGTCAAAAAATATGGTAGAAACCATTTTCCGTTTCTCCGAAATCGGGTTGTTGCGTAGCACGCCATTATGTTTAACATCTAAAATCTGGAAAACTGGTCAACCATCTTGTCAACAATGCATTGCAGCAACAAAAATGTGTCGAAGTGGCCGAGTGGCTGGTGCACTCGCTCTCGTATCTTTTGCCTTTTTCCAGTTCGAGTCCAACATGGGTCAACATCATTTTTGCAATTTTTCCTGTCTCGATTGCTCTCACCTTCCCCGTTTTCTACTCTGTTTTGCAAAAATGCTAAAAAAATAGCTGGATCCCAAACTTGCACCTACAAGTTCCTTTGGTTTTCCACATGAAACAAATATAAAAAAGAAAAGAAATTATTATGAACCTCTCTCTGGCCTTCAAAAAAATTGCAGAAATGGTGTTGACCCATGTTGGACTCGAACTTTGTTATGGAAAAAGACAAAAGATATGTGAGCGAGTGCGCATTGTTGACAAGATGGTTGACCAGTTTTGCAGATTTTACATGTTAAACAAAATGGCGTGCTACGCGACAACCCGAGCCATTTCGGAGAAACGGAAAACGGTTTCTACCATAATTTTTGACGAGCTATCGAATGATATAGGTGTCAGCGCGTGAAGCCACCTTAAATTGAAAAGGTTCCCTTGTAAGGTATTCTATGGATTAATCGTTTTCTTATTTTCCAGTTAGTAAGAGTAAGGTAGCCCTACTGTATAAAAAAGGGAAGAACATTCCCCTTTTCCAGTGTGCCTTTATTGCAAAAAGAAATGGGAAAGTTCTGCACGGAGGAGGAATTTATTCAGCCGGCTTTGTCCATGTTCGTGTTCCTATTGTTTTACGCTTAAACTATGATCTGGTTGCTGATTTTATTGTTATAAAACCCGTTTTTAAACAAGGAGAGCGCACTCAGAAATGATCCGGCAGCTCGTTCTTGCCTCCTGCTTCGTGGCCCTCGTCTTCTCTGCCTGCAAGACCGTGGTAAGTAAACTGTAGGCGAGCTAATCGTTTCAGGACCTAAAAAAATCGAGAATATAATATTTAAGGGTCCAGCCATGGGTGGTTCGTGCCCCCCTGAGCTCACCCTAGTCAATAATGACGGGAGACAGGAATGCACCGCTTCTGCTGACGTAGCTGCCTGCGGTGGTGCTGTCGCCACCGGTAAAACTGACTGCCAGGATGCGGAAGCCACACTGTAAGTTTAATTGTTATGTAGTTCTGAATAGGAAGGTTTAGCTGTCCCAGTTGGGTGGAGAAAGGCTACTGTACCAGTAATATGTACACCACCGACCAGAAGAAGGCAGCCTGTGCCAAGAGTTGCGGCCTCTGCTGAGGGGCGGATAGCATTCAACATAGATAATTATTGACTGCTCAAAATAAAGCATTGTTAATTCTGTCACTGATGGAAAAATACAGCGCAAGCTATCAGACCTCAAGCCAACCGAAGCTCCTGGTCTGGAATCGAAAGACAGGGTCTCCAGTTCTCCACTTCTGCTAGTCTATCATATACTGCCAGATAGAGCTCGTCGAGATCTACAAGATGCTGTATATATGGATATCTCCCTCCGGCGGGCGGTGTGTGCTCCATATCTTTTCTAGAAATGCATTGATTAAGCTGAAATTCAACCAGTATAAAGAAAATTTTCTGCTGATCACGGTACCGCTTTCAATTTGTAAGGAGACGAAGGCCCGAGTGGAGAAAAATTGGATTGAACCTTGGCCGCCCTCCGCCAACTACCCAATATCTCTCCAAAAGTAACTTGTTCAGCGACTCCATTATTTTTTGAGATTTTTCAGGAAATGAACAGTTCTCCGTGCTCGTCAGACCCTTGCTCGTAAGGCTATCTTCATTGTTTTCCCAAGAAAGTATCAAGAATTTTGACCAACCCCCGATTTCGCCGGTACCCTCAGGAAGGCATATTTTACCCCCTATTTAGGGAGTATTTCCAAGCAGTGTGGTGTAGGAAATGAAATTAGGGAGAGGAAAAGACAGAATCTGGTAGATATCGAAGAGCTCTATCGAACAATAGGTAGTAGAGCTACCGAGGGGGAGAAATAGAGACGGCGCCCGCCGTTTCCCGACCAGGAGTGTCGGTTGGATATAGGCTCATCATTGGGGGGCACTGGTTCGAATAAAGTGCACCCTCTTGCAGAAAGGTCGTGGGTAGAGATAAATTTGCTCAGCCGAGACGAGTCATCCCATTGTTCTGTTGGTAACTATGATCCCTGGTAGCTGTTTGAATTTGGTATAAAAGCCAGTCTCTGTGGGGAAGAGAGCACTCAGAAATGATCCGTCAGCTCGTCCTCGTCTCTTGCCTCGTGGCCCTCGTCTTCTCTGCCTGTACCACCATTGTAAGCCTCTCTTTCCATTTCTAATGGCTCCTATAATCGTCTCAAGACCCAATATTTCTATTAAAACCTTTCAGGGCCCAGCTATCGGTGGCTTGTGCCCTTCCGGCTACACTCTGGTCACTAATAACGGGCAACAGGAATGTGCCGATGCTGCCAACGCAGCTGCCTGTACCGCCGCCAGTTCTGGAACCGGAAATACTGGTTCTGCCTGTAAGGACGTCCAAACCAAGTAATTTTTACCCTTCTTGGGGTTTAATATCATTATTTTCTAGCTGTGCCAGTTGGTTGAGCAACGGCTTCTGCAGCAGTACTTTCTACACCGTCGCCCAGAAGAAGGCTTCCTGCGCCAAGACTTGTGGCCTCTGCTAAACGACGGACACACTCTAAAGTAGACAGGCAACATTCTAATAAAGTGTCTACCTTGAAAAACGCTCATAAATGCCCATAAAAACTGGGGAATTCATCGAAACTCGGGCAAAGGGGTCCTAGAACGAATAGACGCGGAAAATAGAGGGCCAGGCCATCCACGCGCCCATTCGCTTCGCTCTCGCTCATAAATCTCTCTATCGGCTCATTTACCCATTATTCTCTCCCACAAAGAAGAAATGCTGCTCTTTCTCTGACCATAAGGCACCCCTGAACAATTCTCTACAAGAGAAGGTAGAGGAATTTCTTATCTTTTCAACTAGCTCAATTATAGACACCAATAGGAAACCCCACCGGGTAAAGAGGTCTATGCAAATCCTGTGGCAGTCGATACCTCGCCCCTTCGTATCGAAACCATTCACATGCACCATTTGCAATAGGCCCCAACATTTAAGAAGGCGTCTTTTTGGTCCTGACCTCTCCATTTTCTTATTCTACTCGAATTCGTATTATAACACCTTACCGCATTAGAGAAATAAAACAGAATTAATGTCAAGTGAACCAATGACAGGACACAGGTGGGCAAATTGATCCCGCACCAGGACCCGGCTGCTCTTTCCTCCTCGTCTCCCAGCGGAAAAATCAAAAAGGACAAGGACTCATCTTTATTACACACTGAGCGAACCAATTCAATATTTTACATCTTGTCGACTTTCCGAAGAGCTCCCGCCAGAGGATGATCATCTTTTCCAGTCCTTGTTTGAGTTTATGGCCGAGATATTGCTGGTCTTCGTCGTCATCTTGGAGCATATTCTCCAATTGGAGGAGACTCGTCGTCAGGCCGACGTATTCACTGATTTCTCCTCTCTAAATAATTTATTTGGTAGTTTAAAAACTCCTCTACACATTGACAATTAATAAAAATTCAAAAAAGTCGTCCAAAAATCACGTTTTCCCTGATTTTTGGGACGTTTTATCTAAAAAATGAATCGTCGTGCCAGAATTTCATTATCTTCTGGTGCGATTTTTAAATTTAAGATTAAAAAATTTAAATAAGTACCTACAAAAGGATCTCTCAAGAAGAAATTCCTCATCGGGGTTCCGGGAGCTACTTCCACTGCCAAAGTTCTGAATAACTCCAACTGGGCTGTCTGGCAACGGTCAAAAGCGCCCGCTCCCCATTTGGAGGTCTTCCGAAGGCGGAGAAGCGCCATTAACTTCATCTAAAACAAATTGTACTTCTTAAAACTTGAGTAGAAACTAACCTTTTTGATGATTTTGTTCTGAATCAGGTAGGGAAGGCTGTAGATCGGGATGAAGGGCTCTTCACGGAGCATTAGGAGGAGACAAAGGGAAGAACATGGCATTCCTGGGCAAAAAGCAGAAGGCGAAAAGCTGCTTTCACTTTAGAAAAGCGAGAAAGATTACGGCCAATTTCTCCACAAAAATATAGAGAAAAATGACGGGTACGAGCGCCCGCCGAACCCAATCTTTGGTCCCTGACCCCGCCAACCTCTCCCGGTCCGGGTTGAGTCGGCCCCTAAAATCCTGCGTCTCTATCTGGACCTCAATCGATTCCTACTATTATAATTACTATCAAATAGGGATCCCACTGAGATGTGCCGTCTCTGTTATTTTTAAACGTGGACGTGAAGCAAATCTCTCCTTTAGAGTGAGAGACCAGGAAAAGTGACACCTGGTACAGCTGGGCAAATTCCACTCGCGGGCTGATTTGGAAATCGACCTTTCTGGAAAAAAAGAGGGAAGGAGGAACTGGACAAAAAAGATCACATTATGCCGTAAATAGGAGGATAGGATTCAATAAAAAGAGAAAAGAATGGGTTAATGTACCCTGGAAAGCCGCGCTCTGAATCCAAATGACTTAATTTTTGAATTCTAGCCATTTAGGGCGAAAAATTTCAAATTTGACCGTTTCTTTCAGTAGAAATTGAAGAAATTAACCGTCAAAATGCTCTGGAGAAGGAGTTTATCCAAGATTCCCAGCTGAAAAGACTCCAAGACATCTGCGAGAGGGTTTATCACAGGACATAGCCAAGGACTAGATTTTCTGTCCTCCCCCCTGATCTGATATCCACGGATCTCCTTCCCTGTTTTTGTCTTTAATTCATTAAACATCGCAACCTTTTCAAACACTGCGAAGCCTCCTTTCCAACAAAGTTTATTCAACTGCCCCCCTTCCCTATAAAACTAACTCCCAGCCCGAGGAGTGGCATTCCACGTCTCCGTCGGACCCTCCTCCTCCCCGGCCATGTCTATCCACACCTGCGTCCTGGCCTTCCTCTTCCTCGTAGCTGCCGTCTTCGCTACTGACTGTCCCAAGGGGCAGATCGAAATGGGACCGGCTATTGGAGGACGTTGCCCAGAAGGATTCGGAGCTACCGTAGTCAAGACCAAATGCTGCTTCACTCAGCCCGAGACGCCCAAATGTCCCACTGGAAGCGAGCCTATTGGACGTAGGGAGCACTAGGTTTCCAGGGGTAAAATGGATATTTTCAGCCGCTACTGGTGGAAAATGCCCAGCTGGAACGACCATCAATGGCAACTTCTGTTGTTAGGAGGTGCTGATGTGATTCTTTTAGAGAAAAGAGACGAAATACGTAATAAAGATTCGAGAATTTGGAGCTTTTGACGTAGTGAAACCGTAAAGTCTCGGCAAGACAAAAATATAAAGGCGTAGCAGTTTTGTACCTGTTTTTTAATAAAGATGAGCTGACTGCCGAGGCTTTACGGGTGCAGGGGATCGGAAACTATCGGGTACCGAACTTCGGGCGCCGCTAGACCCTGAGGACGGCCCGTGTACCAGAGGATACGGGTCTTTTGGGTTGGAGCTTTGAAATTGGACGAATGGAGGATCAGCTGAATGGGAAACGGAATGCCGTAGTGGTTCTGAGAACCCAAGAGAAGAGGAGTAGGCGTTCGTAGAGGCCGGCGAGTCGTTATGAGTTCCTAGAGCTGCTCATGGAGCCATATTGAGTCTACAATGGGCCGAGATGCTCCAGCGCCACTCTCCACAGCTCCTGCTAATGGCTAGAAGCCACAACCACCCCCTTTCCTTTTAGAAAATTCAAAATAAAGCGTATCTAAAGCTGATGAAACCTTCTCGCCGTTCCTTCTGGTCGTGCGGCTGCAAAAATAGGGTTTCTGGCATGAAAGCGAGACGGAAACGGGTGCGCGGCGCTACAACATAAAGAAGACAGAGAATAGAGAACAGCAAAGAAAGTACAGTACAAAATTGATTAAAATATTCATTAACTTGTGAAGAATCAGCTGTGGCAATCTCCGGTAAGTCGATTTATAAGTGTTGGCCTCGAGGTCTTTCCAATCTTCACTGTAAACAACGGGTATGCAATAGCCAACGTTAGAACTGTCCACAGTAAATGGTTGAAGAGGCGCCGACCATCTTCCAAGCGAGTAGGAGCGAGTATGCCAGCTGGTAGAAATGGACGTCCGATAATCTTTCATCCCCATGGGTCGGGGGAGGATTTGGGGGGGGGGGGGGGGGTTAATCCTTATTCTAATGAATTTTTAAGAGTCTTACAGTAATCTAGACCGGGAAAATTCAGTCAGAAAACGGCCGCGACGGTCAAAAGAAGCCAAAGGAGTACCAAAATCCAGAAGGTACAAAACTGGGCACAAAATTGAAAGAACCGCCCCTCCCGCCTCCTGGGCCCCTTTTAAACAAGAGCAGATTAGATTCTTGATCTTCTTTTTGGCCGGCATCCTGGAAAAAGACTATACGATCAATTCTAACGTCGTTCGCGGGATCGACGTCCCATTATTTTTGTTATTTATTCAGCAGGAGCGAAAATTTTTATTTCATTGCAAGGATTTGTCCATGATCCTTAACTTTAGCCCAGAGAGAGCGAAGCGAATGGGCGCGTGGATGGCCTGGCCCTCTATTTTCCGCGTCTATTCGTTCTAGGACCCCTTTGCCCGATTTTCGATGAATTCCCCAGTTTGTATGGGCATTTATGAGCGCTTTTCAAGGTAGACACTTTATTAGAATGTTGCCTGTCTACTTTAGAGTGTGTCCGTCGTTTAGCAGAGGCCACAAGTCTTGGCGCAGGAAGCCTTCTTCTGGGCGACGGTGTAGAAAGTACTGCTGCAGAAGCCGTTGCTCAACCAATTGGCACAGCTAGAAAATAATGATATTAAACCCCAAGAAGGGTAAAAATTACTTGGTTTGGACGTCCTTACAGGCAGAACCAGTATTTCCGGTTCCAGTACAGGCAGCTGCGTTAGCAGCATCGGCACATTCCTGTTGCCCGTTGTTAGTGACCAGAGTGTAGCCGGAAGGACAAAGGCCACCAATAGCTGGGCCCTGAAAGGTTTTAATAGAAATATTGGGTCTTGAGACGATTATAGGAGCCATTAGAAATGGAAAGAGAGGCTTACAATGGTGGTACAGGCAGAGAAGACGAGGGCCACGAGGCAAGAGACGAGGACGAGCTGACGGATCATTTCTGAGTGCACATTCCTTGCAGAGACTGGCTTTTATACCGGACTTGAACTGCCATCAGGGATCAGAGTTACCAGAAGAACAATGGGATGACTCGTCTCGGCTGAGCAAATTCATCTCCACCCACGACCTTTTTCCTTGCTTGCAGAGTTTGCCCGTGAATGGAGCTTTGCTATCTCTGCTGCCCTTTGGTCGATTTTATCGGAAATTCGGCCTTGTTTCAGGTGAAACTGGGGCCACCAAGGAGCGCTATAGCTGGTTGGAATCGCCAGAAAATTCTATACTGATTCCACTTTGAAATTCTCCAAAACAAGGAGATTTTGATCCCAGCCAAGCCAATATTCCTCATCCCATCACCATAGTGGGTACCACGTGGATTTCGAATAATTCTGGTTCTATTTTTACGGATATCTCTATCAGGTCTTCCGGCTCAAATAAACCATTTCCAACTCTCCAGTCCACGAAGATCCTGGGGAAGAAATTTCGAAAATTCAAATCTTCCATTTCTCTTTCTCGGCTTAGCTTTGGTGCATAGGAAGAGCTACGATGACGAGACCTAGTTCTTCTTGACCAGCTCGACGAGAGGATTCCAACGAGCTATCGGACTTCCATTCTAGTTAAGATTTCAGGCCGTGGCTCCTCGATCACTTTGAAAGTCTCGGAAGGGGATAACTCAAATGAGACTGCTGGGAGAGTTAGTATAGGGCCTATTTCAGCTCAAAATAGGTGCAATGCATTCATTCTGGAGAAGATAAGAACAGCATCTTGTAGATCTCGACGAGCTCTATCTGGCAGTATATGATAGACTAGCAGAAGTGGAGAACTGGAGACCCTGTCTTTCGATTCCAGACCAGGAGCTTCGGTTGGCTTGAGGTCTGATAGCTTGCGCTGTATTTTTCCATCAGTGACAGAATTAACAATGCTTTATTTTGAGCAGTCAATAATTATCTACAGTAGCGGTCAAAGCTACCGAAGGGGAGAAATAGAGACGGCGCCCGCCGTTTCCCGACCAGGAGTGTCGGTTGGATATAGGCTCATCATTGGGGGGCACTGGTTCGAATAAAGTGCACTCTCTTGCAGAAAAAAAAGGTGGAGATAAATTTGCTCAGCCGAGACAAGTCATCCCATTATTCTGTTGGTAACTATGATCTGCTGAGGGGCGGATAGCATTCAACGTACGTACAAAAGTTTGGAAACTTTTAATTTTTCGCCATAACTTTTGATGTTTAGCACCTCATGAGGTGAAATTTGGAGGGAAGGTAGTGAAAGGGGTGGGAAATATGTATGTGCAACGGCACTGATGGAAATATTGTAAATCCGGAGTTATGACATTTTCCATGAAATTGACGCGTCAAAAGTTTGGAAACTTTTGTAATTGTGACTGCCAGCTCGACCAATAAGGTTGTTTTTGACACCATAGTTAACTATTTGCTTGCTTAAATGGTCAGAGGCCCCGAGGTACCGTTGTCGTCACAGGAAATAATTGTAAAGTCAATAGAACGGGGTGTCAAGCAATGCCATCTGGCGGTTCAATTTGGTAGCCAGAAAAGCACGGTGTCGAAGATTTGGAACCGCTACAAGAAGTCGGGTTGTTTGCGAAAGACACCAAGATCGGACCGTCCAAAGAAAACTGACGAATATGTGGATAAGATGATTGTTCGTTCCTCTACCAATAATCCACGTTTGACTGCTACTGATATTCGCTCGGATTTGCGAAAGTACAGGAAGATTGATGTCAGTGTGAGCACCGTCCAACGAAGACTAAGTCAAAAGGGATTGTCTGGAAGGAAACCTTGCAAGAAACCTCTCATTTCTCCAAAGAACCGGAAGGCCCGACTTGAATTTGCCAAGAAATATCTCCATTGGACTAAAACCCAATGGAGAAACGTCATGTTTTCGGACGAATCCAAATTTAACCTATTTGGAAGTGATGGCGGAGGATATATTAGACGTCCTATTAACACAAGATGGCTGCCAAAACACCAAATGCCGACAGTGAAACATGGAGGTGGGAACTGTATGGTTTGGGGCTGTTTTTCCCTATCCGGTGTCGGTCCTCTTCATCAAATAAATGGTATTATGGACTCGAAGATGGACATTATGGAGACTGTTATGCTACCCTTTGCCAAGAAAAATATGCCAAAAAAATGGATCTACCAACAGGACAATGACCTTAAACACAAGTCAAAATTATTGACTACCTTCTTTAAACAGAAGAAAATCGCATTATTGCCGTGGCCAAGCCAGTCTCCGGATCTCAACCCCATCGAACATCTCTGGGCAGAACTGGACACGGAAACAAAGAGCATAAAAGCGTCAAACGCTGCTGAAAAGTTTGATATTCTCAGTAAGGAATGGGAGGCCATTCCCAAGGCTACACTCGAAAAACTGATAGATTCGATGCCCCGACGTTGCCAAGCAGTGATCGACTCCCTTGGTTATGCTACAAAGTATTGAATTTAATGTGATACATTCGTAAGAAATAAAGTTTTTGTTGTTATTACAAAAGTTTCCAAACTTTTGACGCGTCAATTTCATGGAAAATGTCATAACTCCGGATTTACAATATTTCCACCAGTGCCGTTGCACATACATATTTCCCACCCCTTTCACTACCTCCCCTCCAAATTTCACCTCATGAGGTGCTAAACATCAAAAGTTATGGCGAAAAATTAAAAGTTTCCAAACTTTTGTACGTACGTTGAATGCTATTCGCCCCTCAGCAGATCATAGTTACCAACAGAACAATGGGATGACTTGTCTCGGCTGAGCAAATTTATCTCCACCTTTTTTTTTCTGCAAGAGAGTGCACTTTATTCGAACCAGTGCCCCCCAATGATGAGCCTATATCCAACCGACACTCCTGGTCGGGAAACGGCGGGCGCCGTCTCTATTTCTCCCCCTCGGTAGCTCTACTACCTATTGTTCGATAGAGCTCTTCGATATCTACCAGATCCTGTCTTTTCCTCTCCCTAATTTCATTTCCTACACCACACTGTTTGGAAATACTCCCTAAATAGGGGGTAAAATATGCCTTCCTGAGGGTACCGGCGAAATCGGGGGTTGGTCAAAATTCTTGATACTTTCTTGGGAAAACAATGAAGATAGCCTTACGAGCAAGGGTCTGACGAGCACGGAGAACTGTTCATTTCCTGAAAAATCTCAAAAAATAATGGGGTCACTGAACAAGTTACTTTTGGAGAGATATTGGGTAGTTGGCGGAGGGCGGCCAAGGTTCAATCCAATTTTTCTCCACTCGGGCCTTCGTCTCCTTACAAATTGAAAGCGGTACCGTGATCAGCAGAAAATTTCTTTATACTGGTTGAATTTCAGCTTAATCAATGCATTTCTAGACTAGGTTGACCCAGTTATGCTCGCGGGCAAGAGGCTAGGGTCGCGTTCCAGTCTCAACCCGCGCCTACGGCGGAAAAGAAAAAAAATTTGGTAAAGTGCTGTCGATTCGTCACTGTTACGCGCCAGAGCATAGCAAAAAATAAACCGCCAATACGCCAAGACGCGCCATCGAATGACACTACTCTCGTCACGCTAGCTCAAAAAAAATGTGTCAACTTTGTAAATTTAAAAGCTCGCTTCCTCCTCACTCCCTCATTTTCAAAAAATTCTAAAAGATATGCTCAGTTTTATTGAGAGGGGCGCCGGCCGACGCCCCCGATTCGTGTTGGCGGAGGCTTCGCGTTACAGTCTCCCCCGTTCCATTGGTTTGGTCGAGATCCCCGGCTTTGACAAATCCCAGACCATTCTGACCGCCGGCTGGCCAAACCCGGCTGGCTATGGAAAAAGGGCTTAACTTTGGTAAAGTGCTGTCGATTCCTCACTGTTACGCGTCAGAGCTTAGCAAAAAATAAACCGCCAATACGCCGAGAAGCGCCATCGAAAGAACCCTAGTCTCACCAGGCTAGCTCAAAAAACGTTGTGCCATTTTTCGAAACTTTGAGCCCCGAAACTCCATTCCTCCGTACGCCCGCGTTCTCAAATTTTTTTAGATAGCAAGCGATGCTAGGCAAAAATTATCGGTTCGAATGAGCCTACTCTCAAAACAGGAGCTCAAAATTTGTTGAGGAAACATATCCCATTTTTTTTATAGCCAAGTGATCCTAGAGTGAAATTAGAGTTCAGACAGCCCGAGACATCCAAAAATAGGCCCCACGAGTCTTCCCTTGGTAGGAGCTTCTTTTGGGCGGCTTAAATCTTAAAAGCCTCAAACTACAACTAATAACCTTCCAGTATAATGAGATTTTGTTATTTTTGCATTCAGTTGAGTAAGTTTTATCAAATTATCCATTTCCAACAAGTCCTTCAGGAGCTCCCTTGCCTCTAGCCAAAATATTCAAATGTTCTCTCCTCGCCGCCTGTGGCCTCTTGCTTCTCTACCATCTACAGTTAGGAACCAATACAACAGAGGCATTTCTGTCGCCCATATTCCTCTAATGTTCTCTAATCTAGAGTTCAGTTCTGAATTCCATACCTGGGGCGTTGAATTCCTATCAAATGTCACAATTACAAATTGGTATTGTTATCGCTGTTGACAGTAACAATACCGAGGAATATACAAGGGCCTTGGGTACGGTTCTGTTGAAACTTTTGATTGAAATTACTCTTCAGGGTCAATGAAATGCTATGCTCAGATTCATGGCTACACTTTACTCATAGCTAACGCAGAGAATTATGGTCATATTTGCCATCAGAGTCATGTAAGTCGAGCAGCCTTTCTGGCATTCTCAACTGACTATTAAGGTCTATTTCCGACGGCACTGTATGGTGGCCCAGTTGCTGCCTCAGTTTGACTACTTGATGATGCTAGACGCTGATATCGGAGTCCTCAACCCAAAAAGGTGGCTTATTGTGGTTGTAGGAAGATATAAAGGGAAATTTCAGAAAAATAGAAGAGTTCATCGATCCGAATTATGATATCACATTTTATGACCGTTTCTACAACGACGAGATTGCCATCGGCTCGTACATTGCCAAGAACACCCCCTATGCCCGGGATTTCCTTCTGGGATTTGCTGACTGTGAAACGCTTCTTCCTAATTCTCTTCACGGGACGGAAAACGGCATTCTCCATGTATTTTACCTGCTAATTTATAAAGAGGAGACATGTGCTTCAGAAATATGTCGCTTCTAAAGTGTTTCCTGACCGTCCAGAAGTCTACGAGCCCTGTATTCGCGTCTACAACAATTCCCAGAATTATGACCACTTGTTTGCTTATGAAGCATGTATCCGGGCGGTTTTAGGAGCGCTGGAGACTTTTCCCCATATAAGGATATTGAGAAAGGTTAGCTATTCCCATCACTTATCACGAAAGCCAGGCGACTGGTTGGGTTCGGGACAGTTGGCTGGCCAATTCTATGTGGACCCCCAAGCGTGACTTTATGTTCCACGGCTGGAAACATCGTTATCTTGTGGGGTATACGAAAGAGAAGCTGCCATTCCAGTAAATCTTTTCCCATTCAAACGACTGACTTCTTTCTAGACCCACCCACAATAACCGAGCCGACTGGATAGATCCATTTATAGGAGAATTTCAACTGGAAAAATGTATTCCCGGGTAAAATATCTGCTTTATATACTGGAAAACTAATGATTTCAGAAATACAACCTGGAATTATGACACGAATCTGATCTCAACCTCGGGAAATATCGAAGAAGCTTTAAAGGCCTACAGTGTTGAGCTGCAAAATGAACATTATAGACTCCTAACACTTGTTGTAAACTTTTTAAAGAAGAAGAAATAAATGTTTTTAATATGAAAATGTTGATCCAAAACCCATAAGAAGAGCAGCATGGCCGGGCCCTTTTGGAAATTTGAGAGATCGGCCGAGCTTTTGGAGACCATCTGATGATCTCTGGGCTTCAGGGGAACCTTTGATCTTTCATTTTATGCCAGTTTCCAGCGACTGCCCCCGAAAACGTAAAGAACCGTTTACAGCTTGAACCCGGGGGCCAGCACGAGTTCTTCACTACCTTCAGCTCAAGTAACTTTTGCTCTTCGGTCTCCTAATCTCTATCCGTCCAAAAACGCACTTCAGAACCAGAAAAATGTTGGCTGGAAAGAGACAGAAGCTGCGCATCAGTTGAGATAGGATCAAGAGCGGGAGAAGAAAGGCATGTGCAAACGGTCATCCCTATAGTAAACAGTTCATCCATGGCTTTTTTCTGCGTCAGTGTGCTTCTCTCCACAACTGTATGGATAGTTTTTATGAAAGTGTGGGTAATCTACAAGGTAACGGTCTTCTTTCCATTTTCACTATTTCCACCGATTTCTTTAGACTCCCGACAAAATGGAAGAGGTAAGGGAGACAACAATTCTTGGGGTACCGATAGATTTGAATGTCAGCTCAACAACCATAAGTTATAACGAGGACACCGCAATAAACGAAGCAGGATGGCGGTCGGACAATGAAACCATGGAGGTACGGGGGTCTTTGCCACTCGAGTAGACTAATTTCATTACAGGAGACGTTACCTATAGAATCAGTTCATTTGAACTCATCAGAACTCTTAAGTAATTCAACAAGAACAAAGAATATCCTGATTTTGGTCGTTTTGACATCAAACGACATCAAAGAATACGGAAGAGCACTGGGTCAGTAATCTCCAGTCCAGAACTAAACGCCTTCTTCAGCAACTATGAAGTGCTACGCCGGGATACATAATTATTCTTTTATTATGGCTTTTGATATCTATTATCAGAATGAATGCACTCAACCCGATGTAAGTCCCTTTTCTCCAGGGAAAATAGAGGGTTTATAGAAGTTCTTCCGTCGCCACTGCGTGGTAGCCAAGTTTCTACCGAAGTATGACTACGTTCTGTATCTGGACGCGGATATGGGCATTCTCAATCCCCACAAGTGACCCAACCATGTTTCAGAAGTAGAAAAATAGATGCTGTTAGAAAAATAGAAGACTACATCGATCCGCGTTTCGATATAATCTTCTACGATCGGTTTTACAACCAGGAAGTCGTTGCGGGCGCGTTTCTTTTGAAGAATTCTACCTATACACGGGAATTCTTGGAAGGTTTGAACCTTATTTGAAAAGAAAACGAAGTGTTGACAGGCTTTTCTAATTACCTTTACAAACTGCCTGATGCATTTCACGGGACTGACAATGGCGCTCTTCATGTAGGCTCTTCTTCGATTATTGAGCAACTACCGTATTCAGGCTTACATCCTCTCGAAGCTCTTCCCCGACCGACCAGAAGACTATAAAATCTGTATAGAATTGTATAACATGTCAGTGGGATTCGACGAGCTTCTTCGCCTATGAGGCATGTTTCCGGGCCATTTTAGGGGTTAGAGAGGAACAGGGCAATCTTAAATTTCGGCGGGCCGCCGGACACCTCTGTTGTGTGTTGACCAAGGGCCTGCTCGGGCTGTTCCTTCCAAAAACGGGACGGTCGAGATCCGGATTTGACAAAACGAAAAGCGAAACCATTTTTGGCCGTTGGCTGACCGAATCCGGCTGGCGATAGAAAAAAGGCTTAACTCTGGTAAAGTGATGTCGATTCCTCACTGTTACGCTCCAGAGCTTAGCCAAAGATTTTCCGCGAAAACGCCAAGACGCGCCATCGAAAGAACCCTAGTCTCACCAGGCTAGCTCAAAAAACGTTGTGCCATTTTTCGAAACTTTGAGGCTCCATTCCTCCGTACGCCCGCGTTCTCAATTTTTTGAGATAGCAAGCGATGCTAAGCAAAAATTATCGGTTCGAATGAGCCTACTCTCAAAACAGGAGCTCAAAATTTGTTGAGGAAACATATCCCATTTTTTTATAACCAAGTGAAAAGATATGGAGCACACACCGCCCGCCGTAGGGAGATATCCATATCGGCCGCGCTCTTGGCCGGGAAATGGCGGGCCCCGTCTCCATTTCTCCATTTCCGCTGCTCTACTACCTGTTGTTCGATAGAGCTCGTCGAGATCTACCAGGAGCTGTGCTTATCTCTGCAAGATTCTATTTCCTGCACCAGAATTTCTGGAAAGTATACCGATATCGAACCGATAATTTTCCCCAGAGGTCTGCGAAACCTCATTATTTTCTAGCTTGAAGACTCAGGACCTACACTTCATAAATGAGATAGTAACACTACTTTATTCTTTGGTAGAGAATATTTATCTACGGAGGATCCGGCGCTCAGCAGAGGCCACAACTCTTGGCACAGGATGCCTTCTTCTGGCCGGTGGGCATTGAAAGTAGTGTCATTCGGCGGCGCTTCTCGCCAAAAACCCTCTTAATTTTTTGCTAAGCTCTGGCGCATCACAGTGAGGAATCGACAGCCTTTTCCTCATAAGTAGCCTGATTCGGTCAGCCAGCTGTCAATAATGGTCTCGCTTTTCTTTCTGCCAAAGCCTGGGATTTCGACCAAAACTAACAGAACGGAAGAAACTACTACGCGCAGCCTCCGCCAACACATAACTGGGCACTTCTAGTCCATGAATAAAAGTCAGTAAGAGCTATTATCTCCCAGGAGGGCCAGAGGTCTGCGAAACCTCATTATTTTCTAGCTCGAAGACTCAGGACCTACACTTCATAAATGACATAGTAACACTACTTTATTCTTTGGTAGAG
The DNA here is from genome assembly GCA_932521035.1 of Oscheius dolichura. Taxonomy (NCBI): domain Eukaryota; kingdom Metazoa; phylum Nematoda; class Chromadorea; order Rhabditida; family Rhabditidae; genus Oscheius; species Oscheius dolichura. Next base: position 569,542 of record OW051494.1, on the reverse strand, counting down.
AATATTTATCTACGGAGGATCCGGCGCTCAGCAGAGGCCACAACTCTTGGCACAGGATGCCTTCTTTGGTGTACATATTACTGGTGCAGTAGCCTTTTTCCACCCAGCTGGGACATCTACAAAAGAGCTTTTTTGAAACTGTAAAGCAGTAAAACTTACAGAGTGGCTTCAGCGTCCTGGCAGCCAGTATTACTGGGAGTTACAGTACCACCACAGGCAGCTACGTTGGCAGCAGCGGTGCATTCCTCCCTCCCATCATTATTAACCAGGGCGAGTTCTGGGGGGCACGAGCCACCCATGGCTGGACCCTGAAGTATTTTTTATCATCTTTTCTAGCTCTCGAGACGATTACCGTAACCATAGAAAAAAAGAGGAGAGACTTACGACGGTCTTACAGGCAGAGAAGACAACGGCCACGAGGCAGGAGGCAAGAACGAGCTGGCGGATCATTTCTGAGTGCGCTGCTCTTTGTTTAAACACTGGTTATATAGCAAAAAATCAGAAATGAGACCATGGATTACGCGTAAAACAATGGGAACACGAAATTCGAATTCATCGGCTGAACAAATGTCTTTCCATGCAGACCTTTCACCCGTTTGTGCAAAACGATGTCCATGCCCACGTTCTCATTGTTTTACAGCTAACCTATGATCTGGTTGCTGGTTTTTCTGCTATAAAAACCGTGTTTAAACAAATAGGAGACACTCTGAAATGATCCGCCAGCGTCTCCTGTAACTGGTGGGAAAGGAGACAAAAGGCGGTGTATACGATTAAACAGGACGATTTGGGGGTCAAGAGGACCCTTGTAAATTAGAGAAAATCCCAATGAATTTTATTATTACTGTTATCAATATCAGCAGAGGCCACAAGTCTTGGCACAGGTCTTCTTCTCCTCAGCTGAGTAGAATGGATTAGTACAGAAGCCACTTTGAGCATATTGAGCGCATCTAAAGATTTTCCCTGTTTTTCGTGGATTGGGAGAGAAATTCACTTTGAATTCTGATCAGAACAGTCGGCACAGCAGTCGCTTCCATTGCAGACACTTCCGGCAGGGCAGGCGCGGGTAGCGGAACAGGCTGAAATGAGGCTAGACACCTTGTCAAGGAGTACGGTATCTAGTTCGGGTCTCAAACGGAAAATAAACTTACGGCCCATAGTTATAGCGCAATTGGCCTGTGTTCCCGCACATAAACCACAGGTTCTTTTGCAATTCTGTTTGGCGAAGTCGACGAGAGCCGGGGTAGTACAAATACTCGGCTGGGAAACACAGTCCATGGCGGCGTCGATACATCCTCCCATTTTACAGAAACCACAAGCTGAGGGGCAGTCCAGGGCGACGATTTCTCTCCACAGCGGATCTCGACACATATCCGGACTGACACGGGAACAGTCAATACGAGGATCTGGAAGAAAATCGTCGGTTTTTGATTATAAATCTAATTTCCAAGAAAACAATAAGAATCACCCGCGTTTCTTACTATAGAATCCTTTCAGGACCCCTCCAAACTCATTTTAGCCTTCACATTCCTTCCTTTTTAGGATTCTCCACTCCGTAAAAAGGCCAATTCTACAGTAATCCCCCTGGAATTCTACTTACATGGTAGATTTTTGCAGTCATATTCGGGAGTAAGGCAGCAATATCCACAGTAATTCGGGCAGGAGTAGATGGCTGCTTTTTTAACGTCAAGGCCCAAAACAGCCCCGGAATTTATCTAAAATATCTTCTTTTCTAAATTTTCTAGTCAGGACCCTACGGTAAAACATCCGTTAGGTCTTGTAGCGACAAGTCCTCCTGTAATGACAGCCGGGTCCGGGGTAGTTCCACCAAACATCTGCTGACAAGCCTCGAGACTAGCCACATTCTGGCAGTTGGTAGCCAAGGGAGAGAAGACAGTCCCCGCCGGAGTCTAAAATTGAAGTGAGCCCCAGTTAGACTATTAAAATTACCGTTGTCGTGCAGTTGAGGTCAGAAAGGGCCTCAGCAAAGGAAACAGCTCCCAAAACGAGTACGAGAAGAGAACGAAGTGCCATATTTCACAGTGAAGAGTCATAAAAACTGCGGCCTTTTTAAATGGAAAAAAATGACAGCTGCAATAATAACTAGTACTAGGGCGTGAAATGGCAACTATTGTCCGTAGCGTAAAATTCAAACACGGAAGAAGACGCTCCTTTCAATTTGTCTCTGTAGCGTGGAAATTGTGGGTGGACAGGGATTTGCCCAGCCGAGGAGCTTTTCATCCAGCGCCTGCTCAAAGAGCGGGCTCGTACTATGGGTAGTGCTCCGCCACACACCGGGCCATCCACTCGTACCAATAGGAAACAAAACATCGAAGATTAGTACAATTTATTTAGGCATTCCTATCATTTTGAAGCCGCAGCCTTGATATTTATAAAGAGCAGTAGGACGGTAAACCAAGCCCGGGCCAGTGAGGCGCATTCTCGGGGGAAGTGTACCGCCTTTGCGCTTTTTCGGTGCAATAGGTCTATCGTCTTTGGCAATACTGTAATTACTATATTGGGACTATTGCACCTAAAAAGCGCAAAGGTGGCACGCTTCCTCCCGAGAATGCGCCTTACTGGCCCGGACCTGGTTTACCGCCCTAAACAGGACCGGAAGGGGTTGTTCCGATTGCGGAAAATCATCCAAAAACTCTGAAAAATCAGAAACTTTTATCAGTGATCAGGATTACTCCCACAAATCTGCTTGTTATCACTTCCGCTACGAGGTAGACCGGCATAAATCACGCTTCTTTGTTCAAACTAGTTATCGGGGGCGTAGAACGACCAGAAGGTCCAATTTTTTTGTCGAAAATTAGCTATTAAGCTGGCTTTTTCAAAAAAGTACCGTTTTTTTCATTATAACAGGCGGCAGAAAGAAGGTTGAGCCTCATTTTTTGCCCAAAAGTATGGGACTAAGCCATTGAGCCAAACTACCAAGTAGACTCGCTAATCCCTGAATCTAGAAATAAGAACGAGCTCTTTGCAACAAAAGGCTCGTCAGCCCGCTATCACAAACAGCGGGCTCCATCTATACGAGTTTCCTCAGATAAGCGGCTTGCCTACAAATGTAGGAGCGGCGAAAGGGGGAGCAGGATTACTAGGCGTTTGTCTGAAGATCAGGCGGGTTGATAAGGAGTTCTGATAAATAGCTGGGGGAGAGATAACGAGCCCGGCTGGCAATTGCCATGATTCTTCTGCTATTCTCTGTCGCCCTTCTCTTCGCCGGGAGCCAGTTGTCTTTGGGAGATGTCTGCCAGGATACCCCGCCTTGTACAGTCCTTTACACTGCTCCCAATTATTTTAATCCATTCCAGCGGCTGGTTTAAATTGCTCTACCGTAACCGCAGACATGTGTAGTGACACCCAGCTTGGTCCATTATTGGAGGAGCGGTGTCCTCTGACTTGTGGAGCCTGTACCTGTTCCGATCTCTCGCCCTATTGTGCTACCCACCCGGAATTATGTACTACATCCGGATTCGAACAATATGTCGCTGATAACTGCCAGGAAACTTGTAATTTCTGCGGTCCAAATGCCGCAACCGTTGCCACGACGTCAGCCACAAAAACGACTCTTCCTTCAGTTAACTCCACAACATCTCGAACACCTCCTTGTATGGACAACTATCATAAGTGAGTTTTAAATAACAGGAAAAGCCACAGCTAGACAGTTTTGACACTTTATTATGAACGAAAGAGCCACAGTTAGACAGCTCCACTATTATTCATTTTTCAGCTGCAATAATTTCGCTCATAATGGTTACTGTACAGATCCACTTTACAAGGATATGCAGGATTTATGCCCAAAGAGTTGTGGATTGTGTCATTGATGTAAAAATCCTTGAATAAATATTTTTTAACCGTATTTTTTAGTCCGAAAGGGGCTGGACTTCAAAAAAAGGAACCTCTCGCGTTTCTTGGCAGAAATTTTGAAATTAATGTGTTTCTTCGGAAGATATTGACATCATCTTATAGAAAAAAGAATTCTCTACAAGGTGGAAGTGGTGCTTTTTTGAAAAAGTGAGGTTTTAGTTCGAAATGGCCAAGAGTTTCCCCGCCGTTTTGACAGTTCAAAAGGGAGGCGCGGCCAACCTACGAAGCATCGCCATGAGCCGGAAACATATGTTTTTGGGATGATTTTTATATTGCCAAACTCGTCAGAAAATTCTCTACAACGTTACCGGGGCAGCATTTAGAAAATAAGACTTTTTTTGCCCAAAATGACCAATGAATTCATAGCTTCACGTGGAAGGAGACAGGCTCGAAGCAAACTCCCCAAGCAGACTCACTAATCCCCGATTATGATAAGAAGCCTCTGGGAGCAAGGGGGATGAACAATGGGAGTGTCTATGCGAATTCCCGGCAGATAAGCCGCTTGTGCCTAAATTTACGGGGCGAACAAGGGGGAAAGTGGACTAGGCCTTTCTTTCCGGTAGATCAAGCCCCCTGATAAGAAGAGGGCGAGATAAATAGTACCCGGTACAGGTGATAGCAACCCCCTCTGCCTTTGTCATGATTCTTTTGTTCGCCGTCGCTCTTCTCTTCGCCGGGAGCCAGCTGTCTTCCGGAGATGTCTGCCAGGATACCCCACCCTGTACAGTCCTTTAAATTGCATCCAATTATTTTAATTCTTTATAGCGGCCAGTTTAAATTGCTCTACAGTAACCGCAGACATGTGTAATGACGCCCAGCTTGGTCCATTATTGGAGGAGCGGTGTCCTCTGACTTGTGGAGCCTGTACCTGTTCCGATCTCTCGCCCTATTGTGCTACCCACCCGGAATTATGTACTACATCCGGATTCGAACAATATGTCGCTGATAACTGCCAGGAAACTTGTAATTTCTGCGGTCCAAATGCCGCAACGGTTGCCACTACTGTCTCAACGGCTCTTCCAGGAGCACAAACAACTGCTGCTGTTTGCGAGGATCACAATCCAAAGTAAGTTTAAATGAGGTGAGACAGCCACAGTTAGATAGCTGAGTTGTTTTACATGAAGAAAAAGGGCCACAGTTAGACTGCTGGGAAGTTTTAAATGAAGGAAAAGAGCCACAGTTAAACAGCTGGGAAGTGTTGAATGAAGGAAGCAGCCACAGTTAGACAGCGAGAAAAGACGATTCCGGTCATTTTAGCCCATTTTCTAGCTAATTTTCTCCCTTTCAGCTGTCCATACTGGGTCGCCAGTGGCGATTGTACCAATCCTTTCTACGATGGATCCGGAGTACCGGAAAAAGAATGCCCCAAATCGTGTGGACTCTGCACTCCCACCGGAAACAGAGATGATCCCACTTGTCACGACGCCCCCAACACTAAGTGAGAATTTGAATGGTTCCCATGAAGAAAGGGATTTTAGCTGTGAAGTCTGGAACGTCAATCACTACTGCGAGAATGCTCCTCCCCAAGACAAAATCAAGTATTGCAAAAAGACTTGTGGCCTCTGCTAACCCAGGGAATTGAACAGAATAAATAAACAGTCTGTATAAATAGTTTCGAATCGTGGAAATTGTTCTTATTTGTTCAAAAAGTCTGGAAAATCACAAAAATTTATCAGTGGTGAGGATTATCCCGGAAAAGAGGGTTGTTATCTTCCTCCCCACAATGTAGACCGTCAGAAATCACGACTCGCCGGTCAGATTACTTTCCGAGGGAGGTAGAATGATCGGAAGTTCAAAATATTCCATAAAGGAGCATTCCGGAATTAACCTGCTTTGAAACGAGGCAATTTGCGTATTTTTCGATTAGGGAAGATCCCAGGGTTACTGTAGACGGAGACGAGACAATATTGGCCGCCTGGTCCTCAATAGTCCATGTTTATTAAACAAAAGAAAGTGTACATCGCCGGAAGGGGATCGGTCTACACAAAAAAGAGAGGATTCTATCAGATGAAGTACATTCTTCCCTTGAAGTTCTCCGTCACGGAGATGCACTCCTGGAGGATCGAGTCGGCCTGCGACTGCGGGGTAGAGTCGCCGCTCTCCGGGACCATTCCCTTGCGGCGGGGCTTGCCAACCGACATCAGCGAGTTGAGCGACGAGGCCAGCGACGAGTCCGATACCGTGTCCGAGTCGTGCATTCCCATCTTGCGCTTGATATGGCAGCGGGCGCGGGTGGCCACCAAATCGGCATAGTAGACAGGCGCCGGGATCGACACCGACCGGGTGCAGCGGCCATACGTGTGGCACATTCTAAATACAGAAATTAGTCAGTAAAAAATAAGAGGAAACGTACCCAAAGGTGATGGCTTGAAGCTCATCGGCCGAGAAGTTGTTATCATCCCAGAGGACGTGGTAGCGGGCGGGGCGACTGGTGCCCTGGACGCCGAAGTGGCTGCACAGGTAGAAGTCAAAGCCTTCGGGCGAGGTGATCCCGGTGTCGATCGTCGTGCCGGCTGGGATGTTCTTCGCCTTGCCGGCAGTGTCCTGGCTGTATTTGCAGAACATACGAGCGTGGTGGCGCTTCTGGACGACGATGTACGTAATCGGGGGACGGTAGTCGGGCGAGAGGATGAGGCAGGCCGACCGGATGCCGTGGATCTCCTCGCGCAGCACCTCAGCAAATTGACCCTCGCTCACTCCGTCACGGTAGACAACAATCCGAGTGGGCTTCTGTCCCGTGTGGCGGTAGAAGGAGACGAGCCGCTCACGAATGGCATCGAGCAGATAGACGACAGACTCGCGGCACTTCCTCTGCACCTTCACGTTGGCTCCATACATCTGGGGAAGGAGGTCAATGTTGGCCACAATCTGAAGCAATTTTCGCATTAAAAAGTCTAGAGGAAGGAGGATACCGCAGCAACCGAGGGAATGTTCATCCTCTCCTCCATCTGGGTCGGATGGGTGACGTCGATGCCGACGATCAGAGTTGGCTGGTCGATAATGTACTTATTCGTGATGCCGTCCGCCACGATGCGACTATTGATACCGCCCAGCTTCATATTCAACTTCAGGACAATATTCGAGCAGGTAGCAAGCGACGGCCGCTCGACATTCTTCATCAGCACACACTGCGACATGATCCCGTGCTAAATTTCCATTTTATTAAACTTAAAATAAGGATACGGTACCTGAATATCGCTGCAGTCCTTGACAGTCATATAGAGATCGGCATTCTTGCCGGGCAGGACAACGATGACCAGGTCGCAGGTGGTGCTCGTCTGCTTGTATTCGGTAGCAATCTCGTTAAAGAGGAGGACGACGTCGTCCTTGCTCCGTCCGTATTTGACAAGATCCGGCCACTTGGGAAACATCATGCCCATCTGGGTAGCCTTGGCGTAGAGGGCCTGGCAGAAGCCTTGAAGGAGAGACTGGTCACGCGGGTTGACCAAGGCCAGCATACTGTAATGGATTTTAATTGAGAAAAAGAGGAATGCGGGGATACCTGTAGCTGGAGCAGTTGGCCGGCAGGTAGATCTTCTGATTTTCCATGCTCCAGGTGCCGTCCTTGGGAACGACGATGGGATCGACGTGGCGATTCTCTCCAAACATGATGGCAGGCGCCTGAAGGACACGGGCCGTCGTCTCAAACATCTTCGGGGAGATGCTCAGCCCGAACTCGCGGAAGAAGGGATCCTTGTCGAAGCCGGCCTGGGCACACAGCTGAATGGGGACGACTAGAGAAGAAAAGGAAGGCTGGCTACCTGGGCAATGCGCTCCTCGCGCTGGTTCGCGTCCACGGCGGCGGCTCGGATAATGGCGCTCGTCTGCTTCTCGCTCAGCTTGCGGTTAAACTTCTGAGGAGAGTCGAGTTGGCAAATCTCCAGCGGGAAGAAGATGTTCTTGTTGACGGGACCCACGTGGAGGCAGGGCAGCTTGGGGAACTGCAACTTGCCATAGCGCTCGGAAAAGTAGTCGGCCACACTGTGGGTGACCTCCTTGCCGTCGGGAAGAGTCGATTTGAAGCTAAAAATACAAAATATTCAGTGAAAAGAACTAAAAATCCTACGTGAGCTCGTCGGCCGGGATCATCTTGAGGCTGTTGACCCGGTAGACGCGAACGGCACCGCGGTGAGTCGAACGGATCTTGAGGCCCTTGACGGCATCGGCCAGAATCTTCATCTCGTGGGCTGAGAGAGCAAATTCGCGGTAGAGCGTCTCCGGCGAGAGGGCCGCCTCTTCCTGCTTGTACGATGTCTGCTGGGGGCCACGGCCGCCACCGTGGTAGCCTCCACGCGCTCCTCCGCGACCACCGCCACGGGTGGAAAAGGTCCTCGGAGTGGGGCGATAGGCGCCAGCGCGCTCATTCAACACATCACACAAAAATTGAACCATCGAGATGCGGGCCTTGTAGAAGGCCGTGTGGGCCACTAAAAATTGTTACTGTACAATGAGAAAGATCCAAAATACCATCAATGTTGAGCAGGGGCTTCCAGCCGGCAGCCACATGGGCAGAGGAGAAGAAGCCGGTCCACATTTCCTTGCCGCCTTCCAGGTCCAAGGCCAGGGCGCCGTCGATGGGGATACGGTAGCAGGAGGACTTCCACGAGAAGAAATTAGCCGAATTGCTAAAAAAATAAATGGATGGTTAGAAAAAAAGACGTACGCAATGAGAGGACAGGTCAGACTCTGACGGCAGACGATATCCAGAATCTGGATCGGGGTGAGGACGCGCTCGTCCAGGTTCTTCGTCCGGGTGCGGCACATGTCGACGAGTACGGGGCCGACAAAATGCAGAGAGACGGCGCACCTAGTCTTCTCACGGGCGTCATTAGCCAGTGGAACTTCGACCTCGAGACGGGTGGAGGTTTTACCTTCCGGGAATTCGATACGAGTCGTCGTGTACAGCTGGTGGGCTCCGTCAAAGGCCAGGGCAAACTTGTTGGCGAAGAGGGCGCTCTCGGCGACGGCCTTCCAGAAGATGGCGCGGCTCTCCTCCCTCTCGAGCTTACGGCTTCCCGGATGCTGGATCTCCACGTGGTACTGGCTGATCATCATATTGTCGGACATCAGGGTAATCTCGAAGAAGTTCGTACGGATCGGGATCCGACGGCCGAGCTCGCCAAAGCCGGGGCGCGAGGCCACCTCCCTCACATTCATGCATGCCAGCTCCTGAAAAATACAGTAAATTACATTTGTACAGATTAAAATAAAGCCACAGTTGACCTAGAAACCATCGTAAATGGGATTAAAACTTGAAAATCCCGGGATTCTTCCCAATTTCTCAATACCGTAAGACGGGCGCGCGGTCGTTCCTAATTTTACCGTCATTACGGTAGAGAAGTACGCGTCTCAACCTCCATTTCCACCCAATTGAGCGGTCGGCCATCATCTTCCCAACCAAAAGTTCAAAATAAACGCATTTTTGAGCGAGACGCAAACAAAAGCGGTCGGGGATGAATTGCAACCAAGAAAAGGCAGTTACCCGAAGTGTAAATAAACACACCTGGAGAACTTTCGGCGACAAATCCTTCGGACTTCCGGTCAGACGACTAGGAGAGGCAGAGGAGCTAGGCGAACTCTTGCGGTTGACGCCCGAGCGCACATCACCGGAGGCAATGCCGGAGTCGACTTCTGATTCTGAAATTACGTCTATTATTTGGTGGACCGTTTGTTCTACTGGCGCACGACTTTGGCTACCGGCGCCGCGCGTTTATACATTCAAAAATGGCGATACGCGCGCGGCGAAGTACGGCGAACAGGCGCGTGCCGGCGCCTTTCACGAAAAACAGGGGCAAGAAAAGAAAGAAGCAGAAGAAAAATTCCAAAGTCGCGAAAAGCAGCAAGTATAGAAAAGTTGCAGCCGCACCTTTATCACTGACAGACATCAGAAGGTAGGTCTTCCTCGTAGGAGAAGAGACTAATGAATGACCTAGACTGGGCCGACGAGTGGTCACGTCAATTCGGAATAATGGATCAGACCGATTATCCTGTCTTTTTACCCGTATTTTACTTTTTTAAACCAGATTTCAGATCGAATTTTGCTGTTTTTTCGTCAGGTTGTGTCAAATGAAGTCAAAAGCGAATTCAAGGAGTTAACAGGAAAATAAAGACTAAAAGTCGACGGAGACAGCCTAAAACTTGCAACGTACTTGTTTGCAATCAACAGCCTGGCTTTATTTCCCCCATATGGGGGAGGGCCGTTCCCAGCAGCAGTGCAACGCCGGGCCGACCCATGAAGAGGAGCTAGCAAGCCAGCTACCTCTTCAGGTCTCAAAAATCGGTTAACCTTGTATACCACAATAGCGGTATATATCGAAGGTTAATTCGATAAGAACGATTACTACACTTTGATCTTAGCCATAAGGCCGAGAAGCGATACTCCTGCTTACCGACGCCGCGACGCCAATCGCGCTTGCTGCCAAGATTTTACGGGTGCGGGCGCCGCGTGTTCGGGCTGCGCTCCCCCGCCAGTTTGACGCTAAAAAATCGAGACATACTTGCGCATAAGAGCCTTCATCCTGTTCCTAGTCAGCTCCACTTCGAGCTGCTTCTCCGGCGTCCAAATCTGCGCATCCTCCGACTTTTCCACCCTCTTATGTCGCTTTGTCTTCTTCCCCTTGACCGTCGTGATACTTTTGATCGTGTTGCGGAGGCCGCTACTATCCTGGGGGAAATTAACGGGCACATAGAAGATGACATTCGTGGCGGAGAGGCCGGCGCCCTGCTTCGTGACGCCCGTATTCATGTTGACACTCATTGTCACCGTACAATTTCCGGTGATGCCGTAATGAGAAATTGGCGAGTCGTCATCACGCATCTCGTTGTCCTTGTAGAGGAGGAGCTGCTTGTCCGGCAAGATTTCTGACGATTCGGCAATTATGGCCTTCAAGCCGCGGACAGTACAGGTCTCCGGCACACGGACGGTTATTTCCGGCTTCCCGGCCATCACAAATTTCACGTTGATTTCAATCATACGAGGAGGTGGAGAAGCAGGCGGGGTCCTGACGCGCTGGCTCTTTGATGGATCCATCCGATCTAGAAGACAACAGCAATGGCAATGAAACAATTTCTAAAAAGTTAAAACTGCAGCTTATCTCTACAACTTGTCCTATCCATTTATCGCCTTCCATAAAGGAAAGACATTCCAAAATTTGAGCCGACACAATCTTTCGATAGTTCGGAATTCATACAAACCTCAAGAGGTTGAACAAATAATTTGTTGCCAGAAAAGTGGAGCGCGGAAAGCCATAGCGCGCAGCTGCCGAGACTATACGGGTGCGGCGGCATCTTTCTCGGACCGGATTTCATTTCTTTTGAGGAATTTTCCATTCAAGCTATGATTGTTTATTTATAAGATAAAATTTTCTGACGTTTTTATATGACATCTTGAAGAGGAGATCGAGCTCAGTCGATAGATATAAAGAACGCATCAGGTGGATGTGTAGAATTTGATATAAATGGAAAAGTAAATAAATCGTCGTAAAGTTGTTGATTTCAACATAATCGAAACCGGCTCAGAAACGCTATCACAACTATATTGTAAGATGATATTTTGTGAATTTTTCTCACATGAACACAAAGAAGAGATCGAAATCTATCGTTTGCTGCCAAGAAATCGCAAATTGAATGTCCAAATTTTTCAGAAAAGACGAAGGCAAATTGGACTACTGTTAGAAATGCCCGGAGGCTCCTGGAAAATCCCCACTGCACCCGTAAAATCTCGGCAGCTGGCCGAAACGTGGCTATATAATCGAAATGGATCTTCTCGCCGGCGGGAAGGCTTAGGCTTTTCGGTATAATAAGCCTCGACCTCCAGCTACCAAGCTGTGTTGAGCACCAGCATTTGACTCGGGAGTGTCCCGACCACCAGACTGACTTCCCTAGTTTAGTAGTTTTGAGGAGGACGCCCGATTTACGAAGGAACAAAGGGAGTTGACCGAGACCAAGATGGCGGTTGCCGGCACCGTCGGTCAAGACGTTTTTGCCTTTCCCCTGTTTCATTTTTCCAGTCCAAGACGAGTCAATAGGGATAATTCTTTTTTTGTGCTCGGTAAAATTTATCCCAACAGCTCCCATTTCCCAGTCTGTCTTCTCGTCAGTCTCCATGTTCTTCCTTCTCCAGCTGTTGTTCTTCTTCCTCCTGCCATGGCTGCTCATCTTGTGCAAGAAGAAGAAGAAGAAATCAAAGGAAGAAGCGAAAAAGTGGAAGGAGGAAGAAATTGCAAAACGGAAGGAAGAAGAAATGAAAAAGTTGAAGGAGGCAGAAGAAAAGAAGAAGAAAGAACCGAAAAAAGAAGAACTGAAAAAAGAAGAGCCGACACTGGACGAGCAGGCGGAACGTATTCGAAAGGCTACGGAACAATTTGGGAAATACTACGTTGTAATAGAATCTAATCCGGATTTGTACGCGAGTTCCCTCGTGCCGCTAGTCAAAGAAGAGATTAAGAACATCCGCTCCGTCTACTCGGAACACATATACCCGAATCACAGACGTAAACCAAAGAAGAGCGAGGAGACGTGCCCCCTCTGCAGTGCCTACCTCAAATGGGCCGCATTACACTTGCTGAGGGCTCCAGAGGATCATAAGTTTATGTTAGGTCTCGCGAATGATTTCTGGAAGTATAGAGGAAAAATGCCCAAGGAAATTGAAGAAAGTCCGAGATATCGGCGGGAGCATAGATATCTGGTAGAACATATAACGACGGAGAAGGAAAAAGCGGTGAGGCAAATGGAGCCAGATTCCTGGTCGGATGGGCCAGCCACCATAAAGCTGAAAGAAACCCTCGAGAAACTGAATCAGGAGCTCGAGAAGACCCAGGACGACAAGACACAGGAGGAGGACAAAACGCAGGAGGAGGAGGACAAGAAAGAGACAGAAAAACCGAAAAAGGAGGCGGGAATATCGGCTGAAGGGGCCGAGAAGCCGAGCCAGGAGAAAATAAAGAAGTAAAATAATCAGAAGAAGAAGAAGAACTCCAATAATGACTACAGATTCTCACAGCAATAAAAAAAATAAACACACGTTATCTTGTTTTTGGGGGAGACGTTCTGCACAGGAGAGGGTTCTAAAATCTGTTCATTATCATCTTTTTATGATGTGCATAGATCAGGTCGTTTTGCAGGTGAAAATAGTATATTCTCGAAGCAAGAAGATTTTATTAATAAAAGAACAAATATCGATGCCATCATAAGTATAAGTATGCTTCATATCAGGAAAATATGAACAGGTAGAAATGTATCATGTCCTATGACGAATTCATTTGCCGCATCGAGAGGTTGAGGATGGAATGGGATGTTCTTTTTTTGTTTTTTTTTACCCAAGGCGTCTGAGGGGAACACGAGTTTCCGCAATCAGTCCATGTAAGTAGCGGCCTTCGCTTTGTTTCCAACGAAAAATGTTAAATTTCTCCCAAAAACGGGAGAATACCAATGAATTGAGCCGATATGTATGATCAACCTAAAAATTAAGAATTACTTATCGTTTCGAAAGGGAGGAAGGAAAGATTAGGAGAAGAAATGGGAGAAGGGAGGATAGGAGGACGATTTGGCTTTGAGTGGCGCCCCGTCTCGGCTATTGTCTGTAATAAATCGACGGAAGGGAGACAATAGCTGGGAAAGGGAGGAACTGCTATACACTATCGACAAAAAAATTGTGTTGAAAATGTTAAGAAGAAGATTCCCCGCGGAAATCGGCTTATCGCCTCGTTCGAACCACAATGTGGCCTCTAGTCGACCACACCCCACACAGTCCCATAGATTAACCCAATCATTTTGTTAGTATGCTCAGGATGACAAGACTATAGCCAGGGTATCAGTGATTAAGATAGAAGACTATAAATGGGACTGCTGGCCGCCTATCTCACAACCTTACCATGCATCTTCTTCTCCTTCTAGCTGCTGTACTCCCCCTGATTCAGGCTAAATCTGCTCCAGATTGTCTTTCCTGGCCACTAGGACGTGAGAAACCTTCTCTAGTCGTTAGATATCGATACTTTAGCCTGTGGAGAAGGTGGTTCCTGCCCAGCGGGGTACTTTTGTGACAAAGATCAACAGTGTTGCGGAGACAGTCCCGGATGTCCTGCTGAGCAACAGAGTGGACGTAAGTTGGATTCTAAAGATGCGGGGTTCTGGAGTGGAAAACTGGATCTGGAGCAGGAATATTATTGATTGGAGCCTTTTAGACTTTTCTGGCGAAAAAAATGAGGTTTTGGAGAGGATTGCGATGTTTTTGCCGGCTTATAAGGAGGTTTTTGGCCCGTTTACTGGCCTTATGAGGCGTTACCTTTGGTTAAAATGTTCCTGTGGAGCCCAAGAGCAAAGACAAAGAGCTCTAGGAACCTTTTCCTCCAGAAGAGCGTGCCAAGGACCCCTTGGACCCCATTTTTCGCGTTGTAGAGGTTATTTTCCCCCATTTCAGCCTGCGACAATGGTGGAAGCTGCCCCACCGGCTTCGTCTGCCAAACGGGTCACGTCTGCTGCCAAAACGTCTGCTCCCCGGCAGTACAAAATGGCCGTAAGTGTTCTCCATTGTATTTTTTGTAATCACTCCGTTTTAGCCTGCGTTGGCCCTGGAACCTGCTCCTCCCCTGAATATGAATGCCAAGCCGGTGCTTGCTGCCCTAAAACTTGTCCAGCCTCTGTTCAAGTTGGAAGTAAGCTATCCTTGAACATAATTACGATAGTGAATTGTTCTAGGCTGTATTCGAGGAGAGTGTCCCTCTGGTTATACCTGTGACACCCGGGCTCAAGTCTGCTGCCCGTCGATGGCTCCTACTTGTACCAGCCTAGGACGTAAGTTCCCTTTCTGGTTCATTTTGGGTCTCGAAGGGATTTCCCCCATCTTTAAAATACAATTTTTCCTTTTCAGCCTGTACAGGAGCTGGTGGCTGTCCTTCTGGAAGTAACTGCAATGGAACGGATTGCTGTGCTGGTTGTGCTGACCAAACTCCCAAGTAACTTTTCCAGCTCTTAATTCTCATAAAGACAAAATCTTCAGATGCCAGACCTGGGCTCAAGACGGCTTCTGTACCAATCCATTCTACACCGCCCAGGATAAACAGCTCTGTGCTAAGACCTGCGGCCTCTGTGTCTAATAAACCATCCATTTGTCTGTTTTCGACCATTTTCCCTTTCCAGTAGGGCGAAATATAAATTTAAAATTCATCAAAAAGAGGGGAATGAAAGAAATCTCCCATTCCATAATGCATCATTTGCTGTGGTGTTGGCCGCTACAATCTCTTGGGTACTGAGATAGAGGGGCGATCTGGACGAGCACAACTAATGTACATGTTTAGCAGTATGATAAGTTGGTGTTTAGCATTGCAAATGAGCGTGTACATGAGAAAATCCGATGGACCTCTTGTGATTGCTGGGAAGAGTTGGGCAACGAAGCCTCCTGTCCAGACCGTCCCCCAAATGGTCGTGGTCTCCTCCAATCCAAGACAAGATGGCGCCACCTCCTTTTGTGTCCAGTAATTATTGACAGCATAATTATTTTCCACCAAAATATGTAGAATTCCAGAATTACAGCCGATATGTATGATCAGCTGAAAAATAAGAAGGATTTTGTTGTTTTGAAAAGGAGAAAGAAGAGAATTAGAAGAAAATAGGGGAAGGGAGGATAGGAGGAGGTTTTGGCGGAGAATGGCGACCAATCTCGGCGATTGTCTGTAATAACTGGTGGGAAAGGGGAGAATAGCTGGGAGAGGGAGGATCTAGAACAATTGTATACATTTTACCGATATAAACTATGACTTTTTAGACGAATTGCTCAATGTTCAAAATGCTATGGAGAAGATTCCGAAAAGGCCTCTGCCCCTAATAAAACCATCCACTTCTTTGTTTTGCACCGTTTTCCAAGCCCTTTCCGCTTTTCCTCTTGTTGAACACGAGACTTTTTGCCAGAAAACCAAAGGATTTAGATAAAAAGCCCTGATAAATAGGCCGAGCGGGGGTAATGATAGCGCAGTTCGTCTTGCTATCATGCTACTTCCGCTGCTTAGCCTTGCTCTCCTTCTCCTGGTCAACCAAGGGGCAAATGGCCAATCATGTTCTCAACCACTTGGAAGTTAGTTTCAGGGTGGTGAACCAGGTCCGGGCCAGTAAGGCGCATTTTCGATGCAATAGCCATAATATACCAATTACAGTATGCCAAAGATTAAAGACCGATTGCACTGGAAAAGCGCAAAGGCGGCACGCTTCCCCGGAATATGCGCTTTACTGGCTGGTTTATCCCTCTAGTCGGTTTCCTGGATGAAAACTAGCGATATATCTTTTTTTTCAGTATGTTCTAATGGAATCTGCCCTACTGGATATAGTTGCGAAGGTTCCTATTGCTGCCCAATGTGTTCTGGAGCCGTGCGTAAGTTCTGAACCTCACTTCAGAGTTAAATTGTCTCCGTTTTAGCTACTGTTGGGGGATTGTGCCCTACTGGATACACTCCACAAGGAAGCGGCATCTGCTGTCCAAATCAGGCATGTACTAGTGGTAGGAGACTCCGTCTACTCACTCAAACTGTTATAATTATATTTCAGGTATTGTAAATGGAGGATGTGTAAATGGGATGTGTGCAACGGGTTACACCTGTGGTCAGGGTAACCTCTGCTGTAAAAATAGCTCGTGCGCTGATCAGAATTCCAAGTAAAAATCCATAGTTTTGGTTACAAAAAATCTCTTTTTAGCTGCCAACAATGGGCTAAAAATGGCTTCTGTACCAATCCTTTCTACACCCCGGATGATAAGAAGATGTGCGCCAAAACTTGTGGCCTCTGTTAATGGAATGAGCGAGGAGATCAATGAAAATGAAATAAAGTGAAACAAAACGAGAATAAAACCATATAGGGTGGCAAATCAGGTCCAAATCAGCAAGGCGCATTTTCGGGGAAACAGGTCTATAATCTTTGGCCTACTGTAATTTGTATATTGGGGTTATCGAAAAAGCGCAAAAGCGGTTCCCCGAGAATGGAGATCCTATCGGCGGTGAGTAGTGAACAATGACAGATGGTAGGATTTCGACGGGTTACTGTTACTGTACCCCGACCCGTTTGGGTTCATTTGACTACCGTAAGATCGCAAAGAGGCCTGTTGAGACAGTTTCTAGATTCTTATAGCTTCTCTCGTCTTTTAGCTCGTAATAGGGCGGGGAATGGGCTCCACGTAGTGGAGGTCGGCCTATATCCAACCGATGCTTCTGGTCAAGAATCGAATGACGGGGTCTCCAGTTCTCCACTTCTGCCGATCTATCATACACCGTTGGAAAGAGCTCGTCGAAATCTACAAGATGCTGTTCTTAGCTCCGCTAGAATGTATTTCTGGCACCTATTTTGGCTTGAAATAGGCCCCATGCTAACCCTCCCCAGCAGTCTCATTTAAGTTATCCCCTCCCGAGAAAGATCGAGGAGCCACGCCCCAAAATCTTGAATAGAATGGAAGTCCGATAGCTCGTTAGAATCGTCTCGTCGAGCTGGTCAAGAAAACCTAGGTATCCTAGCCAGAGCTCTTCCTATGCACCAAAACCAGGGCGATCAAGAGAAATGGAAGATTTGAATTATTTAAATTTTTTCCCCAGTATCTTTGAAGGCGGGAGGCTCGGAAATCGACTGTTTGAGCCGGGGTTTTCGATAAAAAGCAGATAAATAAAATACATTAAAAAGGGTGGAGGATTTTTAGCACAGGCCACAAGTGCTTCCACAGTATTGCATCTTTTGTAGAGCGGTGTAGAAGATATTCGAGCAGAAGCCTTTGGCGGCCCATAAAGCGCAGCTGAAACTTTTTATTGGGTTACTGTAAAACCAAATAGATTCAATTTTCTGTTAAAAGGGAGAAAAACTCACGACGAAACGCTGTCGCCACAGAATCCCGGCGAGATGGTAGAGCTCCCCGAGCCGTCTCCATTCTCCCCTCCTTGACATAGACCACAGGTTCTTTTACAATTAGCCTGAGTGAATGAGGACAACGCCGAATTGGAGCAAATAGTCGGCTGTTTGGCACAGTCAGCAGCTGCGTCGATACATCCTCCCAGGAGGCAGAAGCCACAAGCTCCGGGACAGTCCTGGGCCACGAGGTCGCGCCACTGCGGACCGTCACACATTTTTTGAGAAATTTGGGAGCAATCTATCCGCGGAGCTGGAAAATAGCCTCTTTACTGAGTATTCAACGTCCTACGCAAGGAAAATAGTCTTAAAAATGACTTACTAATACTGTTTTTACAGTTATATTCGGGTGTTTCGCAACAGAAGCCACAATATTTGGGGCAGGTAGAGATGGCGGCTTGTTTTGTCTCCTCGCTGTATACTACGCCGCTATTTGTCTTGAAATTAACTGCGTAGGATCTTTAATACGCAGCTGGCTTACGGTATAACACCCTTTTGCTCTGTCTTTAACAAGCATTCCTATTGTAGCCGCCGGGTCAGGTGTCATCCCTCCGAAAAGCTGCTGGCAGGTCTCAAGGGGAGCCAAATTCGAACAGACGACAGCATAGGGAGTTAACATTGTCCCTTTAGCTGTCTAAAACAGGAAAAAAGGATGTGGTACCACAGTTAGACAGCGGAATTTACCGTAGCGGTGCAATTGAGGTCGTCTAGAGCGGAAGAGAGGCGAAATAAGGCCAGAAGGAGGATAGGGAACATTTTAAAGTCAAACAAAAGCTCGTATCAGGTAGGATATTGGTATTTATATGAGGCGGAAAGAGGATAAAACCCCCCTCTGCCAGCTGGCAACATACTGACCATTTTGTGGACAGACAGCTTTGTCCTATTCAAATGTCAATCAGGGGAGATTGGCGCGCGGGAGTAGCCAGAGTGACTGTATGCACAACGGGATAAATTAACAGATTTTGGAAGGTGGGAAGTGAACAAGGAAAGGACAGTAGAACGATGGAAAAGGAGGCCCAATTTCCAAAAATTCGGGGAGTTTTGGTCATTAAATCGACAAGGAAGTCAGAAGGACGCCGCCGTTATAATTATCACTGCAGCGGGAAAAAAAAGCTATTTGGGGCTAACAACCTCCAATTTTCAAAAAAAGCACCACAGCTATCTTGTTTAGAATTTTCTGGAAATTACGACAGTATAAAAATCTCCTAAAGAAACCAAACTTTCCGGTGTGAAATAAGGCTTCAAAGGTAATAGTTCTTCCAGGATGACTCACTCTTTGAATGGCTTTAGCGGCTGGCGGATAAATGCTAAATTCAGACCTAAAAAGTTGAATTTTGAAAAAGGGGTGATACTAGGGTTGTTCAGAATTTTTTGCTCTTTCTGACAACTTTAAAATATCTCAGAAATACAATTCTGTTGGGAAATGACAGCCCTGAAAAGGTGGTATACCGTGTCCGCAAAGATGCCCTGACTTTTTTCCTTTTTTAAATTTTTTTTCAGTTTCTGCCCATGGCGTTGATCTTCTTCCCTGAACCAGCTGAATCTACTACTACTCTCCGCCACTTTTTATTTGATTTGAATACGTGTGTATTGACCCGTCACGCGGCAACTTTTACGCTCAGGACAATGGGGGCATTCTACTCCCAGTTATTATTCCAGCTGCTGATCTTTGCCATTTCCTCCCTATAAAAAGGAAGCTGATTTTTTGTGACCTCCACTCCTGGGAATGGCTGCCTCCTGCTTGGTTCTGCTCCTTTTGGGGGGCGTCTTCCTCACTGAGGCTATCAATGATCTCAACTGCACAACTGTGGTGAGTTTAGCCGTCTTACTGTGGCTCATTCCATTTTAAGACCGCCGCGGGAACAATCTTCACCCCCGCTTCTACCAGCTGTTCGAATGTGGCTAGCCTCGAGGCTTGTCAACAGCTCTTCGGGGGAACTGACCCCGACCCGGCTGTAATTACAGGAGGACTCGTCGCTACAAGACCTGAAGGTTGTTTTACCGTAGGGTCCCGTCTGGAAAATACATAAAAGAGTGATTTTTAGGTAAATTCCGGGGCTGCCTTGAGTCCCGAGGTCAAACAAGCCGCCATCGGCTCCTGTGCCCAGTATTGTGGCTTCTGCTGCGCTACTCCGGAATATAACTGTAAAAACACCCCCAGTAGGGCTGTCCTTCCTTTAAATCTACAGTATCCCCTCTCTAGATCCAAGAATCGACTGTGCCCAGGTCACTCCAGCCATGTGTAAGGACCAGCTGTGGAGGGAAATCATCGCCCAGGACTGTCCGGCCTCTTGTGGCTTCTGCACCCTTGGAGGATGCATCGACGCCGCTGTCGACTGCCCTACCCAGCCTACCATCTGCAGCAATCCAACCCTGGGAAATTTCACCTCCTATAATTGCAAGAGAACCTGCGGCCTGTGTACCGGCTCGGCTTATTCTACAGTAATCCCTGGGGGAAGCGGCTGCGGCGATTCTGCAACCAAGTGAGCCATTCCACAGGCTAAGAAATGGAGTATCCTGTATTTTTAGCTGTGCCACCTGGGTTAAGAATGGTTTCTGCACCTCGAACTCCTACACAACTTATCAGAAAGCCCGCTATTGTGGAACCAGCTGTGGTCTTTGTGGAGCAGTTGCTCCAACCATCTTTGGATGAAAGGCTAGAGGAGCCAGCAACCCATAATTTCAATGATAATCACAAAAACTCAGGGCTATTACTGTGTGCTTGTTAATAAAATGAGTAGTGAACGTTGTTTACCGCCTTGAGTACCGCAAATTCTATACTGCCAGATAGAGCTCGTCAAAATCTACAATATGCTGTTCTTATCTCTTCCAGAATGAATTCCTTGCACCTATTTTGATTTGAAATAGGCCCTATACTAACCCTCCCCAGCAGTCTCAATTGAGTTATCCCCTCCCGAGACTGATCGAAGCGCCACTGCTCGAACTCTTGACTAGAATGGGAGTCTAATAGCTTGTTGGAATCGTCTCGTCGAACTGGTCAAGGAGAACTAGGTCTCGTCATCGTAGCTCTTCCTATGAGCCAAAACCAAGGCCAGAAAGGCCCCTAATGAAAGATTTGAATTATCGAAATTTCTTCCTGGACTTGATCAGGGGCTAGGGGTTTAAAGAAATGTGTTCTACGGGCGTGTGATAAGCCGATCGATAGATCTCGTCAAGCTGAACAAGATGACATACATTTTGTACCCAATCAGCAACCATAATAGTGTCTGCTAGCCCAAAAACTGTATCCCGGAACAAAGATTACGGTAATATGCTCTACATTATGCGAAAAAGTCAGTAAAGACTTTTTATTCAGAAAATACTCGATTGTTATTATTTCCTGTTTGATTATAGGCGCTAATTCGGCCCTCCTTTCTTCTCTGATGCCTGTTTGCCACGACTTCACACATTTCTGTTTGATTTGCATATTTGTGCCTATTTTACGCTGCCGGAAACAATAACTCCCTACTATTGTCTATATTATGACAGCTGGGTGGATTTCACTCCTTCTGATAGTATAAAAGGAGTACTTTCTCCTCTAATGACACAAACAGTCATCGTCATGGTTTCCTGGTTGGTAGCTCTCACCCTATTGAGCCTTGCCCTTCAAGTAAAAGCCATCGATGATCTCAACTGCACAACTGTGGTGAGTTTAGCCGTCTTACTGTGGTTCATTCCGTTTTAAGACCGCCACGGGAACAATCTTCACCCCCGAGTCTACCGTCTGCCAGAATGTGGCTAGTCTCGAGGCTTGTCAGCAGCTTTTCGGAGGAACTGTCCCCGACCCGGCTGTTATCGCAGGAGGACTCGTCGCTACAAGACCTAAAGCATGTTTTACCGTAGGGTCCTGACTAGAAAATTTAGAAAAGAAGATATTTTAGATAAATTCTGGAGCAGTCTTGAGTAATGAGGTTAAACAAGCCGCCATCATCTCCTGCGCCCAGTATTGTGGCTTCTGCTGCGCTACTCTGGAATATAACTGTAAAAATACCCCCAGTAGGCTTTCCCCCTTTAAAATACAGTACTCCATGTTTAGATCCAAGAATCGACTGTGGCCAAGTAACCCAGCCGATGTGTAAAGACGCCCAGTGGAGAGAGGTCATCGCCCAGGACTGTCCGGGAGCTTGTGGCTTCTGTGCCCTTGGGGGATGTATCGACGCCGCTGTCGACTGTGCCGCCCAGCCGACCATCTGCTCCAATCCGGCCCTTTCTAACTTCACTATGTATAATTGTAAGAGGACCTGCGGCACCTGTACCGGCAACGGGATGGCCACCCTCTTCCCTGGAGGCGGTGTCGGAGGTTGCGGGGATTCCGCTCCTAAGTAAGTTTAATCCCGCCTTATTTAAGCTCAAATCGTTTTTTAGCTGTCCCAGCTGGGTGAGGAACGGCTTCTGCCAGTCGACTTGGTACAATTACGACCAGAAATCCCGCTACTGTGGAACTAGCTGCGGTCTGTGCGGAGGATTTGGAGGACTGAGCGGAATGATGACTACCCAGTCATTCTTCGGTTAAACACGACAGTATATTTAAGAATTTTTCCGCCTGACCAACGGAGAAATTAAGCAAACAAAAAAGAGACAAAATGGGGTGACTATTGTATTTATTCTACTGCTAATAAACTGTCTTTCCTTCTCTAAAATTCAAGATTGTGCAGAACGTCTCTCCCAAAAACAAGATAACGTGTGTTTATTTTTTTATTGCTGTGAGAATCTGTAGTCATTATTGGAGTTCTTCTTCTGATTATTTTACTTCTTTATTTTCTCCTGGCTCGGCTTCTCGGCCCCTTCAGCCGATGCTCCCGCCTCCGTTTTCGGTTTTTCTGTCTCTTTCTTGTCCTCCTCCTCCTGCGTTTTGTCCTCCTCCTGTGTCTTGTCGTCCTGGGTCTTCTCGAGCTCCTGGTTCAGCTTCTCGAGAGTTTCTTTCAGCTTTATGGTGGCTGGCCCATCCGACCAGGAATCTGGCTCCATTTGCCTCACCGCTTTTTCCTTCTCCGTCGTTATATGTTCTACCAGATATCTATGCTCCCGCCGATATCTCGGACTTTCTTCAATTTCCTTGGGCATTTTTCCTCTATACTTCCAGAAATCATTCGCGAGACCTAACATAAACTTATGATCCTCTGGAGCCCTCAGCAAGTGTAATGCGGCCCATTTGAGGTAGGCACTGCAGAGGGGGCACGTCTCCTCGCTCTTCTTTGGTTTACGTCTGTGATTCGGGTATATGTGTTCCGAGTAGACGGAGCGGATGTTCTTAATCTCTTCTTTGACTAGCGGCACGAGGGAACTCGCGTACAAATCCGGATTAGATTCTATTACAACGTAGTATTTCCCAAATTGTTCCGTAGCCTTTCGAATACGTTCCGCCTGCTCGTCCAGTGTCGGCTCTTCTTTTTTCAGTTCTTCTTTTTTCGGTTCTTTCTTCTTCTTTTCTTCTGCCTCCTTCAACTTTTTCATTTCTTCTTCCTTCCGTTTTGCAATTTCTTCCTCCTTCCACTTTTTCGCTTCTTCCTTTGATTTCTTCTTCTTCTTCTTCTTCTTCTTCTTGCACAAGATGAGCAGCGACGGCAGGAGGAAGAAGAACAGCAACTGGAGAAGGAAGAACATGGAGACCAGCCAACTGACGAGAAGACAGACTGGGAAATGGGAGAAGTTGGGGTAAATTTTAAGGAGCACAAAAAAAGGATTATCCCTGTTGACTCGTCTTGGACTGGAAAAATGAAACACGGGAAAGGCAAAAACGTCTTGACCGACGGTGCCGGCAACCGCCATCTTGGTCTTGGTCAACTTCCTTTGGTCCTTCGTAAATCGGAGCGTCCTCCTCAAAACTACTAAACTAGGGAAGTCAGTCTGGCGGTCGGGACACTCCCTGTCATAATGTTGACAAAGGATAATCTCTGCCGACCCGTCTTGAACTGGAAAAATGAAACGAGTGCTTGTGATCCAGTAACCAAGAAATTTCATAGGATGGATTTATTGCTGACTCTTTTATTTGTGTGGAATAAATTCATTATTATGACATAACCAGGCTTTGGAGCTTCCTTATCCAACTCACTTCTTGTCAGTCAAATTCCCGTTTCAGTTCATTAAGGACGGGCGCAAAACACCGCAGATCGATGATCACCGTTAGTCGGAAGACGGAAATAGGAGATATGGTAAGAAACCTTCCCAAACGTCTTGTTTTCCTTCAGGTGAATCTGACGGCAGTTGAAACGCGCCCTCTGCCAATATTCCTTACCATTTTTCACGTTTCCTCCTCTTGTATCCCTACTTAATTTTTTGCAAAAGTCCTAATTTCACTATTTGTCATTTTGGCCATTTGCATGCACTACAGTAACCCGCAGAGGTCCCTGACAGTCCCTTTAACTAAAGCAAACCTTTTTAGAAGCCGCAAAACGAGGCATTAGCCTTACAATTGTTAGCTCGCAGGCGTGTCTTCTCTTTGCTTTTTGTTGTCTTTCTCTATCGAAAAAACGAGAGTGTGTCTCTTTTAAAGAGTTCGGAAGCTTTCTATTGTTTTCTAGATAACGAAAAGCCGGAAATTCTTGGGGAAATGCCCTTGACTAATATCTCTCGAAAGAGAAGCCGAGGGGCCTGCTTATTTCTTCGGACAGTAAAATATTCGCTAGGAATAGACTATTGAATGTTAAGAAAGTTAGAAGTATTAGATGATTTCATTTTAGCCCCCTGCATCCGATGTATAGCTCCCCCTAGTGAAGATTCGAGAGGCCCAGACTGTACGTTCAATCCAATCAAGACGCCTGATATAGTGCTCGAATATGACGATTTATGTGCCCTTTCTCTAGCAGGATGCTTGGAATATGGATATACGCTTATGGATGAAACGTGTATTGAAGTTGACCCTACCCAATTGACATGTAATCCGACCTCACAACGGCTACAGGTTGGAAGTCAAAATGTTGCTGCTTTTTATTGTATGGCATAAAATTAGTTTTGTCTCGTAATATTTTCAACTACCTTTATTTCCTGCCAAATAATTTGTAAAGCAAATCCTACAAAATAATAAATGAATATAAAACAAGGAGAATTGTTTACAAATTATATTTGGCTACCATTTCCGGACTCATCATACACATAATTCCTTCTTCAACTGATTTTGTATTATTGTAGGGTGCAGCCTCTACAGAGAAGTACTGGGTTGTAAATGTTGGGTCAAAATTTAAGCGTTGCACCAAATTTCAGTTTAATTAAAACATATGTGATAACTAGAGACCGGATTTTTACTTTTTCAACTATTTTTAGTAGGGGGGCGTGGTATAATGTCACACTTTTCGGTATATTGTCACACGTTTTTTTCTTATTTTACTGTTATTTGTGCTGTTTTCACCAGGGTTGAGCACTTTTCATCGTATCAAGCTGATTGAACCTTTTTCACTCAATTCATTCACGGGGTGCGTGACATTAGTTGCTTGGAAATGACCCAAGACAACTTTTGCCCCAGGAAATTTTTAGAAAAACAAGTACACAGGCAAACAAACACCCACTTATTTGTAGGACAGTATAAAAATGGACAAATTTTGGCCGTGGAACTAATGTATGTCTACCACTTCCAGCCTGCCCCGTTCTATCCCATTCAGAATGCAAACAAACCCCTTTTTAGTACTTTCTTCGACATAATTTCACGAAAAAAATGGAAGTAACAGCCAAGGGCCTGATTTCTGTTTTTGCGCTACTGGCCAGAAAGGCAAATCTTTCCAGAATTCCTTCCTTTCTCATAAATAGTACCTGATCTGGCGAGTAACACCAATTAACGAGGATTCCTCTCTGTATTACGGTCCCCTTTTCCCGATTACTGAAAACACACGTTTTATTCCTTCTTTAGTCTTTTCTTCTCGGAAAATTTCCTCTTATTGTACTAGTATTTTTAAAATGAACCGTATTTATTCTCATTATTATCCTGATTTCTTTAGCACTGAATGCAAATTCCCGTGTTGAAGGGGTCGACAGCTTGGCCGAGGCCGTGTTGGATCTTCATTGTGGGAGAGGGGCAGTTGCCTCCGATAGCCGGGCCCTAAACGAGATACTGTACATGGGAAACAGTCGTTTAAAGACAATTAATCTTAAAATTCAAGAGCTGTTTACGCGGCACGTGAGAACAATTTGGCACTGATCTTTTTCAGCGGGCGATTGTTTCCAATATAAACAAAAGAGTGGCCTGTCCATACAGAGGCAACAAACGGCCGCTTTGAGGCGTAATAAATAAACAAAATCGCGTTGGGATCCTTTTGGGGAACTTACGACAGGGGTACAGCCCTTGGGAACGGAAGAAGTAGCGGTAGGAGCTGAGCAATCCACACAAATTCCCACGTTGTAGGGGTCAATGGCTTTTCCGAGGCCGTATTGGATTGTCATCGAGGCGGAGGGACACTTTCCTCCGATTGATGGTCCCTAAACGAAGAACATTACGAAACAGTCCTTTAAAAAAGGCCTACATAGGGGGTGCAGTCCTGGGTGGCCGAGAAGACAAGAGCTGCCAAGCAGGAGAAGAGGACGAATTGACGAGCCATTTCAAAAACATCCTCTTCTGGCAGCTGGCCGGTCTTTTATAGGAAGAAAGAGGTATCATTGTTCACCAGAAAACGCCTGAACAAATCCCCCACGGGCATGGCAAGTTCCATTTGGTCCCCGTTTTTCTCGGACAACTGAACAAATCTGGTGGTGCGATGCGCACCACTTCACAAATGGGACAAGGCCCTGCCATTCTCGGATTTTTTGGCCATTGGGAAACTTATGGATGGCCAGAAAACAATGGAGCTTCTTTTAAACCGTAGATCTTAAAATTTTCTATTAATTTCCTTCTTTAATTACGGTAGAAACATGAAGAGGCTTGGAACGTGGGCCAATTCGGAACAACGATCCAATTAGGACCACATTGGGGTACAATTTCTTCGTGTTTTATGCTTTAGGCCCTTTTTGACACTTCTTCCGCCGATAATTGTTCCAATATGTGTCTAAACCAAAGCAGTAGATCAGTGGTTTCATTTCTACGCTCAGTTTATTCAGCCCCGCTTCTACTCCCCCTCAAAACACAAAATTTATCGAAGAAATGGATTGTTTTTTATTGGAAATACTGCTTCCTCTCCCGGTACCTTCTCCCGGTACCTCGTTTTTTCTTGCTGCTGTCGTCGGCAGTGTAATCTTCGTCTTGTGAAAGAAGGGATAGCTGGGAAGCTGATGGAGGAGAAAGCCATTCGAGATGAAGTCGTCCACGGGGACGAGATGGGAAGGAAGAATACGAAGAATAGGAAGAAGATGTCGAAGGGCAGCAAGGAATCTACGAGCAAGGAATCAAATGGGAGCAGGGAATCGACGAGTAACGAATCAATCCCGAGCAAGAAGTCAAATGAGAAGAAGACGCCGAAGAGAAGCAAGGATCCTGCGAGCAAGGAACGAATGGCGAGCAAGGAAAGTGTGAGCCCCGATCCGGCTAAATAGGATGTATGGAATAGAAAGAAGATCAAACAAGGATACAATTCCAAACTGCCGCCCACTTCAAATGGAGATTTCTGATATAGTGTGATGCATCTTGGTTTTTGTGAATAAATCTAAGTCGTCCCAGTTCTCTTTGTTGTTTCTGTTTGTTCTTTTAGATTTACCTCGGTCTTGTTCTCTTCTTCTTGTCTCTATCGATCATTTCAAAACTTGGCATTCTAGCAGAGAGGAAAAGCAACTTTATTCGGACAAGTAGTATGTTTCTGAAGACGAAACCGATAATTCCACGGGGATAGCCGTGCCCCAAAAAGAGACCTGTCTAGTTTATAAATAGGATAAAAGCTAGGCACCGCTGTAAGAGGGGACTTGTAACTTTCCATCTTTTCCACATGAACGTTCAATATTTATTCACATCCTCTATTTTGATGGAAACTTGGGTTAGCTGTACGCCACTCATCCAGAAGCCGGGCACTTGGCACAGATGCCGACGTTGTTGGGGTCAATGGATTTGCCAAGGCCGAATTGGATAACCATGTCGTAAGATGGGCAGATCCCTCCAATTGCTGGTCCCTGGAAGATTACTATATACAGGAGGCTCTCTGCTCTTTTTTCCGTCGTTTCGGGGCCTAGTGACCGCTCAGTTCAAGAAGTACTGTAGCCTAGGGCGGTAAACCAGGTCCGGGCCAGTAAGGCGCATTTTCGGGGAAGTGTGCCGTTTTTGCGCTTTTTCAGTGCAATAGGTCTATAATCTTTGGCATACTGTAATTGGTATATTGGGGGATATTGCACCGAAGAAGCGCAAAGGTGGCGCGCTTCTCCCGAAAATGCGCCTTACTGACCCGGACCTGGTGTACTGCCCTATTGTAGTTAGCTTGAATGAAATCTTACCACGCTAACGCAGTTCTTCAAATCTCCAGTAATGCAGTTGTAGCAAGAGCCAGCGATGAGTTTGTAGTCGGTATTGGGGCATCTGTTTCCAATTGCTGGTCCCTAAACGAACAGTATATAGAAAACAGTCCTTTAATAGGGAAAAGGGGGTTAAAATATCTTACAGAAGGATAACAATTCTGGGCGGAGAAGACGAGAGCAGCCAGGCAGGAGAGGAGGATGAGTTGGCGAGCCATTTCGGAATACTTTTCCCTCCCGGTTGGGGGATTTTATAGGGGAATAGGGAACCATGTCAGAGGCCATATCAAACAAGAAAAACCTGAACAAATCGCAAAATGAATGGCTCCCCCATAGTTTCCTATTATTTAGTACAACTGAACAAATAAAATAGCGGGCGGAGTATTGTTCCCCTTTGAAATGGAACATTGATTTGGATTTCGAAAGGACAAACTTTTGAACAGCATGGATGATTTGTGATCACAATCTTGCAGAATTTAATCCGAATTCTGCACAAAAAGGCTCATAAACCGTTTGGAGACCTAGTTTATTCGGCCAGGAGCTCTTCACCATTCCAATGAAGGGATTTTCCGGCTTGGTATACGATAATCCGATCACCTGCACGCGTAACGTCTCGGCAGGAGGATAATCTTTATACAAAACAGTTACAAAACTGTGTTGTCTTCGTATTTTTGCCCTGCCGAGACTTTCCGGATGCAGGGGACCGGACTATCGAGGGCCGAGCCTATTTTCCAGGGTTAGGCGATAATTCCCTCCAGTTTTCTCCTAATTTCTCTTTTCTTCAAACGAATAATGTGCTGGATAGTGTAGCAGGCCCTCCCTTTCCCAGCTATTGTCCTTTTTTCTTCGTTTTATGGTCGATAATCGCTCGAAGTGGCGCGATTCGAAGCCAAACCTCCTCCCATTCTCTTCTTCGCTCGTTTTCTCTCCTTTTTTTATCTTAGAAAGCAAAAATTTTCTTAATTTTCAGCTGATCATACTTATCGGCTCAATTCTTCCCTTTCTACTGGAACACTGATTATTTTCTGGAATAGATTCAATCAAAATGGAATAAAGTTGGGATAGAACCGGTGAGAATTGATCAAATTCTCAAATTGTACAGTATTTTTAGGCTGCCATCTGTCGCTAAAAACGCGAATTGTAGGGATCTATGGTAAAGAAAGAAAAGCATAAAATACCGGAAAGCCGAAGAACTTTATGCCTGTGGAAATGGATGAGAACTGGCTGACGCAATTCATGATATAAAAGGAGAGAGAAGATCCAAGTCCAGGCTCTGTTGGATCCCCTTCCATTCTCTGTTGGATCCCCTTCCATTCTGTTGGACCCACTTCTACATCATCTGTTGGACCCCCTTCTATACCATCTGCTTCCCCCTCTATTCCACTTGTTTGTCCCTCTATTATTCGTCGTAAATAAATCTTCCGGAGTTATACTCCCTTTTACGACATTTGGCGACCACGGCAGGATTCGAACCTACAATCTTCGGATCTATCCAGTTACCCTAATGGGTAGCTTGTAGGACCCGGTTGGCTACCTCACTAGCAACCAGTTAGTCACAACACACAATAGGTCCATACAGGTATTTCTTATTTTCTCCCTCTGGCCGTCATGATCTTTCCTTTAGCTCAAGGCTCAGTATGCACCAGCGGAAACTACTGCACCACTGGTGCGATCTCTAGCACCGACACAACTACAAGCTACAGCGCCCCTCCATCATTTTCTTCAAGCCCCTGATAAATCACGACCCCCAGCCAAAACAATCAACACAGCTCTGATCAGGATTCAATAAATGTGTGGTCGCCTCACTCCACAATGCTCGCTATGTCCCACATTTTTGACTTTAGCAGATTCAATTGTGGGGTTAACGTGCATCCCATTTGTGATTGTTATATGTAATATCTGCTACAATAAAAGAGCACTATAAGAATTGATTCGAGCCATTTATAATATTAAAGCCAGCTGTTAAAGGAACTGTCATGAACCGGCGCGGGTTACTGTAGTTGAGGTATATAGACACATATGTACAGACCAAATTCAGCATTTTTATGAAAAATGGAAAACATCATTAGAATCAGCGTCAAAAATCACATGGAATGAGCTACATCCTCCGCATAAAAACAAGGCGGGCGCGTTATCGCTTCGGGATCCGTGAACGGAATTAGGCAATTTCGTGAACGAAACTCCCCAGTCCCTGACAGTTTCTTTAACTATCAGCAACCATCAAAGAGCCCAACCGGTCATACAATTGCCACTGCTGGTGGGACTGTCAGTAATAATGCCGAGAGGGCACTGCCCTCGGTCTTATTTCAGTCACTGCCCAGTGATTTCCCCCTCTTATCCATTGTATAAGGTGCTGGGAAGTGTAGCAGAGCCTCCCTTTCCCAGCTATTGTCCTTTTCCCCTTTTTTATGGCCGATAATCGTTCGATGTGGCGCCATTCGAAGCTGAAACCTCCTCCTATTCTCCCTTTCCCTCGTTTGCTCTCCAGATTTTCACTTACATACATACATACATTTATTTTCTTCTGTTTGGGGGCAGAGGCGAGGAGGAAAAAGAGCCCGAAGGCTATGCTAACCACCTCTATTATATACAATATACATATTCAATAGCATATTCCCGCGGATAGTGCAGGAAGAAGGGTGTGTCCAGTAAGACACCGAATCATTTTATGTAATACGAAAGGATTGCGTATGATTAGGATGGTTTTTTAACCATCTGGTTATATTTTCTTTAAAACTATTGATATTTTGATCAAAAACTATTTCTTGGGGAAGATTATTCCATAGTGTATATGTTCTTGCGTTAATATATTTGTAATGAATTTCTGCCTGTGATGGGGGTAGTATTTTTAACCCGTTTGATCTCAATTTAAAGTTTCTAGAGTTCTTGTCAAATAAAGGGAAAATGTTTTCGCTGGAATTTGTTCCATAAATGTATTTATGGGCCATAATGAGATCTTTGATTACTCTTCTAAACCATAAAGGTTGAAGATTTAATTCTTTTACCCTTTCGTTATAATTTAATTTGGGGAGTAGTCTCTTGGTAGTCTCTCACTTCTTTCTTTCCAGAACCAGGAAATCTCTTAACTTTTTAGCTGATCATACTTATCGGCTAATTCTTCTCTTCCTACTGGAACATTGATTATTTTCTGGACTAGATTCAATAAAAATGGAGTAAAGTTGGAATAGACCCTGTTCAAGGGTAAGAAGTGATCATATTCTCGAATTATACAATTTTTAGGCTTTTATCTTCCCGTTTACCCTAACAATATCCTAAACGGGGTGGTGGATAGGGCCTAGTTAGTGACATCCATTCACAACCGAAACAACGTAGACATATACAATCCCAACGAATAGAAGCAACTGCTACCGCTTCTCCACCAGGTTCCGTGTTTGTTCTCCTTTCTCATACTGCTCCCTTTAGAGTACACGTAGCGACTGTGACAACACATTGCATTGTCGCTAAAAACTTGTACTTCGAGGGATCTCTGGTGAAGAAAGGAAACGCATAAAATGCCGGAAAGCCGAAGAACTTTATGTCTGGGGAAATGGATGAGAACCGCGGCTGACGCAATTCGTGGTATAAAAGAAGAGAGAAGATCCAAGTTCTCCATCTGTTGGACACCATCTTTGGAATTGGATCTGTTAGTTCTGCTGGAAGAAGACCACATCCCGACTATCATCTATTCCACCTGCTTCCCCCTCTATTTCGTCGTAAATAAAACTCTCTGCGTTATTTCCCCGTTTACGACATGCATTGCGAACGCTGTTCAAAGTACGGAGTAGCGTTCCGCTTTCAATCGTTGGCCCTACTCCTACTTCCTATTGTCAAGTGCCCAACACATCTACATCCGTTCTGTGAGCTGGACATTTCTAACATTCGATTAAAGAAAATAAAACGTAGAACAGCATATTAATAGTGATTATTCCGTGGAAATCAACTGCTAACTCTTGGTATCCAGAATCCTAACATGTCATACAAATGGCATCGTTGTTTGGGTCAATAACTGTTCCGGCAGGGCACTGACCTCCGAGAGATGGTCCCTGGAAGATTACTGTATACATTAAAAGGCAGTCCTTTGAATAATCCACTAGGGTAAAACGGTAGATTACTGTAACTATGAGGTATTTAGGACCCAATCGGGCCGTTTGTTCCTCAGAAAATGGATTATTACCAAATTTGAGGATTTTTTCTACAGTAATCCATTAAAATAGGCTTCTAACTAGTTTTTTAATTACTGAGACTAGTTTTTAAGACTTACAAGAGGAACACAAGCTTGTTGAGTAGTGGAAGAAGTACAGGAATAACAGTCACTACCGTAGGCAACCGAATTCAGAGGACAGCCACCAATAACTGGTCCCTAAAAAGGTATAATATGTGGAAAATAATCGCATTGGAAGTGTCTAGAAGGTTAAAAGATGCCCTACCAAATAGGTACAGTCCTTGGGAGCGGGAGCCGAGAAGACGAGAGCAGCCAGGCAGGAGAGGAGGATGAGCTGGCGAGCCATTTCAGAATACAATTCCTTCCTGATTGCTAGATTGTATAGAGAAAAGTAGCGTGTCAGAGGGCATGACAAACAAGAAAAAACCTGAACAAACCCTAAAAAGGATGAGAATTACCCTCTGGTTCGTTGTTAGTTGATACAACTGAACAAATCGAATACAGGCTGGTTATGGCTCCACGTGCAGGGGAACATTGATTTATCTCTGTAAAAGGCAAACATGGGACCGGGACTAGTGGTTTCTATTTGGAATTTGTAAATTTTTGTTTTGTAAAAAATGATTGAATTTATCTCATATTCAAAATAAAGTCCCTTGATTTCGTCTTTTTTCCGCTTCTTTTGCCCCGTCAGGAGTTTTTTGCCGCCCAAAATGAGAGGGGTCAATGGGAATAGGATCTCACGACGTCATCCTGGTATTATTTTCCCCTATAGGCATGAATGACGCCTCGTGCTCATTATTACAGTCCTGTATTCCTCTACCAGACAGCTCAGCACTATATACGCGTGGTCTGACACGTGGCAGAGAATTCGACACATCTTTCGCAGCCCAGCTAACACCGGCACAATAATTATTCTCCGACCACGCTCTATTTGATAGAGATGAAGTGTGTATAGTCCATTTCCAACGGATATTCTACGGATTCAAATTTGGCCGCACGTCTCCGCCACGATATCGCCAAAATATCGTATAATATCGTAAACGGAGCTAGGTTTGAAAGCTTCCTGGTCCCGTAGCGGACAGATTATTTCGAAGAATATTCATTGAAAACGGACACTATATCACCTTGAATAATCCCAAAATCCATAAAATAAGCGAGAACATACAGTTCTCCTTGTTTCCCACGATTTATTGTCAGCAATCTTTAGAACAGGCAGCGCTATTCGGGGCGGCATCCTCTTATTCTCTTCCCTTTTCCCTTTCTCCAATTTATAAATTGTTAAACCCTCCTTAATTTTCAGGCTGATCATATTTATCGGTCTATTTCAACGGAATCTTCCTTTTTTCTGTAACTGTCTTCAACAATAAATGGAATAATTCTGGATTGTGGCTCAGCGGTAACAATTGATCCCTTTTTCAAATTATACGATATTTTAAAGAATTTCCCCTTTGGGGAAAACATCAATTGCCATACACTAACTATCTCAAATGAGAGTGTTTTAGGGATTTCTCTTCTTTCTCCCCCGATACATTCCTATCTGTTTACGTCTATCCAATTGTTCTCATACGGACGACTCGCTCTCTTCTTTACTAAATACGATTCTCTCCCCTGTCAATATCACTATTTTTCTCCTTTTCTCTAATAAATCTCTATTCCCTTCGTCTTCTTCTTCACGACACTAACGACAACTTTTGAGTTCTGGCACACTTTGGAGGAGCGGCAAAACCAGGATTGATTCTAACATGTCACTATAGTTTCCGCTTCCGTTATACTACCAGAGCAACTATTGATGGACCTATCAATGGGACTCCGGTTTCCATTGGAAGTTATTCCAAGACGACGACAACCACCACGACTACTAGTACCTGTGCAAGAAGAAAGCTCCCTAACGAAGACTTCATAAACCATCTGAGCTTGTTTTATTTTAAAAATTATATGAAAAATGAAACATATTTTTTTTTAAATTAAAAGTAAAAATGCTCCAAAGCTAATAAATGAACGGTTTTATTGGAAACATTTTCGCATAGAATTATTATTCTGTGCCATGTAGAAAGGAGGTCGTTGACTGCCCATAGGTGACGCCTATTTCTTGCAGCAGATATTTCCTGCCTGACAAGTTGACCATCCAGGAGGGCACATATTATTAACACACGCTGAAAATGGTAAGAGTTCCTTGGGAGGAGAAGCTCAAAGCTTACTGGCTGTCTGCTGTCCAGCAGGGCAGGTCGGAGCCGGTTTTTTACAGCAGACATTCCCGGCTGAACAGGTGTATCCAGTGGGGCACATTCCATTATTACAGACTGAAATATATATTAGAGATATCAGTGGATATGACATTACTTCCCAACGGCTGCACCGATTGAGGACAGCTTGGAAGAGATACCGAGCCGGCTACATAGGAAGCAACAGTTGCAAGAGCCAGAAAACCAAGAAGAAGAATATTCATCCTGAAGGGCGGCTAGTTAGTTCCACTTTGTGGAAAAATGGGCTCGAAACAATGACAGCCGTTATTTTATACGGCCGCTGCCAAAGGTTGTGATTAAACAGCTTACAATGACTGCGCCGACAGCTACTGAACTAATATGAACTGGTGAATTTGGACAACGGGCGAACAGAACATTTAATTTCAACAGCCAATGATGTTTATTCTGTTCTAACTGCGGGATTTTGCAAGGATTGATGGAGCATTGAAGAATAGAGAAAATGTTACCGTAATTTTTGTTCTGGGATAAAGCTTTTGGGGTAGCAGACACTATTAGGGTCACCGATTGGGTACGAAATGTACGTCACCTTGTTCAGCTCGACGAGATCTATCTATCGGCATACCACACATCCGTGGATCAGATGAGTTTTATCCCCTAGCCCCGATCAAGTCCAGGAAGTAATTTCGAAAATTCAAATCTTCCATTTTTCTTGATCGCCCTGGTTTTGGTGCATAGGAATAGCTCTAGCTAGGATACCTAGGTTTTCTTGACCAGCTCGACGAGACGATTCCAACGAGCTATCGGACTTCCATTCTATTCAAGATTTTTGGGCGTGGCTCCTCACTCTTTCTCTGGAGGGGATAACTCAATTGAGACTGCTGGGGAGGGTTAGTATGGGGCCTATTTCAAATCGAAATAGGTGCAAGAAATTCATTCTGGAGGAGATAAGAACAGCATCTTGTAGATCTCGATGAGCTCTATCTGGCAGTATATGGTAGACTAGCAGAAGTGGAGAAGTAGAGATGCTGTCGTTGCACACCTAACACCATGGGGAATACCACATTTATCGAAAAAATTTTGGTACCGTTTTTGCTGATTTCTCTATCAGATCTACATAACAGCTAATATTTATTGTAAAAGAACATGAAACAGCTGTAAAACGATCCGGATTTTATTGAAAAGCTGTGCTTATTTTCCAGCTGTTTTGGGCGCCTGGCAGCAGAATCCACAGAAATTGGGGCAGTTTTCCAGAGCCAAGGCCTTGATATTTTGACTGTAACTCGCCATTCCATTGGCTTTGCTAATCACCTAAAGGAACCGTTCTCCTCCCTTTAATAAAACTATATACCGAGAAACATTCCAGATAAATTGGCCCGAGATCTCCCGCCTTTGTAATGACATCCTGTCTCAAGCTCTGGGATCTACTGGAGAAGAGTTCACGGCAAGCCGTCCGGGACAGCTTATCCTGGCAGTTGAAGGCGTCCGCTGTATAGGGGTAAGCATTTCCGTATATAGACCCCTAAAAGTCCGAATTATCATAAGCTAGTCAGACATACGTAGGTGGTGCAGTTGTAATCCATTGGAGGGCCGATGTACCCCGGTGGAGGGACGGGAGCCGCGCCAGC
Source organism: Oscheius dolichura (assembly GCA_932521035.1). Classification (NCBI taxonomy): domain Eukaryota; kingdom Metazoa; phylum Nematoda; class Chromadorea; order Rhabditida; family Rhabditidae; genus Oscheius; species Oscheius dolichura. Next base: position 533,453 of record OW051494.1, on the reverse strand, counting down.
AGCCAGGGAGACGGTCACGGCCAGAAGAGCCCAGCAGAGCGGCATTTCGACGTGACTAGGTCAGCCAGGAGCGGGGATTTTATACGGAAGGAGGAGAATTTTTTGACAGCTGGGGAAACTTACTGCCGGAGTCGAGCAGGAGCATTGCTAATTGGAAGAGTTGACACACCTGCCGATAGGGAACGAAACTTTATTTTCGGGTGGGCCATGTTCAATTCCTTTCAGTTTAAACAGGTGCAGACCCCCCGAGAAGGAATTGATGTTTCAATAAAACACAAAACCCGACCCTGGCTGTATCTACAGTCCTAAGGGGTTGTGCAAAAATGTTACCCCAGCTGTCGAACAATTCTCCTGTTCCGATATAAAAGACCCGCTCCCGACTGACCTATTCACTTTGAAATGCCGCTCCGCTTGGCTCTTCTGGTCGTGACCGTCTCCCTGGCTGCTGGCGTGGCTCCAGTGGCCCCTATCCAAGATAACAACTGTAGTGTGTCGGTAGTTTTTCTACTGTAATCTTGTTAACGACAACATTTAGAACGGACCAAACCCTCGGGACTACCTTTTCAGCCCTTCGGCATTCGGTTGTAAGGACAAGTTGAGCTTCGCCGAGTGTCAGCAACTATTCAATCCGGCCCTCGGTGGCCAAGACTTTCAAAAAAAGGCTGGAGATCCGGTTGGACTGAGGCCTCTCGAGTGCTACATGGTAAAGGGCTTCTTACACTATAATCTCTTCCCTTTTTTGTAGACTACCAGCACGGCGAGCGCCATTTTCAGCGGGGAGAAGAAGAACCTAGCCTTAGCTAACTGCCCAAACTATTGTGGATACTGTTGTCAGGTTGCTCAAACCCTTTCTTCAGCTCCTGCACAGAAATGCAATCCCTTGGTAAGTGATTTTTGATGTTATCTTCCTCGTAACGCCCGAAAAACAGAATAGAAAAAAGCAAAAAAGTTCTGCTTCAAAGGGGATAGAACCCACGATGTTTCAATTGCGCGCGCCACTCCGCTACTGCGCCACTTGGGCAGACTGTTCCGAGGCGTGAAGTTCCCCATGTCATATGTGACAGGCACTTTTGGAGCTGTAGAGCAAGAAACACACTTCTAGATCCATTTTTTCACTCCAGAAATCAAAAAAGGGTCACTATACGCAAAGCCAAGATTTCAGGGTCCCGCTATCGACTACAAGTGCCCTCCAGGATTTTCCGTCCTGTTCAACCAATATTACGATAAAGGAGGCTTTTGCATTGGCTCAACTGATTCAATTGAATGTTACGGTTGTGCTGATAGGAGCGCCGAGTAAGATTTTTTTTAGAGAATATAGAAAAAACACAAATTTTCAGCTGTGCTGCGATGAAGGCCACCGGCTTCTGTAACAGTACTTTTTACACCAACGGACAGAAATTGTCACAGTGTGCCAAGACTTGCGGTCTCTGCTCGCAATACGCTTTTTAATGTGAAGACAAGACTCCCTCCAACACTTCCCAATAACATTATAAAAATAAAAGTTTTGATTGTTGAACTTGGCACCCTTCCTTTTTTGCCGCTGAAACAGGGTATAATTTCTTCTGAAATGCTCTCTTCGAGACTAGGGCGGAAAACGAGGTCAGGGCCAGCAAGGCGCATTTTCGGGAGAAGCGCGCCGCCTTTGCGCTTTTTCGGTGCAATAGCCTCAATATACAAATTACAGTAAGCCAAAGATTATAGACCTGTTCCCCCGAAAATGCGCCTTGCTGGCCCGGACCTGGTTTGCCACCCTATATGGTTTTATTCTCGTTTTGTTTCACTTTATTTCATTTTCATTGATCTCCTCGCTCATTCCATTAACAGAGGCCACAAGTTTTGGCGCACATCTTCTTATCATCCGGTGTAAAGTAAGGATTAGTACAGAAGCCATTTTTAGCCCAGGTCTGGCAGCTAAAAAGAGATTTTTTGTAATCAAAACTATGGATTTTAGTGTATACCTTGGGTTTTCATCCGCGCACGAGCTATTTTTACAGCAGAGGTTACCCTGTCCACAGGTGTATCCAGTTGGACACGCCCCATTTACACATTGTCCATTTGTAACACCTGAAATATAATTATAACAGTTTGAGTGAGTAGACGGAGTCCCCTACCACTAGAGCATGATTGGCCATTTGCCCCTTGGTTGACCAGGAGAAGGAGAGCAAGGCTAAGCAGCGGAAGTAGCATGATAGCAAGACGAACAGCGCTATCATTACCCCCGCTCGGCCTATTTATCAGGGCTTTTATCTAAATCCTTTTGTCTTCTTGCAAAAAGTCTCGTGCTGAACAAGAGGAAAAGCGGAAAGGAACCAGGAAATAGTCGAAAAGAAAGAAGTGAATGGCATTATTGGACACAGAAAGGTCACAACTTTTAGCACGGCGAAGCAGTTTCAATTGGATTTATAGCGATTTATCCAACCCAATACTGCCGCCCTAGTCCTTATTAGGACAGCTGCTCCTAGCCGCCTGTTTTAGCCATGTCAGTGTGCACATCGTCCTCGCTGTTAGTATCGATTATCATGGGCATTTATAGTATGTAAAGAATAGTACAAGATACAGAACAGAAAAAGTAACAGGAACTAATATTGGGCAGTTGATTGGGAATGGTCGTAGCAGGCAAGAAATGAGGACCAAACGCCGTTGGTAAAGCTGAAAAATACCCGATTGAAGTATGTTTTAAAAGTAGAATTCTCCAATTTTTAGCGGAAATCAAAAAATAATGAAGAAACTCACGCTTCCGCCGCTTGGCAAGCCAGAATCTCACACCCTCGTTTGGTACAATCCCGGGTGTGTTTGAGTCCTTCCTTGGTTTGATTACATCCCCAATAGGGGCAATTATCCTTCATAAAACAGTGTTGAACATGGAACCACAACCCATACATATCTACAGTTATCAGCGGATGCTCTGTCCGCTTCTTGTAGGGGTAAACCATTGGAGAGGAGGAATAATGGTCACTGAGGGGAAATAAGTGGGGAGGGAGAGCCAGGGAGAGGATAGCAACATCGGGCGGCGGACGGCTACAGTTGTACAAATAAGTCGCTATATTCGACGGGGAAGCGGCGTACATGTCTGGATAGCTGTTGTTTCCCTTATATTGGTGAAATTTGGCTACTAATGACTCATACTGCCGGGAAATCTAAACTTCTAGCTTGAGAAACTTCCCATTTCTTTCAGTTCCTCTAGTAAATTTTACAGAATAGCAGCTTTTGTAGAAAAAATGCTGGGCTACATTTTGACTATAAAAACATTGGATAATATGCGGATAAAGCTATAATTTGGACGCGAAAGCCGTGTTTGGGCGCGCCGTGCGCGGAAATGTTCACAAATGTTCAAATTTCGAGGTTTTGGCTCATTTTAACTGATTTTTCATATATTCACCACATTCCCCACTTCATTCTGCCCATTAGTATTCAATTTTACCGCTTGACCGGGATCTTGTTGACTTCTGGTCGAACCTTGTCATCTCGACAGCTTTTGGGCAAAATTCAATCAGTTGCTCGCCAGTTGCGCTTCTTTCATCCCCGTCTGCGGTCGACTTCTTCAATTCACCTACCAGGTTGTATTTTATCATTTTCCAGAAAGTTTGCTACCATAAACAATCGGGGAAACACAACTTTTGACTAAAATTGGGACTAGAGATGGCCAATGAGACAGTGACGGGGTGAATCCGCCACCACTCGCAGCCCTCCTCGCCGAGTGGCGTCTCGGCTCGGTCTTCTGATGTTTTGTAGATCCCATGTGAACCATAGCGGTGTTTGGAACTCACATCTGGATCTCGGGCATCATTAGGGAAGACTGGAAGTGCTTGAAACCCAAGAGGAAGCTCAGTTTGGCTAAATTTGGGGTCAAATGAGATTTTATGATTTGTTTTTGAATTTTTTGACTCTGCTTGGCTTTTTTGTTTTTAGGGATGGACTCGAGAAGAACTACGGTCGTCCCCAGACCAGGAAGTAGAGCAACAATGAGGAAAGAAGGACCTGAAAGGTGAGATCCGACTGTTTCTTGGCTATAAACTGATTTTTAGAGACTGGAGAGGAAGGAGAAGGACTGGAATGGATTCATGGGGATCAGAAGGAACCACTAGCTAATCTACATCCAGTTACAAAGAGGAAAGGGACTTTTTCAAGCAATGAGACCGAGAAATCGAAACGAAAGCTGGCAAAAGGACGGGGAACTGCCGGATTGGACCTGTTTTCAACTGGAGCTTTCAATTCACCGCTCTTTGATAGGTTGCTTACCATTTTCTGCCTTTTTTTCCAGAAAATCGGTGGTGTTCTATTTGTCACTTTTCTGTTCAAAGCGGTCATAACGAAATTAGAAAAAGACAACCCCGCGATTTTCAAATTTCCCTCTTTGTTCTTTACCGATGATTTTTGGAGGTGCTCTCCCCTGTTTGCTGTGATTAGACCTCCTCATAGTCGTTCCCTTTTGCCCTCTTCTCTGCTTAAATGAATAAAAACCACTCTCTACCACCAACAGTTACCTTCTGCCCAGTGTACCTTCTGCCCAGTGTACCTTCTGCCCAGTGCCTTTCTGTTGTGTTTGTCCTCGGTCTCTCCAGTCTCTCTACGTCGTGGAGGTTGGATATACACTCTGGTTCTTTTTTTTACAGCGGAAATTGGCCGCACTCGTCTTTACCGCGCGTCTTTATTCAAATGATTCTAAAGAGAAGAACCATAAAAACAATTCAGAGGGCTTTTCAAAGCGAGTGCTTCAATTTTTGGCCCTCGTTTTTCTGTAGTAATCGGCTATTTTTGCAGGTTCTCTTCTCTGCTACTCTATCCACGGCGGTCCCAGTCTTCAGTCTTCTTCACCACATCGTCTTCCCCGATATTCGTCGTTTTCTTGTCCCTGTCATCTCTTTATCGCCTTTTTCTCGCACCACAGGCATAAAAGCCCTGTCGGTGTGCACCTTGTGTTGTTCAGTGTTCCCGAAACTCGAGCTTTGCGATCCCCCTTCCCGCCCGCGTTGGATAGAATTTTCAAATGAGCTATTTTTTCGAGATCAAAAGCTGCCTTCTCCCCGCGCTGTGTGAAGCCTACGCCGCGTAGAGCGGTAAATCTGGTCTGGATCAGTAAGGCGCGTTTTTGAGTTCGGCAAGCCGGCCTTCCGCTTTTTCGGTGCGATAAGTCTCTAATTTTTGGCATGCTTTCGTTAGTATCACGGGACTAATACACAGAAAAAGGGCAAAGCTGATTTCCAGCTGAAAATTCGCTTTACAGACACCGCTCTACGCGAACGACCAGAACCAGCGTATTCTGTTTAATCGCATCTCGCGCTGTGGTAAGAAACAAGCCAAACACCCAGCCATTTGCGAAGATCAGCAGAGTATACGGTAGTTTATGGTCAACACATTAGCGCTCAAAAAACGGGAATAAAGCATCAAAAACCAATTGCATTGAAAGCATTGAAAGGGTTGAATGATTATCACACGCTGCAGACGTTCCAAGCCCCCGAAAAGACCATTGAATCATCCCGAACGGAAGCGAGAATAGATACAATGAAAGACCAAAGTAGAAACACAAAACACACCTTTCCAAAAGGCCGGACGTTTGAAATTCTTTGCTTTGGCCTTTGCCCCTCCCCCCTCCTCAGGAATAACAATAGTATAAAAGTCCGGCTCGTTCGGTGTTTCTTCCAATTTCTCTTTTCCAAAAATGAAGGCCGTTCTGGTTCTTTTCGCTTTATTTGCCTTCTGTGCCTGCCTAATCGAAGCAGCCAACCCTTGCGACCGTTTCCACCGGGGAGGAGTCTACGCCTCTCAGGGGAACGCTCTGTGTAATGCATCTTGCCAATCCCAGGTTAGTGTTTGTATAGTCTAAATCCAACGAAACCGTACGTTTTTTATAGAGAAAAACTGGCGGAGCCTGCTGGAGAAAGAAGAGCCGACGCTATACTTGCCAATGTGGCCGAATCATTGGGGAATAACCTCCGTTTTCTTATCTTTCAGGCCAAAATAAAGATCCTTCCCGGTTCAGATCCTGTTTGTGATCCCGACAGCTATGGCGGTAAACCAGATCCGGGCCGGTAAGGCGCATATTCGGAAGGAACATGTCGCCTTTGCGCTTTTTCGGTGCAATAACCCCAATATACCAATTACAGTATGCCAAAGATTATAGACCTACAAGTATGCCTCCGACCGTCTTCGACGGCGCTGGGGTTAACAACTCGATCGAAAAACAATCGGCAGCGCCGGCTCCCCTTTCCCAAAGAGCTGTTCTAGTGATTTTCTTGTCGAATAACCTTTGACAGTCGGATAAAACCTGACGGTCGAAATGTCTGCTTCTCTCTCATTTGACCGGTCAATCCGTACAGACGACAGGTCATACAGACAGACATCTGCCCATTATTAGGGTAAGATTGCACTGAAAAAGCGCAAACGCTGCACACCTCCCCCTAAAATGCGCCTTACTGGCCTGGATCTGGTTTTCCCCCTGTATCTGCGCCATCTAACATTTAATCATTTAGTGTTTGCATTCCAATGATGTCTCCACGGTTTCTTCCATCTGGGGCCACCGTTGCCTCTCCCTGTTCCTTCCAGATGAGATTCCTAACAGCACTTCTGAAAGACCATCTAATACAAGATACTGTAACCAACTGACCTGTACGGTTTATGGGCCAAGATAGCCAGACTGCAACATATCGATTTTGACGAATAAAAGCAACAAGCAAAGGAGAGAAAGATATCAAACAATCCATTTTTGGCATTGATCTGATTACTGCCGCTCGTAAACAAAATACAACCCAGAAAAGTGGAAGCAATCAAGCTGACTGTTTCCATTAGAGAGATCTAAAAAAGTTTGATTCCATATAGCCCAGAAATGCCTGAATAATGAGGGCGTTGATTGCCTCCTTGTGGAGGACAGCTGTCCGGCTATTCATTGCCTTCTTTCTCAATATTCTATGGGAGTCAAAGACAATGAAGATGGCTTCACCACCGACAACAAGGGTGGCTAATATTAAACCGATAGCCCACATCCAAGCATCATCACTGAAAGCTCCCACAGTAGAGACAAAGACATGTTCAGGATCCAGCTGGAATCTGCCTCCTACTGGAAAAAAAAATCAGGAACAGACCTTTAAAATGAGGGCCCTTGACTCGCCGTCCGTTAAAAGAGCAAAGTACGAGAGGATCGTGTAGATGGTTGGACTTGTTACGTACAAATAGAAGAATTCCATCCGTCCGCCGTCTCTGACCGTCTGACGGTAGAACCAGCTTTCGCCGAAGGCGCACAGCGGCCGGTAGCGATAGCTGACACAAATTAGGAGACTGGAAAGGGCCAGGCAGTGGAGACACGTCTCTATTGCCTGAAAAAAAGGTATGAAAAAATAGGACACAGTAAGTTAGGAGTTACTTCTTACAGTAACCGAGAAAAGGAAACGGAGATCGCTGTAGGACCCCAAACCAATCCCGGGTCAGTAAGGCGCATATTCGGGGGAGCTTTGCGCTTTTTCGGTGCAATAGGTCTACAATCTTTGACATACTGTAACTGGTATATTGAGGCTGTTGCACCGAAAAAGCGCCTTACTGACTCGGCCCTGGTTTACCGCCCTAGACCCACTTGAAAGAAACCTACAAATGTGATTTTAACCGGTGTTCCAAATGCCTGATACCATAATCCAACCGAATAGAAGTGAGTAACAGGATTGACTTCCGGAATTGGGGACATCAACACCGTCCAGAAGAAGACTTCCACAAAGACGGAGATCTATTCCATTTTTAAAATATCCGAATCAAAACATACCTGAATGTTAACCAGGAGCCATTTATAAGTCCTCATTTCTTTCGGCGTTTTGGCAAAAATAATATACAATATGAAATTGAGAAGAAGAGTGGAGAGGATGGCGATAGCAGCATAGCTGGCGCGAATGGCCGCCGCCTTGGCCATGGTTTGGGGAGAAAAGCTACCAATCAGCCGCAGATATATTTCACCTGCTTCCTATATTATTCATTGCCTGATCTTGTTGGGTTATACGCCAGATAACAGCTATGTTTTCTTCCCCATCTCGGGCGGAGGTGGGGAAGAAAAGGGAATGAGTAAATCACCTGCTCCCTCTATTATTCACTGGAGAATTCTGTACTAAATTGTCAGGGGATAGAAAAGGAAGTATAATTGAATATTTTAATACAAAATGCAGAGTGTCATCTTCTCGTTTATTCAATATTTTAGAAGAGTTGAAAATGATCAAAAAAGGAACAGCCGGGTGTCGTCTCGTCTCGGCTGCCGGTCATTTTCCCCGTCCAGGAGTCGTCGGGGTGGCTGGAGTGGCCGGGATAGCAGAGGTGGTGCTAGGTGCCTGACCGGAGATACTATTTAGCTATAATGACGCGCCTTCTTTCTCCATTCCAGGCATAGCGGCGTGGTTCTTCCCTTTCTGCCATTGCCGTGAAGTCAGTGCCGGAGATTGTGCCTGGCTGGGTGGCGGCCGCTCATCTTCGTACATATCCGTATCCTCTGGGGAATCCTCCAACGCCTCCCAGCCGAAAGGATTTCCAAGTCCTGAGATGCCATCTCTCCTCTTCTTTTCATAATCATCCAGTTGTCGGTTAATGACGCCCATCTCATTTTCAATAGCCTTCTGTGCCGGGTTGGGAGGCAGCAGCGTCGGCTTCTTCTTACAGCAGAGATAATAGATGATGAGCACGATAACGGCAACCACTCCCAGTACGGCCAATCCTATTAAGGCTAGTTGGAGCTTCGAGAAACTGAAAAAAAGGTACCATCTCCTAGAACCAGGTCCGGGCCAGTAAGGTGCATTTTCGGGGAAAGCGCGCGCTTTTTCAGTGCAATAGATCTATAATCTTTGGCATACTGTAATTCGTATATTCGTATATTTTATTGCACCGAAAAAGCGCAAAGGTGCCGCGCCTGCCCCGAGAATGCGCCTTACTGGCCCGGGTCTGGTTTGCCGCCCTATTGAAAGTTCTGCTCACCTTGAACTGCCATCGTCGCTGCCATTTCCTCCTCCGCTTGGTTTGCTCCTCGAAGGTTTGGCCCTAGCTGCCGTAGAAGTAGGAGGATCAATATCTTCGTAATCATCCTCAGGCCCCGTCACGGTGGAAGAAGATACCGTCGTCGTTGTCGTCACTGTCCCACATCCAGCAGGGAGCTGTACCAGCTCTCCAAAAAGAAGCCCAACCTCACAATTTTCACTTTCTAAAGTTCAAATTTTTTAGTTTCTAGTCTATAGGACTTACTAATTGTACCGGTGACGAGTGTTCCCTTCAAGAAGCCGAGCTCCGCCAGGGGAATGTCCGCCAGCTCGACGTCACCCTCGACCAAGGACAGGTGAGTTCCTTTTTCAGGTGGGCGGGTAGCTCCGGGAGCAAAGATCAAATTACCAAGCACAAGTTTACAGCCATTCAGATCACTCAATTTAGAGACGTTCTGGGGAAATGTACATTCTGAAAATCGAGTTTTGGAACAGAAAAATACTGTAGATCTAGCCAAATTTATTCATCTGGATGGCTGTAAACTTGTGCTTGGTAATTTGATAGGCGTGTAAACCAAGTCCGGGCCAGTAAGGCACATTCTCGGGGGAAGCATGCCGCCTTTGCGCCTTTTCCGTGCCCCAATATACCAATTACAGTATGCCAAAGATTATAGACCTATTGCACCGAAACCTGGCGGCACGCTTCCCCCAAAAATGCGCCTTACTGGCCCGGACCTGGTGTGCCGCCCTACCAAAGAATCTGCGGATTTCCGGAACCGATCGATCTACTTACCTCCAAATAGTTGAATCTCGTCATTTGTCCCTTTACGATATAGCCGCTGTTGATTGACGAAAAATGCCGGTAGAAGAGGATTAAAACGGATAACTATGGTGGTTACGTTAGGGAGCCTATCCGGATCTTCAATCTCTTCCAACTGTTTATTTCCTCGAATTTCCAGCCTCGTTATTGCACAATTGGATGAGAACGAAACCTTTGTCAGGCTATCACAATTCATAATTTTTACACCTGAAAGGAAATAGCATAAGATAAGTTGATTAGGGCAGCTTACTTTTACTATCAAAAGTTGTAACATTTGAAAAATCCAATTTTGTAATCAGATTGTTGCTGATTTCAATATCCACGCGGATTTCTACCACTTTGGAAATAAAGGCATCCCATTTGATCTGGTTGATGGTTTCCTTCACTTGGAGGGTGTAGCCCTGACTGGAAGAGAGCTTGTCACAGCCGCCAGCTATTACCGCCTCGACCGTTTCATCTTTCAAACTCTCGCCTGGAAAATATACTATATTTCTTGTTTTTTGGGGAGAAATCGGAAGATCCGTTGGGTTACTGTAGCGCATAAGACGGTGGCTGCTGCCGGGCCGATTTGGGACGCGTTTTGAAGCGCAAAAAGTACAATAACCCTTGACCAAAGTACAATACTTTGTTTCGCGTCGGGACCCTTCAAAAATTAGAACTAAAACTGACAAAATGCTGGCGCTCTCAGGCGCCGACTCCCTGCCTCGACGACGGCTCTATCCTCTCTTTGACCATGATCAGAAACAAGCTTTTTCCACAAATTCCAAGAACTATTCCAAACGCCGGTCTCTCCAGCCGTGGCAGGTGCCTGAATCGGTAATAATTTGTGGAAAAAAAATAGGAGAAAAGTGCCTACCACAGACAGAAGAAGAAAGACGATAATCAACCGCATCCGACGAGTGGAAAGGGTAGAAAGGAGAAAACCCATTGGTAGGAAATGAAGCCTGTTTAATCTTTTTGGCTTAATATGGGGGCAAATTGGAAGTTTATATTTATTTTTATTGGGGTACGGTCATATATTTCGATCGTTAGAAGTTTTAGAGACCATAATGACCTCCGGGTGAACGGCATCACTTCGCTGCAGATTCATCACCCGGCTCCTTTAAAAATTCAGTAGGTGCACCATGGGATGAAATCCTGCATATTTACCGATGTACAACTCATTTGAGCTCATCAAGCTGGTCAAGATGAACCATGTCTCGTTGCCGGTGCTCTTCCTATGCACCGAATCCTAGGCGAGAAAGAGAAATGGAAGATTTGAATTTTCGAAATCTCTTCCCCGCCTTGTTCGGGGGCTAAGGAATAAAAGCCAAGTAATCCACGGACGGGCGATATGTCGATGGACAGATCTCGTCGAGCTGAACAAGAGGACATGGATAATTATAAACCAGGAAGAAAGCGGAAAAAATCAGCACCTAGTCCTCTATTTGGAAGCAAAAATCATTTCCGCCCAGGACAAAGAGCACTAATCCCCCCGTGAAGCCACCAAGTTCGCCACCAGGCCATAATGATTCATTATTTACTTAATTTTAGCTCCTTCAGCAACAGGAATCAGCATCAGTTGGATTTCTTTTCAATATTAGGACACCATATTTTACCAGCTGCACCTGTCTCTTCCCGGTTTTTCCTATTTAAAGGATCGGAATGTTCCCCTCCTTATCCTATACTTCACCATGATACTCCTCCTCTATTTGGTAACTGCTGGACTTGTTTCCGCCCAGGATGCCAACTGTACCTCTTTTGTAAGTCCTAATAACCAGAAATAGGTAAAATTCTTTTCAGGACTCCACCCAAGGAACCTTCGTCTTCTCTCCCACTGCTACAGTATGCAGTGATACCATTTCCACCGCCGCTTGTACTCAACTCTTCGCTATTACCACAGTAATTACTCCGGGAATGGCTTTTGGAAACCGTTCTGCTGGTTGTTACGCTGTGACGACTCCCACTCCAGCAACTCCCAGTGCCGATGTCCAGAACGCCGCCATCGCCGAGTGTCCTTCAAGTTGTGGCTACTGTTGCATGACACCGGCTTATAACTGCCCTAATGCTCCTAGTAAGTGTGAAGGGGAATACCGTAGGAAGGTTGAAATCCATTTAAATGACGGTAAAAATGGGGGAAAACCATCTCAAATCATGGGGCGCCACTTTTGCGCGCGTACCCGTAAAAACTCGGCAGCTGCCCACTATTTTCCCTTAGCGGCTACAGTAACCCAATGCTCAACTAGATTTATGCATATTTTAGCCTTCCAAAGATAAAAATGGTCTTTTTAGACCCAACAATCGACTGTTCCACGATCACATCGGATATGTGTCAAAGTACCCAGTGGAGAAGTCTCATCGCTACCAACTGTCCCAGTGCCTGTGGATTCTGTGAGCTTGGAGGATGCGTGGATGTTGCTCCTGATTGCTCTACCCAGCCTACGATCTGTTCCAATTCTGCGCTGACGAGCTTCGTGGCTGCCAATTGTCAAAGAACCTGCGGACTCTGCTCATCGGCTACCACTGTCAGCAGCAGTGGAAGTTCTACCACCTGCGGCGATACCAACACAAAGTGAGAACCTTTTCCCTTCGAGAATCTATTGATATGGGAATCTTTTAGCTGTGCCAACTGGGTAGCCAATGGCTTCTGCAGTTCAACTTTCTATTCCAGCGCCCAGAAGGCCAGCTACTGTGGCGCCAGTTGTGGACTCTGCTCCGGGAAGAAGTAATCCATCCTTACCAAATATTTGGGAAATAGTAACGGCTAGAAAATACGACGACGAGCAGAAAGAAAAGGCCTGACCAGCCGAAAAAAAAACATTAATAAAAATGGGGTGACTACTGTATTTTTCACTCGAAAATAGGGGAGGTGTGGTCAAGTAGGCTGATCATTGGAAGCGTTCGAGATAATTATGACTTCCGTTTCTTCCTTCCAGAACATTTTCTTCACAACGAGCCTGTAAAATTTTAAGCTGTATTCTTATAAGGGTTACTGTAGGCCAATTATGTGCGAAATTGGGTCTCAAAGGGAAATCTAGCCCAATCTTACAGTAATCAACTGACCTGTATGGTTTATGGACTAAAATTATAGCCAGGCTGCAACTGATTGATTTTAAAGAATGGAAACAGAGGGCGACAGCGAGGAAAGTATCCAACATCCCGCTTTTACTAAAGGTCTGGCCGCCCCTCGTCATAAAATTCAGGGTTCCCATAATGACGGCAGTAATCATGCTGACTCCTTCCATTAGAGCCATCTGAAATTGTCTATTTCGACTATAAAATAGCCTAGGGTCCCACAGCGACAAATATAACAGTACGATATGTTACCTGAGTAATTAGGGCGACGATTGCCTCCTTGTGGAGAGCAGCTGTCCGACTGCTGCTCGCATATTCTTTTAATATTCTATTGGAGTCGTAGACAAGAAATGAGAAGGCAAAAAAGCCACCAACTACGGACATTAATAACGACAGGGCCCATAGATAGGCTAGATCGCTGAATGCCGTAACAGCAGAGGGGAGGATATGTTCCGGATCTAACTAAACCGCTATATCTTACTGTAGGAATGAGAATCAGACTTTTAAAATGAGAATTCTTGCCTCCTCGTCCGTCGTTAGGCCGATATAAGTGAGATATGTAAGTAAAATGGGACTGAGAATATAGAACCCGGCGAAATCTCCTCGACCCGCGTCTTTGACTATTAAACGATAGAGCCGATGGGTTTCGAAGACGGCCAACTGCCGGTAGCGATAGCTAATACAAATGGCGAGACTGCCAGTCATAATGCAGTGAAGACATGACTCAAGTGCCTGAAATGGGATTACCGTATCTTATTGAGAGGGAATTAGAGGCTCGACTCTCAATAGTCCGATCTTCAGCACCCGTAAACTCTCGGTAGGATAAAGGTATAAAGGCGAGACAGTTTTGTAACTGTTTGGAATAAAGATGATCCTCCTGCCGAGACTTTACGGGTGCGCGGATCGGATTATTAAGGACCGACCCGGGTTTGTAGGGAAACTGACAAAGATGGCTTTGACGGGCATTCCAAACCATTTATGCATCAAACCGATGAAATAGATATGAGGAACTGGGTAAGCTTCAGAGATTGGTGTCATGAAGATTGTCCAATAGACACATGTCGCATAGGCGGAGATCTATTCTCTTCCTTTTAAATTGTATGGATCCAAACAAACTTGAATATTAACCAGGAGCCATCTATACGTTTTCATTGCCTTGGGGCTTTTAGAGAAGAGAATATAGAGTATGAAAATGAGAAGAAGAGTGGAGAGGATGAGTATGGCGGCATCGGCGATGAGGATGGCGTCTTCTTTGGACATATCTCGAAGGAGTGTAAGAACAGAAAAACAAAACGTCAAATTTTTCCTTTCATCAATTTCACCTGTTCCTGATGATTTGATGGCATTTCAAGGGGGAGCGGGGCTGCTGTCAGAGTAGGCACAGACTACAGCGTTCAATAGATTCCAAAAATTAGGGTTATTGTACATTTGTCTCTTAGGGACCAAAAATCGACAGAAATGGAAAATTTCGATCACTCTTGATCAAAAATTCCCGCGCGGAAGATTTTACGACCCATTACGGTAGCCCTATTTTTTTATAAAAGACTATAATAAAAAGTTTATAACATAATTTTAAACTCTACAAGGCTTAAAAACCACAAGATGCTGGGGAGAGTCAAATGCTAATCGGTTGGGTTACTGGAAACGTTTGAGGCCATGATGATCTCTGTCTCTTGCTTCCAGAACATGTTTCTCACAACTAGTCTGAAAAATTCTCTCAATATTCTTCTCTGCGGGGTTACTGTAGGCCAATTATGGGCCAAATGTGTGCTACTAGGAGTCTCTACCGGAATTACAGTAATCAACTGGCCTGTACGGTTTGTGGACCAAAACGATAGCTAGACTGCAGGTTATAGATTTCAGCGAATAGAAGCAGACAGCAACGGCGATGAACGTATCCAAGAAGCCATTTTTATTGTAGGATTTCTCCGTTCCCTGGCTGATAAAATGGATGGCTCCCATAATACTGGAGGAGACGGACTCCATTAGGCACGTCTGGGTCCCAGAACGATCAAAAGGACAATCCGAAATGTTACCTCAGTAGTGAGGGCGATGATTGCCTCCTTGTGGAGAGCAGCTATCCGACTGCTAGCTGCTTTTGTTCTTAATATTCTATCGGAGTCAAAGACTTGAAATATGCCGGTAAAGATTGCCCCGACAGCTGATAATAACAACAACCCTGCCCACCAATATGCTTGATCACTGAATGTCGTCACAGCGGAGGGGAAAATATGTTGGGAGTCGAACTGAAACCATTTTCTACTGTAAAGAGAGAGAAACAGACCTTTGAAATGAGGTTTCTCGTCTCTTCGTCTGTTGTAAGGCCGATATAGGTGGCTGGTGTCAAACACAGAGGAACTAGGATATAGACACCGAGGAAATCAGTTCGACCCGCGTCTTTGACCATTAGACGATAGAACCAATGAGTTTCAAAAGCGCACAGCTGTTTATAGCGATAAGTAACGCATATCATTAGGCTGGCAGCTACTAGGCAGTGAAAAAGCGCCAAGCTAGTACGCCTCCCCTGAAAATGTGCCTTACTGGCCCAGACCTGCTAAACAAAACTGACAAAGAGAGTCTTAACCGATGTTCCAAATGCCTTATACCATAATCCAATAAAATAAATATGTGGAAATGGATAGACTTCCGAAATGGGGATCATACACGCCGTCCAGTAGATGACTTCCACATAGGCGGAGATCTATTCCCTTTTTTAAATGGTATGATTCTAAACAAACTTGAATATTAACCAGGAGCCATCGATATATTTTCATTTGATTTGGTGTTTTATGAAAGAAAATATAGAGTATGAAAATAAGAAGAAGGGTGGAGAGGATGGAGATGACAACATAGCCGGTTACCACGGCGTCCTGTTTGAGCATGACTGGAAGAAAAACAAAAGTTCAATGGGGGAGAACCCAAGTTTCGCCTGTACTTAGCGTTCTTTAATTGTATGTATACGGCGGTTTCTGATTTCTCTAGATGAACGGGAGAGAGAGAGATCACTGGTCTGGACAGATCTTTGGCAAAGTTACAATATTCTCTCTCATAGGTTACTGTAGGCCAGTTATGGCCAAATTGGGGTTTTAAGATGATAACCGACAGGCATGCAAGCATACAAACGTAAGGCGAGTACGCCATTTTCACATGCTTTAGATTATTTAATTTAAAGCAAGTTTCTTGCACGAAATAGAAGAGTCATTGAGTTGATAGTTCATATAATAAGTCTACAGTAATACAGATGATCATTTTGTCGGGTTACGGTCAGGTAATGCGATCGGTGGAAGCGTTCGAGACCATAATGACCTCCGTTTCTTCCTTCCAGAACATCTTCTTCACAACGAGCCTGAACATTTTAGAATATAAGGGTTACTGTAGGCTACTTATGGATGTTATTGGCGCAATTCATCCGAGTCTTACGGTAGTCAACTGACCTGTATGGTTTATGGACCAAAAGGATAGCCAGACTGCAGTTTACGGATTTCATGGAGTGGAGACAGACAGTCATGGCGAGCAAGATATCCCAAAAGCCGTTTCTATCGAAGGTTTGACCTCCACGACTGGTAAATTGTAGTATACCCATAATAACAGCCGTTATTATACTGACTCCTTCCATTAGACCCATCTGAATGTTCGTTAGAAAATAGCTTGGCGTGGTTCAGGCTTTCCTGATGGTCCCACAACGATCCGAAATGTTACCTGCGTAATCAGGGCAATGATTGCCTCCTTGTGGAGAGCAGCTGTCCGACTGCTCTGTGCTTTCGTTCTTAATATTCTATCGGAATCGTAGACAAGAAATGAAAAGAAAAAGACCCCAACAACAGAGCTGACTATCAACCCTAATGCCCAGATATATGCTTGGTCGCTGAAAGTCGCCACAGCGGCGGGGAAGGCATGTCCCGGATCTAACTAAACCACTATATCCTACTGTAAAAATTAAAAACAGACCTTTAAAATGAGGCCTCTTGTCTCCTCATTGGTCAGAAGTCCGATATAAGTGGAATAAGTGAACAGAATTGGCTGGATAATGTAGAAATTGATGGAATCTCCTCGACCCGCGTCTTTGACGAGGAAACGATAGATTCGGTGAGTTTCGAAGGTGCAAAGCTGTCTGTAGCGATAGCCAATAGACAGGGCGAGGCTACCAGTTAAGATGCTGTGGAGAAATGTCTCTATTGACTGAAAAAGGAGAGCAGCATTTTATCTAGAAGACAAAACTGACAAAGAGGATCTTTCCCGACGTTCCAAGCAACGTATACAACTGCCCGGTACAGTAGATATGAGGAATTGGATAGACTTCCGAGATGGGGGCCATCAACAACGCCCAGTACATGCATTCCACGTAGGCGGAGATCTATTCTCTATTTTTTAATTGTTATGAATCCGATCAAACTTGAATATTAACCAGGAGCCATCGATATATTTTCATTTGATTTGGTGTTTTATATAACAAGATATATAATATGAAAAAGAGAAAAAGGGTGGAGAGGATGGAGATGATATTATAGCCAGCGGGAATAACGTCCTCTTTGAGCATGACTAAAGGGAAGACAAGGGTACAACTGGGGAGAACAGGACTTTCACCTGATTCAATTTATTGGACTACATGAATGGTTAACGAGCGTTTTTTGATTAGTCAAATGGAAGATCACGGCAAGACAGCTGCATCGAAGGTCAAGTGATCATTTGATCGGGTTACGATCAATCGGTGGGGTTACTGGAACCGTTCGAGACCACAGCCACTTCCGTTTCTTCTTTCCAGAACATCTTCTTCACGGCTAGTCTGTAAAATTGCAAAATTCATCAATAAGAGATATTGTAAGCTGTTCCGGGAATACAGTAATCAACAAACCTGTATGGCTGATGAACCAAAACGATAGCCAGACTGCAGTTTATTGATTTTAGAGAATGAAGGCAGGTAGTCCCTGCGAGTAATGTGTCCCAAAACCCGTTTCTATCAAAAGTTTGTTCCCGACTGGTAAAATGAAGTACACCCATAATAACGGCCGTTATCATGCTGACTCCTTCCATTAGAGCCATCTAAAATGGAGCATTCGTTAGAAAATAGCTTGGCATGACCCGGGCTTAGTCCCAATGGTCTCACAACGACCAAAATGGCAATCTGAAAAGTTACCTGCATAATCAAGGCAATAATTGCCTGCTTGTGGAGAGCAGCTGTCCGACTGCTCTGCGCTCTTGTCCTCAATATTCTATCAGAATCGTAGACAGTCGCAATAAACAGGATGAAGCCCCCAACAGCGCTGACTATCAACCCTAATGCCCAGATATATGCCTGGTCGCTGAAAGTCGCCACAGCGGCGGGGAAGGCATGCCCCGGATCTAACTAAACCATTATATCGTACTGTAAAAATAGCAAATAAACCTTTAAAATGATAATCCTTGTCTCTTCATCCGTCGCAAGGCCTATGTAGGTGATATATGTGAAAAAGGGAAGATACGCGAAATAATTACCAATTACATCGTTTCGTAGACCGTGTTTGACCATATCTCGATAGTAACGACTAGTCTCAAGGGCGCAGAGATGCCTGAAGCGATGGCCGATGGTCAGAAGGAGGCTGGCAATTGCCAGGCAGTGGAGGAAGGTCTCAATTGTCTAAAAAAAGGAGGCAATCATCATTTTAATCTAGAAATCGCGTTCGAGGAAGGCACAAACTAACAAAGAGGATTTTAACAGACGTCCCAAATATCTTATACCATAAGCCGGTGGAATAGATATGAGGAATGGGATAGACTTCCGAAATGGGGGCCATGAAGACTGCCCAGTAGGTGCATTCGACGTAGACGCTGATCTATTCCCTTTCTTTAAATTGCTACAGATCCAAACATACTTGAATATTAACCAAGAACCATCGATATGTATTCATTGCCTTGGGGGTTTTAGAGAAGAGAATATAGAGTATGAAAATGAGAAGAAGAGTGGAGAGGATGGAGATGATATTATAGCCAGCGGGAAGAGCTTCCTCTTTGAGCATGACTAGCTAGGCAGACAAGGGTACAACTGGGAAGAACAGGACTTTCACCTGGTTCAATTTATTGGACTACATGATAGATTGAAGGGCGTTTTGTCATTAGTTAAATGAAAGATCACAAGACAGCTGCATCGAAGGTCAAGTGATCATTTGATCGGGTTACGCTCAGATGTTACGGTCGCTGGAAGCGTTCGAGACCATAATGACTTCCGTTTCTTCCTTCCTGAACATCTTCTTCACGACGAGCCTGAACATTTTAGAATATAAAGGTTACTGTAGGCTACTTATGGATGTTATTGGCGCAATTCATCCGAGTCTTACGGTAGTCAACTGACCTGTATGGTTTATGGACCAAAAGGATAGCCAGGCTACAATTTACGGATTTTAGAGAATGGAGACAGACATTGATGACGGTTATGGTATCCCAAAATCCATGTCTATCGAAGGTTCCATTTCCAAGACTTATAAAATGTAGTATGCCCATAATAATGCCGGTTAGGAAGCTGACTCCTTCCATTAGGCACAGCTAAAACAGAATTTTGGCTATTTGAGAGGTTGGTGGTTCCCGAAACGATAAATAACAATCCAAAATGTTACCTGGGTAATTAGGGCGACGATTGCTTCCTTGTGTAGTGCGGCTGTACGACTACTACTGGCTTTATCCTTTAAAATTCTATTGGAATCCAAGATTTGGGATGTGAAGTTGAAGGCGCCACCAGCACGTCACCGCGGCAGGGAACGCATGCCCCGGATCCAACTGAAACCATTTCCTACTGTAGAAACTGAGAATCAAACCTTTAAAATGAGAATTCTCGCCTCTTCATCAGTTGCCAGTCCGATGTAGGTGACAATTGTATAATAGGGAAGTAGGATGATATAAATCTGGACGAAATCATTCAGCGGCCATATTTAACCACCAAACTCTTTTTTTTCTCTTAAAAGAGGCGGTGGTTAGGTAAAACTGATTGGGCTTTTCCAGTTTATATTGCTCTACTTTTGTCCGGTTTTCTGTATTGATATTGGTCATTTTTTGCTCATTCCACTCATTATTGCTCGGTTTTTGTCCGGTGGGGCACCCCAATATTGCTCTCCTTTCGCTCGATCAACTCCTTCCGCTTTTTGTATGCCGGGGGAACCTAACCACCGCCGCTTTTTCGTATTCCACTTTTTAAAAATAATTAGAAATAATAGAATACAAAATAGAAAAGACAAAACAGCAAGAGAAAGCAATGCAACGAACAATGAAAATGAAATAATGACGAAAAGCGCAAACGACTTGGAATATACTAATTAGGCTCATTTTTCATCAATTTTCTTTCTTTAACGATTATAAAATATTGCTTACATGCTAGTTTTACCGTCCAATGATTAAAATAAAAACGGTCAAAGCGTCCAATGGCAATTCTTAGGTAGAGCCGATCACCCACGAAACAAATGCAATTCTTCAGAGAGACAAAAAGAGAAAAAAATAAAATCTAAACAGAGAAAAGAGAGATGTGAATCAACAGAGCAAATTTTTTATTAAGCTTCTCTTGTTATTTTCGTTGCTACTTTATTTCTTGCTGCTGCCAGTCGCGGCGACTTTGGTCATTCTGAGGGAAGGTTGCAGGACGTGGAACGAACAGACAAGGGTCTCGTCGACGTGCATCATAGCGGCCTTATTGTCGAAGGAGCCACAGTAGTGAGGGGCGGAGAAGATGGTCACGAGCCTCCCGTTGGCGAAGAATTCGTATCCATCCTGGACTACCTGGTGAGCCCGGGCGACGAGGTCGATGCCCAGTGTCTTGAGGGCGTCCGCCACGGCATCCGGCCCAAAGACGTACGACACGCCACGGGTGCTCTCCTCCCAGCCGGAGGCGCCCACGTCCGGGTCGCTCCAGAGCAGGTCCAAGTGCAGCGAGGGGTTGGCCGGGTTGAGGATATTCCGCTGGATGGCCCGCAGCTGGTCGAGGGACTTGAGCTTCGGCGAGAGGCCGCCATGCATGCAGAGGATCTTGCCGGACACCAGTCCTGTGTAGGGCATCGTGGCAAAGACTTCCTGGAAGAACTCGTAGACCCTCTGCGAGTAGCGGCGACAACACTCTTCGAAGAAGCCGTAGACCTGGTTGATGGCCTGGCACTCGTGGTTGCCGCGCAGGAGGAAGAAGTTGTTCGGGTAGCGGACCTTGTAGGCCAGGAGGAGGATGATCGTCTCGAGATTCTGCCGGCCGCGGTCCACGTAGTCGCCGAGGAAGAGATAGTTCACCAGCGGGGGGAAGCCGCCCCGGTCGAAGAGGCGCAGCACATCTCCGTATTGGCCGTGCGTGTCTCCGCAGATCTTTATCGGCGGCTCCACTTCGACCATCGGCGGCTGGTTCAGGAACGACTCCCGCGCATTCACACACAACGTCAGGATGTCCGACTCCTTCATCACCACCTTCAGCTCGTTGCACGGCGTTCCCACATTCAGCAATTTGCAGATCACGTCATCTGGGTCAATTCTCGGGATCTTGCTGTTGGCCATTTTGGGAGACAGCAGCCGATGGCGAGTAGAACAGAAGCACTAATGAAATGGTTCGTGCGAATTGACAAGGAACTTGACAGGAGAAGACAAGATATCCGGCCGGGGAAGCCGCTCTCTTCTATCCTCGAGGAGGCCTTCTGTTTGCGTGATTGTTTTCCAAATGACCCGGTAACAACAATCGGCCCCGCCAAATGGCGTAACGACCACAACTCTTCAGTCAGTCACCACCACTTCCACAGCTTCTACCACGACTACTACAGAAAGTAAGCGGGTTATAATAACTGTTAAGGTCCAAAATAGGGCGGAAAACCAGTAAGGCGCTTTTTCGGGGGAAGCGCGCCACCTTTGCGCTTTTTCGGTGCAATAGCCCCAATATACCAATTACAGTATGCCAAAGATTATAGACCTGTTGCACCGAAAAAGCGCAAAGTGGCGCGCTTCCCCGGAAAATGTTACTCGCCCGGACCTGGTTTGGCGCCCTGGTCTCAAAGAGATTACTGTAGTTGGCACCGGCCATCGAAAATGCCCGGTTTTAATTTCCCAAACTTTTCAGAGACCTGCTGCCCAGTTCCGCCCGCAACTTGATGGGATGCGTTCCGCCCGCAACTTGATGGGATGCGCGAGTATGAGTTTCGATAATCTTGCGATAACAATGTCTGATACTTGTGAGGTGATATTTGTCGGTTGTCAGTGGTAAGGAGCATATACTACCGATTGCATGCCGTCAGGTGGTATCCCAACAAATTGGATCTGTGATCAAGCAACAGGGCAACTTAAACTTGATGGAAATCCTATTGTTTCCATTTATTGTGTACTGTAATATCACACATTTTGACCTGATTATGCCTAATTGTTTTTGTATGAATCACCGTAAAAAAGACACGAATGAATGCTGTTTATATTGTTGTTGTTGATATTTCGGATATTATGGGCGATCAGACTCACGCTTGAGATAAAGAGCGGGTTTCCCCTGGCGGGTGCACGGAACATGTTCTCCGATCAAAGAAATATCAGGGGAATAGGAGGAATAGGTTCTTGCCAGTGAGAAAATACGCTGGAAAACGAAGAGAAGGTTCTTTTTGGTCCGTAAAAATCGAGGAAATGGCAAGAAGGCCTTTTTAAGGGATACGATTAAGAGTTATAAGGGGAGCTAGAAAGAGTAAGGGACCAAAATCGGTAGTAATCGTTCTCACCTGTTTTGACAAGGCTCGAGACGAGTATCCGTGCCAGCCGGCGGAGAACCAGGAACTTTATTGAATCCTTCTACGTACAGTTCAGGGCCGCGGCGGCGTTGGCCGCGCAGATTACACACCTTACTACAGCCTTCCATATTTTGCACATGTACTTTCCAACTGTGTCTTCTGTGGGCTCTGTGCGCCACTAAAAGCACTCTTTTCTATGGCGGAAAATCAGGTCCGGGCCAGCAAGGCACATTTTCGGGGGAAGCGTGCCACCTTTGCGCTTTTTCAGTGCAATATTTCTATAATCTTTGGCATACTGTAATTGGTATATTGGGACTATTGCACCGAAAACGCGCCTTACTTACCCGGATCTGGTTTACCGCCATATTCGCAACTATGCAAACTTCTGGGGCATCCATTTGGTCTTATCTTCCTCACCCCTTGTCGTATTCCCCTTATCGCAATTCCTCAACTACTTCCCCTCGTCCTCTTCTCCCTTCATGGCATTCAACCTCAACAATATCAGGGTAATTTTTCTTTTTCCTCGTTATTTTTGGATCTCTTCAAATTATAGATGCATTTAGTCGTTTTCCTTGTTATTTTCAGCCTTCCAATAAATTTTAGGGGCTCGTATTTCCTGAAACCGATGTCCTGAAACGAATAGACGAGATAGAAGATGAATTAAGCTGTATGGAACTGTCTAAAATAAGTACACAGTGGAAAATGAGGTAGTTTAGCTAATTTCAGCTGGATCTTGATCTTCAAGAGGCAAATAATGAAGAAAAACGAATTGAATTCCTTGAGGAACAATTAACAATGGAAGTAGAGTGTTGCAAAGAAAAGCAGCGACCAAAAGAAGGGGAGGGGGATTCGTTAGTCCGAGCTGATGGCGCCCAAGATTGGCGGAGAAGCCGTTGGTCCCACCCGGAAAGAATTGTTGTTCCGAATGTAGGCTCTAGTTTTTCTTGAAGTTATTCACATTTTACAGATAGTTCCGGATCCTAATCAGCAAGAATTCGAAGCGGAACAACGGCGGATAGCACAGCGACGGGCAGAGTTGATAGCAGAAGAAAGAGCTCTCCGGGAAGAGTTGGCACAGCTTCGAAATGGAATGAGATTGCCAGCTGGGCAAGAAGGAAACCATTAATAAAGATAATGAGAGTCAAAATTTTAATCTGCGACATTTCAAACATTCCTCATTAAATTTGGTCTGATAATAACTGCGTCTTATCATCCTTCGCCCTTAGCATCCCCTTATCAGAAATTCACAGGTGCTTTCCATTGTCTTCCCCCTTTGCCTCCTCTCTATAATATCCTGCATTTTTCTCGATATTTTTTATAACTGTAGGACGGGAAACCAGGTCCGGGCCAGTAAGGCGCATTTCGCGTCTTTAAGCGTCGCCACCTTTGCGCTTTTTCGGTGCACTAGCCCCAATATACTAATTACAGTATGGCAACGATTATAGGTCGACTGCACCGAAAAAGCGCAAAGGCGGCACTCGTCCACCTAGGGCGCTAAACCAAATCCCGGCCAGTATGGCGCATTTTCGGGGGAAGCGCGCAACCTTTGTGCTTTTTTTATGCAATAATCTTTGGCATATTGTAATTTTTTCATATATTCTAATGTTCAAATGGTTTTAGAGTATCGCAGTTGTTGTAATGGACGTCCATGATCAAATTAACGAAAAAGCCAAGCTGGAAAATGCTATTTCTAGGAAGGATCTTATTGAGGTGATGATTAGAAAATGAATAACAGTTCTGTTTCTTTTCAGGTGGAAATTGAAAAAATTCGACTAGAAGAGCAACGATATCAATTAGCAGAAGAGGAAAGAGCTTTGAGTCGAGAAGAGTTGGAACGGAGGCGAGAAGAGTCGGAATGGAGGCGAGAAAAGTCGGAACGGAGGCGAGAAGAGTCGGAACGGAGGCGAGAAGAGTCGGAATGGAGGCGAGAAGAGTCGGAACGGTGGCGAGAAGAGTCGGAACGGAGGGGAGATGAATCTTCTGATGAGCCGAAGAGAGATTGGGATAGACCGGAAAGTGTTGAAGTACTGATCTGACTACGGTATATATACTTACAATTCTTTTTCTAGCCGGAGCTAGAAGTCCTAGCAGATTTCAATGCAGAACTGCTTCAACTAGATGAGCAACGAAATCAATTAGTAGACGAGGAAGGAGCTTTGAGAGAAGAGTTGGATCGGCTCCGGAATGAAATAAGAGAGAACGCTTAATAAAAACAAGGATAGGAAAAAATAAAAATTGAACTACCGGGGGTCCGTGTACATTGGGCAAAGTTCATGGATCTCTTCCGGGGACAGTCACCGAGTCTTATCATTCCTGGGCCTCTTCATCTCTTTATCGCAACTGTTCAGCTAATTTCAGTCGCTTTTACTACCTTCTCTTCTTGAATAACATGGTATTTGTCTCTTGTTCAAGGTATTCTATTAATTTCAGGAGACTGAAAGATTGTTGAGCACTATAGGTGATGTTCAGAAGAAAATTAAAGAAAATAAAAGCAAATCAATAGATGTTAATGGTAAAAAGATGATACTTGGGGTGATTTCAGTTGGAAGGAAATGAGTATAGGATTTTCAGCTGATACTAGAAGCGGCCGAGAAGACTTTGAAACGAGAGATAGATGAAAGAATTGCCGATGGAAAGAGAAAAAATAGATAGAATCAACGAAATAGGAAAAAGTGTTTATTTGTCACTACATAGTTTAAGAAGCAGCAGTTGATAGCAGAATAGCAGACTTTGATAGAAGAATTGGAACGACTTCGAAATTAATTGAGAGAAGAAGCTAACGCTGCTCATCAACAGGAACAGCAATAATAAAGAGGCCGCAAGCAATTTATTCAAGACAAATAATCTCTTTGACCTGCTCTTCAATATCACTCATTGGGAAGACAAAGTTCCGGGTGTCCATGAGTCCCAGGAACCGTTCGTACGACGCCCAATCGGTCAGAACAGCGATTGCGAAGTAGATCTTCTGTCTTTTTGAACTGTCCCCAAAAAGCGTCAGTATAACTTCTTCTTCGTTTCTTCCCTCCGTTATCGAAATGATCAGTCGATCGTTGTAGAAACCATCAACCAAGGGGAAATAAGTCTTGAGGTGCAGCGAGTCCTTTGTGTTTCTCTCAAGTTTCCGATGGCATCTATACGGATCTTCAGAACTCCATTTAGTGGGAGCATCATCCACGGAGAATTCTCCTTTAATTTGTGGTCCCTGTGGATTGGAAGGATTGGATATGAAGACGGGAGCAGGCTCTTTATCACAATGTCCATAGTCCAAGGGGGTATCCCTTTGTGGCAACTCCTGTCCCGTAACGTATATCAGCAACCTGTTGGCACCATCCAATCTACCCAATTGCGGATCAAATGGATGTTCTCTAGCATCTTGACAGTAGAACTGGAAGTCCTTTAAATCCGAAGCCATAAATCTCTGAAAAAAAGCAATTAGAAAGAGTTTTATAACCTGCAACAGGGTTCGCGCCGCGAAAAGGAAAGCCAAGAAACATTGAAGCGAAAATAAGAGCAGCGTCATTCGAACAATAGAAACTGTAAGGAGACGAATTATTGCAATATTAGGCATACTGTAATCAATAAATAGAGTGTATCCCTCCAAAATCGCTTCTGACCTATCGATTTACTTTGTTAGGATTTACACCGCCTTAAAATCAATCCAATTCCATTTCACAGCCATGCCTCACACCCTGTCCGGCTATCCCACAGAGATTCTAATTTCAATCATCTCTAAAGTAAGTCTGCCCCTAATATATTTCCAATTCTCTCAGATGAACAGAACCGCCTTCCTCCGTCTGTCCCGTTCCTGTAAATGGATCCATAATACGATTCAAGAGAATGAGAGACATATCCGAAACTTTGTGACCAACGATATAATTACGATTACTATTCACAAACCCACACAAGATCCTATTTATGGAGATCATGCACAAGGCCCGCCTTCATCATACTTTAAATTGACAGTGAACAATGAAGAAACAGTTGATGATTTTGAGCCTTGTGAGACTTTCTGTTGGAAATTGAAAAGGTTCAGTGGAATGCGGGTAGCTGAGCTGATTATTAATTATGCAATGGTATGTGAGCATTGTGAAGTTGGTGAGACGACACGGCCCCGCAATTAGGGCGGTAAGCCAGGTCCGCGCCAGCAATTCGCATTTTTTGGGGGAGGCCTTTGCGCTTTTTCGGTGCAGTACTCTCAATATACCAGTTACAGTATGCCAAAGATTATAGACCTATTGCACTGGAAAAGCGCAAAGACGGCGCATCTCCCCGAATATGCACCTTACTGGCCCGGACCTGGTTTGCCGCCCTATTCAGAACTTTGGGATATACAGTATCCCATAAAAGATGCGTACTATCTCTTTATTCCTGTTTTGTTTTCAGTTTGACGATATTAATGACTTAGCAGTGTATCTACATTCGGAGAAGATCACCTGTGAAAAGTTAATTTTTCATTTTCCGCAAGAGAAACGTAGCATTCCTCCTGGATTGATCGCTATTTTAAAACCTCTGAAATTGGTTATACATCCATGTTCGGTTGACCATAATAATATCGTATTGGGGAGTTATGACCATGCCGCGGTTAATGTCGTGAGTTTTACTTTTGTCATATTTAATAATGAGCCTTTTTTAAGGAGCATATATCCTTTGTTCAAGTACAGGAAGAAGATGTGAATAGAACGTTGGCAATGCATAGTATTCTGAAAAAGACGAGTATTTCTATTTATTATATCAATAATTATATGCGACACAACGAACCACAACGCTTTGAAAACGTCTATCGCCACCTTTTAACGTTTTACAAGGTAATCTATAACAATAACTTGGCTCGTTTCCCCGAAAAAGCGCCGTACTAGGGCGGCGAACCAGGTCCGGGCCAGTAAGGTGCATATTCGGGAGAAGCGCGCAGCCTTGGCGCTTTTTCGGTGCAATAGGCCTAATCTTTGGCATACTGTAATTGGTATATTGGGGCTATTGCCCCGAAAAAGCGCAAAGGCAGGCTTCCCCCGAAAAGGCGCCTTACTGGCTCGTAACTCGGAAATTGGTTTTCCTGTTTACCGAAATAACAGATATTTTCAGAGATTCATGGGTTCTACTGACAACCATTCTATTAGAAATATATATGCCGAATATGGCGACAACAGTAATAATTTAAAGGACTTTCAATTCTATTGCGATGATGCGAGAGGAAAATCGGAAGATTTCTATTGCGATGGTGCGAGAGGAAAATCGGAAGATTTCTATTGCGATGGTGCGAGAGGAAAATCGGAAGATTTCTATTGCGATGGTGCGAGAGGAAAATCGGAAGATTTCTATTGCGATGGTGCGAGAGGAAAATCGGAAGATTTCTATTGCGATGGTGCGAGAGGAAAATCGGAAGATCCAATAATAGGGAATTTGGAGGATGCTGATGCCCTTCTGATGTACATTACTGGACAAGAAACAGCGACCAGTTCCTCCTATGAAAATTATGACTACCAAAATTATCAACAGGCTCCCATTGCTAACCCATACAATCCATTTGGACTCTATGCGGGACAGGGATCTTCCGGATCGTGGCAAGTCCCAGGAACGAGTTATGGTCGGCCTGTAGAACCTAGGAGGGAATCCCTACTGCTCAAAAAGTATGCTCCCTTTTCTGATGGCTTCTATACCGATCGACTGGTCATTTCAATAACTACTGGAAGAAAAGAGAAGGAATTTATATTGACACTCTTTGCGGACAGCTTAAAAAGGCAGAAGATCTATTTCGCAATCGCTGTTCTGACCGATTGGGCGTCGTACGAACGGTTCCTGGGACTCATAGACACCCGGAACTTTGTCTTCCCGATGAGGGATATTGAAAAGGAGATCAAGCAGATTATTTGCCCTGAATTTCAGTAAATGTTCTGTAAAATTGACGAAACTTATTTCGACTCATTGTCAAGGTGATGGTACCGGTTCTGGCGTCATTGCAAAGGGAATGCAGTCACAAGTGGTACGGTTCGTTTGATCCCCAGTCAGGCTTACGGCTTTTCTTTACCGTAAAACTTGTGGTAGAATCTCATGCGGCTCTATGGTTCAATCGTTTTTAGGGGGTTACAATTACAAGTGGGGTTGTATTAAAAGTTTACGAAATTATGTGGGTTTTTTATATTTACTTTGTTGAATCCACTATATCAAGACCTTCATTGAGAGTGATCGTATGCATCGTAAAACAGTTTTTGAAAACATGTAAGGTCAACATATCCACCACCCTAGCTAATAAGACCCAATGTATTGTACATGAGAAGGAAAGGCATTGCTGCCTGACACTACTGGCACTGTTAAAGGCGATATCGTCGTCCGATCCTCAAGGTTCGGGTTAGTTTCAATAATGGTTAGTCTTTATGGTGGTTTCCTGTGTTAAAGGGGTTAAAAAGATGGATTTCTGACACTTGTGCGAGGACCTGAGGTACACGATCTAAATTAGGAATACAGGTGCAATCCGATTCTCATTTCTTGTTTTTACATGACTAAGCTATTAAGGTTTTGCTATAAATACAGAGAAATCCAGGGATTAGTCATTCAGATGGCTCAGCTGCCCCAGCCGCCTCCTGCTGCCCCCTGCGCTGTTTGTGGTCATTGTGATGGGAGCCACCGCTGCAGCGACGTAATAATTTTAATGTACCTTAAAGGCTATAATAGACGCGCACCCTAAAAAAATAAAGACAATCAGTGCGGGGGCTCTCGGCGCGAGCGCCATGGTCGCAACGCAACTGCGCTCAATCAGACAAACGCTGCAATACTTTTGGCTCTATTGTACATTAGAAATTTCCGCGCCGCGTTTGCATCTGTAGTTTGCTCATTTCTTGATCATTTTCTAAAACTCAAGCAGTATCTTGTAGAGCAGAGTTGGGAGGTTAGGAATTTTCCTCTAGCAGCGGCCGTAGTGGAAACATTGAAGAGGGGCCATTTGTTCTGGTTTTAAAGAAATAATTCCAGGGGCACGAAATGCATATTTCACTGATCCTGTAACGATATAACTCTTTTCGCAGCGTACACCATGCATGGGCATAATGCCCAATTTCGGGCAAACGTTCAAGCACACCCGGTGATATCACCGGGTGAGTTTTTTACGGTGTGCTTGAACGTTCGTCCCAATTTCGGGCTTTGGGTTTTGGATGCAATACGGGTGTGTCGGCCAATGCGACGCCTCACCAACCCTCCTTCCTCACCAAATGCTCACCGCATTCGACTAATTCGACCTTGATTCTTTTTTTCGCATTTATCTAGTTCAGAATTTTATAGCGGACCCGGTGGTATATGTTATTTTCCATAACACAAAATAGCTGCGATATAAACCAAAATAGCGTTTCAGTGGTGAAAATAATGTTTTCGCGGATATCTCAATTTTGTGATCTTATGGAAAAGCATTTGGTGAGGAAGGAGGGTTGGTGAGGAGTCGGATTCGCTGTTTGTGTCCCTATCTTGGTCCTTTCTGAGTCGAGTTTGAAGATTCAAAGACCTAATTGGAGAGCACGTCGAGACGATTCTAACGAGCCTGGTCACAGCTCAAACGGACTGACAAAAAATTCGGTAGCCTCAAAAACTTTGAACGTAACGTAACGCTTCCTGTGGCTAACCTCGACCAAGTCAACGTTTGCGAGGCTGCAGGGTTTTTTTGTTGAGCTGCAACGGAATTCGTTAGAATCATCTGGACATGCTCTCCAACTGGGTCGTTGAATTTTTGAAATCGACTCAGAAATGACCAAGATACGGACACAAAAGCCCGACACTCCGGTTTCCAAAGAACCCTGGGAATGCTACTTTGCATTAACCTTGACAGACGAAAGACAAAGACCATCATTTTCAGATCATGGTAGGTTATAATGGATTCGAAGGTGAGCCCCTCCTCCAATGGACGAGGGACGTGATAGCTGCCCGTGCTCCCGTTCAACCCGTCAACCATGTATGGACTCTTGATAAGACTGCCCCGGACTTCTTAAATACTTTCCGGACCGGCATTATCTTCCTCTTCCTCATTATGGCTTTGACGGGGCAGGCTCTGGTGCCGTTCGGCGGCGATTCTTGGGAAGGCTATGAGAGCAACCACCGCATATTTATTGCTTGGCTGGAGACCGTCGTCGGCTGGCACGGGATCTACGATCCCCACCGGGCCTACGAAGGAGTGCGGCTCAAGGAAATGTGCCCGGCGTTGGGTGCTCTCTGGGCCCATCGAGACAACTTCCCGAATCTGAAGGGCATGGTGAGTTTCGTAATTGTTCTTTTTTTCAAATTAATTCAATTTTCCTTCTAACCACGGTTTTTAGTTCTTTTTGAATACTCTGCGCCTGGCGCTGTACAATGGACTGAGTTCCATGTTGGCGAAGCCGCAGTACCGCCAATGGTCAACACCGTCTACCCCGATGCCCCCCTCCGTTCCTACCTATATTTTCTGGTAAACCTGGTTGACCTGCCGCCAGTTTTCAGCTTTGTCCAATTTGTTTTAGCGATCTTCTACGTCGGGAAGGCGACAGGGAATCGATGCCTCGACCATGGTTGCTCTGCCCAGTCCGCGGAATTCGCGAAGAGGAAATTGTGGAAGAATGGAAGGAAACAAGGCATGATCCGGACCTGCTGGCGGAACAATGCCCGAAACCTTGGACATGTGACCGCCTTTCACTTCCACGCCGAAGAGTTGATTGAGATTTTGGAGGCGGCCGTCATTAACGTGATGACGCTGCAAGAGTTGACCAACATCAAGGTATTAGTTTTGATTTTTTATTACGGAAATGTTCTGCTAAACTGCTTGTTTTTCTCTCCCTTAAAACTATTATACAGTTGCTTTTTTCAGGACGAGAACTACCCCTTGAACAGGGAATCGACTTCACTCCGTTGGCGATGGAAAAGCTGGGGGTGTTCGCCCTCTACCAAGGATACCTGTCTGCGTGTAACAACGGGATTGTTCACTTTAACACGGAGTAGAATTCAGGGATAACGATGGTTGGGAAGTACCGAAGACCATTAGAAATTGGGCTTTCTTCCATAGGTGTGTACACATCTGATAAGCCCACCATCGCTGGCTACCTTATTTTGAGGCGCTTGTTCAGTTGCAATTGTTAATTGCCGTTATTCATTCAATTAAATGAAGATAATTTAATGGATATACTGTGTTTTTACCGTACTCTCTATAACAGAAGCCTGTGGACTCTCCGATTTCCGATAAAGAGAAGAAAGTTCGGAAAAAGGGTGAGCCCCGCAGAGCGGGGAAGAAAATACAAGAATATATAGGGTACAGTTTCTGTTCATTGAGACAGTTAGGGCACCTTTCGTTAGGAAAAGAAGTCGAAAAAAAGGCGCTGTTTATGAAATTCACAGATTTTGCACGGAAAGTACGACACTTTCCAGATTTCGCTAAACATCATGCACGGCTTGTAGTCGTTTTTTTCTGCAATTTTTGATATAAATTATTACTTTTTCTTTAGAATTAGCCGTTTATATTTTTTATTTTTTGCTGCAATAATATAATCATATTGTAACAGTGGCCTTTTCTTAGCTCTATAGCCTGTTTCCAGGTATTTTTTAGTCTTGATTTTCAGAGCGCATCTATTCTAGTCCTCGTTTTTGTTGGTGTTTGCCTATTAAATGTTCTGTTGTAGCTTTATTTTCAACTAGTTTGTGAGAATTTTACCTGTTTCTTGAACTTGTCTGTGTGATTCCGCGCTAAAGAATAGCCGAAATCGGTACCGAGGCCGATCCCGAACTGGGGCTGTGAAGAATAGAGAAAAACAAGAAGATAAAAAACAAACGATAATACCTCTAATGTATACAGTAGCGGTCAAAAGTTTGGAAACTTTTAATTTTTCGCCATAACTTTTGATGTTTAGCACCTCATGAGGTGAAATTTGGAGGGGAGGTAGTGAAAGGGGTGGGAAATATGTATGTGCAACGTCACTGGTGGAAATATTGTAAATCCGGAGTTATGACATTTTCCATGAAATTGACGCGTCAAAAGTTTGGAAACTTTTGTAATAACAACAAAAACTTTATTTCTTACGAATGTATCACATTAAATTCAATACTTTGTAGCATAACCAAGGGAGTCGATCACTGCTTGGCAACGTCGGGGCATCGAATCTATCAGTTTTTCGAGTGTAGCCTTGGGAATGGCTTCCCATTCCTTACTGAGAATATCAAACTTTTCAGCAGCGTTTGACGCTTTTATGCCCTTTGTTCGCGTGTCCAGTTCTGCCCAGAGATGTTCGATGGGGTTGAGATCCGGAGACTGGCTTGGCCACGGCAATAATGCGATTTTCTTCTGTTTAAAGAAGGTAGTCAATAATTTTGACTTGTGTTTAAGGTCATTGTCCTGTTGGTAGATCCATTTTTTTGGCATATTTTTCTTGGCAAAGGGTAGCATAACAGTCTCCATAATGTCCTTGTACATCTTCGAGTCCATAATACCATTTATTTGATGAAGAGGACCGACACCGGATAGGGAAAAACAGCCCCAAACCATACAGTTCCCACCTCCATGTTTCACTGTCGGCATTTGGTGTTTTGGCAGCCATCTTGTGTTAATAGGACGTCTAATATATTCTCCGCCATCACTTCCAAATAGGTTAAATTTGGATTCGTCCGAAAACATGACGTTTCTCCATTGGGTTTTAGTCCAATGGAGATATTTCTTGGCAAATTCAAGTCGGGCCTTCCGGTTCTTTGGAGAAATGAGAGGTTTCTTGCAAGGTTTCCTTCCAAACAATCCCTTTTGACGTAATCTTCGTTGGACGGTGCTCACACTGACATCAATCTTCCTGTACTTTCGCAAATCCGAGCGAATATCAGTAGCAGTCAAACGTGGATTATTGGTAGAGGAACGAACAATCATCTTATCCACATATTCGTCAGTTTTCTTTGGACGGTCCGATCTTGGTGTCTTTCGCAAACAACCCGACTTCTTGTAGCGGTTCCAAATCTTCGACACCGTGCTTTTCTGGATACCAAATTGAACCGCCAGATGGCATTGCTTGACACCCCGTTCTATTGACTTTACAATTATTTCCTGTGACGACAACGGTACGTCGGGGCCTCTGACCATCTAAGCAAGCAAATAGTTAACTATGGTGTCAAAAACAACCTTATTGGTCGAGCTGGCAGTCACAATTACAAAAGTTTCCAAACTTTTGACCGCTACTGTAATAGTGTAAAAGAAAAGCGATTTTTTGAATTCTTCGGAAGGCGGAAGACGGAACGGACGGCCCAAAACCTGCTCAAATGAACCATAAATACGGCTACTTCCGGATTGTCGCTAAAAACGCGAATTGTACTTCGAGGGATCTCTGGTGAAGAAAGGAAACGCATAAAATGCCGGAAAGCCGAAGAACTTTATGTCTGGGGAAATGGATGAGAACCGCGGCTGATTGCATTTTTTTTGACGGTCTATCGAATGGTATAGGTTTCGGCGCGTGAAGCCACCTTAAAGTTAAAAGGTTCCCTTGTGAGTTATTCCCCCGTTTACGACACGGATTAGCTTCCGTAAATTTTCCCCTTTTTCAGAGGTCGGAAGACGAAACGGACTTCCGCACACCCCTGTCCCGAACCGACGTGACAACCCCATTTTGCTCTCCCCATTGTGGCATATGCCCACTGACCTTTAGATATTTCTCTCCATCCAATGTCGAAATACGTGTATTTATCCCAGGAATATTTCCCTATTATGAGGCGGCCATTTTCCCGCGGATAGCTCCTAGTCTGCATATATGGACAGACAAATACAGCTGCGGCGTGGGCTTTCCACGAAAGGCTGCTCTATACAATTGATCTTTATTTCTTTTCTCCTTTTCTGTCTGTTTATTATTAAACTAGAGAGTTTAATCCGGGACTTTAGCTCCTCTTTTCCGATTTTTATTATAGTTTTTCAT
Source organism: Oscheius dolichura (assembly GCA_932521035.1). Lineage (NCBI taxonomy): Eukaryota > Metazoa > Nematoda > Chromadorea > Rhabditida > Rhabditidae > Oscheius > Oscheius dolichura. The sequence goes on along the minus strand of OW051494.1, from coordinate 499,066 downwards.
CCAGGGAGAAATGTTTCGCCGTCGGCCGTGGTCTATTTGCCTCTTCTTGGGAGCTACCGCCCTCGTCGTTATTAATCTACAACCAGAGGTTTAAAGCTCCCAAAATTCAGAAACACTCCTTATTTTATAGAAAAATGGCGTCTATGAACCCATGGCTCAAGTATGGCGCGGGAATTTGGACATTTACCGATGGTTACCCACGTTTGAAGTAAAGAATACGACTATCGCGCAACCTGACGTTAATATAGAGGTAAATAAGACAATATTTATAAGGATACTGTAGTTTTCTAAAGAGAATTACCGTAATCATTCTAACAACCGTTCCTCCCTCTCTTCTGGGCCCGCTCCCCTTCTTTCGCCCGGCAATTTCCAAAAAATATAGGGCAACTTTTTACTGGGGGAACTCTAATTACACTATGGTTCTTTCCAAAAAAAAATAGGGATACCTTAACGAGCAAAAGTGATCGGGATTCGTGATCGACCGCGGGGTGTCAGTATTCTGTGGGAATTTTAGATAGCGGACATATTCTACGGGGAATGGAGAGAGCTTTCTAGACAAGGACGGGAACTGGGTTAGCATTCAATAGTGCATAAAAAAATAATCAAAAATTCCATACAGGACGCAGAAAATTGGATATTTTAGGTAAATGGTCACTCGATTACCTTCAAAAACCTCTCCGCTCCGAAATATCCTCAAAAAATTCGAATCCATCTTATTTTTCACTCTCATGTGGATCCAGGCAAGCTAATTTATTTGTCCTTTTCCAATTTTGCCAGGGTGGCTGAGAACATTTGAGGAATATTACCAGGAAAAGGTCAAAAACATTTTGACTTACGCTGTGGAGAACCTGAAAACTCATCCGACGCTCCGTTTTATCTGGTCAGAAACCTCTTTTTTGGAGAGGTGGTGGCAGGACGCTACCCGGGAGCAAAAAGCCGACATTATTAGTCAGATAAATTCTGGACAATTGGAGATATCCGGCGGGGCTTGGGTCATGACGGACGAGGCCACCCCCACCTTCTATTCGGCGATTGAAAATATGATCGAGGGGCATTCCTTTATCAGGGAACAGTTTAACATCACCCCGAGGACTTCGTGGTAGGACCTGGGATAACGTATTTTAAAAATGGGGTAATTTTAGGTCGGTGGACCCTTTTGGCCATGGAGCAATGATGCCAGAACTACTGCATAGAGCTGGAGTGGAGGCGATGGTCATTGGACGGTTTCATGAACATTTGAAGCAGAAAATGAGAAAGGAACAGGCTCTCCGGTGGCAGTGGATCCCTCCATACTTTGAGGTAGGAAAGAAACTCACTGGGGGATAAAAGTAAGGCGGGATATGAGCGGCAGATTCAAATTTTGGGATCTTCATCCTTTAAAGCTTCACCACGTCTCGGAATCCCACCTTTTTCTCAAAACGTTTTATACTACCGGAATCAGCAGAAAATTCTCTACAAAATAGCTGTCACGGAATTTGAAAAATTGGAGTTTCGCATCAAATAATCGAAAGTTCCCCCGACGCAGTGATCCTGGGTGGAGACAGCTGTTGTTTTACATTTTTCTACTCCAAAAAATCAACCTTCTTCAAAAATAAAAATAGTTCAGAAGCACGAGAAAATGCTCTACAAGCTGCGCTAAAAATATTTCATGATACGCTTAGTTTAACCCTTGAAATGGACTGGAAATCCTCCGCCACTTCCTTCTTACCCCAGTTTTGAACATTACAGCTGTTCTTTCGGGTTTCTAGCCTGGTTTTCCGGTGGCCAACCTAAATAGACATAATTTATATCCTGAATGGATGTCAGAGTGGCTTTAAATGTAAGCTGACATGCTTTTCCGTCAGGGTTGCTTCAATTCAGGACTAAATTTTCCATAGAATCAACCTAATTACCGTAATCTTGGCGATTAGTCCACGTTTCTCTAGAAATAACCCTATTTTGAGCCAAATTAAAGGTCTGAAAAGTCTCATTTCCAGAAATTAGAAGGTCCTCGAGTGAATTCCCTTCCCCGAATCGTCTACACAACCTCCGATGCTTGTGAAGACTCCAAGATTTGTTTCTGCTACCATGTCGGGCCCTCCGCCCTCTACCAGTCCTATTGCCCTGACCGCCAGCTGATAAACACGATGACGGCTCAAAATATGGGCCATCTGTTAGTATCTGTCCTTCTTTTTGGGACCAATTTTTAGAACAAAGCGTTTCGTCGAACAGATGAGAAAAGCCCAGATTATGTACGGGACAGAAGATCTGCTAGTGCCTATTGGGGACGATTTCTTCTTTTCTGATCCAGGAGACTGGAAGGAGATGTACAATGGCTATTTTAATATGATAGAATGGTTGAAATTGCATCCGGAAGAGGGAGCAGAGGTACGGTAGACGGGCTGAACCAAATCCGGGTCAGCAAGGCGCATTTTCGGGGGAAGCGTGCCATCTTTGCGCTTTTTCGGTGCAATAGGTCTATAATCTTTGGCATACTGTAATTAGCATCTTTAGATATTTGTACCGAAAAAGCGCAAAGCTTGCACGCCTTCCCGAGAATGCGCCTTACTGGCGCGGACCCTGTGCGTCGGTTTTTTTACTTTTTTAAGTTTCCAGATGAGATTCTCTACAGTATCTGAATTTTTTGACAGTGTAAAAGAGCAAGAACTACCGACACTTCGAGGTTTTCCGCTCCAAATCTGCATTTTTCCAAATTTCTAGGAGATTTCTTCCCCTACACTTCGAATATGGCGAAAGAGCATCCATGGTGGACGGGATATTTTGTCCACCGCCCGGTGACCAAGACAATGGAGAGGAGATTACAGGTACCGAATTAGGGAAACTAAAAATTAGTAACAGAATTGTCTTCGCAGCTTGGACATCGTAGCGGTAATGGCTAAAAATAAGGAGAAAGTCAATATGACACTCTTGACAGAGGCCAAGAGGCAATTGATGCTGTTTCAACATCATGACGGCATTACGGGAACCTCGAAGCCCCATGTAATGAAAGATTATGAAGAGAGGTGAGTTGTAAGAGGTAGTTGGGGTGGAATAATCACCGTCGTGGGGGGTAACTAATGGATTCGGAAAAATCAGGTCCCATTTTTGTGGATTTCTCTATCAGGTCTTCTTCGCTAGGGTCGATTTAGTAAGGAAAACAGAAAACCCGGCATAAATAAGCCATTTCCAAGCCTGCAGCCCTCGAGGATCCTGGGGAAAGAATTTTGAATAATTCAAATCTTCCATTTCTCTTTCTCGCCCTGGTTCTGGTGCAGAGGAAGAGCTCTGGCGACGAGAATGGATTCTTCTTGACCAGCTCGACGAGACGAATCCAACGAGCAATCGGACTTCCATTCTAGTCAAGAGTTCGGGCCGTGGCTCCTCGATCAGTCTCGGGAGGGGAAAATTCAATTGAGACTGCTGGGGTAGGGTTAGTATGGGGCATATTTCTAACCAAAATAGGTGCAAGGAATTCATTCTGGCAGAGATAAAAACAGCATCTTGTAGATCTCGACGAGCTCTTTCGGGTGGTACTAAACTCGTCCTGAAATTCGATTCTAGTGGGGAGATATTGCTTTCACCAGGAAATTCGGCTTCAACCCCTCCAATTTCAGAATGAGCAGAGCTTTCTGGATCTTTGCGATCACTTATCGGGATATACTTTTCAATGGCACCGGTAATTTAACCTTCGATCCTGTGAATAACAAAGACATCCCCCTAACTATTCCTCAAACTGGAAGGCAAGCTCCCTTTCTCTCCATTAATTCACCGACTTTTAGTCTCACTCTGTCCATTTTCTCTTCCCAAACTTATCCTTTCAAACAATTGGTTAAATTCTCGGCTAATCGACCCGTCAAGATTACAACAGTGGAAGGAGCCGAGATTGAGAGCCACAACGAGAAGACAGGCAATTGGACGGCTCCTCTTTATCAGGTACAATAACCCGTAGAATTAATTGTTTGGATACCGTAATCCTTGGATCCGAATTCCGTTAGCCGCCAAGGGGGGCCGGTTTTTCTCCGCGGCGGTTCCCTCCGCGATTTGACCAGATTACGGTAGCTTTATCTTTAGATCTCCTTCTTCGCCACTCTCTCGCCTCTTTCCCTGACTTATTTCACTATTTCTACGATTCCTACATCTAGTCCTACTGATAATAAAGTGGAAGCCCCTGTGAGATGCTTCGACTTCAACAAGGAGGCCAATCAAATTGAGGTAAACTTCTTTTTTAGCATATTTTGGTCCAAATTTCTATTGTTTAGGGTCTAATTCTGGATGGCAAGGTTTTTCCCTTTAATTTTTCCCTAGTTGAAATATATGATAATGGAGGAGCCTATGTAATCCAGACAAGAGGTGCCGGGAAACATTTAGTACCGAAGAAAGCGAAATATTCTGAAGAGGAGCTGGTCCAAAGGCTGGAATTCTGGGAATATCCCAATGCGGGACTGAAGATGGTAAGGGTTACTGTAATGTTTAAATTTTCAGGTCCCGAAGCGAAGATTTAATTAGAGTATTCGCCTCGGGACCTATCAGACCTTTAAAAATGGGAATACATGGAGACAAATTGAGGTTTAGAGACTAATTTGCCATGGAGAAGGAGATCTGGTTGTGGAAATTGATACAGACGTCTCTAGAGACAGAACAATGGTCCTGGCGCTGGAGACAAATATAGAAAATGATAATTTCTATACAGATGTTAATGGAATGTACCATCTGGAGAGGAAGTATACAAAGTAAGTCCATTTTTATGGAGTGACATACCGTAATCCATCAATTAGAGAGGGAAGACGCCGCCGCGCCCCTTGCGCTCCTCAAAAGGGTTCAGATTTCAAATTTTTGGATTAAAACGTTGTGGAATGTTTTAAGGACCATACACTCTGATTAAAGAGAAACAGAATCCCAGATAGTCCTTTAAAATATGTCTAGTGGCCCGGTATCCCCGCTGTTTTGAAAACGCCGCTCCTTTTTCCAGGGACCAGCTAGAATCAGACGGCTAAATGGGCCTGTGTATCCTCTCTGCCTGTCTACAATGACATCAGATTTAAATATGGATAGTGGCTGTCTCTTATAGAGCGCTTCAGGCGTCGTCTGCTACAGGCAACGGTGTCCGAATGGTAAGGAGCTAGGCGCTGCTGGCGGCACTAGTGGGCTAGACGGGGACGCCCGGTCGCCTGCGCGGGTTCGATTCCCGCCCGTTGCGAAAACATTTTTGCTATATTAATAACAAAGAATTGGAGATTTTACTCTGACAATAATAGCGCTACATTAAAAACTATACATCCAGCCAGAAAAGGCTACAGTAACCCGAATAAATGGGGATTTATTGGCTCCAGGACCTTTGTATCCTAGATTCCCTAAATTTGCCTTAAAAGTTCATTTTAGGTCCTTCAGCAACCATACTCTTCCCTGGGAGGCGAATATCTTCCCCGCTGCTACTTCCACCTTCATCCAGGATGAAAAACTCCGTCTTACTGTAGTCACAGCCCAGCCAACTGGAACCTCTTCCGATTCGTAGACTTTTTCCCCTCGGGACCCCAAAATCCTGGTTTAGAAACGGAAAACTCCAGATTTTAGTGGATAGGGCGACGACTAGCAGCGATGGGAAGGGTCTTAGCCATGGTGACGCCTTTGACGTAAGTTTCGCGGCATTTTAAAGGACTAAAAAGTTTAGGATCGGAATTCTACTGTAAGATACCGTATCCTCTTGGAGAAAAGAGCTGAATCCGGCGGGAAACAGTCATTTTTAAGTCAGAGGGCGGAGCAAACCGTCTCCGAGACCCTATATCCCCCAATTTTAATGGCTACCTCCTCAAAAACGGAAGAAACCCTCTCTCCAGGATTAATTGACTGGCCCTGTGGGATTCAGTTGGTCTCGTGGCGATTACTGTCCATAAGTAGTGGTGTCCTTATCCTCAGAAGGTCCCATTTCGACTCCAGAGTTGGAGAAAGCTGCCCGGAGGAAAATGTGGTACCAAAAGGCGTCCTCCTAGTTTAAAATAAGAATTTAGGAGCCGTTGTTCCGATTTTTTGCCGAAAAATACAAATCATTCCATCATTCGAAGCTGTCAGCTACCGTAGACCTGGAAGAAGTCACCCCGACCAGTTTCAGTCAAAGTCTCGAGGCGCCTTTCTCCATTTCTGCCTTTAGATTCCGTTTCTAGCCGGAAATACGGGGTTTCAACGGGTTTTCTATCTGTTCTTACTGTTTTAATTGTTGTTTTTGTGCTAATAAATTGTTTTAGGGAGGAGAAAGATGTAGAAGGGGGTTCTAGATTCTTGGGAAGGTACGATAATGAAGGAAAACAGGATTTTAGACCTTGGCGCGGTTCCGCAGGGCGGCAAACCAGGTCCGCGCCAGTAAGGCGCATTTTCGGGGGAAGCGGGCCATCTTTGCGCTTTTTCGGTGCAATAGACCTAAAATACCAATTACAGTATGCCAACGATTGCACCGAATAAGCGCATGGTGGCACGCTTCCCCCGAGAATGCGCCTTACTGGCTCAGATCTGGTTTACCGCCCAATTTTCCAATTCTAGAGGATTACTGTAATTTTCAAGATTTGTCTTAAAAAGGATCAAGGGGCTTTAACTGGAGATTAACAACTTTTTTGGGTATAAATGGAGCCAGTCGGTGATTGTCTGCTCATTGCAGCTTGTTGGCCCCCGCCCAGCCGGTCGGGTCTTCTCCAGCTGTCCTTTGCATGGTATCCACTCCATTCGAGCCGCCTTCCGTTCTGCCAACAATCACGGAACATGTGACTCTTGTGTCCAACGACGGTAAACTGTTGCCCGTCTCGAGGCGCTTCCTCGCCTCGGAATCCAGCTACTTTCGCAGCCTTTTTTCTGGACAGTTTCGTGACTCGTGGAAGCCTACTCACAAGCTACCGTTTACTGGTGAATTGATATCCGAAGTCATCTCGGCTACTCACAAAGTTGCTACCGAAGAAATTCCCATCTGGAACCTCTCCATGTCCTGTAACGTAGGTTTCACAAGCAGATTTTTATACCGTTCGATAGCGCTTGAAAAGCTGTACAAGACTGTAAAATTTCAGAAATTTTTGCTGTAAAATTCAAAAGTTATGGCGCCTGTAATTTTACAGGAAAAACGTTTTTAGGATAGTTTAGAGCCTTGTCGACCATTCTAGACCTATAAATAATACAGAATATACGTTTCCAGCTGCTGAATCCGGTGACCTTTCTGCAAATGGACCGCCTGCTGCCGTTCCTGTACAAGAGCGTCGTCAACCAAGTGGATGTGGCCAGCCTGATCAACGTCTATCGCTACGCCTTGCAGAGAGACATCCGCCTGGCCGAGCAGCTGTGGCAGCTGATGGTGAAGCACTTCAACAAGATGGCCGAGGCCGAGGAGTACCTGAACCTGACGGAGAAGGAGATGGTGACGGCGATGACGGACGAGCGGCTGAACATTGAGAGCCGGATGGAGACGATCGTCTTGGCCAACTACGTGGCCAAGCATCCGGCAGCCAGCGGCGATGTCCAGCAGCTGGGTCAGAAGATGAAGAACATGGAGGATGGCTTCAATTACCCGGTGGTGATGAACCGCGTCCCGAGGGAGATTCTCCTGGCCGTTGGCGGCTGGTGTAACGTCGGCCCGTCGAATATCGTCGAGATTTTCAATCCACGCAATGAGCGGTGGACTCGCATCGCCAAGTTTCAAGACGATCGACGAGCCTATCACAGCCTCTCCCGGCAGAATAATATGCTCATCACGTGCGGCGGAATGAACGGCAGGGAATATTTCCGCTGTGTCAGATACTTTGACATGGACACGAGGGTACGCTACACTTTTAATAATTCATTTAGGTCCAAAAAAATGCGCAATTATTTGCTGATCACGATGCACTATTTACTTTTGCTGGAAAATGACAAAATACGAAGAAAAATGCGTTTAAAATATCCGGCGTGCGCGCAAAAATGGCGCACGTGGGCGCGCGCGCGTCTGAAATTTTAAAAAATCGCCCGCAAAATGGCTATTTTCGAATTTTTAAACCATTTTACGGTTATTTTTTGCGCTCTTTTTGAAGTTTCCAAGTATTGTAGCTAAAAAGAACGGATTTTTCAGGAGTGGGACCAGTTGCCGGACATGATTGACCGCCGCTGCTATGTGAACACGGTATCCATTCCGTTTACGGACGGCTCGAACCAGCTGATGGTCCTGGGCGGATACAACGGCGTTAATCGGCTGTCATCGTGTGAACTGGTGTCCCCGGTGGTGAATGGCTGGCGCCAGGTGAAGAGCATGGCGAAGGCCCGTAGCGACGGCGCCGTGGTCGTGATGGGAGACGGCGTGCTGGCGATTGGCGGCTTCGACGGGCGCAATGTGCACCAGGACGGGGAGCTGTACGACGTGGCCACAGATTCGTGGTCCACGCTCACGCGGCAGATGCAGAATGCCCGCACCGGCACGGCCGCGGTCGCTCTGAATAGATCCGTCGTCCTGGTGGCCGGCGGCTTTAACGGCTCTTCTCGACTCGCTTCAGTGGAATTCTACGATACTCGTGAAGGAAAATGGCACGCCTTGCCCCGGATGCACACGACTCGTTCCAATTTCGCCATGGAATTTATGAACGGACATGTCTATGCCATCGGCGGATTTGATGGAGTCACCACGACGGCCAATGTCGAGAAGTTTGACATGGTCGGCCAGCGCTGGATCGTAAGCATCTTTCCCGTTTCCCGCCTTAATTTATAAGTTTAGAACGTGGCGGATCTGTCGCAGGCCCGCTCTGCCCTGAAAGTGGTCCGCCTCACCGACCACGACATCATCCGCGAGATGACCGGCTTCGACAGCGGCCGCTCTTCCTCGTCGCCCTCTCGCTGAACATCCTCACACACATAGTATTTGTAATTTCTGTATTTGGCTGCGCATGTCAGGATAATAAAAACATGCTGAACTGTATTGTCTTACTTGTTTTATGAGTTTCTACGGATTTTCTGCCGTGTTTACGTTTTTGACTAAAAGTCGTCTTTTCCACACGAATAATGACGACAATTTTTATGGTGACTAGATTTAAAAGATGCGCCATTTTTCGCTGATTACGCTACACTATTCACTTTTACGTGAACATATCAGAATATAGAGAAAAATGCGCTTAAAGTATGCTAATATTTTCCGACGTGCGCGCCAAAATCACATACGCAGGCGCGCAGAACGTCCGGGAATCCGCAATATTCGGTAAAATGGCGATTTATACATTTTTTTTAACCCGCTTATTGGTGGTTCCGGCTCTTTTTTTCAAAGATGATTCAATTTTTGGAATGAAATTGTTTGTTTGCCAATGACGAGACCCCGAAAAATGGCATCATTCCTTTTCTATTCTTCTTCGGTAAAATGCCCGGGGTCAGGCGCTTTAAAAGCCCCTCGTTGGTGGTCTAATTATTCAAAAATGCTGGTTCTTCTTCTTCTGCTCGTCGCCAGTCCGTCTTTTGCCATCATCCGGTGTCATAACTACCGGATTGGCATGGGAAAACGCGTGGAAATCGGGCCGACGCCTTGCGACGCTGGAAGATGCATCGAAATGACGACGACGCTCTCTGACGGCTCGATCTTTCTGGCTGGGAGCTGTGACAAGGACAACAACATGTGCAGTAATATTCAGGGAACGGACTTCGGCCAGGCGGAATTCATCCAAGAATTTCCTTCACATCTAACGGTTAATGTGACCAGCGTTAAATGCTGTACTACGGATGAATGCAACGCCCCACCCCCTGCTGTGATTAATTAAGCCTTGTGGTTCCATTTGTGCCTAATAATTAAAAACTTCTTTGCAAATTGACTTTATTACTTCCCAAACATTACAAAAAACAGTGTATTTACTAGAGTTCAGTATCTTTTTTAGCAGGCGCAATAGTAAGAAGGGCGGCCTCCCCTGAAGGGACCACCCAGTTGCCTTCTACAGAAACCAGAGCGAGCGCGGTGGGAAAAGACGGCATGCCCTCTCTGAAACCATAATTAGTGAGCCCAGTATTTAAAAAATGGAAAGGAAGGAAACTAGACCCTTACCTGAAAGCCACAGGAGCAGGGACGTCCGGGAATGCAATTGACTTGGGCCGAGACGGTGAAGATAGCCAGGAGGGCTAGGAGAAGGAAAAGGAGCTTCATCTCTGAAAATTAGAGGGGGTTGGGGACTTCTATTTAGATTTTTATAGATACAGTACGTCTATAATATTCTAATTTAGCTTTTTGTTCCGTTGAGAAGAAAATAGAAGCCGTAAGACGGTCGAACGAAGAGTACCGCGCCCTTGGGAGCGACTGGAACAGATTTTGATAGATTTTTGGATATAAGAAGGAACAAATGGGTTCAGACTTGGATTATTTAGTCTGTGGGAAAGTGGGAAGTGTATTAGGTACGGTAACTGAACTATTGGAGGCATCAAACCATCGAAAAGTAGAGCTAGAGGATAAGTCAGCCTAATATGACAATCTCTAGGTAGACAGAATGGAGAGATTAGGCCCTCCTCCCGCCCCCCTATCCAGGTCAGGATAATTAGAACGATCATAAGATGTGTCATATCTCTCCTTCTGTCATATCCCCCGAGTCATAACGGAATATCATTAGAATGATCTCCAGCGACCCGGCGCGGGAATGGTCCAGGTGTTTGGACTTTGATTTTGAGGTCTCTGGCGGTTTTAAGAGGAAAATAAACGAGTGGAATATTTATTCAGGCTCTTTATTAACTGATCAAAGAGGGAAAAGGTCTAATTCCTCCAGGAAGAAAGGAGTATTCTTTTATAATCTTCTGCACTTGCAGTAGGTGTAGTATCGGCCTCGAATTGACGCGGCTCCTGTAGCCGAAGACCTGATACACGTTCCATAACGTCCTTCTTTGTAGATTAAAAAAACTGTCACTAAATCTTTAATTTATTCAAATTTTTGAGCAATAGAACAATTTATGCGACTTCCACTCCCCGAGCATCCATCTCTTCCCTCAGCTGTCCCAATTCTTCTAGTAGTTTCTTTTCCCGCTCTGTTATTTCCTTGCTCCATTCGTCATTTTCCCTCTTGGCTGCTTCCAACTCCAGTCGTAATTCTGCTTCTTTCTAAAATAAAAATTACGCGTCTCCCTGAAAATCCAACCTTTTGGAACTGTTCATTTGCTTCTGTCGTATCTCCATTGGCTCTTTTCAATTTTTCTCGCTCTTTCTCGATTTCGTCTATTTTCCCACGAAGAATACGGTCTAGTTCATTCTAAAAAAGGATTTCTTGGCTTAAAAATCGGCCGAAAATACCTCCATCCGCCGTTTTTCCCTCTGAACATCGCGCACCTTCCCGACTACTTCGTTTATCCTATTGTGAAGGTCAGCAGGGACGGCTGGATCCATTTTTTCAATGAGTTGTACTTGAAATCAAGTATTTTAACCCTGAATTATTCATAATTCACAATAAAATAGTAGAAATTCAAAGGAAAAGTGATTTTTCGGCGCAATAGGGTACTAGCGGTTTTCAGAGCGTTCCACTGCTCAATTTTTCGATTCCTAGCAAAAAAATAGGGAGGAAAACCAGGAAAAGACTTTTTTAGATGTTTAGTCGTTTGAACTCTTTCTCCCAGTTCAATGATTTGCCCGAGAGACAAGGAACCAAGTACTATCGGAAGCGAAATGCCCGTCACGAGTAGGTAAGATCAAAAAAGGCGAATTCCAATGGAACACGGAAGTTGTATGTGATAAGGAGGAACTAATTGGTCTGACGAGACTGGAGAAATGAGAGATTGCCAAGGAAATACAAGAAAATGAACCGGGAAACCATTAAATCTGCCAAAATCGGTCGGAAAAGCTCTGGGAAGCAACTTTTTAGTGGTTTTTTGGAAAAAGTGTCAGAAAAAGTTTAAGACCCCCGTGAGGACTGAAAAAATATCAAAAATATTGAAAATTTCCAAGAAAAAGATGGTTTTACCAACGCATAACGGTCAGGAAAGCTGGAAAATGCAGGCCCGTCGAGAATTTTGAATTCCCGCGCCAAAAATAAAGAAAACCATAATTTTCAATTAGAAAAATGAAAAAAAAAGATCAATAAATATGATTTCTAAGAGCCAAATCTTTCCAAAAAATTGGAAGAAACACCCGGCCAGATGGCGAAAAAGGCGCGATCAGCTGGCCGGGGACTAAAGATCAAAGTCCCAAGGCCAGGAGGCCGCTTCTTATGGAAATTGCCGTATTTTCTCGAATTTTTACACATTTTCACATTATTTTTTCTTATTTTTATCGTATTTTTAATCATTTTCCATTAAAAAAATGAGCTATTATAGGCTATTTTGCCTTCCGGCGACGGTTCCTTGTTTATTTTGCCATCTGCGGCCATTTTCCCGTTGTCTGTTTCAATTTTTATTCAAACAACGCTTCTCCCGCCTCAAAACAATAGCCCCTGTCCCCCTGCCGCCTATAAATATCCCCCATCTGGCTCCATTTCCCATTCCAAAATGATCCTAGCCCTCTTGAGTCTCCTCCCGGCCGCCGCCGCCATCCTCGACCTCAACTGTACCTATTTTGATATTACTGTAAGCGGCAGCCTTTTAATTTTACTGTAGTTATTTTTTAGGATTTAAAGCAGAAATTCCATCCGACAGCCTATTCCTGTGAGAATAAAGTGTCCCTGAAAGTTTGTCAGAATCTCTTTGACCGGGAGCAGAAGGGAGGAGTTGACCCCAAGTCAACAGAACGACCATCTGGATGCCATTTGGTAAGGAAAATCATCATTTTGAGGCATTTTCACTGAGTATTCAATGTTCTACGCAGTCAAATCGTCTTTATCACATCATAACGAACAGTCTGACACCTAATTTTTCAATTTTATGGAGAAATTTGAGCCTGGAAGAAGGTTTAGTAGGCGGATTGCCCGCGCCACAGTTCCTCAGCGCTGTGGCGCCCTAAAATGGCCAAATTGGCTGCGTAGAACATTAAGTACTCACTCTGATTAATCTTATCATCCTCTAGAATCCTCAAGGAATCGTTTGATACCCAGTTTCCCTTTTTAAAGCAAAAATTCGTCTGGGAGACTTGATTTTCCTTTTTGGAGTCATTTCCGAGCGCCACAGCTCCTCAGCGCTGTGGTTTCTCAAAAAATGGGTATTTCGCTGGGTAGAACATAGAATACTCAGTCCTATTTCTATTTCCAGACAGCTGGTGTCCAAAACGATGATATCCGAGCGGCCGCCGCCTCCCAATGTCCCAAATATTGTGGCTATTGCTGTCTAACTGCGGAACACGACTGCGAAAATGCCCGTTGTGAGTCTATTTTCCATTTTTAAAGGTTTAATTGGTGTATTTTAATAGAAAAATGAGAAAAATGAGCCGAATTTAGACCCGAGGATCGATTGTGACACGATCTCCCAGCAGGACTGCAGCAATCCGATGTTGAAGTCGATCCTGCTCCAGGATTGTCCGAAGCGGTGCGGCTTCTGTCTCCAGGGCGGCTGCTACGACCAGGACAGCCAGTGCCGACGGAACCCGACGGTCTGCGTCACCCAGGGGATGGAAGCCTACGTACAGGCCAACTGCCGACTGACTTGTGGACTCTGCTCCAAGAATTAATCGTATTCCCTCGTTTTTATTGATAGTGTGTGCTCATTTTGACGGGTTCTTGAGCCTGAATAAAGTCTTTCTTCATTATTGAGCTGTAGCTATTCAGCAAATTCGAATTTCCAAAAGATATTGATACCACCAGAAAGAGCGGAAAATTCTCTACAAAACTCTGTAAGCAGAATTTTGAAAATAGGAATTTTTTAGTCCCAAATAACCAAACGTTCCCCCGCCGCAGTGATAGTACTAATGGCGGCGCCTCTATGTTTTTGCAGGCAATTTGAGAACCAAAAACCTTCTATTCCTAACAGATAAGCAGGTTTTCTAGGCTAACAAACAACGCTGAAAAAGATCAGGGTGAAAGTTTTGAGGAAACGGGGCTTTCTTTCCTGATATGGCCAGAACAACGTAAAACATGGTCTACCATCTTCTCTGGTTAATTTTTCTTCCAACAAGTTAGAACTTCTGGGAGATTTTGATATCATTCGAAAGAGCAGAAGATTCTGAACAAAACTACAGTAACGAGTTTTGGAAATGGGACTTTGTTATCTGGAAATAAGCAAAAATAACAAAAGAAAGGAAAATAGAAGAAATGAGAACTGTTCCACCCTTCCGGCGAGGGGCGCCTCGCCCAATGCCCCTTTCCCCCTCTTTTACCCGGTTCTTTGAATCATTTATTAGCTGAACTCTCTCAGATCTGATCATTCTACCGGAAATGTGTAGTAAAAACACCGAAAAATCGAAAAATAGACTTCTTTGTCGGGCGGGAAGAGAGTTCAGGCTAGCGTCATCCCCCATTGGTCACTATTTCCCGAATCAGAGATGGAGAACAATGACGGGACGGGGAATATTACACTGTCCGTGTACCGCTTGCTGGTATAAAACATCGGGGATGGGGGAAGAAGTCATCAGCCACTGCTACTTCCCTACTTCAACATGAAACTTCTTCTTTCTGCTCTTCTCTTCGCTCTTCTGGCTGTTGCCTCGGCTGAAATGTAAGTTTTCCTTATGTAGACTCCTCGGACATGCTTTTTAACTCCAGAAAATGATAAAATTCGACCCTATAAACTAAAAAAATCCATTCACAAAAAAGCAAAAATTCTTTTCCCTCGATAAGAATCGAACCCATGCCCTTTGTACTACTGGGCGCGCCTCATCGCACTGCGCCATTTGACAATGGGAGCAAAACGGCGCCCCGCCATATATGACTCAGAATTTTATTAACTATCAAATTACAGTACCCTCCGAGCCAAGAGAGGCGGTTACGGAGCTCCAATGCCTCCTCCAATGCCGATGGGCGGTGGTGGTTATGGCCAGAGCGGCTACGGCGGCAGTGGATATGCTCCATCTGGAGGATACGGTTCCTCTGGCTACAATGGTGGTGGTGGAATGAATGGAGGAGGATTCAACGGTGGCTTCAATAATGGTGGATTCAGCAGTCCTCTTGGAGGAGGAATGGGCGGCGGCGGCTTCGGAATGCAGTAAACGTTTTTATGAAGGAAATAATTATTTTTTGACGGCAATAAATATTGCAAAGCTTTATTTATCCATATTTTACGTTTAAAATTCGCTGATAAGCAAAATAAACGGTCTAATGACGACGATTTGCTCTGAGTTTTGGCTTGGGAGGAGTAATTTGCTCTAGAGAATCGTCGTTTGAATCGTCAAGACCTAAAAATGTTAATTTCTATTTTTTTTGGGATAAAAAATACCATCGTCTGTAGAATCAGCCAAATCGGGAGCGTCAGTGCTTTCTGGACTCTCTACAGAATTCGAGACGGCTCCATTTCCTCCTTGGCCGACGACGGCATGGATGGTTAGAAGGAAAAGAACGAAAAAGAGAAGAACTCTCATGATTTTGTGTTCCCTGATGCCAGGTTCCTTTTATAGACAGGAACAGGTTCAAAATCCATCCATTGACGTGAACAATTGACTTTCAATTGAGGAGAAAAGGGAATAATACGATGAGGGGATCAGTTAGAGACCGCAGTCTTTGTTTTGTGAATTTTCAGCCCACTTCCTTTTTCTATTTAACGCCTTCCGCACTTACTACAGTCCGGTCAAAAGCTATACTTCCATTTGATAAAATACCGGGTTACGCTCAAATTGAAGAGGATTTTCTTGACTTGCATGGCTAGACAGACCATCTGCAACATGGTCATTTGTCTCTACCAAAGATCGGAGTCATGTAGAGAACACCATGAGGAACGTTTTAACATAAGAAACTATTAAAAAGGCCGTGTTGGAGAGGGCGGGGAGAAGGTTTTGTTTGTCTCTACCAAAAATGAGTGAAGACAACCACTTTTGCAATAGAATTCCCCTTTTATCTCGGACTGCCTGGAGGGATAACCTTCTACTCCTCAACCAGTGATCCGTTTGAACAGTATCCTATGTCAAAACGCTCGTTTGATCCTCCGAAACACCCCTTTTCGAGTCAAATTGGAGGTTGCTGGAAAGGCCGTTTCTGACGTATTTTTGAAGATCTTTTTGGGCGATCATGTTGCAGATGGTCTATCTAGCCATGCAAGTCAAGAAAATCCTCTTCAATCTGAGCGTAGCCCGGTATTTTATCAGGTGGAAGTGTAGCTTTTGACCGAACTGTAGGGGGCTCCTAAGTTCGTGCAATGCCTCGACGTTTTTCACTGAAACGGGCTATCTCAAAACGGATTGCTGGTACTTGTTCCTTTCACCAAGAGCTATTCGAAGGTACTTTCTCTTCTGCTGTAGGTCCATTTGGTGAGCTTTTTCGCAAGTTCCCGCCTCACCTCATTCAGGATTTTTCGGCCACAAGACGGCCACCTTCAAATGTGGGATGTATTAGGGGGAAGTATAACTTTGTGTGCTCTTTTTAGCGGTACTCTCCGTTTTTCGGGAAATGGGTGCCGTCGCGAGATCGCCATGGCGCAGCAGGTAGGTGGCATGCATAGAAAGGTGAGGGGTTCGGATCCGCTCGGTGAAACTCTCTTTTGCTTTTTTTCTTTCCATTCTATTAGCATTGCCCGTGTCTGAAATACCTTGTAAACACTTTTTATCGGTAGAAAACCCAGTTTTCACGGATCAAATTGGGGATGAAACAGCTTTCCCTTACAATTTCCTCTTTCTGGCCTATTCAAATTGGTTTTTGGAACAATGAACAGAATTTTTGAACCCAACATCAAAGGCTAGGCAAAGATTGAACAACGCAAAAACACAAAGTAACTAAGTTTGAAGAGTCAAGGTGCTAGAGAGGCGTGTGAGGCGTGCCCTTCAATAGAATAGGAATACCTGGGTCATTTGCCAAGGAGTGGAAGGAAGTCAAAAAACGCCTTATCACACATTTTTTTATTATGTGCCGGAGTGGATGACTAGCCGCGGGTCAGGTCCTAGTCGAACTTGTACCCGGGCTTGGCCCGTCTACAGAGGACAATGGTGGAGGCAGCTGCGGCCGGTCCAACCAGAGCATTCTCCTTGCCGCCGAATCCAGCAGAGGCCTTCTCGTTGCGGACATCGCATTTACCGAGAATCTGGAAATGGCGCCTCCCCGCTGCAGAACGTCAGGGACAGCCCCGGGTGAAGTCAGGTCACGTCCACGAGGACGCTGGGCCGACTGAAATTGATACATTAACCTATGAAAAAACTTTGAAACTCACTAAAGCTATCATATCACTGATGATATTATTACCCATCCCTGCCATAACATCGATGCGCTCAATAATCGATACGGAAAGAAGAGAGGCCATAACCGATGGAGGAACATGGCCGCGCTCATTTAGAACACTAAAATAGTTTAAAATAAGCAGTGGAAAGATTCCCAACGGATTTTCCATTGGTGGCCATTTGGCAACGAAAGCAAAACCCAGAAGGACCCAGAAGGGGCGCACCAAAAAGCATAATGCTTGAAATTAAAACAACTAACTTGTTAGTCAGAATTACTTCAATTTCTCGTCGAAGTGTAGGAAGACGGTTGCCCGCGTCGCGACGTCGTCCAGCCATTACTGGGCACTGCTGATGAATGATTCTTAACTATCACAGAAGTCTTACGATAGTTTAGACCCGTTATTCAACGTGCCTTACCCAACCTAACAAGTTAGAACATGGCATGAATTGATGAATTCTTGCTTAATCCTAACTGTCTTAAACGTTTACATATCGTATCGTATTCTCTGGAGAGCGGAGAGTCTCTTTCGGTGGTACACAGGGCGTACAATGCATCACTGCTGCTTATAACACCACGACAGTTCTGAAATTTCTCTTTGATGACTGGTAGAAATTAACCCTTTTAAAATAAAGGAGCAGTTTAAAAAGAAAATACCCCATTTATTGTCGGAGTTTTCCTGAAACTGTTTCGAAAAACGGCACACTCAGTCTCCAAACGACCAAACATAACAGAAGCTGGATAAAATTGGATGAGGGCCAAATCGACCTGTGAGCGGAAATATCGGTTGGTTTGACGGAGTCTGATGGCTTCAAGAAAGCTCATCTGAATAGAAAGAGTAGTTAAAGAGAAGCAGAAATCATCCTACTCGGTTTATGATTAAATCCAAATACGTGAAAGGAATGGAAGAAAGATTTATCGACTTGATCATCATGTCGACTTCTGAATTTTGTTGTTTTCTGAATTTTCTGAATTTTGTTCATAAGGGAAGTATTCCAACTCGCATACGTCTCTATCGTCTATCAGGGTGATTGAAAAGTTCTGTTCTTTTTTAAAGGGACAGTATGACCGTTTTTGCTACAGTACCCCGAGTTTTCAAAACTATTTTTTTTTTTAAAAAAAAAATAGTTTTTTTTTAAAAAACTTTTTTTTTTGAAAGCCCGGGAAAACGCATTCCTGATCTACGCGTTTCGTTATGTTTTTTCCGTTGATTTCAATAAGACAACAATTTGTTATGGCTAATTAGTATAAATCACGTCAAAAAATTACCAAAA
Source organism: Oscheius dolichura (assembly GCA_932521035.1). Taxonomy (NCBI): domain Eukaryota; kingdom Metazoa; phylum Nematoda; class Chromadorea; order Rhabditida; family Rhabditidae; genus Oscheius; species Oscheius dolichura. The sequence continues at coordinate 480,648 of OW051494.1, read as the reverse complement.
AAATACCAAAACAGGGCCAAAAACGCAGGCGCGTTCAAAATTCAAACGCGCGCCAAAGGTGAACGCTTGTGAGCGCAGTCGTGGCGGGACCCTTGCACTCAAGCCGAGGTCCATCAGAGTTCCTTTAACGAATCTAACCAAAATGTAATGTTTGTCGCTACGGGACCCAACTTCCACTATCCATGTGTAGAATCGGATAAAAATGATGTAAACAGTTGGAGGTCGTCGTTTTCACTCTTTTCCAAAAGAATCGAACATAACTCGGAGACGCTATCACAACTCTATTAAAAAAATGATATTTTCCGAATTTTTTACACATCATCATGAAGAGGAGATCGAGATCTATCGTTTGGTGTCAAAAAATCCTAAATCCGATGTGTAGTTTTGTCAGAAAAGACAAAAGCAACGCGGTACAGTTGTGTAATTGCCCCGGAGGCGCCTGGAAAAGCGCCGCTGCACCCATAAAATCTCGGCAGCTGGCCGACCCGTGGCTATATAATACATTTCACTTTTCTCCACCCGCGGGAAGGCGCTTGTCTGCCCGGGTCGTGCTGACCACCGTAAGGTATAGTAAGACTGAACCTCCAGCTATCAAGCTGTGTTGAGCACCAGCATTTGACCCGGAGTGTCCTGACCATTATACAGCTTCTGTAGTTTATTAGTATTGAGGAGGACGCTCCGATTTACGAAGAACGAAAGAAGCTTGACCAAGATGGTGAAGTCGGTCTTGTGGCCACGGGAAAGACAACGCCGGTCAGATACGTTCATGTTTTGCCTTTCATGCCTTGTGTTCTTTTCTTCTGTTTACTTGTTCTTCTTATGTTCTAATGTATCCTTTTACTCTTTTTATGTAGAAATATCAATAACTTTACGATTGGACATTGCTTTTCTTCGTAAAGTTTGAAAAAAAACAGTGCGCGCCGCCAGACATGCAGTTGTTTCTGTGTTTTCATTGCGTGAGGCTGCGATTTTTATTTCTCTCTTTGTACAATGTTACACAAACTGTATTTTTCTATTTTAGTTGTATAAGAATGTTGCTGTCAAACGTAGAGTATCAGCAGCAGCAGAGAACACAACCAAACATTATTTTAACACGCTATTTTATATTTATTTGCTGTCGATATCTTTTTTTACATTTTCACTTCTTCTCTGATGTAGATGTGATTCTAATTTGTTTTATTTTCAGTAAGTCATGATCGCTTACATGGATCCTCCGAGCCCTGAACTTCCATTCGAGCCGAAGATGATAGAACCAGCCGCTCCCGAACCTGCACAGAAGCCGATTGAAGCTCGTCGTCGAAGCATATCAAAAGCTCCTGTTATCGACCAGCGAAATGTTAGCATTCTTCATAATTTTGTGTTATGTTTGGATTATTTCAGCACCGTACAGAAGAAATACCACTAGATTCAGAAACTTCAATTCTTGTTGAAATATCGGATGCTCTCTCTGAACGGGAAAAGGTTATTGAATTTGTATTTGTTATGAATCATATTTGTTTTTCAGGTGAAGTACACAATTCGATCGCAAACAAAGCTGCCGGAATGGAAAGATGACTACTCTGTAGTAAGGGAACACGAAGAATTTATGTGGCTACATGGAAGTTTAGAAGAAAACGAAGCATATGCTGCACTTATTGTTAGATAGTTTGTATAGACAGTACCTATTTTTTTGTAGATTCCTCCTCCCCCACCTAAGCCTAGCTTTGAGGCTTCTCAGTTAAAGCTGCAGAAACTTGCAGCAGAAGAGAATAATATGACTAAAGATGAATTTACCAAAGCTAGGCAAGATCTTGAACAGTAAGCTTCATTATTCAATTTATCATCATTTTTGCAGAGAATATTTGGCCCTTTTCAAGAAGACCGTAGCTATGCACGAAGTTTATCTTCTACGTCTTGCTGCTCATCCTATAATTGGCCAGGACAATAATTTCAAACTATTCCTTCAGTACGATAAAGAAGTAATACTTTAATACTCCATTTGATATTTCTTTCATCTGTAACACTCTATGTTCAGCTTGCTGTTCGTGGAAAGAATACCAAAGAAGTAATGGGATCCCTCTGGAGGAAAGTCACCTCATCTACTGATCAAATAATTCTCACCGGTAGCAAGGATCCTGACTATCACTTCGAACTACAGCGCAGCTACCTCTCCGAGTACAACCAACACATCAGTGACGCAGCACTTTGGGCAGAGAAGGTCGTCCGTCTTCGAAAACGTAAGTCACATCGCCTTGTTGTTGTACCTTCTTGCATTTCAGGATGTGCCGAAATCTACTCGAAGCTCTACGGTCAATGTGAGTACATGTCTCGCACGAATACAGATGAGATGTTGTACCTGAATCCGGCAGTTGCTGACGCGTTCAGCAAAATGAGACGGGTTTGTCTTATTTTAGTATTTCTTGTTCCTTTCTTTTAGGCTGAAATAAAATCAGCCAATGATGAAGAGCTGAAGCTTGCTGATACGTTATCCTACTACACCCGTGATACTCAAGCCTGTAAAGATCTATTCTATCGTCGTCTACGATGCTTAGCTAATTTCGAAGGAGCTAACAAGAATCTGGATCGTGCTCGTCTGAAGGGCAAGGATATTGAGAAGGTTTTTATTGTTGACTCGTTGTATTATTTTTGTATTTAGTGTGAAGCGGATCAGGCTGCTTCATGCAAAAAGTTTGAGGACTTTAGCACAGTTGCTAAAACTGAACTGTTGGATTTCAAGAAGCGTCGCGTAGCTGCATTTGGAGAAAATATCAAAGGATTGGTTCAGTTGGAAATCAAGAACGAAAAAGCTCAAGTTCAAATGCTTCAAGAATGTTTAGACAAGCTGAAAGAGGTTTTGTAAATTGCTACATTCTTTTTTACTGCAATTTTTGTGTATATTACGTTCATTTTTTACCATTTTACTATGCCAATTATACATCTTTTACAATCCACGCATCTTTATTACATGTATATTCTGCAGAAAAGGCACCAAAAGCAAGACTTGATTGAACTGGTACATTCATAAATGCGAAAATGAGTAGATAACTTCATGCAGATAAGGCTCGTCCGGAATTAAAGGAATATCTGGGTAGTTGCTCTGTAACAATTTTTCAATGCGCATATGCAATTTATAACTCACGTAGTTCAACGCAGCAGTATGAAATTGTGCTTCAATTGCGATTCCCTTTCCGGGCCCATAATTCTCTCCTTTTCGTCCTTTGCAGTTTAGGTACTTTGCTCCATATAGATGAATGACCGGATAGGATGTGGCAATATCCAATTTGATACCGGTTTTTTCGGAAAGAAGACTAGGGACGTTTACATTCTTTTTTCATTTGCAGAAACGTACGTCAATGTCGGATCTCCAGGATGTTCAGTAGAAGACAGCAGCCAATCCTGGTCAATATCAATGATTCCTTGTGAATCTTTGAATTTTCCAAGATTTTGGGGCTTGTGGAGGTCGAAAAGTGTTTTGCTAACGCTTAGTTGATCACCTAAACGGATGTTTTTTTATTTATTTAATTTTGAAAACCAGTAGTGCAGTTTGTATCGTCCGTTGGAAGATATTCTGCAGCTCGTAGCTGTATTATATGATCGCTAACATCATCAGAGCCATCCAAATTGAAATAAGGATGATGAGCCAGAGCCAAAACGCCCTCCTTTTCACATGTGGCAGAATGCTCCACTACCAATTGATTTCGATCGTTTACCGTATAGGTAACCTGTAATATTTCTTTCATTTTGCTTATTTTTTCTTTGTAATTACGTCAATTTTTGCGTCGCCAGGAAATCCATCCAACTTTTCCGTACACATTGTCCTAAATGTTACGGAAGCCACAGATTGTCGAACAATTTCCCAGTCATGATAAGCTGTGCTATTCGGTCCACCATGATGATTATGAGGTGGGCAATTCGTCGGCAGCTCGTATTCCTGTCCCTTGAAAGTGAATTTCCCATCCCTAACACGGTTGGCTACTCTTCCAATGGTTCTTCCCATGTATGCTTCGTCTTTCAAATATTCTAAAGTGAAAGATGAAATCGTTTTTAGAAGGGAGTAACTCACCTTCCTTCGAATCAAATCCCAACACACAATCAATATCGTTTCCTTGCTTACTTTTAAATTTCAAGGAGACAAGGGTCGCTCCGTATGAAAGAAGTTTGGCAGCGAGTCCTTCGTCGTTTTTAATTTCAATGAAATCCATCTCTTCTTGGAATGTTGACGGAATGAAAATCAAGGTAAGAAACGTCGAGGAAAGCCGTAACTGACAAAAGCGATAACAATCGATAAGTATTTTATAAGTTCACTGATTAAACGCGACAACTACGTACATTTAAATGCAACATGAATCAGAGAGAACGAATGAGAATCTCGACGAAAATGAGATCGTTGTAAAAAACATTTGCAGCATAATAACTATTTTTTCTTCTTGTCTAATTTGGAATTGCCTTTGCAATAGTCACATATAAATTCACCTAAATTCGAATAAATTAAAGAAGTATGAGCAAACTCTGACCTGGAGGAGCTTTGGTAATTCCAAGGCATTGATAATGGAACCATTCGTATTTACATGTGGGATTATCGCATGCTATCATCTCTCCAAAAGACACCTAAAACGTTAGATAAACTACGGTAACAAATAAATGAACCTGGTGACAAATGCAATATCGTGGCTCGTTGGGATTGACCGGCATGTCCATAGATTCCAGTTGAAGCGGTTTGAATTCTGCCAGGAAATCAGCTGGAAATTAAAAATTGTCTATCACTTCTGAGTTGAACATTGTTTTAAAAAAAGTACTGTTTAAATGCGGGGGCAACTCACAACTGTCTCCTCTACGTGACTTTTTGTGATCATCATTTTTTCTCTTCCGGTCTCCCCTTGAGCCAGAAGCACTGGGAGCGTTAGACCCACCAGCTGAAAAATATTTTTCTGGGGTTCAAACAAACCTATAATTAAAAAACATATCTCCAGTGATAAAATACAGGGAAAATATTCAATAAAAATTAGCTTACCAAGTTTTTTCTGCTCGTGTGCCGCACTTTTGAACATCTTCATATTAAACTGGTTAGTACGCTTGTCCAACTCTCTGATCTTCCCATCAATAAAATCATACATCTCCGAAGCAATCTGGGCTTTCTGTTGCGCCTTCTCATGGATATCTTTGTAGAGGGAGGCAATTTCTTTAGCAGCCTTCGTCTTTGCATCTCGGCCAAGTCTTTTCTGATTTCTACAATACAAAAGGGTTTTCTCCTTAGTTACATCTAGCAATTTATTAACCTAGAAATTTTTTTAAAGTTATTACAATACAATAACGACTTACGTCTTCATCTAGATCTTTAATTCTGCCATTCATTTTCTGCAAATTTTCTTGCACATCTGAGGCGCCGTTCATAATTTCTTTGAGCTGTTCTGTCATCTGAAACGAACGCGATTGAAATGAAAAAATATTTAACGCTTTCCAATTTTTCTTCGGCTTTATTTCCAAAACGTACTTAAGTCAATAATGCTTGCACAGAACAAGTGAATACAAGAACTAAAATTGCGAAAGTAAAACTCTTTATTACAACCATATCATAATAAAGCGTGACAATTTGGCAAGAAAACGGAGTACATAAAAATATGGCAAGTCAAAAGTGTAAAAAATGAGATAAAATCGGCAAGTAAGAGACCAGTTAATAATACAAAGTAAAATATTATACATTAGGAGAGTATGCAATTGGGAGTGAAGTGTTTTACAGCGCACAGGGATAAATTATGCCAAGATGAAAGACTACAAATGAGAAAGTTATTCTTCGTGGAAAAGGAGCTTAGCCAACTGATCTTTAGCTGCAATGTTTTCCCGTTTACTAGCAACACATCGCGAGTAATCTTCTTCATTCAAATCAGTGTCGCATGTTCGTTGATGATATCTGATTAAAAAATGCTTTATAAAAATGTTCCGCTTACCGCAATCGTAAAGTAGGTTCAACTGCTCTCAATACGTGGATATCATCCTGGCCCAAAAATATTGATACTAAATCTGCGCGTTTGCCATTGAGTCTATTTCTGAGTGCGACGTAATCGGATCCATATAAACTGACACAGGAGAAGTCGAGTGAATCAAATCTACCATGATCCTGAAAAGAGAAGTATGAAAATAATTAAAACGGCTAACTTTTTGAACGATCAACTGCCGCTTTCGTTTAGGTGGATGGTCATCGCGTAACCTGTTCAGGGCCTTCTCGCGAGCCTCTTGAGGGTCAGAGGGAACCTGAAACGATGCTGCGAGATTAATTTTTTGTGTACCTCGCTTTCAATTACATCCATTCCGCTAACTGTTGGGTGATACTCTACAAAAGGAATGGGGAAGAACACCTGAAGAATTGCAACTAAAAATAATACAACCAAATTAAAACCTGATATTTTTTGATGGTGTTAATTCTAGTCCGATCGAGATACTCTCGTTGTATATCAGCATGAGGAGATAAAATTACGTAAATAGCATTCGGTCCATATTTATCAATAGCAACATCCAAAGCGGTACTTTCAGGACTATAGGCAACACCAACGTTATAGTTAACCAGATCGCATTCCATTGCTGAACGTTTGCATCTGGAAAAGTAATAAAATCAAAAATAACAATGTTACTAACCTTCTTTTTAGTTCCTCTAAATCATTGAATATACTTGTTGAGGATTTTGGATCAATTGCTGGAGATACTGCTACAACCACACGAGTTTTTCGAGATTCTTCTACAGATGCTGTGCACAGACGAGCATGACGTGCCAAAAGTCTTCTCGCAGGGAGTACTTCAGTTTCTAAACATACCATGATGGTTAGGTAAAAAATGGGAACTTACCAATATTTACAGGCACGACAATAATAATGTCAGTATCTTCTTTTACATAGGGAACCTGATTTAAAAGCTGTGTACTAGCTATAAGACGATTCAAATGGACACGACGCTCAATTTGCTGTTCCTGATTATTTTTGTAGACCAAATCTATCATATAATCCATTCCTCGCCGTGGATCGAATAATCTAAATTTATAATAAAAAATAAATAGAAGAGATCATACCTGTAACCGTTCCTCATATGTACAAATTCCAGTTCAGGCTCCCCGGACTCTACTTTTTGCCGAGCGCTATTGACTGCATCAGTAATGTCCTCCAAATCATTGCCTTCCAAAGGACGTACATTTTGGTTCGGCTCGCTACGGAAGATATCTTTCATTGTAAAAAATTCCCATGTAGGAACCTAAAAGACTAGTTATTCTTTGCAAGAGTTGTACCTGATATCTATTAGGAGGTACACTGTATTGTGGAACCGCCGCAGGCCAAGAGGGCCCCTCTTCTGTATCTTTGAAAACTTCTGTAACTTCAGCTTCCATGGCGGTAATTTCTTCATCCAGTCTAGCAAAAAAAAACCATGGCGCTCAACCTTGAAATAACGCACCTGTCAATTTCAACAAGGACGAAATGATCATGAAGAGCCACCGCATCAGCTTCAGAAAGTATTTTTGTAACAATGAGAGAACTGTTGAAATCTGCATCTTGACGCCATTTATGAATAGAATCATGGGCAGCGTTTGGACCATCCATTCTCCATACATGGTAGAAATGCCCCTAAATATGACAACTGCCTCGACATTCTAAACAGATCTCACCTGATGTTGATTTACACAAGTGAGATTAGTTGCTTGGTGAAGGCACTTTTCAAATGCAACTTGGTCTGAATCTCCTTCGGCTACAACAAAAGCGCACATGTGGCGTTGGCTGTAAATATAATAAATACAAATTAACTTCTGAATTACTAAATGAGATTTTTCATGGCTGGTGAACTAATCAAAACTCCAGCATCTAGATCACACCGTCCATCTTCTGTAGGCAATCCGAGTAATACGGGCTCGTTCCAGTTCATCTAAAAAAATCTAGTAACAAAATTAAGCAGGGTACTTACGCTATCCGTTATCTTCTTTAGCTCAAAAGGATTTACATAAGTCGCATCTTTTACTAACAGGAACCAGTCGTAGAGCTCATGAACGGACTGAAAATATAACATATTGGACGCTATCAAGAGGCACAAAGGATGAAACATCGAAGCAGACACCTTATTGACAATTAACATCACAATGGTTATCTTACCTTTGTCGTCAAACATAACTATCTGCAACTAAATTATGAGAAAATGCACTAATAAAAAAGAAAAAACCTACACTGTTGAACATCAATCCAAGGATATGAGTATGTGGCCGCTGCCCATTTCTAACATCATTCAAAGGATACGGTCTCAAATTAGACAGCTGTTCCATTTCCTTATCAATTCGGGCTTGATCCGCAAAGAGTTCAATTTTGGGTACATGCCTTCCTAGTGATGAATTTAGAGCAAGTGAAAGCGACGACTCTGCTAATACTGCCACCATCAACCGTTCTCGAATTCCCAATTCTGTCGCTGCGAATCGAGCTCGAACAACCTAAAAAAAGTTAAATTTGAAAATACAAATATTAAAAGTGTGACCTTTGGTGTTGGATCATGATTGGCCGGTGGAGAGGCAATGTCGTCCAGATGAACAGTCCAGTGTTCGCTGACATCGACATATTCTTTTTCTTGCGGCTGTGGACAAGCGAATGTCGGCCGCTCATCAACCCCATCAGGAGATAAAAAGACTCCAGCAAGTATTAGGCCGCCCACAATACCCGCTAGCAGCGGCATACCCGTACGGGCCCCCGTCATTCCAGAGCAGGAAGCCTTCGTCTGAAAAAATAACTTTAAAAATGTAAATAGAAAGAGAAAGAGATAGGAAGATATACTGCACGAGTATTGTCTAAACCAACGGCGAGTACAAATTGAGGGCATGTAGTATAAACAGATGCAGCTGTGAGTCACGTGAAGGTTACTGGTTTAAAATGTTGAATATTCTTTCACTTGAATGAAGCAAATGGCTATCCCTATAAACTTTTGGAGACACGCACGTGGGCTAGCACTTGAATGCCTAGAGCGTGCGAAAATTGGCCAGATGTTATCAACAAGTACTGAAGGCACTCTAATTTTAGTGTTGTAACACCTTATCTTTGTCTAAAATCTTTGCAATAAAATACATTGTTGATCAGTAATGGCAGAACAGGTGCCATTACAATATAGAGGAAGAAGACTAAGGAAGGAGGACGTCAACGACGCCTTGACCATAAAGAGTCACATAAAATGAGAAATCTAGAGCGAGACGCTCTCTCAAGGTTAGCAAAAAACTATTTCACAAATTACACTATAAATCTGCGGCTGAAATTCGAAGACAAGAGGCTGCGGTACAAAAAGACGGCGAGCGTAAAAGGGGCAAGGACAGTACACGAGCTGAATGACAAACGCAATTAGAGGGCCGGAGGATGGACGATCAATATACAATCGTCGGCCGAGGAATGTGGATCCTCCTTTATGATAAGTAAACGTAAGAACCAGTGCAAAATGGGAGCGAGAACCTCGTGCAATGTCGGGGGAATGCCTTCCTACTTGGGTGCAAAAAGCGTTTGATTGATGGCCTACCAAATTTCGTGTTGCTGAAACTTTTTATGAACCACCTGTTGTGGAAAATGCTATAGAACAAAAAGCATCAATTAGAAAGTGAAAACGGTCACGCTATAAGGCACACGACTATCACGTTCTTCGCACGAAAAACTAGACAAGATCAAGAGAAAAAACATAAAAAGAAACGTAAGAGCGATTATCTACAACGAGGAACAGAGAAATATAGGCATGCTGGAAAGTCTCCAAGAGTAGCAATTTTCGCGTAACAGAAGATATGAATGGATAAATGTGTACTTTTCTTTGGAACCCGATTAGTCACACATAGAGATAGCATAGTGGTCATATCGGATTCATGTGAAGTTGCAATGGTAAAATGTAGAACTAAGTAAACGAGCATGCAGGAAAACAGGGAAGAAGAAAAGAAAAAAGATCAGAAAATTTGAGAAAGGGAGCCAATTTTTTACACTGTAAAAGGAATACGACCGTTATTTTCAATTCACGCGCATGGACGAGCCTTGCGAAAATCTATTTATACCTGTTCTTTTCTATTTTGTCTTTCTTGCTCTTGAAGATCTTTATTATTGTGTACCAGTATTTACACCTGACAAAGTATATATTATTTAGATAAAATGGCTGAGGATCTTGCTAAATTTAAACTACAGTTTCAACAAGTAGAAGCTGCACTTCTTGGAGACCCACATAATGATGAATTGCAAAAATTGAAATCCGATCTTACGGAAATGATCAGTTTGCAGGTTCATTTAAAAAAAATAAAGAGTAATTTAATGTTTAGGAAGAACTTGTGGAAGCAGAACGAAAAGAAGAAGCGTCACAAGATCACATTCCACAACAAGTAAAATTGTGGAAGGTAGACTTTCAAAAGTAAATATTTCACGTTGCTTTTTAGGTTGGAGACCGGGTGATTGCTCCTCTTCCTACAGGAAAAACAGCTGTAGCCGTCATTGATAATTTTACAGCTGCTGGATATGCCATTACTTTTATTGGTTCGTTTATTTCAATTATTTCTTTACTTTCAGCGTTTTCTGGCTGAAATAAAATAGATATTTGCAGCTTCTGGGCAGAAAACTATTGTGGATCCCACAGACTTGGTTCCTGCTCCAAGCAGTTCTTCTGGAAATAAGAAAAACTACAATTTTGATAAACGTAGAATGGACAAAGATGCTCGACAAGCTTGGCAGGCGGAACGCGATAAAAGGCGAATGAAAGCTCAGAAAAAAGATGCTCGGAGGAAAGAACTTGACAGTGTTGCTGTAAGTTTTGGTTCTACTCTATTTATGGAACTTTTCCATTGCACAGCAAATTTTTTAGGAGGCAGAAAAGAATGATTGGGTAAAATTTAACAATAAAGCAGCTAAAAAAGGATTGGCTGGCTTGAAGAAGGTGACTGCTACTAATTCATCCAGTGATACAGGTATTTTTAAACATACCATTTGAATTCAATTATGTTTCAGGAGCTAAAAAAGACAGCCTTGTTTCTTCAAGATCAAATGACTTCAGTTTCAAGTCGACGCGAGGAAATATGGACTCCATGTTTTAATTTATATCTGTCACATTCCGACAATAAAATCACCAATTTGTCCAGGTTATTTATTTTGTTATTAAATTTGATTCGTCTTTCAACATAAATTGCAGCTCTTAGCACAATAAGATTTCCTCTGTGCTAATGTATAGAAGCTGTTGTAGCAGAATCCATTTTTGGTCCAGCTGATGCAGCTAAAATATTTTTCCCCTTTTTTGATTCAGAAAACTTACTTTGCATTAGTATCCACGCATGGAGCTGGCGGAATGTGTAAACACAATCCGCAAGTAGCGGGACAATCTTTCGCCAAAGTGTCCTTTTGTTGCGCGTTAGTGCAATTTGCTTGAGTAAGTGTTGAGCAGTTTGTTTTGGGAGCTAAATTCCTTTTTTATGCAATTTTTCCGGATTACTTACCCGAAGGATTTTTGCATGAGTAATTTGCTGTAAGGCAACAATAACCACAAAATTTTGCGCAAGTAGCAACAGCAATTAGTTTTACTTCCTCATTATATGTATTTCCTCCATCCAGACTCTAAATTATGCCAATGTTATGAATTAGAAACATTTTACATAGCATTTGAAGGGGCGAGCCACATTTCCTCCTGTTGAAATCATTGATTGGTTAGAATAATCGGAATAGATTGCTTGGCACGCTTCTAGGGAGTAGTTATTGCTACAAGAATCGCTGTTGATCGCCCATTTAGTCGCATTGCCAGCTCCTTGGGTACAATTCAAATCCACAGGAGTTATTTGAGTTTCTGCAGAAAATATCAGCAAAAATACATTAAAAATTGGCAGCAAGGACCAGTGGAAGCACATGAGAGTGGAACCAAATGATGTGGCGATCTCCCTTTTCATCAAATGGCACCCGACCCCGGGTTGAATAAACAAAAAGGCTTTTTATTCTTTCAACAGTCAGTATAATCCTCAATTCCTTGTCCGGGTCCGTGGGCCTGGAGAGTGACACGGCGTTGCTTATTCTTTACATCCAGGGATTGCCTCCGGTGGTAATTTCTATAGGCCATAACCAGAAGGCAAACACCGCACAGAAGGAGAGCCGTAACGATAAAAGTGATCACTAAAGCTTTTTTTTCTATCGGAAAAAATTACCAATCCAAGAGATCAGGGTGAGTTGCTTTTCTTTACGGGGGCATTCAAAGCTGGCACCGTAGCATTGATTCAAATCGGTGCATTGCTGCTGTCTGGTGACGAACATAGTCGAGCAACGATATTCTTCCGTCCACCACATGTTAGGCTCAACACAGCGGATATTTTCCTCTCCAAGAGGCAAGCGGGGAACTCCTTCTATATGGCAGATGACTGTTTCCGGCTCACAAGTGGATATTGTTCCATTGATGTAATTGTCCTTGCCTAGAGTGCCCTGAATCAAAATTATTTCATTTTTCTGCATACATATTGGGAAAAAATATCTTGCTTACGTTTATATTGCAAAATAAGACTTTGTTGCTGGTAGAAAGTTCAGTAAAAACGGATAACAGGAATATAATAAGGAGGTGCATTGCTTTGCGCTGCCTTCAATCGACTGAACGAAAATCTTTGCATATTCATGAGGCTATGACGATATATCATAGTTGAAAACATTTTATAGATAAAATATAATAAATAGCACAAATACATGATTATCAACTCGAATTGAGATCAAAATATACATGAGAAAATAATAGGTGAGCTAAATTTTGACTGCCTGAGAAATTGTTGCAATATATTCAGTTGTATAAATTCTATTTTTCCTTCCATTGATGATTTTTTGCAGGTGGAAGGCAATGCTGAAAAGGAATTCTCATTTTTTGTTCTAGGGAATCTTCCTTACCAATAGAAGACCCATTTAGCTCTATCCAAGAAGTTACCAAGGGTTGCCCATACCTGACAGCTTACCGACGTACATGTAATAACGTTCCATGAGATGGTTCCAATTATAAAACAGACTCCAAGAATTAGAAAACACACAACGAAGAGGTAAATATTAGAATCGTTGAGCTGAAACTGTTCTTTTTATGTTTTCTTCATGTTCCCAACATTTTTAGTGCCTACAGCTCGTCCAGATGAGCTTCTAAAATCCCCGAAGAATTTCCTTTTCAGCTCGAAGTAATTTATCCCAATTAGGAGGACACAAATAGCAAAAAATGTCATTACTATGCCCTGGAAATCGGTGGTTCATAAATTTCTGAAGCATATTTTACTTGGAGAGCCATGCTAACCATTCTATAATAGGCAGTAAGAGGAGCAGCTTCCATATCGTAGCGCCAGTGTTTGATTTCCGTGTTATACGAGAACTGGAACACCCCGACGAACATAGGAACTAAACCGTTTTTTTTGCTTTCTCCCGAAGGATCGGAGAACCTGTTACGGCCAGGGAGAAAAACGAAATCAGTCCTATGATAATGTAGGTGAAAGAGCGTCTCCTTACCCAGACGCTGTAGCTTGTCGGCCATTGTAATGCTGCATTTGTCATAAAAGAAAACACCCCAAGACTGAATAATGCAAAGAAAAAATGCATAAAGTAAGCAAATGTGCAAATGTGACGAAGAAATGGGTCTAGATAATGGTTATGGGTTGAAAAGAAGAACTTACAGACGTTTGAAAGAGGCTCAACCATGAAATAAGAAGGAATATCGTGACAAATAACCACCAGGTAAAGAATAAGATCCCAGGTGAGTAAACATTTCAAAAGAATCATTAGAAACGATTCCGATTTGATTATTCCATTTGTCATATAATAAAGTTCCGCTAGAATTTGTAGCACCATCAGTGTCCAGTCAAACATGTGAGGGATCATAACATAAACCATTTTCAAGTTGAAATTGTTGAAGAATTCCCAAGAATCGAAGAAACCAAGTTCCGGTGACTGTAACTAATTGAAAAGAGATAAATATGACTATAAATAAACACCTGCAAGGACAGAGCATTGTTCGACATTGGCGAAAGACATGGGGAAGATGAGAAAGTGGGATGGCGGACAGGGCGCAACAGTCAGTGAGCGGTCAATCGGTCAAACTTATTCCCCGAGGAGGGCTAAAGAACGAGATCCGGCGACAGGTCTCTCATATTGAGTGCTGGTTTGCTAATTTTATGGCGCCAGCTAACGGGAGAAAGATATAGCCAACAAACGGCTGCGTTTCTATCACAGTAAATGAACAGTGAAGTGATCAGTTGGACTGCATAATTACGAGATCAGGATGACATCCTTGAAAAGAATCCGGTCTATTGACGTGTTGCCATATGCTGTCAGAAGATCAAAATTGCAATGAAGACCGGAAGATGAAGAAAGAGTACCAAATTGAAACCCAGTGCCCCTCCCATAAAATAAGACGAAGTAGTGTGTCCTATATTTATTTTAATGGAAGCATGAGCAATTAGTGGAAATACGAAAATAATAATGGGCCCTAAGGAGGGCCGTTGGGATGTAGTAGCGGTGTTGTAGGCTAGTGTCGTAGTTCGAGTTTAGCCGCCGAAGCCATAGAGGGTTCTTCCTTGTCGCTTCAGGGAGTAGACAACATCCATGCTGGTTACAGTCTTGCGCTTGGCATGTTCGCAGTAAGTGACGGCATCCCTTATGACCTAATAAAATAAACAAAAATTATTGAACAATAAAAAGAAACTAACGTTCTCGAGGAAGACCTTGAGAACTCCGCGGGTTTCTTCATAAATGAGGCCGCTGATGCGCTTCACTCCACCACGTCTAGCCAATCTTCTGATAGCAGGTTTCGTAATGCCTGAAAAATACAACAATAATTACAGAAATTCTAACAAAATAATAGAAAACGAATAAGAACAAAAAAATTACCTTGAATGTTGTCGCGAAGAACTTTACGATGACGCTTAGCGCCTCCCTTGCCAAGTCCTTTTCCACCTGAAAATAGAACAATCAACACATGCCCATAAATAATAAAACAAACCTTTTCCTCGACCAACTCCAGACATCGTTGTGTTCACTTAGCGCAGCGAAAATAAAGACTCACACTGACTACATTTCGTGAATTTAGGCCGAAGATGCCAAGTTGCCTGATTTCCCCTGATTTTCCAACGCCATCTCAAAGCGCACAAATTTGTATCGTTTTTAGAGGTGAAAAACAACTTTCCAGCCCAGCCTGAATGCTTCCAGTAGAAAGCAATAAAAATTAGAAAATAACGGAGTGTAGACTTTAGTTACAGAAGAAAATACTCTAGTACGAATGTATGAGCCAGATTTGTTGATGACTTCAGACGAATAACAGCTGAATTCTTGGAAAAAAAAACACTTGCAGGTCAGTTGTTCAAATTTTATTGTCATCCTTGTTGTTCTTTTTATTTTGTTTGCTTTTATAGTTATTTTATCATTAAATGTATTTTTTCCCTAATCCCTATAGCAAAACATAAACATCCCACGCTAGGCAGCAGTTCTTATTGATATATCACTCGCTCTCAACACATATGCCCGGTGGTCTGGTCGAGTGGTTTCACACCGTCACCTGGGCAACCCTCGGCCCACCGCTGACGGTGATTATCACCCGCCTACCTCCTAGGTAGCTTTTTTACCCTCTCATTATCTATTCTGATGTCATCCGCACTTGCAAACGGGCATTTTTCGGCTAAAAAATTCTTAGAAATGGCTTCTTCCCCTAGTTAATTACTATCTGGAAGAGCTCCTTAGCCCCAGCTGTGACCCCGCTTTCCGCTTTCTTTCTTTGCCATCAACGCACCCCCAAAAAGACTGGCTCAATCGCGAATAATTACAAAGGGAGAGCAGTTTTGATTGCCTTCGTCGTCCAGAGCAGAACCAACTCATTCCTCTCTCCATCTCTCCAGTTCTTAGAAATTATTATGCTTCTTACGTAAAGCGAGTAATCCATAAAAAAAAGGGAGAGTCCGCCTCCTTCAAAGACCTGCATGTCCTAATCCGTGGGAGGGATTTGTCGCTAATCCCGGATGAGGTTTTTGTTCTTGTTTCCGTATACGAAGAAGCAGCGTGGACAATGAGCAGAGACCGCATGCTGCTCATTTACTTCCAGCAATTATACTTTTTCATTATTTTTATTGTTTTTTTAAAATAATTTGTATGATCTCTTTACGAAAAGCATAATCTTTCAATGTGCAAGAACCATGTTTATTGAAATTTGAGGCAATAACTTTTTCCTGTTTTATTTCTTTATTTGCAGCAAATTATACAGGACATATACTTCTTCTCACGATATGAAACAAGTAAAAAAAGCAAAACAAGCATGAAAACGAATGCAGCGATACGGCATCATCTCACTAATTGTAACCTTTTTCTTTGCTTCCTTCTTGTATTCTTTTCTAAAGTGCTTTTATAATAGTGCAACAGAAAAGAGAAATGATGCCTCCAAAAAGTTTACTTCATTTGCAAATAAGGCTTCTCATTTCCGGAACCGCGACTGGCCGCAAACAGGAGCAACCCTCAATTCACTTTACACAAATAGTCTATCCATTTTGTCAAACTTTGCCTGCTGTGTAAATGCCACATAAACCTCATCCTATGCGAATCATAAGTCATTCTGTCAGTTCCATTCCCGAACAACCCTTTTTTGATGGTGATTGTTGGCTTGTTGCCACGGGCGATTTCCGCTTTGTCTTTTCGGCCTTATGTATAGCTATCTGCTTTTCTTTTCTCTCTTTTTCCAATCGAAATTTCCAGAATAATGCCATCAAAAGTGAAAATATCTAAACATTTACTGTTAAAATGGATTCGACGGCTTCGCTTACGGTTTAGAGGTCAGTTTGTGGCATTTTCAATTCTATTCTCGTTACACCTCAAATTCTTAGAAATAATCCTATTGTTCCAGGTCAAAAAGGTTATCATTTGATAGCAAACCAAGAAGATGAGACAATATCCGTGGACGACAACATGCTCCTACTCGGCGATCCTTATTGTGAATATCATAGCGCCGATGCAAGTGTCAGTATTCATTGTGAGGGACTGGAGAAGAAGCTTTTTGGCGATTCACCGCTCTCAAATCTACCAGATGATACTTTGGAACAAATCTGCATGACAAAACCAGTATCTACTGTGCTGAAAATGAGTCAATTGAATAAGTAAGTCTGCGCACATCCGGTGGAACGCCTCCATATTCGGGAAATCCTCACTAATGGCGCTGATTAGTACCCTGAGGCTATTAGAAACACGTAGGAGTGTGCAAAAGAGGAACAGAAGTAGCAGTATAATTTTTGGAAAGAGGAAAATAAACTTTCAGAGCTCTTCGCTACACAGCAATGCGAATAATGCAAAAAATAGAGATCGAATCACTTTGGGTAGTTGCTGAAGAAGTAAACGGGGTAATATAGATGCTCCCAATAAAGAATAAACAATTTACAGGCTACAATATTTTTTGTTGAAGTGGAAGTAGCCGGAAATAGAGAAATTCTCCACGCCCAAGGAAGAGAAGATCTATTTCTTTGCGCGAGGAACGCCTTTACCACGGCGCTCTTCATCCTCCGCTATTTTGACTGCGCTCAAGCTGTTTTCGGTGTCAAATTGGTTCGTTTTCCTGCCCAAAAATAGCAGAATCCTTTAGACTAATTGTGATATCCCAGAAGAATTAATGCATATGCAATTTCCTGGAGTTTATAAATTTCAGCGGGTCAAACACGTCCACTGGAGCTATGCTGGTAAGAGAAAGACGATCAAAATAAAGAGAACCATTTCAGCACCTCGACAACTGCTCAGGCTGCTCAGCGCTGGTGCAATCTTCTTCTAAATATTATTAAACTACATAAAAATATATAGCATAGAAATAATATGAAGAAAATTGAGAGATGAAACCATTCTGTTTGCCTCACCGGTATTCACCTCATATCAACTACCTGAAAATTGTGATTGCAGCCATCTTTTCAATATTTTGTTGCTTGTTGACTAATAAAAACATTATTTTTAATTTTTGCAATAATGTATAGAGCTATTTTGAGTAAGAAAACATCAAGAACAAGAAGAATTCAACCTACCTGCATAGAAAAAACTAAAAAAACTATGGCCGACAGTTGCTGTCATTGGAATAGCCACGTCTGGCTTTTTCTGGGCAACCATCCACTGGCCTTGGAGCAAGAACAGTGCGATTCGCCTATATATACGCCTTTCGCTGTGCTGCTGAGATTTTACGGGTGCGGGCGCAGAAAAGTCAAAATACTCTTCTTCTGCGTTTTCTTCATTTTTTATTAATTTTTATCCTTTAATTTAGCATTCTTACTATCAAACTGTAGCTCTTGTTCTGCTCTACAAGATGATGTATAGACATTTCTGCTTTTTAAAGCTCTTATCTAGCCGGTCCCTTTTTGGGGCACGGCTATCCCCGTGGAATTATCGGTTTCGTCTTCAGAAACATACTACTTGTCCGAATAAAGTTGCTTTTCCTCTCTGCTAGAATGCCAAGTTTTGAAATGATCGATAGAGACAAGAAGAAGAGAACAAGACCGAGGTAAATCTAAAAGAACAAACAGAAACAACAAAGAGAACTGGGACGACTTCGATTTATTCACAAAAACCAAGATGAATCACACTATATCAGAAATCTCCATTTGAAGTGGGCGGCAGTTTGGAATTGTATCCTTGTTTGATCTTCTTTCTATTCCATACATCCTATTTAGCCGGATCGGGGCTCACACTTTCCTTGCTCGTAGATGGCTTGCTCGCCATTCGTTCCTTGCTCGCAGGATCCTTGCTTCTCTTCGGCGTCTTCTTCTCATTTGACTTCTTGCTCGGGATTGATTCGTTACTCGTCGATTCCCTGCTCCCATTTGATTCCTTGCTCGTAGATTCCTTGCTGCCCTTCGACATCTTCTTCCTATTCTTCGTATTCTTCCTTCCCATCTCGTCCCCGTGGACGACTTCATCTCGAATGGCTTTCTCCTCCACCAGCTCAAGGACACCCTTATATTGGCGGGAGTTCTGGACACAGCCGGGTCTCTGTTTCCTCAGCCCACAGAGCAGTTCTCGAGCGTTGGCCGGTTCTCCCATTTCCAGCTTGGCGATAATCAGATCCATCAGCACAACGCATCCTAAATTTGAGTATAACAAACTAGAGACGGTTCTCTTACCAGTCCGGCCGACTCCAGCTACACAATGGATCACAGCCGGCTTCTGATGCTCCTTCCAGGATTCGTTGATCACCTGTAGCAGCAGGAACAGCTCCAGGCCGGCCTCCACAGCGGGGAAGGAGTGATCCGGCCAGGCGTCGTACTGGTAGTGATCCAGAACGCGGTCCTCGTTATCCGGGCCGGGCCCAGCAATCTCCACCTTCAGATTTCTGTGGGTGATGTGGTTCCCCAGCCTCTTCACAGAGCATAGATAGATCGTCACCGTCATGTTTTTCCCGGGGATCTCGACGGTGATGGGCGTGTTCACGTCCTGGGGAAAATACTGCGCACACCCCTCGGCCACGTTACACAACATGACAATCATCTTACAGTCCATCTTGAGTATCATCTGCCAAAAGTCGGCTATCGTATTCTTCATAGGCGCTTGTGTACAGATGAACTTGTTCTTCTCGCCAGGTCCAACTCCATCGACTGTATTCGCATGGATGTAGGAGTCGGGCAGTTGGACAAGCGTCTCATCCACGGCAATTACATTGCTGAATCTATTCTTTGCCGTATTCTTGTCAAATGCGTCCTTCGACTGTGTGCTCGTTGTGTTGTTGGCAGCTCTAAGATCATCAAAAAAATTTTCTACCATTGCTTCTTGCTTTAGCAGCTTCACATGCCGTGCCGCTTCTTTTCCACCACGCATCTTTAACTCCTTCCGTTTGACGCCCTCCGGTTTGACATCATCCTTCCGCTCGTCCTTTTTATCCGTCTCCGCTGACATCGGCGTCTTTCCTTCGTCTTTTGAGCTGGCCTGTGTCTTGTCTTCCTGTATGTTCACCGCCGTTGATGTCGGCTTCTTCGCTTCGTCTTTTGTGCTGTCCTGTGTCTTGTCTTCCTGCATGTTCGTCCCCGTTGGTGTCGTGTCTTTTAGGAAATGGACTAGTTACCGTACTTTCTGTTGTAGTAGTAGCTGTTGTTAAAGTTGTTACCGTGGTGGGACCTGGATCCGTAGTGGTAGTAACTGGCTGAGTAACTCTAGTTGTTCCCCCGCTTGGAGGCACCGCTGTACCCGGCACAATTGGGATTATTGTAAACAGTTCTTCTAAATTATAGAATAATAAGGTTCTAGAGACATTTTACCGTCAAAATCCGGGTTATAAGTAGATAAACAGGAGGAAGAAATTCGAAATAAGGCAAATAGAAAGGAGAGAGATCGCATTGGGGATCGCTTCCCCGTTATATTACGCATAGCGGAGGATCAGGCTGGAATCAACGAAAAAGCAGAAGATTGGAAAACGATCAGCCACTTCCCCTAGCTAGAGACGGAAGAAATTTAATGGAGAGATTATTATGATCAAAGATCACAACCTCGAAAATTCTGCGGCGGAGGGATTTCCCCTCGTTTATGGCTAAAACGTCTAGTCAGAAAATCCCGTAAAAATGTACACCAGAAATGTTCAAGAAAAAGCGCGGGTTATGATATTCTCCCCAGGATCATGGAAAACGGCCTTCTCCTTGCAATCAGTGAGCATTCCCGAAAATACTTTATTATTCAATTAGCTCTATCACCTGTCGCCTCTCCCTCTACACTCTCCGCTCTCCCCCCATGACTCCCCAGCTGAGGAGATACGGTAGGTCCTCCCCTAATCCCCCCACATGGCGACGACGACCGATGATGAGGCTCTCCTCCTGCGCAGTAGCCGCCTCACCATTCACCGACAGCTGAATCCAAACTATTGTGGTGCAGGTGGTACGCTGACCGCCGTCGCCGTCGCCGACCAGCTGGGTTTAGGTAGTTACCATCCCAGCTGCCCGGCCCACCCAGTCCCTGTTTCAGTTTCAGGCGCCTATCATCAGAATAAAAGTCACTCGTCGTCTAAAAGTGATGGAGACTTGGAGAGCGACGAAGAGAAGAGCTGGGATCGGCGAGAAGGCGGTAATGTAGTGGCCAAGAGAAACGCCAGGGAGCGGACTCGCGTCCATACAGTTAATCAGGTAAGTCATATATTTTTTTGCCGCTCCGAAGCGCGATGTCCATATAGCGCAGTGCGAAAGCGCGCGTTTCAGACGAAAACATCCCGAGTTCGACTCCCATCAGTCGCCCGAACATTCTTGCTTTGCTTACTCTCCTTTGCAACCTCATACAATATAATTTCCAGGCTTTTCTCCTGCTAAAATCTCATTTACCTTCTCTCCGCTCTCATACTAAACGGGTCTCCAAGTTGAAAATTCTCCGTGCTGCTATAAATTACATCGACGCCCTTATAGATCTTCTAAAGGTCAGAAATTCCAGTCATATTTGAAAACTGCCCCAATTTTTCAGAAAGAAGAAGCTCACCAACGAAATCACCTAAAACATTCAAATTCCCACTCTCATGGCAGTTTAAAACATCAAAATTTGGAGGCAGCCGCGAATATGGGTGAGTTTTGGCGCCTTTTTGAATTGAACCCACCTGGATACGGTACCTGATTTGGAAAATAGCCTATATGGGCTAAATAATCCTTTTTTTTCCAATTTTTTTGGTTATTCTAGTAGTATAGTCGTTATTCTACCTTCCAGCTTCATAAAATCTCATATATTATTAAAATTTCCACCTGGCCGACGTCAGAACGGTGCTTTATCGGGACCATAGGGATTAGCTCAATGAAAATAACAATTTCCATAATTCCAGCGGCGGATCGTTCCCTGGCGGCTCCTCTCAGCTACCATGTCAATGTCCAGTCCCTCCTGGAATGTCAACCGTATCTCTACAGCCAGGCACAGGCCCACCATCAACAGCAACAGCACCACCAGGTCCAGTCACAAGTCCAACAGCCCCAGGCTATCCATCCCTTATTTTTAAATGGATATCATTGAGAAAAACAGATAAAATGAATATATTTATTATTTTGGCAACATCTTCAACCCATACAATATAGAGAACAAGTGAAAGTTTATGATATTTGGTAATAAAATCCCTGAAAAATTAAAAAAAATTAGCAAAAATGTTTTGGCGAGCACTGGAGTTGAACTCGGGTCGGTAGAATGGTAACGCAGGTTCGAATCCCGCGCGCGCCTAAAAAATTTTGCTTTTTGCGTAGGCCATTTTTCGGCTATAATCTAACACGGGGTTTGATTTTCGGCCTATCCGGGGCCGGATCTTTTTTCATTCCTTCATTTTTTTTCCTCTCCAACTCTTCTTTCAATCTCTTCTGCTCCATTGAATGTTCCCAGGAGTTTGAATACTCCTTCCCGCTGTCGTAGTCCTTCTGTCTTTGACTACAGCTCCTATACGGGATAACATTGACTTTTTCATGGAGAAGGTCGTAAAGAACCTCTAGTCTAGGAAAAATGACATTAGAAAGGGAATATGACTAGGTTCTTACTGTTCTTCCGCGTTTCTCTCATGTACGGCGCCCTTTTTGGCAGAAAATTCTCCAGCCCAGTCGATTACAGGGATCCTGAAACGAATTAAAGGGTTACCGTATCTTCTATTCTTTATTTTATACAAGTTTTTACATTTTTCCAGCTGAAAATTTGACCGCTAGAGGAGAACGCAGCCAAACCAGCTTCTCTGGACCCTGTGCCGCCGCACCCGTAAAATGTCGGCAGCAGAATTGCCTGAAGATCTGGCGCTGCTGATAACATATGAATCAGCTGCCGAGATTCTACGGGTGCGCGGACTCTGGGAAACGGCGGACCTTTTCCCAGCCAAAAATGACTCACTCTTTTAATTCTCCTATTTTTTTTATCGCTTGATTGAACGTTTTCATTCCAGTTGCAATTGTAGGACTCTATAATTCGTCTTTTTTCGTCTGTTACAGTAAGAAAACCCACAACTGGTAGGGTAGTGAGCCAGAATCTCGGCATTTCCAGTCTATGGAATCCCTGGAACTTGAAGATGTCCACTTTGAGCTTCATTATATTGTAGAGATGCCTATACAGCCTAACAAATATAAAAATAAATAAAAAAATACTATAAAAATTACGATAAAACCTCGGCAACGGCTTTTGCGGCGCTTTCCTTCAAGAGGGAGCCCAGTCCCCAAATAATGACAATATCGCGAACACCGTACTCCCTGGCCTTTATTTTCTCCAATAATTCGGTAGCCTCCCTTAAAAATATATATTATAGACTATAATAATATAAAAAATAATCCTACTTTACGCCAATAGGCGGCGGGAAGGCGAACAGCCCAGTATTCAGGAGGAATGACGGGTCCGCCTCTTCCAGCAAGCTGTCCGAGATAATCATAGGTCCTAAATTTGAATTTTAACCCACTTTTTAATATAAAATAATCTCTATTTTTATTTAAAACACTTTAAAGGAACTGTCAGGGACCTAAAACTACTTGGGCTTAAAAAATGCGCCTTTTTTTCCTGATCACGATGGTATATTTATTTTTCCATATGGACGACCTGTATCACGAGAAAAATACACATATATGATCAAAATCTGGTCGAAAAAATAAAAATTAATCATGATCGTTGCTGGACCTTTTATGAGTCCCGCAGCGATCATGATCACAGAAATGGAATGCAGTTAGGACTTTGGGATAAAAATGCAATTTGTTCGGGATTCCCACGTCCATATGCAAAAATAAACATATCATCGTGATCAGGAGAAAACGGCGAATTTTTTAAGCCTATACTGAGTTAGTTTCCTAGCTTATTGAGAGAGAAAATGCGGGAAACGCTACATGATTCGTAAAATACGCACAAATGACTCCGAAACGAAAAGTTGGATAGAGAATAGGCCCCATATCTAGTCAGTCGCTTGGGACGCGGTTGCTCAGGGTGAAATGATCACTTCCACTTGGTCCCTGACAGTTCCTTTAAACTATAAAATTCAATTTTAAATTAATTAAAAAATGATAAAAACGAACCATAACAGTGATTATACGCGTTTTCCCGGTCACTACAGCGAGTTCGCTGTAACGGGTTCCAGAAATTACCGTATCTTATTAATTTTCTATACTGATCAAGCAGGTAAAACTCCATTTTCTCCTTGAGAACCTGAATATTTAGATAATGTTTTTTAAATTGATCGGATTTCCCTACAGTAGCCGGAACCTTCTCCCTCTTCCCGTTATGGGCCGGTAGAACGTGTGTCTTCATCAAGGGGTCGTCAAATCGGAACGGGAGCTTACGGAGGCGAGAATCCAGGATTAATCGACGGCCAGGACTGAAAGCAACGTATAAACCTTTAAAAATATTTTAAAAGGGAAGGAAAAATACCGAAAGACAGCGGACAGAGGCGAGGTTTCAACAATGGCGCGCTGTAACCCCGCTCCATCGCCAATTTTACCAATTTTTAACGATTTTGTCTGATTATTATGATGTCTACGCCATGCTGGCTATGGTAGAAGCAAAAAAAAAGTAGGAAAAATTATAAGAAATCGGAGAAACTAGCAATAGATCCCGGTACGTTGCATGCGCGCGCTATAACCCCGCTCCACCGCTATTTTTCATCATTTTTCTAAAGTTTTCTTATTTTCTGTAATGGTAAGAGCGTGGTGATTACTGTGAAACTGTAAAAATAAAAAAATAAACAAAAAAAATGATGAAAAACGCCTCCTGATAGAGCAATACATGGAGCCTGTCAACAGAGCGCGCTTACGGAGGTCCCGCGGCTATTTGTAATTAAAATTTTGGGTAAAAATAGTCCTCAGATAATTCTGTGCCGCATAAAATACTGTAATCAGACTTACTTTCTCATTGCATCTTCAGTATAATCTGCTTGTGTACTGTGAGCCGATAAACGGATACCAGGCGGATAGAAGAGTCTATAGGTATTGTAATCACTCTCCTGAAAGGGAATCCATTAATTAGAGATTATATACAGTATACTAACAAAGCCAGAGGTCCATTTATAGTGGGATGCCCAGTATTCTGGGGGATCGAATTTATAGTCAGCCGGGAAGTCGAGCAACTCATCAGTGCCTTGATACTTCTGGACGTAGCTCCAGCATTCTTGGATCCAGCGATGAGGCGCATTGTGGCAGACGATTCTGACATTGAATTCTATAAATATACTGTATCTTTTCAACCAAAAATAGGTTCAAAAGTCATCTTTTGTAAAAAGATGAAAAGCAAAGAGATTTTAGCCGCGACGAGGATCGAACCCGCGATGTTTAACTGGCGCGCGGCGCCTCATCCCACTGATTATGTCATTTTCGCAGGCCTGGTGCGCGACTAGTTATATATGAAAATACCGTAATTTCTACAGTAATCCGCCCTGAAAAATAGCTTACCTCCAGTGAATCTAACCGTCTTTTTCGTTAGCATTGAGTACTTTCGTGCATACATCCGGCGGTCTCCGCTTCCCATGGAATAGACATCAACATCACTATAATGAGTCCCTTTCTGAATTTTCTCATTCTAAAGGATTACTGTATTCTATCAGGTATAAAATTAGACAAACCTTTATCTTGAAGCGGCTTTTTGGGGGAGCCACAGGGTGAGAAATAATAACTTTCGGCACATCATTGCCATAGTAGCCGGAATCCGGGCTGGTCGGGTATTCTTCTTCGTATGGGGGCTTCTCATATCTTTCTGCCGTTTCAGAACCTTGATATTCTTGTTCAACAATCTGTAGTTCCGCTTGGGACCCAGTTATAGGTTCAGCATCTCGAAGTGCTCCCTCCTCGTCGTATACTTCTTCATAATCTTGGAGAACAGACTCTGGGGAGACTTCTGGAGGGGGATAAGGCTCGTCCAAAGGTTCAGGAGCAGGTTCCGGAGGAGGAGAGGCATCATCCACCAGAATAGGCTCGGGAATGGGTTCCGGAGGAAGATAATTGTCCACTTCCATTTGATCTTTAGGCAAGGATACGGCCTCCTGGGGCTCCTCCTGCTCTTTAATTACAGTAATCTCCGGTTCCAGGTATTTCTCTTCGGCGGGAATGGGTTGTGATGGTCCGGGATTTTCATCGCCCTTTATTGAAATATAGAGAACGGCCAGCTCCTCCTCGGGAATATACAGTTCTCTGAAAAAGTGTTAAATTTACCAGAAAATAGGAGTTTTAACCCTGAAATCGCCCTATTCTTGGAAGAGGATCATTATATATATGTAAAAGTTAAGCCTAAATCGCGTTTATTCCACTAAAAACAGTGCAGTTTTCAAAATTCTGCTTAGGCAGTTTTGTAGAGAATTTTTTGCTGATTCTGGCAATACCAAAATCTTTGAGAAAAATGTAAAATTCCGGCGCGCGGTGACGCTTTGAAGGTTGATGGTCGCGCTCCTTTGAACTGTCATATCACAGGGAGAACTTTTGATCATTTTAAGCTAAAAAGTCCTGATTTTCAAAAAAGTTCTTTAGCTGCTTTGTTCAGAATTTTCTGCTCTTTCCCCGTACTTCTAAAATCGTCCGGAAATTTGAAGTTTATGGGAGAGAAATTGACCAAAGAAGCCGGCAGACCCTCTCACTTCAGACTGTTCTATTCAACTTGGACTAAAAACGAGCCAGCTGGATTTTCAACCTTACTATCTAGTGTAATCGCTTTGGGCCCCGATTCCTAACCAAAAATATACAAAGGGTATTTTCAAATGCAAAAAACTCAAAATTGAATTTTTTAAAGGAAAAGTCGAATCTAGGTCGAGCATTTTCCCGTCTAGATGGTCCAACCTCAAAGTTTGGCATGCATTTTTATGCGGATTTTACATATGTTGTCATCGTTTTTATTATTGCTTTTGCTTATTCGAAGTATAAGCTACCCAAAAAACATAAAAATAGCTGGACTCTCTGTCAAATCCAATTATCGAAAAATTTGCAAGAAATTGAACTTGAAAAATTTGAAGATCTGAACCGCGCGGGAAAAGTTTTTCCATTTGAAACAGACTATACAATAGCCTATTGTCAATAGGATACAGTATCCTCACCTCAATTCATCCCGTTCGCTCTCCGACATGCTAACCCTCGGATTCTCCAGGTCATCTCTCTCCACCTCGGGCTCCGCCGGTGCCTCTTGAAGTATCCTGATCGCTGCTCCAATTGTCTCCGCCGGGAGAACATCTTTCTCAACTGAAATAGATTTTTCCATTTATATTGGGTCCCGAAGAGAACGTACAGATTCCCTGAAGTCGCGCGGGTTCCACCTCTCCCGCCAGGTGTTCTATCACGGCGTTCTGGATTTCCTGTCCCGTTTCGGCGTCTCCATCGGTAATTTCTAGCCTTCCCAAACTTCCCAAAACACCTTCCATTCTATAAATGAGAAAAAAAATAGATAAGATTACGATAGACTGACTGTTCGAGGAATTTGCGCCTTCTCAAGTTCCATGTCTCTTCTTCGACGATAAGGACAAAGTCTTTGTCTGAAAATTACGATAATTATTATTATTATTAAATAAAAAATGTCTTAACAAGAGCTGGGAAGGTTACTGTAGCTTTTGAACCAGCGAAAATTCAAAAATTCGGAGGAAATTATGCATTTTCAAGCCGGCAGCTTCCTTTCCGGAGGCGGAAGACAATTGTCATTCGAAAAATTATAAAATCCCGTCCAATATATTCTGAATCTTATCCTGATAATCGCTGTAAGACCCATAGACAAAAAGTTAAAGTCTCCACCAATTTTTAAAGAAGAATTTACCGTAATAGAGCAGGATTACGGTAGACTATCCCTATAGGCCGTTTTCCCGCCCAAAAATTACAAAATTCAAAGGTTTTCTTGGCGGGAAATAGGTAAAACAGTGTCCAGATTTATTTAAGGAGGATTGCGCTTTAAAATGAGTGGGAAACTCACAATCAAACTGGTCAAAGAAGCGCATCTCGGGGGCGAAGATCCGGTGTACAATACGATAGATGTTGTAGTCATTCTCCACCAGAAAGTTAGCCTCTGCCTGGCTGAGAGTATTCACTCGGCTATTTAGTTCTAGATTAATATTATTTAAAAAAAATAGTATTTCCAACCATGGAGAGGATGAAGCCGGATAATTCTCTCGGTAAAGTAGTCGTTGATATACCCGACCCGGTCCTCGTAATCCACGTTGGCATGCTCTCGAAGATCCGTCACATCGCCAATAAATTTCACGATCAAGTCGCGGTGGGACCAGATAGCGTCACGGATAGATTGTTTCCCGGCCAAACCCAGCTGGATCATCTCCTTGTGGAAGGATTCCTCGAGGGAGACTGAAAAAGAAACCATCACTTTAAAGGAACTGTCAGGGACTGGAAGTTTCGTTCACGGGTCCTGGCGCGACATGTAGAGATTGGCGTCTCGCGCGCCTGGCGCGCATTTGAATATTGAACGCGCCTGCGGTTTTAGCGTATTTCTTCTTATTTTCCAATAGTTTCTTGCCCTGATTTGCCTACTTATGAAGAGTCATATCAGAATAATCAAAAAAAATTTAATAAAATGATGAAACGCTGGAAAAAAAACCATTTTCCCGCGGTTTCTCAAAGCCCGCGAAAATCTACAGTCAGCTTCCTATGTCCCTGACAGTTCCTTTAAAAGCTTCGCCACCGGTCGGAACCATAAATTTTCGAGAAACTTTTAATATCATCGGAAAGAGCAGAAAAATCTTTACAAAACCACTGTAGTAGTTTTGTGAAAGAAAGATTTTTTTATTCCGATTAGACCATTTTTTCTCCGCGCCATATCACAGTTCAAAAGGGAAATGCACGCCAATTTTCAAAGCTTCGCCACGGATCGGAAGGATGACTTTTTCGCAAAGGTTTTGATATCAATAGAACCAGCAGAAAGTTCGCTACAAAACTACTAAAACACTTTTTTGAAAATTGGACTTTTTTAGTCCCAAATGGGCAAGAATTCCCCCGTCGCGGTGATAATTATCCCGGCGGCGCCTTTATGACTTCCAGTGCGATTTTGGAGCCAAAAACTTTGGAATTCGGGGAAAGGAACATATCTTTCAGGTCAGAAAACAGTGGGGAACAATATCCAATCAAAAGATTTAGTTAAAATTCCACTAAAAAACTCACTAGTTGCTGGTCTCTGATGAGAAGTGGCTGGCGGTAGCGTGGCTCTTTCTTCTCTATCCACTGTGATCTTTTTCTCTTTCGGTTCACCCCAAGCCGGATTGTTGGCGAAACTGTAGGTTCCCGCGTAGATCATTGGCTCTCGAGAGCGTCGGGCTCTCAGCTGGGGAGGACGGAAATTAGTCAGGGCGGGGGATCCATTCCCGGGGAAGAAGTGACCGTAGCTGGTGCTGGGTAGATCTTTAACCATCTTGATGGCCCTCTCTTGAAGTTTCGCCATTTTTGGATCGAGCGGGTGTCTCGGCCGGAGAGTTTGGGCCGCTCTCGTCATCATGGCTGTTATGGGGTCTACTGGGGGGAGATTCCCATTGGGAATGGATGGTGGTGGTCTTGGAGGGATCCCATTAGGGATTCGCTGGCCAGGAGGCGGATTACCGGCTGCTGGAGGTGGACGGTATCCGAACGGATTCCTCAGGGGATCCATAACCTGGAAGAAAAATCAAATTTCATGGAAAATCATGGAAAAGAGAATTAAACGGCTTCTAAATGAGCTACTGTAGAGTTTATTTTCTACAATATTAATATTTTTTGTTTCTAAATTAATACAGAGAGGAAAAGACATCCAACCGGTTAATTGTCGGTTGTAAAAGGACAATAAAGGCGGCTGACCGTGAGGAGTGACCTCTCCGCCACGTGTGAACGCAATATGGACCAAACGTCGCCGTTTTTGCAGCTATATAAACAAAAATTAGATGTTTATAATATAGAAAATGGACTAAATTCCATAAAAGCATAAAAATAGGTGAAGAATGTTGGAAAAACGCGAAAATGGAAAATTTCGCTTCTAATCCTGGGTAGGACGCATAACGCTTGTTTTGCAGAAAATGAGGTAACCAATGGGATTAGGAGGCGATAATTGGGGTCAGGGTCCTGTTGTGATGTTATTTTAGCCTGTTACTTACAAAACATTAGAACAAAATTGATGAGAAAGGTGAGAATTTGAATATTTTGAAGGTTTTACCCTTTGGCGGCGGAATAACTGCTTTACAACGCGAAAAATAGCTTTTATAATTAATTTTTTGTATATTTTATGTTTATAATAATATTAAAAAGTGATTTTCTTATTAAAAATATAACAAAAAAATGAATATATTAGTGAGGAAATGATGAAATTTGACCGATAATACGTGGCGGGCCGCGCCGTTCGGTCTCGCTGAGACAACAGCTGGCAATAAGGAACAGAGTCGTGGAATTTGAATAACACAGACAATAGGCGTTCGTGTAGAAATGCCAGATTACGGAATAATGCACAAATAGAGATTAAACGACTTTTTCAGTATTGATACAGTTAAAAAACTACTAAGTATACTATTTATTCGTTCTTTTTCTCAATTTCTTGGACTATATCTTCTTTTTGGTGTAAAAATGGACTGAGGAAGGCATATTTCTCAAATAATTTCTCTATTCTCTCATGGGCAGACTGCTTCATTCTCTCGAGAACGATTAGCGAGACGGCGATGAAGTTGCCCGTCCCGACGACGAGGAACAGGAATGACAGGGCGATTACCTGGAAATACGACAGTAAATATGGACAAAAACTGAAATTCAATCTTTTTAGATTATTTAATCTAGTATAACACATTCTAAGCATCATTTTCAGTCTAAAAATGGCTCAAAAGCTCATTTCTGTAATGATTTCCTGCCCCAAAACCATTTGTCCAATTTGGCGGTCCCTGACTCCGTAAATGCGCTCTAACTCAACATATGTTTAATCCCTCTTGTAGTCCATTTTCTGGGCTACATTTTGATGCCTAAATTACAGTGCTTTCGATAGAAATAGTCCGAGAAATTTTGTTTTTCCCGTCGAGACCATTTCCACAAGATTTTTCAGTACAAAAACCTACAAGGTCGTTTTAGCGCCTATATTTTAGAAACATGCAGAAGAATTTTAATAATTGTTAACATGTCTTGTTTAGAATTTTTTGCTCTACATTTTGAAACCAACATTATTGTATTTCTCCCATAAATGCACCAAAAATTTCTAATTTTATTCCGAGCTTACCTGCCAAACGGCGTCGTCCTTCTCCCTCCAGAGATAAAACAACGTGTAGGCATTATACAGCTCTATTAAATAGACAACTATTAAAAATGGTAATAAAAATGTCAATCCGCTGAACATCCAACTGGCAAACCCTTCTAAAATTTTACAATTATGGCCAAATAGAGGGACTAACCCAGGGTGACGTCCATATTGTCTCCTACCCCGAGGGCGTGGAGCCGTCTCAAACAGCCCGACTGGTATTGATACTGTAGCTGTTGGACGCAACAAATATAACCGGTAAAGAGGATAAATTGTATTCGGAAGAGCTGAAAAACTGATGGGGGGAAGAGGAAGAGGAGGCTACCTGGTAGGCAGAGTCGTCGGGCCAGGTTAGAGCTACCCCACCGATGACACAGGCTAGATAGTGGTGCGCTACCCACCACCAGTGCATTCTGAACATTTCTAGATTAAAAATATGGAAAAATAGAAGAAAATTGGGTAGAAAACAGTTTTTGAAAGGCAAAATACGCAAAATTCTAGTTAAAAACAGTCGCGCGCTCTTGAAAAATCTGTCTTCTTGGCACAGTGGATAAGAGGTGCGCCTAGTATTCTACAGGTGCTGGTTCGAATCCTCTCGCTGACATTTATCATCTTTCCACTTTTTCTTTTTTTTTGTTTTTCTTTTCTCTAGTAGAAGACCCACCTGGAGCCATTAATGAGCAGTATACACTCCCTAATAGTCAAAGTACAGTAATACCAGACCATTAGGAAGTGGCAAATGGCGTCCATGGGTCTCGAAGGGAAGCAGAATGCCCCCACCAGTAGGACCAGATTAATTATCGTCACTCGTAGTTTAAACTTCTCATAGTCTTTTTTAAATTCATAGCTTTAACAATCTATATTAAAAAAGTGTAAATAGAGCGTGCTTACCGCTCGGCGCTGTTCATCTGCAGATTAATTGAATGGCCTATAATTATTCCTAAATAAAATCCATTATAATTCTTTTTCTTGCTATTTAAATCGATGTCGTGTCCACATTGAGGGCATTTTTCTCTGGAAAACATTCATTTTTCGGGAGAAAAGAGGGAAAAACGAACCGGGTGCTCATGGCGCTCAAGGAGGAACAGCTGTGGTCGTGGAGGAGGTCACCGACTGTTGAAAATCTTTAGCTAACCTGGAAAAAAATGTTTTTTACACTTTAGAGAAGGTATTTTTGGATCTCGAACGGGAAAAGTAGGAAGAAATGGGGAAATTTTGAGCAGAGGAGCCGGAAAAGGCAAGATGGCGCGGCGGGGACCATATTGGTCGGGTTTTGTGCGGAAAACCCAATTTTTAAAGGTTTTTTTGACTGAACTGTATACTGTAGCTGTAAAATACGGTTAAAATAACCTATAGAACCTGTTTAATTCAAAATTTATAAGAGAAAATAGAAAAATAAGACATAAAGCGCGCCAACAACTGTACAATCGAAATTGGGCGCTAAAACGCAATTTCGAGGTATTTCGTTTTTTTTAACGTTACTGTAATGTTAATATTACTCTATAGATTATATTCTGTAAGTTCCGATAATTTTAAAATACAATAAAGCCGCGATACAATAACTGGAAGGGCGCCAGTCGAAAAACAAGCCATTGTCTCCGGATTTGGAGTCAAAAATACGTTTTTTAGGATATTTTCCTGGATACTGATATACTGATATTAATATAGGGCAGGATGTCTTTGTTTTGGCTCTCAGATTGCGTTCGCTTGCTCTTTGACGGGGGAACAAAGTCCAGTTGACCTCTCAAGCCGGCCAACAGGTGGGAAGAAGGAGCATATGAAAGAGTACACAGCTGCCGGGGGCTGTCTTTTGTAGAGTGGAGGGTATTCTGATCAGAGTGGGCGCTTTTTGAATGAAGAATAGAAAGAAAATAGAAAAATAAACAAGATAACGGGGGAAAATAAGCGAAGAATTGGCCAGGAAGGCTTCTCCCACGTTTGGCGGGAAAATTCCCCCAAAAATCGAGAAAATTCGCGAGAAATCCACTCTTGCCAGGTAGAGGAGAGGGAAAATAAACAAGTTGTCTCTTCGCATTACCTTGAGAGCCTTGTTTTCCGCCTTCTTTTGACTGTAATTTTTCAATTTTTGAGCCCTAAATTAGGAAGCTAAAATGCACCCGTAAACTCTCGGCAGTTGCGCCCTAAGGTAAGGGCGCGCCTATTGCTCCAGCTGCCGAGTTTTTACGGGTGCGGGAGCAGGATTTCTGGGCTCAAAATCAGGTCACCCCATTTCTGCTGTTTTCTTCGGCTCGTTTGGATTGTAAAAACTGAACTGTAGGTCCTGATAAGAAAGGGATTCTCACTCTCTCTCTTTTCTGATCATCGAAACCATCAGCAACCCCTGGTGGTTCCCATTCGGTGTCTTTCGGTGTCAATATGTTGTTTCTCTCCCGTCTTTCCCGCCCTACCACCCTGATTTTCTAACAGGAAGACAGACATAAAAATAGAGCGACCACATGGGAAGAGACAAGGAGAGCGGGAGCGGGAGAGGGTGGGTAAATAATCGGGCCATTGACCTGACTGACAACAGAACATTACAGAACGAATTTTGAAAGATTATAGGGTACTTTTGGAGGGGGAAATGATGAAAAATGATACAGTATACTCAAATACGCCGACTTTCAAGATTCTAAACGTTTTTCACCATTTTCACTCAAAAGCTGGGTCCAAAATGAAAAATCGGATTAAAAATGAGGATGTTGTGCTTTCTAAACCAATTTTTCCACTTTTCAGGGTCAATTTTTCCATATTTTTTTCAATTTTGGAGAAAAAAAACCAGAAAAAATGACTGAAAATGGCTAAAAATGGGACAACCGAGTGTAGAGATCTTGTTTTCCCATCTCTTTCTCTCTTTTTCTTCCTTTTTCCCATGCCAGCCAACCGTAAAAAGCTGTTTGCCTCTCTCCCAGATTTCTATTCCAAATATAGAATAGAAAAATCCATTGGGAAACAATAAAAGACAGGGGAAAAAGAGCTGGAAAGGGGCCTATTCCCGGCCAATGGCCATAAAACTGGGGCTGATTCAGAAAAGGACCATTTTCGGCACTTTCAAAGGCCATTTCAGACGGGGAAAAAGGAAAGAATGATGGTTTAGAACCATGGGAAGACGCAAAAAGGAGACTGGCACTGGTAGACAGAAGAAAAATGCCGGGTTTACTGCCTTAGACGAAAAAACAACGACGAGATAAGAGCTAAAAGGGTTGCACCAAGAGTTTTTTATTTTTCGTGGAATTCTTCAAAAAATTCAATGAAAAATGGTTTTTTAGGATGCTAATAGACAAAAATAAGGTGTTATTACTAGGAAAATACAGAAAGCATCGATTTTAGAGCCTAGGCAGAGAAAAACAAGGGGCGGCGAGCACTTTTAATGAGTTTTTGGGTATTGACGGGGTTTCTTCCAGGAAAATTAGCAATAACCTTTAAAAGGACAGCCTTTTTCGTTTAATTTATAAAGAAAACTTGGCTTTCTATGGAGAAAATAAGGTTTTAGAGGGGGAAATATTGAAACCGCGCGCCTATTTCACGATTCTACCGATATTTGAAGAGAAATTGATTAGAAAATAAGAAATATAGCATATATTGAATCTAGAAATAATTAAAAAATCTGTTATTTTATTGAAAAATCCGGGGTTTTAGGTAGAAAATGAGGAAATTCGACAGTTGAGCCTTTTCTACCCGGTTTCACCGAGTATTTCCAAAAATTTCATAAATTCGTGGGTGGAATGACATAAAATCAGGAAGCAGACTGTATTTTGGTTCAATAGACCATGAGAAAACTGATAATTTGTTGGAAAATCTAGATTTTTTGAAGGAAAAGAAGGAAATTCCCGGGTAAAGGGAGATAAAATCAAGAAGCCAGAACAATTTGGACTTTGAACAGCCAGCTGCTGATAAATTTCTTTCGGAGAAAAGGAGCGAAAAAAGCGAAGAAAGTTCAGGACGCGCTGCGGGTTGAGTGGCTTCCCTTTGGAAGGCTCTCGCAGGTCTCGAGACGAAATTTCCCGGGGAAAATATAGTTTAAATAGGAAAAAGAAGGCACCTGTTAGAGTTTCCGGCCATTGGGAATCGTTGAAAATAGAGTTCTCCTCGTCGTTTCCTCTCTGTGTCCAGCTGTCCCAGTTTTTTTCCCGGCCACCGCCCCCAAAACGCGCCCCAATCGTTCGGCGTCGCTCTCTCTAATACACGTCTCACTCTTCCCCGACAACCGGGATGTGTGTGCGTCATTTAAAGCAAAGAATATGTGACCGGCTGTTTGAGGGGGAAACCGGAGGGTTTGAACCGGAAACCCTGGTCATTCCCCCCATTTATAGGGGAAATCAAGGGAAAATATGGGTTTTAGGAAGAAAAGGGTCCTGGAAAGATGTTTAGAATGGAAAAAATAGAAAAAGAAGGGAGGAGAATAATGGACAGCTGAAAAGACCAATCGGTTATTTACTATACTGCTGGCTGGCGAGATGCCAAAACAAAGGGAGGAGCACGTGAAGGTCAAGGCAGGTGGCCCGAGACGGGAGGAGGAGGAGGA
Organism: Oscheius dolichura; assembly: GCA_932521035.1. NCBI lineage: Eukaryota > Metazoa > Nematoda > Chromadorea > Rhabditida > Rhabditidae > Oscheius > Oscheius dolichura. The sequence continues at coordinate 445,080 of OW051494.1, read as the reverse complement.
GGAGGGCCGACCCCTGTCGCGTCCTCTTCTAAACGACGCCTAGTTACGAGAAACAGAGCTGGATTTGACTTTTTTATTGGTGAAAATGGACGAAGAGCAGAAAGATGGCTTCGTTTGGAAGAAAATTGAATAAAAACGAGTCTAAAGAGGGAAAATTGGACGAATTTGCCTGATTTTAGTACTAAAATATGGAAAAAAAGTAATGAGAATCCAAAAAAAGGCAAAAAATTTGGAACGCTTCACGAATTTAAGAGAATTGCGTGCCCATCCTTTCACGCTAATCTCTGTATTGTTCCAATTTTAGTATATGTCCATTAGTATGAACGCGCATGGCAGAAGGCGCGCGCTTATATAATATCCTGCCCGCTGGCGGCCGAGATTCTACGGGTGCGGCGGCACCGAGTTGGAGAGAGCGATTTCAGTCTAATTCGAGCCAATTTTCACTATTTCTGGATCATTTTTGATGGGGAAAAAAATGGAAGGGGTAGTTTTTAGTCTATTTTATTTATAAAAGTACCTAGAATATGATTTTTTCATCAGAGAGAAGAATAAATGAGCAAATCTTGCGTTAGGATCGTTCTCCGCCCTTTTTGACAAGTTTGAGGGTTCTAAGCAAGATTATATCATGTTTTAACCCATTCCCGCCCCTATAAAAGTCAAGAAAAACTAGAAATCACCACCAATTCTCTGTTCTCTCACCTGGCAGCAGGCTGACCGGAAGTCGTCTCTTCCGGAAGTTAAGATGCTCTCCCGCCGCTACCTGTGAAGGCAAAGAACACTCTTGTTACCTCTCCCCGGGGTCGTACTCACCTACCCGAACTTCGAAACGCCAATCACCTAACGCTACAGACGAATCAAATTATGCCGCAAGCAGAACTTTCCATTACGGACTGCTCTCTCCATGGAACCATCGTCCCAACAAATAGAAGATTTCTTGGATTCATCGAAAGAAGAATAAATGAAAAATCAACGCACCTTTATAGTATAAAGTTTTCATTTGATTGCTTCTCTTCTTTTTTTCGCCGTATGGGTTGATTTTCGCACCCGTACCGTCTCGGCAATGCGCGCGTATTGAATTTCCCGCCTATCCGCCGATATGCCGAGATTCTACGGGTGCGGGTGCGCGCCTTCTATGCACTATTATTCCGGCCATTTTTCCCGCCTCTGCTCAATTTTTTTTGCTCATTTTTCGTTGGATTTTCATTTTTCCTCGCCTACTTGCTATAATTCACCGTTCTCTTCAATATCTACCCCGTTTGTTCTCCATTTTCCACTATATTGAACCCCGCAGCACTATAAAAGCTCCCCCAAGATGAAGAGGAGATCATTCTGTCCTGCTGCCTCCTCTTCTCTTCTTCTTGGCTCCGAAGATGAAACTTCTCCTTTGCTGGCTAGTCATCCTTGGTACGAACTCCTTTATTAGACAAAAAAGAAGGGGGGAATCCTTTTTAGCCGCCGTCTCCCAGTCCCTTTCCATGAGAGGAGCTCTCTTCCGTTCAGGACGTTCCGCTCCTTTTCAAACTGTACGAGGAATGGAAAATGCTAGAGGATTCGTCACCCAGGTATATTTTTTACTAGAGAAAAACCATTGTATATATCCCTGGAGGGACTAGAACCGGGAAGATTTAAAATTGGATACAGAATGGAGTGGTAGTTTGAAAGGGTTCGAGACGGAATGGTTTTCTGGCTTCTCTGCCTAATTTCTGCCCCAAAAAGTTTGAATTGCTTAATGATTTTGGTACCATGTGAAAGAGCAGAAAATTCTGTACAAAACTTCTGAAAAATGCCCGCCAACTTTCAAAGCTTTGCCATAAACCAGAAGCATACATTTTCCTCAAAGATTTTGATATCGCCAGATTCAGCAGAAAATTCTCTACAAAACTACTTTTACAGATTTTTGAAAATAGAACTTTTTCAGCCCTAAATGGACAAGAATCCCCCCGCCGCGGTGATAATTATCCCGGCGGGGCAGTTACAACTTCCAAGTCGATTTTAAGGCCAAATTTTCTCTAAAAACTTATATATACAGTTCCTGATCCTCTGTTCCCTTGCCAACTTCATTCCTGTCTAATTTATTAACATTTACCCAGATTCCGTTCAGGACTTCCTTCGCTTCGGGCGGCGACTCCCTTCCACTGCTGGCGGAGGCTATTCTTCATCGTTCGGCGATGATGACCGTGAAGATTTCCTGCCCCATGCCCGTTTTCCCCGTTCCTTCGGCGGTACCGCCATCATTCGAAATCCACTGGAATACGGCTTCATCGTCTAATTCTTTCAGTTGAGGATTACGGTAGATTGCTCGGGAAATGAAAATAAATAATTCATTGTATGGGAACATGTTATACATTTTCTCTTATTACACTTGGGGGGGAGCTATATTGGGACGAGAGGGGAAAGAACTAGAGAAATATGACAAATCTTAAAAATTGGGAGGAAGGGGGCACAGGGGGCTCAATACTAGTCATGGACAGTTCGTCTACCCGAAAGACTTTTTTGCTTTTTTAAACTGGTAATACTGCTCTAAGCCAAACGGCTACGTTGAGGAGACGGGGGAGAGACCAAAATATAGGATTTTAAAGGGAATTTAGGAGAAAAGAGGGAGAAATCTAATACATGGACTTTGTCAGCTGGTAGACCTTCCTCTGGATGACGTCCGTCCGCGGGCTGGTCCATCGCTCCAGGGCATCAAGTTTTCGGCTCTTCTTGACAACGTCGAGGAATTTGACAAGACAGCCATTCACGTGTTGGTAGAGGGTCGAAGCGGAGAAGAGGCTGAAAAGGGAGAGTTATAAGGGAGTTTGACTGATTGTGGGGCGAGTCGCTGTCTAACTGTGGCTCTTTGGCTGTCTAATTGTGGTAGCTGTGGCTTTATGGCTGTCTAACTGTGGCCCCGCCCTTTCCCCAAAAAATCCTCTCAAAACTCACCAAATGCCATCATCCTCCAGCGCCTTTTCAATAATATCATGTAGCACTTCGTATTCGACGTGGTCACGATTCAGAATATCCGCTCCCAGGATGACATCGAATTTCTTGCTTCCGATAGTCTTCTGGAGGTCTTCCAGCGATCCGGCTCCCAATTTGCACTTGTTCATCGGGATATTGTTCCTCATCAGGGTGGGTACGGTATACAGCTCGAGGGCCGTCTTGCTCGGATGGTGGACAGCCAACTCGGCGGCTCCGTTCTCCCAGGCATAGACAGAGGGGAGGCCAGAAGCGAAACCGATCTGAAACACGGATATTTATAATTGGTTCCTAACTGTGGCTCTCACTCACCTCTAGTACTTTCTTCCCATGGAACAGTTCCGTCTCCAAATCCACCTCCACAATGATATCCAGAGCATGAGTAAGGGTATTGACCCCTTCCCAGTCTTCCATAATCAGCCGGTCCTGACTGGAAAACGAGCCGGCTCTCTTCCTATAGGGCACGTTGACTTCCGTCTCCAGTCCAGATATTTCTGTCCTCGGATTGGCGCTCTCCGGTGCCATATAGCGAATAGTTCGGCCGGAATCCAGGCGCAGTTCACAGGGGGTAGGAGCCAGGATGTTGACGGGAGCAGCGAGGATAACCATCGTGTTTAGAATCTGGAATTAGACCTTTAAATAGGAGAAATTGGAAGATATTCGAGAAGAGAACGGGGGTAAAGATTGCGATGTTTACGTTGAAAAGAGTGAAGACTAGGCTAGCCAGGGCGGGTGGTGGGCGTCCCCACTTTGTTATTGTCCTTCGGACTTGGGGGAGGCCAGGCAAAAACATGTTTCCTTGGAGCTGGGATGGGGGCATTTTTGGTATGAACCAATGGATCAAAAGACTGGGGGCAGAGGCTGTCTAACTGTCTAGTTGTGGCTAACTTTTGGGAAAATAAGGAAATTTAAAGAAAATGGGAGAACAATGCATCGGAATCCGGAAGATTCTCTTGGGTTCCCCTGGGATTTCGGCGCCGCAATTTGCCATTACCCGCAGCTGCCGTGATTTTACGGGTGCGGAGGCGGGAGCAAAACTCAAAGGAGTGAAATTTGTGTGAACTGTGGCCTTTTTAGCGGTCATAAAGACGAAAGAAATCGAAAGAATAGCAAGACAAAATAATAAGAGAAGGAAGAAGAAGAGGAAGAGTGTGGCCTGGTCTGGTCCCGGGCTTAGTTCCCCCGGGAACTGGACCAGTAGCCACCAGACAAGTAAAAGCTACCCCCAGTGAAGAGAGTACGGAACCTGTGTCCCAGGTCTCGCTTTTATGTATTTCCCCTCCCCTGTCGGCCCCCAGTCCAGCCGGGGGGCGGGGCCCCGAAACAATTCTCAACACACAAGCAACAGACGCACGTGAAGATGATGCGAGCGAGACGAATGGAGTTCACTTCTCAGTTTCACTTTCTCTCTTGGCTGACTGGGTGACGGAATAGGGAGAGAGAGAAAGAGATCATTGGATTGGAAGACGGCCAATAGACCCATTTCCCAAATAGCGAGGGAGACAGAGAACACATTGGACCAAGAAACACTTTTTGACCGGATGCAGGCTTTTAGTTGTCTAACTGTGGCTACTTCGCTGTCTAGTTGTGGCTGTGGCTCTTCTCTACTGTCTAACTGTGGCTGTAGCTCTCTTTCAGAGCCTTTTTCCCTTGAGAAAGCTCGATTCCCCGTTCCGCCGCACCCGTAAAGTCTCGGCAGCTACGGGGACTGAGATTCCGGGTTCCTTGATTCTAGTGTGCGCAGCTGCCGAGATTTTACGGGTGCAGGCGTGCGGATCTGGTCCCACAGCGCTGTGGCTATTTTTCCTGGTTTTTATGATTTTTTTCGGTGTAATATGACTCATTTTACTTGGGAAGAACGGGAACAGAAGATGTAAACACTGGAAAGAGGAAGCAGACAGCCGGTGGGGGAAGACGGAGGGTACAGAGTCCAACTCCAGACAAAATAGAGTGATTTTGCCAAAATCTCTTTTTCTCTCGTATCGAAAGAATAACACACGTTAGATAATGTGAACATTTCGGTTCGGGTGTACTCAAGGAAAAATAGTGGAAAAAAGTGGAAAAATAGGGGAAAATTGGGGTTTTCACGACTAGCTGTCTAACTGTGGCGGTTGCGGCGCGTGACTACCGTAACCCACGGCCTTGGTAATGGTCTTCCCCCTTCTTTTTGTTCGTAACAATCATAGGTTGGGAAGGAGTGAGCCTGTTTCGAAGGAGAAGAAAAGGACAAGAATAGATCCCCGCTACGCTATCAATAGCAGTTACAGTTCTCTCTCTTCTCTGGCGAGAACTTTAAAGGTTGCTGCTATATTGTCATTGGAACAAGGGGGAGATGGAAAAGGTCAAAGGAAATAGAAAAAAAATGGAAAAATGAGAAGAATTTGAAGGAAATACGGAATCTTGGGGCCACAGTTAGACAGCTTAGGCGGTTGTGTTGTGGCGGTTTCCGCGGCAATTTTTGTTGTTTATATCATTTTTTATTTCAAAAAATTGAGGTTTTTCAGTTTCAAATAATCTTTATAGAGCCACAGCTACCCAGCCAAAAAGAAAAACCACTTCTTTCCTCTTTTTTTGCCGTATTTCCATTCTTTTCTCATTTTTTTTTAAATATAAATAACTATAAAATTGAGGCTTTTTTGTTTCTAACAATCTTTAGAGAGCCACAGTTATGCAGCAAGGCCAAAAAAATTTGGATTTTCTATGGTTATCCGTACCCGAGTAGATCAGAATAGTCTTGCCCCTTTATTTTCAATAAACACATCCCGGGATGAAAAATTTCATACAAACATGAGTCTGGATGAGCTCAGCGAAATTATTTTCACGTGAACTTCACGTAACCCCGAAGATATTTTATTATTTTGAACTTGCCCTCATCTCTTGTGTACTCGTCTTCGTCTGCCTGCTCCCGTAAAAATTTCACGTGTCTGGTAAACAGGGACAGACCAACTGGAAATAGATGGCATTCGAATGAAAATAACAGAAAGGCTGTTCGTGTCAATTTATGGAAAACAAACGAGGAGAGTGGTTTTAGAACACGATCTTGAAACACTGTTGATTTTTAAAGGAAAAGATCGCTGAACTGGTGATCAGTTGTTGCATTTCAATGAAATTTACCATCTGCGAAAGCTGGAATTTATTTTTACTGGAAAATAATGGAAGAAAAGCAGAAAAGGAAAGAAAAAGGCAAAATAATCAAAGAATTGAGAAGAATAATTCAATACGTTCCAATTCAGGACGTTCCCGCCGCGCGGGAAACCATCTTTTCAAACTTTTCCAATCCTAATTTTGGTTTTTCTTTCAGTCTTTTCCTTTCTGCCCTTTTCCTTTTTGCAAACGTTTTGATTGATAAAATTCTCTAGAAAATTTCACGCCAGTATTGTCAAAACATCCCCGTGCAACTACCGTATCTGCTGCGTTATGTCGCCATGTCCGGAACTGGCGCACTCACGCTGTACCTTGTCTCTTTGCAAACCTGCTTGCCCTCAACACAAATATTGCATAGCTGTGATTTGCTCCCTCCCATAGATGTGTCCTTTAAAATTTGTTATTTTCCAATCCCCGTGACCGTATCAGCTGCGGCGGTGTGTATGCACTTTTGTTTCTATTATATTTGTGTTGTTTATGCGCTGCCTGCAACAATCAAACAAATCATGGTTTGTTCTTCCAGTTTATCTCTTTGTATTTTCTTTAAAAGTGGTAGTAAAAGAGGTCAAAAGCAGCAAAAAAGGCAGTAGAAATGGTCTCAATCAACGGCTATGATGGATGGAGACCGCAACGCGACACGTCAGAAGTATGGTGGTCTTTGCAGCCGGTCCGATCTTCAAAGATAGCAGCTATTTTTAGTTTTATACGGGGTAGAAAAGAAGAAGGAAAAACATATCGGGGGGATAGCCTTGAACAATAAAAATGGGAGCACTGATCAATCGGAAGAAGAAAAGCAAACAGATAGAAGAGGGGGTCAAATTCTTAGAATGCATGCATATAAATTATAGAACTGTGGCATCATTTACAATTTGTTATATTTTTTACAGTAAAATTAGAATGAAAAGTATAGATTCATTATTAGATCTTCTATGCTTCTCTTCTTATATGTACTTGTAATGATTTTACCCCGTATTTTCTCTATTTACACTTTGCTAAAGATTCAATCATCGGGAATTCCCCCTCGTGTTGATCGTGTAGCTTGCCAAAATGATTCGTTTTTCCCAGGGGAGACAACTGTTTCCCTTTGACGTAATACCAGGCAATCTCTAAAGAGCGCTCTCCTCGTTCTCTCCGACTGCTGAGAACTCGCCCGATCAGTTTACAACAGAGATTGTTTATGACCGAAAGATCGGGAATATTTCTGGGGGAGAGTTCTCGAAATATTTCTCCGGGGGTGAACAATAGCAGCGACAGACAGTTTTTTATTTTCTAGCGCAAGCGAGACACATTTTAGTCACAGTTCCTGATTACAACATGGTACTGTTACAGCCAATTTGGACTACGATCGAAGAGTGAAACGGTCATTCGCCAAGGAAGCAAGCAGCTTCTCGTCAGTATGATGTCAGAAATATTCGGCCTGACCACTAAACAATTTGGATGGCAGTCAATTTTTGCATTTTTATTGTGTACAATCAAACGGGAACAGTTGTCAGCAATTCAGTCATGCGTTTCTTAAAGATTGGTAGTTCTTCGGCGGGGGGTTTAGCAAAAGTCGGCTTTGCTTTGAACAGTTGGACTCTGATCAAGTAAGCTGTAATCAGTCATGGAACTACATCAGCAGGGTATGGAAAAGCAGGGAAAAGAAAGAGAAGCAAGCTGAAAACGATAGGGAGCAGAAACAGAAAGGATGTGAAGCATTTGCCACTTTTTATTTTGTTGTGTTCTTATATTTGCTCATGTAATTATGATTTCTAATATCTTCTCATATTTTTCATATGAACAGCAGGCTTTTCACCTAATAATGCAATAAAAGTAACCAGGATCTCTACAAGCAACATCAATTGAAGCTGCCACCCAAAGAGTAGAATGGCAATCCAATTTTGATAAGTTTTGGGCAGTTCTTTGAGAAGAAACTACAGAAAAAGCTCGATGGTATTGTGTAAATCATTTTTATTTTCAATATTCCAATTCCAATTGCTTGATTTTAGATTCTCTGATGTATTTTGCTTTTCTTTTTTTTTATCTCAAGATTGTTTTATTTTTCTTCCACTAACGTCACAAGCTCGACAAAAACGCTATCTCGTGAGCTTCTGTTCCCCTCTTCTTATCTCTGCTCTCTATTGTTTTCTCTCGCTGCAATGGCTTTCCCAGTTCCGTTGCCGGCTGTCCGGCGCCCACGTTTTGTGATATTTTGATACCGGTAAACAAGAAAGCGAGACGCCACGACAATAATGTTTTCCCGTTCTATTGGCTCAAAAATAATCTGATAAGAAACAATTTCGGCACTTACGCCGACAAACAACCATCTTGAAAAGTGTTCAGGTTATATTTCAGGGAGCGGATCTTTTCTGACTCATTAGCGGCAGCGATGAGAGGGCATCTGTTCCTATTCGCAGCGGCGACAAATATATTTATGACAGGGACAATATGTGAGACAGATGAACGCCGCAGTGTATTTCACGTGCATCAGGAGCTGTTCGCCGAAGTTGCGCATGTGAATAGGGCAAGCTGAGCGAAAAGCGTAACGGGTGCTGCTGCTTGCTTATTGCCGTTAGGCAAACTTGACTTCATTATAACGAGGGAACGCCAACTAAAAGAAGTGAAGAATAAAGTTCTAGCGGAAATGATGAAACTGATGTAAAATATTTCTAGATTCTTATATTATTAATTTCTAACTGAAAATAAATCATTATTGTAAAAGCTAATCTTTTTTGAAAAGAAAGGTAGCGAGATGACGTAGAGAGATCGGAGAATCCTATGTAAATGGTGGCGCAACTGCCGTCGTATTTATAGCTAGCGAGCAGACCATCTAGAAGTTTCCGCGAGCGATGCGGTTTCACTTAGCAAAATAAAAGCCTGGAGAACATCAAAGAGAACACGAAATGTTTTATGTTAGAGAAAACTAAAAAGGTAAAAAATTATCAAAAAAAAATGTACACATGTAAAAATCTACATCTTACGGTGTTCTAATTCTTCAATCTGCTGGAGTAAATCTTCAAAATAATCTTGAATAGAAGCTAATATTGATGAATATCCAGTTCGAAACATTTCTAATATGTTAGCATTCCTAAATGAAACGGTACATAGAAAAAAAAAATGAAATAAAGCTACCCTTTCCATGTTTCGAGCGAGTCGTCCACTCCTTTCATTATTTCAACCATTTGTTTATTAGAATCTATTGTCTAAATAATGTACATATAGAAAATATTAATAAAAATACCTGTTGAACGTAGTTTTCCTTTATTTGATCTTCTGAAAAATCCGAATTATCTTCTTTTGGCATCACTGGTGTTTTATGATCAATCTCTGTAGCAATTTCAACGTTCAAAATGTTATCTTCTTCATAAATAAAGTGACCACTCTACATTCTTTTATTATAAATAGACATAATACCTACCTCTTCTACTCTACATTTTTCTAAATCATCGTCATTCTTGTTTTTATTTTCAATTTGATCTTCTTTTTTCTCTTTGATTTTCGGATAATAAAGATCTTTTTTGAAATCTGGATGATGTGTCTTCATATGAACAGAACGACGTTTTCTTCAAAGAAATATTTTATTTGCTATGATTAACTAACCTGCAATTTCCTTTCCATAAACAACCTTTTACATAGCATGAATATTGTCTTTTTGGTATTTTAAGTTTCAAAGTGTTATCTTCTTCATAAATAAAGTGACCACTCTAAATATTTTAGAATACGGCATTATAAATCAAGCCGCTTGTATTCTAGACATTTCTAAAACATTGCTAACCTTGTATTTATATCCAGGATGATCCTGTCGCATATGATAACTTCGAAAAGCTCGGTTTGGGTAAACTGTTGAGCAGCTTGCGACAGGACAGGGAAAATAATTGTTTTTCTCATCACTATAGATGGGGAAAATAGTAAATATACAACATTTTCTACATACTCATTTGGGAAAGGATCTCTGGCGCTGGTTCGTCTTCTTCTTGGCGGCTCTTCTGGATGATCTTCGCCTGCTAGTTTTCTGCCTTCATTTGTTGCTTCAGCTTGGGAACGATTTATTCTTTCCGCTATATCTTCATCAATCACTACAGCATCTCTTATCTCTTCAGTCATAACTGCAATTCAGTGTAACGCACAACAACTTCTTAGGATCTATGGAAAAGCTTCGCTTATAAGAAAACAATCAAAGCGTTAGAGGCAGCTGAATAAATGTAATGCAATTTAGGTAAAAAAAAATTTATGTTAAAACAATGCTAGTCTATGCATCGAAAAATTCTTCCGACTTGTGAGAATTAGACGCCTTCTTTTGATGTTCCAACCTCTCTACCTGTTCAGCTAAATTTTGTATGCCTTCTTGTAGAGAAGACGCTATGGCTAAATACTCATTACGGAAGTCCTCTATCTTGACTGTATTTCTAGAAAAAAACAATTGTAAGATAAGCAAAATAACAAACTCCTTCCAAACTTTTAGAGCTGCTTCAACATCTTTCCTAATTGGTTCTAATTGCTCTTCATATGCATCAATTTGAGTAAGATCTTTTAAATTGAGAACAATCTTGAGGCTACTCTCAAAATCTTGAAGTAGAGCAGCACGTTGTTTATTAACATCTGCACAACATCGTATAAACTGAAGCTTATCAGTAAGAGGATGATTATCGGGCTGTAACAAGAATTATAAATACTAAAAAAGCCAGCTCCAACCTTTTCCAATACTTCCTTCAATTTAAGCAGCTTTTTAGTTTGTACTCGAAGGGCAACATTACATCCTTTTTGAACCAGTTTCTTCTTTATCTTCTCGATGTCTATCTTTTTCAAATCATTCTAAAAATTGTAGATATTCATAAAAAAATAAAATAGCTTACGTTGCCAACTCCTACTGTGTTTTCTAACTCTGCTAAGCGTTCATCAATAGTTTTCATCATATCTGAAAGAAGCTATAGTAAAAGAAAAATAAAGAGCAGCCTCACCATCAGTTTTCGTATGGATCATTTTCGAACTTAGAAATGCTGTTGAACCTGTAGTTTCCAAGTGAATATCGCCTGAGAATCCTATCGTAGCGTCAAAATAGACATCGTCCTCATATAAAAAATGTTCACTTAGTGCCGACTTCTCTCCAGGACGTTCGGGAATGGATGTTTTTGGTATTTCATCGGGCGGAAGTGAATATTCACTTTCGTGACCATTCTCCATTTACCAATCTGTAAAAAGGCTACTATATATATTGTAAGCATATATACAGGTGTTATACATGACCAAAAGCTACATATAAACATATAAAACGTAAATTTGGTAGTCTATTTCGAGAGAAGAGCAAAAAGACTGAAAAGAGAGATCTGTCGCGCGGGAAATTTAGATATTCCGTAATTACGTATAAAAAATATAGCAAACTGCAGTTTCAGATTTTACTATTTTTATGGGTAAATTTACGATTTTTCTCTTCTTTTTTCCTCTTCTTTTCGGTCTAAACAATGTCTCTATCATAAATATAAATTATACAAGTTTATTGGATAATTTAAAATAAGTATTTAATTATTTTGGCAAGTTTGAATCACGGGGGAAAGCAGAAAGGGAGCAAGATTAGGACTTTTCAGGATATTCGGGCTTTTCGGGCTGGGTAGAAGTTCCCATGAGGAGCATGATCCTTTCAGCCTCCCTCTGCTGTTCGTAGACGATCTGAAGCTTGATCTTCAGGAGTCGAGTGAACTCTTCTTCCTTGTTGACTTTCTGGCGTTTCTGAACCTTCATTTCTTCAGGATAAAAAAGCAGGAAACCGACCTGGGGAGCCCTCTCGTTGACAATAACCATAGGGGCAGGGAACTCGGCAAGGTCGAGGTTTAAATCCTCGATTTTACGGAGAGGACGACTCGGACAAGCGTTGTCTACAACGACGATCTCTTCCTGGAAATCGTGGTCCATCTGCTCATCTTTGCTGCTCGGAGGGGTCGCACCATTGCCCATGGTTACCTGAAAAAGAGGAAGATTTGAAAATATTGTAGAAAAAATGGTAGGAACTCTTTTAGACAGCCCTGTTTGACATAGGGAGTCAGATTTTTCCTTTCACCCGTAAAATCTCGGCAGCTGAAAACTCTTTTGCCGCGCTGCGCCAGATCTCAGTTGCGCGAGCTGCCGAGACGGTATGGGTGCGGCGGCAGAGGAAAATGGTTTCAGTTATGGGTAAAAACAAATGAATCAGCTGATTCTATTCATCGAATAAGGGGGTAGGATAGAAAAATGACTGCCAAATATGTTTTCTGGTGTTTTCATACTAAAAGCCTAAAAAAATGGAGAGAAAGAAAAGAAGAGAGCTGGCGATGCGGGGGATGAGAGACAGCTATCTGGTGGTGGTGCACAAAGGCCCTGTCGCTTTATATACAGCGGTAGACAGAGAGAGAGAGAGACTCAGATGGTGATGAAACATCGTAAATAACAGAAGAGTGAGATATTTATTAGGAGAGAGGGGAGAGAGATGAGAAGTATGCCAGAATATATAAACAAGTGTATAATTTGCAGGGAGAGATTTTGGAGAGCGGGGCGGGTTGAGTCATCAGGTATTTCATCTTTTGGCCGGCGAAGGACAGGAAGGAATACAAATATTTTAATATTCTGCTACATTCTGGGGATTATGTCGGTCATGTGGCAGTGTCTAATGGATTTGGCTAGGTAAAAAAACAGATACTCGCCACCGAAAGGGCCTGATATTTTTCAAACAACCGAGTTGCAGGTCTATCATATACCGCTGGAAAGAGCTCGTCGAGATCCACAAGATGCTGTTTTTATCTCAGCCAGAATGAATTTCCTGCATTTGTTATGGTTAAAAATAGGCCCCATACTAACCCTCCCCAGCAGTCTCAATTGAGTTATCCCCTCCAGAGAAAGAGTGAAGAGCCACACCCCGAAAACTTGACTAGAATGGAAGTCCGATAGCTCGTTGGAATCGTCTCGTCAAGCTGGTTAAGAAGACTCTACTCCCGTTGCTGGAGGTCGGCGTATTCAACAGCACCAGATCGATTTTGAGAAATAGAGGATTTAAATTGTCAAAATATCCTCCCCGGAATCCTTGAGGGCTGGAGGCTCGGAAATGGCCTATTTGAGCCGGCTTTTGTGTTTTTCCCACCAAATGGGACCTTGGTGAAGAAGATCTGATAAAAGAACTCCCTAAAAATGGTACCTGGATTTTTGAGCCCATGTGGAGCCAAAGTTAAGCCTAAGCTAAGCCTAAATCGTATCTAAACCACTAAAAATGCTTTATTTTAAAAATTTGCTTAAATACCCTTGTAGACGATTTTCAGGCGATTCTAACGGTATAAAAATCTTTGCATTAAGTGCATATTTTCTATTTTTGGAAGAAAATCGATGTAAAAGTTAAGCCTAAGCTAAGCCTAAATCACGAATATTCCAGTAAAAACTCCAATTTTAAAAGTCGAGTTATGTTGGCTTATAGAGAATTTTCTCCTCTTTCTGGTGATATCAAAATCTCCAAGAAATTCGAACCTTTTGAAAGTTATTGTCCAGAGAAGGCGGCAGATCACAGCCGCGGCTTGTCTTATCCCTAACCGACGGATTTTAGCCACTATATTATTCAATTTTCTAAAAGATTTTGATACTGCCATGATCTCCAGAAAATTCTCTACAAAACTACAAGCCCAGATCTTTATACATTACGCTTTTTTCAGTCTAAATCGTCATTATTTCCTTCCAATTGTTTCAAGACCTGATTAGTACAGTGCTTCCCTTTTCAATTCCATTTTTTTTCTCTGTTTGGAGTACAGATTTTGTTCCAGGCTACAGATTCCCAATTCCCCCATTTTTGATAAGGGATCATGAACATTTTTAATCGTGTCATAGAGTGTAGCTGCTCTCTGCCGCTCCTTTTCCCTGGATGACTCCAAACTGTCGACAGAATCCAATAATTTACTAATAATTCAAATAAATTTCATAAAATAAGAATAAAAATAACAAAATAAGGAATGTATTCAACCCAATGGAGAGAAAAAAAAACAAAAAAAGGATAAAAAATTAAAAAATTTGGGAAATGTCGTGATGAGTTCTTTGGAAAGTTCGTGGCTGGTCTCTCGTCTCCTTCTCGCCGTCCAGAGCCAAAATTATCCTTTTCCAGCTCGGGCAATTCGGGCAAAAATATCCACATATGCTGAAAATTACTCTATATAATTATAATAATAAAAAAAATGTAAAGATTTTAAGAAAAAAAAAGTTACCTCGGGCGAAGAATTCGACGGCTTCCTTTTCTGTGGGTTCTGCCGTCTTGGCGGGCTTTGGAGCCGGAGCGGAGAGATTTTTGAGCACTGAAAATAAAAATTTATTGTTTATACAGTAGGAAATACAGTACTCTACTATCTTCTATCTACTCAATTTGATCTAGGAAGCGGTGATACCCTTTTTTTTCGACCGAAATGTCCGTTTTTGAACGATCGCGCGCTTTCAAAGGCCTATAACATTTTTTTTCAGTAGAGGTCAAGATGTATAACCTAGTTGATCGTGTAGAGGAGATCGTGAGCTACATTTTAACACCAAAAACTAAGCAATTCTTTCAAAAATGCACCAAGATTACGGTATAACAGTGAAATGGAGGCGACATTTGGATTGGGCGCCCTATTCTCCGCGTTCTGGCACCCGTACAATCTCGGCAGCTGAAGGAATTGTTATACGACAACATGAGAATACCAGAAGAGTGAGCTGCCGAGATTTTACGGGTGTGAGCGCGCGGAAAACCATGCCTGCCGGTTAAAATCCAAGGCTACCGTAATCCCTTCTCCCTAAAAAGAGCCAAAAACTCACAATTAAAATTATGAACTTCGTTAGCATAGACGGGGACGGGTTTCTTGATTCCCACGGACTTTTCCGTCTTCCTCGAGCTGTCCATCATATCCGAGAGAATAATAGCTCTCTGGATCTTGTCCCTCATCGGAACCACGGAGCGGGGAGACTTCCTCAACGGGCTGGCGGCCAACGCCTTGCAGGAGATCTCATTACATTTCTTGTGTCGACAATTGCTCAGGTGGAGCATGGACAACTTCATTTGGAAGCAGAGGGGATAGGTACAGTCCTCGTCCTGGTGGCAGCTGCGGGAGTGACGCATTATGGCGGCGTAGTCGGGACTGGCGGGGGGAGAGGAACTGGAACTCGGGGTGGAGCTGGAGCTGGGACTTGGCACGGAGGTATCCGTCGGGAGGAGGGTCGGCATCTTCTGGAATTGAATATTTGGGAAAAGGGAGAGGAAGAGATCAGGCCACACACAATCAACCAGGAGAGAGGGGTTAAGAGGGCATTAAAAGATATCATCAATGACCGGGCTGTGCCCCTATTTATTCCCCACGCTCCTCCTCTCCTCCCTCTAAGCGGAGGAGGAAAGCTGTACTCAGCTGGGATCAGAATTGTGGTTTAACTTTTGAGGAGAAATGGAAGAAGAGTGGAGGGAAACAGTCCCCTGCTGGTGACCTCGTCGGTGTTATCTCGAGGTTAGAGGGGCGAAAGAGGGTCGAGCAAAGAGCAAAGGAACAAGCCACAATAGAAGAAGCTGGGTCCGCGCGCCCGCACCCGTAAAATCTCGGCAGCTGGAACCTCTTTTACTCTGCGTGCGCGCTTTACCTGTTCTCCAAGCTGCCGAGATTTTACGGGTACGGCGCGGGGAAAATTCGACGAAAAACTGTTATTTGACAAAGGAAAGAGGAGTAGTGGATCAGCAGATGGACTTTTCCCCGTGTTTCCTATGGCCAGTGCCAAAATTCTGCCCGCTTATCGCAACACTCATCTACTGTTTTAGGGCCCAGTAAAACGTGCAAGAATTCGGAGAAAATGGCCGTTTTTTGATCGCTGAACGGGATGTTTCCCGCCGAGGGGAGAAATTCGTGATGTTAACAGTCGTAGTCAATCGTTTTCCCTCCCAAAAGGCGGATTAAACATCCCCAAAAAGACTAGAGGGGGCGTTCTCCCATATCGTGTCTAAAAAGAACGGAACAAGGGGAAATTCTAGATTTTCTATGGCCGAACCAGTAAAATCTCGGCAGCTGGTGGTAGCTAGTAGTCCTATTCATACTCCAGATACTGGAGTTACTTTATTTTCAGGAAAAAAAGGGTTTTGACTCTGAAATCGATCTATTTTTGGAAAAGAAAAGTTAAGCCTAAGCTAAGCCTAAATCGTCCTTATTCCGCTGAAACAGTTCAATTTTTTAAATTGAAGCCATCAGCCTGGTAGAGAATTTTCTGACGAATCGAACGGTACCAAAATCTTTACGAAAAGTGGATATTTCATATTTTTGGAAGAAAATCTATGTAAAAGTTAAGCCTAAGCTAAGCCTAAATCGCGTGTTTTCCACTAAAAAACACCAGTTTTTAAAATTCTATTTAGACCATCTTGTTCTATTTAGACCATCTTGTAGATAATTTTTTCCTCTTTCTGGTGGTAGCAAAATCTCCGTCAATTTCCTTAATTTCCGATCCGTGGTGGCGCTTAGAAGGTAGGCGATCAAATCTAACAGGTAAGCGCCGCCGCACCCGTAAAATCTCGGCTGCTGGGAGGACTGTCTTTGCGGCGTGCGCAGTATCCCCAAAAAACCTGCAAATCTTTCCGAAATTTTGATGCAGAACTGTTCCTTTTTCTCCGTTTTTCCCGTTATTGTTTACGTGCTACGGCTTCTCTCCATGTCTTTATCTTTCCCCCGTACAAAAATCAAGGTCACTTCAACCTCGAAACGAAGAGAGAAGCCTACTACTAGGCGATGGCGTGGCGGTCACAAAACTGTACAAAGTTCCTAGACCACTCAGCTTTATTTTGTCTCTAAAGGTCCGTTTCAATAGATCAGAAACGTTGACGCAGCCAATGGTAAAAAGTAGAGGAAAGGGCGAGTTTAATGAATGTCTCAGTGCTCTTTTGACTATTCAACCGGGGCCGGGAGATAAGCGGAAAGAGAATGAGTAGGCCGGCGATAAGCAGGGGGCAAAAATCTTATTTTTATGGGCAATTTATGGAAAATCACAGCAGAAATCCCAAAAATCCACTCAAAATCGCTTGGAGACTAGGAAAACGCAAAAAAACCTTTCTAGTAGGCGCCAGGCACTTTTAAAATACCTCCATAAGCTATATTCTTCCTTTTTATTGAGAGAAGAAAGGAAAAAGAATAGCTTTCCCAAGAAAAATGGCCGAAAACGTCATAGGAAGTGTTTTTGGCGCCTTGGAGGCGGCGCCGCACCCGTAAAAACTCGGTAGTTGGAAGGACGGGTAAAGCGCGCGCGCCGACTAAAAGAACTTTCAGCTGCCGAGATTTTACGGGTACAGGCGCACCGGAAAATGGGGTCGATTGGATGAATAGCGGTGGAAAAATGGTCAGAGTCTACCCAGATCAGCATCACATTACAGACCCGAACAAAGGGAAGGAAGGGGGAAGAGATCAGCATCAATAGTTTTTTATTCGCGTTCCAATATATCCACGGGAAAAAGAGAATAGACGAGACGGGGGAAGGAGGGCAGCGGCTGGTAGCGAGCGATGGCCGTAGTTTGATAGAGATGCCTATCTTGTCTTCCCCATCTCCTCCTCCCCGGGGCCGGGCTAGATTCAAGGCTGGGAGGAAATTAACTGGGAGATCAGGATCAAATTAGAGAGAGCGACAGAGATATTACGATATTTTCGCTGAATTGTGCTTATTTTTGAGTTGCTGATAATTAAATCCAGCTGTGTGATATGTACCCAACGTCAGGTAAATAATGTTTACATGCGCAAATTATAGTCCCAATTTTCTAATTATTTTATTATTTTATTACCGGCTCTTGATTAGAAATTAGGAAGGGTGGCGCACGAACAGAAAATAGATTAATTGGAATCGGCTACAAAGAACGCAGGTGCCTCTATGTGATTGTGTAGTGAGCTTGAGACGGGGCTGTTAGCGGGGAGGGGGCAGAGATCTTTGAGATAAAGGGGAGCTATTGGGTTCAAAAAGGTTGCCTCAGGGCCTAAAACGGGGGTTTATAGACCCCAAAAGGTCCCTGGAAGCCAGAAAAGGTCAAACGCTCTACCACTGCCCCCCCCCCCCCCATCGGCCTTTGGAGCCCTTATACTGGATTCAGGGGCCTCTGGCAAGCGAGGAAGACCTCCGTCTAAGGGTCCATACAATAGAATAGATAGGGGAAAGGTAGGAGCTCTGTACATTCGGTGTAGTCAGCTGTAACCAGGCGCTTGGCCGCGGCTGTGGGCCGCCCCCTTCCTCGGGGGGCTGGACTATCTCTAGTCTGGAACATTTCGACATTTCGTCGCTGTATAAAATGAAATTAGGACGCTCTGTGTTTTCAGAATGGTTATTTATAGAAAAATAGCTTCCTAGCGCACGAACAAAGAAGAATTCAGCTAAAAATAATTATAGAGTAGAGAAGTTGCCATTTTTGTGTCCCGAAACTAAAACACTTCGATATTTTGCTCTAAAATAATGGAAAATATCAGATTATTAGAAGATAATCACTAAAAAATGATAATAATAAGAAAATAAGGCATCAACGAGCTCTAGATAGTCCGCCTCTGGCTAGTCCGCCCTCCTGACCAGAGAAGAACCTCCAAAATGCCATAGAGAGAGTGCAACCGGCAATAAATAAAACGCATTGTCAACTGCTGGCGAAAAGAGGCCACAAAAAGGAGTTTATAGTTCCCGACTCACCGCCTGCTTGTTTTGTTTGTAGCTTGATACGCAGAAAACGGAAACTGATGGATGGGGGTCAATCGGCCTCGGAGTTTGGCGAGTTCCCGTTTTTTTCAGAAGAATTATGCAAGAGAGCAGGCTACAAACACATAAAAAAGTTTATTATGCACAGCGAGTAAATAATCTCCACTTATTTTATCTCTAGTTTGATTCGGTTTATGTTATTATTTTCTCCTCTATTTTTCATATGAACACAGGTGAAATTCTCAAGGAATATTAGTTTTTATAAATAATCTGTAACAGTATTCCTTGTATATGACTTTTCCAATATTTATTTCTTATTTTCTATATCACTATAGATGAAAAAAGAGAGAAACTACAACCTGAAATGGATGCTACGTGTTTTTGTCGTCAAATTTTTAATTTATGACAGCAGACGCCCCGTGATTGGATTGATGATGACAAAAATTGTTCAAAGTATACACGGGCAGCCAGGGCAGCAGCAGCACGAGACAAAAGAAAACTGCACCAAACATTGTTCAGCCTCTTTCACAAGGATTTGATTTTTGGATGGCAAAACAAGGATAGCATTAGGGGAGCAAAATAGCTAGCTGTCTCCCCGGGAGCAAAATAGCTAGCTGTCTCTGCCCTATTGAAAAGCTAATGAAAGAGACGGAATAAATGGGTGGTGCTGTTTGTTATCTGATGATAGAAATGACCGTGCTTAAGAGGGGAGGAGTGAGAATTGATAGCTGGGAAAATGACGAACGAGAAGAAAAATGTGTCCATAGACCGGAACTATTATAGAACCGGGTCGAAACTTTAGGCTTTTACTTACATTTTTATTGTATTCTATTATTTTCCCCGTGTTTCATAGCCTGTATTAATTTTATCTAAATATAAAGCCCTGTTTAGAAATATTTCTCCTCATGTTTTGATGATAAATGAGCAAATTTTTGATCCCTATGATTCGATTCACCGTGCAGCAGAATAGAAATTTCGGCATCAAACTCCACAATTGTATGTCTATTCCAGCTATTGACGCGTTTCTCCCGTTCATACTTTCATATCCTCAAGGCGAGCAAAGAACAATCTCTGTGCGAATTTGTGACTTGCTCAAGCTGTAGCTAACTAGATTTTTAGATTAAAGGGGGCGCAGTTATTTTATGCACATTGCTGTTATTAATCGGAATATAAGCAGCCGTACGAAAGATACAAAATGACACACGATGTAGAGGAAAGATAAAAAGAGGAGCTTCTGCTTGTAAGGCAGAAAGCAACGGAATAGGAAGACAAAAAAGATAGCCTGCTCGCCTCTGTGCACTTTGTACACGAGAGGAGAAGGGGAAAGGAAAGATAACAAGTGCTTTAGAGAGAGATAACCTCCTGTTTGTATTGCCTTCAGGCGTTTCTGATGTCGGAGGTTGCTCTTTCGAATCCTTTTCCTCGTCCTCTTACGTAATTGGCGAAGGGCGTTAAATTAACCAAATTACACTCACGAGCCAGGAAGTAAAAAAGATTATGTCTCGCTAG
This sequence comes from Oscheius dolichura, assembly GCA_932521035.1. Taxonomy (NCBI): domain Eukaryota; kingdom Metazoa; phylum Nematoda; class Chromadorea; order Rhabditida; family Rhabditidae; genus Oscheius; species Oscheius dolichura. The sequence goes on along the minus strand of OW051494.1, from coordinate 424,830 downwards.
TAGTCTGAGAATAACATTAAAATAAAATATTCCACAGATCTATTCGTAGCTGCATTCTTCCCATGGTTCGCCGACTGTTTTCACATTTTCTGCAGCTGCAAAAAAAATGCAACAGTCATCGTGTGAAGCGCAGCTGTTGAATCATGGGGGCTGGTCTGATACAAAACAGGCCGGCTCATTTCATTCGGTGAGCAATCTAATAAAAATCGATAAAGCAAACCTTGTATTTAGGTTTTATTTTTAGATAATAATACAAATTGGAATGTTATTTTGTTGTTGTATCCCTCATGTTTGACTTGTATCTTATGCCGACAGCTCTTAAATCATTGACGACATTTGGTGGTAAAGATCCTGAGACTGACACGGCGTACATGCCCTTACTTTTTTTGTTTATCTTCTAAAATTCACACAATACATTTTTACAATGATAATTCCCACCTGCCATTTACAAACCCATGATTCTTCTGGCTGCATAGCAGCAATTAGACCATCAAAATTAGTGCTAAAATAGGAATATTATAAAGCACAAATTATACATCAAAAATATGAATAGAAACAATAAATTACCTTGTACATTCATAGACTTTATCCTGATCTCCCTTCATATGAAGAATTCGATCACAATTATCACAGCCATCCATTTCAAACTGATCAACTGATTTAACAAGACTGCACAAGAGGCACGCTCTGAGACCTCGAAGATCGCGAGGAATAGAATCGATGGACATTCTAAAGGAACTACAAATATTTTTTATACAAAAAAGTACACAGAAAAATGATAAATAATGAGAGCTACGTACTCCTGCAATACCAGTTGAAAAGAAGAAAAGATACCAAGTTTATTTACGAAAACAAAAATAGAAAATAGAAATTTGGTAAGAAAAAAACTACCCGCAAAATAAACTACACCGCATCGTGTCCTTGGGAATGATCGAGCTCGTCAACAATTTGTGACATACTGTTTTCCAAAAGATCCAAATGGTGTCCTTTTAGGGAGCCAGGATTTTTCTGTATTGCCTGCAAAATTTTTTATTAAATATTTGCGCTAGAAAAATTAAAACTCACATTTAACAGCATGGAAACACGTTCCTTCTTATCTTGGTCACCTTCAGCTACAATAATTGTTTCACCGGACATCATTTGAGAAGTTGATGGATGATCAGCATAGTCAGGAAGCATTACTTGCTCACCGAGCATTTCATCCTTGAAGAAAACTGAAGAAGTTGAAGGCATATCCTATTATTCAAAGTTTAATAATATATTTCTATTTACTAATGCGTCTATTGGAAGTCCTTCCATTTCCATAACTATTTCCTCTTCTTCAACCTCTTCCTGATAGCCATATTCTTGAATTACTCCATATTTCATATCACTAAATTTACATTTTGCTAAGTAACTCGAAATAACTCTTACTTCTCATCTAATTCTTCTAACATAATTTCGTCTCTTTCTTGTTCTTGAGTATGATCAATTACAGTTCCATCAGCTAAAATTGTACGTGTCGGCTCTCTAAAAACAATAATTTACAACAGAAAAGAAATATTACTTACACAACATCATAAATAGGTAAGATTCTTGGCGGTTCTATAGTTGCATGAGCAACAGGTTCACTGACTTCACACTTATTGAACTCAATGATCCTTCCCACAAGATGTCCAACATACTGGTCGATCCTTGTGCAACTTTCAGCATTCAAATATCTATCTCGAAACTGCCTGCACGCAATATCGACTACAGGATTAGAATGATCAGTAAGGCCAGATCTTGTCAAAGGATTCCATCTAAATTTAAAAAATAAAATAAAACAAACAAAAAACTACTTTTTGAAAAAGTCTTCTTCCGAGAGTTGGGTATCAAGAACTTCTGACATTTGCTCAATATCTAATTCACGAAAGGCTTCGAATAATTCACAAGCATAGCAGTCAAAAAGAGCTTGATCGGGTACTCGAAGCCATCGACGTAGACAGGCGAAAATAGTAAAACGATCAAGGCGATTCCGCACGAATGTATCAAGACTGTTAGCCCAATCTGTCATAAGATGCCAATCACCAATCTTAAAAGAAATACCAATAAAATAAACAAAATGATTAATATTACCGCCTGCTCAATATTATAGGCTTCTTCATCATAAACCGCAACTAGACATTCCGTCCAATTTTGCCAAATATCGGAGATAAGCGTCTTTGGAGGTTGAGGATTACTAAAAGTATCTTTTAAAAAACAATTTACACTACAAACATTTCACGAAGTTTTCTGAAAACAGTATGCCTATTCTCGCCAACATTAGAAATGTATACGCAGCAGCATCGGGGATTCTTGTCGTCTACAAATGCAAGTACAAAAATGAGGCTAAAGCTCCAGTTTCCAAGAATAAGACGAACCTAGAAGTGCTTAATAATTATCGCATAAAACACTCTTACTTCTTCAAAACATACGGTGTTACTTCCATGTTGTTTCCATAGTTCTTTCATTTCTTCTGTCATTATTCCAAGTGTTACAGGATGAAGTCCACTTTTAGTTGAATCAACTTCTGTGCTCACATTAAAAAAACTGTCAGGAGGATAAGTCTGGAATTAAATTCAGTAATATGCACGAGTAATTTTTACCTGCACTAATTTACTAAGGGATACGCGTTCATCTTCTTCATCCATTATGAAACTTGCTAGCATATCATCTGTACATGGATTTACAAAATAGCCATCCACTACGTAATCTTCCATTTCTAAAAAAACTACACTAAAGCTATTTTATCTATGGGTACCTCTAAATTTATCTAACATGGCATCCAGTGGATTTGCATCATCGTTGAGGTAAATAAATTCTTCCATAATTTCTCTTTCACATGGAGCAAGACGTAGAATTGATGTCCCCAATCGATGACCAGTATGTTCTACGCAGCCTACAACGGTAAGCCTTCCATCATTCCAATGTAAGACCTGCAAACAATACATAAAATGAACGGGAAACTATTAATTACTCTCAAAAAAGCAGAACAATGATTTCTAACACGATACGGCTTCTCCAAATTATTCTGCTTCATGTAGTTAGGACTATAGGGATGCGATTTTACTTGCTTTGGGCGAACGCCTCGAGCACAATAAAGATAAGTAATCTGCAACAGATGAGCTACCGATTAGTAAAATTATTACTTGAAAGTCCACATGTTGTTTAATTCCCATTTTCTTCATAAATTCAACAGAAAAAGCATCTTGCACAGCTTCATACCATTCCTCGTAATCTTGTATATCAGTGAACTCTCTTTGAACACTGCCACCAATATTGTGATCTGCTACCAAATGATCGACAAAGGTTTTATGTGTGCAGCACTGTATGCTACAATCAGGGCACAGAAGCTAAAAAAACAAGTTAAAAAGTTCAGATTGAATATTTTTACCATTTTTGGTTGATACATTGGATTAAGATATCCTGGATGCTCGCGTTTCATATGGGCAGCTCGGGTAGAACGGGACGACCCTCTCCAATCACACGTTTGCTCATGGCAGAGATACTTGCCATCTGCACAAAATCCTCCCTTATCGGCTTTTTTCTTTTCAGTTTGGAAATCTGGATGCTGTGACTTCATGTGAGAGGAACGAGAAGCTCTTAATAAATATAATTTGAATAGCTATGCAATTAAATAACCTGTAATTTCCTCTCCATAAACAACCTTCTACGAGGCATGCAAATTCTCCTTCTGGTTCTTTGTAAGGTACACCATCACGGGACATCCTCTGTAGAATATATCTTGGAGGCGCTTTCCAATCCTTATGGCACCATTTCATGTGGTCAGCACGAATAGAACGATAACCACCACGCCAATCACAGTCAGGTATATAGCATCGATATCTTCCGGTAGGATCGGGAACACGAACTTTCGAATGTTCACCAGGCTCCTAAAAATGAATAAAATCATACATCCAACGCGCTGCCTACAGCTCCAGGTGGATTTTTAGGCCTTCCTCTACGCCTCGGTCCTCTATCAACAGCTGCTCGATAAATTTCATCCTCTCTAGTAAAATTACCGCCGGTGATACCGTCAGGAATCTAAAAAAGGCTGATTACGAATAATGAGAATGAAAACCTCTCTCGATGTTTTTGTATCCAAAAATTGTTGAACAGCTAGGCTGGCATTCCAGCCGCTCGGCTCTCTTATCTAAATAACATGAAGCTTAAACTATTTGATGACAAATACCTGTTGAACATATTTTTCCTCTGCCTGATCTTCCGAAAAGTCCGAATTATCTTCTTCTGATATCATAGTTGCTTTTTGATCAATCTCAATATTACTTTCAACGTCCAAAATGTTATCTTCTTCATCCGCAGAGTGACTACTCTACATAATTTGTGATAAAGCTACTATTATTCGAACCTCTTGTACTCTGCACTTTTCTAAACCATCGCCATCCTTGTATTTATATCCAGGGTGATCCTGCCTGAGATGATAGCTTCGCTCAGAACGATTTTGATAGACTGCTTTGCAGTTAACGACTGGACAGGGAAAATATTGGTGTTTTTCATCGCTATAAACAAAGAATATAAACAACACCCTGTTTGGACATACTCAATAGGGAGAACATCTCTGGCGCTTGATCTTCTTCTCGATGTTGGCTCTTGTGGCAGTTGTACTGCTGCCTAAAGCATATATTACAAAAATCAAAATAGTACTAACTCGTTTTCTGCCTCCATTTGTTGTTTGAGCTCGGGAAGGATTTGTTCTTTCAGCTACACCTTCATCAAGCACTACAGCCGTTTCTATTCCTTCATTCATATCTGAAAATAACAATATTGCTGTAAAATAATGTCTGTGCTTATATCAGAAAGCGAGATACA